>CM076846.1:223768611-225030565 GCA_039519185.1 Astragalus membranaceus | reverse complement strand
TTTGACCGATATACCATTGTGGACTTAATTGATTTCTCACCTTAGAATGCACATAATAATAATAATAATAATAATAATAATAATAATAATAATAATAATAATAATAATAATAATAATAATAATAAGAGTACTGATACCTGGTACCAAATTATTCAGAAGAAATGTAAAAATTTCACTGACGGTAAATAATTGCTGGAGAAAAGAAGGATAAACTAATGACAAACATGCTCCCACCTAGGGGTGTTTGCGGTGCGGTTTGGTTCGGTTTTGAGCAAAAAAGTGCACCGGACCGCGAGGTAAAAATAGATGCGGTTTGGTTTGGTTCGGTTGGCTTCAAAAAAAAAACCAAACCAAACCAAAACGGTTTGGATTGGTTTGGTTTTGTTCGATTTTTTACGAGACAAAACATGATTTTGATTTATACGTAATTCAAACATACGTGGGCTATGATTCAGCCAATATAATCCAGCCATAATTCAGCCAATATAATTCATACGTGGGCTATGATTCAGCCAATATAATTCAGCCATGTCCTGGAATATAATTCAGCCAATGCCTCAAACATTAATTCAACAACATAATTCCCCATAATTCAACAACATAATTCCACTCTCCAGCAACATAATTCAAAAGAAAAGTAATTTGGAGATATAATTCAACAACATAATACAAATATAATTCCAACATAATTCCACTCTCCAACAAACATAATTCAAACATAATTCTAATCTCCAGCAAGTCTCCAAAGGCATTATCCACTACTCCAGCAAGTGTCCCACAAATCAAATCAGTAAATAAAATCAGTAACTAAAATCAACAAATGATTAAGTAATAAAATCTAACAAGATTCAACCGGATTCAAGTACATACCATTTCATTTGATTTAGCTCCAAAATACATCTAATCGTCATCTGATTCAATATCAGAAAGTCATTCATTCAGTTGTGGGATCGGAGCAAGTTCTACGAATGTATCAAATATATTAACAAACGTTTGACAAAAGAAATAATTGTAACAAAACAGAATTTACAAACCATATATACCTTCTTCCAGCTTTTCCAAGTTTTCCAATAGCTCTTCAATATCCATCGACAAAGGGGAGGATCTTAGCCAAATTTGTGCACAAATTAAAGCTTCAACAGTGTGTGGTGTAAGAGAGCTCCTATAAGAACTAAGAACTCTACCTCCAGTAGAGAAAGCGGACTCCGAAGCAACAGTAGATATGGGCATAGCCAATATATCTCTAGCCATTAGACCAAGAGTAGGGTATTTAGTAGAATTTACCTTCTACCAATTCAAGATGTCAAAATCTGGATATTTCTTCTCCCTAGGCTCTGTGAGATACATATCCACTTCATTTTTACTGAGAATCTGATCTTTGTCCATGTCCTTCTCAAATTCATCATCAATTTGAGAGAGTGAGTGAGATGGGGCTGGGCTGGGTGCTGGGAGTGGGCTGCGTTGAGAGAGTGAGTGAGATATGGGTTGCGTATTAAACAAAAAAAATTAGGATTTTAGCGGTTTGGTTTGGTTCGGTTTCTGAAATGAGAACCGAACCGCTCGGTTCAGTGAAAAAAAAAACCGAACAAAACCGCTAGAAATCGGTTTTTTGCGGTTTTCGGTTTGGTTTGGTTCGGTTTTGAACACCCCTACTCCCACCCCTATTACTCTATCTACATCTATATATATATATATATATATATATATATATATATATATATATATATATATATATATAAAGTAAACTCCAATAAAGTCTCTACAATGAATCTTGAGTTTTTAAATTTATAATTGTATTAAATATCAACTTGCTTCCCATTTTTTTATCTATATTAATATTTAGTTATTATTTATAACTTACACATGAATGAGACTTTATAATAGCATTCAACTATCTGTTTCACTTTTTAAATCTCATTCATGTAATTGTAAATTGTTTGAAACTGAAACCTCTAAAAGATATAATATAAATTTCTATATTGATACCTATTATATATTTAATTAAATAGTCACACAAAAAGTGATAACAAATAGGCTTGAATGTGTCTCAAAAAGTGATACCTATGATTGATGACTTGGACTGTGCACTTAAGTGACCTGCACTGTGTACTGATGACCTGTACTGTTTGGTATCCAATGTCTTCTGACTTGGACTGTTCAGCATGCTGGGTCTTTGATTGATTGGCGCAAATTATGGAGGAAAAGTGGATTCCCTTTTGTCTTCATAAATGCTACTTTAACATGGTGGGGGACAAAAGGCAAAGTGCATGATGGGAGTCACGGGAGACTTTGAGTAAGCTTGTACATAAATGAACAATTGTTAAAAAAAAATAATTAAATTTTGAACAGTTTTTTGTGTCATTGCTGACACTACAATCACCATGTCCAAGGGTGTTGGAGGAACAGTTTTTCATACCATTACTGGTACTACTATCACCATGATCCAGGGTGTTATAAGAACAGTTTTTCGTACCATTACTGGTACTACTATTACCATGTTCCACGGTAGATAAGTTGTTTTTCCCACCATGAGTGGTACAGTTGTCATGCTTTGAGGACTTTTTCGAAATTCATTGTAAAAAAGATTAAAAATTCCATGAAGATCTTAATTAATGAAGATCATCAAGAGAATAATTGTCAAAACAGTCCTCTTCGTTTTGATAGAATGAATCTATTGAAGAGGATGAAGAAGACACTGTCTGATCTTGCTTCTTTTTACTATTTTTCTTTGAAGAAGAAGAAGAAGAAGAAGGGATATTTTTGTCTTCAGTTTGATCCTGAAGAAGTTTCATAATGTTCATAAGTTTTTCCAGAACATCTTCTTCAGAGGTAGAAGCTGCAAGAGCTGCAGAAATTCTAGCCTTTTGATTGAGGAATTTGCAGGTGTCTGGGTCAGCCACTTGCAAAGACTTAGGATTACTTTTAAACCAATTGGTCACACTCTCAGGTGATGCCATAGAATCATCAAAGCAAGGCCACCATTTGACAAAAGCTTGTTTGTAAAAGGATGAAAGGGTTTTCAAATGAAAATCGCCAGTTTTGTATTGCCGTGAGAAAATCCATGACAAGGAAAAAGTGGTAAGAAAGTTTAATATGATTGGATAATTGTTGAGGTCTTTGTTGTATCTTTCAATACTGAATGTGAGTTCAGTGTCACTCTTCTACTAGTTCCCCATGGACATGCAAGGCTCCAAAGATGGTCAAGACTCCATTGTTTCCCCTTGGAGCTTCAATGGTCGAACATGGAAAGTCATGACATAGGGGAAGTTGGGTTCTGAAAGTGGTACTAATGGAAAGAGGGCTGAAAATGGAGTGGAAGTGTGGGAAGGGAACTTACATGCAACAAGGTTTTGGGGTGGATCCTTCTTCTTTTTTCTTCTCTCTCTCTCGACCTCCTTTCTCCTTCTCTTCTTTCTTTTTCATTTTTTCTCCTCTTCTTTGATTCTGAATTCTACTAAGTGAGGTGGAGAGGGAGTTCAGTTAGCTTTGGGGCTGAGGGGGGTTTTAAAAGGGGGAAAGGACCAAAATACCCCCAGCTTAAAATCCCCACTTATTTCTTTGTTTAAGCCCTTAATCCATAGTTTAGATATTAATATCTTTTAATCCTATGGTTTATCCTCGAACGTTGCTTTCTCGACCATTCTATATCCGAACCACGACTTGTATAATTAAATCGTGCATTTCCTTAATTCGAATCTTTAAAAATTGCGGATGTTACATCAATTTTATATATACCTTTTGCAAAGAATAAATTGCTACTATGAAATAAGAATTGCAAATAAGCAAAATATTATTCTTCACATCGAGGAAGGTGGAAGATTGCTCAAACAAAGGTTAAGATAGTATTAGAGATAAACTAAGAGAGAGGATTAGAGGCTTCAAATAATACAAGGATATGCGTTGAATTGGATACTAAAAGTTATTATATCACTTTTATATTTTACAAGTTATTTTGATGATTTAGAATTAAAGTTTAATTATTTGGATCGGTTACTATTTTTTATTATCGTGTTTAACTTTTAAATTAAACGATATTTGTTTTAAATTGAGAGAATGTGAATGACCATTTCTACATTGCCATTATATATTTTGCTAATTTGTTGCATTTCCCATTTAGTGAGCTCTGTGAAAGACTGAAGCAAATGAATGGTTTACACAATTGTATGAAGGTGCCTCATCTCAAAGATTTTCTTTCTAAAATTTTTGTTGCAGTTGGAGAATTTTAGATCTAACATTTATACTATTCTATTATTCTTTCTCCTTAACCTCTTTTTTCCATTTTTCTCTTTTATTTATCCCTTTAATCTATTAGTCTATCTCGTTAATTGTGACATGGCTATGTTTTTTATTCATTTTTTTATTGTAAATTTTACTTATTCTACTCTTTTAGTATGATTTTCCTCCTTATCAATCATGTGTAGCTTTGAAAAGTGTGGTTCCATTGTTTTCTCCCCTCTTACCCATCTTTTATGTGTAGCCATATTTCTGATAGAAAGTAAACTGAGATTTCAGAAACTAATATTTCATTGAATGATTTTGTTATGAAATGATTACAAGTGATGCTCTTATATAGAGAGCATTAGTTGGATCTCAGACACCAGATACAGTCTTGTTATATAACAGATTTAAACTGTAATCAGTTAATCAGTAACTAACTGATTAACTGTTACAGAACTGAACTAACTCTAACAAACTGAAACAAACTGACTATAACAGAAACAAACTGACTATAACAGAACTATATACAGATGCATTTCTATGTTACATCTAACATTCCCCCCACAAGCTCAACAGTACCTAGTACTCTGAGCTTGTCTCTGAACCTATAGAATAATTGCTTGCTGAGAGGTTTGGTTAGAATATCAGCTACTTGTAGTTGTGCAGGAATGTAGGAGACTGTGAGGGACTTGTTCAATACTTTCTCTCTAACAAAAAATATATCCAGCTCCATATACTTAGTTCTATTGTGGAGAATGGGGTTGTGACTCAAAGCCACTGTGCTTTGATTATCACAGTATATTACTGGGGCAGGGACAGTCACTTGTAGCTCTTGTAGGAGGCATTGTAACCATAGAACTCCAGAGGCAGCAAGTGCAAGGCTTCTGTACTCAGCCTCGACACTTGATTTTGCCACTAAGGTTTGCTTTCTAGACCACCATGACACAGGGTTAGGTCCAAAATAAATGGATGCTCCAGATATTGATCTTCTGTCGTCTATGTCAGATGCCCAGTCAGCATCACAGAAGGCATTTATGTAGAGAGGAGTGCCCTGTGTTGCTGGTTGAAGTGTCAGTCCATGATCAGTTGAGCCTTTTAAATACCTGAGTATTCGTTTGACTGCACTCCAGTGAGATGTTAGAGGCTGCGACATGAACTGGCACACCTTATTCACTGAATATCCCAGTTCTGGCCGAGTAACAATCACATATTGCAGGGCACCAACAATGCTTCTGTATACGGTTGGATCTTCAAATAAGTCAGTGCCATTTTTAGAGAGTTTGAGATTTGCTGGCAGAGGAGTATTTATGGCCTTGCAGTCTTCCATACCAGCCCTATGAAGTATGTCTCTGATGTATGGTTGACCAACACCATATGCAGTGTTAAAAGCTATTTCTAATTATGCATTTACCTCTCCCACACACCCACAACATACATTGCATTTGAACAATGTTCTTCATGTGCCTAGCATTAACAAAAATCTCATTAGTGTCTCTAAATTTGCATATGATAACAATGCCTATCTACAATTTCACCCTTTTCATTATGTGATGAAATCATAGGTCAATGATGAAGTTATGCTTCAAGGGAAATTGGACTCTGCAGGAATCTATCCCATTCATTCAAGAACTCTGTCATCTACACCTTCTAGTTTTCCTACTGTAAACACTATTGTATCTAGTCCTAGTGACTGTTATTTCCTTTGGCATAACAGACTAGGACATACCAATCTAGACACTTTAAATTCTGTCCTCAAATCATGTAATATGTCCACTCTTAATATGAAAAAACTGAATTCTGTGTTGCTTGTTGTCTTGGCAAATCTCATAGATTGCCCTCCTCCTTATCTGAAACTACTTACAGTACCCCTCTTGAACTTATTTACTGTGATCTATGGGGATCTGCCCCATGCAATCTTCCATGGGCTACAAATACTATGTCTCTTTCATTGATGAATATAGCAAATATACATGGGTTTACTTCTTGGATGCTAAGTCAGACACCCTCACAATTTTCAAACAATTTAAGGCTCTTGCAGAGTTACAACTCAATGCAAAAATAAAGTCAATCTAATCTGATTGGGGTGGTGAATTTAGACCTTTCACATACTACCTTAACCAACTAGGCATCATACACAGAGTCATATGTCCTCACACACATCATCAAAATGGAGTTGTGGAGAGAAAGCATAGACACATTGTTGAAATGGGTCTATCTTTACTCTCTCACTCCTCTCTTCCTTACTACTTTTGGGACCATGCATTTCATACATCTGTGTACATCATCAATAGGTTACCTGCATCTCATACTCATGATATTCCACTCAAAACTTTGTTCCATAAACAACCTGATTATACCTTTCTTAAAGCATTTGGTTGTGCATGTTATCATTTGCTAACCCCTTACAACAATCCTAAGTTTCAATACAGATCAAAAGAATGTACCTTCTTAGGTTATTCTACAGCTCACAAAGGCTACAAGTGTCTTGACATGAGTGGCAGAATTTTTATCTCCAAGGATGTGCTATTCAATGAGAAGCATTTCCCTCACCAACATATCAAACAATCCAACAATCCCACTACCAAAACAACCACTACGGCAGCTGTCCTAGGTGTCATACCAACCACTACACATACTATTCCACCATCTCCTACACATATCTCACCAAACAACATCACAACTTCAACTCCATCTCACAACCATTCACCAACTGCAAGTGTACCACCATCTCCCACACCATACAGCTGGGAACTCTTGATTACTTCCTTGGTATTGAATGCAAACTCACTAAGTCTGGTGCTCTTCACATGTCACAATTGGAATGTGTGCTTGCATCCAATCACAGATGGTAAGATTGCTGGTGACAAAGATGATTGTAGCCATGCGAGTAAGAGCTGATCCTGCAGTTCCCAGTTACTGTAGGCAGGATTTTCCACGTTTGCAAGACGATCTTCTTCACTTGCGTATTGGGGAGGGATTTCTGGGGACACACAGTACTGGTGCAGTCTGTGTGCTCTTAAAACTGGTTCAATTTGTTGAAGCCATACTAGATAGTTTGTCTCATCTAGTTTCACAGAAATTTTGTAATTGAAGGTAGAGAGAGGAGTAATTGTGGATGTAGGTGCCACTACAATTGGTGGTGTTCTTGGTGTATGTGGGTGAGAAGCCATTGAAGGTGGCTGAGAAAAAAAAGAGAAAGATAGAAGAAGCGGAAGAAAGAGAGGATATTGATCCACACTTGTGGAATTCAAGCTCTAGATACCATGATAGAAAGTAAACTGAGATTTCAGAAACTGATATTTCATTGAATGATTTTGTTATGAAATGATTACAAGTGATGCTCTTATATAGAGAGCATTAGTTGGATCTCAGCCACCAGATACAGTCTTGTTATATATCAGATTTAAACTATAATCAGTTAATCAGTAACTAACTGATTAACTGTTATAGAACTGAACTAACTCTAACAAACTGAAACAAACTGACTATAACAGAAACAAACTGACTATACCAGAACTATATACAGATGCATTTTTATGTTACATCTAACAATTTCTAATTTTGTTTAGCACTGTAATAATAATTTGTTTAGTTAACAACAAAATTTGAACTTTTTTTAATTGCCAATTTGGTAGGATTGTGTGAACTTTCCTAATAAATTTCCCGGTTTAAAATAAACTGATAAATTGAGGAAGCCCACAAAATACTTTATGGTAGACTACATTTTTAGTGTACTCCACCTATTTCCCATCTTCTTCAAAGAAGAGAATTTTTAAACCCTTTGGTGATAAAGCAACATATAGTCACGTGTTTTGGCAGATATAATCCCACATATTTTATTTTTTGCCCTTGATTTTTATTTATTGTCATTACATATGTTTTGTATTTTTTTTTTTGTGATTAGAAAAGTTTGATGAGTTGGGCTCTGGGAGCTCACCAGGGTCAGGGCAGGCCTCAAGGCTCTTTGAGCGCTTACAGAGATACTTACAGACAGGGACGGATCTATGTTATGTTAATTGGGGGCACTTGCCCCCACTTGAAAAATTATTTTGGTTAGAAATGTATATAACAATATTATTTTGCCCCCATAAAAAATATTAGTTTTCCTCATAAGATTAGTTTTTAAGTTAAATGTAGAAATTCTCAAGAGATAATTAAGAAGGAAAATAAATTGGTACTGTAATTTGTAAAAATTTAGATATTTTAGATTTTTCTATAATGAAATTATGTATTTTGTAAAAATTTACAATATGTTTTTTTAAAAAATATTATAGACTATATTTTGCCCCATTGACAAAAAATCCTGGATCCGTCACTGCTTACAGATCACCCACCAAAGAGGACCTCACAGAGAGTTGAACCCATGACCTTGAGGGAAATGAGCCAACTCCTTGCCAACTGAGTCAACCTTCATCGAGCCAACTCCTTACATATGTTTTGTATTTTTGGACATCAATCAAACGTTGAACATTTATTTTACCAATTTTTTATTTTAATTCTTATTATCAATATCTTTATTTTTTTAAATTAATCAACTTTTTAGTCACCTCTAGCAAATAATGAATTGCTACTATAAAATAATCATTGAAATTAAAGAGGAATATGTTTCTTCTCTTCATAAAATACGAGGGTATGCGTTGAATTGGTTATTAAAGCCATCATATGTAATAGCTTGAAGTTTTATGTGTAATTTGATATCGGAAGAAACTAAATGTTGGATGCATTCAATCAATGGAGAACAAGCCAATGAAATGAAACCATAAATAAAAGTGTGTCCCATTTGTATTTGATATGTTGTTTACGAGGCATTTGTGATCTATTTGGGGTGCTACGAAACTAATGGAAAATAAGTGTAAAATTAAATATTTTGACGTTGTCACTCATAGTTGTTGTAATAGTAACATAAGAATGATATTGATGTAACTTAACCTAGAGGTTGTCCAAGTAGTTGGGTCTCTTCCTATCTCTAACTTATACAATGTGACTAACATTTATTGATTGAGTAAGTTTATATATGATTTTTTTTACACAACAAAGTTGGAGTCGGTTAAATTTTTTAAATAATTAGTCTAATTTTTGTAAAATGTAGTCTAATCATGGTAAGTATTCCACACTTTTTTTTAACTTGGGAGTCAAACCTTTGTTTAACACAACAGGCCATATTCTATATCCTCTTATTAAATATATTGACAAATGTTGCATTACTCTAAATATTAGGATGAAAACATATTTACAAATTTTTCAACAATAAAATATTCAATAAACTTTGTAAAATTTATTTCACTTTTTTGAAATCATATTTCAAAACAATTTACCTGATAAAAATTATTATTTTTTGACAAAAAACTGATAAAAATTATTAACAAACATTTATATTGAGAAACACATACAATATACAAAAATACTGCCTAAAATAGATAATTTTGATATAAAAAATTTAGCTCATATTTATATTATACTATTTTCTATATATACATATATGTTTATATTAACAATTAAAAATGTATATATTTTATACATAAGCTCAATAAAACTAAATAAAAAATATTATAACAACTTGTGCAACGCACAAGTATTCCCCTAGTAGTGAACTGAGTCGCTATATTTATAGTAAATTCATTTTGCTATAACTACTGTAAATTGAGTTCACTATGGTTGTTTTCAACAAAAGCACGACCGTGAATTGAAATGAAAGAGGTTAGTAAATTAGTGAAATGGATAACGGTAGTTTGATAAATTGCTAACTCAATGGGGGTGTGGATAGCCAAAAAGGGGGTGGGGATAGATACAGCCCAACACAATTAAAAAGGTTTAAATACGTTTTTACCCCCTGCAAATATGGGGTGTTTTGCTTTTACCCCCTACAAAATTTTTTTTTTTAAAAAACTCCCTGTAAATATTTTTTTTTTGGTATTAGTCCTTCTGTTAAATATCTGTTAGTGATTTGCTGACATGTCTAACAGAATTGCCATGTCATTACTGTTAAATCTTATTAAATTAATAAATCATTTCTTCTTCTCTTCTTCTGCAAATATGGGGTGAAAACCAGATCTGAAAACCAGCAGCTTACAATAATAAATCATTAATCCCAAATGAAATCATTTCTTCTTCTCTTCTTCAAAATCAATACCCAACACCATCACAGACAGTACCTCTCTTCACAACAACAAACGTAGTAGACATCAACAAATCCTCCAACCCAAACCATTCATCCACCACAACAGATCTATCCTCGCCCTTCCAAAACCACAAGGACAAAATCAAAACCGCAACAGATCTATGTAGTGATTTTATTGGGGTTTCGAGAACATAGACTTTTTTTTTTGGGTTTGAAGAGCATGAAAATGGGGTTGCTGGAAATGGGTTTGCTGGAAATGGGTTTGAAGAGCATATTTTTTTTTGGGTTTTGAAAACATAAGATTTTGCAGTTAAAATTCCTTTTCTCATTTTGCAATCTTTCTGGAAATCGTAGGTGCACAAATTAAGTGTTGTTAGTAGTTGAAAATGGGTTTGAAGAACATGAATTTTTACAATCCTTTTGGGTTTGGAAATGGGTTTGAAGAACATGAGTTTTTTTGTTTCCCCAATTCCAGATTCCAATGAAAGCATTGAAGAAGAAGGTCAGCGAGGTATATTGTGTGTGTGTGTGAGAGAGAGAGAGAGAGAGAGAGAGATTTTGTGGTTGTGTTGTTGAAGATGAAGAAGATATGGGGAAAGGAGGAGTGGAGGAGATGAAGAGAAGAGAGGAGAAGAGAAGAGAAGAGAAGAGAAGAGAAGGGCTCCTGGAAAAGGAGGTGAAGAGGAAGAGAGAATGAATCTGGGAATGGGGAAGAAGATGAGGGAATAATTAAAAGAAATTATAGGGGGTAAAAGCAAAACACCCCCTATTTGTAGGGGCCAGGGGGTATAAACATGTTTAAGCCAATAAAAAAATAATGACATGGCAGCCCAGTCAGAATTAAAAAAAAATATAGAAAATAATAAAAAATGCCACGTAGACGTTTTTTATAACGTCCATTTAACAGAAGGGCTAACGCCAAAAAAGTGAATTTTGCAAGGTGTTTTTTTTAAAAAAAAATTGCAGGGGGTAAAAGCAAAACACCCCCTATTTGCAGGGGGTAAAAACGTATTTAAACCCAATTAAAAATGCAATATAGACCGGTTATTTAAGCTGAAAATAGCTCATGGACATGTTATAAGCTATTATTTAACTGTACACCAAAACTAATGTAAGTGTTCTATGTTATGACATAAGTCCAAATAGGCTCTAAATATTGTGCTATGGATATTTGTTAACATCGTGCATGCCTATTGTGTTTTGGGGTAGCAGAAATGTAATGCACTGTTGGAGAGTCCTACTGGGACTGGAAAAACACTATGTCTTCTTTGTGCTACCTTAGCCTGGCGGAAGAGTTTGGGTAGTTTCGCAACTGGTGTGAGCATGAAGACCGGTGACAAGCCAGAGGGTAATACTATGGGTTCACAATCATATTCTGATGTGCCAAGTCTTCCTACAATTGTATATGCTTCCCGCACCCACAGCCAGATCCGTCAAGTAATTCAAGAGTTGAAACGGACATCTTACAGGTCAATTTATCTTTAGGAAGATCTTTTTGTTACTAAAGTTTACAAATGACTGATCTATCATTTTCTCTTGATATACTGTTTGTTGACTGATGTCAGTAGTCTCTATGTCATGTAAATTGACAATTCACTTGCACTTGCCAGTGTTTTTGTTTTCTGTCAAATTGGTAATTGTGATTTAGAGACAAAATGGATTTGTTGGATATCCTGGTTGATATTTAGTGTTCACTAAACTTGTGCAAATCGAATTGACTTTATTGTTTACAGTTTTTAAAATATGTAAGTGTCGTAGACCTAAGCTTACCCGATATTCATCAGTATGCAGGCCTAAGATGGTTGTCCTGGGATCTCGGGAGCAACTTTGCATTCATGATGAAGTTAAGTTACTTTGTGGAAAAACACAGACAAATGCTTGTCGAACGATCTGTCGAAGGCGTCGGAAGAATCAATGTAAACATTTTCAACAGGTTCTAGGTAAGTTCAGAAAATCTTTTTCTTTGCATACAATACAGGTGCTTATATTTTACATGTGAAATCTGATTATCACTATGCATTTATGTATCGGAGTAATTCATAGTTGAAACTTGTATTTAATATGGACATGGGTGAGGCAATGTTCTCATATATATATATATATATATATATATATATATATATATATATATATATATATATTCCATTATCTTAGTAGTTAGTACCGTAAGGTATCTTGATTTAAATGATGTGCAACAGGCACCAAAATTAAAAAGTACTAGATTTTATTTTATCGCTTGTAATACTTTTTGTGTCATTTGTGGCTGGTATTTATTTCATACACATATCTCGCGTGTTACCATTACGAAGATGCAGAATTTTGGGATAAAAAAAGCTTAATACAATAATCTGTACAGAATGCAATTCTCTACATAGGAGATTACAGAAAATAATATCGCGAATCAAAATTCTGAAGTTTGAACTATGATTTTAGATTAGCAGGGAATTCTTTATAGTCATATCGTGTTATGGGTGTTCAATATGAGAAGTTATTCTTGATGTATAGGTTTTATTTAAAAAATTCTCCATGTTGTTGACCCAACAGACCAAACTCTTATATGATGTGCAACCAACGATATACCTTTGCTATTGATACCATAAATTTCTCATCCTTCCTCTCCATTAAATTTGCGTAATGTTGCGATAGTGGATTGCCAAAATTCCGCCATAATTGGCCGCCCGCCCCAAAATGCCATATTGCAGATGCTGCCCCCATACAGGCCAAAAATGAAATAGCATATTGCTCAAAAACCACCATGGCGATTTGTTAGCAACACTGGTGGATTGTAATCAATAGTTTTTGAGAATGGAATATAATGTTTCTTGTCATATGTCTGAACTATATATCTGAACTTCAAAAACCTCGTACTGGTTAGAATTATATATCTGAACTTCAAATCATGTCATATGTTTTTGAGAATGGAATATAATGTTTTTGGGATACCGGAAGTTGCAGATCATTTGTGAAATTATTTGCCAAACGTTTGTTCAAATTATTGCATTTTATTTTGAAGTTTTGGTGTGTTATCAGCATGACTTAGACTAGTTTGAGAATGGTCCTGAAATGAAATTCTATTGTAGAGTACTTGAAGGACAATCCTTTTCTTGGAGAAGAGCCTGTGGATATCGAGGATTTGGTCAATATTGGCCAAAGATTTGGGCCGTATGTTTCCTCAACTGAGCCCATTGTTGATTTCTTGGACTTGGACTTCTGTTTTACTTTGTGTCTGCTTATTTCAGTTGTCCTTACCATCTATCGAAGGAGCTCCACAAGGTTGTTGATATAGTATTTGCTCCATACAACTATCTTATTGATCGAGGGAATAGAAAATCTCTGCAAATTTCTTGGAGCAATAGTGTACTCATATTTGATGAAGCTCACAACCTGGTAAATTGAGATTTACTGCATAGAACATAGTTTGACCAAGTGTCAATCTGTCAATTATTATTTATTTGATATTGTCCTTTTCACTACTCTAGCATGTTTTAGCGAAACTTATTCATGCAATTCAAATTAGCTCGGTATTATTAAATGATAATTATCCTTCTGCAGGAAAGCATATGTGCTGATGCAGCCTCCTTTGACCTGCCTTCTTGGCTTCTAACAGCTTGCATTTCTGAGGCTCAAACGTGTATTGGCCTTTCAATAGAAAGAAGAGATAAATCAAATGATAAATCACAAAATCCAGATGATTTTGCTATTCTTAAAGGTGAGCTTAGTTTAATAAAATGCTAGATAAAGTTCCAATTCTCTCTGACAATATTATGAGGTATGCTTTTACTTTTTTGTCAAATTACTGAGGAATACTTATCTAAAATAAAAAGCTTATTTAGTTATATATGTTTACTGGATAATCTGGCAAGGAAGCCAACTGTATACAGTTGGTATTGGTATGTTATTTTTTTTTAGATTATGGTTCGGGTGCTTTGAAAATATTATGCAGTGTATTTTCTGCCATCTCAGGCACAGGATGATATTTTCTTTCATGCAGCACTTTTCTAAAACTTGAAAAGCGTATTGCTGAGGTGCCTATTGAATCTAAGGAGTTGGGGTATACTAAACCTGGGTTTTATATCTATGAAATGCTGACTGATCTTAATATCACACACAAGACTGCATCTAAGCTTACCAGTACAATAGCAGTAGCTTCAACTCTACTTGAAGAGCTTAATCAGCAGAAATCAACTGGAGCCGTCTGTAGATTGGATAACATCAGTGAAATTCTTGAGATTATTTTCAGGGATGGAGGAACTACCCATGCTAAATACTATCGTGTAAGTTTTGAACCTCTTATTTACATTTCGGTGGACTGTTTTTGTTTGTCTGGTTGCTTCATGGCAATTCTTGTCTGTCTATTTTATCTTTGGTTGTGCTATATCTTACTTTAAAACTTCATTTCCTTGTACATAAAAGGTTCATGTGCGGGGGGTTGAAGCTTGGGCCGCCAATGGTTCTAAAGGTAATTTAAGACTTATTTCCCTGTGGACGAGTTACCTTAGCTCAATGTATTGAAAGAATCTTAATATATTTACCACCCAACCTCAGTTACTTTGCTCTGTTCATCAGATTTGTTATTATGTCAATTTTCACACATTTACTATCAGCTTAAAAGTTTAAACTTGTATCTAATATTTTGGGACGCGATTGATAATTTCTACGGCACTTGCTCAGCGTATCAATTATGTTTCTTTAATGATGGTGCTGTATTTAATTATTTTTAATTTTTTATCTATTGTATAATTTGCTTTATTACTTTGTCAGATTCATGTTATTTAAAGCTTTTGTAGATTCATGGAATTGATATTGTCAATTTAGCAAAATACATGTTTTCATGATAAAAAATATGGTTGTGTCTTTTATAATCTCCTGATCTTGATTTTATTCCCATATTCTAAATTCAATAAAACTTTCGGGACTTTACAATATAGTATATACTATATAGTAATTATAGCGTTTATAAATTTGCCATGTGTCTGTTTGGTTATATAATACTAGTGATGGATACCTCGAGGAGGTTCATATAAAACTTTCATCTCGTAAATGATGATATTTCCTTTATTCTATAGATGGTCTAACATGTTTTTAGTGGACCTGTAATATAGTGTTCTGTAGCTGAAAATATCCCTTTCCCTTCCATTCTCAGTGGACCTGTACTGTTTTCACTTATTATTGTATGAAGAAAAGTTATTATGTCTCTGTATTTTGTTGTTGTAGGTAAGTTGTCGAGGTGGTGCTTTAATCCTGGAATAGCTTTGGAAGAATTTCCTAAGTTTGGGGTTAGATCTATTATATTGACATCCGGCACACTATCCCCTATGGACTCTTTTGCCCAGGAACTGAAATTGTAAGTTACTTTTTTTTCTGGTTGTGTTTTCATCTAATAATATATTTGTTGTTAATAACTAATAGAGTTGATTACGTTCATCTCAGGGACTTCCCGGTTCAGCTGGAAAATCCACATGTAATAAAAGCAAATCAGATATGGGCTGGAGTTGTACCAGTTGGTCCTTCAGGGCGTACTTTTAACTCCTCTTACCGCAATCGTGATTCACTGGAGTACAAGCAGGAGCTTGGAAATGCAATTGGTACGTGACATACTCATTACTTCTGGGACTGGTACGATGAAGCTTTATGCATTGTCTCATCGCTCTGAAAACCACATATCTAGTTTTAAGAAGTTGGGGTTGCACTGTGTTTGATACTTGAAATCTTATTAGTGACTGAATCATTACATTCTTGTTATGCTTGACCCTGGTTCTATATTCTAGCCTTCTAGGAGTATTCAGATTTTGGTATGCTTTAGATTGACATTTTTATGCTAGTCATATTCATATATATATATATATATATGTAGGTTTTGTTTTGCATGTTGACAGGGACAACAAGAACATAAAATATTGTTCCCTTCTGTCTCATATTAAGTGCCACAATTGGAAAATCTTCTTCTCTCATTATTGTTCATTTTAAAATATCAAGAAAGCATTAATTATATTTTTTAATGAATTTTTTTAAGTGTACATTACCTTAAATGACAGTTAATATGAGACAGAGAGACTGGTATGAGCATGGCAGGTCGAAAAGGGTAAGTGAGAAGAGCATGGGTGCAAAATTTTAAATTGTGAACAGTCAAAATAAAAATAATATAGGGAAGTAAAGTTTGCCGTTGTATGTGAACCATTCCTAGAAAGATAGGGGATTTTGTTCATATTGTTTATAGATATGGATTTGTGTATATGGTTCTAAACATGAGCTAGAGTTTATGTTGTAATAAGATTTGGTGATTTATGTTTTTATAATTTACATTCACGATATCTATGTGGTATAATTTGATTAATTTCATAAAAATTATACCACGAAGTGCATCTCAATTGGTTAGACGCTACTCCTATATCTAAAGGGTTGAGTTCAAGTCATATAAGGGGAAATGGGAACACTGTTGTTCCATTTTTTTAAGTAAAAACAAAATTCATAAAAACTACAACAGGTGGTGGTGATTGTTATTGATTGTCCATTTTTTTTGTATTACAGTAAATTTGGCTCGAATTGTTCCTGATGGTCTTCTTGCTGGAAAAGCTTGGTAAGACTCACACAGACCAAATGAAGAGTTAAATTTGTCCACTCCTAATTCATGGTACATTGTCTTCTGGTTTGTTATTTTCAGAGTAATGAAAGTTCAGCATCAATCTGGGAGAGAATTTGCAAACACAAGAAACCAGTTATAGAACCTAGGGAATCTTCACTATTTGCCTCATCAATTAAGGTAAGATTTTTATGTAACATAGTGCCAGTGGCGGACCTAGGACCTTGGGACGGTGAGTACATAAAATATTGTTCCATCCATCTCATATTAAGTGCCACATTTGGAATATCAAAAAAGCATTAATCACATTTTTTATAGTGTTTTTTTAAGTGTGCATTACCTCAAACAACAATTAATGAGACAGAGAGAGTGGTTTGAGTATGGCAGGTCCAATAAAGCATGTGAGAAGAGTATGGGTGCAAAATAGGGAGGTAAGTGATACTTTTAAACTTCAGAGGGTGCAAATGCACACCTTGAACTCTAACTAAGTCCGCCTCTGCATAGTGAATGAACATTCTTTCGTAACTGGCAATAAATGCATAATGTTCTAAGATGGATCTATATGTTTTTTTGACAGGACTACTTATCTAATCTGAATGACACCTCTGTATCTGGAGCAGCTTTCTTTGCTGTTTGTCGCGGGAAGGTATGCCTTGATCATGGCTGTTGAGAAATAACCTTCCATTGTGTTCTGATTCCCATTCATATTATCTATGTACATAGATACTGGTAATGGTATGCGTAGTAGCTATACGCCTATACCTCTACTAGTGTGAGTGTGATACAGCCATAAAATTAGGGCTGCAGGGAGGGAATATGGCAGTATATGTGAAAAGTCTAGGATACTAAAACATGTATAGCTTCTAAATTAATTAGTCATATATAAAAGGAAAACAACTCGTAAAAGAAGCATTTTGTGGAAAATGTACTGCAAAACAAATCTATAGCTTACTTCCTCACTTCAATGCATCTGAACCTGAATTTCATTTGTGCCAATGGTTATTTTAACAGGTAAGCGAAGGATTAGATTTTGCGGATCATGCTGGAAGAGCTGTGGTGATTACAGGTCTGCCATTTGCCACAAGCACTGATCCTAAGGTTTGATAATCTTTTCCCATTACAATTTTTTTTACCGTTCTTAGTTTACCTTGAAACTTTGAATGTTATTGCATTCGTTAAGCTTTCTGATACTAAATAGTCCAACTACTATTCGTTATGTATGCATTTAAATATGTTAATCAAATGCATTCGTTGGGTTCATTAACAGGTTCGTCTAAAACGTGAATACTTGGAGCAACAGTCTCGGGCACAAGGAGAGTTGTTCAAGGTTACATAGGTTTCATTAACATAGATATTATAAACCTGTTGAATGCAATACATGTACTTATTTATGTGGAGCTTAGCACCAGGAGGTATTAGAATGATCAAGCTTGGATGAGTGGGATCACAGAATACTGCTTGTGACCGAGCCTACTTGTGACCGGGCGTGTTTGTGACTGAGCCTGGTTGTGAGTGGGCATGGGTGTGAGCAGGGCTGCTTATGATGAGTAGTGCCAATACGCTGCATGACTACACTTTTGTCGTCTCCTCTGTTTTTCTGCTTCTGGTTGCCATTCTGTCGTCTCCTCTGTTTTTCTTCCCGAACACACTGTTCCATCATTACGCAAAACAAACACTCACGCAAAACTAAGAGCTCCATCATCGCAAACCATGAGCAGCTCCATCTTCACAAACAAATTGTTAACCATGAGAAAGTTCCAATGCTGTCGTCTCCTCTGTTTTTCTGCTTCTGGTTGCCAATCTGTCGTCTCCTCTGTTTTTCTTCCCGAACACACTGTTCCATCATCACGCAAAACAAACACTCACGCAAAACTAAGAGCTCCATCATCGCAAACCATGAGCAGCTCCATCTTCACAAACAAATTGTTAACTATGAGAAAGTTCCAATGCTGTCGTCTCCTCTGTTTTTTTGCTTCTGGTTGCCATTCTGTCGTCTCCTCTGTTTTTCTTCCAACGCACACTGTTTCGGAAATTATTTCAAAGTTTCCTTTACAAAATCGCTTCCTATCTTTTGCTTCTGGTTCGGTTTTTAGTCTTGAGCACTTAGTTTCTAGGAAAAACTATTCATCTTGGATTTGGATTTCTAAAAATGGCATCTATGTCTTCACTGAATCTTCTATTTTATTTTGGGACTTAGAAAACGTTCCAATCCCCATTGGAACCTCCTCTTTGTTGGTAGTAAAACATATACGATTGCTCTTCGCTTCTATGGCATTCATTCAACTCCTTTTATGCATATGTATGCAAAACCGTTCATGACATAGATGCCATTTGTCATGACCGGTTTTGCATACATATGCATAAAAGGAGTTGAATGAATGCCATAGAAGCCAAGAGCAATCCGTATGTGCTTTACTACCACAAAAAGGAGGTTCCAATGGGGATTGGAACGTTTTTTAAGTCCCAAAATAAAATAGAAGATTCAGTGAAGACATAGATGCCATTTTTAGAAATCCAAATCCAAGATGAATAGTTTTATCTAGAAACTAAGTGCTCAAGACTAAAAACCGAACCAAAAGCAAAAGATAGGAAGCGATTTTGTAAAGGAAACTTTGAAATCATTTTAGAAACAGTGTGCGTTGGAAGAAAAACAGGGGAGACGACATAATGGCAACCAGAAGCAGAAAAACAGAGGAGACGACAGCGTTGGAACTTTCTCATGGTTAACAATTTGTTTGTGAAGATGGAACTGCTCATGGTTTGCGATGATGGAGCTCTTAGTTTTGCGTGAGTGTTTGTTTTGCGTGATGATGGAACGGTGTGTTCGGGAAGAAAAACAGAGGAGACGACAAAATGGCAACCAGAAGCAGAAAAACAGAGGAGACGACAGCATTGGAACTTTCTCATGGTTAACAATTTGTTTGTGAAGATGGAGCTGCCCATGGTTTGCGATGATGGAGCTCTTAGTTTTGCGTGAGTGTTTGTTTTGCGTGATGATGGAACAGTGTGTTCGGGAAGAAAAACAGAGGAGATGACAGAATGGCAACCAGAAGCAGAAAAACAGAGGAGACGACAAAAGTGTAGTCATGTAGCGTATTGGCACTACTCATCATCAGCAGTCCTGCTCACACCCATGCCCACTCACAACCAGGCTCAGTCACAAACACGCCCGGTCACAAGTAGGCTCGGTCACAAGCAGTATTCTGTGATCCCACTCATCCAAGCTTGATCATTCTAATACCTCTTGGTGCTATCAGAGATTCAATCGAACAAAGCAACTACCCTACCAACTACCTACTCGGTCCTATCCGTGATAAGGTAAAGGTACAGAACATTGGCGACCACAGTGGGAGATATCTATCTTTCACACCATCTCTACTCTTTGAACTTTCTCCTGCTTTCCCATGGCACCCAGAGGTAGACCCCTAGTCCGAAGCATTGTCGCTCTCCAACCCCAGCCAGAGGGCACTCCCGAAGGAATTGTTGTTTCCATGCTGGACCAAGACATCCAGGTCCCGCGCGGCACCCGAGTCAGCCTCGATCCAGATCCCCGTCCCAACTTGAGGATGCATCGACCATCCGCCAGCTCTTGGACCTGTTCTGCAACCGCACCCAGACTATGTTGCAGCAAGAAGCGCGCCTCAGACAAATAGAGAGGCGAATGGTATTAAAACTATTAAGAGTTTTGTTACAAGCCAACAATCAAGTGCACGTGGTCAATGTTTTAAAACTCGGACTGGTGACCGACTCGGTGAAGGTACCGGGTCACTGGGTCAATGGTCGGACCGAAGGGTCAACAGTTGAACCGCATGACCAAAACCGGAACCGGGTGACTCGGACCCGATCTCTATTTCGCAAATTTTCAAGACCCATATAATATAAATTTTGTACCCGTAAAACTTAATTTCCTAAAATTACACATCCTGCTTAAAAAGTCTAACAAAATACAAATACAACAACAAACAACCATCTCATACAAATACAACAACAATCTCATACAAATACAACCATCTCATAAACTTACACATCCTTCCTAAAATTACACAATCATCTCATACAACTTACAAATACAACAACAACAACAAACAACCATCTCAAATTACACAACCATCTCATCCAAATACAACAACAACAACAACAACAACAACAACAACAACAAACAACCATCATTGTACACAAATCTAAACATCATTCATTATATGATGGAATCAAAACATCATCATCATATCTGATATCTTCATTAATAGGTTCCCCAGAAGCTCCATCTCCGCCATCATTGTTTTCGTTCTCATTTTCCGTGGGGTTTTCTTCAGCATTATCATCTTCATCATCCAAATGTAAATGATCTAAGACAACATTTTAAAAGAGAAGTTAGCAAATAAAATCTAAAGATATTAAACATGAAGCAATGGAACTTTATTCACATATAATAAAAACGTACCAATATCACTTGAATTTGGTTGAATGGTCATACTTGCAAGATCACCACGCAATGAATCTAACTCTTCATTGGTTAAGAGGGGTGGTGACTCCTCCAATACCCAACTAGAATGGTCACCAATTGTTTCAAGATTGATAGGGTCATAACCATGATTCCTCTTTTTCCTAAACATATGTAACTTAATCTAAGCACATGTGATTGAATATAGAAATATAAACAACCAAAGTAAAATAAACATAAATAAATAATAATACCTATTTTGGAGCCTTAAATTGTAACGAACAAAAACAGAGTAACAAATTTAACAGAACTTGAACAACAAAGTCACAAACACAAACAATAAAGTCACAAACGCAGAACAATAGAACAACAACATGGAACAATAAAACAACAACACAGGAACAATGGTCACAAACAACACAGAACAATGGTCACAAACAACACAAGAACAATAAAGTGCAGAACAATAGTCACAGAACAATAGTCACAAACAACACAGGAACGATAAAGTGCAGAACGGTGGTTTGTGGCTCTGTTAGTGCAGGGGTTGGTTCTGATGCGGTGTTTTGCGGTGTTTCACGGTGGTTTGTCTGATGTTCGCAATGGTGGCTGTCGTTTCGGACTTTGGACCCGCAGTCACGCCTCCTCTCCGTTTGTCGTGGGCACTTCTCCCTGTCGCTTGCGGTTTTGCTTGATTGTGCCACGGTGTTGGCCGGGGGCGCAAGGCCGCGGTGGTGGTTGGTGGCTCGGCTACCTCGATCAAGCTAGGTGTTGTCGCGGTGTTGGCCGGTAGCACAACTTCGCGATGGTGGATGGAGTCACGGCGCCGGATGTCTGGGGGTGTGTTGTCGGTGGGTGCTGATTCGATAGTTTGTACCTTGTCGGACGCCAGATAGTAGTTTGCAGATCGCCGGGCTCCTCCCCCTTTGCCCCCTCCCAATCGTCTCCGGGCCTCCACCTCTAACATCGATGCTTTGTGATGTGCTTAATGTGAGGATAGCGAGGTGATGCAGGCTGTTGTGGTTTGGAGTGTGAGTTCAGGAGGTGGTGGGTGGAGGTTGTGTGGGGGTTTTCTGTTCGCCTTAGAATTTCTTTGTGATGTGCCTCCTTTCGGGTTTTCTGTTCGTCATAGAATTTCTTCCATTAGAGTTCTATGGTTGTTTATTTTAGAGGCCTTGTTGGGCATTCTATTATTGTCCTTATTACCAAGGGTTTTGGTCTAGTCCCCCATTGTGCTTTTTATATCTCTCTTTATTTTATTAATAAATTCGGGCTGACTGCCTGTTTGATTAAAAAAAAAAAGATAAAGTGCAGAACGCAAACAAGTAGAAAGAAGTGCAGAACTTGAACTTTACTAACCTGATGTTGAACCTGATGTTGAACTTGCTCGCGTGAAGTCGTGAATTGTCAAGCTTACGAATGGTGGAAGAATGGCAAGGTGGGGCGAATCGACAGCGCGGTGGGGCGAATCGACGGCGAGGTGGGGCGAATCGACGACGAGGTGGGGTGGGGTTGTGCCGTTGTGGGGTGGGGTTTCACTTTAGCTTTTAGGTCTCTGTTTGCGAATCGACTGCATAAGTTCTTTTTCATCTGGTTTCTATATTTTGCAATTTTTTTTTTAAAAAAAAGTAAAACGACGTCGTTTTGGGCCCTAGTTTTTTTATTTAAAAACATGCAAAACCCGGTCGGGTTTTCCAAACCCATCGGGTCACCGAGTTTCCTAAAACTCGGCCGAGTTATACCGGTTCGCACCGAACCATTGCATATCCGATCCACTGCCTGAACCGATTCAGTGAACCCCCCGGTTCCCAGTTCGACGGGCCGGTCCGAGCCGAGTTTCAAAACACTGCACGTGGGTGCCTTAAAACTCGATTCATTCCCTTGTCCCAACTTTACTGTCGCATTGGTAAATGAAATTATTGTCGCATTTGTAAAATACATTGTCTAAAAATGAAGGGTGCTTTTAGGGTGAAAGATCAAATCAAATCACTCACCGGTGAAACACTAAAATTGATCGTTGAATATTGTTTAAAATGTTATGAATGGTTAAGATTGAATTAATCAATATTAAATCTCAACTATTGATGAATTTTTATACTATATCCAACGATTAATTTTAGTGTTTTATCAGTGAAAGATTTAATTTGCTCTTTCACCTTAAAATCACCAAAAAATGAACGTCATTTTCAGTTTTCAAAATGACGTTTACTTTTTTCAAGTTGTACCCTTTAATTAGTACCATGTGCATCAATGTCGAGTCATTAGCATATGCATCGCATCAACTTTCTATCTAATAATCCCAAGTAGGTAGCTTAGTTGGCGAGCTAAACGATACCAAATGAGTGCACTAAAAAGAGTGCAAGAATGTTCCGGGTTCAACCCCCAGAAACTAACATTTCCCCCCACCCCCACTAATATTGCCTATAAAAAAAACTTTCTATCTAATAAAAATTAATACTAGCACTTTTACATTTTTAGAGTTTTGCAATTTATCAAAAATTAAGGGTATTTTTATCAATTCACCACTAAAAAAAGCTTTTTTTTTCATTTTTTCAAAAAAAAAAGTCAACTGACGCGTGTCTGATGCAGTCAGTTTTTAATTTTTTTTTAATTTTGTTTTTTTTTTAAATTTCGTTATTATTAAAAAAATTGTTTTTTTATTTAAAAACTGTTTTTTTTTAAATCCTATTTTTTTTTAAAAATGTCTTTTTTCATAATTTTAAAAATATGATTTAATTATTGTCAAAAAAAATGATTAAAAAATTAATTTTTTTATTTATTTTTATAATTTACTCAAATTACTAAAATCAATCAATTTAACCATTACTAATTGTAAATTCTAAAAAAAACATTTTGTCAAAATGAATATTGTCAAAAAAAACTCATACATTTGTGTCAAAAAAAAACCAAACCTTTACCAATTTTTTTTTTTAAAAAAATTCCAAAAACTAAATTATTAAATTCATATTATACTCAATAATTAAATAATCTAAAATTTATTATTTACTATAATCTCTCTATTAAAACTACTAAAATTACCATTAAAATCTCTTTATTAAAACTACTTAATCAATTTAACCACTACAAAAAATTAAATTACTAAAAATGAGTAAAATGTCAATTAGAGTGCCAGTAGGAGGAATGTGCCAACGGAGTGCCAATGAGAGTGCCAACGGGGATGCAAATGGGAGGACCAACGGGGATGCATATTTCTCTATATGACATAGTACATATATCTTTACACTACTATTTAAAAAGTTTATTTATTTTTATAATTTACTCAAACTACTAAAATCAATTAAAATGAGTAAAATCAATTAATTAATCGGAGTGCCAACAGGAGTGCCAATGAGAGTGCCAACATGGATGCAAATGGGAGATCCAACGGGGATGCATATTTCTCTATATGACATAATGCATATCTCTTTACACTACTATTTAAAAAAAATTATTCATTTTTATAATTTACTCAAACTACTAAAATCAATTAAAATGAGTAAAATCAATTAATTTTTTCATAAAAAATAAAATCAATCAATTTAATCAATACAAAAATTTACGAAATAACTATTTTAAAATTACTAAAAAAGAGTAAAATGCCAACGAGAGTGCCAACAGGAATGGCAACGAGAGTGCCAACAGGAGGACCAACGATGATGCAAACGGGAGGGCCAATGAGAATGCATATTTTACCTCTAATGTCCATATATATTATTATGGATCAATGTAATTCTGATTTTTAACGGGGATGCATATTGAATTTCAAATACACCAAAGTTTAGTACATGATGTCATTTCATAATAGTGCAAGATTGTGGCATGCCCCATAAGAAAAATAATTAATGGTGAGGATTTTTTTTTGCATGATATACTATTTTACCATTTATCTTTCCAAAAAAAAAATCTGGTTGTTTATTGAATTAAATATTTTCTTGAAATTGTAAAGCAACAATCAAATTTGGACAAGTTGGATTTGGTAAGACAGCAAACAATATAAGATGAAAAAGGGTATCCCAAGTAGGTAACTCAGTTGGCTTGGCGAGCTAATGTATACTTAAGGAGTGCACTAAATGAGTGCAAGAAGTAGGTCTCGGGTTCAACTCCCGGAAATTAACATTCCCACACCCCACTAACATTGCTTATCAAAAAAAATGAAAAAGGATAGTACTATTCTAATTGATTCATAATACTTCCTTAATTTGTATGAAATAAGTGTAGCACTTATTGTGAGATAAATAACATATTAAATATATCTAATATATCAATCTACACTTTGTAATTTTGTATTTATTTATTTTTCTGGGTAGCAATGACTATCCCATGCTAACAATAACAATACAACCAATCAAAATAGCATATTTAAGAGAATATAGAAAATGTGATACATGAAATAGCATATTCTGAAACATGGTTGGCTTAGTATATAAGCTTATAGAGGCAAGATAGCTATAAAGATTCCTTCCTAGCTAGTTTAATAGCACCGGGGAACATCCGATAGACAAATTAAGCATGAATAACAGCGAAATCTCACACATAATGTGTAAAATTACAAAAGCTTAAACCATAATCAAAGTGCTCATCTTTCTTCAGGAACACTTGACTCAACAATATCTCATATGGTCCGCATATTTAAGGATAGCAAAAAAAACAAAAAAAGAAGTTAGGGGGACCCAAACTCTATGGTTAGTTGCTTTGTCTTCTTCTTCTTCTTCTCGCTTGTCTCCCTATCAATCCTAACCGTTCGAACGCTACAAGGTCCCTTCGTCAAAGACGTCTCTGAATTCCGACGCATAAGCGTGATGAGATCAACAAAAGCACTGAGAATAAATTTACGAGACTTTTTCTCATTAAGATTAAGATAACAAAACAATAGATCCTCCATGAAATCCCAATCAATGTGATTGTTATTTTTGTTGTTAATGTTACCATACTTTGATTCAACGACATCTTGCATTGAACGTCTGAAATCATTGTAAGGTGTCAGAGAATACCTTAAAAGAGCAACACAGTTATCAGGTAGTTCACGGTGGTGGTCTTGATTATGATTAGCCACAGGTGATGATGAGTTACTGTTACTGGATTCACCTTCATCACTTGTGTTTGTCAGAGTTGACACAGAATCTTCCATTAATATTGATCCTGAATTACCTGGCTTCACGAAGAATCGTGTTGCGTTACAGAGATCTGGTGGTGTTTCCATTAGAAACCTCGGTGATTCAAACAACAACGACGCTAATTTTGGAGGTTCGTGTTCATCGTTGTCTTCGGAGATTCTTCTGTTGTTTTTTTTGTTGTTGCTGGTTTGTGTTTCGTCCTCATCTTTGAAATATAGGGACTTGAAATTCTCGAAGAGAAAACGGTCAACGTCAGCTAACGTTGCTGCGTCGTCTTTTTGATTGTTGTTGTTGTTGTTGTTGTTGTTGTTGTTAACGGCGTGATCAGATGATGATCTGTTTCTTCCTTCTAATGCAAACGACGGTGTTTTTGGATGTTTGCAACCGGAGAGAATTCTGGGTAAATGGATTTGAGGATGAGGAGGGTGTTTTATTTTTGTGAGGTAATCATGAAGGGTTTTTTGAAGCTTGTTTTTGGGCATGGTGGTAATGGAATGAAGGGTATGATGAAGAAGAGGTTGAGGGGAGGAGTGTGATTTATAAATAAAGGGACAGGGGAATTCAATTGGGGATAGAGATAGTAGGAATAATATAATATAATATAATATAATAAAGGCTAAATAGCACTTTTGGTCCTTTATCTTTGCTCCAAATTTCACTTTGGTCCTTTATCTTTTTTTTGGTCCGTTTTCGTCCTTTATGTTTCATTTTCGTTTCATTTTGGTCCCTCACGTATTATTTAATTCAATTAAAACATTAAAAACATTAAAACAATTAAAACAATTACAAAAATAAAACATAAAACCCTCCCTCCACCGTCCACCACCACCCACCACCACCCCCCACCGTCAACCACCACCCACCACCAGATCTGTCTCTCTCTCTCACCGTGAGCCCCTCCCCCCTCCCCCACCGTGAACCCCTCCCCCCTCCTCCCACCGCTGCGCTGGGGGTGGGGGGAGGGGGAACGGTGAGAGAGGGGGTGCGCAGCGGTGGGGGGAGGGGGGACAGTGGGGGGAGGGGTGGACGGTGGGGGGAGGTGGTGGGTGGTGGTTGACGGTGGTTGACGGTGGTGGGTGGTGGTGGGTGGTGGTGGACGGTGGGGGGATGGGTTTATGTTTTATTTTTGTAATTGTTTTAATTATTTTAATTGTTTTAATGTTTTTAATGTTTTAATTGAATATAATAATACGTGAGGGACCAAAATGAAACGAAAATGAAACTTAAAGGACCAAAACGGACCAAAAAAAAGATAAAGGACCAAAGTGAAATTTGGAGCAAAGATAAAGGACCAAAAGTGCTATTTAGCCTATAATAAAAGTTTGTGTCTTATTTATAATATAATATAATATAATATAATATAAATAAAAAATAAATTGGTTAGGGGAGAATTTGGTGAAACGCACGGCCTTGGTTCTGAATCATGCTTCTTGCCAAATTACATTGAAAAAGTTTTAATTTGATTCACTCCATTTCATTGCATGCCAACTTGTTGACTCAAACTCTTTTAAAACTAGTTTGGATTTTGGAGAGTAAATAAGAGATGACAGTGATTGTGTGTGTGTGTCTTTCTCAGTTGCACAATATTACAATGTCCTTTGGTGAGGAAAGTAAGGAGAATGATGTTCGTTTCAGACTCTCTAAAATATTCTCAACATCTCTTGGACATGAATTGATGGGGTTGTGTTGTGGGGCGT
Organism: Astragalus membranaceus; assembly: GCA_039519185.1. NCBI lineage: Eukaryota > Viridiplantae > Streptophyta > Magnoliopsida > Fabales > Fabaceae > Astragalus > Astragalus membranaceus. Next base: position 225,002,397 of record CM076846.1, on the reverse strand, counting down.
TAGATTAAAATGCGTTTCCCTTATGGATAAACATTAAACTTAAATACAAAATGAAACTTACAACAAAACATTAATGGTCAACCATTTTTTTGGACCAAAAAATCATTCTGAATTTTGGACTATTTAACAGTAACGTTCGTCTCATTTTTCTTTCCTCATTAAAGTTTGTTGCTAGTAATTAACTCCACAAGACTATTTGACTCAATAACAACACTTTGTATTTCCAACATTTGTTATAAGGCTCTCTTTGGGCCTCCCACCCGTTAACGGATAGCGGATGATACTACTGTATTTGACTAGCGGGTGACAAGTATAGGTGTTGAATTGGTAAGTATTAGTATTTAACGGTTTTTGAAAAGTAGCGTTTTAGCGGATAACATATAGCGTTTCACTTTTTTTTGTCATTTTTACCTTTATTATTTTCTTAAATTACTTCTCTTTCCTCATTAAACAATTTGTCATCATCAAATAATTTAATCATTAATTAGATATCATTTTAAGTCATTTTACATTTTATTAGCTACTTTAACTGCTAGTTTTACCAAACACATAATTTACTATCCGCTATCTGCTAGCTCATCCGTCATCCGCTAACTTATCCGCTATCCGCTACTATTTACCAAACAGAGCCTTAAGTGTAAAAATATGGGTAGCATATTTTTAAAAATGGAGCATTAATTAAGGTATGTGTGTGTGGAAAAATTATAGAGTTAAAATAATATTTGACCTTTTAACCAAAAAAATAAATAATATTTAACTTTTTTTTTTACTCAAAAGAAATAATTGACCTTGAATGCTTATAAAAAAATTTGACCTAGAGTTATTCGAAGAACATATATATTCAGAGTTTATTTAAATTGATATCATAACATATTTATATAAGTGTTTAGAAGAGTATGTAAAAGACGAGTGTATAAAAATTACTAGTGGCTCATAACACATTAATAAGTGTTTCTAAAATTATTTTAATAAACTCTACATATAAGTTCAAAAATTAAAAGAATCAGTAATATAAAAAACTTTAGTAATTGTTTTTTATTAACTAACAAGATATTATTTTTTAGGCTAAATATATATTTTGGCCCTTTATCTTTGGGGTTGTGGTCACTTTGGCCCTTTATCTTTTTTTTTCTCATTTTAGACCCTCATGTTTTTTGTGTGTGTCATTTTGGCCCCTGCCGTTATCATTTTGGTCCCTTATGTTTTTAATTGATTTCATTTTAGTCCCTTATGTTTTTAATTGATTTCATTTTGGGCCCTTATGTTTTTAATTGATTTCATTTTCGTCCTTAAAAATTTGCCTAAAAAAACATAAACATAACGGCAGGGGCCAAAATGACACACAAAAAAATCATGAGGGTCTAAAATGAGAAAAAAAAAAGATAAAGGGCCAAAGTGACTACAACCCCAAAGATAAAGGGCCAAAATATATATTTAGCCTATTTTTTATAACTAACAAGATACCTGTGTATTGCACAAGTCCCTCTATTATATATCCCGCATATCTGAAAATAAAGTTTATTTTCAAAACAAACACTACAAGAATAAGGCTGATTTGCTACGAACGTTTCCGACAGACCAATATTTCGTCGCTAATTGCGACGGATTTGTGACGGAAGTCTCGTCGCAACACTTCAAGAGAAGCACACTGTCATTTCCTCCCAATGTTTTCGACGGATTCGAAGTTCGTCGCTAATTTCCGACGAGATTTTCCGTGGGAAAGCCGTCGCAAGCCATCAAATTTCATTTAACCAAACTTTAAACCCTCGTACCCTCATTTCACCCCAAACTCTCACTTCTCTCTCCGTTGTGCTCTCTCTTTCTCACCTTTCACTCTTCGCCTCTGCCTATGCCTCCGCCTCCAACAGCCTCCACCCTTGTCGTTGCTCAGCCGATCCTTCGCTTCTCACCACCGCCATTTCGTCTTCCCCTCTTCAACCACAGTTCATCTCCACCACTGAAAAGCAGAACCGCTCCTCCTCACCGCCAATCCGAACCATAACCAAAAAATGGCTTCCTGAAGGGTACGTTTTCTTCTTCTATTATACTTCTATTCTCCACAAAACCCCTAATGTTTGATTAATTCAAAACCCTAACCCCCTATTCCTAATTTTCCAGCTTCAATCCAAACCCTAAGCCTCCTTTGTTCCTATATCAAGCTTTGAAGAAGCATTCAGTGAGTGTTCCTCTACTTTGAAGCTTCTAGGTAAACATTGATGCTTCATAATCGACCCCTTTTTTCTTTTTATTTGTTTTGTATGATTTATAATTTATAGTATATTGGTATCTGTCTTTTTCCTCTTTCTTGCGGAATCGTCTTTTTGATTGATACAATTAGCTTTAATATTATAATTATAATATAATAAAACCTAGACACAAAATTGAATAATTTTTTGGTTTTGTGGTAACCATATTTGTTGAAAGAAACTGGGTTTTTTGTGTGGCTATTATTGGAGCACTCAGAAATATGTTGAACTAGTTAAATTTTTTAAAAAGCGTTTGTGAAGTTATTTAAGATTTTGGTTGTTTATGACATGATAGATGGTTCATTTATTGTAGGTATGGAAATGTTTATTGAGTGAATGGTGAATTAGTTTTTGTTGTGAGGAAGAGGATTAGCGGTGAGTGATTTGGGATCTTTGCATGTGATGTGACATGGCAGGGATTGGGTAGTGGATTGATTGATTTCTGATTGACACATATTCCTGCTTGGGAAACTGCTATTTTTTGATAGAAGTTGTTGATGTTTGAATGTTAAATCCAGTTATGGAGGAGGAATGAAATTGTTGTTGTGAAAAATCTTCAATGTGTAGAAGGTTACTTTGTGTAATGGATATGCCACTTTACTTGCCTAGAAGATTGACAATTCCTGTTGTTTGTGAAGACAAATGGTCAAAACTATATGCAGTTTCATCAGCAATATCGGCACCATCCCATTTTCCTATTCTATTTTACATATCACCACCCTTGGGAATCTGGAACATTTCAATAGTTTTAATTTTTCCCTTATATATAATATATAGTTCACGGATGGTGGTACTTTAAGCCTTCTCTTTATTTCTTGATCTCCTTACAGCTGGCTTTTTTAATAGTGTCTGATAACATGGTCTTATAAAGATTTTAGTCCTTGCCGTCAGAATTGCTTTTTAAATCATGTTGTAATTTCTTATTGCACTTTGTAAGCTCCCGTCTCTAGATCCTAAAAGCACCACCAGATTCACTAAATTCATTCTAACTATATATATATATATATATATATATATATATATATATATATATATATATATATATATATATATATATATATATTTACTATCAATTCCAATTTCAAATTTTAAGTACCAATTATGAGAGTTTTATGTGACCTTTTTTGTAACTTCAATTTGTGTGCATTTGATACAGGCTATTTTCCTGAATACCACTTATGGTGTTGCCAGCGGAGGTGATCCTCAAGTTATTCCCAAGTTGACATTTGAGGAATGTAAGGTTTGTTTTGAGAATCATGTCAACTAATTATTGTGGTATATAGAGTTAACTCTAGACTATTCAAGAGCAATTAAGTGATAATGTTAGTCTAAATAATTGATTCAAAGAGATTATCTTCAATTCATAAAATATTTACTTACTAATATGCTCACTTTTGGAATTACAACAGATTATCTTTGTTAGTCTAAATAATTGATTCAAAGAGTGGAATCATGTGTAGCACACCTAGAATGATAGCTAGAGGTCCATCAGCGTTCCCTTTGTTGCAAGCTTCGAACATTGTTAACCGCAGGTTCAAGAAGCAATGTTTGAAGCCTCAATTGTTCTCCTCGCAATAATTAATAATGGATAAAAAGAGCTCTATTTTGAAGCTTCTAGCTAGGTAAACACATTTGCATTTGATTTTTGAATTTTAATTTGTTGAATTCTGAAACTGATGTTTGTTGCTGCTCCTGCTCCTATTCGTCTGAAATTGGATTAAACTCGTGTTAATTTGCATATGTTGGTTGTGTTTTATGAATGGTAGATGAATTTAATGTTGTGAATGATAGATGAAATATAATACGATTATTTGGTTTCTGATTTGCTCACTATTATGCCTATTTACATTTGGATTATGAAACTCATGTTAATTTGCATTTGCTGGCCTGGTTGTGTTTTTAATTTATTTTGCTTTCTGATTTGCTCACTATATATTATGCCTATTTATTTTGAGGGAAGAAAAGGAAAATGATTGTTTACTCTTGTATTCTGTTAGGTGAGGTGAGGCTCCTCCCCATGTTTGTTTTACTACCTAGATTCTTATATATAGTAACTAGCACATGCTTTGCCTGCCTAATCTGTAGACCTCGAATGTTGTTACCTTTTTCAATTTGGTTTCTATCTTCCCTATTATAAATAAATAAACAAAACCTGCAGTTTCACTCTTTCAGATGCTATCTTAAAATCAAGTGTTCTCTTTGTTTGAGTCTTTCCATATAATATAATTTATGTTTTGTAACACACTATAGTATTACTAACTATTTGACTCTTTCCACTAGCTTTACAAATCAAAAGAACAAAGCACTGATGAAACTGCTAGTATATCAGGTTCTGAGTTCTGACATGAAAACTAACCGATGCATTTATTATAACTAGTGGCGTCACCCGTGCGATGCACGGGGTCAAAGCTGTAGGGTCTACGGAAGCATTATAAGACCAAAATTAAGTTAATAGAAGATTCAAAAAGATAGAAACAAAAGAAAAAGCGATCACAGGAGCAGAAGTGCTGGTTATTACATAATAATTGGGTTATCAGGGGTTAGGCCATCTTCAAAAACTGAAGTGTTGGAAGGGTTATGCTCAAGAGGTTGCTGGATATCCGCATTGATAGGGTAGACAATCTGAGTTGCTGGAATGATGCCTATACTGAAAGTAATGCCATAAGAGACAAATTAAATATATATATACATATATATATCAAATAGAATAGTAAGGGGGTAATGGTAAAAATACTGAGAATTACCAAATTGAGGGATATGACAGTTGAAAATGACTTTGAAGCCAACTTCTTTGACTGCATGAGTTGAATGGCTGAAATAAAATCTTTTAAAACGCCATTAGGAATGCGCAATGATATCTATGGCTACAGTGTATAAGAGGAATGATACAATTCCTTAGTTATTATGAACAAATTCAGCTTGTTACTAATATCATGGTGTATAATATAAGAGTGCTAAAGAGTAAACGAAATCATCAATTATCTCATGGAAGCACTTGGCAAATTGCTGCATATTAAAGAGGTTTTTGTTGAATACATTAATAGTTGGAAACTACACATTACTAACCTGAAACTTCATCACATAAACCCTTCATCATAAGAAGCAAGTACACCATTTTACTGACTTGATATTTTAAATGGAATCCAGGTATAAGCAAAGAGTGAGATGAATGAATTAAGAAACCTCTGCTATTTGATCAACTATTTGATAACCTAGTAAGAGAGAAACATTGTGCAAGAACAGTTAATGTGTAGGAACAGTAAATATAGTTGATCCTGTGGTTGTTCACAAAGTACAAAGCAGAAATCAATAGAAGCAACATGAGGCATAAAAAAAGACACTTAAAAACCACATGTTGTCTAAACAGCTAACAAAAGAAAACAAAAATGAAAGGGCACATGCAACTCTGGCTATATGGAGATACCAAGAATACAAATGCAAATAAAGAAGAGGTAAATAAAAGCAATATTACATCTAAGCAACTGGTTGGCTAATAGCAATCAAGAAGAGACCGGCAAGAAGGACGAATCCATAAAATTTGAACAAATAGGAGAAGCAGAATATTAATCTGAGAACATGGAAGAAGAGACAAATGCAAGTAAATATGCATGGGAAAAGCAAATTATTGACTAAGTATGACCCGAATGGGAAACTAAGATAAATCAAAATAACCCGACTGAACCGATGAGAAAGTTGATTAAAGGGCAGTGCAAATTTATTTAATATCAATAAACGTAGATTATGAGGCATGTAACACACAAATGCAAGGAAATATGGGAAGGCAAAATCAGATCATGAGACATGCGGGAAAAAGAGAAGACCAGTGAGAAGAAAAATAGAGCTAGAGGGAAAAGATTATACAAAAAGCCAAAAAGTCAACTTGGCATATATAATTGAATTAGAAAATTACCTACAACAGTCCGTGGAAAACTTCTTTGTAAACCACATTCGAAGTAGTATTTGTTGAATTCCCTTCATCATCAGTTATCAATAATTTTAAACCCTTTTTTGAAGTAACCCTTGAAACAGCTACATATAATTGACCATGCGAGAAAACTGGTTGGGGTAAAAAAACACCAACATGTTTCAAAGATTGCCCTGACTCTTATTGATAGTCATTGCAAAAGAAACAGCTAAAGGGAATTGTCTTCTTTGAAATTTAAAAGGTATTCGAGGATCAGATGGAGTCAATGATAATCTTGGGATAAAAACTCTTGAACCAGCATTGTTTCCTGATAACACAATTGCCTCAACAACAAATTTACCCATCTTTGTTAAAATGAGCCGAGTTCCATTACATAATCCAGAAGAGTGATCAATGTTTCTCAACAACATAATTGGAATACCAACTTTGAATTTAAGTTTATGAGCTGGAAGGCCAGAGGCAACAATTGTATTTAAAAACTCTGGTGTGTGTATCTCATCCACAACATCAACATTAGAATTACTGTGGCAAGGTGTATCTAAACTGAGATATGTCTTTTCATCACCTGGAATTAAAGATAGCATGTGCTCATTGATTATGTCCACAACTTCATTTTTAGGAGCTAAGATCGCCCTATTTTGAAAAAATAGAGGGTCATGCATCTCATCAAGAAATGATGGATATGTTGTGTCAACAATAGCCTGAATTGGTTGAACTGAATCTTTAATACTCACCTGGAATTTCAAGAGAGGTGTCTGAATCACTTAATTCACCAATTGTACCATCTCCAATTTTTAGAACCCATTCAGAAAATTTTACTGCTTCAGCAATGTCAGCATTTGAGGTACCATACAACAATCTCATATTTTTGGATAATGTCAAAATCTCACAATGGTTCCATAAATAAGAAGAGTTGATTGTGGCATGTACGATCTCCTGTCTTGTTCCCTTGGGAATAACAGGGAGTATTTGGCGAAAATCTCCACCCAAAACGACAACCTTGCCTCCAAAAGGAAGACCTAAACTTTCACCATTAGAAGGCCTCAAAATATCTTGTAGGGTTCGATCTAGAGCTTCAAAACAATTTTTATTGGTCATTGGTGCCTCATCCCATATAATCAATGAACATCTACGAATCAATTCTGCTAAGTGACTCCCTTGTTTTATGTTGCAAGTCGAACACTCATCTGGGTTAAGTGGAATTGCAAATCGAGAGTGAGCTGTCCTACCTCCAGGAATTAAAAGAGAAGCAATACCACTGGAGGCAACTGCTAAAACAATTTTTTTTTCCGCGTGATCTTAAACCAGTTGTCAAGCCTTTCCAAATATAAGTCTTGCCTGTTCCACCATACCCATTTAAAAAAAAGAAACCAGCTTTTTTTTCATTAACCCGCGACATAATTTTTTCATAAATCTTTTTTTGCTCATCTGTCATTGATGCCACCAATTGCTGATTTTCAATCTCGAGTTTTTTCCTATCATAATTAATTTCATCAAATATAAGCCTATTGTGACTTGTTGCAAGCAAGTCTTCGTTAGGTTGAGGTAAAGTAGGAAAATCCGAGAGACTCATATTATGGCTTTGCAACAGCTTATGAACTTCAACTAAAGTAAAGGTCTTTAATTCATCAGCAGACAATTGTAATGCTGAAATAATAAGTGAATGCAAATATTATTGTTGTAATAAGGAAAAAAGTGGCGAACATTAGTTAGAAAAGATGTAGAACAAAACCTGGAAATTGTAGAATGGATCTTTGTCGATGCAAAATGTCATCACCTAAATGGAACCATGTAGCATCCCACACAACGTCAGGTCTTGAAATTTGGCCAGACACTAATAGTATGACAAATAACTTGCGCAAAAAGGATCCAACACCCCAATGACTTGCCTCTTTAATAGCATCTATATATTCTTTGTCATCTTCTAATAAACCCATTGCATAGCAAGCATCTTTAAAATTTGGGTGAACAAAATCTTCAACTTTTCTTATGTGTTCAAAACACTGAGCTCCTTTAACATGATTGAGCAATGTCCTTAAATAATAGAGCTCACCAGATCCAGGAGGGACATAATGAAGTCTCCCAATAGTATATCCAGATTTACGTGGAAACCATTCCCTCTTTTCATCATTCCAAACAAATTTTGTTGGAAATTCAGCGTAAGTTAGTTCTCTTGCTTGTGAATATTTTTTGTTCGCATCCATCCACGCTAAAAATTTAGAGCTACCAATAGTTGGCTTAGAAAGAACTGATTGAATAGGCCGATTATCTCTGTAAATAAGCAACTGTTCACCTGGTAGATGAAATTGCAGCCTCTCCACTGAGGGTTCTCTGTAATGAATGTCAAATGAAAAGATTCTCCATGCAGCTTCAGATGAGGCCAAATATCTACAGTCATAATACAACTTTATTTCGTCAACAATATCATTATTAGAGTTGGAATCATCAACACCATAGAAAGTTGTTGTAACTCGATCATGACCTTTGTTGACATACTTGAAGAGATATTTGATTGACCTAGATTGGTTACAATATTCAACATTTATATGAGCATTGTATTTGAGGAGCAAAGTTTTGTTGTAGGGCACAACAAACCTATTATCTAAAAAGGATTCACCTTTTTGAACAAAAACCCCATTATCTCTTCTCCTATAAACAGGATAACCATCTGAATCAACGATAGTCGTATCGCTGAATTTCTTTGGAAAGTACTTTGTACACTTTTTGTTCTCCATGCAAGTAGATTTTGGATTTTGAGGTCCACAGGGTCCATGAAGCATGGATGTAGATACAATTTCGAAGAGGCGTGGATCAGATTCTTTGTTTGGAATTTCAGCACATATAACCTTGTCAATGTCAGCAATAGTCTTGTACTTAAAAGATGAATGAAGAAATACTAAGATGTGAGCATGGGGTAGACCGCGCTTCTGAAATTCAATTGTGTAAATAACTGTAGAAGAGTGAATAAGTTCATGTTAATTTAAAGCACAAAAAACTCTATTAAATAATAGAGAACATATAGATAAAAGATACCTGCCATAACACGACCAAAAATATCTCCCTTTTTTATATCTTTAATCAATTGATCGAGTTTGATTTTGAAAACTCGACACACCACATCGGCGCGATCTTCCGACTTAAAATTGTATTTTGAAAAGTATCTCGATAACTCTGGCCATTTATGGTTGCAGGTGAATGTGATGAATAATTCAGGGTAGCCCGCCCAACTACAAATTGTCATGGCATCTTGATAATTTTGAAACATATAACGGGGCCCTCCTACAAAAGTAGAGGGCAATACAATTCTTTTACCAGTTGTTGATGTATTCCTTTCACCTCTCAGAATAGATTCTTCAAGACCCTTGTAAACATCAGCTCTTAGTTCTTTCTGGTTGTTTCTAACCCACTTCAATCTAGAAGATTCAATCATGGTATAGCCATCTACCAAAAATTGTTGGAATAAACGCCCAGAAAACAAAAGTGTACCTCCATCAATCTCTCTATGCTGAATTCTAAATGCGAGCCAATCTCTAATAGTTACATGATCTCGTTTAATTTTTGCTGCCATGTTGTCAGACCGGAACTCAATGTTCTCTGAAAACCCATTTTCCCCATAAGGAAACAATAAAGGATATTGTAAGGGCAAATATGCAGCACTCAAAATGGGAATTCGCTGTAGCAATCCTGAATGAGAACTGACAATAACATCTCTATCAAATCCAGCTGGATCAAAATCACCAACAATTAAAGCAGCAACCTCTGAAGCAGTTGGTAAGTTGTATTGCCTAGCATCTCGATTTCTTTTCCCCAAGATACGAAGCTTAATGGTCGGTGGGGGATTTTGGGACAGCATATGTCTTGCCATTCTGTATGTCTGCACAAATGGATTACATAAATCAAGACATTCTTTAATATCTGAGACAATTTGGGTTCTCAAGCTGAGATCATCATCCTCCATCCTACAATAAATAATAAATAAATAAATTGGTAAAGAATAACAGACAAACATAGGTATGAGAACAGAGTAAGGTACTGTGAAGATACCTAACAACTGACATTCGGTTGGATACTTCGTTCTCGGTATCATGTATGTAAAGCTGGGCAAACTTAGGTTCTTGATCTGGAAGAGGGAGTAAGCTACCAATTTGGTGATAGTTCTCACCATTTAAGATGAAAACGGGAGGTCCACCACCATCATTTATCTTTTTATCAATCTTGCCGCCCATAGAAGTAAAAGCAAACATACTATTGAACGATCGAATGTTTGCCAAATAAAACTTCCCCCTCCTATCACGTTTATGAAATAGATCATATAATACTTGAGGAGGAGGTTTGTAAAGAGGTAAAGTTATTCTCCCTTGCCTACAACATAAAGAAAATCTTGGAAGATGGGGTTTAAATTTCTTTTGGACCCTCTCCTCGAACCACATTAATGCACCACAAAATTGACATACATATTTTGGATCTCCAATATCCCAGTAGGAAACTTCATCGACTACATCTAAAAAAACAAAGAAAACATTATCACTCAAAATTTTAGTTGGTTCTATAAAAGAAAAATTAGTTGGCAATGAGATGGTATTAGAAAATTAATGAGAACGAAACATAGTTGGTCAATACCAGTTGTTGATGGAACTGAAGAAGAATTTACTTGCAATATTGTATCAAAGTCTGCGGACCCACCAGTCAGGTGATCAAATGATGTATGTTGAGGGATTGGCATTTCAGAAGTGATGGGATTAACTGCATCTGCATCTTGAAGGAGTGTAAAAGGAGAACTGGTTCCCAAGGGTGTATCAGAAACAGTGGTATTAGAATGAGTATAAAGATTGGGAAGGTTATAGGGTGGCTGAGCAGCTTCATTATGTTGATCGACTGTAACTTGTGAAGAGCTGGGATTAAGTGAAGCAAAATTAACATGTAATGTGCCTATAAAATATAGGAAAATATTTGTTAGTGAGTTTAAACCAAAGCTTAAAATACTTAAGAATAAACTAATAAAAGAAGCATCAGTTGTATAGTACCTGCTGTTGAAGGCAAGAAAGAAGGTTTGATTGGTAAGGGGTTAACAGAAACTGTGGTGGGATTCAGTGCAGTAGCTTCTAGAATTTGATGGAATGTAAATGGAGGCTGTATTGACAATGGCTGATGTGGTGTAGCTATAAAATATAAGAAACTATTAGTTGGTTCTATAAAAGAAGAAGTAGTTGGCAATAAGATGATATGCGAAAAATAAAGTTACCAATGTTAACATTGGCAGCACCAAGTGAAGGGACCCCAACATCTAATAAACCAAGTGGAGGAAAGATTTGTTGGTCAGAAACTCTTGGTCTAAGAACAAATCTACCTGGGCCAATTCTTTGTGAGGAAGGCCTGATAAAAGTTGCTTGTGGAGATGTATCTATAAGCCATAAAAAAGATTAGTAATGTAGATATAAAATATTAATATGAGTTGATAATTTTTAAAAAAATAACATGTATCCATGAATTGCATTGCAAAAACAGATACAACATCAAAAGTGGTGGGAGCTATTTATCTTGGAAATGCATTTCTAAACTACACAAGGAAATGAAAGTAAGCAATAAATAAACATAATAAAGAAATCTGACAATTTAGAAAGTAGTAACAATATAAATCATGAATTAAAGGCCGAAGTTTACAATATGAAGAAAGAAATAAGGGTCGAAGTTTAGACTGGGATTAAGTGAAGCAAAATTAACATGTAATGTGCCTATAAAATATAGGAAAATATTTGTTAGTAAGTTTACATCCCCTAGACTCCAGCATTCTTCACAAACAGTTATATGGTATTCTTCTTAGCCACACCCAGATTGAGAAATGACCCTGCAAAGCTGAGACATACAAACAAAAACATAAACTGATCCAAACAACTTTAACAAAAAGACATGTCCTAGACTCCAACAACTATCACAAACAAATATGACCTATTCTTCTTAGCCACACCTAGCTTGAGAGATGTTCCTGGAAATCTGAGACATGGAAAAACCCTTACTGCTACAGAAGCTTATTTCAGAAGCTTATCAGAGAAATGGACAGATAAAAGTTAAACAAACATACCAGTTGGGTTTATATGTAGAGGGCTATTTTGCTGATCAACATTTGCTGGCCTAAGGATGAATTTGCCTGGCCTTAAAGGCACCAAAGAAGGGCTTATAGAAGAGTGAGATGAGAGGGAAACTGCAGGAGAGATGATAACAGAAAAAAAATGAGGCAGGAAAATAAAAATGCATGAAAGGAAAACTCAAAAGGATACTAACAATTTAAATTATTAGAAACAACAGGTGACCAGATTCTGTGGATGGTGTGTTTTTTGTCCTCAGAGTCTCTCATTTCAGTGCTTTCAACAAATACAATGTTATATAAGTAATTGGAGAACAACTGTTACAAAGTATAGAAGGGCACTCAAAAACAATAAGAAAAAGTAAGGAGAGATCATAAAATCCATAGAAATGTGTTAAGCTAGTTTATTGTAAAGAGATGTAAAAGGAGATGGACAAAGATTACGTGAAAGAAAAGTAATGAGCACATCTATCTAGAGAAGAAATGCTAAATAAATGAAAAAGAAAAGTGAGCAATTACAGTACTGACATGGAGTGGAGTTTATATGAATGAAATAGAAGAGTGATGTGGAATGGAGTTGATGTGAATCAAAATACAATTGAGATATGGAGTGGAGTTGATGTGAATCAAAATACAATAGTGATATGAGGTGGAGTTGGTGTGAATCAAAATACAATAGTGATATGGAGTGGAGTTGATGTGAATCAAAATACAATAGTGATATGGAGTGGAGTTGATGTGAATCACACAATCTTGGATGAGATCATCGAATGGAAAGTCATTTCATGTCAGTATCATGTTATTTGATGAAATAAAAAATCCATAATATCATGCTAGTTGCTGGTAGGGAAACATGGGAAATACCATTTTCCTATTACATGGACATGCCATAAGCCAAAAAACAGTGTTTGAAACAAAAATTAAACATATGCCAGAGATCAGTGCAAAATAACAAATAAAGACCACTTCATTACTTTAAAACAAAAGGCATTACATTAACATTCTTGGAGAGACAACATAGGATAGAACAGAATAGGAAAAAGAGACAAAAACTTCTCTTATTTACTCCACTATTGACTATAAAGTGGAAAAACACACAGCCAGTACATAATGACAGTAGGAAAAGGACTATAGAAGCAATCCATTTTCTTAGAGTAGCAAACTGAGACTCGTTAGAATAGGGAAACAGGCTCCTAATTATTTTTATTACTCCACCATTAACTATAAAGTGGAGAGACAACTAAGTAGTACATATTGAGAGCAACAAAAGGACTGAAGAAGTTGTTGGAGCAATTCAGTTGGTTGCCCTTGTCTTGATGCCTTCCATCTTAACAACTTTAGATGTTGAAGTTTGTGGAGAATCAAAAAGGGAGGCTGCAGATTTCTTGGAACCATGTGGAGGAGAGGAAGCTTCAACAACTTCAGCTTGGACAGCATTGAAAACAGAAGCAGAATTGTCTTCACTATCAAGGGGAAAAGCAGTCAGTTTGCTGGATGGGGTATTAGACACTTCTAAGGCAGTAGGTTCAGTTAAATCATTGGAAGCAACAGTGTCCACATTAGGCTAGGAAAAAACACAAAAACAAATATAAGACAATGATCAAACATGAGTTGGTTAATATTAAATGAATTTTTTTTTTGGAAAAACAAATATACCAAGGGACTGTGAATAGCATAGCCAGGACAATCGCTCAAATGAAGGTCATCCTCAAGATTAAAAGCCTACAAATTAAGATTAAGAAATGTGATACCCAAAAGAAAATCAGGAAAGCCAACACAATATTTTGTTGGGAAAATAAAAATAAGGACGACCAACCTGGATTGAATGCAATTCCATGAATTGCTTGATAAGATCAGGATCAGAAGTCAATCTTCTAACAGCATAATTATTCCATCCCTGAGTAATGTTGGCATCTCGGATTTCAATTTTAAAAAGCAAATTTTTGTCGTAAAAAGCGCGAAACTCAGTTGGGATTCTACTGGTATCAACAGGCTCATCAAGAGGGCCAATTAAATCTTGTGCTGACATTCCAAGGAAATTATTAACGACACGATCGAAAGCCATGAAACTTGTTGACCCAGTTCCATCGATAACAATGAGCTCAATTTTGTACCTACTCATACAAAACAGAAGTAATATTTTAAAAGAATACAATGGTATATGTACAATACATAACCAAAAAATGGCTTCCTGAAGGGTACGTTTTCTTCTTCTATTATACTTCTATTCTCCACAAAACCCCTAATGTTTGATTAATTCAAAACCCTAACCCCCTATTCCTAATTTTCCAGCTTCAATCCAAACCCTAAGCCTCCTTTGTTCCTATATCAAGCTTTGAAGAAGCATTCAGTGAGTGTTCCTCTACTTTGAAGCTTCTAGGTAAACATTGATGCTTCATAATCGACCCCTTTTTTCTTTTTATTTGTTTTGTATGATTTATAATTTATAGTATATTGGTATCTGTCTTTTTCCTCTTTCTTGCGGAATCGTCTTTTTGTTTTTGATTGATACAATTAGCTTTAATATTATAATTATAATATAATAAAACCTAGACACAAAATTGAATAATTTTTTGGTTTTGTGGTAACCATATTTGTTGAAAGAAACTGGGTTTTTTGTGTGGCTATTATTGGAGCACTCAGAAATATGTTGAACTAGTTAAATTTTTTAAAAAGCGTTTGTGAAGTTATTTAAGATTTTGGTTGTTTATGACATGATAGATGGTTCATTTATTGTAGGTATGGAAATGTTTATTGAGTGAATGGTGAATTAGTTTTTGTTGTGAGGAAGAGGATTAGCGGTGAGTGATTTGGGATCTTTGCATGTGATGTGACATGGCAGGGATTGGGTAGTGGATTGATTGATTTCTGATTGGCACATATTCCTGCTTGGGAAATTGCTATTTTTTGATAGAAGTTGTTGATGTTTGAATGTTAAATCCAGTTATGGAGGAGGAATGAAATTGTTGTTGTGAAAAATCTTCAATGTGTAGAAGGTTACTTTGTGTAATGGATATGCCACTTTACTTGCCTAGAAGATTGACAATTCCTGTTGTTTGTGAAGACAAATGGTCAAAACTATATGCAGTTTCATCAGCAATATCGGCACCATCCCATTTTCCTATTCTATTTTACATATCACCACCCTTGGGAATCTGGAACATTTCAATAGTTTTAATTTTTCCCTTATATATAATATATAGTTCACGGATGGTGGTACTTTAAGCCTTCTCTTTATTTCTTGATCTCCTTACAGCTGGCTTTTTTAATAGTGTCTGATAACATGGTCTTATAAAGATTTTAGTCCTTGCCGTCAGAATTGCTTTTTAAATCATGTTGTAATTTCTTATTGCACTTTGTAAGCTCCCGTCTCTAGATCCTAAAAGCACCAGATTCACTAAATTCATTCTAACTATATATATATATATATATATATATATATATATTTACTATCAATTCCAATTTCAAATTTTAAGTACCAATTATGAGAGTTTTATGTGACCTTTTTTGTAACTTCAATTTGTGTGCATTTGATACAGGCTATTTTCCTGAATACCACTTATGGTGTTGCCAGCGGAGGTGATCCTCAAGTTATTCCCAAGTTGACATTTGAGGAATGTAAGGTTTGTTTTGAGAATCATGTCAACTAATTATTGTGGTATATAGAGTTAACTCTAGACTATTCAAGAGCAATTAAGTGATAATGTTAGTCTAAATAATGGATTCAAAGAGATTATCTTCAATTCATAAAATATTTACTTACTAATATGCTCACTTTTGGAATTACAACAGATTATCTTTGTTAGTCTAAATAATTGATTCAAAGAGTGGAATCATGTGTAGCACACCTAGAATGATAGCTAGAGGTCCATCAGCGTTCCCTTTGTTGCAAGCTTCGAACATTGTTAACCGCAGGTTCAAGAAGCAATGTTTGAAGCCTCAATTGTTCTCCTCGCAATAATTAATAATGGATAAAAAGAGCTCTATTTTGAAGCTTCTAGCTAGGTAAACACATTTGCATTTGATTTTTGAATTTTAATTTGTTGAATTCTGAAACTGATGTTTGTTGCTGCTCCTGCTCCTATTCGTCTGAAATTGGATTAAACTCGTGTTAATTTGCATATGTTGGTTGTGTTTTATGAATGGTAGATGAATTTAATGTTGTGAATGATAGATGAAATATAATACGATTATTTGGTTTCTGATTTGCTCACTATTATGCCTATTTACATTTGGATTATGAAACTCATGTTAATTTGCATTGCTTTCTGATTTGCTCACTATATATTATGCCTATTTATTTTGAGGGAAGAAAAGGAAAATGATTGTTTACTCTTGTATTCTGTTAGGTGAGGTGAGGCTCCTCCCCATGTTTGTTTTACTACCTAGATTCTTATATATAGTAACTAGCACATGCTTTGCCTGCCTAATCTGTAGACCTCGAATGTTGTTACCTTTTTCAATTTGGTTTCTATCTTCCCTATTATAAATAAATAAACAAAACCTGCAGTTTCACTCTTTCAGATGCTATCTTAAAATCAAGTGTTCTCTTTGTTTGAGTCTTTCCATATAATATAATTTATGTTTTGTAACACACTATAGTATTACTAACTATTTGACTCTTTCCACTAGCTTTACAAATCAAAAGAACAAAGCACTGATGAAACTGCTAGTATATCAGGTTCTGAGTTCTGACATGAAAACTAACCGATGCATTTATTATAACTAGTGGCGTCACCCGTGCGATGCACGGGGTCAAAGCTGTAGGGTCTACGGAAGCATTATAAGACCAAAATTAAGTTAATAGAAGATTCAAAAAGATAGAAACAAAAGAAAAAGCGATCACAGGAGCAGAAGTGCTGGTTATTACATAATAATTGGGTTATCAGGGGTTAGGCCATCTTCAAAAACTGAAGTGTTGGAAGGGTTATGCTCAAGAGGTTGCTGGATATCCGCATTGATAGGGTAGACAATCTGAGTTGCTGGAATGATGCCTATACTGAAAGTAATGCCATAAGAGACAAATTAAATATATATATACATATATATATCAAATAGAATAGTAAGGGGGTAATGGTAAAAATACTGAGAATTACCAAATTGAGGGATATGACAGTTGAAAATGACTTTGAAGCCAACTTCTTTGACTGCATGAGTTGAATGGCTGAAATAAAATCTTTTAAAACGCCATTAGGAATGCGCAATGATATCTATGGCTACAGTGTATAAGAGGAATGATACAATTCCTTAGTTATTATGAACAAATTCAGCTTGTTACTAATATCATGGTGTATAATATAAGAGTGCTAAAGAGTAAACGAAATCATCAATTATCTCATGGAAGCACTTGGCAAATTGCTGCATATTAAAGAGGTTTTTGTTGAATACATTAATAGTTGGAAACTACACATTACTAACCTGAAACTTCATCACATAAACCCTTCATCATAAGAAGCAAGTACACCATTTTACCGATTTTGCCCGCCGCAAAATCCTGTTTTTCTTGTAGTGTGAATAAGACCCATTCCTGTTTCTCCACCAAATGATATTGTCCTCACTTTCGTGAATAAGCATAGGCATGGATTTAATTAAGCTTGCATCGGCAGCTGAAAAAATTGAATCAATGAGAGCGTTATTCCAATCACTAGACGCTACATCATAGAGGTCACTCACCTTCATGTCTTCCAAACCTTGTATCAACGGGGATGTCACTCTAGAATCACTTCGACCCTTTAGCCATTGGTCCTTCCAAACATTGATGCTCCTACCATTCCCAACTCGCCATCTATAACCCAAATTTAACACGACCCGAGAAGTGTAGATACTACGCCAAACATAACTGGAATTATGGCCCAAGCCAGCCCCCATAAAATCTCCATTCGGAAAATATTTAAAATCTGTTATATTTACAAATATTTTAGACCAAGGTTTAATTTCTTTATTGTGAAGATTTAATTTCTTTCGACTATATTTAGTTTTATTGTTTTATTTGATAGACTTAACGTTGTTAGCTAAAACTAACAGCAGGGGGTAACTAGAAACACTTAATATTTGCAAGGTATGAGAAAATATAGAGAGGTATGAGAAAATATTAAGTTAATGGGATTTGTCTAATAAAGGTTATGTAATTACTATTGAAACTTTATTCTTAAATGACATGGAATTACATATGTATAGATGTCAATGACATGGATTGTGAGATGTATAGGTGGACGAATAATGTGTTGAGATTTGTGAATTTTTTATTTGAGATTATTCTCAATTTTATAATAGATAGATAACTATTAAATAGTATTTTGGATGTATAATTTTGTTTTTTTTTAAAATTTACGACGGATTTCTGACGGATTTGCGATGAAAATGTGTCAGAGTTTGCGACGACTTTGCCATAGATATTTGCGACGGATTTCCGATGACTTTGCGACGTCAATTTGCCACAAAAATCGCTGCATTTGCGACGAAAACAGCCGTCGGAAATCGTTGATTTTCTTGTAGTGAAAAAATTTAATTGTGACAAACATGGTTAGTTATTTTAGCTCTTTAAAAATGAAGAAAAATGAGAATATTCAAGTAGTGAAAATAATTATATCACTTAATACAAAATAAAGACATTCAAAAATACACATATAAATAAAAATTAACTATACTAAAAATAATACTTTTTCTTTGTGAGGACTCAAAAACACGATGCTCATTTATTAAATATAAAGACATTTATAAAGGAAAAATGAAAAAAATTATAACAAAAACAAAATATCCATTTGTGAAAAAGAACGACGTTCATAAAAAATAATTATTGTTTTCCCTTGAGGACAGTTGAAACAAAATTGAATTATATTTATAACAGATTTTATTTATTCGTCGATACTCAAACGCTATATACTCATTTATAAAAGTCTAATTTATTGTAAAAAAAATTAATTTTTTACAACAACATATAAGGTTTCCCTATCTGAAATCAAAAGTAACGAAATTATATCAACAACGTTCGATAATTATAAAAGATAAAATATAAAGATGTTTTATTTATACCGACAAACAACATATTCCTTTGTAAAAAAAATTTGACAATAAAAAAAAGACACTTAAAAAGAAGAAGAAAAAAGAAAAAATATTATACCGACAACATATGATATTTTTATTTTCCTATTAGTATTTCTTAAAGAAAATTAAATTACATTGACAATGTATAATAATGTTTTCTCTCACAGTCAAAAAGTAAATATTTATTTGTAACCAAAGATATTATAAAAACAAATGTAATATTTAGGTCCCTAAATTAATATAGTCTTTTTAATAAGGTTATTTTGTTACATTGTAATTAGTCAATGCTAATGTGTCATATTATATAAAGAAATAAGTCCCTGACTAATTAACATTTTGTAGGGAATGGATTAGGTGACTTGAGTATACCATGCCTTGGTGCCTTTCTTTTATTAACTACCATTAGATAAATCCTGTGTTCCTTATTGTGCCATGTGTCTCTTTGATTAAAAACTAATTAAACAAAACAACTTTCCCACCAAACAGTGAGGTGTCTTTCCTTTTTTCAGTGTCCTTTTAGTTCCACTGCTCTGGCCACACGCCCCACCGCCTGGCTGCCATCCAGCACCGTCGCGCCGCCGCCTCGCTGCACCACAGCGCCGCCGCACCGTCAGACCCACTACTTCGGTCGAAATTCTACTCTCACACCAACATCTATCATCACAGCACCTCTGTTAAGTTGAGGTATGTACCCAAATTTTGAGTAAAGTTGAATATAGATGAAATGAACAAAGGAATAGAAATGAAATGGCAAATGAAATACATACAACAACTATTATGTATCATTTTGATTCTAAAGATATGAAAAAGATGTACCTATTGTCGTTAGAGCAAACGAATAGAAATGCAATAGAAAGGAACAGATGTACCTGTTGTATTGATAGAAATGAAATAGAAATGCAAAGGCTTTTAGAAATGCAATGCAACAGATTTTTGAAATGAAATAGAAATGAAATGAAATAAATGTATTAGTTTTAATATTATTTCATATAACAGGTTTTTTATTTGGGAATTGATCAAACATGACTTCTTCAAATATTGATTGGAAGCCGAGGATTGGTATGGAATTTAACGATATGGAGGAAGCTTATCAATTTTGGCTCATGTATAGTGCCCGTGTTGGATTTGGTGTTAGAAAACGCTATGCGAACAAGAGTAAAAAAGACGGTACTATATTGTCGTGTAGATTTGTTTGTTGCAAGGAAGGGTTGCGAAAAAAGACTGGTATTTTAGTTACCAAGCGTAAAGCAGAGACTAGAACCGACTGCAAAGCAAGGATTACACTTTTACTAAAAAATGGTAAGATTGTCATCCATGAATTTATAGAGGATCACAACCACCCTCTACAACTTCCAGAGACAACACACATGCTTTCGTCACATAGGAAAATAACTGAAGTCCAAGCACATGAAATTGATATGGCTGTTGACTCTGGATTAAGACAGAAGTTGACATTTCAACTTATGAGCACTAATGCAGGGCATAGAGCTAATCTCGGATATACACGATTAGATGTAAAAAATTACCTCAATGCAAAGAGACAAAGAAGTATGTTGTACGGCGAGGCTGGATGTCTTTCGCAATATTTCCAGCAACAATTGTTGGAGAATCCGTCTTTCTTCCATGCATACCAGATGGATATAGATGAGCAAATTACAAATGTGTTTTGGTGTGATGCAAATATGGTGTTGGATTATGGGCATTTTGGTGATGTTATGTCATTTGATACTACGTATTGTACAAACCGTGCTAATAGGCCACTTGCTTTTTTTTTCTGGTTTCAACCACTACAGGGGTTCAGTTATTTTTGGTGCAGCACTTTTGTATGATGAGACAATTGAGTCCTTCAAATGGTTGTTTGAGACATTCTTACAAGCACACAACCAAAAAAAACCAAAGACCGTATTTACTGACCAAGCTCAAGCAATGGCTGTTGCTCTTGCTGAAGTGATGCCTGAGACCAAACATGGTTTATGCACTTGGCACTTGTCGCAAAATGGAATTAAACACCTTGGCAACTTGATGAAGGAAGGAAGTTGTATTTTAAGAGACTTCAAGAGATGCATGTATGACATTGATGTTGTAGCAGATTTTGAGACAGCTTGGACCGACTTGATCAAAGAATATAATGTAAGTGAAAATAAGTGGATCAAGTCGCTTTATGCTATAAAAGAAAAATGGGCTTCGTGTTACATGAAAGAATCATTCACTCTTGGCATGCGGAGTACACAACTTAGTGAAAGCTTGAATTCTCACTTCAAGTCTTGTATGAAACCAAATGTGGATATTATTCGTTTCTTCAAGCATTTTGAACAAGTTGTTGATGAGAAGAGGGGAAAGGAGCTGACTTGTGAGTATGAGTCTCTACATAAGCTTCCAATGTTAATCTCCGATATGTCACAAATACTAGTACAGATGGCAAAATTATACACACACACTGTCTTTGAGTTATTCCAAAATGAGTTTAAGATATTCTTGGGTTTATGCATATCAGAGAGAAACGAGTCTCAATCTTTATGTCAGTATGTCATCACTATGGTCAACCACTCAAAATCTTGGATGGTATCATTTGATCGTGTATCGACCTCTATATCTTGTAGTTGTAAAAAATTTGAGACATTTGGCATACTTTGTTCACATGCATTGAAAGTATTTGAAGCGAATGATGTCAAGGAAATTCCAGAGAAGTATATTTTAAGAAGGTGGACAAGAGAAGCTCGTTGCGGTGTTGTACAAGATTTGAGGGGAAAAGATGTCGAGGGAGATCCAAAACTATCTAGCACAAGGAGATTTAGACAAGTTGTTTCTAAGTTCATCAAAGTGGCAGCAGATGCATCAATTTTTGAAGAACACCACAAGATTGTAGATGACGGTGTGGACGACCTTTGTAAAAAAATAATGAAACTTCGCTTAAACGTCAAAAGCAATGAGAGTCATGACAATGATAACCCAAAATCTCTGAGTAATGTTATGCAACCGAAGGGATTCAAATATAAGTCGGGCTTAAAGGGTCGTACGCGAAAAAAGAGTTGGGTTGAGCTACAGTCGAAAAGAACAAAAAGATGTCCACGTAGAAGACAACCGCGCACTCAAATATCTCAGGTATATAAGTCAATATTTAGATCACTTGTTTTAATTTTACATGCATTATGACTTGTTTTAATTTCCAATCATTGTTTTAGGATAAAGAACTACCAAGTCAACTACCCGATGGAGTATCTTGTTCTGCACCTCCAAGTTATAAACCCCCTCAGACACAAGAGGACCGAATTAGTTACACAGAACTTTTGATGGTAATTTCATATATTTTTAAAAAATGAGAATATCTTTACTTGTGCATTTGTCACGATCTTAATTAGTGTGTGTAATTTTGTAGGCAACTCTTAATGATACAGACACTACAATGTTATATTTGGATTGATTCATGATCTACACCGAAGAGTTGAAGCTGTTATTTATAATGTAGAAGTTATTGGGCGTCTTTTGCATTTTCGATGTACATTTTTTGGGATGTTATTTGCAACCATGTTCACTTGGTTTAGTAATTTGGGCAAATTATATTTTGATGTGCCTTGTAATTTTCCTTTTGGAACCTCAAAAACAGAATGTTACTACACAATTGGATACTGAGCAAGTGCATAACTACATTACATTCCAAAGGATAATTACATTACATTCAACACAATTTTGCATCTGACAAAAAGGATCTGCACTAAAATCTACCCCTTTGCACTAAAATCTGCACTAAAACAATTACATTCCACAGTCTAAACTAATCTGCAGTAATGACTACCCTATAACTAGTTGGAGTTCTGGTGTTCTGTATATAAAAAACAATAATAACAATTACATTCCACACTTATTTCACACAATCACAATCCATGACAATTACATTCCAGTTGGAGGTTCTGGTGTTATTTATACTCGTGCTGGCAGTAATGACAGTTACATTCCACACTTATTTCACACAATCACAATCCATGAAGATGATGGCTTGAAACTTGGAAGAGCATCAACTGCAAAAGGCCCTTCACACTCAATTTCATTTGCTGCAAAATAAATGATAACAAAACACAAATTGACTTTACAAATCACCAGTAAAAAGACCCCTTCACACTCAACTTGGACCCTTGAATGGATTAGGTGACTTGAGTATACCGTGCCTTGGTGCCTTTCTTTTATTATTAACCATTGGATAAATTTTGTGGTTGTAAATCTGCCACGTGTCCAGTCTTTTTAAAACTAATAAAAAAACCATCAAACTTCTAACTTGCTCTCTCTCATAAAAGACCTCCGACGATAGCCACAACACCGGACTAACTACCACCGCACCAACTACCACCGTCGCTGCCCCACTGTCGCCGCCCCACCGCACTTTCCGTCGCGCCACCCCACGTCACCGCTCCAACCACCATTCCGTCCATCTACTCTGATCGCCCAGTGACACTGAAACAAATATTGCCTCCGACCCACCGCCGCAGCCGCCGTGCTGCTTCTCTGGGATCTGCGTTTGAGGGTTTTCTGCTACAAGATGTGTGATTTCTGGTGGCAATTTGCAGCAAAGTCAAGTTAGGTGTGAAGGGTCCTTTTGCAAGGTCAAGTGTGAAGGGTCCAAGTTGAGTGTGAAGGGGTCTTTTTACTGGTGATTTGTAAAGTCAATTTGTGTTTTGTTATCATTTATTTTGCAGCAAATGAAATTGAGTGTGAAGGGCCTTTTGCAGTTGATGCTCTTCCAAGTTTCAAGCCATCATCTTCATGGATTGTGATTGTGTGAAATAAGTGTGGAATGTAACTGTCATTACTGCCAGCACGAGTATAAATAACACCAGAACCTCCAACTGGAATGTAATTGTCATGGATTGTGATTGTGTGAAATAAGTGTGGAATGTAATTGTTATTATTGTTTTTTATATACAGAACACCAGAACTCCAACTAGTTATAGGGTAGTCATTACTGCAGATTAGTTTAGACTGTGGAATGTAATTGTTTTAGTGCAGATTTTAGTGCAAAGGGGTAGATTTTAGTGCAGATCCTTTTTGTCAGATGCAAAATTGTGTTGAATGTAATGTAATTATCCTTTGGAATGTAATGTAGTTATGCACTTGCTCAGTATCCAATTGTGTAGTAACATTCTGTTTTTGAGGTTCCAAAAGGAAAATTACAAGGCACATCAAAATATAATTTGCCCAAATTACTAAACCAAGTGAACATGGTTGCAAATAACATCCCAAAAAATGTACATCGAAAATGCAAAAGACGCCCAATAACTTCTACATTATAAATAACAGCTTCAACTCTTCGGTGTAGATCATGAATCAATCCAAATATAACATTGTAGTGTCTGTATCATTAAGAGTTGCCTACAAAATTACACACACTAATTAAGATCGTGACAAATGCACAAGTAAAGATATTCTCATTTTTTAAAAATATATGAAATTACCATCAAAAGTTCTGTGTAACTAATTCGGTCCTCTTGTGTCTGAGGGGGTTTATAACTTGGAGGTGCAGAACAAGATACTCCATCGGGTAGTTGACTTGGTAGTTCTTTATCCTAAAACAATGATTGGAAATTAAAACAAGTCATAATGCATGTAAAATTAAAACAAGTGATCTAAATATTGACTTATATACCTGAGATATTTGAGTGCGCGGTTGTCTTCTACGTGGACATCTTTTTGTTCTTTTCGACTGTAGCTCAACCCAACTCTTTTTTCGCGTACGACCCTTTAAGCCCGACTTATATTTGAATCCCTTCGGTTGCATAACATTACTCAGAGATTTTGGGTTATCATTGTCATGACTCTCATTGCTTTTGACGTTTAAGCGAAGTTTCATTATTTTTTTACAAAGGTCGTCCACACCGTCATCTACAATCTTGTGGTGTTCTTCAAAAATTGATGCATCTGCTGCCACTTTGATGAACTTAGAAACAACTTGTCTAAATCTCCTTGTGCTAGATAGTTTTGGATCTCCCTCGACATCTTTTCCCCTCAAATCTTGTACAACACCGCAACGAGCTTCTCTTGTCCACCTTCTTAAAATATACTTCTCTGGAATTTCCTTGACATCATTCGCTTCAAATACTTTCAATGCATGTGAACAAAGTATGCCAAATGTCTCAAATTTTTTACAACTACAAGATATAGAGGTCGATACACGATCAAATGATACCATCCAAGATTTTGAGTGGTTGACCATAGTGATGACATACTGACATAAAGATTGAGACTCGTTTCTCTCTGATATGCATAAACCCAAGAATATCTTAAACTCATTTTGGAATAACTCAAAGACAGTGTGTGTGTATAATTTTGCCATCTGTACTAGTATTTGTGACATATCGGAGATTAACATTGGAAGCTTATGTAGAGACTCATACTCACAAGTCAGCTCCTTTCCCCTCTTCTCATCAACAACTTGTTCAAAATGCTTGAAGAAACGAATAATATCCACATTTGGTTTCATACAAGACTTGAAGTGAGAATTCAAGCTTTCACTAAGTTGTGTACTCCGCATGCCAAGAGTGAATGATTCTTTCATGTAACACGAAGCCCATTTTTCTTTTATAGCATAAAGCGACTTGATCCACTTATTTTCACTTACATTATATTCTTTGATCAAGTCGGTCCAAGCTGTCTCAAAATCTGCTACAACATCAATGTCATACATGCATCTCTTGAAGTCTCTTAAAATACAACTTCCTTCCTTCATCAAGTTGCCAAGGTGTTTAATTCCATTTTGCGACAAGTGCCAAGTGCATAAACCATGTTTGGTCTCAGGCATCACTTCAGCAAGAGCAACAGCCATTGCTTGAGCTTGGTCAGTAAATACGGTCTTTGGTTTTTTTTGGTTGTGTGCTTGTAAGAATGTCTCAAACAACCATTTGAAGGACTCAATTGTCTCATCATACAAAAGTGCTGCACCAAAAATAACTGAACCCCTGTAGTGGTTGAAACCAGAAAAAAAAAGCAAGTGGCCTATTAGCACGGTTTGTACAATACGTAGTATCAAATGACATAACATCACCAAAATGCCCATAATCCAACACCATATTTGCATCACACCAAAACACATTTGTAATTTGCTCATCTATATCCATCTGGTATGCATGGAAGAAAGACGGATTCTCCAACAATTGTTGCTGGAAATATTGCGAAAGACATCCAGCCTCGCCGTACAACATACTTCTTTGTCTCTTTGCATTGAGGTAATTTTTTACATCTAATCGTGTATATCCGAGATTAGCTCTATGCCCTGCATTAGTGCTCATAAGTTGAAATGTCAACTTCTGTCTTAATCCAGAGTCAACAGCCATATCAATTTCATGTGCTTGGACTTCAGTTATTTTCCTATGTGACGAAAGCATGTGTGTTGTCTCTGGAAGTTGTAGAGGGTGGTTGTGATCCTCTATAAATTCATGGATGACAATCTTACCATTTTTTAGTAAAAGTGTAATCCTTGCTTTGCAGTCGGTTCTAGTCTCTGCTTTACGCTTGGTAACTAAAATACCAGTCTTTTTTCGCAACCCTTCCTTGCAACAAACAAATCTACACGACAATATAGTACCGTCTTTTTTACTCTTGTTCGCATAGCGTTTTCTAACACCAAATCCAACACGGGCACTATACATGAGCCAAAATTGATAAGCTTCCTCCATATCGTTAAATTCCATACCAATCCTCGGCTTCCAATCAATATTTGAAGAAGTCATGTTTGATCAATTCCCAAATAAAAAACCTGTTATATGAAATAATATTAAAACTAATACATTTATTTCATTTCATTTCTATTTCATTTCAAAAATCTGTTGCATTGCATTTCTAAAAGCCTTTGCATTTCTATTTCATTTCTATCAATACAACAGGTACATCTGTTCCTTTCTATTGCATTTCTATTCGTTTGCTCTAACGACAATAGGTACATCTTTTTCATATCTTTAGAATCAAAATGATACATAATAGTTGTTGTATGTATTTCATTTGCCATTTCATTTCTATTCCTTTGTTCATTTCATCTATATTCAACTTTACTCAAAATTTGGGTACATACCTCAACTTAACAGAGGTGCTGTGATGATAGATGTTGGTGTGAGAGTAGAATTTCGACCGAAGTAGTGGGTCTGACGGTGCGGCGGCGCTGTGGTGCAGCGAGGCGGCGGCGCGACGGTGCTGGATGGCAGCCAGGCGGTGGGGCGTGTGGCCAGAGCAGTGGAACTAAAAGGACACTGAAAAAAGGAAAGACACCTCACTGTTTGGTGGGAAAGTTGTTTTGTTTAATTAGTTTTTAATCAAAGAGACACATGGCACAATAAGGAACACAGGATTTATCTAATGGTAGTTAATAAAAGAAAGGCACCAAGGCATGGTATACTCAAGTCACCTAATCCATTCCCTACAAAATGTTAATTAGTCAGGGACTTATTTCTTTATATAATATGACACATTAGCATTGACTAATTACAATGTAACAAAATAACCTTATTAAAAAGACTATATTAATTTAGGAACCTAAATATTACATTTGTTTTTATAATATCTTTGGTTACAAATAAATATTTACTTTTTGACTGTGAGAGAAAACATTATTATACATTGTCAATGTAATTTAATTTTCTTTAAGAAATACTAATAGGAAAATAAAAATATCATATGTTGTCGGTATAATATTTTTTCTTTTTTCTTCTTCTTTTTAAGTGTCTTTTTTTTATTGTCAAATTTTTTTTACAAAGGAATATGTTGTTTGTCGGTATAAATAAAACATCTTTATATTTTATCTTTTATAATTATCGAACGTTGTTGATATAATTTCGTTACTTTTGATTTCAGATAGGGAAACCTTATATGTTGTTGTAAAAAATTAATTTTTTTTACAATAAATTAGACTTTTATAAATGAGTATATAGCGTTTGAGTATCGACGAATAAATAAAATCTGTTATAAATATAATTCAATTTTGTTTCAACTGTCCTCAAGGGAAAACAATAATTATTTTTTATGAACGTCGTTCTTTTTCACAAATGGATATTTTGTTTTTGTTATAATTTTTTTCATTTTTCCTTTATAAATGTCTTTATATTTAATAAATGAGCATCGTGTTTTTGAGTCCTCACAAAGAAAAAGTATTATTTTTAGTATAGTTAATTTTTATTTATATGTGTATTTTTGAATGTCTTTATTTTGTATTAAGTGATATAATTATTTTCACTACTTGAATATTCTCATTTTTCTTCATTTTTAAAGAGCTAAAATAACTAACCATGTTTGTCACAATTAAATTTTTTCACTACAAGAAAATCAACGATTTCCGACGGCTGTTTTCGTCGCAAATGCAGCGATTTTTGTGGCAAATTGACGTCGCAAAGTCATCGGAAATCCGTCGCAAATATCTATGGCAAAGTCGTCGCAAACTCTGACACATTTTCATCGCAAATCCGTCAGAAATCCGTCGTAAATTTTAAAAAAAAACAAAATTATACATCCAAAATACTATTTAATAGTTATCTATCTATTATAAAATTGAGAATAATCTCAAATAAAAAATTCACAAATCTCAACACATTATTCGTCCACCTATACATCTCACAATCCATGTCATTGACATCTATACATATGTAATTCCATGTCATTTAAGAATAAAGTTTCAATAGTAATTACATAACCTTTATTAGACAAATCCCATTAACTTAATATTTTCTCATACCTCTCTATATTTTCTCATACCTTGCAAATATTAAGTGTTTCTAGTTACCCCCTGCTGTTAGTTTTAGCTAACAACGTTAAGTCTATCAAATAAAACAATAAAACTAAATATAGTCGAAAGAAATTAAATCTTCACAATAAAGAAATTAAACCTTGGTCTAAAATATTTGTAAATATAACAGATTTTAAATATTTTCCGAATGGAGATTTTATGGGGGCTGGCTTGGGCCATAATTCCAGTTATGTTTGGCGTAGTATCTACACTTCTCGGGTCGTGTTAAATTTGGGTTATAGATGGCGAGTTGGGAATGGTAGGAGCATCAATGTTTGGAAGGACCAATGGCTAAAGGGTCGAAGTGATTCTAGAGTGACATCCCCGTTGATACAAGGTTTGGAAGACATGAAGGTGAGTGACCTCTATGATGTAGCGTCTAGTGATTGGAATAACGCTCTCATTGATTCAATTTTTTCAGCTGCCGATGCAAGCTTAATTAAATCCATGCCTATGCTTATTCACGAAAGTGAGGACAATATCATTTGGTGGAGAAACAGGAATGGGTCTTATTCACACTACAAGAAAAACAGGATTTTGCGGCGGGCAAAATCGGTCGACATATTATGCGGCGATGGAGGATTTGATCGATATATGGAGGATGAAAGTGCCTCAAAAGGTTAAATTATTAATGTGGCGTGCAGCTGGGGGGGTACTACCAACAATAAGCAACCTACGCAAAAAATGGTAAACTGCGAGTTAAACTGTCCGATGTGCACAGGTAATGATGAAGATGAATTGCATTTATTTTTTGATTGTCCTAAGTCACGGGAAATTTGGGCACAAAGTGGCTTGCAGGCCAATGTAGCACAAGCAAGATCAACTACTAATAATTTTAAAGCTTGCTTTTGGAGTTTGTTGAGATCTTTACCGATTTCTCGAACGGGTACTTTTAGTATGGTGTTCTGGGAGATTTGGAAGGTGAGGAATGGCAAAATCTGGGAGAACGTTAATACAGCTGCCGCAGGTGCGGTGAGGAGGTCAATGGAATTTTTGTGGGATTGGGAGGTTGCTAGGAAGAAGCTTGGTCCGAATCCAGTAGTGCAACAACATCGGGACAATGAAGTGGTGTGATGGTTAAAACCGTGTGATGGAGAGCTCAAGTGTAAAGTGGACGCCGCACTATTTAATCAATAAGGTCGATACGGTATCGGGATATGCATTAAGAACAATTTGGGAGAGTTTGTCATAGCTAAAACTATGAATTTTAATGACATACTTCTTCCTCAAGAAGCAGATGCTATAGGGATTAAGTTTTTTTCAATTGAATGGTTGAGAGAGTTGGGTCTTTAAGCGGTTACCATAGAGCTGGATTGCTTACCAGTGATAAATGGTGTGGCAGGAACCAACAATCAAAACACAGCCTTAAACGTTATCATTTCTTCTTGTAAATTTTTATTATCAAATTGTGAAAGCTATAGGATTAACTACATTAGGAGACAAACTAATCTTGTTGCTCATACTCTAACTAGGGCATCGAAATACTATGCTAATTCTCAAGTCTTTGATTTCAGGCAAACTTGCATTGATACTATTCTTATGAATGAAATGAACTAAATTTTGTTTTGTGTCAAAAAAGAGAGGATAATTTTGAATATAGTCGAAAGATAATATTTAGTTTTTAATGTTCTATCAAAAGAAGTCAACAAATTATACTTAGTTTTTTAACTAAAAAAATATTTAGTTTTTGGTCAACATATTTAATATTTTTATTTGATATGTAATAAACGACAACTCTAGTTCCTTTCATTTAATTGTGGAAATAATATGAGTTATCCAATGAATGCAAATTGATGGATAGAAATGACTTTTTGGCCTATGTCTTTATTTCAGTGGTGCAAAAACCAGAATAAGAATTAGGGGTAGTAGAAGTAGAATAGGGTAACTTGCCCAACCCACCATCAACATTCCAAAATGCTTCAGCACCAGTTGACTATCTTTAAAAAGGGAATTGAAACCCGTAACCACCATGTATAGTGTTCATTTCCATGTTCATCCCTCAAAAAATCTTACATAGTACAGTTTTATTGCCTCAACTGAGCACATCACTATTATTTGGGGCCCAATTAACCATTATAAGATTCCACCCTTTTTGGGAGGTCATCAAGAATTTGTCTTGCCTATTAAAGTAATTACAAATATTTTAGACCAAGAAAAGTAATTACAAATATTATATTTTTTTTTAGTTGAATAAGCGTTCTTTGGGATGTAAATAGCCTCAAACCACCACGTGATTTGTATCATAAAATAAAACCCGTTTGATAAAAAAAGTAATAAATCTGAGTTAAATAAAGTATTTTGAGTATACTATCTATCTTAATATCTATTTATCTATCTATCTAGTCTAGTATACAACCAAACCCCTCGTGATATTACCAATTAAGATATCTTATTAACAAGACACATATCTAATTTAAGGGTGAAAATGTCATTACCCTCTCTTTCTTTCTTTTTCTTCTTACTCTCTTTCTTCATTTTTTTTCTCTTTCTTTTTACACTCTCTTTCTTCCTTTTCACTTTTCTCTTACACTCTTTTTCTCCTTTTTTTCTTTTTACTTTACTTTAACTTTTTCCATAAACAATTATTCTATTTCTCTTAACACTTCACTTTAGTTTTTTTAACTAAATTTCTAAATTTATATTAACACTACTCCACTAAAACTACCTATAAAAATGTAAATAAGTCACACTAAAAAACTAAAAAACTATCATCTTTTTGGAAAAAGTTATCACCTTAAAATTTTAATTTTTCTTTTCGAAATCTGTTTACACTCTTATTGATAATCTACTATATATTTTTTACTATCTACTATAATCTACTAATCAACTAAAATAATCAATTGAAACAACGAGATAACTGTAATGATATATAAAAAACACGAGATAACTGCACATATATGTAAAAAACACATGATTAATATATGTCATTGATAATTAAAATTTTTGAAGACTACTATAAACCTACTATCTAAAAAACAAGAAGATTTAATGACTATTTAACTACTGATTAATATTTTAAACAAATATTTCTTAATGATAATCTACTATTTCTCTTTTACTATCTACTATAATCTACTAATCAACAAAAACAATCAATTGAAACTACGAGATAACTGCACTGATTTATTTATACAACCAAACCCCATATGAAATTACCAATTTAGATCACTTATTAACAAGACACATATATAATTTAAGGGTAAAAATGTCATTACCCTATCTTTCTTTCTTTTTCTTCTTACTCTCTTTCTTCATTTTTTACTCTTTCTTCTTACACTCTCTTTTCTCCTTTTCACATTTCTCTTACACTTTCTTTCTTCTTTTTTTCTTTTTACTTTACTTTTACTTTTTCCATAAACAATTATTCTATTTCTCTTATCACTTCACTTTAGTTTTCTTAACTAAATTTCTAAATTTATACAAACACTACTCTACTAAAACTACCTATAAAAATGTAAATGAATCACACTAAAAAACAAAAAAAAAATTATCATCTTTTTGGAAAAAGTTATCACCTTAAAATTTTAATTTTTCTTTCCGAAATCTGTTTACACTCTTATTGATAATCTACTATCACCTCTTATTGATAATCTACTATATATCTTTTACTATCTACTATAATCTACTAATCAACTAAAATAATCAATTGAGACAACGAGATAACTGTAATGATATATAAAAAAACACGAGATAACTGCACAGATATGTAAAAAAACACAGGATTAATATTGGTCATTGATAATTAAATTTTTTGAAGACTATAAACCTACTATCTAAAAAACAAGAAGATTAATTAATGACTATTTAAACTACTGATTAATATTTAAGACAAATATTTCTTATTGATAATCTACTATTTCTCTTTTACTATCTACTATAATCTACTAATCAACTAAAATAATCAATTGAAACTACGAGATAATTGCACTGATATATAAAAAAACACGAAATAACTGTACTGATATATAAAAAAACACGAGACTAATATTTGTCATTGATAATTAAATTTTTTGAACACTACTGCTACAAACCTACTGTCTAAAAAACAAGAAGACTTAAGGATTATTTAAACTACTAATTAATATTTAAAACAAATATTTCTTATTGATAGTCTACTATCTAACTTTTACTATCTACTATAATCTACTAATCAACTAAAATAATCAATTGAAACTACGAGATAACTGCACTGATATATAAAAAAACACGGGATTAATATTTGCCATTGATAATTATAATTTTTGAAGTCCACTATAAACCTACTATCTAAAAAAACAAGAAGGCTTAATGACTACTTAAACTTATTAATATTTAAAACACACGTCCCAAATATTTGTCACTAACACCTAAAAAAGGACAAATAATTGTCACTGATATATAAAAAAAACCCGGGATAAATATTTCTTATCGATAATCTACTATAATCTACTAATCAACTCAAATAATTAATTGAAAGCATGAGATAACTGCATTGATACATAAAAAAAAAGGGATAACTGCACTGATATATAAACAAATACGAGGATAACTGCATTGATATATATAAAAACACGGGATAGCTGCACTAACATATAAAAAAACACGGGATAACAACACCGATATATAAAATAACACTGCACTGATATATAAAAAAACACGGGATAAATGCACAGATTGTTTTTAAATGATACTTTTGCATTTTTAGATTTTAATATTTATCTATTTTTTATTTAAAACACCTTTTTTATCTACTTTAAATTTGTCTCTATTTTCACGGGATAATGATCAGACTATTTAAATACTGTTTAAGTTCATTCATAAAAAAACACGACAGCACCCGCGCATATGCACGGGTATCCTACTAGTTATTGAATAAAATAAATAGAAAGATTTAATTTTTAATATGGGAACTAGTATTTTACCCGTGCATACGCACGAGTGATAATATATGGTCGGTGTCTTGTCACGAAGTGATAATATAATTTGGAAGATAATCATAAGTTGTGAACAATGTCCAAAATGTATGATTTGAAATTCAAAGTGGAAAGAGATAGGTATTATGTCATATAACATACAAATGAAAATTATATTGAGTCGAAGAAATTAAAGGAGATTGACAATCAGAATTACATTGATCCATAATAATGTATTTGGATATTAGAGGTAAAATATGCATCCCCGTTGACCCTCCCGTTTGCATCCTCGTTGGCCCTCCCGTTGGCGCTCGAGTTAGCGCTCGCGTTGGCGCTCGCGTTGGAACTCGGGTTGGCGCTCTCGTTGGCGCTCCCGTTGGTGCTCCGTTGGCGCTCACATTGGCGCTCTCGTTGGCGCTCCCGTTGGCGCTCCTGAGTTTTTATAATTGGTTTGGGCAACAGATTTTGTCAAATCCGATCCAAACTGACCCGCGAACAACCCTAGATCCTCGTTGCCTCTCCCGTTGCCGCATGTTGCCGCTCCCGTTGTCAGTCTATTGTTGGCACTCCCGCTGCCACTCCCGATGCCAATTGTTGATATTTTTTATTCCAGATCATTTAAATTTAATTTTATTATTTTAATTGAATTATTAAATTATTTTTCACGAATTTGAATTTTTTATAGTGGTTATATATTTTTCAACAATTGTTAGTGATTAGATTGATTGGTTTTAGTAGTTATCGTAGATTATAGTAAATAGAAAAATTTAGATCATTTAATATTAATTTAATAATTTTACTTAAATCATTTAATTAAATTATTTTGGAATTTTTATTAGTGGGCAAATTTCTTTTTGACAATTGGTAGTGGCTAAATTGATAGATTTAAGTAGTTTTAATAGGGTGATTTTAGGGTGAGAGGGCAAATCAAATATCTCACCGGTGAAACACAAAAATTGACCATTGGATATTGTTTAAAATGATATGAATGGTTAAGATTGAATCAACCAATATTAAATCTTCACCATTGATGCTACGAACGGTCAATTTTAGTGTTTCACCGGTGAAAGATTTAAGTTGTTCTTTCACCCTAGAAGCACCCATTTTAATAGATAGATTATAGTAAATAATAAATTTTAAATCATTTAATATTATTTTAATTATTTTGATGAAAATAAATAAATAAATAATTTAATCATTTAATTCAAGTTAGCTCACTTTCACGTTCTCTCCCTATCGTTTAATTAATGCTTTAATTATTTTAATATTATCCCATTGCTTTAATAAAACTATTAAACTACTAAATGTCTCTATGTTAGCTCAAGTCTCTCATTGTCATTCAACTTTAAATAATTTAAGTCCTCTCTCTCCCCCTCGGCCTATGTTCCCTCTGTCAGCTCTTAACTAATTGTCATCAGCTTTTTATTTTTTCTCCGACGGCCCAGCTTAAAAGATGAAAAAAGATAGAAAAAATGTGTTTTTGCTTTTTCTCTGACAAAAGCTTAATTTTTTTTTGTCTTTTAGCAAGTATTATAACACTTTATCTTTAAATTTGGACACGTGGCAAATATCAACAAAAAAACACAATAATAATACAAATATCACAAGCTTAATACTATTTCCCTAAATGCCACACTTTTTAAAATTGTTAGGATATTACATATTAAAAGTGCAATGGGTTTTAGTTATTTTTTTTTTATTCTAATGTTATTTGGTGTGTTTTGAGATACTTTAGTGTTTGAAAAAAAATTTAGATATTTAAATACGTGAAGTTCATTTCTAAAAAAAGGTATGGTGAAGAAAAAAAATAATTTTGTGACGAAATATGAAAAGTAGCATGCTAAACAGTGTGTTTTGGGGTACTTTTGGATTCGGAAAAAAATTTAAATGTTCAACTACGAGAACATAGATTCACAATAACCATGGCCATGCATGGCTGCTACACCTTCCATGCTCACATGCCATGGCCGCTGCCGCACATTCCCGACTTAACCATTTGACGCTTGTGGCAAATGTTTACAAGCTAGAGCATGTCTTCAACGTATATAGAAACGAGTTCATAGTCATCCCTAATGATCAATATTGGCCTATATACGAAGGTGGTGTGATATACCACAATCCTGAAATGCGACGGTCAAAAAAGGCCCGATCTCAATCTAGTCGCATTCGCACTGACATGGATATTAGGGAAACCGGACAAAGAAAAATATGTGGCTTATGTCGGGAAGAAGGTCACACCAGAAAAAACCTTCCAAACAAGGCCGACATCGGTACTTCTTCACAACAATTGTAATTTTATTGTTGAAAAATTAGTAAAAACATTATGACTTTTTTTTTCAATTTTGGTCATTAAATATTGTTGCGCTTTACATATTTTATCACAAAACTTATTTACATTTCGCAAAAATAAGTTATTGAGAATTGAATTTGACATATTTGAATAGATAAAAAATTTTTGCACTTTAGAGTATCCCAAAACCCACTGCGTAGCATCACTGTTTAGAAATTTTGTCACAAAATTTATTTATTTTTTCTCCAAACCGGTTATTGTGAATCTAAGTTCCCGAAGTTGAACAGTTAATTTTTTTTCCGAATTCAAAAGTACCTCAAAACGCACTGCTTAGCATGACACTTTTCATGTCACAAAATTAATTTTTTTCTTCACCATACCTGTTTTTGAGAAAAGAACTTCACGTATTTAAACATCTAATTTTTTTTCTGGACACTTAAGTACCTCAAAACACAAAAAATAACATTAGAATAAAAAAAAATAACTAAAGGCCATTGCACTATCAATGTACGATAGCCTCAGTAAAAATTTAAAAAAATAATAAAAAAATTATGAATTGTTATGTTAGGCTATTGCATTTTTAATATGTAATATCCTAACTATTTTAAAAAGTGTGGCATTTAGGGAAATAGTATTATGCTCGTGCCATATTTGTAATATTATTATTTTTTTGTGATATTAAAAAAACTCTTCTTTTGAAGCTAAAATCTCAAATAAGAATAACTAGACCTCCTCTATTTTTTAGCTAAACTCTCATTTAAACATTTACCCTTAAAAAAGTATGAGAAGACAAAGAGTCATACGTATATGGAGGTAGAGTTCCTGTGTCGATTGACCTATATATATATATATATATATATATATATATATATATATATATATATATATATATATATATATATATATATATATATATATGCTATGATTTTTGGGTTACCAAAAAAGTTAAATAATACATATAAAATATTTCACTAATATTTTAACAGTTATCTATGGAGTTGAATTGGGTTTTTATCTTTTACCACAATATAAATGTATATGGTTCAAATCTTGGTTTCAGCCAAGGTAATCAAAACCGGACCGGACATTGAACCGGAAGAGGTGGCGGTTCAGGGGTTCTTGGGTTCAACCGGTTGAACCGGGAGTTCAACTGGAATTAATTAAATATATTATTTCATATTTTTATTACAATATATAAAGGATAAAAAACCATAATACCTAAAATTTCACACCACAAACAATTAAATTATGCTTAACTTAAGCTCAACAATATAATATCCAAGTCATTAGTTAAAGTTACACATAAAATTGGTAGGTATAAAAAAAACTCAAAGTTTGATATGTTTAAAATATATATATTTTAATGCATTATTTAGAAAGAATCTAATGTCGCTTTATTTAGAAAAGATCACATCATGTAAGAAAATTGCAAACAATGAAGCTAATGTTGTTGAAAGGTGAATATCTAGTTCCACATCGGATGACAAATAAGAAGAATGAGCTGTGTTTCTCTATAAATAGAGCTAGAGTGTGCACAGCAAAATATAAGTGAGATTTTTGGCTTTCATAATATATAAAATATATAAATAGAGCCCTGACACTCATTTTGTTTTACAGAAAATAGTTTAAATTTTTTTATTTCAGTTAAAAAAAATAAAAAAAAATAAAAAAAAAGTCATTTCTCAGAACCGGTTTCTGGCCGGTTTTGCCGGTTCTTGACCGGTTCTGGCCGGTTTTGCCGGTTCTTGACCGGTTTTCCGGTTTTTCACCCGATTCTTTGGCCATCCGGTTCTGGGGTCTAGCTGGACCGGACAGGGGTCCGGTTCCCGGTTCAACCGGTCGAACCGGCCGGTCCGGTCCGGTTTTGATTACCTTGGTTTCAGCAGTTTTTTTTGGAAAAAGTACACATAATATCGTAAAATACAAAAAAAAAAAAACTACAAAAGTGCCTTTAGGGAGAGTCGAACCAAAAAACTCAAGCTCATTAGCCTAGCATTTTACCAGTTTACTACCACATTTGTATGTATATTAAGCAAAATAGTTAGTATATAACATCTAACATTATCTTTATACTATGTATATGAATCGATTTGAGAAAAATCTCGGGGGTATATAACATCTAACATTATCAATGTTATTAAATATATCTTTCTCGATGTAAGTCACTAGACAATCATTCATCCATGTATCCACCATTCGGTTAGTGATTGTGTGAATGTAGTAGTGCATGGAACTAGTGCAAAACTAGAGACTTGTATGCGATTTTTTTCCAGGGTGTGCGGTTTTTTTTAATAGGGTATTAGTGTTATAATTTTATTTTCTCAGCTGTGCAATTGACCCTTGAGCTAGGGGTGGATGCTCCATTGAATCCAACCCATAAAAGAATTGTTGATTTTTAACCCTTGTTATTGTAGATAGCAAAATGAACTTATGAGGTGTAGATAGCAAAATGATCAAGTCCAGTGTGAGGCCCATCCCAAATTCTTTCTGCAACCGGTTTGAAAAAGAATTGCGGAACCCAACGGGTCATCACTGTAGCAACACGCAGATCCTCTCTGATTCGGTTCTGACCCGGTTCCTTTTGAACAAAACAGCATCCACCCTCCACTGTTCCCTCAGTTGCAACGCTCTCTTCTCTCTCTTCTCTTCACTTCTTTCTTTCTTCTTCTCTGTGGTCTCTCTGCTAGGGTTTGCTCAGATCTTGAGCAAACTTGATGATTGAAGCATGATTTTGCTTCAATGTTGTACCACGAAGCTTCGTTTACTGGTTATACACAAAACCCCTGTTTTGTGTAGGGATTTCAGAGTTTCAGAAACCCTAGATCTTCAAACCTTTGGTTTTGGGATTCTGATGCTCCAGGGTTGCAAACGGACTTCCTCACGAAGGTAATAAGGCTAAGAGCTTTCTGGTTTACTACTGTTTCAATTTGATTTTGTGAAACTTAACTTGGTTTTTGCTGTTTGTAGGTCACAAAGAGTATTCAGGCCTCTCAGAAACACGAAACAAAT
Source organism: Astragalus membranaceus (assembly GCA_039519185.1). NCBI lineage: Eukaryota > Viridiplantae > Streptophyta > Magnoliopsida > Fabales > Fabaceae > Astragalus > Astragalus membranaceus. Next base: position 224,963,155 of record CM076846.1, on the reverse strand, counting down.
GTAAATCCACACCTCTTTGTGTCTTTACTTTGTTTCTCTGTGTATATGAACAAACCCTAATCTCTACCTTCGTTTTGCCTATTGCATGTACTGTTTTGTTGTTCTTGATGATCAACAGAAACCTTGAGATCTACAGAACACTTCACACAACCACAGAAGGTAGTTTTCACACCCTTTACTATCTTTTCTTTACCATTTAGTATTTCAGTCACTGAAATAACCACCACAAGAAAAGTTGGACTTTGCGGCGGGCAGAATCCGCCGCAAAAGCCAAATTTGCGGCGGAATTTTGCCGCCGGTAGCCAGCTCGAAGCAAACGCGTTGCGGCGGATTATCCGCCGCAAGTTTGCGGCGGATTTAATGGCGCCGCAAAATCCACCGCAAATTTGCATCGGATAATCCGCCGGAAAAGGGGACAAATTTTTCCCGCAAAATATACGCCGGAAAGTGCCCAATATCCGCCGCAAAGTATCCGACGGAAAGTACCCGTTATCCGCCGCAAATCACCCGTTTTATTTTAAAAAAAACGAATATAATTTTTTTAAAAAAATGTTTTATTTAAAATTCCGCCGCAAACGACACAATTCCGCCGCAAAGTACCATTTTTTTTAAAAAAAAAATTATTATTATTTTTAAAAAATAAATTTTATTTTTTTAAAAAAATCGTTTTAATTAAAAATATATATTATTTTATTAATTTTTTTAATTATTGATAAAAAATAAAATCCAATAACTAATTAATTTTTAATTTAAAAAAATAAAAATTGGGAAAAGCAGTAAAATATTATCACCAAAAAAATATCCATACAATTAATAAAATATCCATACAGTCACACCAACCACGCCTATCAGTCCGCATTGATGGATAAGGGACATAATAGACTTGTCTCACATTTTGTGCAATGACGAACGGATCATACGGTCGATATCTACCATTCATTTTAATGTCCACTGTATTTGACTTTGGATTCACCTTTGTTCCTCGAGCAGACGGATCAAACCAATTACAATAAAAAACCACTACCTTTGGACTAAAATCTAGATGGGGGTACTGAAGTTCATATATGTGTTGAACCACACCATAAAAATCATCTTCACCTCCTCCAGTGACCCCCTTCATGCACACTCCACTATTGACTGTCTCTCTACCCTGTGTCCATTCATTGATGTGAAATTTGTATCCATTGACAAAGTATGTGTGCCATTCTTTAACACATCTTCGAGGACCGTCTGATATGTTCCTCAAGTGTTGGTTGGTAGGATTTGGCGGGAGGGAATTGTCATACCCCAATTTTGTCCGGCTTAGGTCCAAACCCTAACTTTCAACACAAAAATTACATAGTAGATTTAATTTATTTTTCTTGTTACAATATCTTTAATTAAAAAAACGAAAATAAAAAATAAAATAGATAAGAAATAATACAAATTACAAAAGAAAATAAAAAAAAAGGGGAGGTGCAATAAAAGATTATTATTACAAAAAAGGAGAATGTCCATGTACATGACTTGGCCCAAGAATGCCAAAGTTACAAAAATACAAAAATAAACCAAGTACCCAAAACTGCAGCTACTTTGCAAAGGTTTTTCTACTTTTTGCGAAGGCAATTTCTCTCTCCTCAGACCTCGTTTCGACGATCCGAACGGTAGAAGTGAAGATGGATGTCTCATGAACCTGGTGTCAAAAAACAACGATGATCCAACGGTTAACGAATCCGAAATCGCATTGTCAATATGGCTGGTTTGAGAAAAACGAAAATTGCTTTTCTATGTTGTTTTAGTCCCACATTGCTTGGGAGAAACAAGAACTACCTAGCCTTTGGCTATAAAAGAGATGGAGATGCAAAGGCTATGGACATGGGTGATTGATGGGGTAAGTGATCTTTTGGGCTAGCATTTGCAGTCCATTAGATTAAAAGCCTGTCTTTAATTCTTTTGGACTAGCTTTTGCAGTCCGTTAGATTAAAAGCCCGTCTTTAGTTATTTTTGGGATGGCCGTTGAGGTCCTTTACTTGGTGGTTTTCGGGTGAAAACGGACCAGATAGGAGTCCGGTTCGCGGTTGATATGGTCAGATTGCTCGGTCCGTTTCGGCGTTGATCGCATTGATCAGCTGGAGGTTAGTTTTGCATTTATTTATTTAATTTATTTATTTATTTTTGTATATATTTATTTATTATGTATACTGTTTATTTATGCACATACTTATTTATTATTTATATTGTTTATTTATCTATGTAAATAATTATTTATTATTTATTCATTTATTTATTTATTTATATGTATAGTTATTTATTTATTAACTTTACGCTTTATTAATTGTTAGTGTCGTCATTAATTTTTTTAAATACACAAATTATTTTATAAAAATTTCAAAAATATAAATAGGGGATTAAGTCGACTGTACAGTCGGATTAGTCAGCTTTTTAGGACTACAAATGAACCGTTACGGATCATGTCCTAAAATCCCTATTCAAAACAAACAATTTCTAAATTAAAATAAATACAAACATACTTCTTTCCCCTAAGTAAACCTTTTTCTCACCAACCTTTTTTTCAAAATAACAGATTTTCTTTTCCCTAAACGAGAATCAATCCAATTGCGAAAACTCTTCAAAATCAAACTTTGTTAAGTAGTCTTGCGAAGCCTTTGCTTGCATGATTATTAACAATGAGGTACCAGTGGCGATCACTTGGAGCCTTTGCTCAATTGATCATCATGAACGCCTAATTTTCCTAAAGATTTTCACTAAATCAAAAACTTTGTTAGTAGTCTTGCGAAGCCTTTGCTTGCATGATTATTAACAATGGAGTGCTAATGGTGGTCACTTGGAGCCTTTGCTCAATTGATCATCATGAAAGCTCAATTCTCACAATTAAACAAGATAAAAAACAAAAACCGTTTTCCAAACAAAGAAGAACTACGTAGCTTTGAGTTCTCCATCGCACCGGGAGATACGTAGGAGCGGGCCATGTCCCGTCAAGCGTTTTTTCTAAAAAACCATTTTCCCCCTTTTTTCATAATAAATAAAGATTTTCATAAAGAGCTTTTTCAATGAGAAGTAGAGAGGCAAAATTAAGTATTTTCAAGTCAACACACTAAAAACTACACATTTAATTAAAGGTTCCCTCTCAGTAGAGAGGACGTGTGGGGTGCTAACACCTTCCCTGCGCGCAACCGACCCCCGAACCCTATTCTCTAGTTTCGCAAGACCAATCGCTTTCCAAAAAAGGTTTTCCTAATATTTTCCTTAATAAATATTGGTGGCGGCTTCATTGTCTTAAGAAAAGTTGTGAACGAGGAAGGTTTTCCCTCGGGGACTCTTTCGGGCGCAACAGCTGGCGACTTCACTGGGGACACTAAAAAATTTTTTTTTAAAAGTGGGTCAAGCCTAACTAATTAAATGTGTGGTTTATATGATTGATGTGAATATCTTGCTTTGCCTCTCTTCTTTTTCCTTTTTCATAAGCATGTTACGTCCATGTGCATTCTTATTCTATGTTTGCTTTTGCAATAGATAGTTACTTCATTGCTTAGTTCCCTTATGCATTTCTTCCCCTTTCTTATCATGTCCCCTTCTTCTCTGCTCCCTTTCCTATGGTAAGCACATGCATACTTCCCCTTTCTTATCATGTCCCCTTCTTCTTTGCTCCCTTTCTTGAGGTAAGTAGTGCATTGTTATTGGCACCCTAGATTAGTTTATATTGGATCGATATTGAACCCTAGGATAAACAACATGCTATTTGTCTGGACTGCTCTGGATTTTCATTTGCAGGTGGGGAAGGGTAGTTATTCCTAGGTGTTGTGCCCTCGACACACACTTCACATCCTATACTTGTGAGCATTGAGTGGGGCCTAAAACCCAAGGTCTGAACAAAAACCTAGGAGAGTGGGAACGATTAGTGACTGCCATTCGTAGACATTTGTCTGTATGGCTCTCATGAAAGTTCCGCCCAAGAGTGCGCTTTGTCATGATGCCTCACACTCGGTAGCTTTCTACGATTGTGGGTGCCATCATGAGAGAGACTTTAGCTCTTGGTTGCCATTGTAAGGAAGTGATTAGAACCTACATGGGAGGATTACCCCTTTCGTCGACTTTAGACCCTAGGATTCCCACCCTTTGTAGGACACGGGGGCACGCCTTTGTTTGTTGCATTAGTTTAGGCACTCCTTTTTCTTAAACTCTATTTCAAAATCGTAGAAAATAATATCCTTATTTTCTTACCCTCTTTTTATGTAAATGACACATCATTTCGCATCCACATCATTTCGCATCCACATCATTTCGCATTCACATCGTTTCGCACCATTGCATTTGCATCTAACAAAAGTTTGAAAAAAAAAACATTCATCTTGCATTCCCTTTCATTACATAAAGATAAAACAAAAAACAATTATCATCTGCATAGCATAAGCATTTCATCTATAATCATGCAAAAAAAAAAAATCCTCGTCAAGTTCATCCAAGATGAGACATTCATGCATAAGCATTATTTCAAAAAAAGACACAGTAGAACTACGCAAGCTTTGATTCCTCATTACAATGGGGATACGTAGGATCGGGTCATACCCCGTCAAGCACATTTTTCTAAAACCTTTTCTCCAATAAATCATTTGCATCTCCAAATAATTTTCAAAATCATGTTCCCAAACTAAAAAACAAAAAAAGAAAATCATTGTGAGTATCATGCATTTCATTGCACAAAAAAAATGAAAACAAGAAAGCATCTCATTCATAATCATGAATAAAAATCATCATCAAATTTATTCAAAATGTAGCATTCATGCATCATTTCATTAGTTCAAATACATCATTCCTCCATACATGCATCTCTCAAAAAAGGAAGGGGCGTTGGCATTTCATACTTTGCCTTGCCTCTAAAAAATCAGTATTTAGAAAAAAGCATCATTCCTGCATCTTTCATCATTCAAAAGAAAAATGGGCATTGGTATTTCGTACCATGTCTCGCCTCTAAAAAAAAAAAAAAAATCAAAATAAAAAATCATTTTGAAAAAAAAAGGGGGCATCATTCTTGCATCATTCACATTGGCATTCCATATTTTGTCTTGCATTAAAAATAACAAAATTATTTAGAATAAGCCACACTCTTCGAGTGGTCATTCTCCACGCATTTGCATCATACTTGCATATCATAATTTGTTCATTCATTCATTGCATAAAATAAGAGTTGTGATGAGAAGCGAGACGTTCTTGCGAAACAATCATCCTTTTTGAAAAAGTTTATCCTTACTCGGTTGCAAACTCAAGGTGTTCCAAGGCACTCAGTTTTTCAAATCAATAGCTCATTTGCATTTCTTTCAAAAGCACTGCATCAAAAGCCTGAAATAGTGTATCAAAAACAAAAACAAATTTTTTAACTGATGTTAACTCTCTGTGAAGCATTCTTCTAATGAGCGTGCATGCTATGAGTACATTCTCTTGTTTGAGTCCGTTGGTTTTCCTCCCTTACCACAGTTTCCCGTCCAAGTCTAGTCCCGCCCCGTCCACCCATAAAGTGCATATTCTCCCCATCAGTGCGTATTTGACTTTTGGTTCAAGTCCTCCATGCTGGGGCAAGTCTGTGATCATTAATTCCCCTTGATTAATATCATATTCCTTCAGTGCAAGTCTCTCAAAAATAATAATAATAATAATATAATAAACAAGAAAACAAGCTCGCTAGGTTGAAAACCCGCAAAGGGCGGCCTAGGCAAAAAGGAGCGCCCGGTGGACTGAAAACTCACAAAGGGCGGTCCAGGCAAAAATTAGGGCACAAAAAAGGAAAAAAGAGCAAACACATGAAGATAGATAAATTATTGTTCTAAAGTTAAGTCTTATAGAAATAAGCAATCGGGATTTGAAATGAAGTTTGGCCATCTCCTCAAAAACCCCAAAATCCCAGAAAGTCCCTTTCCTACCCACCTTGAGCCAAGAAAAACCAAAATCCAAAAATCACCCTAGACAAGGATCACCCCAAATAAAAAAAACAGTGCATCACTTTTTATCAGCTCACCCGAGTCGAAGAAGGAAAAGAATCATAAAAAAAAAAGGGAAAAAGAGAAAAAAAAAGGGGATTCAAAAATGAAAATCCCAAAACAAAAGAAAATAAAGTGGTGAGCTGGTACATGTTACCACAAAATACAAGAGATCCTTGTCTAAATAAACCTTCAAACACTTCATCATTCCAACACCTGATTCCATAAACCTTCAAACACTTCCTTTGGCCTCAACATCAAACCCCTTAGTCATTCTACCATGAGACACGAATTTGCTTTAACAGAGCCCAAACAAGCCCAATAACCATCTTCCTCATAGACCATTAACCGTCAATCAACGCCAAACAAAACTCATCCTCCCATTAGCCTCAAACACTTCATTAAGCCTAACCCTCCTTCCTCCACAAAATACCACAATCCCGAAAAGTCCATTCCGATCAAAGACCGGTTGCTTTTGTTCACTCAAAATCTAATCTTAGGACGAACAAGCTTATCTATGTACAATGTGTTTGCTCAAAAGAAAAACAAACGATCAGAAAAAAGAAAGCTGATCAAGAAAGAATAAACCCTCAGAAAAAAAAAGAGAGCTGAGGAAACAAAAACGAACAGTCAGAAAAAAGAAAGCTGACAAAATAAAAAAAGAGGGACTTGCACTCCAAAACACATTCAAGATGCATTAAAACAAGGTTTAGTGATCACCAGGGAAGGATTCTTTCGCACCAAAAGTCAAGACATCAGTAGAGAACCAAAGATTTGCACTGAGAATACCACTCAGACCCAAAAGTTGGGGCATTCTCTTCACCACCCACACACCCTAGTCCTGGGAAAGTCTATTCAACGCCCATCCCATGTCACTCCAGTTGTCAATGTCATTCCAAAGTGGGGCAAGTGCATTCACATTCCTTCACCTCATTCATTCCCATAAAAACCTCACCGGGGCAATCTCTCAACTCACTATCCCAAACAAGACCTTGTCATTCTGATTGGGGCAGCCTTGTCCTTGTTATGACTGGGGCAACATCAAATTCTGTGGGTTGAAGCAAAACCCCTTTCATTCCAGCTTTCATCCCAAGAGCCGAAGCGTTCCCAATTCATCATCTTCTACACCCCTAGTCGTTGTCACCACTAGACAGGGGCAAGTTATTCACTCGTCAAAGACCTGAATTGGGGCAATCTTGTATCTCTTGGTCCCTCATAAGCTTCGGCAAATGTCTGTCATTCCTTCACTTGCCATAAATGTCCATGCCCTAAACCAATTCCAAGTTAACTGACTCATTCATTCACATTTGCACTCCTATGCATGTTTACTAGATAATGCTTCAAAGGAGAGAACACAAGTTGTTTACGTGATATCTAAAATTCAGTCATCGTGGAAAGAAAGAGAAAACAAGTGAGGTTATTTGTAAATAAAAACCTTGAGAACACCAGAGTTTGAATCAAATTCAATTTTTCAACAGAATGGTCAATAATCATCTCAATTCCTTGCATTCGAAGTCCCGCATCTCATCATCACAAAAATGTTTACCTCATGCATCTAGGCATTATAGCATATGCATCAAAGCATTACATTTGCATCTTCACATTTTGTGCATTCATCACATAGTAAAAAGAAAAAAAAACGTTCCACATCAGTCGCACCATATTAATACTTGCATTTCGTAGAAGAAAATAGTAAAGAAGAAAAAGCAGAAATCTTTTCATTGCATTGGCATCATATTCGCACTTCATAAAAAAGGAAAAGAACAAAATCATTGCATCATTAGAGCATCACATTTTGCATCAGATATTCCATAGAAAAAGCAAAGAAAGCAAAAAGAAAACAAAGAAAAGAAACCACAAAAGCAACACAAAAACATTCCCTGTCATCCAGCATTCCATATCATTCATCATTTCACAAGCATTCCTTTGTCATTCAATCATCAAACATTAAAGCAGTGCATACGCATCATATTAATGTTTGCATTTCATAGAAGAAGCAAAAAGAAATAAACAGAAGTTAGAACAGGAGCATTTCATTCATCAAAGCATCAATCACCGCATACATTTGCATCAAACATCAAAGCAATACAGTTGCATCACATTAATACTTGCATCTCATAGAAGAAAAGAAAGCTAGAACATCCCATGTCATTCATCATTTCATGTTATTCATCATTTTTCCCAAAAAAAAAACGGGGGAAGAGAAAGTTTCCTTTGCATTAAAATACATGAGCTTTGCATTCGCATTCTTAAGAGAGCAAAAAGAGAAGCCAAATGAGAGAAAAGAAAAGAGCCAAGAGAGCAACAAAAAGAAAAGAAAAGAAAGGAAAAGAAAGAAGAGAAGCTAGAGAAAGAGAAAAAGCATATAAGAACAGTAGAAAATCATGCATTCATAAGCGAAAGAAAAAGAAAAATCATGCATTGCGTACAGACAAGAGAAGAAAAGGAAAATCATTGCATTCATCAAGCATATAAGAACAGTAGAAAATCATGCATTCATAAGCGAAAGAAAAAGAAAAATCATGCATTGCGTACAGACAAGAGAAGAAAAGGAAAATCATTGCATCCATCAAGCATATAGGAACAGTAGAAGATCATGCATTCATCCGACATAGACAAAGGAAATAAGAAACTCATCATTCATCATAAGAAAAAAGAAAACAGCAATCATGGCATTTGCATTGCATGCATTTGTTCATTTTCAGCTACAGGTACAAAAGAGGATGAGCACTTCGGTGTTAGCCTTCGCCCCCAGATTCCAGAAAATGTTCCCCAAGTTGGGAGTTCAGAAAGAGAAAAAAAAGAAAAGAGAGAAATAGAAAAGAAAGAGAGAAAAGAAAAGAGAGCGCTCAAGCGCGCATTGCGGATCGGAGCACAGAGATCATCGCTCCCTTCTGCCCAGGTCTCACATCGTGTACGAGCAACGCGGTGGACCGCAGCCCCATGTGAGGTTCAACGGAATAGTTGTATCAAGCCTAAGATACAGCGGACGCCGTGCATTGATCAGTATATCAGTTCCGGAGCTGATGACGATCCCCCCGGTGGCTCGAAAAGGCCAACAGGAAGAGCGTGCTCCTCAAAGCCATGTGCAAACTCGGATTCGTCAAGAGTTCGTTTAAGGATTACAGGTTTTTAGGCAGTCTGGGCAATTTACCGCTTTCTGCACGCCAAGTGCCCATTTTACTTTTCTGTCTGCACGCCAAGTGCCCATTTTACTTTTCTGTCTGCACGCCAAGTGCCCAATTTACTTTTCTGTCTGCACGCCAAGTGCCCATTTTACCTTTCAGTCCGCACGTCAGTGTTCATTTACTATTTTCGCACCAACACGAAAGTGTCTATCTTTCCAAAAAAAAACAAAAAAAAAAAAGAAGAAAGAAAATTCGGATTTCTCCAAATGGACAAAATTGGTATAATTTCTGAATTCTTTATTTCTATTTTACCTTCGAAATATGTTTCGCGCAATTCATATTTCTTGGTAAAATCCAAATAAAGAGGGGCAGCTGTCATACCCCAATTTTGTCCGGCTTAGGTCCAAACCCTAACTTTCAACACAAAAATTACATAGTAGATTTAATTTATTTTTCTTGTTACAATATCTTTAATTAAAAAAACGAAAATAAAAAATAAAATAGATAAGAAATAATACAAATTACAAAAGAAAATAAAAAAAGGGGAAGTGCAATAAAAGATTATTATTACAAAAAAGGAGAATGTCCATGTACATGACTTGGCCCAAGAATGCCAAAGTTACAAAAATACAAAAATAAACCAAGTACCCAAAACTGCAGCTACTTTGCAAAGGTTTTTCTACTTTTTGCGAAGGCAATTTCTCTCTCCTCAGACCTCGTTTCGACGATCCGAACGGTAGAAGTGAAGATGGATGTCTCATGAACCTGGTGTCAAAAAACAACGATGATCCAACGGTTAACGAATCCGAAATCGCATTGTCAATATGGCTGGTTTGAGAAAAACGAAAATTGCTTTTCTATGTTGTTTTAGTCCCACATTGCTTGGGAGAAACAAGAACTACCTAGCCTTTGGCTATAAAAGAGATGGAGATGCAAAGGCTATGGACATGGGTGATTGATGGGGTAAGTGATCTTTTGGGCTAGCATTTGCAGTCCATTAGATTAAAAGCCTGTCTTTAATTCTTTTGGACTAGCTTTTGCAGTCCGTTAGATTAAAAGCCCGTCTTTAGTTATTTTTGGGATGGCCGTTGAGGTCATTTACTTGGTGGCTTTCGGGTGAAAACGGACCAGATAGGAGTCCGGTTCGCGGTTGATATGGTCAGATTGCTCGGTCCGTTTCGGCGTTGATCGCATTGATCAGCTGGAGGTTAGTTTTGCATTTATTTATTTAATTTATTTATTTATTTTTGTATATATTTATTTATTATGTATACTGTTTATTTATGTACATACTTATTTATTATTTATATTGTTTATTTATTTATGTAAATAATTATTTATTATTTATTCATTTATTTATTTATTTATTTATATGTATAGTTATTTATTTATTAACTTTACGCTTTATTAATTGTTAGTGTCGTCATTAATTTTTTTAAATACACAAATTATTTTATAAAAATTTCAAAAATATAAATAGGGGATTAAGTCGACTGTACAGTCGGATTAGTCAGCTTTTTAGGACTACAAATGAACCGTTACGGATCATGTCCTAAAATCCTTATTCAAAACAAACAATTTCTAAATTAAAATAAATACAAACATACTTCTTTCCCCTAAGTAAACCTTTTTCTCACCAACCTTTTTTTCAAAATAACAGATTTTCTTTTCCCTAAACGAGAATCAATCCAATTGCGAAAACTCTTCAAAATCAAACTTTGTTAAGTAGTCTTGCGAAGCCTTTGCTTGCATGATTATTAACAATGAGGTACCAGTGGCGATCACTTGGAGCCTTTGCTCAATTGATCATCATGAACGCCTAATTTTCCTAAAGATTTTCACTAAATCAAAAACTTTGTTAGTAGTCTTGCGAAGCCTTTGCTTGCATGATTATTAACAATGGAGTGCTAATGGTGGTCACTTGGAGCCTTTCCTCAATTGATCATCATGAAAGCTCAATTCTCACAATTAAACAAGATAAAAAACAAAAACCGTTTTCCAAACAAAGAAGAACTACGTAGCTTTGAGTTCTCCATCGCACCGGGAGATACGTAGGAGCGGGCCATGTCCCGTCAAGCGTTTTTTCTAAAAAACCATTTTTCCCCCTTTTTTCATAATAAATAAAGATTTTCATAAAGAGCTTTTTCAATGAGAAGTAGAGAGGCAAAATTAAGTATTTTCAAGTCAACACACTAAAAACCACACATTTAATTAAAGGTTCCCTCTCAGTAGAGAGGACGTGTGGGGTGCTAACACCTTCCCTGCGCGCAACCGACCCCCGAACCATATTCTCTAGTTTCGCAAGACCAATCGCTTTCCAAAAAAGGTTTTCCTAATATTTTCCTTAATAAATATTGGTGGCGGCTTCATTGTCTTAAGAAAAGTTGTGAACGAGGAAGGTTTTCCCTCGGGGACTCTTTCGGGAGCAACAGGAATACACATATTGACTAAACCACATTGGAAAATGCGCATGAATATGAGCAGAAGATTGGTCTTCACGTACTGCCTCTGATGACAAGAACTCCCTAAAAAGAAATAATTTAATTGTTACACTTGTCTACTATATTAACTAATTAAGATCGATTGTTAATGTTGAGGAACATACTCAATAAATGGTTGCACCTCAGTACAGTTTATCAACACATGAACATGTGCTGAACTTAACTCTTCATCTGTTAGCCAGTGAGTTGACTCCTTCCCAGATGGACGACTGGGTAGACAAAAGACAGACAAAGCCAAAGGATGTCGCCATTCAGTATCCACTTCATTTCGACTGCTTCCAGGAGCAAACTGATTCTTGAAATAATGAGAACAAAAATGTGTTGTTTCACGGTGTAGGTAAGAAGAACATATCGATCCTTCAACTCTAGCTTTGTTTTTCACCGATCTTTTTGAATCACCCACGAACCTAGAGAATATGATATTAATATAATAGTCATATATTTTAATTTAAACTTGTTTCTTATATTATAATTAAAAATTAGCTGACCTTTCAAACGGATACATCCATCTGTATTGGACAGGTCCGCCAAGTTTAGCTTCATATGCGAAATGCACCGGTAGATGCTCCATAGAATCAAAGAAACCAGGTGGAAATACTCTCTCCAACTTGCATAAGATAAGTGGGATGTCTTGTTCCATTTTTGAAAGATCATCAGCTTTTAGCGTTGCAGAACACAAATGCTTAAAGTATTGACTTATTTCAATGAGCGGATTCAAAACGTGTGTTGGCAACGAACTAAAAGCGATAGGAAGTAAGCACTCCATGAATACGTGACAATCATGACTCTTCATCCCATGCAACCTCCCATTATCCACATCCGCACATCTAGATAAGAAATAATACAAATTACAAAAGAAAATAAAAAAAAAGGGGAGGTGCAATAAAAGATTATTATTACAAAAAAGGAGAATGTCCATGTACATGACTTGGCCCAAGAATGCCAAAGTTACAAAAATACAAAAATAAACCAAGTACCCAAAACTGCAGCTACTTTGCAAAGGTTTTTCTACTTTTTGCGAAGGCAATTTCTCTCTCCTCAGACCTCGTTTCGACGATCCGAACGGTAGAAGTGAAGATGGATGTCTCATGAACCTGGTGTCAAAAAACAACGATGATCCAACGGTTAACGAATCCGAAATCGCATTGTCAATATGGCTGGTTTGAGAAAAACGAAAATTGCTTTTCTATGTTGTTTTAGTCCCACATTGCTTGGGAGAAACAAGAACTACCTAACCTACGGTGCGAGTCAAACCATGAAACTTTTCCTCCGTATTTAAGACTAAAAGCCTTTGTGTCAACCATGCAAATCGGACACGCCATCTTACCATGTGTCCCCCATCCAGACAACATTCCATAGGCAGGGAAGTCATTAATGGTCCACATCAAAGCCGCCCTCATCACAAAATTTTGTTTGCGTGCCACATCATAAGTTAAAACACCATTCCACAACCTTTTTAGGTCATCAATCAAAGGTTGCAAATAGATGTCAATACCAACTGTTGGATTACTTGGCCCCAGAATAATAGAGTTTAAAAACATGTATGGTTTGGACATACACATTTCTGGAGGAAGGTTGTATGGGGTAACAATAACTGGCCAACATGAATACGGTGTTGCCGAGGCTTGAATATATGGTGTGAAACCATCAGAGCACAAACCAAGCCGAACATTGCGTGGATCACTAGCAAAATCTGGATGAACACGATCAAAATGCTTCCAAGCTTCACCATCAGATGGGTGACGTAATTCACCAGAATTATTTCTATTTTGATGGTGCCATGTCATTTTACCCGCGGTCTCCATTGAAGTAAACATCCTCTGTAGCCTTGGAATAAGAGGCAGATAGAACATTGATTTTCGTGGAACCGGTTTGCCTCTGCTTGTAACAGCCCAGGTCCAACGCATTGGCCACCTCAGCACTATTACATCACGGTCTTCTCTACCCCCCTTGTAGAATTTTTGCCTTCCGTGGGAATCGAACCTTGCACCTGAGGCATAAGTGCAAGTTAAACACACCTCCCACTACCAATTGAGTGCGCGCTCAATTGGTAGTGGGATGTGTGTTTAACTTGCACTTATGCCTCAGGTGCAAGGTTCGATTCCCACGGAAGGCAAAAATTCTACAAGGGGGGTATAGAAGACCGTGATGTAACAGTGCTGGGGTGGCCAATGCGTTGGACCTGGGCTGTTACACTGCTCATCCCTGATCTACTGACACGATAGCGTGGTTGTCCACACAACTTGCATTCCGACAACTCTCCATCATTTATGCCAAACTCATTGTTATAATAGAGCATGCAACCAGACACACAACAATCAATCCTTTTAGATTTTAAGCCAAGCTTCGATACCACTCTTTTAGCTTCATAATAACTTTGCGGTAAACTCCCTCTAATGGGGGTTGCATCCAACATCATTTTGGTCATATATTCCATGCACAACTCAGCAACATTAAATTGAGACTTAAGACCCAACAACCGAACACACATTGATAATTTTGAGTCTGTAGATCCTTCAAATATGGGTTTATTTGTCTCACTCAAATACATGTAAAACCTTTGAGCTTCCTCATTTGGAACTTCGTCAGCATCTGGTTCTTCAAAATCCAAATTTACTCCAACAGCGTCAGATATCATTCCCTGATAAACTTCTAACGGTTGTATTCCCCATCCTTCAGATGTCGTAGTCACTGGATAACTACTTGATGTGTGATCTACTACTTCAACCGGAACATTAACCGCAGGAACTGCAGCTACCCCTGGCGCTCCTTCCCCGTGACGACTCCATGTCCAATAATTTGGCCTAAACCCATTATTGTACAAATGAAGTCTAACTTCATGTTCATTTTTTATAGCTCGAAATGAACATTTCAAGCACGCACATCTAATACTGCCTTGTCGCCCAAATTCTTCATAATCAATGTACTTAGAACAAAAAATAAACTCTTCTACTCCTTCTACAAAACGTCGTTTTACACCAGTTCTTCCAGGATGCAATCGATCATACATCCAACTACGATCCATTTTCAAGAACTACGTATACTACACTACAATATAAATAAAATAAACTATCAATTACTTCATATTTTGATATATATATTTATATATTACTCATTTTATTTTGATATTTCAATAAACTACCAATTAATTACCAGCAACAGAATAAATTTTTTAATAATGTTATATACTAATAATTTAAACATTATAAATAATAATTTCAAATTTAATTTTAAAATTCAATTTTTATAAGACAATATATGTTAATAAAATTTATAAGTGAACTTAATAAATAAGTTTTTTCAATATAAATTAATTTGTATTATTATTGCAAACAAAATTTGTAACAAAATTTTACTAAAAATAGTGAAGTAAGTAATATTTTATTAATTACTTTAACAACTAACCGTAGTGAAGAGAAGGCTCTGACTTGAAGCTTATCCTGAACTCAAGCAGAGAGGAAAAAGGAGGAACCCAAACAATACCTAAACAAAAAACAACACAATTAGTAACAAACTCATATTATTATAAAATAATTTAAAAATGAATATTTAAAAAAAACTAAAACTATTAACTCATATCAAAAACATACCTTGAAGAAATTTCCCAATAAGAGAAGAAGACAATTCGTAGGGAGGAAGCGCTACACTTCAAAAAGAGATTTAGTAGAGACTGAGAGAATTTGGAGAGAGTAAAAGAGAAATTTTAAGAAGAGAATGGGAGGATTGTTAGAAGTGTGAAGAATAAGAAGTGGGGAATGGATATATATAGGAAAACGCAGCCAACGGTCAAAAGTTAATATCCGCCGCAATAGGAGATTTGCGGCGGATTCTGGGTCTTTGCGGCGGATTTTGAAATTTAATATCCGCGGGTTTTTTTAAACGGAGCTTTGCGGCGGATTCTGGGGCTTTGCGGCGGATTTTGAAATTTAATATCCGCGGGTTTTTTTTTTAACGGGGCTTTGCGGCGGATTCTGGGTCTTTGCGGCGGATAGTTCAAATTAAAATACCGCGCCTTTTTTTTAAAAACACCAAAAAATCCGCCGCAAAAGCCACAATCCGCCGCAAATATCCGCCGCCAATACTCAATATCCGCCGCAAACGACACAAATCCGCCGCAAAGTACCATTTTTTTTTTAAAAAAATTATTATTATTTGTAAAAAATAAATTTTATTTTTTTAAAAAATTCATTTTAATTAAAAATATATATTATTTTATTAATTTTTTTAATTATTGATAAAAAAATAAAATCCAATAACTAATTAATTTTTAATTTAAAAAAATAAAAATTGGGAAAAGCAGTAAAATATTATCACCAAAAAAATATCCATACAATTAATAAAATATCCACACAAAAAAATAAAATAATCTAAAGCAGTAAAAATTGGGAAAAGCAGTAAAATATATATTTAATGTCTGCTACCCCTAAACAGAGACCTACGCCATTATCTTGATATGACACTCTCTTGAGCATTGTCGGCAGCAACTCCATTAGAGTGGCGTAAGTCTCCATTTCTTTGTAAAGAAATTTCCACATTGTCGTGAACACCCCTTCATCTTTTTCGTTAAAAGTAACCCATTTATCAGCAAAAAGCTCCTCCTCATTATTTCCACCACAAGAGACATATACGTTCATCAAACGCTCGGTATCATCCTTCAACTTAACAGCCCGTCCTTGCAGTTCCTCAAACTTTCTATTTAGAGATTCAACCATATTTTCAAAATAGAAAGTTTCACAAGAAACCATCTTTTGAAAAGATGATTGAATCTCTAAATAGAAAGTTTGAGGAACTGCAAGGACGGGTTGTTAAGTTGGAGGATGATACCGAGCGTTTGATGAGCGTATATGTCTCTTGTGGTGAAAATAATGAGGAGGAGCTTTTTGCTGATCAATGGGTTACTTTTAACGAAAAAGATGAAGGGGTGTTCATGACAATGTGGAAATTTTTTTACAAAAAAATGGAGACATACGCCACTCTATTGGAGCCGCTGCCGACAATGCTCAAGAGAGTGCCGTATTAAGAGAGTGTCGTATCAAGAGAATGAGAGTATTGGTAGAGGTGTGAAAAAGAAGAAGGGGAGAAGGCGTTTATATAGGAGAAACGAAGTCAAACGGTCAAAAGGCATGATCCGCCGGAACCGGCAGTTACCGGCGGATTTATGGGCTTTGCGGCGGATTAGAGGATTTGCGGCGGAAGGAGTTGAATTTGCGGCGGTTTATGAATTTCAAAATTGGCAAATATCCGCCGGAAATAACCTTACCGGCGGATTGTTAAAATCTCGTAAAAAAAATAAATTTTTGTAATCCCAAATCCGCCGCAAAAACCGATAAATCCGCCGCAAAAGCCAAGTCGAAAATTAATCCGCCGCAAACGTCAATTATTTCGCCGGTAACTTTGCGGCGGATAAAATCCGTCGGAAATGCCTAGAATCCGCCGGAATATTTGCGGCGGATCTATATCCGCCGGAAACTCCTGGCCGAAAAAATCAATTATTCTTGTAGTGAACACTACTAACTTCTTCTTTTCACTTATTGCGAGGTCTTCAACCACTTTGAAGATGTGCAAAGCCCGGAAAGAAGAAGACTCGGGAGCAGAATGTAAAGAACAAAGTATAAGAGACGAATTGAAGAAACACAAGTGTATAAAACTGTAAAACTTTTATTCAATTGTAAAACTGATTCTCTAATCCTGTGTATTCTATTCACTACTATATTGTGTATGTACATATGCTATATTTATAGCTTTCACTGGAAATAGCTGTTAGTGAGTTTGTTGTAGCTTAACAAACTCAGTTTGTTATAACAGATAACAAACTAGTCAGTTAGTTAGAAACTAACTCTGTTCAACTTGTAAACAGACTTTAAACATGGACTGTTTTGTCATTAATTCCAACGGCTATATTCTGTTTGAAAAAATAGCTGTTGGGGTTTTAGGGTTTTGCTTAAAAAACCCAATAAAAATGCCATGTTAAATAGATTCACCCTACCATATCCCTATTACTTCATAAGTATAAGTTTGATGGAACTAAGATTATATGTTTTTTTTTTTGACAACCACTAAGATTATATGTTGATACGTATTTGATATTTTTTTTTAAAATTAAAAGAATGGCATGATAACTAGTCATATAATATTTCATTCACTATTTATTTTTGGTCTAATATTTCATTCACTATTTATATTTATATGTATGTTATTAAACATTAGAAGATAAAAATAAGCTCGCTCCTCCCTTTCAAATATGTCTTATTCTTTCCTATTGGAACGATCCAGAACCGTCTCAAACAATTAGAAGTCATGTTCAAATCTTAAAAATTGAGCTCCTAATTGGGCTCTACTTTTATCGAATTGGACCCCACAGATTACTCCATTTTTTAAAATTAAAATCCACATAAGAAATCTATCAATAATTTGTCTTCTTGGGAAGGAAATTCATGTCTTTTTAATGAAAGAAAACAACTCTTCAAAAGAGTTTATGTCGGTAAACAATTATATACCATTTGCGTTCACATTATTTAACAAGCATTACCTTAGTGTTTTAGATTTTCTCTCTATATAATGAAATTCATGCCTTTAAGAGAAAGAAAATAATTCTACCATTGGCAAACATATGTTTCACAATAAGAGATGCGATAGTCTAGTGGTTAGTCTCGTGCCCAATCACTACAGTTGCTTGGGTTTGAATCCCAGCTAGTTATTGAGTTTATAATCAAAACCTACTTTAATTTTTAAACATATAGCCGTTGGCTATTTAAGATAAAGCTTGTTATCTAACATAACTGAATACCAGTTGGTTATAACTAACCTAAAGATTATTCAAGTTTGTTATGTAACAAACTTTGGTTGTTAAACTAGTAACAACCAAACTGTAACAGCTATATTTTTTCCAGTGAAAGCTATATAAAGCAACAAAATGTACATACACATACATAGAATGAATGAATAAATTTTTTACAGTTTTAAAAGTTTCCTGTGCACTAGTCTATCAATAATATACTTCTTCTCTCGTATGCATCTATCTTTTTCTACCACAAATTCTGAGTTCTTGGTGTACATTCAGTGAGTGTTGTACCTAGCAAGAGTAAACAGAAACAGTGTTAGAAATTAGGGTTTATGTGACTTAAACCAAGAAAGATAAGGAGCAAAAAGGTCAGAAGAGGTTTTTCTAGTTACCTGAAGGAAGAGATCTTGAAGGTGCAAGTGATAGAAGGATTCTTGACTGAGTTTCAAGGGTGAAACTCATCAGTTCATGCAAAGAAGAACAACAGTAATCAGGGTTTCAGTTTCTGACCAGACAAAGAAAATCAAAAGGCACAGTGGTGTGAGATTTACCTTGCGCATACTCTGAAAGCCTCAGTTTGAGTTCTTCACCTGAAAAGAAAAGTGCAGAAATTAGGGTTTCTGCAAACAGTAACAGATCAGCAAGGAAAACAAAAGAATCTGTAAAGGAAGAAGAGATTCTACCTTAGCGAAGGTGAATCACAAGCTTGATCAAAGGAATCAAGCAGATCTGGGCAAACTAGGGTTTGCTGTTCATCGCGAAGTGAGAAGAGGAGATTGTGGTCTCAGTATTTTGATTCAGAGCAAAACCAAAGAGGGTTTTGTTTCATCATCACCAGAGATCATCATCGACCAGAAATCAAGCTGAACCGCAGCTTCAATCACCGGTCGTGAGAGCTACGGTGCAGCAAAGCTTCGTGGAGAAGAGAGAAGAAGAGAACGGAGAAACAAGAAAAGAAACTAGGGTTTCTTGATTTTCTGAACAGTGAGTAAAAAATTAGGCTTAAATACACCGGGTCAGTGGCAAGATCCGCGTGTTCAACTTCAAACGGGTTCGGGTGCGCAGGAATCAACAAAAAACAAGTGTTTGCTCAGCAATTCATCATTGGGCTGGGTTGCTTGTAAAGCTGGGCTTTACAAGTGGCACCTCCCTCAGTTTTTGTTATACATCCCCCCTGCAAATACAACACAAGAGTGAGCCAAAATTCAACATGGTATACCCAGAGCTTCAATAAACGATCCAGGGCAAATTACTCTAATCTCTACTCAATTCTTGTGTTTTCTTTAAAAGTTTCTTTCTATATTGTTTGAAAAATCTAACTGTGTGTGAAGTGTTCCAGTTTTAATATGTCTAAAGATATGCAAACACATCCTAGTTTTGGGGCTCAAATTCCCATCCTAAATGGAAAGAATTGGGACAGATGGTGCCACCAAATGAAGGCAGTCTTTGGCTGCCAGGGAGTACTAAAGGTTGTCAGAGATGGCGTGACACCAGTGACAGCACCTGCTACTGCAGAAGATGATGCAAAATTTGAAGAAGAAACCCAGAAAGACTGGAAAGCACTACATCTAATCCATATAGGATTAGATGATAGTAATTTTGATAGAGTTAGGGGAATTGAGAGTGCCAAGCAAGCTTGGGATACTCTTGATTCCTACTACAATGGTTCAACTGAGGCTAAGAAGGAAAAGCTGGAAGCTCTTAGGGCTCAGTTTGAAACCTTAAGGATGAAATGTGATGAGGATGTTGTGACCTACTGTGGTCGTGTGAAGAAAATAACTAATGCCATGACCTTAAATGGTCATACATTTACTGATGAAGAGGTTTGCAGGAAAATCCTAAGATCTCTAACTAAGAAATACTATGTTGCAGTGAACAGCCTTGAAGACACTCTAAGGGTAAAGGACTTGAAGGTTGAGCAGCTGCAAAGTAGATTAGAAGCCAAGGAGATACGGCTCAATCTACTCAATGAAGACAGTGATGATGAAGACACTGCCTTCTTCACAAAAGGCAAAGGTAAGAAAGGCTCAAAGCCTGGCAACAGTAAGTCTTCCTCTAAACCTAGCTCTAACAAAAATAAGCCTAAATCTAAACCTAATTCTAAGAATAAGGGTGATTCTAAGAAGAAGGATAAATCTAAGGTTCAATGTTATAGGTGTGATAAATTTGGGCATTATGCCACTGAATGCCCAACCAGGAATAAGTCTAAATCAGAAACAGAAGCTAATGTTGCAAAAGAGGATTCTGATTCTGACAGTAATGTAGTGTTTAGTGCTATAAGTGATAACCTTAAACCTACACCTAGGGCAGAAACTAAGGTAACTAACATTGAATTTAAAAAAGGTAAAGACTATGTTGCACTAGTGGTAACTAAGAGTGATGGGAGCTGTATTACAGAGATATGGTACTTGGATTCTGCTTGTTCTAATCACCTTACAGGTAACAAAGATTGGCTAGTGGATTTCAACCCTAACAAAAGGACCACCATCAGATGTGCCAATGATAGGTCTTTACAGGCAACAGGTATGGGCAACATACTGTTGAAGAAAGAGGATGGTCAGGTAGTCACTATTCATAATGTGTACTATGTCCCAGGTATGAGCTGCAACCTAATCAGCTTAGGGCAACTTATAGAGGGGGGATTTTCAGTTATTATGAAAGACCTTAAACTCAAAATTTTTGATAAAAAAGAGAAACTGATTTTAACTTCTCAGTTGGCTAAGAACAGAACTTTTAAGACCAGCATTAGCACTATAGAGGCAGAATGCCTTAGTGCTACCACTGATCTTGAAAGTGTTCTATGGCATAGGAGATATGGGCATCTAAACTATAAGGGTCTTCAAAATCTTAGTACTAAAGGCCTAGTGGAAGGTTTACCTAAGATTGAGAAACCTATTAGTGCATGTACCACTTGTCTGTTGGGTAAACAACCCAGGAAGATGTTCAAGACAGATTTAAAACTAAGGTCTAAACATCTTCTACAGGTTGTTTACACAGACATATGTGGCCCATTTGATGTGATTTCAAAAGGGGGGAACAAATATTTTTTATCCTTTATTGATGAGTTTTCAAGAAAGATATGGGTCTACCTGATCAAAACAAAAGATGAGGCTTTAACTAAGTTCAAAGATTTTAAAGCCTTAGTAGAAAAACAAAGTGGAAACATGCTTAAGACTCTTAGATCAGATGGGGGAGGAGAATTTACTTCAAAAGAGTTTGAAGCTTTCTGTACATGTCATGGAATTGTCCATGAGGTTACTTCTCCCTACACTCCACAACACAATGGAGTGGCAGAGAGAAGAAACAGGACAATTCTGGACATGGCCAGAAGCATGATGAAATTAAAATCTCTCCCAAAAGATCTATGGGGTGAAGCAGTTTCTACTGCTGTTTATCTACTTAACAGGTGTCCTACTAGAGGCTTAGATGATAAGGTACCTGAGGAAATGTGGACTGGGGATAAACCTAGTGTCACACATCTAAGGGTATTTGGATCATTAACCTATGGACACATACCTGATCCTAAGAGAAAGAAATTAGATGACAAGAGCAAACCTATGGTCCTAGTTGGGTATCACCCTACTGGTGCCTACAGGCTAATTGATCCTCTAACAGGAAAATTAGAAATATCAAGGGATGTTACTATACTTGAGGATGAGGAATGGGACTGGATTAAAAAGGAGCAAGCAGGCTCTACTGGTTCTGTTATGGTTAATGAAGGTAACACTGAGTTACCAGAACATCATCAAGGAATTGATGATGATGAAAGTGATGATGAGCCTATTGAAGGAAATGTTCAAGTTGAGGAACATGTTGTTGAACCAAACTCACCTGAGTTAGTTCAACAGGAAACTGGTGGTGCTTATAATCCTATTAGGCCTGCTAGAGTCAGAAATCTACCTAGTAGGTTGGCTGATTATGACCTAGTAAGGGATAATGAGGTGGATGATGATGGAGATATCATCCATTTTGCTATGGTGGCAGATTCTGAACCTCTAGACTATGCTGAAGCTCTAAAAAACAAGGAGTGGAAAGTGGCTATGCTAGAGGAACTGGAATCTATTGAAAAAAATAAAACTTGGACTTTAACTAAGTTGCCTAATGGAAAGAGAGCTATTAGTGTTAAATGGATTTTTAAACTAAAGCTTGATCCTAATGGAAACATAGTTAAATACAAGGCAAGACTGGTGGCACGTGGCTTCCAACAGAAACAAGGCATTGACTTCACAGAAGTTTTTGCCCCTGTTGCTAGACATGAGACTATTAGACTAGTGACTGCACTAGCCTGTAGTAGAGGGTGGGAAATGTTCCACCTAGATGTGAAATCTGCATTTCTTAATGGTCCTCTAGAGGAGGAGGTTTACATAAGCCAACCTCCTGGGTTTGTGGACAAGAATAAGGAAGACTATGTGTTTCATTTGCATAAGGCACTGTATGGATTAAAACAGGCACCTAGGGCCTGGAATAAAAGGATTGATGGATTCTTTATTCAAAATGGTTTCACTAGGTGCACCACAGAGTATGGTGTTTATATTAAGGGCAACCTAAATTCCTACTTACTGATTGTATGTCTTTATGTGGATGACCTACTTGTGACTGGTAGTAGTGCTAAAGAGATAGCAAGTTTCAAATCCTCTATGAAAGAAGAGTTTGAAATGACTGACTTGGGAAAACTGACTTATTTTCTTGGGTTGGAGTTCCTAAGAGTAAATGAAGGAATGATATTGCATCAGCAAAAATATGCCAATGAGATCTTAAAAAGGTTTGAACTGGAAAATTGCAATCCTGCAATTAATCCAGCTGAAGGAAACCTGACTAAGACAGAAGAGGGAGAGGCTACTAAAGTTGATGCAACTTTCTATAGACAAATAATTGGGTCACTGAGATATTTGTGTCACAGTAGACCTGATATACTGTATGCTACTGGTGTAACCAGTAGATTTATGAACAGCCCTTTGCAGATTCATTTGAATGCTGCAAAGCGCATCCTAAGGTATATAAAAGGTACCACTAACTATGGTCTGTTTTTTCCTAATGGCAGGTCTACAGGTAATAACAAGCTGGTTGGCTACTGTGACTCAGATTGGTGTGGAGACAAGGTTGACAGAAAAAGCACAAGTGGCTATGTGTTCCTATTTCAAGGGGCTGCTATCTCCTGGAGCTCTAAGAAACAGGCCACTGTGGCTCTGTCATCATGTGAAGCAGAATACATTTCTGCATGTCATGCTGCCACCCAAGCAGCCTGGTTAGAAACCTTGCTTAAGGAAATATGTGTGGAGTTAACTAATCCTATAACTCTGTTTATGGATAATAAGTCAGCTATTAACTTAGCCAAAAATCCAATATCACATGGAAGAACTAAACACATAGAAACTAAGTTCCACTACATCAGGGAACAAGTTGCTAAGGGTGTTCTAGTATTGGACTACTGTTCAACTAATGACCAAGTGGCTGATATATTCACCAAGGCTCTTAAAGGTGAAGGTTTTGCTAAACTTAGAAGGCAACTAAATGTGATTTCTTTCTAAGTCTCTAAGAAAGGAATGACCTATAGCTATTGTCTAAGGGCTTGTCTTAGACTGTTACTGTCTTAAACCTTCCAGGGGGTTGTCCTGTGTTCTAAGTTGCCTATGCTGTTTTTTCTAAGTTTAGCTCTAGTCTAGGTTAAGGTAGGGCTGTCTACTTTAACTTAGGTATGCTTTGATTAAGGTAGGGTATTGAGTTTATAATCAAAACCTACTTTAATTTTTAAACATATAGTCGTTGGCTATTTAAGATAAAGCTTGTTATCTAACATAACTGAATACCAGTTGGTTATAACTAACCTAAAGATTATTCAAGTTTGTTATGTAACAAACTTTGGTTGTTAAACTAGTAACAACCAAACTGTAACAGCTATATTTTTTCCAGTGAAAGCTATATAAAGCAACAAAATGTACATACACATACATAGAATGAATGAATAAATTTTTTACAGTTTTAAAAGTTTCCTGTGCACTAGTCTATCAATAATATACTTCTTCTCTCGTATGCATCTATCTTTTTCTACCACAAATTCTGAGTTCTTGGTGTACATTCAGTGAGTGTTGTACCTAGCAAGAGTAAACAGAAACAGTGTTAGAAATTAGGGTTTATGTGACTTAAACCAAGAAAGATAAGGAGCAAAAAGGTCAGAAGAGGTTTTTCTAGTTACCTGAAGGAAGAGATCTTGAAGGTGCAAGTGATAGAAGGATTCTTGACTGAGTTTCAAGGGTGAAACTCATCAGTTCATGCAAAGAAGAACAACAGTAATCAGGGTTTCAGTTTCTGACCAGACAAAGAAAATCAAAAGGCACAGTGGTGTGAGATTTACCTTGCGCATACTCTGAAAGCCTCAGTTTGAGTTCTTCACCTGAAAAGAAAAGTGCAGAAATTAGGGTTTCTGCAAACAGTAACAGATCAGCAAGGAAAACAAAAGAATCTGTAAAGGAAGAAGAGATTCTACCTTAGCGAAGGTGAATCACAAACTTGATCAAAGGAATCAAGCAGATCTGGGCAAACTAGGGTTTGCTGTTCATCGCGAAGTGAGAAGAGGAGATTGTGGTCTCAGTATTTTGATTCAGAGCAAAACCAAAGAGGGTTTTGTTTCATCATCACCAGAGATCATCATCGACTAGAAATCAAGCTGAACCGCAGCTTCAATCACCGGTGGTGAGAGCTACGGTGCAGCAAAGCTTCGTGGAGAAGAGAGAAGAAGAGAACGGAGAAACAAGAAAAGAAACTAGGGTTTCTTGATTTTCTGAACAGTGAGTAAAAAATTAGGCTTAAATACACCGGGTCAGTGGCAAGATCCGCGTGTTCAACTTCAAACGGGTTCGGGTGCGCAGGAATCAACAAAAAACAAGTGTTTGCTCAGCAATTCATCATTGGGCTGGGTTGCTTGTAAAGCTGGGCTTTACAAGTGGCACCTCCCTCAGTTTTTGTTATACATCCCCCCTGCAAATACAACACAAGAGTGAGCCAAAATTCAACACTAGTGCCATTTTGCATTGCCGCTTCATGGTTTCGATCCTAAAAACCACACATGTCGTGTTTATTTATCCATTTTATAGGATATATTTTAGAAATCTCCATTTTTTTGGCCCTAAAAAATAGTATTAGATTGGGGTGCTGTGCTCCGCACAGACCCATGGTCAACCCTGAAACCATCTAGTAACCAGAGAGGATTTCATTTCATTCCATTCAAAATTTTTTTTCTTCTATTTGTTGGTGAATAACGTATTGTATATGATCACTTTTAGTGCCAATATCGTGAAATATTAATCATGATTGTTATTACCACGTGGCTATCAAATTAGAGAATAATATTAAACTATAATAGTAAGTAAATGCATAATTAACCAGAACAGTTGCTTGTTTGGCCTTAGTTATTGTCCTTTGCTTCTTGCGGAGGGATGCCAAGACATTATAGACTTGAGCATGCGCAACTTTTATATGCAAACAAGGTTGCTTCAGATAATTTGATGCTAAATAATTGTTTCTCCACTAGATTCTTTAATTAATATTTAAAAATATTTTTTAATCAATTTTTTTATAAGCCAAAAGTTTATTAATGAGTAGACAAAGTGTCTATAACATGACCAAAACTAAGAGCATGACGAAAAGACGACCAATGCAAATGCTTTGTGGGAAGTACAAACACGTAGCACTAAAAGGAAAAGGAAATGAGCTGGACAAACACAAGCAAAAATGTAAGAATATATCCTCTACAATCCATTTGTTGGAGAGGTGCTTTCAATTATTTTATATTTATTTTGTAACTGAAAATAAAAAATTATATTTATGACAAAGTTATTCTAGAAATTATGTAACAAAATTAATTTTTTTATAGTTATTAAATCACTCGTCTTTCGATTTTTTGTTGCTGCAAATTTTAGTATTAACTAGCCTCATCTCCCGTGCGATGCACGGGGAGAGCTAGTATCAACAAAATTAACGCCTTTAATTTGATTGAAGATTAGGTATTAAGAAAATTTGATTAAACAATAGCAATAGGGTGCACACACACACACACACACACACACACACACACATATATATATATATATATGAGCAACAAAGTAAAAAAGAAAAAGTTAAAATTGTACAACTAATATTAAGTTAGCAATGAGTCAAATAGTTAGATTTGTGTATGTATCTCAAATAATTAGTAAAATAGTTAGATTAAACAATAGCAATAAGGTGTGTGTATGTATCTCGAACGCAGAATGCAGAGTGTACAAACAATTTGTCCAAACCAACATACAAATTATAGAAATGAGCAATCGGACTAAAATATGAAGACAACAATGTCATGAACTCTGGACTTCTGATTCTGAGCCACACATTTTGAAATCCACATTAGATTCCTGATCTCCTGCTCCCTTAACCTCATATGTGATTAACAAATAGCTATCAGTTAGAGAAAGTGAAAAAGTAAAGGATGTGATTAACAAATATTTCAGGATATATACCAAGTTACCAACAGTAAAGGATAACAAACAATTACACCGCACAAGTAGGAGAATTGCCCAACAATACAGCTTAAGTCAAACAACAATGCTTAAACCAAAAAATACTACAAAAATTCATTAAGATTAAGAGAAAGATTTACAAAGTGAACGCAGAAAAAAGAGTTCTCCCTAACAAACAAACAACGAAGAAAACCATCAAGAAGAGAAGAGAAATTAGATGGAAAAAAGCTGCCCAATCCCTAAAACAGAAAACCACCAAGCAAAAAGACAAAACAAATGGAATAAAGCCACCCAATCCTTGAACATATCTGTTAGAGAAAATCCATTTAAAGCATATGTGATTTACAACAAATTGAAGCCAAAAGCTAAATCTTATCCAAGCCAAGCGGTGTGCCATAAAAACCTCCATGAATATACACAAGTCACATCCCAGCCAAATATACCAAAAAATAGAGTAGATTGCACAACTTGATAAAACTTAGGTTCTTTACAAGAGTTCAACCAAAAGTATGAAAGCAATAATCAAGAATTGATCTGAGAACCCAAGACACACCCAGCATCCACCAACAATGCCAAATCAGGCAACAGTAACATATGTTAATTAATATGCATATTAATAAAAAATCACCACTGATCCAAAAAAAGAATGGAGCAGTATTATAGTTTAAAAAGGAATACCTCTCCATGATCAGCATTGCAATCATGTCTTTCTTGATTCAACACCAACTTCTGTTCCAGCTCCTTTACCAATTCCATATACTCCATCTGGCATTTCAATCTCTCCTTCTACAGGGTACAAACATACAACCACATGCAAGACAACATATACCACCAGCAAACAAATAAATATAGGTAGTGATCTCACTTGGGTTCAATGTGAGATCACTACCTAGACAACAAATTTTTCAATCACAAGAAATAAGACATTGTTGTATGCATAAAATATTGCGGTGTTTATTATATATGGGATCACATATTCTGCCCAATTTGCACCCAAGCATTCCCTATCTAACAACTAATTAACAATGGTATAAGTTGCAGGGAACCTGTATGCTAAGATACCAAAATTGACGGTGTATCGGCATAATTTCCTAATTACAATATAAGATTAAATTATATTTTGATTTACAACTTTGGAGATCTAGCACAGTTGGTAGGGGCCCATCCAATCTGCTGTTTATCATTGTCATAGATCACCACTTTATCCTGCAGAGAGATGTCTGCTAACAGCAAAAGAAAACGTGTTACAATCATTTTAAAAAGGACACGAATAAATATAACTCTATACTATTTTTTTTGGCATCAAGAATGCCTTACATCCAATTAAGTTGACATTTCCTAGGCCTATTTCAGTGCCATTAAGAATCCCCAAGCAGACATTGCCACGTTGCTGAAAAAGGGCAGCGTCTTAGACAATTTACACGTAATTTCGTTTCTCCATTCATGAAGGGATAAAGGTAGCTCACCATGATGATTAGATAAGCTTGAGGTGGCAATTGAAATTGTGAATTCTTCAATTTTGTGAATCTCAAAGCTAGAGGCTTAAAATAGGTGTTGACATCGCCTAAAGATTTGAATGGCTTTCTACCCTTCCAACAGAGTGGTAGTGTTGAATCCTCAGTTGCTCTAGTTAGAGGCGTCCCTTTTAAATCATTATTTACCTACAATAATGAATCAATTAATCACTAATAAAGACACGTGAAACAATAAAATTGATAATAATTAATGATACTCAATGTTCTATCTAACCAGATCAACAACAACTTGATAAGCTTGGGAATTGAAGTATGTGTAGGAGCTCCCACTATCAAAGATGAGTTGAAGATTCTTCACAGAAGTAGGCCTTCCACTGAAAAATAGATCTGCTGGACCAGAGTTATAGTGTTGTCTGCAACAAAGAAAGATTGTGTGTAAGCTCTTAAGCGTGACAACATCTCAAAAAGTAAACAAATAAATAACTTTTAGTTTAAAACACTTACTCTGAGGAACTTTGTATTATAGGTATCCAAACAATTCCAGATGGGGGAATGAGCTTATCTCCAAAGAATAAAAAACCTCCTCCTTGTGAACTTAAGCAGTGACCCACCACATTGCGTATCAGACCTAGAGATTGAAGTTGGGACAAAATGCCTATCTTGCCATTGCCAAGACCCAGGACTCCTCCTGTGGAAGGTGGGGGAGTAGGAAAAACTATGAGATTCTGCAGATTACTCCTTGCTGTCCGTTAGCCTGAAAGTAGGAAAAACTATGCCTATCTTGCCATTGCCAAGATCCAGGACTCCTCCTTGCTGTCTCTTAGCCTGAAAGTAGGAAAAACTATGAGATTCTGCAGATTACTAATTTGCTTCAAAGATTGATTTTCCTGAACATAGTATCAAGGCTACTTAGATCAATCTCAATAGCATTAGCAATAATTTAATGAAGATGTGAACAGAAATAAATAAATTTTAACCATAAATTGAACAAATATAATAACCTCATATACAAGAAGCATTCCCAAGAGTCTCACAAGGTTTCTATGTTGCAACTTAGTTATAAATATTACTTCATTCTTGAACTCCTCTAAACCTTGACCAGATGTTTTAGAGAGCGTTTTGACTGCAACTTCTGTTCCATCTACTAAATTACCCTGAAAGAAATGTTGAAAAGAAAAAAAACAACAGCAACTTAAAATCAAATCAAAAAAATGCACTTGCTTGCATGCACATTCAATTCAAAGATAAAGAGACATTTTAAAATGTATTATTATTGGTAAACCCAAAAATTGAATAAAATTACAAAAAATACCTCCATAACTCATTTGATGGAGCAACATTTTCGCACCACAAATCTCATTCTCAGTGGGCTTCACCTTCACCAAATCTGAAACATGCATTTGGTTCATGAAGTCATCGGCATAAATGCTGTGGAGCAGAACTGGATCACACTGAAAAAGTAAAACTGAACTTTCAGCAATCTTGTCACACCATGACACTGTCACAGTAATCTTTAGAGTACTATTTGCTACATGTCCAAAAACAGCTATTTGTACACAGCACTAATACAATGAGTAAAACTATTGGATGTAGCCAAAGAAAAATAAAAATCATTATCATAAATTTTAATGTGGCCCGAAATAAAAAAATTGAAACATAATGTGAAACATAATGAAAGCCATCTAAAAAAGAAAGGTTTTTTAAGAATAATAATTAATAATCCTATGGAAAAGGGACATTGAGGCTATACTGACCTGATGGAACAAAGAAGGATAAGCCCCACATTGAACAGAAAAGAGTTCATGAGAGTCCCTCCCCACCTACCATTGGTAAATTCACATTGTGATTTGTGAGTCAGTGGCCAATACAGATTAAAAGCAAAGTTAATGATATTTACGACTGCAAAAAATTTAATTACTTCATGGGATGTATAGTAATGAAAACTAATCTCAGCCCAAGCATCATGGCACCAGCAATCACAGCAAGCAGAAGGTAGAAGCAGAAAAATGCAAACGCAGCTGTACCTAGAAGACCTGATGAAAACAGAATATATGTATTATGAAGAATAGCTGGAAGAATACCAAAAAACCAAAACCTACAAAAAATCTCTCAAAATTCTCCAAGTTTCAACAAACGTCCTAAACATACCTCTTCCTCGTTTCTGCCGCTGTTTCCTATTTGGCTTCCTCTTCGACTTTGCCGGTGGAGAAACCGTCGTTGCCTGATTCGCTCACAATCTCAGCGTCTTCATCGCTCAATCTCAGTGTCTTCATCGTTGTTGGGGACATTGGGGAATTTTCCGGAATTCACGGTGGAAATGAAAACTGCCGATGTTGGGTGACTCAGAGGAAGATAGAATGCCCGGGTGTGAGGCAAAAATTCCAACAACCCACTAAGTCAAACTGCATAGACACAGAAGAGAGGGAGGCATCAAAAAGAGAAGGATTGAGAGTGAAAGATAACAAAAAATATACCTTAATTACGTCTCTGGTGTGGATAGCCAATTTCTGGTGAGCTTGTTGCGGCGACTAACAACATGCAGAGCTTGCAATGCCTCTTCTTCGGAAGAGATCTATTTGGACAGCGAACGGTAACCACCCATGGTCATCTCCATATCTCCCTCGCAGTAAAAACCCCACTCTCTGCTCTCTTTCCGGTTCTCATTGACGCCTCTATCAAATCAAAAGACTCTGATCTGCAATCTCGCAACTCCTCTCTCTCCTCCCTCGCAAATTCCTTTCTCTTTTCTCTCTTCTCTCTCACAACTCCTTTCTCTTTCAACTTCTTAAGGCTGTGCAATTTAGGGTTTGGCCGAGACACTGAAGGGGAAGAAGACGGGAGAAGGGGAAGAAGAAAGAGAGAGAAGGAAAAGAGATTAAGAAATGGAGGTTGGGAAAGTGAGAGCGTCAGAGAGAGAAACAGTGAGAGAAAGAAAGAGAAAGAGAAAGAGAAAGAGAAAGAGAGAAAGATGAAAACCTATTGCTCAGTAGTGTGTCATGAAACGTGGTGGACATGCATAAAAAATTTGCACGAAAATTACTGAAATACCCTTCAAGGTTTGGCGCCAATATTGCTCCAAGACTTTGTTCGCTTAAAAGGTAAGATACCCTTCAAGGTTTGGCGCCAATATTGCTCCAAGACTTTGTTCGCTTAAAAGGTAAGATATTAATGTTGGGTGGGTATTCAATCCTTTGCATATTTGTGTTTATTTCTCCCATGAATTATTTACTCACCCATCTTATCACATTTTCCTCTCTTATCTTTTTCTCTTCTCAATATGCCTAAATAAAAAATCATATATATGTTGGATGTTACTAAAAAAACAAATCTCAAGGGAGAGACTTTTTCTCTCAAAATCGTACTCTTCTTTCTTGTTCACCTACTAAAAGGGGGTGGTTTTATGTCTGTTTTTGACCTAGAATCACCCTCTAAATCGTTCGTCGTCTTGGTGCGACATGTTTGATTTCCCGTCTTGTTACTGTGTTCGTTTGGTTCAAATCGACAGATCAACTTTGATCAATTTCAGATTCAACCAATGACTAGGGCCTCAAAGTTGCATATCCGGAAGCATATGTACTCCGGTGACTTTTATTTTGTCACATTTGTAGGCATTAAGCCGTTTTACGCTATTAACTTGGGTGATGTGAGTTTGTTCGCAAATTCATCATTTATGTTTTTAGCAATGCTGAATTTGTATTATCATCGATGTAATCAGTGGCGGACCTGACTTGTTACCAGGGGGTTCAGTTGAACCCCCTGGAATTTTTTTTTTGCACTTATCACCCTATATAAATAGTCTAAATCTCCTAAAATTTTGATTTTGAACCCCCTGAAAATTTTAAATTGCACTAGTAGACCAAGTTTTGCACCCATTTGACACTGGCCTTAAAAAATTTGACACCCCTGACCCCGGGGTCCTGGGTCCGCCACTGGATGTAATCTCTCAATTTTTTTGGTTTCCAAGGTATCCTCCCCGGCGACTGGGGAGACTAATCATTCGAGGTACTGGAGTTCATTTAAGGGCTGACCTCTCCCAAGCGATGTCTCTCCATACACACCGGCCAGGGATCGAACCCCTGACCAAATGCTTAAGGGGCCCAAACAACTTACCATTTGTGTCACACCCACTTGTTTTAGTCAACTTTAAACATAATTTAATATTTATAATATAAAAATAAGTTAGACAAATACAATTATAAATAGAGAGTTAAATATTACGGTTGTTTTTATTTTCGGTACTAGTTTGAACAAAATAAAGTTTATTTAAAAAAAGTGGCATGGTTATGAGAGTCAACCCTTAACCCATAAGGGGTTTTGTGGACCATCTAAGTAATCTGCTCTTCATATTTTAGTATTTATATAAATAAGCACGTTTATTAACAAATTTGACTCTTATAAGAGGGACTGAAAATACAACAACAATGAAAATGAAATGGTTAAAATCACACTTATCTATGATTATAATTTTATATTTTATTCTCTAAAATGCATCTTTAACTTCTTTTTTTGACAACAAGAATGCATCGCTAACTTTAGGGAAGTCAAATTTAAAATAAATTGCATTGTATCGGCAATTCTATGATATCACAGTGTCAGCTAGGTTACCTCGTGGAGACAATGTTGACGAATAATTGTCTGGTTCATTTCAGGGTACTCACCAAAAACCTCACATGATATTCTTGCCTGTTTTTGGTAATTATTAGCAGCATCATCTAACCTAAATATTAACAGTAATTAATTCATTAATGTAATTTGATTGTTGGCAGTATTAAAATGAAAATATGGTTAAGGGTAACTGGACTTGGATTTCATCCGAATGTCAAGGGTTTTCTCCAAAAGCAAGGGCTCATAGGATGATGATGCATGTAGGTAGTATTTTGAAACGTTTTTTCTTATGTTACAGACATAATAGCAGCATGATTGCATTTTATTAATTGGCCTACCAAAATCCAATAGATATTGCATATGAGAATGCTTTATAATAAGATAAGAACACCACCAAAGATGAATGTCATTGATATTACATTTGACTAACTACCAGTCAACACTAGTCAAAACTACCATTCTCTTTGCCTTGTTCTTACTTTGTAAGTTCCTAATGAATATGTAGTTAGTTAGTAGTAGTTTCTTTGATCTAAAATACTTTCTTTCATCATAAAATTTCCATCATCTTTTTCAACTTAATTATGAGCATGTCAAGGCAGGGGAATAAGATCATCCAAGCCAAACTGGTGGGTATGTCTTACCTTATTTCTAAATTTTTTATTTTCAGATGTCACTCATTTTATTGAAATATCTGTCAGCAATCTTCCTTTTTCCACACTTCAGTTGCTCTTAACCTTGAAATGGTTATTTTAATTACTAGTAGTACAGTTACATAAAAATCCATTACTGTATCAACTTTTATTGTAATTTGACAATTGAATCTTTTGATATGCTTCATTCATAGGATTTTGGATCTGATTATTCGACACAAATTACATAGATTCACATAAGCAGTACCGTTACTCTTTCAGATATACAATTATTTGGTTAATTTTCATCTAAAAATGTGTTTATTAAGATCATGCTTACAGATTTATAGAATGTGTCTCTTCTTGTATTGTAGGTACTTCTTGGGGACATGGGAACAGGAAAGACAAGTTTAGCATTAAGATTTGTTAAAGGACAGTTCTTTCAAAACCAGGTTTAATTCCATTTGTTTAATGAAATGAAAGCTGCTTGTAACCACACCAGAGTTTAGGAACTTGAATAATAATAATAATAATGATGATGATGATGATAATAATAATAATAATAATAATAATAATAATAATAATAATAATAATAATAATAATAATAATAATAATAATAATAATAATAATAATAATATAAATACAGGAACCAACAATAGGAGCTGCATTTTTCACTCAAATATTATCATTATCTGAAGCCACTGTGAAGTTTGACATATGGGACACAGCAGGACAGGAAAGATATCATAGTTTGGCTCCTATGTATTACCGTGGTGCAGTTGCAGCAATTGTTGTCTATGACATCTCTAGCATCGTAAGTATTCAATTTAATGAATGCACATGGATCTTTAAAATGTTTCTAACTAATATGATCTTAATTTATATTCCAGGATACATTTGTTCGAGCCAAAAAATGGGTTCAGGAATTGCAAAGACATGGTAATAAATACCACAAAAACAGGAAATAAAGTATTGAAGTACCAATGTGTTGGACCTATTAATCCTAGTGAAATGGGATTGAATCTCTTAAACATGTAGTTTTTGTATATCTCTTTCATTGGAGCTTTTTTAATGCTGATCTCACTACAGTAAAACCATAACCACTTGTTGTAGGAAGTCCAAAGTTGGTGATGTCATTGGTAGCAAACAAATCTGACTTGGAACCAAAGAGAGAGGTTGAAACTGAGGTAGTGTTTATCTTTGTCAAATCACACATGATTTTTTTCTCTTTCTCCTTTATATTCCCTTTTATTTTTCCTACTAAGTTGTTTGAGTAAATACTGCAGGAAGGAGAGCAATATGCTCAAGAGAATGGAATGTTCTACATGGAAACATCTGCTAAGACAGCAGAGAACATCAATGAGCTTTTCTATGAAATAGGTATGTGCTGAACATCCTTAAAACACATTGGTCTATTCAATTATTCTCCTCTAATGGTAAATGTGGTATGGAGTAAAAATGATTTGAAATTTTAAGGACCAGAAATGTTTGAAGTACTACTATTTTACTTATTGATCATAGAAGTTAGTGTAAGAAAATAAAGCAGCTATATTAAGTGGTTGTCTTGTGTGTCTATCTGATAAATGCAGCAAGAAGACTGGCGAAAGCATTCCCAACAAAGCCTGCTGGGATAAGTTTAAACAATGAAATACAAAACAGTGGCAGAAAATATTTGTGTTGCTCAACATGATATTCCTATGTAATCAAGTCGCATAATAATGAACAACACCAACCACCAAGGACCCTTTGACTTCCTTGTTTAAATACATTCACCTCTGATGATGTGGATTCTTGTTCATTTTGTTTTCCTTCTTCTTTTTTTCCCATGTACTAATAGTTATCCTCCAAACTTGATGTCTTTTTTCTATGTAAATAAATTCACACTTGCGAATCCAAATGGGGAAATATTACTAAGTTAACACATTGTTGAAAATTGCATTGCAAGTCATCACTATAAAATAATAACATGCCTTATGTTTTCTGGAAGGCCTGAGTCAAGGGGGAAAACAATAAAAGAAAGGATGTACATAAGACCATAACCTTAACGCTAAGCTTATGAGGTGGGTGGACAAAATAGCTGCATTTCATCAACTAAGTAGTCGTTTTGTATTAGCTATAAGCATAATCATTTATATAAATAAAAAGTGTAATTTCTTTCAGCTAGTGTCCAGCTTATTATTCAAATGGTTTCAGAAGATCTACATCAAGTCATTAATTACAAATATGCAAATGAAGGCCAAAAGCACAGAGAATGATTTACATGGAACATGTACCGCTTATATATATCAAGGCATCAAACTATTCAACTTCCATGCCCTACAATTAACGAAAAATTCAAGTACATTTAGGAATCATCCGCAATTAGGAGACCCTGGGTGCAATACTATATAACAGATCCAAGAAAATAAATAACTTAGGCAGAAAAATAAACATAAAAAAATACATACATAAACCACCTCAAGATGAGCTCTGGCCTAGGTTCTGTGATATTGACTTTAATTCGCTGTACATTTTGGAACATTCAAAAGCAAAATCCGACATAGCCCTAAATAGCTCAGGCATGCGATTTTTAAGATTTGCCAAAGATTTTAGCCTCACTTGGAGGCAGTGCTTTTCATACTCAGCTTCCTCATCTTCCAACCTCTTCCTGACTTGTTCAACCACAAACTGCCTCTCTGTAATAGTTTCATCAGGAGCATTAGTGTCTTCTGCCTTATCTGGATCATATTCATCTGGTGTTTTCCGTTCCATATACTTGTGATACCAATCATCAAATTGCCTCCTTTTGCGGTCGAGCTCCTTTTGAGTATCCTCACATTTTCTCTTTAAAACCATTTCTTCCTCTTGCATATGGAAAATAGTATCTATTACAGCAGCAAAGTTGCCTATAGCGGTCCTTGCAAGCTCATCAGGAAGTTTCTCTAGACGGTCATGCCAGGCATGGAGAAGGCCTTGTATTGGCGGATTTCTAACCCTCGGAGGTGAAGAAACTTTTTCCTTCAAATTGCTCTCAATAGGGATAAGATTTAATTTTAACCAATTATTAAGGGCCTTTGTGTATCCCTTTTGATTGTTGACTAGCATCTCAAATTGTGAATGCCACTGTTGCACAACAAGCAATAGCTGATATGTTCGTTCATGATGGTGTTCACTTGTTTGCTTAGGAGATTGGGAATTGTCCAATGATCTCAGCAATGTCACGATCTCTGATTGCTTCTCATGGTGAACTAGCATTTCTCCCCACATGGTGGCCATCCTGCAGTCAAGAGAAAAGGCCTGTCAAATTAAGCAAAGAAGCTTGTATGTGTTTGGACGTGTTTGTGCATTCGTAGAGATTCAGGCTCAAGTATTAATGAGATTGCAAGACAAACAGCTTCCTGCAAGAAACATGCAACTTACATCTCACTTAAATAGAGTTGAAACAAGTATGCCAAGAGGAAAACATCGATGAATCATCCAAGACTTGAATGACTATTAACCAAAAGATGTACGGAAATTTTGGGAAACACACATTTAAGGTTACAAAGACTATTAACCATCAATAACTACAGATAGTAGTTTCTACATTATAACTCACCCATCAACAAGCTGAGAAAGTCTTGGATACAACTGTTCATCACGTAATCGGTTAATCTCCGAGACTGTTGAATCCAATGATTGCATATCTACAA
This sequence comes from Astragalus membranaceus, assembly GCA_039519185.1. Lineage (NCBI taxonomy): Eukaryota > Viridiplantae > Streptophyta > Magnoliopsida > Fabales > Fabaceae > Astragalus > Astragalus membranaceus. The sequence goes on along the minus strand of CM076846.1, from coordinate 224,925,901 downwards.
TATATCTTGTATGCAAATGACTGACAACTGCTTTTGCCTTCTCCAATGCTTCAGAGTTATTGTTACCTCTTTTTTTTAGCTTGTTGAGTCTGGCAACTTTTCTTTGGTACTCAAATTTCATCAACTCCCCAGCCTATAAATTTAAATTACATGGAAAAACTTAGAAAAGAACAACAAAAATATGCACAATTAACCCAAAATTAAGCAACAAAAGACTAGGAGAAAAACAACAAGCAGAGAAAGAAAATAGAAACTAAACTTAGCAAATATTGTGAATTTATGCTGACATACAAAGTTGCATGACTTCATAAGAAAACTAAAAGACATCCAGATGCTATAAGGCTCCTGCAATGGCAGGGCCATGACTTTGTAATAGAACTGTTTAAATTTAAATAGGAAATGACAGCAAGTTAAACTACTATACCTAACATTTGGCCTACTCAACTTACCTTAACTTCGTCATAAAGTTTCTTTTCCCATGCCAACAACTTGTCCAAGATGGTAGCATGAGTTTCATGCTCGTCTGAGTCATAGTCATCCTTCCCATCATCCAAATTAGGTATTCCTTTAAAGGATCGATTCCAAGTTATAACTCGCATGACCCTTGCAGAGTGATCAATGTGTCCTACAAGGAAGAAGAAAATACAAAAGGAAAAGCATAAATAAAATTCATTATGAAACATAGACTGAACAAACAGCAAAAAACTTTTATCACAATTCATAAAAAAAAAAACCTTTTATCACAAGGTGGTTGATAGGGACTTGGGTATTATAGGGTGTTCCCACATCAAGTAGTATTGGATGCTCGATGGAGTATTTAAGTGGCTTGGTTCTTCCCCCTCGATAGCTAGCATAGCTAGCTTTTAAGGGAGGTTTCCTCAAGTGCTTAGATACCGTTAGAGTATCGGTTTTAGTTATATTCCCCCATACCCGTAGGCCTAATGTGCAACCCTGCACGGAGGAACATCTCCCTATAACTGATTGTAACAAACTAACTGAAAATTGTTCGATTAGCTTGTAACCATGTAATCACCTCTACTCTAAATATTCATAGTAGTCAAGTGTAATAGCTCAATTGACAACAATTCATTCAATGAGAAAAGAATTCAGAATAACTAGAGTTTCTAATATGGTATCATCGAAGTTGATCCAGAAGATCTGCCGTCACTGCCTCCACCAGGTGGTGTTGCCTCTGCAACTCCACCGATTGCACGCCTTTGTCGTCACTGATGCGTCTCAGAGCTGATGTGGCACTAGAATTCAGGACAACACTACAGTTTCTAGCGGTTACTTATCAATTTGGTGTATCAGGGTTACCTAAAGAGGGGCTGACCGGAATGGTCGAGTAAAGCGTAGTAGAGTGCAGCCGTCGAGGTGTTGGCTCTCAGGGGTAGTGCTATATATAGGGATATGAGTAATATGGGGTGCTCAAGTACCACATCGAGTAATATGAGATACTCGGTGGAGTATTTAAGTGGTTTGGCTCGTCCCCCTTGAAAACTAGCTTTTAAGAGAGGGTTCCCCAAGTGCTTAGATAATTCCCAATTAGTTTCTCTCAGTGGGGTCTAGACTCCATTACATAAACTAAATGACACCATAACGTCGTATTATAAACCATGTCTAATGACAAATCATTAAATCTAAATCCTTCTCAATCGTTTTTCAATTAATATGATCCTCGATCCCATTTTCCTTTTGATCCTCTATATTATCAACCCACCTAACAAGGGCTTCTTCAGCTGTCTTCCTTATATGAAGAAAACAAACAACGCAAAACACGATACATACAATGGAAATCTAGCTACTCTTATTAAAGAAATACATTATGACAAAATACATTTAACCCATACACACACTGTATTAAGCCCATTACTTTGAAATTGCCAAAGTATCAGTGTTGTAAACAATTTTTGTATCCAAGGAGTATTCTCAAGATTTTTTTAAACAATTTTAAAAAGAAAAAACATTAGGTGCTACAACTGGGATCCCATACAACTTGTCTCAAAGCTTTTGGCACAGCCGTATTCTTCATCATGTTGTGACTTGTGAGGCAAATTGGAGTGCATACTGCATACTTCTTTATTCATTCTTTGATGATATAAGAAAAAGGAGGGACAGACATGATGTAGATTGTAGAGCATCATTGAAGACGTACATGATCCGCTAGTTGATGGTGATAGACTTTTTGAATTGACAGAGTTGTCTCTTGATGAAAGCTATGTATGCTCTTTAAAATGACGAGGATGAAATTGATGAAAATGATACAATAAGTATTTAACAGTAGATAGTTAAAAAAATGAATAGACCAAGATTTCTTTTAAACGGGATTAGTTACATTCTTTTCTGACATTCTGACATCGGTTAGGGGGAAAATGTTTGTGATTGGTTTACATTACAAGGGAAATAATACATCTTGTGAACAAGAGATAGATAAGTTTCTTTTCGGTTATGATTATCATCTACTTAGTTTTCTTCACAAACATTTATGTAAGATCTGTATAATTCTTTTGTAAACTCGTATTACCAGTTACCACCATATCTAGGCTGCATTTATAGCAAAAAAAAAAGGCTGCATCGAAAAACTTCTCCTATCCTCATGTTGCACCAAATATCTGGGATTCATGGGTAATCACCATGATCTCACGTTTCCCATCAATTGATCTTAAAACTAGGGGTTAAAATTTCATTGCATCACACAAACACTCAATAAGGCGTGGTCTCAAGATTGATGTGGCTCGAGAGAGACAAACTAACTAATTAATTTTCATATTTTTGCAGTCCATAAAAAAAGAAAGCTATGAAGGTGTGCAATACAATACCTCTATTATCTGCAAAATTGGAGTGATAGTGCAGGCGTGTGGCCTCAAGCATCTTTGAAACCCCATGAGCACTCTCAGAAGCCTTGAGAAAATGGTCATCAAGCTTGTCAAACACCTGCAGGAAGTTAACATTGTGTTTCACCATTCTCTTTGCCTCCACAGCAGGAGGGTGAGTCGTCTGCTTCATCATCGACGGTGGCTCTGGTGACGCCATCATTTCTTCATGCTGATCATGGAGATGCTCCGGCACTGGCGACCCCATCATTTCCTCGTGCTCATCATGGATATGCTCCGGCTCAGGACGGGGCAAAGGAACATCAGCATCCTTTTGACTTGTGACAACCTCGTCCACAACAACATCAACCTTGTTAGGCTTATGATCAAACACCTTCATGTCAACCTTATTGAGGGTATCTTCTTCAACCTCATTCAAGGTTGTCCCAGCAATGTTTTCCATTGATGGAAAGAAGTAGTCCCCCCAAGCAGAACTCTGCTGAGGGTTCGACATGGTATGGTGATGAGTATGAAATTGATGGACAGGATCTCTCTCCGGTTGCTTCACAGGAGGAGGAGGTGGTGGAGCATCTTGTTCTTCCACCAGTCTTCTACTATTCACACCACCACCAACACTTCCACCTCCTCCACCACCGCCGCCGCCAGCAGTGTTGTTTCTGTTGCTTCTTCTTTTCCTCAAAGACCCTTCATTATCCTCTTCCTCTTCCTCTTCCAGAATGGGATTGGGAGTGGGCCTAAACCTAGGATCGGGCTTGGTGATCTTGATCTCAGGCATGCTAACGGCGCGTTGAAGAGGGCCAGGGGAGAAATCGGGGACAGGGGGAGGAGGGGGAGGGATCTCGAAGGGTGGTTGTTGAGGAGGTGCTGGGATGTAGGAATTGTCAGAGGCAGTGGGCAATTGAGGGTTTTGAACCTCACCGTGGGCGAAGTCACCGAGGGCGGCGCCGGTGTTCTTTAGAGAAGTGGTGTAGGCGGAGTGAGAGGCGGCGAAGGCGTTACGGGTAGAGACAGCTTCCTTCATGAAACGCTTACGCTCTTTGCAACGCGCAACGGCTTCTTCGTTTTCGATCTTTGATTGGCTACAACCCATCTTCTCGATTCACACTTTCTTCACTCTCTTCTTCTGAGAATGAAGCAGAAAAGTGGGATGAAGAAATCCCTCGATAGAGAGATATCACGGAGAGATAGAGAGAGACTTGCTATTAATTTAGGTTTTTCTTTTCTTTTTTCTTATTTGCTGCTACTTTTTAGCAAAATAATACGATACGACTGAAGATTTCTATTCTACTGTTATATGATGATGATGATGACGATGACGACGACCGATAACTTGGGATTACCGAATTGAATAACGATTAATTATTTATAATTAACTAAACAGGGATTTGCAAAATCATTCAAGTTCATAAATAAAAAATTCCCATGTTTCTCCTCCTTGTCTTCAATTTTTCGTCATGTCATTGATAATAGGTATTTTAAAATCATTCTCCTCTAAATTAATTCAAAGAAAAATCGCAAATCAATCCCAAAAAACTGGAAAGTAGCACAAAACAAAATTGATCTATACTAAATGTTTTTGGATCTCTTTTCGTAAAAACATAAACTAATCCACCAGGAAAAGTTGATCCAAGTGATAAGAATTCAATTCATATCTCAATAGGATGTAAATTTGAATCTAAACGATATGTGAAAACCTTTTCGATAAATAATATATCAAGAGCTTTTTGAACTTTGAAATTCTCTCTTGAGTAAATGCCCATTTTAGTCCTTCACAATTTTTCGATAAGACAAATTGGTCCTTGACAATTTTTTGGGAAAAATAAGTCTCTGACATTTTCAAAACGGGGACAAATTAGTCCTTAAGTCAGGGACTAATTAGTTTTATATTAAAAAAATTAACTCACATAAAAGCTTCTACCTTTTGGTCTTGGTCACTTACTGTGGTTGTCACCGATAATGAAGGAGAATTAGAAACTTAGATGCACTTTTTGTTGTGGCTGATTAACTTGATTGCTCAAAAGTGGTGATATAAGATACTGTTTTTGTCACCGTTTTCATCAGTTGTCGGCGAGGGTATTTCTCCAGCATCTTCTACCTGAAATGTAATCGCTAGAAGTTGAGTTGAACACCATACTTAATGAACCTTTTTAATGTTGAAGTACATACATAAAAGAAAGGAAAACCAAAACAAGAGAAATAAGTAGAAACAATAATAAAACTAAGTAGGGGCAACCTTTTAGGCGTTCTTCAAGAGAAGAGACCCCAAATCCGTAGGGGTGTCGAGCCAAATCCTATGAATCACCGTGGAGTATTCGTGTCTAGATAAACACAAGCAGTTTATAGTTTGATACCCCCCAGTCCTTGTTGAGACAGCCATAGATATGTGCAAGAGCTATTGCGTGTGCAAGGTAAACATGATTTTCTCTGTTCTGTGGCAAGTTTATTGCTTCCAAAATATCACTTTCACACTTTACATTTCTGTAGCCCAGCTCAAATGCTAGGGAGACAACCCATGAGCTCAGCTGACAAGGCATCCATGACAATTGCTGGTGAAACTAGCTAGCCATTCTCCTACTGCGTTACATTATAAACTTTAACTACTATGATTCTTTCCCTCTTAAGTTGTTCACAATCCACGAGGTAACTGCACTATTCGTAATCAGCACCACCAATTTGAAGGATATGAGCCAAAACAAGACACATGTAACATCCTAGTATTTCAACCTTGGAAGAAATACCGGAACATTCATATTCAACATACATCAGAGTAAAAATTCCATTTCAAGACATTGAACAACACTAGACTCGATGAACTTTTCATCAACACACATCCTTTAATTGTCACAAGCTCTCAAAAGGATTTATAAAATGACAACGAACCAAAGTTTAAGGTCGTTGATACACCTATTGTTAAAATCTCAAAAACTAGAATTAACATAATACAATACACGACTTTGATAATAGAGTCTAAGTCATAATATCGAGATACAACATGGTCATACATAATAACCCTAGGGAAACTAAGCAAAATAAACATTGGATCGCAAGGATCCCTCAAGTCTCAAGTAACTCAGAACAGAAGCTACTCTTTCTCCTATGAGCAGAAGTTTTCAGCAAACATACCTATTCTTTGACGAATTAATTAACACATCAAACGGTAACGAAATTGAGCAAACGACCACTCTTTGAAAAGCTTAATAATATTTTTTTTTTTGCAAAATTGTGAGCCATTTGGTACAGTTTAACAAAACAACCCACTTTGTTTTAAAAACAGGGCAGCAGCTGTGAGCCGACTTGTGTCACAGTTTAAAATACCAAAACTCGGTCAATTAACATGGAATTTGAGCTCAAACGGACGCAAAATGAGTCTAGTTTACAATGAGACAGAAATCATTCAAAACGGAGTTCTATAGAAAACGTTAAGCACAAAATACCGAACCTATATCTGAAACTATCCCAGATTTTTGACCTAACTTGTGACGATATTTTCTTCGTCTATACTTGCTCAAAATCTGTCAAATCAGTGCCTAAAGTGAAGAGAATCGTGTCTAGTTTCTAACAAAGCAAACCCCATAAAATTTGGACATACAGAGAATTCACAATCACAGAAAAACCAAACCTAAACCAAAACGGGTTCAAACAGAATTTCAGCATATCACTTTCAGCAACTCAACCCAATCAAACAAACATACATTCAATCAAATTTATGCTAATAACACTCTAAAACCAGAATTTAACCATAGCAACTTAAGAAAAATAGGGAAGAACTCACATGGAATGGAAGAGCACAATCAACAATCAACAAGAATCAACAACTTGAAGCTCTAAACAACTCCTAAGCTTCCCAAATTCGAAAACCAAGCTTCCCACTCCCTTCTGATCCACTCAATCAACAATGTAGCTTCCTAATACTCCAAATCAGATCCTAGAATAAACATGCTGATCATTCAAGCTTACTCCAACCCCATGGTCAATAAACTCGACAACTAGCTCCAAATTCGGTTTGACAGCATCTGTAAGCAGTTTTGCAACGAGCATAGCTAATTCAATTCTTAACCAAAACCATCCAAACCAGTGCCTATTGGGTATAAACTTTTGTCTAGTTTCTGAGAGTTTAGGTTTCATGTTTATACGACAAGTATTTAGGGAGTTACAGCGAAAACAATGAGAATAGGTCAAGACTGTAACTGATTCAGAAACCTAACTTGTGGACACGATATCTACATCAATACATAATGGAATCAGGTGATTCTTGTGTCTATTTTGTAGAGCTTTGAGTCTACTTTCTACAGAAAAAAAAATGACATTTAAATAAGGTCTGTGGAGGAGGTTAAGAAGGAAATACCAGAGGTTCCGAGAACTGTGTTTGTGCAGAGTTCTTCCAATTATGAGAAGCTTAAATCCCTCAGCTCATTTTCCACGAATTCAATCTCTAATATCTCCATTCTTGATTCCTCTTCCAAGTTCTGAAATCCCTCTATCAAAACCCTAACTCCCAACTTCAGTAACCAATCTTTTATTTGGAGTATCCAAGTTCATAAAACCGAAAATAGAGTGAAGGAACTCAAGTTTTTACCCATTTGGCTTCTAGAATGCGATTTCTATGGAGGGAAGATAGTGAACTCTTTGGTGCTGAAAAGGATGTCAATAGAAAGAGAAGAAGAAGAGGAATCTAATGATGGGGAAAAGAAGAATATGCAATGAGAGATGGCTTCCTTCTCTCCTCTCCTCTCATCTCCTACGCAACTCCTCTCCTCTCTCTCTCTCTCTCTCTCTCTCTCTCTCTCTCTCTCTCTCTCTCTCTCTCTCTCTCTCTCTCTCTCTCTCTCTCTCTCTCTCTCTCTCTCTCTCTCTCTCTCTCTCTCTCTCTCTCTCTCTCTCTCTCTCTCTCTCTCTCTCTCTCTCTCTCTCTCTCTCTCTCTCTCTCTCTCTCTCTCTCTCTCTCTCTCTCTCTCTCTCTCTCTCTCTCTCTCTCTCTCTCTCTCTCTCTCTCTCTCTCTCTCTCTCTCTCTCTCTCTCTCTCTCTCTCTCTCTCTCTCTCTCTCTCTCTCTCTCTCTCTCTCTCTCTCTCTCTCTCTCTCTCTCTCTCTCTCTCTCTCTCTCTCTCTCTCTCTCTCTCTCTCTCTCTCTCTCTCTCTCTCTCTCTCTCTCTCTCTCTCTCTCTCTCTCTCTCTCTCTCTCTCTCTCTCTCTCTCTCTCTCTCTCTCTCTCTCTCTCTCTCTCTCTCTCTCTCTCTCTCTCTCTCTCTCTCTCTCTCTCTCTCTCTCTCTCTCTCTCTCTCTTTCAAGTTCTTTCTTTCTTTCATCTCTTTGAAAGGTGATGAAATGAAATAAAGTGAGGGAAGAGAGGATATGTTTTCAGCTGAATGGGATTTAAGTGGGAAGGGTGAAATGTCTCTTTTCCCCCTTTGCTCCTAATTTCTCTCAATCTTAAAATTTTAACCACCAATTAATCACTCCAACACCAAAATCCTATTAAATCGACTAGGTCACATGCCGAACACTTCCATTAGCTATGCACTTAACAATTCAAACAACCAATTATTTTAAGTTGTAATATGCCTAATTGTTCTATAAATCAAGTAATTCCAATCAAATACCAAGCTAATGGCATATAGTTCGACTACACAATCAAATCAATTAGCGAAAACATCATTTAACGACCATGATCATTAAAACAAGCTTGGGTGTTACAACACCATCCGTACAACATAACAAGGCCACTGAAACATTCTCATCAAACTCAAACCTGCTACAATCTACATTTTCTCGTGATTGCAGTAGGCCAAAAGATGTGTGATGGTGAACTAATTCCCACCATACTTTTATTAGATTAATTTTGAAGTAAAATGAAAAGAGTAAAAAATTTGCCATCAAGTCCTCTATATAACATGCTAATTGCACTTGAAGGGAAAAAAAAGAAAGCTATGTTTTAATTTAATTATGTAAAATTAGCAAAACAACATAGGTAATAGAATTTGACTTCGAAATTTTATCCCGGGGCATCTGAGACGTTATGTTTTTGGTCCACAATACTTGATCTGCCAAATCTCGACATCATGTCCTCTTTCATACTCTCTAACATAATGTGGAATCGAAGAGATATCCATCCGCTTTCCCACAAAATTAGGCATGCTGATGGATTCAAGGCTTTCAATTGCTGCAATAAGTTATGCTATATCAATTATTCCATAAAATGAATAATTAGCTAAAACAACACGCACACAAAAAAAAAACGCAAATTTCCTGACTCCACTATATGCTTACCATCCTCATCCCTAACATAGCTGCGAAAATGTGAATATCCGTTTGCAACGACATCAAAATCAGAAAGACTGAAGTTGTAGCGCTTTTCCAGCGCCATGTACAACACCTAGAAATAGATAGAATAAGTCAAATAAATACTTTTCAATATTGCACTCAAGGGGATCAAAACAGACCATGGTTATGACACTTCCTGCCCATATCCCATACTTAACATTGTATATTGTTGATGGAACCACCCCACCTTGCTTTTCCTTTCTTTCCCCCTACTTCTCAAAAACTCTCAATATGTGCAATGTATCAAACTCAAAAACGAAGAGTCATATAACATTTAACACCCAGTTAATATTATACCTTTGTTGAACCCATTGACATTATTCTCTCTAAGGTAGTGAAAAATGCATCAGTCAGGTCATCACTATAGATAACATCAGCAGCCAGCAGCAAAGAAGCATTTTCTGCATCTTCAATTTCTTTGGAAGTCCAAGAATACCTGGACGACACCATAAAGAGATTGAGATGTACACCTAGTATTTACTTTTAAAAGAATAAAGTAGTTATGCTCATATCAGGAAAATCTGAAGCAAAGGAAAAAGATTGCAAAAGGCACATATTAATATTGTTGTTTAAAGTTAGACACTCAACCCAGACTGCCTAAGAAAAAAGGAAGAAAGAGTAATTTATTGGAGACTATTCATCAAAATAATAAGCTTTACCTTCGTGTGCAAGGAACCTCTCCTACTTTTGCTTTGGGAGGCCAGCAATCAAACCAATCAAGTTCACGTACAGATATTTTGGCTTGATTATTCAATAATGCAAAATTAAGCTGAATGTTTTTTGCACAGTTGTCAAGTATTTCATTCCCGTGGTCTGACATAGAATAAGCAACATCTATCCATTAAAGTTGTGATACTTAATAGAACATGAATAGCAACAAAATTAAACAAAGCTCCTTTGGAGATAGATTTCTACTATCTACTATTAATGAAAATCACATTTGGAAATCATTAACCAATAATGTAAATCAACTGACACGAATTAATCTATGAGATCTCAACAGCTATACAATATGATCCCCATTTGTAAAGGATATTAGAATATAAATTTCCACCTTGACTCCTTGAGGACTCATTTTAGCTGGAAAGAGTGGCAACTCAAGTAAAAAAAGGGACCATACCTGTTAGGAACACTTTATTTGCGGTACGAGCAAGTAACAAACCAACCAGGCCTAGTAACAGAGTTAAAAACCTCAAATCATAAGCCTTATCAAGAAAAAACTTTGGAAATAACAGGATTTTCTATCAATTGACAGATTTGATTATTCCTCTTCATAGATCACGGAACTAATCTTCAGGAGTGCCTTAAATGTTTTATTAAACAGTCAGCATATTATTATCATTTATATTGTCTTTTGTAAAAACAACAATGTTTTTGCTTATTAAATCTTTCAGTAAATGTGCCTGTGTGCCATTGGATGGTTAGTTAATTATAAGTCAAAATAAAGAATTAGCAAGCCACAGGCATATTTCACACAACAATTAATTAGCCTTTGGATTGACCATGTAACAAGCCTATTGAGCTTCTATAAGGCTTTGAAAAGGTCCTAGTCATGGTTTTTAGGTTTTATTGTTTGAGTTAAAGATTACAAAAAGTAAGTAAAAAGAGGGGAAGTGATTATCAACATACCAGTTCCAGCGCCAAGTTCCAACGCAATAACCCCGCGAAATTCAGATGAATACAATACTTTATGCAATATAAAATCAGATAACACTAGTTCAGCCCTCCAAACCTAAACATAATTTTTGGAGGGAGGAAGGAGTCAAAGTGAAAACCAAAATCTAAAAATGTAATGAGAAATTGAAAACATAATTACCTGCAGGCCAACATTTGGAATTGACGAAGTGATATTATGCTGGATTCTGACACTAAAGCTATCACACGATGCACTAGCTTCAACAATAAACAGTGTTGCATAAATTAGGGAAACAAAATAAAGAATTTAAATATAATGCTGATAATGAGGTATTTGAGAACTTACTGGTTCGCCGAGGGAGAAGAAGGTCACCATCTTCGTCGAATTCCAGATTCTGAGATCCTAACGCTTCATCTGCTGAGTGCAACGTCTAAAAATTAGGAATATAAATTTAGAGTTGTGAGTGATAAGTTTGTAGCATGTGCAAATGCATCGAGTTCCTTTTGCTTAATCATAAATTTATTAATTTAATGAAATAAAGAAAATGAAGGGAGAAGAGGAGAGTTACCGTGTGGAAGTGGATGGGGAAGACAAACAGTGAAAGTGGAAATATGGGGACCAGAGAATCCAGATGGGCAGCCTAGGTGGACTTCACTCATTACCTCCTCATCACCGCCGTGTTCGTGGTCGTTTTCTTCTTCCCGCGACTGAGCTGAGTGCTCCATTACACACCAAAACTATAATAACGGAAGAATGAATGTTTTCCAATTCATTCCTGCGTGACCGTGGTGGTGACTGGTAACCATTTTTACCGGTTGAAATGGCGCTCGTGGGCCGACCCATTACATTTTGGGAGCTACGTTCGATATTTCAAACGGGAACAACTAAATACACTCCCACTTTTGCTAACGTACAACCTCTATCGGTTGAGTTTGGATCTCCCAATTTTTTTTATTTGTCAATCTCTCTCCTACTTGAAAAAACAAATACTTGAGAGAAAATGAATTACAATTCGTCCAAAAAGTTTTCGAGGTGTAATATTTAACTGTCCATAAGTTTATTTATATTGCAGATACAAACTTCCATAAAATTTTACCTTTTAGTGGTGCAGATTAGTAAAAATGTGATGTTAATAGTTACACACACTCATTTCAAATTTGGGGCTATTATTTGCAAAAATAATTGAGGGAGTTATCGATGATTAGAGAGTATATTCTTTTATATATATATATATATATTTTGATCCCGCCTGTTGAATAGCATCATATTATTCTTGCAACCATGTATATCAAATTTCAAAAAAATTGGATACTCATAAGTGTATTATCATTTTTTTTATCTAGGTGTCTTTGTCCCACTCTGGTGTCCAGAGGAAAGTGGCCTTGAATAAGACGGAGTTCGATCGGGAGGTAAGTAAAACCCAACTCTAATTTGTTCAATTGCCCCGGCAATAGAACTTTAAGATTATATATATATATATATATATATATATATATATATAATAGGTGGTGATTGGGTCAACAACTCTATTAGAACTGCTATGTCATACACTATTAGGTGGTGATTGGTGAATGATGAAAGAATAACCAAAGAATGAAGAACGCAGCAAAAACATGGCATATAGTTGTTAAGCTGCTTAGTTTATGTTCCTAGCTCTGAGTGCTGCAAGACGAGCTGTAAAGTCCTCATAATCTGGTAAACTAGGATGCACATGATGCCTCGCTGTCCTCATCATTTCCTCCGGTACTAAGGAAGTAGCTCTTTCATGTCCTTTTAATGTTTCCATCGATGATGTTTCTTTACGAGGAAGAGATGTTCCTCTCATTGAACTTGATATTGTATTCCTTCTATTTATCATCCCATTATCATAAGGAGATTGCTTCTTACCGTAATGCATTAAAAGACCATCTATTATCCTTTCATCTTCATCATTACCATCTCCATCCAACTTTGCATTCTCTGTATCAGCATTTTCATTAGGTGGTGATTTGAGAGGTCTCCTTTGCCTAACTGATCTTCCTATTGACTTCTTCTTTTCAATAACTTTTGCATTATTATTTGAATCCCTTTCTGGTACTGTTTTGTCTTCAGCTTTATCTTTGACATAATAAGGAGGTGGAACTAGCTTGTAAGAAATTGGTCTCTTTCCTTCATCATTCTCATTTTCAATTGAACTTGAAGAAGCTTTTGAGCCACCATCATCATGAGATGAATTGTCAGAAGCTGTTTCAGTGCCACTACTGATATACTCCTTCTTCCCTTGAGACAAGGAATCTCCTTTATTTCCTTTAGATGTATTGTATTTGTAATCTCTTCCAATTCCAATATCCCTCTGTAGATTGTCCATTTTGGGGTTTACATGGTCATTTTTCTCGTGCCATTTTACATCAACATAATCATTTTGTGGCTTCACCTACAACAAGTAGCATTCCTTTATAGATACTTGTGCTGTAACTTGTAGATTAAATGTTTGATTAAATGTTTGAAAGAAACTTACTTCATCATGTAACTGAGGGGGTGAGTAAAGACTCTGTTCCAAAGCTTTGCTATTCCAGTCTATAGAGAACTCTTGTGCTAAATCATGCAAAAACTGGATCTTCATTTCTTTAGAAGGAGGATCTTGCCTCAGTTTCTCAACAAACTCTTTACTTATATAAGGTTCTAAAGAATTCCCGAATTTGCCTGTGAACAAAGTTCTCAAGTCACGTAGTTCAGGAAGAGCAGAAAATCTTGCTGCAGCATATATCAATGATGGTATAGCTTCCTTGCACCCATCGGGACATTCACTATTAAACAAGGTTATTATAACATTGTCAGAAAATTAAACCATTAAACTGTAACAGAGTTATCTAACTTGAGGATCTTATAGTGCATTGCATAGAAAATCATACTTGTGCTTACAAAGGTCTTTAACAAGAGGATATATGGATCCAACAAATTTTGCAATGAGTTCGTAACAAGCTGACATATTTTGCTCCACCAAAAGTCCTTCAGCCTGTTTTCAAGTATAAATAGATTATCATCCAAGCTAGTTAACAGAAAAATTCCAATACATGTATTGTGTATAATATACGGTGTATATTTACTTGTATGAATGTAAACGGTGCCGTACGTATGAATAAAATTAGATCAATGCAAAAAGTGAACAGTAAGTAGTACACCAGGAATCTTTCTTTTCTTAATTTGTAGGAGAATTTTAAATAATAGTATATTATTGGATTGGAGAAGAGTTATTTCTTACGCAACAATTCAGGCCGATAATAAAGGTGGTGATTAAATAAATAAATTGGCGCTGTCATGAAAAATTTCCATGCGTGGAAATGGAATAAATGAGAATGAACATCGTAAATAGAAGGAAAAAATTACCCTTCCATATGCATTGTAATCAAGGGAATCCTTAAGAAGCTCAGCGATATCTTTCTTGAGAAATTTCTGCACTGCGTTCCTCTTCTTCTGAATCGTCTCTAGCCTCGTCTTTATCAACTTCAAGCACGTTTTGCTGTTTCAAATTAAAAAAGATCAGATTAGAAATCAACATGTTCCAGAAAATTGAAGGAAGAAACAGGGAAAAAACAGAGAACCATTGTTTTACCATTTTGAATAGAATTTTGGCTTCAATAATCCATCAAACATTTTGAATCCGAGAGAATTCGATTATTTCCAACAAAGGTGAAACTGAAAAGGCAAAAAAAAAAAAGGGATCAGAAATGAATGGTAAGGTGAAAAAGAAGAAGGAACGTTAAGTTAGGCCAAGAATCAGCATGCATATTCATGTAATAATTAATGAGATAAAGAAAAGAAAATACCAAGATAAAAGATAAAGAAAACAAAAGAAATGGAAGATAAGAAAGAGTTTTCAATCAAGATATATAAGGAAGAGGATATTGAGATAAATCTGAAATTGATCTGAAGAGAAATAAACAGAAAAAAAACAAAGACCTTGCTAAAAATGGTTGCTTAATGAGCTAGCAAGACAGAGAGGTGGTTCGTTATTCATGTGATTTGGAAGAAAAAGAAAAAGAGAAATAGTCAGGTGAGGAGGAGAGTGGGAGAGAAAGAGAATCTATAAATTCGCAAGAAGAACCTGAAAGGTGAAGGACGTGAGGAAAGAAAGGGTGTATGAGAGAGCAACTGAATGCCACGTAAGAGACTCCTTCTAAAAGTTCTTCACATCACCATCAGCATCAGCGATGAGACAGACAGATAAGAAATTAAATGAAAATGAAACTGCCTTTGCTTTCTTAAGACAACCAACGAACAAAACAAACATACCGAGTGTGTGTAGTTTATTAGCTGCCACCAGTTGTGTTACAAGTACGGTCGATTACTCCCCCAATGACCAAAAACACGACCCCCCCCCCCCCCTCCCTCCTCGAATATAAACAGCCAATTATATTGCACTCAATTAGGGTGCTGTATTTCTTTATTCTAATTATATTGCACTCAATTAGGGTGCTGTATTTCTAGTAGTTTGTAATGTTTTTTTTGTCAGATTTCTTCAATATTACGACTATTTTGGAAATGATAATTACAATTAATTGCTTTAAATGTTTTTTCTAGTCTTGGTGACTAAGTTTTCTTTTTTTTTTTTATATATAAGATGAGAGGTATAAAATAAGTTCAATTATGAGTCGTAAACGAATGTTGGTACAGTTGATAAGGATTCGGCTCATATCCCTCAATGATAAGAGTTCAAAATTCATTGTCGATGTAAGGTGTAAGTACCTATGTATGCGCTCAAAGAGTCTTGAGACTTTCTCTCTCATTGATGAGCCACAACGACCTAATTCACCTAAATTTTTTAATCTAAAAAAAAGACACTAATGAGCGGTGATTTTTGTTTTTTGTAATACAAGTTCAAGGATTTCTTTATTCCCCCCAAAGAGTTTTTTTTTGTCTATAAAAAATAGTGGTGGTGTGCTTTTCAAAAACAAAAGTAGTAGTGTCAGTTCGAACCCGCACCCCATCACATCAAATGTCTCCTCAACCTTTGGCTTTTTTTTTACTCCCTACTTTGACTAAACCGACCATTTTACCCCACTTCACAAAATGACTTCCGGAATTACATCAAAAAATGATAATTCTGGAAGCCATTTTGATGAATTTTTCTGGAAATTCATCAAAATGGCTTTCGGAATTATCCTCCTTTGAGGTAATTCCGGAAAAATTCATCAAAATGACTTCCAGAATTATCCTCAAAGGAGGATAATTCAGAAGCCATTTTGATGTAATTCCGAAAAAATTCATCAAAATGGCTTCCGGAATTACCACAAAGGAGGATAATTCCAGAAGCCATTTTGATGAATTATCCTCCTTTGAGGAAATTCCGGAAATTTTAAAAAAAAAAAACAGTCTCAACTTAGTGAGTCTTGAGACTTTCTCTCTCATTGATGAGCCGCAACGACCTAATTCACCTAAATTTTTTAATCTCAAAAAAAGACACTAATGAGTGGTGATTTTTGTTTTTTGTAATACAAGTTCTAGGATTTCTTTATTCCCTCCAAAGAGTTTTTTTGGTCTATAAAAAAAGTGGTGGTGTGCTTTTCAAAAACAAAAGTAGTGGTGGGATAGCATATTTCATGAGTGAGCCAATGGTATTCTCTGCCACGCGTCAACAACCACCGCCGAAGCCACCGGACGACGGCGACACACGCAAGGAGGATCTGAACGCTACTCTTTCCTTCGGGACAAACTACTTGGAAACAAGAAAGCTGACAAACCAAAGGAGAAGATGGATCTATAAAAAAAAAGTGGTGGTGTGCTTTTTAAAAAGCGCCCCTGATGCTCAAAATACGGAGGGCCTTTAGGGGTGCTTTTTAAAAGCGCTCCTGATGCCCTAAAATTCTAATTTCCTCTATCTCCCTCCTCATTTGCGAAATCCTCTCATTCTTTCAACACACAGTCTCCCTCCCTCTCTCTTGCGCCGCCGTATCCCTGTCTTCCTTTCTCTCTCTTGCGTCGTATCCCTCTCCTCCTCCCTCTCTCCGGCTGCCTACGACGCCCAAACGTCGTTCTTCCTTCGACGGTCTCTTCCCACCGTGAGCTGTTTTTTCCAGTTTTCCCTCCGTTCGCGACTCAGTGAGCTGCCTTCCCTCCTTCTTGAGCTCAACGACGCTTCTCCCTCCATGAACGACGCGGCGCTGTTTCGTCCTCCCTCCTACAAATCTGCCATTGTTGGTTGCTGGTGACATAGTTCACAATTTGCTTCTTTTTGGTAATACTCTTCACAAAGTTTGCCTTCTTTTTTCTTTTTATTTCTGGTTTTTTTTTCCTTGGTAGTTTTAAGCTTCAGAATTACTGTGTTCGTTTGGAGTGTGATTCCCTCTACATATGTTTTTGATTATGAAGCTTATTACTAGTTTCATTGGTGTTTTAATAAATTTGTTGTTTTATAAAAGTGGTTTAATAAATTTGTTGATTAATTTCTTTTATTATATTTAGTTCGAGTTCTTTTTGCGGAGCTTCAAGTTCTTTCTTGATCCAGTTCACATCTAGTTCAAGTTCGTTGTTGCTTCCCCTTAATTTTCAGGTACTTTTCTTGTTCTCTTGTCCTGTTATTGTGGTTATTGTTTATACACTTGAGCAGTTGTGGTTATTGTTTATACACTTGTTCTGTACCTAGCAGTATTTTGGTCGCCTGCTGTTGGTAGGTTCTCTTGCTGCCCTAGCAGGAGGTCAGTGAGCGCCCAGAATGTTCTGTACCTAGCAGTATTTAGGCCGACTGCTGTTGGTAGGTCTCTTGCTGCACTGGCAAGAGGTCAGTGAGCGCCCGGAGGGGTACCTGCAAAGACACTCCGACGCTCAAGTCAGTATGAGAATAAGCTAGTGAATTTGCAAGGGAAGAGTGTGTACCGTATAAATGGCTATGCGAGCCGGTATTTATAGGAAATCGATGCTCGTTGTGGATCGTCATATCAGTGGAGGTGCTCTGAACCCTCCAAGCATATTGGGCTTGTATGTTGTGGATATGGGCCGAATCGGTTGGGCTGATCCATATCCAATTGCTAAACGCACCCTCTGGTTTTGCTAATGGACCTCTTAGTCCAGTCCAGAACAACACTTGAGCAGTTCACATATGTATTCATAATTGGTGTATTTGAAATTGATGGATTATTTGAGTTATAGTTCACATATGTATTCATATTAGCAAAGACCTTATCCAAGGTCAAATGTCTTGGTTTGAAAAAATTGTAACTTGTGTGTTTTCACCTTTAATATGTTTAAGTTCTCTTATCAAGAATTTATAATAAATTTCGGTCTAATATGGATACAAAGTTGATGTCTGTCAATCGTCTATCGAAAGAATATGCCGATGGAGTGGAATATTTTGTGAACTTTGCTGTTCGACGTTTAGGAACTTCTAGTAAGTTCAAGTGTCCTTGTTTAAGTTGTTGTTACGCCAATCGAGTTACTGCAGTTGAGTTGGAAAGACATTTAAAGGCCAACGGAATCGATCAAAGTTATACTTGTTGGACAATGCACGATGACGAAAGAGGTGAACCTTCAAATATGGATAATAGTAATCAGAGATGTGATCCGGTTGATTATCCTGAAACACATACATTTGGTATATGATCACAAGTGGGCATCTGGGGCTACTCTTAATATATACATCAGGTATTATTATTATTATTATTATTATTATTATTATTATTATTATTATTATCATCATCATTATTATTATTATTATTACTATTATTGTTATTATTTGTTAATTTATTTGTATACATGTTAACTATAGGTATTTGTACCATGAGATTATGATCCCCATGGAACAAACACTTAGATTTATCTTCTTGTGCACCGAACGTACTTTTCTATGCAACGTCCGCTTTGATAAAGACATGTCAAAAGCCATGGTTAAAGACTTGAAGAAAGCGATTAAAGAAAACAACGAAGCGGTAAAAGCCTATATCGATAGGCGTTTGGCTTTGGCACATGAAAGAAGCTGTGATAGCTTGTTTTTGGCACCCATCAACTTAGGGTAAGAAATTTAATCTATATATATATATATATATATATATATATATATATATATATATATAACGTGTTTTTGAAATATATGTTATCTATTTGGTTATTCAAATTTTTTGTAGGGCACATTGGATATTGTTGGTAGTTGATCCTAAAAGAAATAGAATTTTCTATTTGGATTCATGTCATGGTCATTATACCAACCACCTCAAGGTGAAAGGAGTATTTGAAAGGTGTGTATTTAGTTACATCGCATATTTCAATATTTAAATTATGTATGTATTTCGATTAATTAATACATTTATATGTATGATGTTTCAGTTGTATGATGACTTATTGGGGATCGAATGAGAGGAGGGCTAAAGATGGGAATGTCAACAATAAAACAAAATGGATAGTAATAACGGTAAGTTTATAATCAATATTCTTATCCATGTAAATATTGTTCGCATTTTAATAATTAATTTTTATTTTGATTTCTAGTGTCCTAGACAACCAAATAATGATGATTGCGGGTATTACGTTATGAAGTTTATGAAGGACATAATCACTCACAATCAAATGGAAATTTCAGAAAATGTATGTAATTTATATAGTTTGTTTTTTTACAAGTAATTTCATATCTAGCATTTAGCACTTTATTCTAAGTTTATTTTATTTTTGCTTATTTTTACTTATTTTTGCAGTATTTTCCTGGAAATGAGGTTGGAGCTCCATTTTCTGATGACCAACTTACTGAGATCAAGGGAGAGTGGTGTCATCATGTTGCCCGTTTGATTAATAAAAATCGAAATTCATCTAACTTTGGTTAGTTGGTTTTTTGTTCTCCACAATGGATGTCATGTCATTTTTGCTGTCTATGTTAACATTCAGAATTTTGTTAATGATTTATGTAATTTTTGTTGGTACTTTGTTGATATGTATGTATGTATATTAGATGGATTTATAAGTTTGTTAGTTGGAATTTGATTTGCAATTGGTTAGTTGATTTGAAATTTGGTTCATATTGGTTGTTGAGTTGTTATTGGTTGTTGTTGGTTGACGAAAATAAGAGTAGGGATGTGCTGCAAAATATTGGATATACCAGAAACAAGAAAAAATATTTTAAAAAGAAAACATAGAATCAGGGGCGCTTGCAGTTAGAAGCGCCCCTGTTGGTGTTACCCCCACTTGACAATTAGGGGCGCAGTTAGAAGCGCCCCTGTTGTTGTTGGTCTTAGCGCACTTTGACAATCAGGGCCGCTTGCAGTTAGAAGCGCCCCTGTTGGTGTTACCCCCACTTGACAATTAGGGGCACTTCTAACTGCAAGCGCCCCTGATTGTCAAAGTGCGCTAAGACCAATAGGGGCGCTTGTTACTGCGAGCGCCCCTGATGGTCAGAGGCGCTAAGACCAACAGGGGCGCTTTTTTTTAGCGCTTCTGTTTCCTAATAATTAGAGGCGCTTGTTGTGCGCTCCTGTAGAAGGGTTGGCAACAGGAGCGCCAGATTTAGTGGCGCCCGAAAGCGCCCCCAATGGATAAAAAAAACGCCCCTAATGGCCTTTCCTGTTCTAGTGTACCCTTTTTGCCCATTATTTAAGCAAATCGGCTCATGTAGACTAAGCTAGGCTCTTCTTCGGTCAACAACTTAGTAGATTTTGGGTGTTAACAAAAATAAATGAAGGCATTTGCCTCCATATAAAAATTTGTTTTTGACTCTCTCAATTTTAAAATTCTCACCTAGATCCCTAAATTTATTTTACTATGACACTCTTGCACTATAGCACTCAGTTGATACAGATGAATGATTGTCTTGTGATTTATATCAAGAGAAATGTACTTTCTTCGATACTATTATAAGCAGCAAAGGTGAAATAGAAGAGTTTTTCTATTAAATATTATAAAGGTCAATGTAGTAAACTTAATTTATAGTGAACTTAATTTATCTTCTACATGAATTCTAAACATTTAATTGTACTTAACTTGGATTTTTTAGGTATAGTGAAATAACATCAGAGGGAGTGTTAAATAACATTGATAATCACATAGACGATAATTACAAAATGTCCAATCTATTTAATTAAATATATAAAAGTTTTAGTTTTATGACATTTTCGGTGATGCGTTTGTTTGAAAAAAAAATTGCACCCCAAGCCTAGGGTTCTTAGGCCCGCCATTGCTACAATGAATGTGATTGTCCCTAATTGCTAGTAATTAGGGTTCTCGTTTTTGTTTGTTACCATGTCATTTGTGCGTAGTTTTTACCGACTTTGCTGATGACTAATTTACGTCGGGAAACCTGGACCGGCCCGTGTGGTTCTCCCCTGCCAACTAGGGGTGTTCAAAACTGAACCATACCAATAGAAAACCGCAAACCGAACCAAACCAAACCGCAAAAACCGCTTTTTATTGGTTCTGTTCGGTTTTTCTTGTACTGCACCACGCGGTTCGGTTGGGTTCGCGATTTTGATTACAGAAACCAAACCAAACCGCAAAATCCTATTTATAATACAGTTTTTTTGTTCTTGCCAGTTATGCTAATTTTCTTATTGGGCTCGCAGCGCTTGTTATTACAGCCCAATTCCTCAAACCTCACGCAGTACTGGAGGTAGAATTAATCCGCTAGTTATTTTAATCCCTTAAACCAGCGCTTGTTAATTCTGATTTTATAAACTTGTGAAACCTCACTCTACCTCCGGTACTTTTTACATTTTTAAACTTTTTGTTTCAGCAACAATTATGCTTCTTATTTTATAAATTGTGTTTTAAATTGGCAGATTTGGCAGATTTTTAATTGTGTTTTGTTTCATCAAAAACTGAACCAATCCAAACCGCATTGGTTTGGTTTGATTTGGTTTGGTTATTTTTTTGTAAGCCAACCGAAACAAACCAAACCGCATCTATTTTAACATTGCGGTTCGGTTCACTTTT
Source organism: Astragalus membranaceus (assembly GCA_039519185.1). NCBI lineage: Eukaryota > Viridiplantae > Streptophyta > Magnoliopsida > Fabales > Fabaceae > Astragalus > Astragalus membranaceus. Next base: position 224,904,227 of record CM076846.1, on the reverse strand, counting down.
TTGCTCAAAACCGAACCAACCCGCACTGCGAACACACCTACTACCAACAGAGCTTTTGCCACACCCAAGATTCGAACCCGAGACCTTGGGGTGGAATCTGAGTCCAGTTACCACTCGGACCAACCCTTGTTGGTAATTAGGGTTCTCTTTTGTTAATTTTTTGTTTGGTAATTAGGGTTCTCTTTTGTTAATTTTTTGTTTTATTTTTTTGGTTTATATTGTAGAACCTTAGAAGGAAATAAATCACCCAATTTATGCAATTTGCAAGGGAGTTGATCCTCTACTCTCTCCATCTCTCCTTCCTATTGCTAAAATTTTGGAGTGTTGAAAAGCACAAACATATTCATATTCTTTACTTCTTGATTTATGTCATTCCAAATCCTTTTAGCCGAAAACATCGCTCACTTTGTCTAAAAGTAGTTTTAGGTGACTTTAAATCTCAAAAAAAAAAAGTTTTAGGTGACACCATGTTCCGGCCTCAACCAATTACGCTTTTTTGGGTCAATTCAATTCCACTTTCATAAATAATGCTTAAATTACGTTGGCATTTGTTTCCGATTTTTTTATCTCTTTTGTACATGTTACATCTATAAAAAAATTGTCAGAAAGAAATGCCATTTTCAAATTCAATGTATTATTATTTTTGGATTGAAATTCAATGTATTATTTTTTTTGACAAATGAAATTCAATGTATTATTAATTATTATTAGTTTTATTTTAATAAAATATTTTAAAATCATGATGTTATAGCATCATTATGAAAAAAAATATGAATAATAAGCGTAGTTTGATAAAAGCGCTATTCTCCTTTTTCAATTTATGATATTTCTTTAATTTATGTGAAATGAGCAAATTCGCAAGTCAAAGTGTTTAAATTTGGTTAAAGAAAATGTTGAAAACCATATGAGGATAAATTTAGGAAAAAAATACTACTATTTTGGACAAGTTGAGTACATGTGTATCCAATTAAAAGGGGTTGGTGGTACTATTGGGGCCAACCCTCAAAAGTCGAAACCATGTGCATCAATAGTACCATAACTAATACTAAATGTCCGATGCTAAAAGAGAGACATTTAGCATCGACAAATTTTGCATCGGCAGATAACCGATTTTAAACATCCAAAATAACTAATACTAAATGTTTTTCAATGCCATTTTACTTTATTGAATCATAAGTAACTAGTGAACCTCCTTATCATATCCTATCATATAATCATAAGTAACTAGTGAACCTGCTTATCATATCCTATCATATAATCATTATTTAACCGATGCTAAATGTTAACTTTAGTATCGGGTTTTGAAAAATTCGATGCTAAATGGTGTTTCCTCAGTCTTTTTAATGTCTGAAAACAAATTTTTAGCATCAGTTATTTTAACAACCGATGCTAAATGTCCCAAAAAAGCTCATTTAACATCGATTATTTAAACAACGGATGCTAAATGTCCAAAAAAAACCTCATTTAGCATCGTTTATTTAAAACAACTGATGTTAAATGTCCCAAAGAAGGACATTTAGCATCGGTTATTTAAACAACCGATGCTAAATGTCCAAAAAAACACTCATTTAGCATCGGTTATTTAAAACAACTGATGTTAAATGTCCCAAAAATGTATATTTAGCTTCAGTTATTTAAACAACCGATGTTAAATGTCTCAAAAAAGCTCATTTGGCATCAGTTATTTAAATAACCGATGCTAAATAATCTTTTTTGGGACATTTAACATCGGTGGTTTTAAATAACAGCGTGCCTTTTTTAGACATTTAACATCGGTTATTTGGTTGTAAAAAAACATCGGTTATTTAAATAACCGATGTTAAATGTCTAGCTCTTGTTTTTAGTATTTTGTTTTCTAATCCATACCAGTCGACTAATTTATAAGAACCTGTTATACAGATCATTCCAGACAGCAACACATAATGAATTTATCAAAATACTTCAAAGTCCATTAAAATTAATATCATACATTAGGGGTTAACAAAAGAGCAACAATGTTTATTCAAAATGTGGTACCCACCATAACACACTTTAGGGGATCCCTTTCCTACTTTACCAATTTTGCTTCAACCGAACAATTTCCCACTGCATGCAAACTCCAGCCACACACCACAAAGGGTTTCCTCCATAATTTTGCCTTCTTACACAAAATTCAACAAAATGTTTCTAAAACACAAATTAAACTAGTAAATCTAAAAAAGTGTACTAATTTGCTCTGCACGAATCTTCAAATAGAATTCCACCCAAAGCTGACGAACCTCCATAAGTTCCTCATCAGTGTATGACTTTGGGTCATCAAATACCTACAAGTTTAAAAGTGACTCAAACAAATTAGATTTCAACTTCAGCAAATCAGATTTACAAGTGAAGATAAGATGTGAAACTGACAAAAATTTGGAACATTATACTAAGAAAAACTATCTGCTTTGGCAAAATTTTATACCTGCTCCCAACTATCAACAACACCGACACTCATGATGGTCAGCATAAACTTCATCACATAATACCCACAATGAAACATATTCGGTTGTATTGGCATCTACACAACTGAATTAACAAAGTTAACCAAAAGAAAATATTATATATATCATATATGAATTCACTCTAAATTAAATCAACTTAATATTTTAAACTACTTACTATAGGGTACAACCATTAGGTGTCCGATGTAGAATCCTCTTTGACAGCTCTAATAACAACATACTATAAATTAGTTATAAAATTTCAACCCGAAGTTCAAATACTACAATCCAGGGCCATCCCAAACAATTTGGAGGCCCCGTTCAAATTTTATAAATTGGGCCCTGCTTGAGATTGGGTTAACTCTTGAAGTTTTTTCATTTTCTTACGTTTCTTATATCGGATTCATACTTTCTAATCTTACGAGGGATAGTGAAAAGAAAAAACCTGACAATTTCATTTTCTAGTGGTGCATGGGAAACAATTTTCGTATAATATTAAAATTAAACAATATGTCAAATAAAATATTAACATATTTATATTTATAAATAAACATAAGAAAAAAAATTGGTACAAAAATAAACATAAGAAATTAATTAGCTTGTTTTTGTATCATTTATAAAATTGAGATAGCTATGTTTACTATAGCTATGTTTTCTCTTGTAAAAAAACGCTAGAACGAACTAAATAACAAAATAAGTGATGGAAAAAATTAATTCACTTATTTTTTATTTGTTTTTGGTCAAAGTTGTGTGAATTCATTGAAACCGGGCAAGGCCCAAACTCATACAACCTATGAAGCCCCGATACTTCAAAAATGGAGACGTACCCGTGTCAGATACCGTATCCGATACCGATACGCACCAGATACTTCCTGATACGTACCCAAAGAGTATCTAATAATTTTTTAATTCTTTTTAAAAAATATTTGACTCGATACTTTTCAGATACATCTTTGATACTTCTTACCAACTAAGGATACTTCTTAGATACTTTTTCGATATAAGCACATGATTGTCACTCATATATGATACACTTTAATACCTAATAACTAAAAGACAAAATTATTTGTTTTTTCGTAATACAATAATAGAAGAAATAATACATTGTGATATGAGTGGGATAAATATACGTAACTATCTCTACTTGATAGGATGACAAGTATTTATTTCTACAATGTGATGAATATATATTGACTAATGATATGCTTATGTTTTATTGACCAATTACGTACTAATATGAATATCTTAGTCTATAAAAAGTCATCTATTTCTGCCACTGACTATTCGTATTATACGATTTCGGGTGGTCTCAGTTACTTGTCCACCATTACTTTTTATGACTAGTCACTCATACATAGGTGTGTCGGTTGTCCTCTTCCTTTCATCCATATATTTTGTGTGATTTTTTTTATCTATTTGGGCAGTTTTTTTTTCATATCTATAAAATGCAATATTTCAGTTTTTCATCTTTGTTTTTTTCTATTTGTGTTTCTATTCTTTTTTTTGTTATGTTTTTATATATTTAAATTTTAATTTAATTTTTTATTAAAGTATCTCAGGCGTGTCGTATCTTGATTTTCAAAATTTTCCCGTATCCCCGTATCCGTATCGTGTCGTATCCCGTATAGTATCCGGTATCCAGGCTTCATAGCATACAACCATAGTTTTGCAACAAGGCCACTAAGGGGAATAAACGCTACTTCGGGTCACAGTCGCCCATACACGGACCCGATAGGAATGTCAACGGGGGCGGGGCAGGCACGAGTAGCAACTACCCGCCCTGTTTATTATAAATGGGACCCGTGCCCACCATGTATCCGCGCGGGTATCCGCTTAGCGGGTCTTAAATGGGTATTGTTTCTTAACAGGTGCCCACGGATACTTATAAATTATAAAAATATTTTTTTAAAAATAAAATTTGAAATACCATAGAAAATTAATTTTTTAACACTGTTTTTTCGGTTCATTTATATAAGAAAATTAGACATTTCGTTATGCATTTATCTTATCAACTATTTATTAACATATAATCGTTAATGAATGGAGATAAAGAACACTAGAATTATGATAATAGAAAACTTTGAAAATAACAAGTCACCAAACATTATTCAAAATATTAGGATAAAAGATACAACCAAGCTATTGAAAATGACAATAGAATATGAATAAACATCCACTTAAACAACAACAACAACAACAATGATGATAAATAAAAAAGCAAGAAACAACTGAATTTTCATCAACTTTCAGTAAAGTAGCACAATTTGGTTCACTTGTTTCCTGAAACAAAAAACAATTTAAAATTAAAATCTAAACAACCATATTTATGAGCTTTGAAATTAAATTGTAGAAATATTACTTACAATATCAACATCAGCATCAACATCTTCCACTACTCTATTAAATTCAATATTGTCAACTTTTGATTTTGACGAGCCTACAAACAAATAATTTAATTAAAAACATGCAATAAATAATCAATCTATTTTCAATAAAATTTAATGTTTTTACCTTTCATTTCAGTCCATAGCCAATCTATAGCCAATCTTGGAGACACGTCAATGCCTCTAAAGTATCTGGACGCAGTTTACTCCGATGAGGAGTAAGAACTCGACCACCAGTGCTAAAGGAAGACTCGAAAGCAACCGTTGAGATTGGAATTACTAAAAAATCTCTTGCAATCATTTGCAAGATTGGATATTGTGCCCCATTAGCCTTCCACCAGCCTAAGATGTCAAACTCTTCATTTGCGGCAGGCAATATTTTCTCCTCCGAATATCGATCAAGCTCTGATTTACCACTTGAAACATTTTGTACTGTACTAACATATTCATCAAATTTCAACTTCCAAGGATCTTTCTTACCAACACTAAGATCTACATTTGAGTTTGAACTTGAAGATGAAGAGACACTTTTCCTTACCCTTAATTTTCATCTCATACTCATTTACCAAATCTTGGCAAATAGATTTTACCGCAGCAATTTTTTTACCAGCTTTCTCACCATAAATCCCAGGGAAAAAATATCAACCATGTAAAGTTTGTACCTGGGATCTAACATAAATACATAATGCCTACAACCATCACCTCATTGATCACACCCCAATCATTGTACCTGGGATCTAACATAATGTCAAATTTCTCATTCATAGATGCAGCCATTTTATAAATAACAGAATCGGGAGATTGAAGCCACTCAATCAAAGACAACTTAATTATACAAACTTTTGGAAAATAAACATTGGCAGTCGAATACAAAGTACCAGAAAATAGTTGTGTGACTTCATAAAATATTTCCAACTTATCACAAATTTCATTTGCCATCTTCCACTCACTTTCACTGGGCAAGATTTTAAATTGAGCTTCCCGCTGTGCCAATCGACTAAAAACATCTTTGTATTCTGGCAACCTTAAGCATTAAAAAGGTAGAATTCCACCTAGTCTTACAATCAGAAATAAGCTTTTTATTATATGAGATGCTTAGTTGTCCACATGTCTCTATGAATTTCTCCTCTCTTTTGAGTGTTGCTCTCCAAAAATCCACACTTTCTCTAACATTCTCAATAGTCTTAGAGATTATTAACAAACCATCTTTTACAATCAAATTCAATATGTGAGCACAGCATCTCATGTGAAAAAATTGACCTTTTAAAATAAGTGAGCTAACTGGAATTTTATCAAAAATCTCCTTAATCATGGCATCATTTGTAGAGCAATTATCAACAGTCAATGTAGCAACTTTCTATCTAAATTCCAGTCCATCAAACATCCAACTAAAACATCAGCTAGAACTTTTGCAGTATGAGGAGCTGGCACATAAATGAACCTAAGATATAAAGTTAGATTGAAATTTAAATAAGAACAAGATGTAAAGAAAATAACAATTGTCACAATGTCAAGAAGGTTTAGTGATTTTACCTTACAAGTCTACTTTGTAGGATCCATGAATAATCAATGAAATGAGTTGTGACTGTCATGTAGCCTTTATTTTGGTTGCTAGCTGTCCACATATCAGTAGTGATTGCAACACGGCTTTGATTCTTTGGAAAAGCTTGAATGTACTCTCTTTCTCTTCTTGAAAACGTTTCTTTATGTCGGTCTTGATAGTGTTGCTGGAAACAACCTTAAATAAAGGTTGCATAGTAGCACAAAAGTCTTTAAAATCAATATGGTCAATCATTTCCATAGGATACTCATGAAGAACAATCATTCTAGCCGCTGCACGCCTTGTTGCATCTTGATTAAATGCATAAGAACCAACCACTACTGTTTCATTTCCAACATTCTCAGTTTTGATAAAAGCTTGCCTTATATCTCTAGTTGTGCGACGAGGGCAACTAAGAAAGTGCTTGCGCAAGTGTGATGTTCCTTGACTTCATACACCTAAAAGATCTGCTCCACAGTAGTTGCAAATGGCCCTCATCCTTTCACCTATTTTTTGCTTTTTAATATGATTCCAAACATTGGAAGTTAGCTTTCTTTGACGACCTTCAATTTCAGTTGGAAGTAAGCTTTAAACTTCATCATGAGGGGTTGAATTTGTTTCTACATTCATAGAAGGAGCACCCACATTTGATTCACCCACAATGGATTCACCCACATTAGATCCACCCGTATTAGTTTCAATTTCCATAGGGGTAGATGTAACATCCCTATTTTCGGTTGATTTCGTTTTATGAAATTAACTAGCGATTTATTATTTGAATGAATAATAAGTCAAGTCATGAATATGTTTTTGTCGTGAAAGCAATATTTAATTGCTCAATTATATGATTGTAAGAATAATTACTTGATTGGGTAGTTAGAAATGAGTTTAAGTGTGAATTAGTAAGCCAATGGTATTTTCGTCATTTCCTATCCCATTAAAACCCTCGGCTGAAAAACAACCAAAACCTTCCCTCATTCCTCACTTTGCTGAAACATAGAAAAGAAACAGAATTTTAGAACAAGAGGGAGAGAATGAGACACAAAGGAGAGAGAAGAAAGAGAGAGTGGAAACTTCATCCACCATTGATGCATGTAAGTGTTATCGTAACCATTCTTCTCCATTTTCAATTCTCTTTCCAATGACACCAATTTCACTAGCTCATTGTCCCTCTATCTCATTTCACCATTGAAGACCTTCCAAAGCTCAAACTTCATAAAAATGGAGTTTTGAAGTTTCCTATGACTTGCATGTTGACCTTAGAGCAAGATTGGGGTAGCTACATTGTACATTGGAGTAGCATGAGGAGTATATATTTGCTGAGTAAGCTTCTGGGTTCAAGTTAGAAGAAGTGTGAAGCCGGAAAAGTCGAGTTGATGGGGTTTAAAGCTTTGGAAATCAGATTCTCCAAGTACACAACAATCTGCACAAAAACAGTTTTCACTACCTTTGGTATCTTCCTTATAACTCTCCCTAGGAAACTCATATGAAGTTAATTTTTAATTCTTTAGAAACCAGACACAAAATACTTCAAGTTAGGCACAAGAAACACTTGATTTGACGGAGTATTGAGGGAGAAAATTTAAGTACAAGTTTCACTTTTGTTACAGTAACGTTTTCGAACCAGGCTCCGTATTTTAGCCGTAACTCCCTGAATAGTCGTCATATCAATTTGGGAATTCAACCATATGAAAATAGACGAAATTTTCTACACATTAGGCACTGGTTTTAATGGTTTTGATTAGAAATTGAATAAGTTATGCTCATCCCAAAACTGCTCACAGATGCTGTCCAAAAATAGTTCGGTTTGGGTGGAGTTTGATCGCGTCTTCCGTTGTTTGAGTTGTTCGTCGCTCCGGGTGAGTTCTATACTCGCTTAGGGATTTTGTTTTCGAAAATGAGTTGCATGTGTTCCTGAACCGAGAAATGTTGTGTTTCGTTTTCGTACAATTTCATTAAAACAGTAATTTCGAAAATGTATGAATTGGTGTTTTGTATGAAAAGATTTAATGAATGTCATGTGCATGTGTGATTGTTATGGTTATTGTTGTTATGTTGGAAATACATGTTTTCAGGTGAGGAATCGATCGGAATAAGGTTTGGACGCGAAACACCAATTTTCACGCACGGTCTGTTTAAGCACGGGTCGTGTGTAGGATTCTGTCCCCATTTTCAAAACATGTCCAAACCTATTCTAATTGATTCCAAGCTCATTCAAATCCCTTCCCCAACCATGTATATTGATTAATTAACAGTAATTCGTGGTATGTGCCTACGTTTGATTGAAGTATAAAGGATTTCCCTAAGTTACAATTTATTTGAAATAGATTGGTTAAATCAATGTAAACAAGTGTTGTTTTCCCTTATAGATTGGTTAAAACATTACTTGCTTGTGTTTCATTGATAAATGGACTATGTGTTCCATGAGCTTGAGGTCAAAGAAAGTTAAAATAATAATGCTATGATGTTGAGTGTGATTGAGTTAATTATGCTTGGATTGAATTGTAAGAATTCCTTGAGTTACATTATTGATGTTGATTGTGATTAAGTTATGTCTTATGGATGTGATGTGAATTTCCCTAAGCTGTGCTAATGAATCTTAGTAACCACGTGGTTACTAACATTCCTTAGCACAACTTAGGGAAATTCACATTGGAGTTAACCCTCAAAAGTCGAAACCATGTGCATCAACCACCTTAGGTACTCTTACTATTTATATGAATATGATATGATTATATGATAGGAAAATGGCCTTAGTTCCTTGTCATTCAATAAAGTAAAATGGCCCTGCCATTTGGAAGACAAAAGCAAGAGAATGTGATAGTTTTTCGTTTGTTAGCTGCAAAGTATTTAACAAGTCGAGTATTGAAAAAAATTCAAGTTAACTTGAAATATAGCTTAGACAGAGCTTATAAAGGCTAGGTAAAAATGTTGATATTGTAAGAATTATAAGCCTCATAAATTTAAGATTATATAGAACATGTTCTGTATCGTATCTCTAAACTTGTATCCGATCTTAGATATGATGTCCGATTCCGAGATAGTTGATAGATGAAGTCTTTGATCGATCGTTGTCCGATCCGAGGTGGGGTGTGGTACCTGTAAAGATACTCTGACGCTCAAGTCAGGGAGGTAGTTAGTTGCAGATAGAGATTAGGGTTGGATTTCCTACCATTAATGAAGCATTGAATGCTTATTTATAGAGTTTGGTGGTGTTTGACCTGATGGATCTGGACCGTCCGATCTTGCGTTGCCATCTTGGCCATTGATGAGTGGATCTTGCTTTCTTGAATGGGCCTCTTGCAAATGGGCCATGGGGGTGTAGTTAGTATATCCATAACAGAGCCTATTCTAGATTTATTAAAGAGCCACTCATATTATATCTACTAGAATTTATTAAAGAGCCACTCCTATTATATCTATGCAGAAAGTTCAGTAGTGTTGGACGTGAGAGTGTGAATTAGGAAAAACCGAGTCTCATATTGACCAAAGATAAAACCTAAATACAGCAGGTAAATCATATGCAATCTCCACCTAACCACCTTATATATTAGTTAGGTTTTTTTACTGAGGAGTTATGCCCAAAAACCTACAATTGGATGGCAGAGAATGTCTCTATCTTTTTAGTTTTTACCCATCTAATCTATCAAACTAAGGTGTCTAGATGGTGTATAAAATGCGACACATCTCAATACAATATCGCTTGCTTGAGACAACGTCATCTGTATGAATAACTCACAGAGCCGGCCTTGGGCCTGTGCGGCCACACAGGGCCCAAGCCCAAAATCACTTTTTTAAGGCCCCAAAAATAAATTGTGTATCTATATATATTATATTTGAAAGTACTATAACACAATATTGCGACTGGTTCAACGGCAATGTCTACATTTTGTAACTCGCCTTGCACGAGTTTGAGTCTCACTCTGGAGACATTTTAATACTTTAAATCGGTGTTTTAAAAATTGAATAAAATATTCCCACAATTGAGAAACCTGGATTCAAACCCAGCACAATATCACTGAGAACATTTATCAAGTTATCAAAATTCTTAACGCTTTCACAAATGCTTCTGGTCAGAAGATCAATTTGTCCAAATCAGGAATTATTTGTGGTTGCAAAGTCTCTCAACAGGTCAGGGAGAGTGTGTCTTCAATTTCTAATATCCCCATCTGGTCATCCCCAGGCCGCTATCTTGGTGTCCCAGCTGAGTGGCGTGGTTCTAAAATACAAAGCTTAAGCTGGATCAGAGAAAGGGTGGCTAACAAACTTGAAGGATGGAAAGGTAATCTGTTGAATCAAACGGGGAAAGAAGTACTCATTAAAGCTGTAGTTCAGGCCATTCCAAGCTATATAATGTCTATCTTAATTCTGCCAAAGACTTTCTGTGACTCTCTTACATCTACTGTGGCTAAGTTCTGGTGGAAATCTAATGGTAGATATAATGGGATTCATTGGAAAAGGTTTGAAGCTCTATGTTTTCCAAAGGATCAAGGCGGTCTAGGTTTCAAAGATTTTAAGAAAATGAATACAGCCCTCCTAACTAAACAAGTTTGGAGAATGATTAATGATCCAAACTCTTATTGGGCAACAACGTTAAAGGCCATCTATTTTCCTAACAGTACTTTCTGGGAGGCCTCCTCCAAAAGGGGTGCTTCTTGGGTGTGGAATAGCTTCCTTCAAGGTAAAGAGCTTCTCAAGTCTTCAGGAAGGTGGATTGTGGGGACAGGGACTTCAATCAACATAACTAAGGATAATTGGCTAAGTTCTGGCAGGAAAGCACAATTAAAACCTAATGCTGCTATTTCTATCGTTTCTGATCTTATTGGTCCTGATAAGAAATGGGATCTCATTCGGCTCAGACGAAACCTTCAACCTCAAAGTGCCATAGAAGTTGTTAAAACTCCTATCTCTTGGACAGCACTAACAGATGATTTATTTTGGCCTCATAGTGATGATGGTTGTTACACGGTAAAGTCTGGTTATAGAGCCTTGATTGACCTTGCTCCTCCCCTTAATCAGGGCCCTAGCTGTTCTGTTGGTGTCCCTGAAAACCTTTGGTCTACGATCTGGTCAACTAAGGCTCCAAATAAACTCAAACACTTCATATGAAAGGTTAGTCACAATATTATCCCTACTAGACAAAACCTGAGTAGGAAAAGAATCCCCATATCCCACCTATGCCCTATTTGCTTGAAGGAAACAGAAACAGTAGAACACATGCTTCTCTTATGTGATTGGACTAGACCCCTTTGGTTTGGGCTCCAGATAATCTCCCCCCCACTCCCCTAGGTTTAACTTCTATTCAAAATTGGATTATGGATTCCTTAGAGTCCCCTATGGCAGCTAACAACAATCTCTCTACATGGATTTTCTACACTCTATGGGCTATTTGGAATACAAGGAATGAAAAAGTTTTTAATAATAAAGATCCTAACCCTCTAAGTTGTCTATACAAGATCAAAACTCAATGCAATGAATTCCTCTCAACTACAACCCTCAAGCAGAATATGGTTTCCCAGCAAAACAACATTCCCCCTACTTTGGTGCAGGCTCCTCCAACTCAGTGGAGGCCACCTCGTGAACCTTTTATCAAAATTAACAGTGATTCAGCATATGATCAAGCAACGGGTAAAGGTTTTTCAGGAGTTATTTGTAGAGATGCCCAAGGTACCTTACTCTCTGCTTCTTCAACTAGGTTTTTTTGCATGTTCTCCCCTTATAGCTGAAGCCCTCAGTCTGCGAGATGCTGTCTCCTTTGCGACAAATCTCCAATTGGAGCATATAATTTTTGAATCTGACAACAAGACCCTCATTGAGGTTTGTAATGGAAGATTAGTTAAAAAGGAGATTCAAGGAATAGTTCAAGACATAAACACTCTTAGATTGAGATTTCAGAGCTCGGATTGTACCTGGATCAGGAGAGAAGGAAACCACTGTGCTCATGTTATTGCATCGCTTGCTAAGGATGATCTTCTCCATGGATTATGGACACTTCGGCCACCGCCGCTCCTCCGTCGTGCTATTGTCTCCGATGCACAAGCCCTTTGGATCTGAACTCTCTTCGTGATCTTCGTCTTTGATCAACTTGCAATTGAGTATCTGGACACTTATTTGTAGGTTGATACAGCCTGAGTAATCAATTTGTGAAGAAGAAGGAGTTTGGGATCTCATCGTTGCTGCGTGGAGGTTGCTAGGTTTTTCATGTTGATAGGGATCTGCTTTCGCTCCAATGATTGACTTTTTGCCTAATTTAGTTATATCTACTATTATGGTACTGGGCCTTTTTTTAGATCCTGTCTGTGGTTCTCTGGAGGTGGGCCTCTTGACCCATACCGGTCCATCTTTGAAGTAGTCTTCTATGGTATAATCTAGCTCAGGCCCATGTATGCCCTCTTGGGTCACTGATTACTAGTTTTATCCGCTTTATGTGTACTGACAATTCTGGATGTATGGTTTGGGCCTGGCCCATTTTTTCAATAGAAATGAAATCATAGTCCTGTTGACCAAAAAAAAAAAACAATGAGAGTGGAGAAATTCAAACAAAATGAATTGAAGGTATAGCTTTATATTTCGCCCCCCACTCCTTACATCCTAGCTTTGTCCCTGATACAAAGGTTTCTGTCAGAATAAGGTTTGTCCACCTTAAAATCTGGGAAAACTACTCTATAACGCCCCTAGCACGGAAAGTGGCTAAAAAACCTTTGCTTCCCATTTTTTAGGCGCCTTGTTCACCTTCTCTCAAGCGCAAAACAGTGGCAACTGTAAGAATTGGACAAAACTACAGTTAGGCTATTTTAAATGCAACGCAGATTTAGCAACATTTGCTAACCTCCAAAAATCTGGTCTTGATGTGTGCTTCTGTAACCACTTGCGTCTATATATATCAAGGTGAATTACAGGCCTTGCTTGCTTGTTGACCAAAAAAAAGAAGTTGGCAATAAGTTTGGGATACCAAAAAGTTATGTTTGAATGATTGTGAAAAAGAAGTTATGTTTGAAAGTGATTGCAAGATTATTGTTGATGCCATTTATGAGTAAAAAGCCCAATATGTTAGTGATTTTAAAGATGGCACATTCTTATTACACTCCACCTTCTACTCACAAACACCCTCAAATTAAAAAACAAAAACAAAACAAACTACCCTTACCCCCTACCACTTCCCACACTCACCCTCCCTCTTTCACCTCCCCACTCTGTTTTCTGCAAAAAAACACAGGTATTGTACTAAGGTATCAAATCGGTACTTCAGCTTAGTATCGTACCAAAGATCTTCGAGGCCGGGCTTATACCAGCGAGGGTGTCTGCCACCAGCCTCGGCAATGTTAAAACGTGACCACCTGAGGGACTCAAGGTGTCAGTTTAATGCCGCTTAGTATAGTAGGAATCATCCGTAGTCCGACCTGGTGGAGCTCCCGAACCTCTAGCGATGTCGAGCTCGGTGTCTCGGGTTCCGGTTTTAGCATGAAACTTTAAGGCGATCATTCGACCGATCCCAAATCCTTCCCTTCAACCTCGGAACTCACTTTTACTAAGCACTCAGTGTGAGGAAAATCGTAGTCGATCCATATATATTAGATGGTTGAACATTTACAAAATCGGATTACATCACACTCGTAGGCTCATTCCGAGACCTAGGTGGCACGTGACCTTCTTGTGTTAATCCCTTCTTCATGATCGATATACTTCTGAGATCGCTGGAGGAACTCGGCAAGCGGACTCAGTTTGGCTGACCACGACGTCTATCTGAAATAGACTTCCTTCACGAAGACCTACCTCCATGAAGTAAAGACGAAAAGAGTCGTCGAGGTTCCGGACTTGAGCAGCTTCTCTATTGAATCTCTCTATGTAGTCCCGGAGGAACTCATTTTCTCCTTGCCGAATTGCCTGCAATACCTTCCGAGATTTAGGCTTCATCTTCGAGTGGCGAAGCGTGCAGAAAAGAGCTTGGATAACTGATCCCAAGAGGATATCGTAATTGGCTTCAAAGCCCTGAACCAGTCTAGAGCCGCATTCTCTAGAGTGAGGGGGAAAAGTTCGGCACTTTATCTCCTCTGGAACGTTACGGTATTGCATAACGTGTCAAAGTAGTCGAGGTGGCGATCCGGATCGCCAGTCCTGTCGTGCATTTTCAGACCTTCAGGGGGTTTCTCGAGGTGCTTCGGCATCAAAAAGTAGTCGATCTTACTTGTGAAGGGTCCTTTGCGCTTGGTCAACCTCTCAAGGGGTGGAGACCGTCGGTGGCCATACTTGCCAGGGGATCCCCGCGAGCGAGGGCGCTGACATTCCTGCCTCGGAGACCTTTTCCTGACTTCTGGTACGCCGCCTCGGAGGAGAGGGAAACAGAAACGAGCAAGGCCGAGGGGAACCTGATACGCCACAAGCATACGGTATATCGCGTAATAGAAAGTATCGATCCACAGGGAGTTAAATGTGATTACCAATCTAATTTTTAGTGGTGATTAGCTGAAAGGGAATGATTTAGTAGAAAAGTATGTTTGGTTAAAATTCAGAATACAAAAAAGCGCCCTGGGATTATGGTTAAATCCCAATGACGGAGCTAAAACAACCCCTTAACTATCCTCTATCTTATAATTAAATTTGTGTTTTAAGGACAATGTATTCTTTGGTGTAATTCAAGTTTCCTTTCGGAATACAAGAACGTGTCTTGAAACAACGATCAAGCCTATTCTCATGGTTGATCATTGCAGAGACCCATTGAGCACAACCTTATTGTCCCAAGGCTATCAAAGCTATTCTCATGCTTTGATTGACCTTGTCTAAATTCATTTGTTCCAATGTTAAGCTTCACCTCTCGGTACTTCACTTGACATTTGTTTTATAGTTTGTACGATGAACTTAGATTAAAACAAAGCAAATTCTAAAAAGATAGAGTTTAGCCTTGGAATTGTTTTAGGGACCATTGGATTGTTTCCCACAATCCCAAGACTAAAGAAGTCTACTCACACATGATCATAGTAGACAAAGGAGTAAAAGAGAATGACATAATTTAAATAGCAGAATATAAATAACAAGGAAATAAAAGTGCTAGAAAATAAATGACAGAAAGTAAAGTTGCAAGAATAGAAAGAACAAAATAACAATAGAACAAAACCTTAAGAGAAAATGCAAGAACTTTAGATTAAACTTTGGAATGAAACTACAATGGTAGAAGATCCCTATGAAGCCACATTGAGGTCCTTTTTATAGTGTAGGATCAGTAGACAAAGCACTAAATACAAATTACAATCCATAAAGAAGAGAATGGGAAGAGTTTGTAACATCTTTGGAATTCAGATGGGACGCACGGATCGTGCTAGGCAGGTGCACGGATCGTGATCAGTGAAATCAACTTGGAATTTAAAACGGCACAGGGCGCACGGTTCGTGCTTAGTAGGCACACAGATCGTGCGCTATGAAACTTTTGGACTTCTGATTTGCGAACGGTCCGCACGGGTCGTGCTTAGTGGGCAGCATTCCCAGCAATCTGCAGTGCAAAGAAGCCAAATGCTGACGCATCAGGTGAAAGCATGGTGTTGCAGCAACTGTTGCTGCAACAGCGTGCTATGTGGCAATTTCAAAAGGCACGACATGAATGGCAGAAGAAGTTGTTTGCTGAGAATTTTAAGAGCAAAGCAGTAGAAGAACCACCTGTATTCCCTGACTGGATTCTGGAAGAGGAATTTGTAGAAAAAGTCTCATCTGAGTTTGAAAGTGAAGACGAGCTTGTGGAAGAAGAAGAAGCTGTAGTGCCTGCTAAGTCAAAGAGGGCAGCTGCACTCAGCAAGAAAGGGAAGAAGAAAGAAAAAGTAATTGAGGAGGAGGATGCCCTGTTAACAGAAGACAGTGGCTCTTTGAGCACTGAAGAAAAAGAAGAAAACAGAAATGTAATGGCAGAGTTAGATGAAGAAGGTGAAGAGGAGGCAGAAACATCTGAAGAAAGTGAAAAAGCAGAGCAAGAGTGGGATGATGAGACTGACATAGAGATGGAACCAAACCCAAACACTGAACCTGTAACCACACCATCCAAAACCACCACAGATGAGCCTAACCCTAACCAACACTCTCCCCCATACCCCCACCTAAATCACCCACACCACCATCCCCCTACCATAATCACCAACACACCAATTCCTCCACCTCAGCCACAAAACCAAAACACTGAAGAACCCCAAATTCAACCAACTGAAGAGCCTAACCCAGTACCCACAATTCCCCAGTCAGTTTCCCAAAGGCAAAAAGACAGTGTTGCTGCTACTGATGCTGTAGCAACAGTAATAGGGGAAAATATGACTAATCCACCTCTAGCAGCAGAAAAGAGGCCCATAACCAAGGTAATGGCAAGAAAGAGAAAGTTTAACAAGGTCCAAGAAGCAGAGGCAGAGGGTGTTGGGGTCAATGCTGAAGAAGAGGCAAAGATGGAGAGAGCTGTGGCGACAGCAAGTGCTGGCAAGGAAGATGCTGCTGTGCGTGATGCTGCAGCAATAGCAAAAGCTGAGAAAATTACAACAGCTAAGGATGCTCTGGAGCTTGTAGCCAAGACAATGCTGACTTTGAAGGAACCATCCTCTGTTGCTGGTTCTGTTGTTGCAGATGCAGACCCAGTGCTGCAGCAATCTGATGCTGCAGTAACAACAGAAGATGGCAATGCTGGCAACGAACCAGTAGCCAAGAAGCCCAAAGTCTACAAGCCCAGAGTCAAGCGTGGAGGCAAGATCAGAACCAGTCCTAGAGCACCATCAGGAAAACCTTCTCCCTCTTAAAACTTTATCTGCATTTATTTTCCTTTATTTTTAGAGTTATGTTTTAGTTTTTATCTTTGTTAAATGCATAATCTGTGTAGTTGTGTCAAGTTATCACCCCTTTCCCAAATAAACAAGCAGTGGGGACACTGCTCAGCTTTAATTGGGGGGGAGGATTTAGGTTAAGTTTTTGTTATGTTTTATGTAAGATTAAATCAGCTAAAAAAAATAATATATAAAAATATTTGAGACATCTTGAATTAACTTAGTGATGAAAGCTGTGAGAAGAGTGAATGCTGCAGCAACTGTTGCTGCAGCAATATGCTGTTTACCCTATTTGAGAAAACTGAGTTAGCTTTGTTCCCACACATTACTCTGTGTTGAGGGTAGTGCTTAGCAAGTCAAAAAGGATCTGATGCTAAACTAGTGTTGGTAGACCTAGGTTGTGCCAAAGTCTTAATAAAAATTTAGGGTAGCATATGAAACTAAGTTTGGGGGTGCATCGGTTATACTAAGGCCAAACATGAAGATACATAGGAGGGTCAGTGCATAGAACATATGTACAAAGCAAATAAATGTAAGAACTGCAATTGCCTAACAAAATGAAAAAAAAAAGTCAAAAATAGGCATTGCAGCAAGAAAGTAATCAAGTGTAAAATTCTGCAGCAATTGTTGCTGTAGCAACAAAGTTAAATATAATTCCACAGCACCATGAGGATACAATTTAACCAATTTGAATGGACCAGGCCACCTGGACTTAAGTTTTCCAGGAAACAGTTTAAGTCTTGAGTTGAATAGCAACACTTGTCCCCCTTCAATGAGTTCCTTTTTCTGGATTTTCCTATCATGTCAAGCTTTGGTTTTTTCTTTGTACAGCTCTGCACTTTCATAGGCAAAATGTCTCATTTCTTCAAGCTCATTCAATTGTAGAAGCCTAGCTGCACCTGCCTTTTCATAATCATAATTGAGCTTTTTGATTGCCCAAAATGATTTATGTTGAAGCTCAAGAGGTAGGTGACAAGCTTTGCCATAAACAATTCTGTAAGGAGACATTCCCAAATGAGTCTTGAATGCAGTTTTGTAGGCCCATAAAGCATCATCAAGTGAACAGCCCAATCCTTTCTTGTAGGTCCTACCATCTTTTCCAGCACTCTTTTGATTTCTCTATTGGATAGCTCTGATTGCCCACTTGTTTGATGGTGGTAAGCAGTTGCTATCTTGTGTTTTACTCCATATTTAGCAAGAAGGTTCTCAATCAATTTGTTACAGAAATGAGATCCTTCATCACTGATTATAGCCCTTGGAGTCCCAAACCTTGTAAAGATGTTCCTTTGCAGAAATTTTCTGACAGATTTTGCATCATTGGTAGGTAGAGCTACAGCTTCAACCCATTTTGATACATAATCAACAGCCACCAATATGTATAAATTGCCAAAGGATGGTGGAAAAGGTCCCATAAAATCCATACCCCAAACATCAAAGAGTTCTACCTCTAAAATGTTTGTTAATGGCATTTCATGCTTTCTGGAAATGTTACCAGTCCTTTGACAATTATCACATCTTTTAACCAATTCATGAGCATCTTTAAAAATGGTAGGCCAATAATATCCAGATTGTAACACTTTGGCTGCTGTCCTCATACCTCCAAAATGCCCACCATATGGAGCTACATGGCATTGCTGCAGCACCACTTGCTGCTCTTCTTCAGCCACACATCTTCTTAGAAGTTGATCAGGGCACTTCTTGTACAAAAAAGGTTCATCCCTGAAATATTGCTTGATAAGATGAAAGAATCTTTTCTTCTGCTGAGAAGTCATATCACAAGGCACCACTCTACTGACCAAGTAATTCACAATATCTGCATACCAAGGTGTTGCAGCATCTATTGCTGCATCAGTTACTGCAAGCAACTTTTCATCAGGGAAGCACTCCTTGATTTCTCCACTGTGGTTACCTGCATATTCACCTTCCAATCTAGACAAATGATCAGCAACTTGGTTCTCCACCCCCTTTTTGTCTCTAATTTCAAGATCAAATTCTTGGAGGAGGAGAACCCATCTTATTAACCTAGGTTTTGCATCTTTTTTAGCAATCAAATACTTAATGGCAGAATGATCAGTGAAAACAATTACTTTGGTACCAACTAAGTATGATCTAAATTTATCAAAAGCAAAGACCACAGCTAATACTTCCTTTTCAGTAGTGGTGTAATTCAATTGTGCATCAATAAGTGTTTTGCTAGCATAATAAATAGAATCAAAAACTTTGTCATACCTTTGGCCAAGGATAGCTCCTATGGAAAAGTTACTAGCATCACACATGAGCTCAAATGGCTTGCTCCAGTCTGGAGTCACAATCACAGGTGCTGAAACCAGTGCCTTCTTTAGTGTGTTGATTGCTTCTAGACAGGGTTCATCAAAGACAAATGGTGTGTCATGCTGCAGCAATTGACACAATGGCTTTGAAATTTTAGAAAAGTCTTTAATGAACCTCCTGTAAAATCCTGCATGCCCCAGAAAATTTCTCACACTTTTCACATTTGTAGGTGGAGACATCTTTTCAATTACTTCAACTTTGGCTCTATCAACTTCAATTCCCTTCTTTGAAATTCTGTGACCTAGAACAATCCCTTCTTGAACCATGAAATGACATTTTTTCCAATTTAACACCAGATTGGTTTTTTCACATCTATCCAAAATTTCCTCCAAGTTATTGAGACATAAGTGGAATGATTCCCCAAACACTGAAAAATCATCCATAAATACCTCTATTGATTTCTCAATAAACTCAGAAAATTGACATCACGCACCTCTGAAAGGTAGATGGTGCATTACACAAGCCAAATGGCATTCTTCGAAATGCAAAGGTACCATAGGGGCATGTGAATGTGGTCTTCTGCTGATCCTTAGGTACAATGGTTATTTGATTATAACCAGAGTAACCATCAAGGAAACAGTAGAATTCCTTACCAGCTAACGTATCCAACATCTTATCAATGAATGGTAAAGGGAAATGGTCCTTCTTTGTAGCCTTGTTGAGTTTTCTATAATCCATACATATTCTCCACCATGTGACTGATCTTGTAGAAATCAATTCATTTTTCTCATTGGCTACCACTGTCACTCCTCCCTTCTTTGGAACACATTGTCAGGACTCACCCATGCACTGTCTGAAATGGGATAGACAATACCAGCATCAAGCCATTTGATTATCTCTTTCTTAACAACCTCCTTCATGATAGGATTAAGTCTCCTCTGCCCTTCAATACTATTCTTTGAATTTTCATCCAAAATGATTCTATGCATACAGATGATAGGACTTATTCCCTTTATATCAGCCATTTGCCACCCAATTGCTTTCTTATGCCTTTTTAGGGTAGTAATGAGATCATATTCCTAACTTTTGGTGAGGTCAGAAGCAATGATCACAGGCAAAGAACCATTTTCCCCCAAAAAGGCATACTTCAAGTGTTTAGGTAACTCCTTAAGTTCAAGTGAAGGTGGTTGCTCAATAGATGAAATATTCCTCTTGCGGCTTGAGTCTTCCATTTCCAAAGACTCATACTTTCTCGACCAAATTTCCTTGACAGTTGCTTCATTCCCCAATATACCTTCTTCCACAAGTTCATCTTTTGCTGAATCTGCCAGAGCCTTGATTAGGTGATCTGATTGCTTGTGAAAATGCTTTTAAACAACTGCATCAAGTGAGACTACATATGAACATTCTTCATTTCCCTTTTCAGGAAACTTAAGAGAATTCATCACATTAAATTTGATCTATTGGTCATTGACCCTCATGGTCAATTCTCCTTTTTGCACATCAATGAGGGTTTTCCCTGTGGCTAAGAATGGTCTTCCTAGAATTATAGACACCTCCTTATCCGCATCAAAATCAAGAATAACAAAATCTGTAGGAAAGACAAACTTGTCAACTTTAATAAGCACATCCTCTATTATTCCTTCAGGATAGGCAATGGACCTATCAGCTAATTGAAGGGTAACAGTGGTGGGTCTAGCAATCCCAATACCAAGCTGTGTAAATATAGATTTGGGCATCAAGTTAATACTTGCACCTAAATCACATAAAGCACGACCAGTATAATTTTCCCCACTAGAACAGGGAATAGTGAAGCTGCCAGGATCCTTCAATTTTCTTGGAATCTTCTTCTGCATGATCATACCGCACTCTCCTGTCATTGCCACAGTTTCAAATTCCCCTAGCCTTCTCCTTTTAGTTAGCACATCCTTCATGAATTTTTCATAGTTGGGCATTTGTTGAAGGGCCTCAACCAAAGGGACATTGATGTGAAGTTGCTTTAGCACCTCTATAAATTTGCCAAATTGCTTGTCTTGCTGAGCCTTTCTTAATCTTTGAGGAAAGGGTGGATCTGGCAGAGCTTGATCAAGCTTAGGTGAAGTTACTGGTGCAGAGTCAGATGCTGCAGCATCTGTTGTGGCAGCTTCTTGTACATCATTTTTTTCATCATTTTTTTATTTTGTTTCTTTCCACCACCTTGATCAAGTGATGGTCCTACCAAATCCTTCCCACTCCTTAAAGATATAGCCTTGCAAGTTGATGCCTCTTTCCCTTTTGAAGATGATGCTTCAGTAGTAGAAGGCAATGTTCCACTAGGTCTTTGGGTTAGAGCAGTGGCTATTTGACCAATTTGATTCTCCAAGTTCTTGATAGCAGCCCCTTGAGTTTGATATTGAGTTTTAGTTTCATTCATGAAGGCTTTGAGCATAGCCTCCATAGAATTACCAGCTGCTGGGGCTGCTGCTACCTTGGGTTGAGCAGGGAATCCAGGTGGTGTAGCTGGAGTTGCTGTAGGTGCTGCTGTACTTGTTGCGTTAAAAACACACTTAGAGCAAGTGTACTCTTTCGCAGAAGTAGTATAAAAGATTATCGTATCCACAGGGATTAATTAACAAGTATCAAACTAGTCAAGATTATATATTGTTTAGACGAACCAATGATTTAGTTGTAATGAAAACAAATAAAAAGAAATAAATAACAAGAATTAAAATACTAGACTTAATAAATGAGGAGAGGTCTAGGGTCACGGTTTCACTTGCAAGTTTCGATTCCCCTATGTCTAACTCTACCCGAATTCCTTTATTTTATTTGATTACCAATCCCTTTACTAAAACTATTAATCCGTTTGGTCATTCGCGATTAATATTCTTTTTCCTAAACTAACCCTTGTTTGGTCATGCAAGAATTTAAATTTAAGAAAAGCATAAAGAGCAAAAAGGTTGAATGATTGGAAGACTAAATTAAAGTTCTTGCATGACCAAACAAGGGTTAGTTTAGGAAAAAGAATATTAATCGCGAATGACCAAACGGATTAATAGTTTTAGTAAAGGGATTGGTAATCAAATAAAAAAAAGGAATTCGGGTAGAGTTAGACATAGGGGAATCGAAACTTGCAAGTGAAACCGTGACCCTAGACCTCTCCTCATTTATTAAGTCTAGTATTTTAATTCTTGTTATTTATTTCTTTTTATTTGTTTTCATTACAACTAAATCATTGGTTCGTCTAAACAATATATAATCTTGACTAGTTTGGTACTTGTTAATTAATCCCTGTGGATACGATAATCTTTTATACTACTTCTGCGAAAGAGTACACTTGCTCTAAGTGTGTTTCTAACGCAACAAGTTTTTGGCGCCGTTGCCGGGGATTAATTTAGCAATATTAAACGAAAAAGATTTTTATTGCATTAGACATTTTTTTTATGCACTAGTTTTGTTTATTCCTTTTTATCGTATTGAAAAAAAATACAAAAAAAAAACTGCTAATACTTTCCCAAGAGACCGCTGCAGTTCACTTTTTTTTGCAGATAAAAGTTTAAATCATGGTTAAGACAATTGGAGATTATATTAGAGAGGCAGAGGCCCAAAGGAATTTGGAGAAGTCGTCTTGGTATATGCCTCAATGTCAGATCCCATTTCCTCCCCCCCTCCTCCTTATGAGCCTTATTCAAACTATTGGGATGACTATGAGCCACCTCCCTATTCCTCCAACTAGGATAATTATGAGCCACTACATCTTTATAGGCAAGAGGAGGAGATACAAGATACCAATGATGTATTGGCAAAGTTTATTCAGCAGACAAATGAAAACTTTGGAATCCTGAAGGGTCAAATCTCAAGTCTCATTGCTTTGTTATTTCAAGAGGCCCAAGAAACTCCTTCACAAACTAAGTCTACCCAAAATGAAGAAGGTGAGCAATACAAAGAAAGTATTCCTACGAGAGATGAAGGTGTCTCCATGGAATATAATTTGGAGGAAGAAGCTCCCAAGAAAGATGAGGAGACTCTTACTGGAGGGAGTCAAATCAAAATAGTAGCTCCTACTGAAGGGAGTCATATTGAAACAAAAGATCCTATTAATGAGAGCGGTTGTGAGGAGAATGAGAAAGATCCATTGGATCTTGATTTGAAGAAAGAGGAGAAAGCCCAAATTTTTGGGCAAATTGTTTTAACCATTGGTGATGCTGTGATAGAGGTTCACAGGGGAAAGGTAACTTTAAGGAGTGGTAAAGAAGATGATGTTATTAAAGCTTTAAATTCCAATGAAAATTTCTCTTGTTTAACTTCTCCTTATTTTGATGATGTGGTTGGAACTAACATTTTTTGTGAATTAAAGATGCAGGACTTTTTGGAAAAAAAAATTATTTTGCAGGATCCTAGCATAGTGGTGGATGAAGATAAAATAAAAATTTCACCATCCCTCGAAGTTCATCCACCACGTGGAAAAAGAAAGAACAATGTGAACCACATGGTTAGAAAGCTAAGAAGGTGCACAGCATTAGATGTTAAATTTGCTCTCGGAGAGCCCCCTGATTAAGCACCAACTATAGTCAGGCTCACGACGTTAAACAAGCGCTTCGCAGGAGGCAACCTGTGTTTTATTTTCAGTTATTTTTACTTTTAATTTGTTTTGTTTTGTTTTTAGGAATAAACTCAGACTGCAAGCTCTCTCAGGGAAGTCACTCTTACTCTCTCATTTATTTATTTTTGTGCCAACTTGATATTTTGCATTGAGGACCATGCTTTAGGCTAGTGTGGGGGAGGAGAGTTTAACTTTGTCAATTCATCTCTATTAAAGCATATACCCACTACATGTGTTGATAGCATTTTTTCTGGCTAGTTTTGGATAGGGGTGTTCGTGGGTCGGTTTGGATCGGATTTGACCAAATCCTTTGCCCGAACCAATGATAATTATTCGGTTTGGGTTGGTTCGGATTTTACATTTTTTCCTCCAAAATCCGAACCAAACCGAACCGATATTGGGCGGGTTGGTTTGGATTGGACTCACGGGTCATTCACTAAAATATTAATTTTCTAAAATATAAAAAAAAAACATTTTTTTATGATATTCCAACACTTTAAATAGCTAAAAAAATTGAAAAGCACACGAAATCAGACTCAAATCCACTAATAGTCTTCCTATTCATAGTATTAAAATTTTACAACTTAATCATAAATTATTAAGGTAAAAATTCTAAGCAAATAAAATCGTGTGCATCTAAAATAACAAAATTGTTATGACCTAATATGGGTTGGTTCGGGTTCGCGGATTTGATTTTTAAAATCCGTTGCCCGATCCAAACAACTACGGGTTGGTTTGGATTTGTTCAATTTTGACCCGAACACGAAAAATATCCGAACCAAACATATCGGTTTGGATTGGATCGTGGGTTGGTTTGGATTTACCCGAACCACTGAACACCCCTAGTTTTGGATATAAAATTGAAAAAAATAGAGATTTTGCCTTTCGGGGATCCCGTAATTAATTTACTTGACAGACTTGTGCTTAATTGTAACTGTGAGGTTGTCCTTAGGAAGCTGATAATTAGCATTTGTGTCTGTTGAGTACTTTTTGTGAACTAGCTTCTAAATGTGAGATTTGAGCCTTCATAAGGGGATTGATACTAAATAAAAAAAAATTACCCATTTTCTTTCTATGAGTGTGTTTCCCAATTTGCTACATTCTAGAATTTGTCTTTTGACCATTTCAAGGCGAAAATTGATTTGCATCATGTAAAAAGACTTGGGGAATTTAGGTATTTTTCTGGCCCCAGAGTTGTTTGTTGAATTTATCCCTTAGTTGCCCCCTTTGAGCTTAATTGTTATATTTTTTTTTCTTTTCTTTGGTACCCAGATATAATTTTTCTTTTTTTTGTTTGTGGTAACCATTTGGAATTAAATGTGGAGCAACTATTGAAAATTACAATTTCGTCCTATATTTTTAGTTGTCTATATTGTTAGGACTGAAACTTTGTCCTTTTCTTTAGTTATCTATCTTGTCAGGATAAAAAAAAAGAGTGAATCATGTACTTACCTTTTCCTCCAAAAAAAAATGAAAAAAAAGGAAAGCAACAAGGAGGAAAATGCACATCAAAAGAATGAAAGAGCCAAAGGGCAAATAAAAAAAATGAAATGAAAGGGCCTACTCAAGAAAAAAGGCAAATCAAAAAGAGTCTACTCAATAGAAAAAGAGTGAAGAAGGAAATGGAATTAATTTGGAGTTTGGGCAAAAATTGTAAAATAGATAGGAGCTCCATATTTGATTTCAAATGTTACTATTCATTTCTTGTTTTTATCCCTTTGATTATCCCTTCTTTCTTATTTCCTACCCTACATGAATTCACCCTGGCCCCATTACAACCCTTAACACCCAATCTTTTGCATGCATGTGAACTATTTAGTGGAGATTTGGTCAAATTACAAGCTTATGGTAATGTGCATTTTGTGGAAACTTGAGTGTATATTTCCCTAGTCCCTAAACACTTAGAGAGATTGTGAGTGAGTGCCTCTGTTCACAAAAATGTATTCTTCAAGGGACATGAGCCTCTAGTTGGGCAACCTTTTGACACATCATATGTGCTATGTTGTCTATTGTCTGTCATTGTGCTTCTAATTTTGGGTCCCTTATTTGGCTGTCTCTATCATTTATTGAGCCAGGAAATTTGCTTGAGGGCAGGCAAAGGTTTAGTTGGAGAAGTCGTCTTGGTATCAAAAACTTGTTGCGTTAAAAACACACTTAGAGCAAGTGTACTCTCTCGCAGAAGTAGTATAAAAGATATCGTCTCCACAGGGATTAATTAACAAGTACTAAACTACTTAAGATTAATTATTATTTAGACGAACGAATGTGTGGTTGTTATAGAAACTAAAATAAAAAGAAATAAATAGCAAGAATTAAAATGTGAAGTTTAACCAATGGAGAGAAGCCTAGGGTCACGGTTTCACTTGCAAGTTTCGATTCCTCTATGTCTAATTCTACCTGAATCCCCTTATTTTATTCAATTACCAATCCCTTTACTAAAGCTATTTACCCGTTTGGTCATTCGCGATTAATATTCTTTTCCCTAAATTAACCCTAGTTTGGTCATGCTAGAATTTAAATCGAAGGAAAGCATAAGGTACAAAAAGGTTGAATGATTGGAAGACTAAATTAAAGTTTGGTCATTCATTAATTATAGTCTCAATTATCCTATAGGTCCACCAACTAATTGCAGTACGGTCGCTGATCAACTAATTGATTATGAACAGATTATGAACATGCAAAGGGTTGTCAATCCTAATTATGTGAAAAAGCAATAGGATAATATTAATTGGAATAAAAATTAGGGACTCAAAGTATAAATTAAAACATAAAAGGTCTCTAATCAAACAAGATCCACCTAGACTCTAGAAGAGGATTTAGCTATCCATAGTGTTCAAGAACAATGAAATAAAATTAGGAGTCATAAATTACAGAGATAAAAATAACCCGGAATAGAGAAATTTCTGATCCTGCAAATTTCGTCTCCTTTTTCTGCTCCAGAGCTCTCTCACGGTGTCAAGAACGGGTACCCAAAACCCCTCCACTCCTTGCCGACGATACCGTTGGGGCGTGGTTTATGTTCCGTATGTACGATGTCTCCTTTTTTCCTATTAATAAAAAACCTCCCTTTTCTCCTATTTATATTATTAGTTTCTCACGCGGCTACTGTTCCTCCGTATGTACAGCCCTCTTGATTTTTATCCTTTGAATTCAATTGTTGTCCCTCCCTTTGTGCGGCTCCTGTTTTATTATTAATTGCCAAGCTTAAGTTTCTTTCTTTTTCTCCAAGCTAGGTAGTGCTGATTTGCTTCAATTCATTAATCATGGGATTTTATTCTTTATTTAAAATGGACTAGGCCTATGCAACATTCTTTTGCTAACGACACCCCCATTTTGCTTCAAACAACTCATTAAAACAGCTTCTTTATTTATCTTCTTTCCTACAAAATAAATAGCAATTTGAGTCACTTATTTATTTAGATAATAGTAATTGCTCCAAAAAATGGCCCAAAGATATCTATAAAAATGCACTAAATTGAAGTTTATCAGTACTCCATTTGAAATTGGGATGATCTCTCCATCCTGGATTATAGGTATTGGCACATGGATTATGGTTTCTGTTGTATCCGACATAGTTGACTGAAATAGGGTTGGCTGGGCATTCTTCATATAAGTGACCTCCTCCACAGTAGACACAACTGGTAGACCCCACTAGAACTTGTTCAATTGCTGCTGCCTTTTTGACCTCTGGTTTAGCTTCTGTTGCTGCAGCATCTGTTCCTGCAGTACTAGGTGTATTTAGGTTTTTCACCATATTGGTGAGGGATGCCACTTGGGCAGCTAAAGCAGTCATTTCACTAACTTCATGCATCCCAGCTACTTTCTTTTGAGCACTCACTCTTGCTGTAGGCCATTGATAACTATTAGCAGCAATTGTTTCAATAAGATCGTAAGCATCAGTGTATGAACCATTCAATAACACTCCACCAGAAGATGCATCAAGCATAAGCCTTGTTTGAGGTTCCAACCCATTGTAAAAAGTTTCCATTTGAACCACAACTGGCAACCCATTATGTGGACATTTTCTTAGCAGTTCTTTAAATCTTTCCCATGCTTCAAACAATGTTTCAAATTCAGTTTGTTTGAAAGAGGTAATTTCAGTTCTCATCCTGACATTCTTGATGGGTGGGAAATATTTAGTCATAAACTTCTCAGCCATTTCATTCCAAGTAGTGATAGAGTTAGTCTCTAAGGAATTTAACCAAGCCTTGGCTCTATCCTTCAAGGAATATGGAAACAACTTGAGTTTAAAAGCATCATCAGAAACACCAGGGAATATGAAATTACTACAAACTTCTACAAATTGTTTTAAATGCAGATGGGGATCCTCAGTAGGTCCACCACCAAATTGGCCAACTGTTTGAAGCATTTGAAACATCATGGGCTTAAACTCAAAATGTGTTGTGGCAAGTTCAGGCTTTACTATGCTGGTTTGCATAGTTAGAGGGTCAAAAATTGCATAATCCCTCAAAGGTCTGTCCCTGTCATTAGTCATGCCCATGACTGTTTGATTTACTACCTCTTGCTGATATTGGTTGACAGGAGGGTTTTCCATTTCAGTAGCATTGAGTTAGGAACCTTGAGTTGGTGTGCTCTGGGAATCATGTACAGAAGCCATGACCACAGCTCTGCCTAACTCAATAAGCCCTGGTCTACTATTGATCCTGTTGAACCAAGGACAAACGCTCTTTGTTTTGTATGATAACAAATTACATCTTGTCTACTAATGGTTGCAGTTGAATGAAAGTACAGGGACAAAATCAAAGAACAGGGATTAAATCAAAGAGCAAGGACTAAAGTGCAATGACTTGCAGAAGAAGCAACAATGAAGTTGAAGACCTAATTGTTTATCTGCTTTTGATAGGACTCAAATGTAAGATCCTATCCCTTCACCTTTATGACATTTAGTAGCTGGGAGATGATTTCTCAAAACATGCATGATGCATCAAAACAAGCTTTGAAAAATATTTTATAAAATTGCATGCATGCATAGGGTGGCACCTAAACCTAAAAACAATTTTGTGGAAAGCTTGAAATGTATTTCCTAATCTATTATAAAGCTTGAAATCGATTTCCTAATCTATTGTTGAAGCTTGAAATCGATTTCAATACACAATGTTTTAAGCAAGAAATCGTTTTCAATACACAATGTTTCAAAGCATGTAATCAATTTCTCCTTGAGTATGTGAAGCAAAGAATCGATTTCTCCTTGAGTTTGTGAAGCAAAGAATCGATTTCTCCTTGAGTATGTGAAGAAAATAATCGATTTAACATCGAGTATGCAAGGCATATAATCGATTTCAACATACTCTATTTTGAAGAGAACAATCGATTACATACTCCAATGCTTCAAGCACATAATCGATTGTGATTTGTTTCCTTCTTAAAGAGAACAATCGATTATGCTCATTGCACTTTCAGAGCACATAATCGATTGTTGTGTTATTGGTTTTATTCCAACGGTCGATTTTTTACATTTTCTATAAATAGGGACCTTGGATCTCAAATGAAAAACACACCACTCCACTTCTCTTCTACGCAATTTCAAATCAAAAGCAAAGAGAAAAAAATAAGAGCTTTCATTTTCAGATCTATATTTCAAAGTTCTTCATTTTCAAAAACCAATCATCTCTTACTATACTACTGAAGTGATTGGTTCGTGGATCTCATATTGTATTCGTTTTCTAAGTGGTTATTTTGAAATCCTGGGAGGTGTTCTTGGGTCGTTCAATCAGTGAGATTGAAGCGGTGTTGAAATCCTGGGAAGTGTTCTTGGGTCGTTCAATCAGTGAAATTGAAGCGGTGTTGAAATCCTGTGAGGTGTTCTTGGGTCGTTCAATCGGTGAGATTGAAGCGGTGTTGAAATCCTTAGCGGGGAGCTCGGGTTCTCAATTTGGGGAAATTGGGGTTGGCTATTTTGAAGTTGCCTGTTTGTAAAACATTCTTCATATAGTGGTTGTCAGCAAGTCCAAAGGTTGCAAAGCCTGAGGCCGAGGACGTAGGGATTTTATCCCGAACCACGTAAAAATCCTGGTGTATCTCTATCCCTCTCTCTTTACTTTCTTTACAGTTTATATTTGTCTATTATTATCATTGCGCTGCATATCTGTCTATCCTGAATTCTGATAATAGCATAATATTACGTTGTGCCTGATCTGTCTGCTTAGGTGCATCATATTAGGTGCATCATACAGTTTAAATCTCAGTTTCCGCATTTGATTTAAACGAACACTGTTCTGGAGTGGCCCAATAGGCCCAACGAGACTGTCTAGCGCAACCTGCAGCAAGGGGGTGCTGCGCGCAGCAGCCAGGTGCAACCTGGGCCAGCGGCCCACTCGACCAAGGCCGGCCCAACGCGGCCCATCATCTACCTTGCTCCGCAAGATGCGGCCGATCCCGTAAATTGCGCAACGGCTAGAACGCCAGCCTTATATATACCACACCAGCATGTGGCTTCAGGTATGTTTTTACTCACCTTGTGACCCTGCCCGTTGAAGCACCTCTGACTTGAGCGTTGGAGTGCCTTTGCAGGTACCACCCGCGTGCGGCTTACAACTCGGTCCCTCATCACAGCGACCGATCTACGTCATCAACAACAACCCATCGTATTGATCCGATACGATCAATTGGCGACCTTTTCGCAAGCCAGGGAATACGCA
This sequence comes from Astragalus membranaceus, assembly GCA_039519185.1. Lineage (NCBI taxonomy): Eukaryota > Viridiplantae > Streptophyta > Magnoliopsida > Fabales > Fabaceae > Astragalus > Astragalus membranaceus. Next base: position 224,873,545 of record CM076846.1, on the reverse strand, counting down.
GGGAATACGATCAAGCAAGCGCTCATCACTTGCCTCAGGGAATACGCAGACCTTTTCGCATGGCAGGCATCAGACATGCCCGGGATCCCAATTGAAATCGCCTGCCACCAACTGTCCGTTGATGAGACAGCAAGGCCGGTCGCACAAAGGAGGCGAATCCAGAGCCAAGAGAAAGCATTGGCGGCCGCCCAGGCAGTTGACGACCTCATTAAGGCCAATTTCATTGAGGAAATTAAGTATACAACCTGGCTTTCCAACGTCGTGTTGGTCAAGAAGAAAAATGGTAAGTGGCGCATGTGCGTCGACTATACCGACCTGAATAAGGCATGCCCGAAGGACGCTTTTCCACTACCAAGCATTGACAAACTGGTCGACGGGGCTGCGGGCTATAAACTTCTGTCTTTTCTAGACGCCTATTCAGGATACAATCAGATCACCATGTACCCACCCGATCGGCATAAGACCGCGTTCATGACCGATCGGGAAAATTTCCAGTACAAGGTAATGCCCTTTGGTCTGAAGAACGCCGGAGCGACCTACCAGAGGATGATGAGCAAAGTCTTCAGGCGACAGATCGGTCGAATATCAGAGGTCTACTTGGATGATATGATCATCAAGAGCAAAACCGACCAAGACCACAGTAACGACCTAAGAGAAATCTTTGAAGAAGCTAGGAAGAATTCTTTAAAGTTGAATCCAGAGAAGTGCACCTTCGGTGTAAGGGCGGGCAAGTTCCTGGGCTTCCACTTAACAGAGCGGGGAATTGAAGCAAACCCTGACAAGTGCAGGGCGGTCGCCGACATGAGGCCGCCCACTACGAAAAAAGAGATCCAGCAATTGAATGGCATGGTCGCTGCCCTGTCACGATTTATACCTAAATCAGCGTGCAAATCTCTCCCATTGTTCAAGCTTTTGAAGAAAGAGGTCGAATTTGAATGGACCGATCAATGCCAGCGAGCATTGGACGAGCTGAAGGCGGCACTAACCAACCCGCCCATCATGACCAAGCCGCAACCGGGGGAGACACTTTATTTATACTTGGCCATAACGGACGAAGCCATGAGCGCCGTTCTGGTCAGGGAATGCGACCTAAAGCAAAACCCGGTCTATTTCATCAGCAAGGTGTTTCAAGGCCCAGAGATCAGATACCAGAAGATCGAGAAGCTGGCCTTGGCGTTACTTGTGGCCGCTCGTAGATTACGTCCTTATTTTGTGGCCCATCAGGTCGTGGTAAGGACCGACCAGCCTATTAGGCAAATCCTTCACCGACCTGACCTTGCAGGGCGTATGATCAAGTGGGCTGTGGAGCTCAGTGAGTTTGGAATTAAGTTTGAGGCCAGATCGGCCGCTAAGGCACAAGTATTGGCCGACTTCATCGCTGAGATGACCCCAACACCAGACGATCAGACAGTCACTACCTGGACTTTGCACGTAGACGGGTCCTCCAACAGCAAAGGAAGCGGGGCCGGCTTGATACTTGAGAACTCGGAAGGACTTACTGTTGAAGTGTCATTAACTTTTGCATTTCACACTTCAAATAACCAGGCCGAGTATGAGGCGTGCATTGCCGGGCTGCAGCTAGCCAGAGAGTTCAATGTCGACCGTGTCGAACTTCACTCCGACTCTCTACTGGTTGTATCCCAGATTCAAAACCTATACGACGCAAAGGATGATATCCTGAAGAATTATTTGGCTAAGGTAAGGGATCTGCTCAAGCAATTCGACCGAGCAGAAGTTAAGCACGTCCCTAGAACTGAGAACGTGCGGGCTGATATCCTATCAAAGTTAGCCAGTACAAAGGCTCCTGGGAATCACAGAAGTCTAATTCAGGAGACATTAATACGGCCGAGCGTGTCTACTAAGCCAGCCCAACCATCAGCCATTCTAACGGTCGACTTGGATAAAGACTGGATCACTCCAATCTTACAATATATTCTTAATGGGGTAGAACCTTGCGACCAAAAGGAAGCAAAACTCCTGAGGTTACGAGCGACCAAGTACTCAGTGGTCGAAGGAAGACTATATAGAAGGGGCTTTTCATCCCCATTGCTGAGATGCCTCACGTCGGTCGAAGCCGACCATGTACTTAGAGACATACATGAAGGAGATTGTGGTAGCCACCAAGGTGGTCGGTCAATTGCTAAGAAGGCACTCAGGGCCGGATACTATTGGCCGACCATGGATGAGGACGCTAAGTTACTTGTTCAGAAGTGCAAGAAATGCCAGATCCATGCCGATGTACATATAGCGCCCTCATCAGAACTGCACAGCTTAACCCCACCATGGCCGTTCGCTTGGTGGGGCATGGACCTGCTCGGTCCTTTTCCACCTACACCAGGTCAGCTGAAATTCCTCATCGTCGCGATCGACTACTTCACCAAGTGGATAGAAGCAGAGCCACTTGCCACCATTACCTCAGCGAAGGTATCCAAGTTTTTTGGTCGAAACGTGCTCGCCCGCTTCGGAGTGCCCCAGCAATTGGTGACGGACAATGGAACCCAGTTCGCAGATAGGAAGTTCAGAGAAATGTTGGCCGACTTAGGTGTGAAACAGCGTTTCACCTCGGTCGAGCACCCACAAACCAACGGCCAGGCAGAAGCGGCCAACAGGGTAGTGCTGCGCGGACTGAAAAGAAGGTTAGATGAAGCCAAAGGCAATTGGGCAGAAGAGCTACAGTCGGTCCTTTGGGCCTATAGAACGACCCCTCACTCATCGACCGGGGAGTCACCATTTAGACTGGTCTATGGTACTGACGCTGTTATCCCGATTGAGATGGGAGAGCTAAGTTGGAGGACGACCAACCCACCAACCCCGGCCGCAAATGAGCAAGCAACAAGAGAAGAATTAGACCTGGTTGACGAGCTGCGAACCAAAGCGTCACTTAGGGAGCAACTCATCAAACAGAAGGTCGCTGCAAGGTACAACGCCCGCGTCCAGAAGAGGGAGTTCTCCATTGGACAGCTAGTCCTTAGGAGGGCCGACGTGGGGAATAAGAACGCTCGCCAGGGAAAGCTCGCCCCGAACTGGGAAGGACCATACCGTGTCATCAGCAAGACTGGAAAGGGAGCGTACGAGCTGGAAACCATGGAAGGGGCGACCATCCCCAGAACATGGAACGCTGATAAACTGAGAAGATATTATGTTTAAGTTGTAAACATTGATTGATCAATAAAGAACAGGCGGTCGCTCTTTTTCCCCACAGGGGTTTTTTACTGAGGACCGACCTTAAAATTCGGCTTGTGTACTTTATTTTCATGCAAATTGTATGCACGGTCGCTCACCATGCGAGTAGCAGTCGAGCGACCAGTAGAGTGCCATCGAATGGCCCAATCAATAGCCGCCGAGCGGCCTAAAAAGAGTGCCATCGAATGGCCCAATCAATAGCCGCCGAGCGGCCTAAAAAGAGTGCCATCGAATGGCCCAATCAATAGCCGCCGAGCGGCCTAAAAAGAGTGCCATCGAATGGCCCAATCAATAGCCGCCGAGCGGCCTAAAAAGAGTGCCATCGAATGGCCCAATCAATAGCCGCCGAGCGGCCTAAAAAGAGTGCCATCGAATGGCCCAAACAATAGCCGCCGAGCGGCCTGGAAAAGCGTTACCGAATAGTGACTCATAAGAAATTAAACAAGTCATATTCATGATGAAATTGTCATTGATTACAATCAAAGACGCCTTGGTCGAAGCCAGGGCGCCCCATTCAAACACCGCTCGCAGGCGGGCAAAGATACAGTTTAAGAAAATTACAAGCTAAGAATCGCTGGGGGCTTGGTAGATGACCACCTCCTCTTGAAGAACTTTCCCTTTGGACACCTTCTTGGGGCGGACGATCTTCTGATCGACCGCGCGATGGCCACTTTGCACAATCTCACGGTCGACCCCCAGGGCAGGATAGAGGATCTTGATCTGGCTGACCGCGTTTTCGAACTGACCCTCCGCAGCTCCCTTCGCCTTGTCAAGAACGTCCTTGTAGCGACCTCTTAAACTGTTCTTTTCCGCCTCTACGGCTTCCAGCTCAGTTTTCAGACCAGCGACCTGGCTAGACAGCTCTTTATTCTTGGAAGAGAGGCGTTCGACCTCTTTCAGAGCTTCTTCCTTATCAGCGACCGCCTTGTCCAGAGAAGACTCGGCCAGTGTTTGAGCTGTGACAGCAGCCACAAGCTGGCGTTCTGCTTCGACAAGTTTCCTCTCATTGTCAGCGGCCGCTTCGATTCTCGGTTCGAGCTCCTTCATTTTCTTGAGCAGGCCGTCTCGCTCGCCCCTCATTTCTGCGAGCAATGACAAGGCAGAATTCAGTTTAAAGTTTTTATCGACTAGGTCGTCTTCAAGCAATGAATATCTATGGGCGAGACGCCTACCTTCCAAGCGATCTGATTCTTCATCTCGGTACTTCTTGAACAGAGCACCAGCGGCCTTCATTGCCTCGGCCATCACCTCGAAAGGTTCCTCCTTGAAGCGGGCACAGTCTTCATCACCCAACCCAAGCAGGTCGAGGTTGGGCCCGTGGCTTTTTCCACTCTTATGCTTCTTCTTCTCACCCCCATCATCGACCGACCTGTTCCTTTTGGATTTTCCTTGATGTTTGGGTGGGCTGCTCAGGTCGATGGCTTGTGTTGGTGTGCCCGCCCGAGGAGCCTGACGATCGGGCTGAGATCCGATTACAGCAGTTTGAGGCGTACCTCCAGATTGAGCCGCAGGTACGACGCGGGCGGGCGAAGTATCGCCGTCCTCGGCCGCCCATTGCTCCAACATGTCAAAGTCATTCATGTTGGCCATCTTAACTGCAAAGAAAAACAGATGGTTAGAAACATTTAGCAAAACAAAGTGACAGAAAATAAAAGGTGTGAGCGACCACCGACCAAGAGCGGCCTTGACATTCTTCTTGGTACGAGCATCCACAACGTTTTTAACTTTGATGCGACCCTCAGGGACTAGGGACGCAACCCTTCTCAATCTATGGATCGTTCCCCTGTCCAGGTCGTCAAGATCAGCGTCCTTGAAAGCATACTGGCCCGGCTTTTTGGAGAAGTGATTAAAACTCCACACCGTAGGAAACAGTGGGGTTCCTTCTTGATCGTTGGACATTCGGGCGATACCTCTGTGGGCGTCGGCCGACTCAGGAACTACCCAGAAAAATTCCCTTTTCCACCCGGTCGTCAGTGATTCCAAATAGGGCTTGAAGAAGTTGTATGTTGACCGGTTTTTGAATGAGACCGCTTCCTTGCGGGCGCCTTTGGAGCCTTTTTCATAAACATAGCTCATCTCAAACAAATGGAAAAACAGTCGTATGGAGACCGGTCGTCTCAGAACCACAAGGACATCTTCATACGCCTGCATAAACGCCCAAGCGTTCGGGTTTAGCTGAGAAGGGGCGACCTGAAGATACCGTAGGACCTGGCGTTGGAACCTAGTGAATGGTGGAATTATACCTATGCGTTCGAAAACGATGCGGTACATTGTGAATTTTAACTCGTCAGTCCAGGCCGCAACATCTTCCCCTTTGGCCATACCTTCTACCCTCCAACCTTCATTTAACTCGGTCGCAAGAAACTCCAGGTCTTGACTTCCCCGTTGAATCTTGCTGCGCTGACCTCTCAGGTTGAGACAAACCCAAGACATATCCTTTGCAGCAGCAACCTCAGGATCTCCTCCATGGTCGCCTTGTTGATCTCTCTCGGTCGCAACATGGTCGGCACCTTCCTCACTGGCAACCCGTGCGTTGCTCTCTGCAGTTCCAGCAACCCCATCTCTGTCCGGCCGCGTTCCGGACCTGATAGATGAAGTCGAATTCCGGGTTGAAGACCCAGAGGAAGAAGATTCGTCACTGGAAGAAGACGACCGGGCGTGTGCAGGACTCTGTTCCACTGGTCGTGTCATATTTTGCGCAAGAGAAACGGCCGGGACCCCAAGAATACGGCGGGTTTGTTTTGTCCGCGCCAGAGTGAACCTGTGGAGGGGAAATACAGTCAGGTGCTTGCTCGCGCGGGGGAAGGGGCGACGTGGTCGTCCCCAGACCTGACACCCCCTCCATCAGGTAGGACATAAAAACTCAAATAAAGTAAGAGCGGTCGCAATTACCTGGAATTGGAGCAAGGTGATTCCGAGCGAGTTTTTGCAGAAGCGAGCGAGCTTGAAGCGAGCGATCAGAAAGCGATCAGCGAGAGCAGCGGAGAATTCGGAGAAAAGTGCAAATGATGTGCCCTATGAGTCCCTTATATAATGGGCCAACCGTCATCATGGGCCGGAAGTGAAGAGGCGCGACTCTTCATGTACCATCATTACTTAAACTCCTCGAATCTCTAAACGTCACCTCATTAAAGCAGCTGTCGCCTCAGCACTCGTGACGATTTATTGTCAGGCATCACCCCCGAGACGGCACCTGGCCCGTATGGCCAGGCCGCGTGGCAGCGACCACGCAATCAAATTATCAGCGATCGAGACGGTTACGTGCGACCACACGGGTGGCAGCGACCATCGGCCAAACGTCACATCTCAAACGGAGTTTAGAAGCGACTGACTCCAAACTCAACGATCAATAGGCGGCAGCGACCGTCAGTTCCCTTCCACAACTCGAATGCAGGGGGGCAACGATTCAAGCCTCAGCCCGCTCTCAAGCGACCTAGGCTTGGGGGGCAACTGTTCTGGAGTGGCCCAATAGGCCCAACGAGACTGTCTAGCGCAACCTGCAGCAAGGGGGTGCTGCGCGCAGCAGCCAGGTGCAACCTGGGCCAGCGGCCCACTAGACCAAGGCCGGCCCAACGCGGCCCATCATCTACCTTGCTCCGCAAGATGCGGCCGATCCCGTAAATTGCGCAACGGCTAGAACGCCAGCCTTATATATACCACACCAGCATGTGGCTTCAGGTATGTTTTTACTCACCTTGTGACCCTGCCCGTTGAAGCACCTCTGACTTGAGCGTTGGAGTGCCTTTGCAGGTACCACCCGCGTGCGGCTTACAACTCGGTCCCTCATCACAGCGACCGATCTACGTCATCAACAACAACCCATCGTATTGATCCGATACGATCAAACACTGTTAATGCTTTAAATCTTAGTTTCCGCATCAGTTTTAAACAAGCATTGTAAAAGTTTTGAAAACCGAAAAGAATTCAAGTTTTGCACATAACCTTATTCACCCCCTTCTAAGGTTATCCTATAGTCCAACAAGTGGTATCAAAGCTAGAAATTGCATATAGAGCTTAACATCTCGCAATTTTATTATATTTATTTATTTTCGATCATGGGTTCTTTTATGAAAGAGGGGATGTCCTTCTATAGGCCACCCCTGTTTGATGGGACTAACTATGACTATTGGAGTAGTCGAATGAAATGTCATGTGCAGACTATAGACTTCACCCTGTGGAGGATTATTGTTGATGGACCATTGATTCCGATCAAAATCAAAATTAAAAAACCCGGTGGTGCTGTTGACGACGATACTACAAAAAATTCAAGATATTGGCAAAGCAGAAGAAGTTCCTGTTGAAGATATCTACACCATTGATCTGAGTGAGCTGAGAAGGTCTGAGTTAGACAAAATCTCTCAAAACGCCAAAGCAATGAACATTTCTTCACGTATCTCTATGTGAAGAAGAATATGGAAGAGTAAAAGGGTGTCAGACAGCAAAAGAAATATGGGACTGTTTGGAAGCAACACATGTCGGTACAAGCCGAGTGAAGGATACAAAAATCAGAATTCTCACTTCTGAGTATGAAGCCTTCAAAATGAAGGAAGGTGAATCTGTTACAGCTATGCACCAGAGACTTAATTTGATAGTGAACAACTTGAGGGCACTGGGGAAGAAGTATTCTACAAAGGATATAAATGGGAAGATTCTTGCATCCCTGACCAGTGAGTTCTTTCCAAAAACTTGTGCAATCACTGAAGCCAAAGATATTGGCACTCTGCCCCAAGAAGACTTGATCGGGTCACTTCTTGCATTTGAGGTGGTATTGGCCGCGAAGAAAGTTCAAGAAAAGGAAGTAGTCAAAGAAAAGAAGTCTCTTGCTCTTGCTGCTAAAACTCCTAAGGTGGCAAGGAAAAATGTTGAGTCTGATGATGAATCCGATGATGAAGACATGGCTAAAATGTTTGAAGAATTCATGAGATTCAACAAGCTTGGAAAGGGTGACTACTCAAAGAAATCCAAGTACCAAAAGAAGAAAGATAAGAAGGCTACATGGAACTATTCTGATACTGATAGTGATTTTGATGAAGAAGAGGAGGTTGCAAATGCTATTTGTCTCGCGGCAAGTGAAACACCTAAGGCTACAATATGGGACATTCTTGGCACTGATAGTGAAACAGATGAAGAAGAGCAAACTGCCAATGTTGTTTGTCATATAGCAAATGACGCATCTGAGGTAATCCTTGATAACCATAATCTTTCTGATTCACTTGAGAATGATAATTTAATTGATGATATGTATAGTAGTCAAGATTTGAGTGAGGCTTTTGAAGCTCTTTATTTTGAACATGAAGCTCTCTTGTTAAAATCTAAGAAATTGACAAAGAGCAACAAAAGCATGCTCACTCAAATTTAGACCGAAATCGAGTACGTTTGATTTAGTTGGTTTTTCTGATGCTGATTTTGCAGGTTGCACTCTTGATAGAAAAAGTACTAGTGGAACTTGTCATTTTCTTGGTCCTTGTTTGACCTCCTGGTCTAGTAAGAAGCAGAACAGTGTTGCTTTGTCCACAGCTGAAGCTGAATATGTGGCTGTTGGAAACTGCGTCGCACAAGTTCTGTGGATGAAACAAACTTTGGAAGACTTTGGTCTAATTTTCGAAAATGTGCCTGTTTTATGTGATAATACAAGTGCTATTAATATTGCTAAGAACCCTATACAACACTCTAGAACTAAGCATATAGACATAAGACATCATTTTATTAGAGATCATGTGTCTAGGGGGAGCATTGCACTGAAATTTGTAGGCACTGATGACCAACTAGCGGATATCTTCACTAAACCCCTAGCCGAAGCTCCTTTTTGTAAAATCCGTAGAGAGCTAGGGATGCTTGATTATGCTAGTTTATAAAATGTTTTCTATTTGTTTTTTCACCCCCCCTCCTTTTTGATGAAAACAAAGGGGGAGAAAATATGCAAGTTACTATTATATGTGGGGAGAAAATAGGAGAAAATATATGCTTATGCTTAGAGGGAGCTTTTTTAAAAAGAATTTTCATTATTATCAAACCCTATGCATAATGTAATTTGTTATCATAAAAAAGGGGGAGTTTGTTGAACCAAGGGTAAACACTCCTTTATTTTGTATAATAACAAATTACATCATATCTACTAATGTTTCAAGTTGAGCAAAGTGCAGGACTTAATTTAAAGAGAAGAAGACACAAAAGAAGAGAAGCTTGAAGAAGAAGCAACATATGAAGTTCAAAACCCAAATTTGTGTCTAAGCCTTCTTTAGGACACCTTGTAAGGTCCTATCACCTAAAGTGTATGGCACTTTAGTTATTGAGAGAGATGACCTTTCAAAACATGCATGATGCATAAAAATAGTTTTGAAAAAATATTTCACAAAATTGCATGCATGCATAAGGTGGCAAGTTGAAAAAAATATTTTTAGGAAAGCTTGGAATCGATTTCCAACCCATTTCATAGACCTTGGAATCGATTCTCAGGACCTCCTATATGGCCTGAAAATCGATTCCTTCATGTTTCCAAAGGGCCATGAATCGATTCCCATGCCTTCCAAAAAGAAAAGAATCGATTCCCTATTAATTCAACTAGCCTAAGAATCGATTCCTCCTATTTTTTATGAACTAAGAATCGATTCCCTATGCTTCTAAATGAACTGAGAATCGATTCTCAGGACCTCCATATGGCCTGAAAATCGATTCACGCCTTTCTTCATAAACAATGAATCGATTCCCTCTTTTTCCAAAACATCAATGAATCGATTCCTTTCTTATTTCAACTAAACAATGAATCGATTCTTTTATTTTTTAAAGGCAATGAATCGATTCATCAACATTTTGACTTGATCAATGAATCGATTCTTCACTTATATTAAATGTTTTTCAAAAATTTAAACGGTGCCTAAGCCTATAAATACCTGGGTTGAGCTTCACCTTGAGATCAACCACTGCTCACAATTTCTCTCTATTCTACTCTCTCTTGCGAAATTCTTAGATCTAATATTGTTCTTCATAATTTTCATATTATTTTGAATGCTCTTCATTTTATTATAGATCTAAGAATATAGTGCTTCATTGTTTTGAATCTTGTTCAAAAGTTTTGTGTTTTCGAAAATCATATATATCTTCTTAAGCTTTTGCAAGATCATATTTCATATCATATTTCAGAGCATCTATAATCCTAATATCACTCATCTCTCTCAGTTTCTAAACTGACACATTACTAAGAAGTGATTGGATCCATAGATCTCAACTGTGTAATTCTTATTTTGTTTTAGTGGTTATTTTGAAATCCTGGGAAGTTTTACTTGGGTCTCTCAATCAGGGTGATTGAGTTGGTTGAAATCCTTAGCGGGTGCTTGGGTTCTCAGTTCGGGGAATTGAGATTCACTATTGTTGAAGTCGACTGTTTGTAATAACTCTCTTCAATATAGTGGTTGCTAAGTCCAAGGGTTGAAAAGCCTAAGGCCGAGGACGTAGGGCTTTTATCCCGAACCTCGCTAAATATCTGTGTCTCTCTATCCCTTCTCTTTTTATTTTGCACTATTATTATAACTGTCTATATCTTATTATTGATACTGTCACAAATACGATTATTGTTTATTATTGATATTATTGTGCTTATATATCTTAGTCAATATTATTGTGCTAAATATTGTTATACTATCCTGTCATATTAAAATATCAATAATCATATTCACTGTGCTATTATCAATATTCATCTATCATCTTCTACATCTCTTACCTGATTACTCATCTCATTGTTCAAATCATACTTTCCGCATACGTTTTGAAAAGGATATAATCATCATTTTTGAAAAGAATCCATATTTACTTATAACCTTATTCACCCCCCCTCTAAGGTTATACTATAGTCTAACAAGTGGTATCAGAGCTAGGAATTGCATATTAGAGCTTTACATCTCGCAATTCTAAATTTATCCTTTACATGTCTGTAATTATGGGTTCTTTCATGAAAGAATGAATGTCCTCTAATAGGCCTCCTCTATTTGATGGTACTAACTACGATTACTGGAGTAGTCGTATGAAATGTCATGTGCAGGCAATTGACTTCACTCTATGGAGAATCATAGTGGATGGTCCTCTAATCCCGATGAAGATCAAGATCACAAAACCAGGTAATACTGATGGTGACACTTCAAAAATTCAAGCCACCGGCAAAGCTGAAGAAGTACCGGTGGAAGACATCTACACCATCGACCTGAGTGAGTTAAGAAAATCTGAGCTTGACAAGATATCCCTAAATGCAAAGGCCATGAATATCCTTCATCTATCACTCTGTGAAGAAGAATATGGTAGAGTAAAAGGGTGTCAAAGTGCAAAGGAAATCTGGGACTGCCTACAAGCCACTCATGTCGGGACAAGCCAGGTAAAAGATACTAAAATTAGAATTCTCACCTCTGAATATGAAAGTTTTAAAATGAAAGAAGGTGAGTCTGTCGCAGCAATGCATCAGAGATTAAATTTAATTGTAAACAACTTGAGGGCCTTAGGAAAGAAATACACCAACAAGGATTTGAATGGAAAGATCCTTGAATCCTTAACTGGTGATTTCTTCCCTATAACCGAAGCCAAAGACATTGGCACTTTATCTCAAGAAGACCTTATTGGATCATTGCTAGCCTTTGAGGTAGTTCTGGCTGCCAAAAAGAGCCAAGAAAAAGAAATAGTGAGAGAGAAGAAATCTCTTGCCCTTGCTGCTAAAACTACTAAAGTAGCAAGGAAAGAGGTTGAATCTGAAGAAGATACTGATGATGAAGATATGGCTATGCTGGCCAAGAACTTCAAAAGATTTATGAAATACAACAAACATGGTAAGGGTGATTCTTCAAAGAAGTTTGGATACAACAAAGATGAAAAGTATGAGAAGAGAGATGAACAACCAAGATGTTTCGAATGCAACAAACCCGGTCACATCAAAGCAAACTGTTACAAGCTGAAATCTAAGCAAAAGAAAGCAATGAAAGCAACATGGGACAATACAGACACTGAAAGTGAGACCGAAGAAGAAGTAGTTGCAAATGCTGTCTGCCTCATGGCAAAGAACACACCTGAAGCAACATGGGACAATCTCAGCACTGATGGTGAATCAGAAGAAGATGAGCAGACCGACAATGCTGTCTGCAGCATGGCAAATGATACATCAAAGGTAAGCCTTAACTTTTCTAGTCCCTCTACCTCCTCTATGCATGATGATATGATTGATAATGACTATAGTAGTCACGATCTGAGTGAAGCTTTTGAGGCTCTATATTTCGAACACGAAAAACTTTTGTTAAAATCCAAGAAACTAACAAAGAGCAACAAAAGCCTATCCACTCAAATCGAGACTCTTGAAAGTGAAGTCACTAGATTAAAGAATGAACTACACAAATCAGTCAACCTTGAATTTCGAGAACTAAAACAAAACTTTGAAAAGGCCAAAGTTGAAAATAAAATTTTGAAAGAAACTTTGAAAAAGTTTGAGGTCGGTGAAAAGACCTTGACTCAAATACTTCACTCCCAACATGAATATGTTGAGAGAAGAGGAATTGGGTACCAAGGTAATTCCACCACCTTAAGTTTGAACAAAAATATCACCTTTGTAGCTTCTACTTCTAGTCATAAACCTACTATCTTCAAATGCACATATTGTCAAAAAGGGAACCATAGCTCTTCTTCATGCCCTATCCGTAAAATATGTGAGCTTGGAACCCTTGTACCTGTTTGGAAGAAACCAAGGTGGATTGTGAAAGCAAACCCCTTGATGACTAACTCCCAAGGACCCAACAAAAAGGGTACCTCGTGCTAGTTGTTAAACAATTCTTTTGCAGGTTGGTCCCTCAGCTAAAAAGAAAAATGTGTGGATGGTTGATAGTGGTTGCTCAAGGCATATGACTGGTGATGCTTCACTATTTCTGAAATTGAGCAACAAAGCTAGTGGATCTGTAAAGTTTGCCAACAATGAATCTGCTCAAGTAATAGGTAAAGGTTGTGTGGGTAAGGAAAACACAATTAAAATTAAAGATGCTTTATTAGTTGATGGTGTTAAATTTAACTTACTAAGTGTTAGCCAATTATGCGATAATGATTTTGATGTGCACTTTTCTGTTGATAAATGTGTTATCACCCATATGACTTCTAAACTCTACATTACTGGCTTTCGAGAAAACAATGTATACTATGTTGATTTTGATAATGTAAGTGATGATATAGTATGTATGCCTACCTTGATTGATGATGTGGATCTGTGGCATAGACGTTTAGGACATGCTAGTATAGAACATCTATCTAAGTTAAGTAAGAATGAGCATGTTAGAGGTCTACCTAAATTGAAATATGAAAAAGGCCAATTATGTGATGCATGTCAACTTGGTAAAATGCACAAAACCTCTTTTAAATCAAAACCGGTTATTTCCACCAAAAATGTGCTTGAACTGCTACATCTTGATTTGTTTGGTGAAATTGATGTCGTAAGTCTAGGAGGGTCTAAGTATGTCTTTGTTATTGTTGATGATTATTCTAGATATACTTGGGTTATCCTACTTGCAAATAAAAGTGATGCTTTTAACGAGTTTGCTAAGTTGTGCAGAAAGCTACAAAATGAGAAAAACTTAGCCATCAAAGAAATTAGAAGCGATCATGGAGGAGAGTACAAAAATTCATCATTCAAGACGTGGTGTGAAAAGTATGGCATTCATCATAACTTTTCATCTCCAAGAACTCCTCAACAAAATGGTGTGGTAGAAAGAAAGAACAGAACAATACAAGAGATGAGCAGGACAATGCTGAATGAGCACAACCTTCCCAAATATTTCTGGGGTCATGCAGTGGATACAGCGTGTCATGTGCTAAACCGTGTATACTTAAGGTCATCTCTCAACAAAACACCATATGAGCTGTGGAATGGTAGAGCTCCAAACATTTCATACTTCAAAGTCTTTGGAAGTAAGTGCTTCATTCTTAATACAAAGGACAAGTTGGGTAAGTTTGATGCCAAGTCATCCGAAGGTATTTTTATGGGTTATTCAAGTCATAGTAGAGCTTATATTGTTTACAATAAGACTGATAAAACTATGCAAGAATCTATACATGTTTCCTTTGATGAAACTAACCCTTTTGATAAGAAAGCTGCTGATGATGAGGATGAAGTGATTGAAGTGATCAAAAATAGATCACCTGAAACTAACAGTGAAAGTGTAGAAGAAGCCGAGGAGGAAGCTGAACCTCAAGAAGAAGTTATAGTGGAACGAGAGCCCCAAGACATTGATGATCATCTCCATGGAAGAACACACGATGATCTGCCCAAAACATGGAAATCAGTTCGAGATCATCCCATGGAGCAAATTATTGGTAGTCCATCAAAGGGGGTAACAACTCGCTCTTCTCTTAATCTTTTATGCTTTCATGGTGCTTTTGTCTCTCAAATAGTTCCAAATAATATCAAGGAAGCTTTAAATGATCCAGAATGGGTTTTGTCAATGCAAAAAGAACTTGAACAATTTGAACGGAACAAAGTTTGGCATTTAGTCGAAAAACCTGTTGACAGAACCATTATTGGTACCAAATGGGTTTTTCGCAACAAACTTGATGAAAATGGCACAATTTTATTAAACAAAAGCCATTTAGTTGTTCAAGGTTTTAACCAAATTGAAGGGGTGGATTTTGAAGAAACTTTTGCTCCTGTGGCTAGATTGGAGTCCATTAGGATAATTTTGGCATTTGCCTCCTACATGGATTTCAAACTACACCAAATGGATGTCAAAAGTGCCTTCCTAAATGGTTTCTTAGAAGAACAAAGTTTATGTAAAACAACCCCCTGGCTTTGAAGATTTTAAAAATCCCGATCACGTCTTTAAACTTGACAAAGCCCTCTATGGATTGAAACAAGCCCCTAGAGCTTGGTATGAGAGATTAAGCAAACATTTAACTGCCAATGGTTTCAAAAAGGGTAAGATTGACTCTACCTTATTCCTTAAAACCAAGGGCAAACATATCATAGTAGTTCAAATCTATGTTGATGATATTATCTTTGGATCTACTAATGATGATTTGTGCAAGGAATTTTCTGAGATGATGACTAGTGAATTTGAAATGAGTATGATGGGAGAACTTAACTTTTTCTTGGGACTTCAAGTGAAACAATCAAATGAAGGAATCTTCATATCCCAAACAAAGTTCTCAAAGGAATTGCTGAAGAAATATAACATGAATGACGCAAAAGAAATCAGCACTCCTATGGCAACAGCAACTAAACTAGATAAGGATGAGCAAGGTAAACCGGTAAATGAAACTATGTATCGAGGTATGATAGGTAGTCTCTTATACTTAACTGCATCTCGACCTGATATTTTGTTTGCTGTATGCTTGTGTGCTCGATTTCAAGCATGCCCAAAAGAATCACATTTAAAAGCTGTAAAACGGATTCTTAGGTATGTTAAAGGGACCATAGACTTTGGTTTGTGGTACCCGAAATCGAGTACGTTTGATTTAGTTGGTTTTTCTGATGCTGATTTTGCAGGTTGCACTCTTGATAGAAAAAGTACTAGTGGAACTTGTCATTTTCTTGGTCCTTGTTTGACCTCCTGGTCTAGTAAGAAGCAGAACAGTGTTGCTTTGTCCACAGCTGAAGCTGAATATGTGGCTATTGGAAACTGCGTCGCACAAGTTCTGTGGATGAAACAAACTTTGGAAGACTTTGGTCTAATTTTCGAAAATGTGCCTGTTTTATGTGATAATACAAGTGCTATTAATATTGCTAAGAACCCTATACAACACTCTAGAACTAAGCATATAGACATAAGACATCATTTTATTAGAGATCATGTGTCTAGGGGGAGCATTGCACTGAAATTTGTAGGCACTGATGACCAACTAGCGGATATCTTCACTAAACCCCTAGCTGAAGCTCCTTTTTGTAAAATCCGTAGAGAGCTAGGGATGCTTGATTATGCTAGTTTATAAAATGTTTTCTATTTGTTTTTTCACCCCCCCTCCTTTTTGATGAAAACAAAGGGGGAGAAAATATGCAAGTTACTATTATATGTGGGGAGAAAATAGGAGAAAATATATGCTTATGCTTAGAGGGAGCTTTTTTAAAAAGAATTTTCATTATTATCAAACCCTATGCATAATGTAATTTGTTATCATAAAAAAGGGGGAGTTTGTTGAACCAAGGGTAAACACTCCTTTATTTTGTATAATAACAAATTACATCATATCTACTAATGTTTCAAGTTGAGCAAAGTGCAGGACTTAATTTAAAGAGAAGAAGACACAAAAGAAGAGAAGCTTGAAGAAGAAGCAACATATGAAGTTCAAAACCCAAATTTTTGTGTCTAAGCCTTCTTTAGGACACCTTGTAAGGTCCTATCACCTAAAGTGTATGGCACTTTAGTTATTGAGAGAGATGACCTTTCAAAACATGCATGATGCATAAAAATAGTTTTGAAAAAATATTTCACAAAATTGCATGCATGCATAAGGTGGCAAGTTGAAAAAAATATTTTTAGGAAAGCTTGGAATCGATTTCCAACCCATTTCATAGGCCTTGGAATCGATTCTCAGGACCTCCTATATGGCCTGAAAATCGATTCCTTCATGTTTCCAAAGGGCCATGAATCGATTCCCATGCCTTCCAAAAAGAAAAGAATCGATTCCCTATTAATTCAACTAGCCTAAGAATCGATTCCTCCTATTTTTTATGAACTAAGAATCGATTCCCTATGCTTCTAAATGAACTGAGAATCGATTCTCAGGACCTCCATATGGCCTGAAAATCGATTCACGCCTTTCTTCATAAACAATGAATCGATTCCCTCTTTTTCCAAAACATCAATGAATCGATTCCTTTCTTATTTCAACTAAACAATGAATCGATTCTTTTATTTTTTAAAGGCAATGAATCGATTCATCAACATTTTGACTTGATCAATGAATCGATTCTTCACTTATATTAAATGTTTTTCAAAAATTTAAACGGTGCCTAAGCCTATAAATACCTGGGTTGAGCTTCACCTTGAGATCAACCACTGCTCACAATTTCTCTCTATTCTACTCTCTCTTGCGAAATTCTTAGATCTAATATTGTTCTTCATAATTTTCATATTATTTTGAATGCTCTTCATTTTATTATAGATCTAAGAATATAGTGCTTCATTGTTTTGAATCTTGTTCAAAAGTTTTGTGTTTTCGAAAATCATATATATCTTCTTAAGCTTTTGCAAGATCATATTTCATATCATATTTCAGAGCATCTATAATCCTAATATCACTCATCTCTCTCAGTTTCTAAACTGACACATTACTAAGAAGTGATTGGATCCATAGATCTCAACTGTGTAATTCTTATTTTGTTTTAGTGGTTATTTTGAAATCCTGGGAAGTTTTACTTGGGTCTCTCAATCAGGGTGATTGAGTTGGTTGAAATCCTTAGCGGGTGCTTGGGTTCTCAGTTCGGGGAATTGAGATTCACTATTGTTGAAGTCGACTGTTTGTAATAACTCTCTTCAATATAGTGGTTGCTAAGTCCAAGGGTTGAAAAGCCTAAGGCCGAGGACGTAGGGCTTTTATCCCGAACCTCGCTAAATATCTGTGTCTCTCTATCCCTTCTCTTTTTATTTTGCACTATTATTATAACTGTCTATATCTTATTATTGATACTGTCACAAATACGATTATTGTTTATTATTGATATTATTGTGCTTATATATCTTAGTCAATATTATTGTGCTAAATATTGTTATACTATCCTGTCATATTAAAATATCAATAATCATATTCACTGTGCTATTATCAATATTCATCTATCATCTTCTACATCTCTTACCTGATTACTCATCTCATTGTTCAAATCATACTTTCCGCATACGTTTTGAAAAGGATATAATCATCATTTTTGAAAAGAATCCATATTTACTTATAACCTTATTCACCCCCCCCCTCTAAGGTTATACTATAGTCTAACATTGGGTACAAAGGTAATTCCACCTCCTCTGTTTTGAACAAGAAAATAACGTTTGTAGCTGCTACTTCAAGTTATACACCTACTATTTTCTCTTGCACTTATTGTCAAAAAGGGAACCATAGCTCACTTAGATGTCCTATTTGTAAATTGTGTGAGCTTGGTACCCTTATACCTGCCTGTGAGAAACCAAGGTGGATTGTGAAAACAAACCCCATGATGACTAACCCACAAGGACCCAAAGAGAATTGGGTACCAAAATTTTCTACTTGATTTTAGTGCAGGTGTGCTACAAGGTATGGGGGTCAGATCAGTACCTTGATAGCAGAGACTCGAAGCTCATGACTAGAGACGCAAAAAAAAAATCTCTTAATACTCAAAAAGCAGTCATGTGACTTGTGATAACAACAATAGAGGAAGAATCACCAATGAAGGTTAGATTGGTAAAGTTTTGTTCACCTCTATTGAAAATGTGTTATATAGAAGAACTTAAGAATAATTCGTCAAGTATTAGACACATATGTGAAATAATTCTTTTGTGTGTGCATCAAAGTTTTTTTTAAGTGTTATCTTTCTGTTTTTTTTCTCTGCCTATCTAAAATAAAAACTCTATTGTGCTGGATCTTTGATGCAACCTATTTTGAAGATTAAATATGGTACCTATATTGTTGAACCAAGTATGACATATCTCATGGGTATCGTAGTTTCTATAATATCTTTTTTTTAAAACTGTGATGGTCCACCTTCTTTTGGCTAAGTTTTGCATTCTACAATCAATCAGAGGGATCATCAAGTAAGGGGGAGCATAGCATTAAACTGTTTTTTTATCTATCTTATGCTATGTGCTACTGTTGCGTGATTTTGCAAGTTTATAGTATGATTATGTATCTATGTGTTCCCCCCCCCCCTCCTTTTTGATGAAAACAAAGGGGGAGAAAATATATGCATGGGGGAGAAAATATCTGCTTATAATGTGATTAAGTGGGGGAGAAAATACCTGCTGCTATCTGTGCTTATATTGTGATTAATTATATGTTTGGATTAGTTGAATATTTTTATGCTTATGCTTAGGGGGAGCTCTTTGAAATTTTTTCATTATTATCACCCCCCTATGCATAATGTAATTTGTTATCATCAAAAAGGGGGAGTTTGTTGAACCATGGACAAACGCTCTTTGTTTTGTATGATAACAAATTACATCTTGTCTACTAATGGTTGCAGTTGAATGAAAGTACAGGGACAAAATCAAAGAACAGGGATTAAATCAAAGAGCAGGGATTAAAGTGCAATGGCTTGCAGAAGAAGCAACAATGAAGTTGAAGACCTAATTGTTTATCTGTTTTGATAAGACTCAAATGTAAGATCCTATCCCTTCAGCTTTATGACATTTAGTAGCTGAGAGATGATTTCTCAAAACATGCATGTTGCATCAAAACAAGCTTTGAAAAATATTTTATAAAATTGCATGCATGCATAGGGTGGCACCTAAACCTAAAAACAATTTTGTGGAAAGCTTGAAATGTATTTCCTAATCTATTATAAAGCTTGAAATCGATTTCCTAATCTATTGTTGAAGCTTGAAATCGATTTCAATACACAATGTTTTAAGCTTGAAATCGATTTCAATACACAATGTTTCAAAGCATGTAATCGATTTCTCCTTGAGTATGTGAAGCAAATAATCGATTTAACATTGAGTATGCTGGGCATATAATCGATTTTAACATACTCTATTTTGAAGAGAACAATCGATTACATACTCCAATGCTGCAAGCACATCATCGATTGTGATTTGTTTCCTTCTTAAAGGAGAACAATCGATTATGCTCATTGCACTTTCAGAGCACATAATCGATTGTTGTGTTATTGGTTTTATTCCAACGGTCAATTTTTTACATTTTCTATAAATAGGGACCTTGGATCTCAAATGAAAAACACACCACTCCACTTCTCTTCTACGCAATTTCAAATCAAAAGCAAAGAGAAAAAAATAAGAGCTTTCATTTTCAGATCTATATTTCAAAGTTCTTCATTTTCAAAAACCAATCATCTCTTACTATACTACTGAAGTGATTGGTTCGTGGATCTCATATTGTATTCGTTTTCTAAGTGGTTATTTTGAAATCATGGGAGGTGTTCTTGGGTCGTTCAATCAGTGAGATTGAAGCGGTGTTGAAATCCTGGGAGGTGTTCTTGGGTCGTTCAATCACTGAGATTGAAGCAGTGTTGAAATCCTGTGAGGTGTTCTTGGGTCGTTCAATCGGTGATATTGAAGCGGTGTTGAAATCCTTAGCGGGGAGCTCGGGTTCTCAATTTGGGGAAATTGGGATTGGCTATTTTGAAGTTGCCTGTTTGTAAAACATTCTTCATATAGTGGTTGTCAGCAAGTCCAAAGGTTGCAATGCCTGAGGCCGTAGGGCTTTTATCCCGAACCTCGTAAAAATCCTGGTGTATCTCTATCCCTCTCTCTTTACTTTCTTTACAGTTTATATTTGTCTTATTATCATTGTGCTGCATATCTGTCTATCCTGAATTCTGATAATAGCATAATATTACGCTGTGCCTGATCTGTCTGCTTAGGTGCATCATATTAGGTGCATCATACAGTTTAAATCTCAGTTTCCGCATTTGATTTAAACGAACATTGTTAATGCTTTAAATCTTAGTTTCCGCATCTGTTTTAAACAAGCATTGTAAAAGTTTTGAAAACCGGAAAGAATTCAAGTTTTGCACATAACCTTATTCCCCCCCCTCTAAGGTTATCCTATAGTCCAACAGATCCTTCTCAACCTTCTGAACAGTCTTTCTATTTCTGGATCCAACTGAAACTCTGGTGTGGAAGCCCTGTGCATACGCTGCAGTAGCTACTGCTGTAGGAACAGAGACAGCACACACAAAAGAATGAGAAAACAAAAAAAAGCACTAACTTACTAACTAATTAAACAACAATTAAACTTTTTTTCAATCCCCGGCAACGGCGCCAAAAACTTGTTGTGTAAAATTATGTGCAAGTATACTTGTTGTGTAATAGACACACATTTTGAAAGCATTTTTAACAGCAAATTAAGTAAAAGGGTGTGAAAATCAATATTGAGAATGAGTTGGAATGTGTTCACTAAGTAACTCTTTTCTAGTGCAGTAATGCTGCGTCTAATGCTGCAGCAATAGATGCTGTCGCAACAGTTGTTGTTTTGTCAAACACTTCCACTAGGGTTTCTCTACAAGAGTCTATGTATAGACCCTAAATAGGTACTCCCTAGGCTGCTCACGCACCCACAGTGTTCATCTCATGGATTTTGCCCTCCTATGTCTAGGGTTTAAGCAAGAAGCATTAAAGTGTCCTTTACTACTTACTATCCATGTTATCTTTTGAGATCTATTCATAAACCATTTCTGAATTTACAAATTTACTTAAGTTAGATGGCCATTCCTAATTTAAGATGGAAATATTAAGCTCACAAAAGATAAATTGCTAAAACATCAAACGCATTTCATACAATGCACTAAAAATTCATTACATAGATCCTAACATTCCAACTATGAGTATTTAGCTCATAGTGAGCAAACTAGACAAGAAACACAACTCAAACATAATTGTAAAAATCATATTCAAGAAATACAAGATAGAAATTATACTAAGTGAGAAGATCCGAAGATACACTCCAAGAAGAGAGTCTCGAGGAGAGGGTTCAGCTCCCACGTAGCACAATCAACAAGTATTGTGGCTCCTGTCGTTGCTGCAACAACGATTCCAGCAATGATCTTCGCAAGTTTGTAATAAAAGGTAGCGTAGGTAAAAATGGTGGAAAGCTATTTCTAAACTTTCCTCTTCAGACCTCCGCTCTTTAAATGAAGAAAGAGGCTCCCTTTTATAGCTCTAGGGTACATAATCCAAGAAAACCCTAAATTTGAGGCGCCTTTTGTCCTTTTACGTGCCTAAGGGTACAAGTGCCCAAGAGAAAGGTGGAATATTCCCTGCTCAGGTGTTGGCATTGGCTGGACATGCTCGTCCTTGCCATTACAACTGTCCTTCACTACTTTTAGCGCGTCCCATCCTTCTCTCTCATCTTTCGCATCAATGCATTGCTGTGGCAACTGATGCTGCGGCAATTGAACACACAATCAAAGCACACAAATAGGGCACCTAAATGCCAAATGTTAAAAACTCAGGAATGCAACCTTCTAAACTTAAAACATAATATTTACATACGCTAACTAGCTAATTACTTGAGAATAAACAATGAATTAACCTTAAGAATGCCTAAATAACTCTTATAAATAAGAGTTATCAATTAACCCCCCAATTTGTTTCATTTTCTATTCCGCTTTATTATATCAAGTTTGGCACAATTTTTGGTTGGCTATTCCAACTTAGTTTGGGCTAACTTTTGAGCTACCCGGTTCCCTTTCAAGACCTAGAGTTTAAAGTGTAAGAACAGTTATGGGCTTAGAAGACAATTCAGGCAAAAATTTATGTTTACATGCACATATTCATCATAGAATTCAGCCCTTTTTACTCTTTTTAATACAACTACTGATAATTGCTGCACTATTACATTAAACTCACAAGGAAAAACGGCAGTAACACAAAACATGGGAGGGAAATCCAGTCTTAACACAACAAAGAAAAGAAAAACAACAGAAAAGACAAATTTAAAAGGGTAAAGTACCAACTCCCCCATGCTTGGACTAAACATTGTCCTCAATGATTTGACAATAAAAACAACATGAAAGGGTAAGAGAAAGCTCACATGATTTACTGTTGACCGGGCGGAGGAGCCTGATGAATGTTGAAGTGCTGCATCATAGAGCGAAGCATATCTGACATGTGCTCCATTTGTTGACTATGATGCAGTTGGTCATCCCTTATTAGTTGCAGCTCTGCTCCTTGCCTCTGCTGCTCACTTTCTATTCTGCCACACCATGCTTCCAGATTAAAGTTTTGGGCATTTTCATAATCTTGCCCAGCCATCTCTTCGTCTACCTCTTGGACCGGCACCTCTTGGGGTATATCACCTGCAGCATTAAGATACAACCAGTTTTATGGGTTTCTTGTGTCTGTCCTTACCAGGTTTGGTAGTAGGATGGACTTTTGCTTGTCAACTAGCAAGTGAAACCTTGTTCTTGCTTTATTTGTAGCCCTGACTAGGAACATGCTCTCGCATATATCCATGTCAATGCTCATATTGCCGTCCAGGACATCTTGATAATTTAACCTCTCAGCTAGCCCCAATTTTTGAACAATATAGGTTACCATCCCCCCAATCACAATATCACCTTTGGGAAGTTCAGCAATATGAATCAAATTTCTGGTGATATAGTGAAGGGTGTTAACCTGCACCTGATGGATCATTGCCCATAACAGAAAAAGTTCTCCAGTCCTAATTCCACCCATCTCACCCCTGACCAAAAACAGTGCAAGCCATTATCCTACAAATGTACCGGAAGACCGAGTTATGAATTGAGCTTGCTTTGGCGGTCCTTGCCTCATATTGACCCCTTCCAGTAATCTGGGTCCAAAAGGTAGGAGGGTGATACCCTTCTGGCCTGACAGCGGGGTCTCTTGAATCATGAATCAACCCCACATTAGGAAATCCCAATTTTTCACCAAATGCATCCAATGACATTCCAAAATCTTCATTAAACAGTCTAAAGGACAGCCTATCATCAGTTTGGCATAGTGAACTTAAAAATTCACGAGTAAGCCCTTCATAAGTGGCCCTTTGTAGCCTCAAAAAATCTATCCAGCCCAGATTATTCAATAACTTTATGACATTGTCCTCTATCCCTAGGGTGTCAAGAGTAAGGCGAAAATGGAGATACCTTGTGGCGACGATTTTCCTGTTGTCAAGCAATTCATACCTTTCCCGTTGAGCTTTGTCCTTGAAAATAATTTCGTACGGGTTGCTTGAACTTGTACCATTCCTCTTCCACCCTTTCCCAGTAGAGGTACCAACAACATCACTGACTCTTGCCTTTTTAGAAGTCATTTTCGAATTCCTCAAAATTGGGGTTTTGGGTTTTGGAAAGAATTTGGGGTTTTTGGGTTCTGGAAGGTGAATGTAGTGTTTTTGGTGGTGGGTTTTGTGTTCCGGGTGGTATTTTGAGGTTGTTTATGGAGGTTTTGGTTTATGGGTATGGTGGTGTGCGAATTTTGGGAATTTTGTGGAGAGTGGTTGTATGGTGATTTTGATGGTTAGGTTTTGTAGAGGGGGTTGTGGGTAGTTGATTTGGGTCATTTTTATGGAGGTTTGGGTGTTGTTTGGTTGTATTTGAAGGTTGGGAAGGTATGGGTGTGGTAGGTTTTGAGTAGGAGAAGAGGTGAGGAAGAAGAAGAAGGTTGGGAAATGATGGGATCCGTAACTTGGCATTTCGATGAAACACGGAATGGGCTTCAGGAAGCGCACGGTTCGTGCCTGTCATACGCACTGATCGTGCGTGAGTTTCGCAATTATCTGCCAAAAATTCTTCTTCAGTGCGCACGGATCGTGCCTTGTCGGCGCACGAGTCGTGTGTGACCTTCGCAAAAGCTGCCCCCCCCCCCTTTTTTTTTAAAGAGGAACACTTTTGACCCATGCAAAACAAACATAGTTACCTCATGGGTTGCCTCCCACGCAGCGCTCTTTTAACGTCACTAGCTTGACCCGGACCTTCTTCTTAATTGGGATTTTGTAGAACCAAAGTGGTTCCCTTTTCAATCTCATCACCAATCAAATAAGTTTTCAACCTTTGTCCGTTCACTTTGAATGTACCGGTCTTTTCACTCCATATATCAACAGCTCCGAAAGGATAGACCTTACGGACTTGAAATGGACCGGACCATTTTGACCTTAATTTCCCTGGAAAAAGTTTCAGCCTTGAGTTGAAAAGCAATACAAGATCGCCTTCTTTGAATTCTCTTCGG
The DNA here is from genome assembly GCA_039519185.1 of Astragalus membranaceus. Taxonomy (NCBI): domain Eukaryota; kingdom Viridiplantae; phylum Streptophyta; class Magnoliopsida; order Fabales; family Fabaceae; genus Astragalus; species Astragalus membranaceus. The sequence goes on along the minus strand of CM076846.1, from coordinate 224,848,523 downwards.
AAGATACGCTTATCATGCCATTTCTTTGTTCTTTCTTTGTAAATTCGGGAATTTTCATAAGCGTCCATCCTTAGTTCTTCCAACTCATTTAACTGAAGTTTTCTTTTATCACCGGCTAACTTCATATCCAAGTTGAGAGTTTTTATTGCCCAATAAGCTTTGTGCTCTAGCTCAACCGGAAGATGACAAGACTTCCCATAAATTAGTTTAAAAGGACTCATACCAATGGGAGTCTTGTAAGCTGTCCGATAAGCCAAAGAGCATCATCAAACGTAATTGACCAATCTTTTTTAGAAGGAGAGACCATTTTTTCTAAAATACTTTTTATCTCTCTATTGGAAACCTCAACTTGGCCACTAGTTTGGGAGTGGTAAGGTGTTACAATTTTGTGCCTCACCCCAAACTTTTGTAAAAGTTTTTCAAAATGTTTGAAGATAAAATGGGATCCTCCATCGCTAATTACTACTCTTGGTATCCCAAATCTTTGGAAAAATGATTTTCTTGAAAAGCTTGATTACCACTTATGCATCATTTGTTGGAGAAGCAATGGCTTCAATCCACTTTGAAACATAGTCGACTGCAACCAGAATGTATTGGTTTCCAAAAGAAGACGAAATGGCCCCATGAAGTCAATTCCTCAGACGTCGAAAATTTCAACTTCTAGAATATTGTTCATAGGCATTTCGTTTCTTTTGGAAATACTTCCAGTGCGTTGACATTGATCACATTTAGAAACAAAATGATGCACTTCTTTAAAAAGTGATGGCCAGAAAAAACCAGATTGAAGAATTTTAAAAGCAGTCTTTTTAGAACTGGCATGGCTACCATAAGAAGAAGAATGACAGTGAGTAAGAATGTTACTTACCTCTTCTTCTGGGATGCATCTTCTGAAAACACCATATGCTCCCCTTTTGAAAAGGAGGGGTTCATCCCAATAGTAATGTTTAACATCAGAGATGAATTTCTTCCTCTGTTGGTAGTTCAAGTCCGGAGGCAGCACACCAGCTGCAAGATAGTTCACATAATCGGCATACTAAGGTGCTTCAGTTTGCACCAAAGAGAATAGTTGATCATCCGGAAAGGAATCATCAAGCGACAGCTCATTCTCATTGGTCTCTTGCAACCTTGACAAGTGATCAGCCACAACATTTTATGTACCCTTTTTATCTCTTATCTCCAAGTCAAATTCCTGGAGGAGCGAAATCCATCGGATCAACCTCGGCTTAGCATCTTTTTTGCTCAACAAATATTTTATTGCCGAGTGATCCGTGTAGATGATGATTTTGGACCCCACCAAGTATGACCTGAATTTATCAATGGCAAAGACTACCGCCAATAACTCTTTTTCTGTTGTGGCATAATTCACTTGGGCATCGTCCAAGGTTCTACTAGCATAGTAGATAGCATGCATATTCTTATCCTTCTTTTGACCTAGAACTGCCCCAACCACATAGTCACTTGCATCACACATTATCTCGAATGGAAGATTCCAATCCGGTGGTTGCATGATTGGGGCAGTGGTCAAAGCTTCTTTTAACCTGCAAAATGCTTTATGACAAAAATCATCAAAAACAAAAGCTGCATCCTTAAGGAGCAAGCTTGTTAGTGGCTTAGTAATCTTGGAAAAATCTTTTATAAACCGGTGGTAGAAACCCTGCATGACCCAAGAAACTTCTTACCTGTTTGACCGAGGTAGGAGGTGACATTTTTTCAATGATTTCAATTTTAGCCTTGTCAACCTCAATACCTCATTCAGAAACCAAATGCCCAAGTACAATACCTTCCCTCACCATAAAGTGGCATTTTTCCCAGTTCAAAACAAGATTTACCTTTTCACACCTTTCAAGAACTTTTTCAAGGTTAGCCAAACAGTTATCAAAACTTGATCCATGTACCGAGAAATCGTCCATAAAAACTTCCATTATATTTTCAACAAAATCCGAAAAGATGGACATCATACAACGTTGAAAAGTAGCAGGAGCATTACACAGACTAAAAGGCATCCTTCTATAAGCATAAGTGCCATAAGGACAAGTAAAAGTTGTCTTTTCTTGGTCGCTAGGATGAATGGGTATTTGAAAGAATCCAGAATACCCATCCAAATAGCAAAAGCGTGAATGCCTTGCTAACCTTTCTAGCATTTGGTCAATAAAAGGGAGGGGAAAGTGATCTTTACGGGTCGCTTTATTAAGCTTCCTATAATCGATGCACATTCTCCATCCCGTGACAGTCCTAGTAGCAATGGATTCATTTTTCTCATTTTTTATAACTGCAAGGCCTCCCTTTTTAGGTACTACTTGAACAGGACTAACCCGTTTACTGTCTGAAATTGGATATATAACCCCAGCATCAAGGAGTTTAAGTACTTATTTTTCACAACTTCCTTCATGTTAGGATTTAATCTCCTTCGATGCTCAATGGAGGGTTTATAATCCTCTTTAAGTAATATCCTATGCATACATAATGAGGGATTTATTCCCTTAATATCCTCAATAGTATAACCTACAACTTTAGGGTATTTCTTGAGAATATTAAGTAATTTATTTGTTTCCACCTCATTTAAGTTTGCATTGACAATAACAGGAAAAGTAAAGTTTAGACCCAGAAATTCATACCTTAGAGATGACGGTAGAGGCTTTAGTTCCACCTTTGGAGCTCCTTTTGGAAGAGGATCAGATTCCTCAACCAAGTCTTCAATGCCCAAACCTTTTATAAAAGGATTTTCATCCAGCTATTTGGCATAGGCTTGGGCTTCTTCAGCCATTTCTTTATTTGTTCTGCCTATTAGGCATGTTTCTAAACCATCGTGTGAAGATTATGCTAAAGAGCAGTCTTCCACGCAATGGTCAACAATATCAACTCTACAACAAGAGTCCTTAATGGAAGGACTTTTCATAAGATTAGAAAACTCAAACTCTATCTTTCTTCACCCACATTGAATGCCAACTTACCATTTTTTACATCTATTATAGCCCCTGCAATGGCAAGGAAATGTCTTCCCAACAAAATTGGAACTTGGGAATCCTCCTCTATCTCCATCACAACAAAATCGGCCGGTATAAAAATTTGTCCTACCTTAATAGGAACATCCTCTAAAATCCCGGTCAGATATTTAATGGAGCGGTCAGCCAACTGTATAGTCATTTTGGTGGGTTTTAACTCCCCTAGGTCCAGCCTCTTAAAAAGGGATAATGGCATTAGACTCACACTGGCTCCTAAATCACACATGGCTTTGTTTATAGTTTCACTCCCTATCACACATGGTATAGAAAAACTACCAGGGTCTTTTAGCTTTGGTGGCAGTTTATTTTGAATAATAGCACTACATTCTTCAGTTAGAGCCACTGTCTCATTGTCATCTATCTTTCTTTTCTTAGACAGAATTTCTTTTAAAATTTTTGTATAAGATGGCAATTGAGACAGTGCATCTGTGAAAGGAATGTTTATGTAGAGCTTATTCGAAAGATCAAAAAATTTCTTAAACTGCTCATCAAGTTTTGTTTTTGCAAACCTTTGTGGGAAGGGAATGGTGGGCTTGTATGGTGGAGGTGACACATACAGTGTTTCTTTTTCTTTCTTTTCCTCTACCCCCTCATTTTGTGGATTTTCTTTTTCACTCTCATTACTAGTACCCTTTGGTTCCTCTAAGTGTTTCCCACTCCTTAAGCTGACAGCATTGATTTGGGCTTTGGGATTTGGCTCTGGCTGTCCAGGAAATATTCCGGAGGATTTAGAGGATGAAGCGACTTGCTGAGCCACTTGAGAAATTTGGGTTTCCAGCATTTTGTTGTGAGTAGTGATAGAGTCTACTTTTGATGTTAACTTTATAAGAGTATCATTCAAAAATGAGTTTTGGTTTTTGAACTCTTCATTTTGTTTAGTTTGAGTTAACACAAAAGTTTCCAATAAAGTTTCCAAGTTGGATTTTTGAGGGCTCCTTTGATTTTGAAAACCGGGGTGTGTTCTAGCTGCTGGTTGGTTTGATGGAGGATTTTTATATGAAAAATTTGGATGATTCCTCCATCCGAGATTATATGTGTTTGAAAAAGGGTCTCCCTTTTGAGCGAAATTAGCTTGCTCAGAACCATCAGTAGATGCCCCTAGTTGGCATTATGTACCAATGTGGCCAACTACGCCACAAATTTCACAAAAAGAAGAAGTAGTAGGAGAAACAACGTTTACACTCAGGTTATCAAATTTGGCAAATAGTGCATCTGCCTTAGAAGCTATATGATCAAGGGCAGAAACATCGTACTTACCTGGTTCTCTCTTTTGTGCAGATGGAGCTGTGATATCTCTCTCGCTTGTCCATTGGTAGTGATTCTACGCCATGTCCTCAATCAGAGCATAAGCTTCTTCAATATTCTTGTTCATCAAAGCACCACCTGCATCTGCATCAACAGTCATTTTTGTGCTATACAACAAACCATTATAGAAAGTGTGGATGATCAACCATTTCTCTTGTCCATGATGGGGGCAAAGCCTTAGCATTTCCTTGAAACGCTCCCATGCATCATAAAGAGACTCCCCGTCATTCTGAGTGAATCTTGTAATTTGACTCCCCATCATTCAGTTTTAGAGTGCCACAGTACTCAAGGAAAATAGATAGATGGAGATTAGGATCATCAGTGGCTGATCCAGAAAATTGATCCTGTTGTACCATAGAAAGTAAAGATGGCTTAAGTTCAAAATTATTAGCATCAACATTAGGATGCACAATAACACCATGGGGTTCAGCCGTAGAAGGCGTAGCATACTTTTTGAGAGTACGATTTTGATTTTCCGCCATTTCTTGGTTATTGCGCAATTCTCTTCTTCTTCTATGTAGAAATCTTTCAATCTCAGAAATTGGTTGAACAATTTCTCCGAGACTTCGGACTCTTCGCATTCAAAGAAGAGAAAAAGAAAACAAAAGAAAATAAAAATTTCAGTCTAACCGGTACCAAAAAGTTGATTAATATCACTAACTCCCCGGCAACGGCGCCAAAAACTTGACACGCCGCAAGTATACGGTATATCGCGTAATAGAAAGTATCGATCTACAGGGAGTTAAGTGTGATTACCAATCTAATTTTTAGTGGTGATTAGCTGAAAGGGAATGATTTCGTAGAAAAGTATGTTTGGTTAAAATTCAGAATACAAAAAAAGCGTCCTGGGATTATGGTGAAATCCCAATGACGGAGCTAAAACAACCCCTTAACTATCCTCTATCTTATAATTAAATTTGTGTTTTAAGGACAAGGTATTCTTTGGTGTAATTCAAGTTTACTTTCGAAATACAAGAACGTGTCTCGAAACAACGATCAAGCCTATTCTCATGGTTGATCATTGCAGAGACCCATTGAGCACAACCTTATTGTCCCAAGGCTATCAAAGCTATTCTCATGCTTTTATTGACCTTGTCTAAATTCATTTGTTCCAATGTCAAGCTTCACCTATCGGTACTTCACTTGACATTTGTTTTATAAAGTTTGTACGATGAACTTAGATTAAAACAAAGCAAATTCTAATAAGATAGAGTTTAGCCTTGGAATTGTTTTAGGGACCCATCATTGGATTGTTTCCCACAATCCCAAAACTAAAGAAGTCTGCTCACACATGATCATAGTAGACAAAGGAGTAGAAGAGAATGACATAATTTAAATAGCAGAATATAAATAACAAGGAAATAAAAGTTCTAGAAAATAAATGACAGAAAGTAAAGTTGCAAGAATAGAAAGAACAAAATAACAATAGAACAAAACCTTAAGAGAAAATGCAAGAACTTTAGATTAAACTTTGGAATGAAACTACAATGGTAAGAGATCCCTATGAAGCTACATTGAGGTCCTTTTTATAGTGTAGGATCAGTAGACAAAGCACTAAATACAAATTACAATCCATAAAGAAGAGAATGGGAAGAGTTCGTAACATCTTTGAATTCAGATGGGACGCACGGATCGTGCTAGGAAGGCGCACGGATCGTGCTCAGTGAAATCAACTTGGAATTCACACTACACAAAAACAGCGTATTAGCGACGGATTTTTCCCTCGCTAATGCCTTTTTCCCTCGCTACTGACTGTTAGCGACGGAATTAGCGACAGACCAATTCCGTCGCTAAACCACTTGTCGCTAATGGTTAGCGAGGGAATAAAATCCGTCGCTAAAATTAGCGACGGAAAATCCGTCGCTAAACACTGTGCACACTGACTGTTGCAGTTGATTTGACACTGACACTGACCAACTTTAGCGACGGAAATCCGTCGCTAAAATCCGTCGCTAATCTCTTTTTTTTAAAAAAAAAACACTAATCTCAGATAGAGAGAGGGAGAGATAAGGGGTTGGGGAGGAAAATGGAGAAGGAAAAGAAATGAAAGAGGATGGTGTGGTGTTGGAGGGAGAAGATGAAGATGATGGTGGTGGTGGTAAGAAAAAATGAAAGAGAAAGAGGAAAATGGAGAAGGAAAAGAAATTAAAGAGGAAGAGGAGGAAATGAAAGAGGGTGGTGTGGTGGTGGTGTGGTGTTGAAGGGAGAAGATGATGGTGGTGGTGGTAAGAAAAAATGAAAGAGGAAGAGGAAAATAGAGAAGGAAAAGAAATGAAAGAGGAAGAGGAGGAAATGAAAGAGGATGGTGTGGTGCTGGTGGTGTTGAAGGGAGAAGATCGATGATGGTGGTGGTGGTAAGAAGAAATGAAAGAGGGAGAGGAAGAAATGAAAGAGGAAGAGGAAAAAACGGAGAAGAGGAAGAAATGAAAGAGGAAGAGGAAGAAATGAAAGAGGAAGAGGAAGGATTCAGGTTTATAAAAAAAAATTACCCGTTAGCGACGGATTTAGCGACAGATTTCCCTTGCTAATGTCTGTCACGTGTCAAATCAACTGCAACGGTTAGTGGCACAATTTTCCAAACATTAGCGACGGATTTAGCGACGGATTTCCTTCGCTAATTCAAACCAAAATTTTCAAGTTTCGCGCCATGTTAAATCCGTCGCTAATTTAGCCAATTTCCGTCGCTAAAGACATTGTTTTTCAATCCGTCGCTAATACTGTGAATTTCCGTCGCTAATTTTGATTTTAGCGACGGACCACCTATCCGTCGCTAAAATCCGTCGCTAATCCATGTTTTTTTTGTAGTGTCAAAACGGCACAAGGCGCACGGTTCGTGCTTAGTAGGCGCACGGATCGTGGGCTGTGAAACTTTTGGACTTCTGATTTGCGAACGGTCCGCACGGGTCGTGCTTAGTGGGCACACGGATCGTGCACTTCCTTTTCTTTAGCATGTTTATTAATAACTGAAAGCATTTAATATATTATATTAAATTCTGTTAACTTGTTCAATTAAGATGATTGTTAGTTTATAAAAAAGTTGAGATGATTTTTTTATCAATGGGAATAAAAATATGATTTTTTTACAAATATGAAAATTGTTATCTAAACTAAATTAAAAAGTTATATAATGCTAAATAGTGTCAAGTTTATTGGCTATATAATTTTAAAAAATGTCAAATAAAGTTTAGCGTATTGATTAACGAATGTTTTGTTCGTAGAAAATAGCGGATAAAAGATAAGTTAGAGGATAAGCTAGCTTGTTTAGATTTGATAGTGACGGATCCAAAAAAAATTGTTAGTGGGGCCAAAATACTGGCTAAAATATTTTCTCAAAAAACATCGTAAACTTTTTTAAAATAATAATTTTATCATAGAAAAATACTAAAATATCAAAATTCTACCAATTACATAGCTATAAAAGTAAAATTAGTACCAACTTATGGGAATTTCTACCTCTTGTGAATTTCTAAAATTAGATCCAAAATTAGTTTTCTTTTTACTTACCTCTTGTAAATTTCTACTTTTAATGTTAAAAGTAATGTTATGGGAGCAACTCATATTATTTTATGGGGGCAAAACAAATTTATTATATATATATATATATATATATTAAGTGGGGGAAAACTTATTCACTATGAGCAATCCACCATAAGCTAGTGGATTGGCCTTGCCAAACAAAACATTAATGAGAAAAATATTTTACCAAATAACTCGATTCTTTTCCTTAAATAAATATTTAAAATAATTTAATCATTAAGAATTTAAACTTTTATAAAGAAAGATAACAATTAAAGAATTTAATTAAAATAGCAAAAAAGTAAAAAAAAAATATCAAATTCATTAAGACATTCCTTTAAAAAATTCATTAAAATATTATTATAAGATTTTATTCATTTATTGACAAACAATAATAAATATATTAACAAAAGCAATTAATTCAAAATAATAATAATAATAAAATTGAGAAGAGTCATGCCATAAGACAAATAACACATACCCAAAAAATAAGACAAGCAACATCGTATTCTTCCTTACAAAAATACTACGAGGTGTGCCGGCAGGAAGTGTGTTTTCAGCAGTGTCACTGCCAAAGGAAGTAGAGACAGCTCATCTCTTTTCCCGCAAATTCGCGCCATTTTCTGTGTCCAGGTCTCAACCTTTTATCCCAAAAAATCTTCTAAACTAAAGTTCATTTTTCCCATGTCCTTTTCAGAATTTAGCACGATATATCGCAACTTTTTATTCCTACAAAATTTAAAATTACTGAACAATTTGGCTTATATTGCACACTTCAAAATAGCGTAACTACCTAATGCCTTTCGTTTCAGTTTTTTTGTCTTTTTCTTAGGAAACGGAACAATTTGATCTGTCTGAGAAACTAACTATAAAGCCTTACGAAACCCCCAATTTTAATTTTGATTTTTTGTTTTTTGTTTTCACAATTGATGACGTGTATGCTATGATGCAGTGTGATGGGCTGTATATAATTTGTTTTGATGTGAATAACAGGGAAGTTTGAAGATGGAGTTTTTGGCAGAGTATGCTGCGACTAGTATGGGGAGAGAGTTTGTTGCTGGAGGACTGGGAGGACTGCTGGTATTGTATTGAGTTACCCGTTGGATACACTGCGTGTCATGCAACAACAATCTGGGAAAGCCTCTGCTTTCAGAATCCTTAGAAATGTGTTGGCTAAGGAAGGACCCACTGCTCTCTACCGTGGCATGGCTGCCCCTTTGGCCTCTGTTGGTTTTCAGGTCTTTTTCTTACTTCCATCTCTAAATCTTCATGTTTTAACATTAACTGAAACTGTTTTGTTGCGTTAATGTCCTCTTGGTGTTTGTTTGTGTGGATGCTTTATACTAATACTAATGTATATGGTCTTATATTATAAGTCAGATATATATATATATATATATATATATATATATATATATATATATATATATATATATATATATTATTCAATAAACTTAAAACTGTAAAATTTTCTTATAATAAGGATGAGAGGAAGTAAATGATAATGGTGTACCTTGAATTTTTTTGGTAGAGATGTGTCTTGATTGATATAAGGTGTTTATATATTCATAAAAAGTTTCATCTTCCTATCAATTGCCATATTATTTTTGTGTGAACAATGAGTAATAAGTCTAAAACTTCATGGATGCTATTCAAATTCATTATCGCTTAATTGTAAATTTGGCTTTTTTATTTTTAAAACCAATGATTTTGGTCCCATATTTCATTTTTAATGAATTTGGTTTCCATATATTTAATTTGTACGAATTTTGACCTATTTTTTTAGTGACACTTTTGTATCAAAAATTATAGATTTCTTATTGTTTTAGTCCTTAAAATCATGTATTTTGGAATTCAGAGGACCAAATGTGCAATTAAAGAAGTAGGGAGTAAATTCTTGACAAATAAAGAAATGTGGGGACCACATTTTGAAAACTGAAATTGGGGGACCAAAATCGTGATTTGAAAAATAGGGGATGGAAAATATAATTAAAACAAAAACTTTAAATTATTAATGATTTCAACATTTATATATATTAAAAAGGTATTTTTTTTTCTTCAAATATTAGCTTTATAAAATTTATTTGAATTTATTAATGCATAAAAGTTTTTATTATCAATTATTAAGTATTTATGTTTCAAAATATTTTATAATTTATTAGTACACTAAATTATTTTTTCATTTACTTTATTTTTTTATATTTTAATATTTCATTTTTTTTAAAATGCTAACAATAAAAACACGGGTGAAGCTAACCAAAACACGTGGAGTCATACACACTCAGCCCGTAAAACCTAGAGCGTGGGGTTCAGCGGTCAGGGCTACCTTAACCAAGGGTCGGGGGTTCGATCCCCGCCTTGGGTACGGAGCAACGTTAAAACTTTGGGCCAGCTGTCCTGCCCCTCGAGGCACATACAATGAGCGAGAGATTAGTCACTTCTGTCCGTGCGGTAGATATCGAGGTTTACTCAAAAATACACACTCAGCCAATGTCCTCCACCAATAAAATACAAACTTTTTTTTGACATCTAAAATACAAACATTTTAATTAAAAAAAAAATTGGTGAATAAAATAATAAGACGGAGACCGAAAACATCGGAGGTACAACAGGAGAAGAGAAACAACTAGCACTGCCAGCAGTCAGGGTTGTTGCTGACATCAAATCCTAAAGAGGGCATTTGTTGCGCAACAGTAGTTAAGAAAGGGGCCCAACAGAAAAGTTTATTCTTGACATAGAGAAACACATGTAGTAGGTGGATTTGCTATAATTAAATGGAAAAGTTCTAATTGGCTCGAGATTTGACGCCCTCGACATGGACATGCAAAACATGATTGGAGATATATATTTCATCATTTGCTAATCAATAGGAAATCATTGACAATCATCTGGAAATAATTAATAGCAGCCATGGGAATTTCAAATCCAACCATAATCGGCACGGGAAGCCCCCAACAGTGGTGACCTCAGATGGTATAATGCAGAAACCATTATTGATGCCATTTATAATAACAAATTGATTGGTGTTGGCTTTATAGGTGACTCATACACCTGGCGTCGAGATGGAGTGAGGAAACAACTAGATATAGCGTTTGTTAACTATGAGATCAGATTCTCATAGGCTAATCTTCAAGTTGACCATAGGCCCTAGTTCAAAGCTCCTTGGATTACTCATGAGAAATTCATAGCTAGGTCATCCAAAATAATTGGTGTGGTGACTGCAACAATTGGTGCAATAAGGTGAATGAGTTTAAGAGTACGCTAGCTCAAGCAATTGAAAAAACACACAATTGACAATATCTTTGCTAAGAAGCAGTTCCTTCTCCATATATAAGATTGCACAGATTAATCATAAGATGGCTAAATGATGGTCCAACTAACTGCTCTTTCTTCAAAAGGAAATTTGGAGACAATATGAACAAGTCATAGGCAATGAGGAATTGTTGTGGTTCCATAAATCTCGCTCCAAGTCATGGGGTCACTATGTTTCGTAGGAGAATGAATCGTGTCATCAAAGCTCTTAAAGTTAAAAGGATCAAAAGGATTCACTTGGAAAGTGGCACCACACCCTCATGACCAATACAAAGAGAACTTGAAGGCACAATTTTGCAGCGTGGAGGATTCTCCTTTCCATTGTTTTCGCTAAAGAAAGGAACAACACACAAGGAGAGGCAACGTTCCTGACACCTTGTTTTCTACATGCATGGCTCTAAATATGGTTTGAAGGAACAACACACAAGGAGAGATTCCTTCAATGATGTAATGCATCCCTCCCTTACTCGTGCTTTGTATGTTAATAGGAGAGATTCCTTTGGCCTGCCTTGGACTTTAGTTGTTGTGTGTTGGGGATTTAGCCACTCAATGTCAACCAAAAAAAGAATTAAAAAAAATAAATGTTATATAGGCCTGCATGCATAAAAAAGAGAATCTATTTATTGTGTGTTTGGAACCACGACTAGAGGCTGTCAAACGCGAGTTGAAGTGTACGCCACTAGTGTAGCTTTTGAGTGGACGTGAGTGTAAACATGAAAACAAACACGCTATTACTTAGGTGTTTGTTTGTATCTGAAATGGATATAAATGGATAAATAGCTTAATTAGGTGTTTATGGCATACACGCCTATTAGTATCTGAAATGTATTTAGGGTCTGTTTGGATAAATAGCTTAATTAGGTGTTTATGGCATAAAAACTTATCGTATAAGCAAAAGTTGTTTATATAATAAATGATAAAATAATGTTAAACTATTTTTCTGTAAGTCATAAGATGTTTTCATAAGCTATCCGGTCGAGTTTATGGAAATTAGCTGAAAACAGCTTATGAACATATCATAAGATGTTTTCATAAGCTCTTCCAAAAAGTCTCATAGGTGCTTATGCTAGTAGATAAGTTCAAATAAACTGATCCAAACGGGCCCTTAATATTTTTTTCATCTGTAATTAATATTTTATTAGGTGTTAGTTTTTTACCGTAAAAAAAGAAACAAAGTAAAGGAAAATTTATAATAGTGTTAAATATATAATTTCAGAAACTACACTTTTAACAATATAAAAAAATTAGTTTTGATTTCTCAAAATAGTGATAGTTAGTTTGTACCAAAAAAAGTAGTGATAGTTAGTATTTGCCTTCCAAAATATTGTTTAAGGTGCTTTTTTTAGGCTTGTTTTATGGACCGTCTCATCCATATTTTCCACCCAACCATTGCATATGTACGTGGACAATGGTTTCTACTGCAATTTAACATGTTGTGTTTTTGTTGTTGTTAAATGTTGCTGCTGCAGAATGCTATGATTTTTCAAAGCTATTCAATTTTCACAACAGTATTTAGCCCGACCATATCATCTAATGGTCCTCCTTCCCTCAAGACTGTTGCTTTAGGAGGACTTGGTGCGGGTGCTCTCCAAAGTGTACTGATCTCTCCTGTTGAGTTAGTCAAAATTCGCCTCCAGTTAAGGAAAAAGACAGGCCAAATAACAGAAACTGAAAAGAGTCCTATGAGGTTGGCTAAGAATATTTGGAAAACAGAGGGACTTCGTGGCATATATAGAGGATTTGGGATTACTGTGCTTAGAGATGCACCTGCTCATAGCATCTACTTCTGGACATATGAATACACAAGGGAAAAACTTCACCCTGGCTGCAGAGAAAGTTCTCAAGAAAACTTTAGCACTATGTTTATAGCTGGGGGATTAGCTGGGATTGCGAGTTGGCTTTTCAACTACCCTACAGATGTTATAAAAACTAGGTTGCAGGCTCAGACATCTTCTTCAATGAAATACAAAGGTATCTTGGATTGTGTCCTTAAGATCGTTAAAGAAGAAGGACCTGTTACGTTGTGGCGAGGTTTGGGAGCTACAGTTAGTAGAGCATTTGTCATGAACAGTGCTATATTCCCTGCTTATCAGATCACTCTAAAGTTTTTGCTTGACAACTGAAGCATATGCATGCATCGGCGCCATTACTCCTCCAATGTTTAGTTGAGGGACAAACAGAATCGAGACAACAAAATAAAATACTATCAGTTGGAACAAAAAGCTTTTTCTTTTCAACAAAATAAAATACTATCAGTTTGAAGTAAACATGATATAGCTTTAATATATTATAAAGTAGATTTGGCATCAAAAAAAATATTATAAAGTAGATGCATATATTTTTAACTTGAGTGAGAAATATGTTTGGTGGGCACCCGCTTAAGTGTGACCCACTAGATAAAAAAGAACCGGGAAATGCTCTTTATCGCGAAACTTTTATCGTGAAATGCTTGGCGAACTTTTTCTATTGGCTATGTTTTGTGTGTTTTGCAAAGTACGTATTTTCACCCAAAACTTTTCCTTCTTTTGAAAACGTGCCACATACACGTTCGCTACTCGCTAGGTCGGGATGAATATACTTCGCTATATATAACACACTGAAAAGAAAAAGAGAGAACGTAGATATATGATTTTCTAATTTTCCACGTGATTAGCAAAAAAAAAACTGATGAGTGATATTGTAGATATGTTTTGCTAATTTTGATTTAGGGAAGATTTGTTAGGTTCAACTAAAATTTTAAGATAAGGTGAGAGTATCTCTTAGGATTAATTTAATTAGGATTATGATTTTTCAATTTAATTAATACTAGGAGTCTTGTAAGTTGTATCTCTTTAATTATAGAAGAGAGAGGCTGAATGCATTTAAAGGTGTGATGCAAAATGTAGAGAGCACACGAAAGAGACAAACACACATGCACACATAGAGAGGGAGAGAGGTATGTAAAACAAGCACATGACAAAGAATGTGGATGGGATTTCCAAGTTTCAGACTAGAAAACTTGTGACGTTATAATGTTGATCTAGTAATAATGGATATTTTTGTTGAACAACATAAATTCTTGTGTTCTTTATTGCTTTCTTTGGGTGTGTTGGCATTCGCCAAAATTGATATAAAAAATCGTTTAGCATTATTGGAATATGCTATTGTACAAAATAAAGACTCAACACAAAGAGTGAAGATATAAGTCAAAGTGCCACTCACTCCATAAGAGACCCTCACAAGCTTGAAGATACCAAAATCTCTCAAGTTACAACTGCATGCAGTTAGTTAGGAGTTAGAATTCCGTTAGATTGTAAAACTGATTCAGTTGTAATCTCTCTACTGTATATATACCTCATGTAAAGAGAAACAATCAATCAATCAATGGAATCACTGATTCAGAATATCACTCTCTATTATGGTATCATTCGCTGTAATAGATCCTCAAATCCTCGCTTCCCCCTTCGTCACCGTCATCAGAACCTGAAGCAACGCTCTGTCAATGGCGGCGGAGAGTTTGCCCAAACAGATCGTGCTCAACAACAACATCTTCGGCCACAGCGGTGCTTCGTCCAATACATCACATGGCTTCGCCGCTGCACCGAAACTCTCTATCAAGGTGGAAGATAAGAACTTCCTATTATGGAAGCAACAGGTAGAAGGTATCATCACCTCCTACAAACTGCATCGATTCTTGGTAAACCCTGGAATTCCACTGAAATACAAATCGGAAACCGATCGTGCGGCGGATACCGTCTCCGATGAATACGAGCAATGGCTCGTCCAAGATCAACTTCTATTCACATGGCTTCTATCCACACTTTCTGAAGCGGTGCTCTCATGAGTGTTGATGTGCAAACATTCGCATCAAGTTTGGGATCGGATTCACAAGCACTACTACTCTCATCTCCGTGCTCGTGTTCGCCAACTAAGATCTGAACTGAAGAACACCAAGAAGGCAAATTGTTCTATCTCCGAATACATCACGCGTATTCACACTCTAGCAGATTCGCTTCAATCAATTGGCGAAACTATCTCAGATCAGGACAAGATAGACATCATGCTTGATGGCTTGCCCGAGGAGTACAACTCCTTTGTAATGATGATATATGGGAGATCTGATGTTGATTCTACCACAATCTCAGATGTTGAGTCACTCTTACTGGTTCAGGAGCCGCAATTTGACAAACACCGGCAAGAGTTAGCAGCAACACCGGTGAGCGCCAATGTTGCTCATGCATCAAATGCATCAAACCCTAATTTTTCGAACATTCGTGGTAACTATCGTGGCGCACATCAGCTCCAGCAGTGCAAACCGGTTCAATACCTACTTGCCAAATATGTGGAAAATACGGTCATGCTGCTGTGGAATGTTGGCACAGGTTTGATGAAGGCTATGAATCGCCAGCAATTCAAGAAAATCAGCAACAAAATGCTTCCAATGGTGCTGAGTCAAATGGAGCCAAAGAAGTCAAGGACAATGAAGCTTCCACCTCCCAACCACGAGTGAACTATGCTGCTGCTGTCACCGATGATGCAGATCCACATGATCCTAATCTCTGGTATGGAGATACAGGTGTGTCCCACCACGTTACTCCACATAGCACTAATCTTGACACTAACACACCTTACATAGGCACCACACAAGTAGCCATGGGAAATGGCCACGAAATTCCTATTAAATCAGTTGCCTCAACCAATTTTCAATCTCATTTCAACTCTAAAGTTATGTTGAAACTGCACAAACTTTTACATGTTCCTAATATAAAGAAAAACCTGCTTTCAGTGTCAAGATTTGCAAAATATAACAATGTCTTATTTGAATTTCACTCCAAATACTGTCTTGTGAAATCTCAGGTAACTAAGGAAGTGTTACTCAAAGGCATTGAAGGCAAAGATGGATTATATGCCTTTAGAATTTTTCCTTCACGTTATGGCAAGTCTACTTCTGTTGTTGTTAACAATGTTGAACCAAATAAGTGTAAACACACTAGTATATCTGATTCTGAATTTGCTCTGTGGCATTCTAGGTTAGGGCATACAAATGTAAACAATGTCAAGTCTATACTCAAATTGTGTAATCTGTGTTGCTCAAATAAAGTTGATTTTCCTATTTGAAAATCGTGTTGCCTAGGTAAATCACACAAGTTGCATGCTCCATTCTCCACCGCAAAGCACACACAACCATTTGAACTTATACACACTGATTTATGGGGCCCATCACCCTCCCCCTCAAAATCAGGGTACAATTATTATATAGCCTTTGTGGATGCACACACTAAGTACACTTGGGTATATTTTCTGAGAAATAAATCAGATGCTTTCTCTGCTTTCAACTTATTTCATGCTAGAGTTCAAACTCAATTTAATGCTAAAATTCAAGCTGTACAGTCTGACTTTGGTGGTGAATTTCGCCCATTTACCCAACATTTAGCAGACCTAGGCATTACACACAGATAAACCTATCCTTACACATCCCACCAGAATGGAACTGTTGAAAGGAAACACAGGCAAATTGTGAAAATGGGATTGACACTATTAGCTCATGCCTCCATACCAATCCTATACTGAGACCATGCCTTTACTACTGCAGTCCAACTAATCAACAAGTTACCTATATCATCCCATGACAATCATATATCACCACAGCAGGCCCTATTCAAAAACAAACCTAACTACACAAACCTCAAAGTCTTTGGCTGCACTTACTATCCCTTCCTACGACCATACAACAAACACAAACTACAGTTTAGAAGTGCAGAGTGTGTCAATCTAGGAATATCTCCACAACATAAAGGCTATAAATGCCTAAGTCCTGGAGGTAGAATTTTCATCACCAAAGACCTCATCTTTGAAGAAACCAAACTTCCCTATCCCACACTCTTTCATTCACCAACAAAGCCTACCACCACACCACTCACCACCTCATCCCCTCTGCCAATTCTATCAACCAACTCAGAAACTGCAGAGCCAAACGTACCAATACCTACAGATACCATTTCCCTAACATCAGTGGTCACACATCTCCCAGACCCAACTATCACTACAAGAAATTTGACATATACCAACGGACGCCTATAGTGATGATAAACAAAACTGTGGGTGTTGGTATGCTATACCTACACAAGTTTCAGAAACCGTGGGTATTGCCACTCCAAAATAATTTTTTTTATCACTCCCTATTTTATTCGCTCCTTTCCCTAATCGCTCCCTTCATTTCTTTCTCCCTACTCTAAAACCAGAAACGAGAAAGCCACGAACCCTCAGTCCGACGACCACCACACGCCCTCGCCTCTAACTGGCGCTCTACTCCGTGCTCCCTCCCTCAGCCCACTGCTAGTCTCTGCTCGCGGATCCTTCTGCTTCTGCACTGCAGTTCTTCTCAAGGTTAGATTTCGTTTTCCTCCTTATGCATTTCGTTTTCGTTTTTTCTTATTCTTCATTTCGTTTTCCTTCTCTCTTTGATTTCATTTTCGTTTTCCTTCTTGTCCAATTCGATTTGTAGGGTTTGTGGGATTTGGGAATTTGGAAACGAGTTGTGATTTGGTAACCGAAATTTCCCCGTTAGGTTTTCGTTTTTCTTATTCTTCATTTCGTTTTCCTTCACTGATTGATTTCATTTTCGTTTTCCTTCTTGTTCATTTCGTGTTGTAGGGTTTGTGGGATTTGGGAATTTGGAAACGAGTTGTGATTTGGGAACTGAATTGTGGGTTTTCATTTCCTTCTTCATTTCGTTTTTCGTTTGAATTCTGATTTCCATTTTTATTCATGAATTTAAATGTGGTGTAGATTCCAATTAGCAATTCCTTTATCAATTCCTTTATCTGCTTAGCTACCTTAATATCCATTTAGCAATTCCTTTATCTGCTTAGCTACCTTAATGTCCATTTAGCAATTCCTTTATCTGCTTTTGTAGATTCGAATTGCACTGGATATGGCTAAGGACAACAATGGAAAGGATCGTGAGCGAGAAAAAGAAGTGAGGCCGACAACTACATGTCCTGTGCTGTTCGGGAGTGCTATGCTTCATTTAAGAGCATTGTTAGGCACTTGGTTCAAGGGGACCGTGAGAAACAGTAAGTCCTTCAAAGTAGTAATGTAGTATAATGTGGTTGTTTACTTGTGTATGAGTGCAGCAGTACTTTGAGTGACCCTCCATAGTATGTAGTATACCTGTATTGGTCCAAATTATTACAGATAATATCAGTTCTGATAAAATGCTTTTGTGAATGACCAGTTTCCTCAACTTCAATGCTTTATCTTTGCAACATCTGTCCGGCTTATGAATTTAGAACCCATTTTCAATTTTGTTGGCATTTTTCATTTCAGGGTTATAGAATACATTTTCTCCGAGGTGGACAAACATATTGAAGCTGGTGATCTAATAAGTGAATTTAAATTGAGTGCACTTCCTAGCCTCTATGGGCAATTTGTTGAACTAATCAAATATTTGGTAACTTTTTAACGCACTTTTTTGAAATCTGTTTTAGTATGTAAATCTGTAGCTTGTGAAAATCTTATCCAGCTTATTATTTAATGCAGTTAAACAATAAGCATGAAGACAGGTGTAGCGACCGAAAAATCCGGAGGAGGGATTCTTCGAAATTCTTGAAATGAAGCCGCCACCAAAGTTTAGTTTAAGGGCAAACATTGGAAAATCCCTATTGGGTGGATAAAGGGGGTTCCGCGGACCAGGTTTAGGCTCGGGAGTCGATTATGCGTAGGGAAGGTATTAGCACCCTACGACATCCTTCCTAAGGAAGGTTACCTTTTAACTAAATGTGCAAACATTTATTAATTCAAAAATAATGTTTTTACCCTTATAATAATACTAAAAAGGACTCACTAAACGGTTAGTTATTTTTTGTACTTTTTGAGAAAAATGAGAGAAATGAATTTAAAGGAAAAAAAAGGGTTTTTTATTAGTGCAATTGACAGAGGTCGGCCGCCCTCTGGTCCTACGTATCTCCTGGTAGAGAATCAAATCGCACGTAGTTCTTGGTTAGAAAAAATTTGTGTGTTGGTGTTTTTTATTTATTTTTGAAATTGGGAGATGTACTCGTGACGACCAAGCAAGCAAAACTCAGAGTGGTCGTCACTCATAGGTCGTCTGAAAACTAAAGCTGTTATCAACGGGCAAACAAGCTACGCTCAGAGTGACCAATAGTAACAAACCATTTTTTATGTTTGGGAAAACATTTATTCGTTACTTGGAAAAAAATGTCTGTGAAAGAAAATCGTTTATTTATGGAAAAGGCATTCTAAAAAAAAAGAGAAACAAGGGGCGCAGTAGTAAAATCAGGTGTGATTAGCCACAGGGGCTGTATTTTAAAACTGGGGTTGTAAATATTAAACAGCCTAGTTCCTATACCGTGTTCGACGGCCCACGAAAACTGGGCTTCCCAGGGAGGGTCTACGTAGCAAATGAAGGGGGTGCGAACAACAGAAACCGATTCAGGATTTGTTTTATTTGGTTTCCAAACACCTAGCCCACGAAATTGGGCTCAAGAATGAGAGTTTTATTATGGAAAGCAGGGGGTGTAAGTAGGAAACCGTTTAAAATAAAGAAAACAAATAACTTAAATATAAATATATATGATATCTGTTGAGATGAACCCTAATCCCCAACTCCCCCCTTCTCAGCGCCGCACACACATCATTGAGGGAGAGAGAAAGGAATTTGCGAACAAGGAAGAGAAAAAGAGAGAAAACGCGACAGAGAGGGAGGAGGGTGGCTGACAGTTCGCGATGGATGGAGGGGGAGAGAGCGGACACGACAGCGACGAGGTGGTCGACGGTGGCAGGGAGGGAGATGGTGACGGTATCGGAGCGGAGCGCGCGCGACGTGGAGAGCTTCGCGGGAGGGGACCGCGTGGAGCGATGACCGGTGGTGGTACACCAACCACCGCCGTTCTGTTCGCCAGAGGGGGAATCGACTGTGGGTGGCAGCGTTTGGGCGACGGTACTTTTAGCTCGTGGCGACAGTGGTGGCGTGATTCGTTTGGAGGGGAGTTGGGCCGCGAGTTGGTGGTTTACGGTGGAGGGGATTTGGTGGTGGTGCGTGAGGAGGGCGAACGGTGAAGGGTGGTTGTTTGGTGGTCGACGGCGGCGGTGAGGCGACGGTGGTGGTGGGGTTTCGGTGGCTGTGTTGGGTCGGTGAGATGAAGAAGGTGGGTGGCTACTGTGATGGTTTGGATAGTGTACTGTGGTGGTTCTGTTGGGGCGGTTCACGGTGGTGGTGGAGGTTCAGTGGTTCTCGCCCCTCTCCTCTCTCATTTGTATGTTTTCTCAGATTCCCCTTTTTCATTCTCTGTTTTTTTTTTCATTTTGAATGGGTATTGTGTGTTTGTTCTCAGTGACTGTGAGCCTGTGTTTTTTGTGCGTCCCCCCTTATTCTGTTTCTTCAGTTTTTTTATAGAGTCCAGTAATCTATTGAGACAAATTGGCTGTTATGGTTTGCAGGAAAATCAGAGGTAGTGGAGCATAGGAGGAGCAGCAGGGTAGTGCAAGCTGTCTTGTTGGAGCAAAAAAGGAAAAAGGGGAGAACAAGAAGAAAGAAGACTTGTTTTCATTCTCAAAACATAAAAGCAGGGGCTGGCTGCTAATCCCTTCATTTTATTTTGATTTTATTTTTTTTGTACTTTTGCTTTTAATTAATTTTTGTACTATTTTGTATTTATTTTTTGTCTATACATGTGTACTAAAGTTGACTTTGTAAAAAAAACTGATTATAAAAAGTATTTATTCACAATCTGATTTTTATTAGATTTTTAGAACAAAATTAAACCGATAACAACGACGAAAAACAAACGTACACGACGAGATGCGAGCGCGCGCCTACAACGAGAATACGCGAATTTGCGTACTAAAATAAACACTCGTACACAACAATACGCGAACGCCTATCCGCAACGGGGACTAAAATGTGTACATTATTAACAATAGCATACACGCACCAATGAGAAGTAACATGCCTATACATGACTGGGAACGACACACATAAACGATAAAAACAATATTTTGGATTTTCTAGAAACTTTAAATTAGCCGGACAAAATTAGGGTATGACAACAGGGACCAAGTTGGGCTAAACATTCAAGAAGCACATTCTTTTTCCACATTGGATGGATATTCATTGGTTGCAAAACAATAGAGGTATTTTCTTCTTCATCCTTAGTATTTTCTTCTTCATCCTTAGTTGCACCCTTGTAGCCTCTAAATTTGATAGTTCGATTTTAGTTTATTGGTTTATGTAGCAGTTTCTTATGTGTAAAAATGTCTAAAATGACTGATTTTGGTAGTTTATAATTCTATATTTGTAGGGAACTACCATTGTCCTCACACTGGTTCTTTTTTGCTTCCTTCTCATGAGCTGGGAGACTTCTGGTCTGTCTATCTTATTCTTTTGCATTGTTTTTTCATTCATGTTATAAGTTGTTAGAATATATGCAGTCTATATAATAAATCACGTCTTGTATTGTGTGTTTATTAGTAGGCTGCGGCTCTGTGCATACATGCTTTGATGCTACTGAAGGAAGTCTCAAGGAGATTCCAAACAGGACGGTTTGTCACACGGTTTGCGTACTAAAATAAACACTCGTACACAACAATACGCGAACGCCTATCCGCAACGGGGACTAAAATGTGTACATTATTAACAATAGCATACACGCACCAATGAGAAGTAACATGCCTATACATGACTGGGAACGACACACATAAACGATAAAAACAATATTTTGGATTTTCTAGAAACTTTAAATTAGCCGGACAAAATTAGGGTATGACAGCTGCCCCTCTTTATTTATATTTTACTAGGAAATATGAATGGTTTCCAAATTTCGCGACTAAAATAGAAATGAAGATACAAAGACACTAATTTTGTCAAGATTTTTTTTTTTTAGAAAGATAATGAAAGATAATGGGTTGACATAGAATAAAAGTAAATAAGGATCACCGGGGATCTGAAGGAGCACTGGGGCTCTGATGGTCTAATTCACAGTCGATGCTTGGCGCATTGATTGGAGTTAAACTGAAGGACCGACGGGGTCTGAAGGGCATGCCTAAGCCTGATGGACCAATGGGTCTGATGGAGCGCAAACTAGCAACGGTACTAGTAAAACGGTCTGCTTGGGGGGGTGGCCTTTTTCAAGCGGCCATGGGTGGCAAGGTCGGGTCGTTGACCTGATTTACACACCTCGAAGGACATGCACTGTGTTTTTTAGGCGGACACAGCTAGTCTGAAGGGCCTGGGGCCGGATGATCCGTCGGTTGCTCGATAACGCGACGTGCGATCTGGATTGAAGGACCAGTGATGGTCTGAAGGAGCGCTTGGGCTCTGAAGGACCGCTGGGGGTCAGCAAGAGTACTGGGACTCTGAATTGTGATATGCGACCAGCGCTTAGAGCACTGACTTTGAGGGAACAAACTATTGGGATCGGCACATGGCGCACCTGCCTAGAACATACCTAATGAATGCATTTACCTGAGACGGAAAAAGTTATCTACATTTGGCATGTCTAAAAATGCAATGAATGATGTATGCGTGCAATATAGGTATGTGAAATGGTAGGTATCCGATGGAATGAATGAAGCGTGGTAGGTAATGTATGTGAATGCAGATAAGATATGAATGTGATTGTGCTGATTAATGATGAATGTAATGGAATGATCAATTTTTCTCCTTTTGTTTTTTGCTTTTCTCTTTTTTTTTTGGGTACATAATGAGTGTATGAAATGCAAAGTGTGAATGTGATGCAAATGTAATGCTTTGACGCGAATGCCATGCATGGTATAAAGATATGATTAGTAATGTCAAAAAACTCTTTTCTTTGGGGGGCAACGATGAGACCGACACTTGGACATCTATCGAAGCGAACAATGTCATGCGTGTAAAGTGATGAACCTGCAATGATTGGTATCTGGGGGATGATGAATGAAATGGGTATACCATGGGTGTTGAACCTGAAGGAATGAGAAAGTTGACAAACGATGTATGAGATGTGCCTGTGTCTGTAGTGATTAATGTGTGATGATGAATGTAATGGATGGATTTTTCTTTTTGCTTTTTCCTTGTTTATTTTGCTTCTTTTCTTGATGCATGCAATGCGAATGTGAATATGATGCGAATGTAATACTTTGATGCAAATGCTATGGTGAATAAAGGAAACACATGAATGCATAGCAAATGATATGATTGGTGATAAGATGAGACCGACACTTGGCACGTCTATCGAAGCAAAAAAGTGTTATAGGTATGCAATGTGTGCGATGCGAAAGCAAATGGACTACGATACTCTGTGAATGATGGATGCTGAAGCTGGTCGGAAACAGAAATTGATAAGCTGTGGATGCGGATGCGGATAACATGCGAATGCAAATGTACTACTTAGATGTAGGTGCTATGGTAGATGCATGGTTTGATGTATGGTGCAATGATTGGATGTTTGTCGGGATGCGGAAAGATGTTTTTTTGTGTTTTCGCTTTATTGCCCTTTTTGGTATGAGAATGCGAATATGATAGATATGTGATATTTTGATGCAAACGCTTTGGTGAATGATAGGAAAGCACATGAATGCATGGCAAATGATATGATTGGTGTTGTAGAAAGTTTTTGGTGATGATAAGACCCACGCGTGGCACGTCTATCGAAGCAAACAAATGTTATATGTATTCGTGCAATGTGATGAATGTGCAACGCAAAAGAAAATGGACTACAAAAGCCCGTGAATTGTGGGTGCTGCATGTTGATAACATGTGAACGCAAATGTACTGCTGATTGCATGATGAAATGATCTATGCTTTGGTGGGAGTAACAGGTGCAATGTGGATGATTTTCGCCTTTTTGGTTTTCTCTTGTTTTGCCCTTTTTCATGAATAAATGAATGAATGAACATGCACGCGTAATGCTTAGATGAAGGGTTGTGGTAGCCGCATGACTTGATGTTGTATGATGCAATGATTGGATGTTTGCTGGGATGTGGGAGGTTTTTTTTTTTGTTTTTTTTTGTTTTTTTTTTGTCTTTCCGCTTTATTGCCTTTTTGGTATTTGATGAATGCATGAAATGAGAATGTGAATGTGATGGATACGTAATATTTTGATGCATGGTTTTAATTCTAGAATAATGAGGACATGTATAATGCATGATTTGTTGGTAACAACATTTTTTGTTTTTGTAAGGATGCAAAAATGTTTGATGTGAAACGAAACTTTTGATGCTGGAAACAGAGAGCTGAACATTTTGAATTGATCGTTCCTTGGAAGAAAGATTTTTGATGGCTTGGACTTGAACTCTGGTAAGCTCAAGATTGCCATCTTGAAAAGTGTGGCTTGCAGCAATGTATTAGTGCCCTTTCTAGAGATCAAGATGTGTATTTGCGGATGGGTTCTCATTTGATTATGATGACCCATGATGGCTAAGCTTTCAAGTCTAAGATGTTAACTTAAAGGGATTGTCATTATTGTGTGTCTCTCTCTTTGAAGCATTTGCTTAATAAATATGCAAAACAGTGCGAATGCAAATGAATGTGCCAGTTGACTCAGGGTTTCAAGAAATGTAGGGTATAGTCAAGTGTGACACATGAGTGGAGTGGAGGATGAGGTTCATTGGCTCAAGCTTATGAGAGATAAGCTTGCCCCAAGGTAAAAATGTTTGACTGCCCCAATTTTGACTTCAAATAATGGGGAGTGAAACAATCTGCCTTTGTCTAGGGAAGACGATGACAACTAAGGATATGGACTGATTGAGGGATTGGGAAATATGCTGGTATTGAGGGTGACAAGTGACTAGGAATGAATGGAATGGGAGGCAAAAGGATTCTTTCGGGCCGAGGGATATGATGCCCCGGTCTACAAGAGGACAAGGTTGCCCCAATCCATGAAAGGTGCAGATTGCCCCATCTCGAGTGGGATTGTGACAGGGTGTAAAGTTAGAATAATGGTTTGGAAATTGGTCTGGTACGGCTACATGAGTGTAGTATATGAACGGGATGGAAGATGAGGGTATTTTGGGGATGCTAAAAAAAATCTCCCTGAGTTTGAGTGGAATGGAGGGTGGGGTATTGTCCCATTCAGAGATGGTAAGTCAAGTAACTGCCTTAGTAGGGATTTGTGGTTTTCCTTGGGAAGGATTCCACAAGCTAAGACAGTCAAGAGTTTTTGGTTCGATGAAAATTCACTTTGTTGATGATCACTGTTATCTTCTCTTGATGAACTTCGAGCGTGCAAGCCCTTTTAAGTTTATTTTTTTTATTTTTTGTGTAATAATATTTTTCTCTTTGTTTTTTTTGAGCAAATAAATTATTCTGATTATTTTGTCCTATAGTATAAGGTTTGAGAAAAATGGAAGCAACCAATCACTGATCAGAATAGGCCTTAGGATTGTAATATGGCTAATGGCGAATGATTCATGAAGGAAATGATTACTTTGCTCCTGAGAGTGTTCGGGGTTGGTTGAGACAAAGAATCTTTTATGCGCTTCATGGTAGAATGAACCTGTTTTAGGGTTGTAGCGCATTTGAGGGTTTATGGAGGATAGGACGCTTAGGCCAAAGGAAGTGTTTGAGGGTTTATTTTAGACAATGATCTTTTATATGCTCGATGGTGTGAAGTGTCAGCTCACAAATTCTACTTTTTTGGTTTTCAGGATTTTTCGATCCTCTTTTTTTTAATTTCACTTTTTGTGATTTTTCTTTTTTCTTTCGAGCTGAGCGAGCTGTTAGATATGGGATTGATCCTTGTCTAAGGTGTTTGAAAGATTTTTGATTTTTTTGGCTTGAGGTGGGTAGCAAAGGGCATTTCTCTTTTTTTTGGATTTTTGGATATAGGAAAATGGCCAAACTCCAATTCAAATCATGATTGCTTATTTTCTTGAAATTGTAGCTATGGGACAAAACTTCATTTTAATATATTTGCTTTTCTTTATTTTTCTCTTTTCATGCCCTAATTTTTGCTTGGGTTGCTCTTATGAGTTTTCAACCTAACGGGCTTTTCCTTTTTGGATTTCCTTTTTCTGTTTTTTTTTTACTCAAAGGACTTGCACGAGTGTTTGGAATGCCGACAGCAAATCTTAGTGACCATTACTCTGCCCCGGTATGGAGCATACAAAGTGCTATTCGTGAAATTTCATCACTGGGGGAAAGCGAATGAAATACTCTTGTGGGGACTGGGTCTTTCATGAATGGTTGGAATTGGTTTTGAAAATGAAGGAAAGACGAGGATAGTATAATTGACTCAAACAAGAGTACGCACACATGTCATGCTAATTTATTTTGCAAATGCTTCATAGAGAGTTGACATCGGTTAAGATAGAACAATTTTAATTGCTAAAACCACACAAGTTAACAAAATAGACATTTAAGCTTCTTATCACGGGGGTGAGATATATGTTGGCTGATGCCCTTGGTGGGGAGTGCGGTGGCTAAGGGTCAAGCCTATGGGAGCAGGGGTTTGAGGACGATACGGTCAATATTGTAGTGACCATGATGGTGAATGAGTTATTGGTGAATTCCATTGAAGGGTTAAGTGGGTAGGTGGTTTCCATGAATGTGGTGGGTATGAGTAGGATGTATATGGAGTGAAGGGTGGAGGACTTGATGTCGGTGAATCAAGTTAGGGTGTGACAACATTTTCCAAGGAAGAGGAATCAATTCGAATATATTTTCAAGAAGGCATCGTTTCTCATCAAACAGTGTGTCAAAAAAAAGATCTTATGAGTTTCATTTTTTTTATTTTTTGGAAAAATTATTTGAATAAAGCAGAATGCCTGAACATATGGATGTTGTACACAGACAATGATGCAGGTGAATGGAATGCATAATGATACCTTAAGCAAGTGTGTGATTTTTATTTTTTTATTTTTTAAACTTCAACTAGAGTGAGAGGCTAACAAAACAACAACAAAAAAAACTATTGAATGACGAACAATGCAAGAATAGAAGAAAATGAAGCAAATCCTAATTTTGTTTTAATGCATGTGAGAGGATTAACGCCCTTGAGATGGATGTGAGAGGAATAAATGACTTTTGTTTTTGTTCTTTAAGACGCATGAAGGAACTGTTTTTGAGATGCATGAGAATGAATGACTTTTGTTTTTGTTTCTTCATGATGCATGAAGAGGAGTAATGAAATAATGAATGAATGTAAATTTTTTTTTTATAATATCAAGGTGATATTATTTTCTCATTTTTGACGTGTGGCTTATGCAAGATGAAGTAAAATAAAAAATATGATATTTTGTTATTTTCTAGATGATGAGATGCATGTTGGTACCATGATAATGAAAACGATGACCGTATTCTGTTATGAATGCATGATAATTTTTTTATTTTCTAGTTGAAAGACTAACTATGCTCATGCAACAAGAATAATCAAGTTAAACGCACCTTGTGTGCTAATGCATGAAGGAACACATGGTGAAAAATGACGAAAATGCAGATGCGAATGCATGAAATGCATGCATGAATGATCACTTGGAAAGGTCAGTTATTCTAAATGATTTTTGGAGACAATGCGGCACGTGACCGATGCAGAGCCTCTTTCCTGTATCAGAATGAAATGCTAAATACGTATCTATGAATGATGCGAAAATGATGACGTAATTTTTGCATGTTGAAACGGTATATAAACGATGTGTGGATGAAATGGCGTATGGATGATTTAATGAAACAACAGTTTTTTGGATGAGTGAAAAGGTGCGTGAATGCTATGCATTTCATGATGTTGCAAATGATGAAATGCCTATATTATTTGATGATGGAAATGCATGCTAAATGAGATATTCAATCACAATTTTTTTAATTGTGATCATGTTTTTTATTCTTTTCTTTTTCGCGAAAAGAAAGAAAAATGCAATGTATGAGTGAACGAATAATGTTGCCTGATGCAGATGCGAGGAATGTGAATGAATGATCGCTTGAAAAGATTGACTATCCGAAATGATTTTTCGGACGCAATGCAATATGATGATGAATAATGCAAGGAAGTGGCATCATTTTATTATTTTTCTTTTATTTTGCATGTCAGATGACTAATGCATTTTTTATTTTTCTATACATGAAGAGGAGTAACGAATATAGTATATCTTTGAGTATGCAAGATGATGAAAGTTGGAGGATGATATGCATGTTAGTACCATGAGAACGAGATGTATATGAAAACAAGTGACTCGTTCTATGATGATTTTTTTATTTTCTAGCAAAATATAATGCCCATGATGATAGACATGTATGAAAAATGCGAATGCATGTATGCATGAAGAAATAAATGTTTGATCCTAATGCAATTATTTTTATTTTTTCAAGAGGCAGTGCAACATGCGTGCAGACTCTTATTTTTGATTTATTGGATGACGAATGATTCAAATATAATGAAATGATTTTTTTGTTTTATTTGGGAAATGACACATGAATATGGAATTGCTGCATTTAAACTAGGATGACAACATGAGGGAAATGATGTATGAATGTTATGTTTTTTTTTATGTAATTCAAGACTTTATGAATGATGTGGTACCTACACTGTGTGATCATGACTTTGAATGATTATGAACGAATGTCACTGCCTATGATGCTATTGCCTTTTTTTGTGTGCGAGGAAACAAAATGCATGACACTCGCAGCGACCTTTTTTTTTAATGCGTGGAAAAGAGTAATGAACATAACCTTTATATAATATGGGGGTAATATTCTTTTGGTGTACGGATATGCGAGATGAATACAATTTTGAAAAAAAATGATACCTTCGCGATGCATGATAGTGCAATAACAATGAAATGCTTATGGAAGAGTGATTTTAGTATGAATGAATGGTGATTTTTTTTTTTGTGTTTTCTTTGAATAAAGTATAATGCATGAACATATGGACGTTTGTTGTACATGAGCAACAATGGAGATGAATGAAATGCGTGATGGTTTATCCCCCTTTTTTTTTGCTTCAACTAAAATAAAAAGCTAACAAAATGCTATTGGGTGATGAATGATGCAATAATGAAGAAATTTATAATTTTTGTTTTGACGCATGTTGAATGACTGATGCATTTGAGATGGATAGGAATAAATGACTTTTGTCCTTGTTTTTTACGATGCATGAAGATGACGCATTAAAAAATAAATTTTTATAATAACAATGCGATGTATGAGTATGAGAGATGATGCGACTAGGATAAAATGATGCATGTATGGAGAAATGATGCATGTATGGAGAAATTGTGCATTTGAACTATGATGACAATATGAGCGAAATGTTATAGAATGTCTCATGCAATTTGTAATAATGATGTTGCAAATGACAAGATGCCTACACTATTTGATGGTTTTTTCTCGATATTTATGAATTATGAATATATGATGAATGGTACGGTAGGGAAATGCATATGATGAAAAAAATGATCTTATTTTATGATAATTTTTTTGTATGATGAATGAAAGGAATGATGTCGTCTCGTATGCATGCAAATGAAGGGAGCATGAAATTTTTTTGAGTGATTTTAATTTTGGAGAAAAAACTAACCAGATTGATAGAGAGGGTAAGTATAGTGCCCCTGTTTCCTAGGTGGGTCATGTCTAAATTGGGATTTTCAACATGATCTAGGGTCACTTATGTGATCAATCTCTCAGGTGGCTCTATTCACTTCCTCACAAAGGTCTCCAGAGCTAAAATCCCCTTCATGATATGATCCACAACGATAGCGAGCTACCTGGTGTGGGATACCATGAAAGAGCGTGCTCTGGTTGAGACTTTCATGAGAGTCAGACAGATAAAATCCAGAATGACTGTCACTAATAATCTCCACTCGTCCTAGGTTATTTGCAGACCCGGGTATAGGGCCCCACTCAAAGGTGTGTGCAAATGTGTAAGTGAGGTGTGTGATGAGAGCAAAATACCTAAACTAACCAAACTGGACAAGATGTACAACAATAATAACAAAAAAAAAAAAGTCGTCTACCCTAAGGTTCAATAAAAAAAAATGCTAATAAATAAATAATATAAGAATATGGGTAAAAACAAAGTATTAATAAAATTAACAAATACTTACACATTTAGTTAATTTGGCTTGACTCTCTTAATTGTCCCCAGTGAAGTCGCCAGCTGTAGCGACCGAAAAATCCGGAGGAGGGATTCTTCGAAATTCTTGAAATGAAGCCGCCACCAAAGTTTAGTTTAAGGGCAAACATTGGAAAATCCCTATTGGGTGGATAAAGGGGGTTCCGCGGACCAGGTTTAGGCTCGGGAGTCGATTATGCGTAGGGAAGGTATTAGCACCCTACGACATCCTTCCTAAGGAAGGTTACCTTTTAACTAAATGTGCAAACATTTATTAATTCAAAAATAATGTTTTTACCCTTATAATAATACTAAAAAGGACTCACTAAACGGTTAGTTATTTTTTGTACTTTTTGAGAAAAATGAGAGAAATGAATTTAAAGGAAAAAAAAGGGTTTTTTATTAGTGCAATTGACAGAGGTCGGCCGCCCTCTGGTCCTACGTATCTTCTGGTAGAGAATCAAATCGCACGTAGTTCTTGGTTAGAAAAAATTTGTGTGTTGGTGTTTTTTATTTATTTTTGAAATTGGGAGATGTACTCGTGACGACCAAGCAAGCAAAACTCAGAGTGGTCGTCACTCATAGGTCGTCTGAAAACTAAAGCTGTTATCAACGGGCAAACAAGCTACGCTCAGAGTGACCAATAGTAACAAACCATTTTTTATGTTTGGGAAAACATTTATTCGTTACTTGGAAAAAAATGTCTGTGAAAGAAAATCGTTTATTTATGGAAAAGGCATTCTAAAAAAAAAGAGAAACAAGGGGCGCAGTAGTAAAATCAGGTGTGATTAGCCACAGGGGCTGTATTTTAAAACTGGGGTTGTAAATATTAAACAGCCTAGTTCCTATACCGTGTTCGACGGCCCACGAAAACTGGGCTTCCCAGGGAGGGTCTACGTAGCAAATGAAGGGGGTGCGAACAACAGAAACCGATTCAGGATTTGTTTTATTTGGTTTCCAAACACCTAGCCCACGAAATTGGGCTCAAGAATGAGAGTTTTATTATGGAAAGCAGGGGGTGTAAGTAGGAAACCGTTTAAAATAAAGAAAACAAATAACTTAAATATAAATATATATGATATCTGTTGAGATGAACCCTAATCCCCAACTCCCCCCTTCTCAGCGCCGCACACACATCATTGAGGGAGAGAGAAAGGAATTTGCGAACAAGGAAGAGAAAAAGAGAGAAAACGCGACAGAGAGGGAGGAGGGTGGCTGACAGTTCGCGATGGATGGAGGGGGAGAGAGCGGACACGACAGCGACGAGGTGGTCGACGGTGGCAGGGAGGGAGATGGTGACGGTATCGGAGCGGAGCGCGCGCGACGTGGAGAGCTTCGCGGGAGGGGACCGCGTGGAGCGATGACCGGTGGTGGTACACCAACCACCGCCGTTCTGTTCGCCAGAGGGGGAATCGACTGTGGGTGGCAGCGTTTGGGCGACGGTACTTTTAGCTCGTGGCGACAGTGGTGGCGTGATTCGTTTGGAGGGGAGTTTGGCCGCGAGTTGGTGGTTTACGGTGGAGGGGATTTGGTGGTGGTGCGTGAGGAGGGCGAACGGTGAAGGGTGGTTGTTTGGTGGTCGACGGCGGCGGTGAGGCGACGGTGGTGGTGGGGTTTCGGTGGCTGTGTTGGGTCGGTGAGATGAAGAAGGTGGGTGGCTACTGTGATGGTTTGGATAGTGTACTGTGGTGGTTCTGTTGGGGCGGTTCACGGTGGTGGTGGAGGTTCAGTGGTTCTCGCCCCTCTCCTCTCTCATTTGTATGTTTTCTCAGATTCCCCTTTTTCATTCTCTGTTTTTTTTCATTTTGAATGGGTATTGTGTGTTTGTTCTCAGTGACTGTGAGCCTGTGTTTTTTGTGCGTCCCCCCTTATTCTGTTTCTTCAGTTTTTTTATAGAGTCCAGTAATCTATTGAGACAAATTGGCTGTTATGGTTTGCAGGAAAATCAGAGGTAGTGGAGCAGAGGAGGAGCAGCAGGGTAGTGCAAGCTGTCTTGTTGGAGCAAAAAAGGAAAAAGGGGAGAACAAGAAGAAAGAAGACTTGTTTTCATTCTCAAAACATAAAAGCAGGGGCTGGCTGCTAATCCCTTCATTTTATTTTGATTTTATTTTTTTTGTACTTTTGCTTTTAATTAATTTTTGTACTATTTTGTATTTATTTTTTGTCTATACATGTGTACTAAAGTTGACTTTGTAAAAAAAACTGATTATAAAAAGTATTTATTCACAATCTGATTTTTATTAGATTTTTAGAACAAAATTAAACCGATAACAACGACGAAAAACAAACGTACACGACGAGATGCGAGCGCGCGCCTACAACGAGAATACGCGAATTTGCGTACTAAAATAAACACTCGTACACAACAATACGCGAACGCCTATCCGCAACGGGGACTAAAATGTGTACATTATTAACAATAGCATACACGCACCAATGAGAAGTAACATGCCTATACATGACTGGGAACGACACACATAAACGATAAAAACAATATTTTGGATTTTCTAGAAACTTTAAATTAGCCGGACAAAATTAGGGTATGACAACAGGGACCAAGTTGGGCTAAACATTCAAGAAGCACATTCTTTTTCCACATTGGATGGATATTCATTGGTTGCAAAACAATAGAGGTATTTTCTTCTTCATCCTTAGTATTTTCTTCTTCATCCTTAGTTGCACCCTTGTAGCCTCTAAATTTGATAGTTCGATTTTAGTTTATTGGTTTATGTAGCAGTTTCTTATGTGTAAAAATGTCTAAAATGACTGATTTTGGTAGTTTATAATTCTATATTTGTAGGGAACTACCATTGTCCTCACACTGGTTCTTTTTTGCTTCCTTCTCATGAGCTGGGAGACTTCTGGTCTGTCTATCTTATTCTTTTGCATTGTTTTTTCATTCATGTTATAAGTTGTTAGAATATATGCAGTCTATATAATAAATCACGTCTTGTATTGTGTGTTTATTAGTAGGCTGCGGCTCTGTGCATACATGCTTTGATGCTACTGAAGGAAGTCTCAAGGAGATTCCAAACAGGACGGTTTGTCACACTATTGTAGACTTTAATGTTAATATGGTACAAGAAGCGTGTTTTTTTCCTCTTTTAATACATTCTTATCCATGAAGATAAAATGAAAAAGATATTTTCTTTTTTACTTTTTTTAAAAATTTTACATTTTTTTTATTAGCAAAGATTCCACATTTATAAAACTTTTTCTGATGTGCAGATGCTGTCTGGTTTGAAGGACAAGAAAAATAAGGTTAGTCTGGAAGGATCATTAAGAATCAAGTATGGTAAAAAGCCACTGATAGGAGAATTGAGGTTTGGATTTCAGAGCATCTACTTTAATAGGAGTGTTGCTGGTGGATTTCAGAGCATCTAATTAAATAATGAAGGACACAATCAGCTCTGTTATATGTTTGTTGGTTGCTGGTGTACTTTTCTACTGAATAAGATTGCTGTCCAGTAGGTGTTGGTCTTTATTGTTGGCGTAGTTGGTTCTGGTGTGGTTAGAAGGTTGTTCACTTTATAGGTGCTGATGGTTTCTTTTTCTTTGGTTTAATTTTCTTATCACGCAAATCGGCCATGGTTGATTTCTTTGTTCAGCTCTTACTACTACAATTTAGGCTTTTCGCATCGGTTAAAAATGACTTTTCGCATCAGTTCCGTGTCCGTTATAGATTCAGGCGATGTTAAAAGTACGCACCTTTTGCATCAGGTACAGACCTGATGCGAAAAGTATTTTTCGCATCAGTTGTATTACCACCCGATGCCAAAAGTCCCTTTTAATTAGATTTTAACACCTTTTTGGCATCGGATTTTCAGAACCACCTGATGCGAAAAGTACTTTTCGCATCAGGTCCTGATGGGAACCGATGTTAAAACTAACTTTTTTTTAAAAAAAAAAAATTTCAACAGCTAGATCTAACAAATAGTAACCTGAACATTCAAGAACAAAATGAATACCGTTGTTTGAAAAACAAGAACAAAAAAGGATCCGAATAAATTAAACAATACTATAATATCAAGGATCTGAACAAAATAATACAGTAGATGCTACAAAATAATTAAACAATACTATAATATCAAATGAATATCTTTTGATGTACTTCTTCAACATTTAGAGGGAACAATAGGACATTGTAGTCAAGGAATGAAAGTTGAAATAGACACTCTTGCTAGTACAATTTCTTCCGACTCACCAGCTGCATCACCTTCACTTGAAGATTCTCCATTGGTTTCAATCATTCCCTCTTCAGCTCCAGAAGAATCTATTACTTCACCTTCAGAATCTCCTAAAGCACCAAGTCCTTTGTTTGGAACACAAGTGGAGAGTCCTACATTCTCTCCAGTCATTCCTTCCACTGAATTTCCAACTGTTGATTCTCCTCTATTATGGAAGACTAAAAACATATTTAAGTCGAAAAGAAAACACTTCAGCAAAGAATCAAAACACAAATTTATTTAAATCTTGATACATACATACTTTGTAACCATGACATAAAGCATATGCATACTATAGTTTAGATTCTAGCAGCATAACACAAACATATATTATCAACCAGTTTTTGAGCAAACATTCAGCCTGTGACTTAGGAAAACAAAACAATAGGAACATAATAAATAACTTGGACAAAAACATAATAATACAAGCAAAGCACACATACAACAAAGAAGTGGATGCTATTGCTATTGCTATTGCTATTGCTATTGCTAACCACTTTTAAGCAATGGGAGGTCGAAGCAGATGATCCTTTGATGTATCAACTGCAGCAGGGGACATAAACTTCCACATGGCCATTCCAGGGTAACCAATGAAAGGCATCAGCTTGTGGGAGGAAGCTGGATTGTACACTTGTTAATTTGATTTGCTGCTCCAAGTTTTCTTTGTCTATCTTCAGCCTATTTTTCTCATCACGAACCTCTTTCTTCTCAGCCTACAATTCATTCATTCTGCCAAGCAAAACAAAAAGTCTAGTGCTAATCAGTATCATGGAGATAGTATCATGGAGATAGAGAACAAGGAATAGAAAGTATTTATGCAAAGGTGCATCTGCACTTTTTAATAAATAGTTCATATATTTCATTCATTGAATAAATAGTACCACCAGATAGACACCTACTTTATCATACTAACTAGAAACTATTTGTATGCCAAAAGATTGAGCAACTAACCATGATGCACTACATCAAAACAGCATAATTAGGCATGAGAGCTGGAATGTGCATGCAAGCATTCACAAATCTAAGATTAATGACCAAAACTTACAAGCCTAAAATTACAAAATTTAAGATTAATGACCAACAAAACAAATCATATCATATATAAAACATTTTAATAACCTCCATAATCTGACTGAGCTCAATGTTCAAGACTTGATTAAACTGGGATTCAATGACTCCATCCCTTCATTCATCAGCAAAAAGGAAAAGGCAACCTTGTTAACACAGAAAAGGAAAAACAGTAGAAAATCAGTGCTAATCAGTCTAGCAAACTTGTAGAGAAAACTAACCTGAAGATAATTATGTTGTCGGGTTTTCTCTTCCCAGAACTGGAATAGAAATCAACAAGAAGCTCCCTGCACGCAATAAAAACAAGAAGCTCCCTGTCACATCCTCCCTAAATTTGCATATTGACCAATCTACACATAAATCTCTAAATTTGCAGCAGAACAGTTTTTTTTTTTTAATTCAGCTCAAAATTTACTAAAAATCAGATTTCAGAAAGAAAAAAAATCAAAAGAAAAAAGGAAGAGATATATACCTCAGATTTCATTAAAAATATGATAATTTGAATCAAGAACACGGAGGACCTGAAAGGAAAAACATTATCCACTAAAGTAAGTGTTTGGTATTTTCAAGTCAGATACATGAAATCGAACTACTGCAGAGTCACCTTTGTTGCTCCTTCTGCATGGACTGATAAAAATAAATTCCTCTCTGGCTTCTGGAATCATCCATCATTTACATAAGCAAGCATTAAATACCATTGTATCCAGACAAATAGGCGTATAGCAAATGATGTACAAAAGGAACAAAATGTGAAATCACAATTTTTTATTTTGGAGAATGAAAGAGTCTACCTCAGAGGTTGATGGCAAGTAGACAGGTATATATTCTTTAACATCATCAAGAGCATACGACCCCAAAACTCGCTCTCCAGGTACCTTCATTTTTTGTAACAAACATTGTTAGGTTAAGTAATTTGCAGTTTTCATTGAACTATTTTTTCTTTTACCTCCACAACAAGACGATGAGGATAGCAGGGCATGTTCAAGGTCAATTAAACCCCTAATAGGCATGAGACATGTTCAAGTTGTCGTAAAAACAAGAAAACAAAAACGAAAAGCAAAAGAGAACACTATTAAACAAGCAAACGAAAACGAAGAGAATAAGGAAAGAAGTTGTTCTAAAAACCTTGATGGGAACTGGAAGGAAGCTGTCGTGCTGCCTCGCTTGCGAAGAAGGGGCGAGAATGTCGTTGCGGCCTTACAAAAGCAGTGTGCGAGCTGTTCTTCAAATCGATTAGGGTTTTTGTTGGAGAAGAGAAATAGATGGAATGGAGACTCTGCTGTTCTTCAAATCGATTTAGGGTTTCAAATCGATTTAGGGTTTTTGTTGGAGAAGAGAGAGATCGATGGAGACTGCAACAGAACAAGAAGAGTGGTGGAGGTGAGGGTTATGGCGGTGGTGAATGGTGAGTGGTGGAGGTGAGTGGCGACGGTGATGAGGACGAAGGGCGGAGGGAGAAGGAAGGAGGGTGAGTTGAGTGAGAGAACGAGGGTTGATGGTGAGAGTTGAGAGTTGAGAGTGAGAGAACGAGGGTTCTGAGAGAACGAGTAATAGAAAGGGATCTTTAGTATCGGGTGTTAAAATACCTGATACTAAATGTGTTTGAGATACACATTTAGCATCGGTTGTATAAACAACCGATGCTAAAAGTCCATGTAAAGACTTTTAGCATCGGTTGTTTAAACAACCGATGCTAAATGTAAGCGTGAAAATTTAAAACTTCCATTTAATTTCAAAATTGACACCGCGTCTACATTTAGCATCGGCTGTTTAAACAACCGATGCTAAATGGTGCTGTCTAAAGTGATTTTTGCACTAGTTAAACAAGCTTTATAACGATTTAATATTTTACTTATTCCCATGATTGATTTCTTTGTGTAGGATAAGAAGAACTTCGAGTTTTCTTGGTTGAGAGGGAAGTTGAACGAGAAATGGGGTGGTTGTTAGCACAGGAGGAACTAAAGAAGCTGGGTGGGGGCTTGGAGGCATGCACAAAACACTTCAGGAAGGGTAAAGAAGCTTCTCGATGAAAATGGTCTTCTTGGAGAAAATATATAGAACCCAATTGTGGTTAATTTGGCTGATTAAGGAATTCATGTTGTTTGTGTTAATGTATTAATTTGTCTTTTAATAGATATGGTGGATTTGGCTGATTATAGAACCCTATGGTGTGTAGGAAGCTTGTCTTTTAATAGACTTGATGTTAATTTACAATATGTTGGCATGATTGTAAGACTTGAGATTAATTTTTAATATGATTTGAGTTTTATTTTCTTTTATTGTTTCATAAATATAGTTATTTATTTCATATTTAGTTTTTAACTAATTATATAAGTGTTAATGACAAGAGGAGTCACTAAAATGGTGGGTATGGCAAATTAGAAGGCTTCACGAAAACCTATACCAACGGAAGTTCACCTGTGGGTATAGAGAAATTAAGAGTGTTGTTAAAACCTATACCAACAGAAAGGTAACCATGGGTATAGGTCTGAGGTTTTGTCCAACGGTAAGAAAAATCGTCACTATAGGCTATAGCAACGCCATTTTTCTGTGGGTATAGCCAAATAAAGACCACGAAAAAATTGTCCGTCGGTATAGGTTTTTGGTGCTATACCCACGGTTTTTAACCCTTTACCCACGGATTTTTGCCGTCACTATATGTCAATTTTCTTGTAGTGTATAAAATGATAATGAAAACACCATTTGGAGCAATTTAGAGGTTATATATATATATATATATATATATATATATATATATATATATATATATATATATATAGTGGTAGGCAATGCAATGTGATGAATTGAAAGAAATAAGGCTCACGGTTGAACATTGTAATGGGAAGTCCAAACCCAACAACAAAAGGCCCACATTTTAATTGAAGGGCCGTTGGTGAGAGGAACACGTGACTTGAAGAGAAAGGAACACACAACCCTAGGCTTAAGTTTCAAATATAAAAGGGTATTGCAGCCCTAAAGAGAGGAGGGTCGCACGTTCACAAACATTAGAAGGAAAAGCAACGCGGACAGTGAGAGAGGAAGAACTGGGTATCTGTTCTTGACATTGTGAGAGAGCTTTGGATCAGAAAAAGGAGACCGGAAACTCAGAATAAGAATTTCTCTAATTTCTGGGTTATTTTTATCTCTGTAATTCATGACTCTAATTTCTATTTTATTGTTCTTTATGACTTTGGATAGCTAAATCCTCTTCTAGGGTCTTAGGTGGATCTTGCAAGTTTAGAGGTTTTTTTATGTTTTAGTTTCATATTTGAATACTAATTTTTATTTCAATTAATATTGTTTTATTGTTTTTATCACATAATTAGGATTAGCTACCCTTTGCATGTTCATAATCAATTAATTGATCAGCGGCCGTACTGCAATTAGTTGGTGGATCTATAGGATAATTGGGGCTATAATTATTGCATGACCAAACCTTAATTTAGTCTTCCAATCATTCAACCTTTTTGCTCTTTATGCTTTTATTGAATTTAAATTCTTGCATGACCAAACAAGAGTTAATTTAGGAAAAAGAATATTAATCACGAATGACCAAACAAATTAATAGTTTTAGTAAAGGGATTGATAATTAAATTAAATAAAGGAATTCGGGTAGAATTAGACATAAGGGAATCGAAGCTTGCAAGTGAAACCGTGACCCTAGGCCTCTCTCCATTGAATTAAATCTTGTTTTTTAATCATTGTTATTTATTTCTTTTTATTTTGGTTTCATAACAACTCAATTATTTGTTCGTCTAAACAATATATAATTTTGACTAGTTTAGTACTTATTAATTAATCCATGTGGATACGATAATCTTTTATACTACTTCTGCGAAAGAGTACACTTGCTTTAAGTGTGTTTTTAACGCAACAAGTTTTTGACGCCGTTGCCGGGGATTAATTTAACAATATTAAACGAAAAAGATTTTTATTGCTTTAGACATTTTTTTGCTTTAGTTTTAATTTTGTTTTTATCCTATTAAAAAAATTGCTAATAGTTTTCCAAGAAACCACTGCAGTTCACCCTGTTTTGTAGAGAAAAGTTGAAATCATGGTTAAAACTCTTGGAGATTATATTAGAGAGGCAGAGGAGAAAAGGAATTCAGAGAAGTTATCTTGGTATATGCCTCAATGTCGAATCTCATTTTCTCCTCCTCCTCCTTATGAGCCTTATTCAAACTATTGGGATGACTATGAGCCACCTCCTTATTCCTCCAACTGAAATGATTATAAGTCATTACATGTGCAAAGGCAAGAGGAGGAGATACCTGACACCAATGATGTATTTGAGCAGATAAATGCAACGTTTGACCGAATGGAGGACCAACTTGGAGTCATGAGTGGTCAACTATCAAGTATCATTGCTTTGTTATCTCAAGAGGCCCAAGAAAATCCTTATTCACAAACTAAGCAATACAAAGATAATATTCTTAGTAGTGATGAAGAGTTCTCCGTAGAAGCTAATTTAGAGGAAGAAGCTCTCAAAAAAGATGAAGAGACTCCTACTGAAGGGAGTCAAATCAAAATGATGACTCCTATTGAAGGGAGTCAAATTGAAACAACAGATTTCATTGATGAGAGCATTTGTGAGGAGAATGAGAAAGATCCATTGGTTCTTGATTTGGAGAAAGAGGAGAAAACCCAAACTTTTGGGCAAATTGTTTTAACCATTGGTGATGCTGCAATTGAGGTTCACAGGGGGAATGTAACTTTAAGGAGTGGTAAAGAAGATGATGTTATTAAAGCTTTAAATTCCAATGAAAATTTCTCTCCATTTACTTCTCCTTCTTTTGATGATGTGGTTGAAACTAACATTTTTAGTGATTTAAAGATGCAGGACCTTTTGGAAAAAAAATATTATTTTGCAGGATCCTAACATAGTGGTGGGTGAAGTTAAAATAAAAATTTCACCATCCTTTGAAGTTCATCCACCACATGGAAAAAGAAATAATAATGTCAACCACATGGTTAGAAAGCTACGAAGGTGTACTGCGTTAGATGTTAAATTTGCTCTCGGAGAGCCCCATGATTAAGCACCAATTATCGTCAGGCTTACGACGTTAAAAAAGCACTTCGCAGGAGGCAACCTATGTTTTATTTTCAGTTATTTTTATTTTGCTTTTGTTTTGCATTGATTTTAGGAACAAGCTCAGACTGCAAGCTCTCTCAGGGAAGTCACTCTTACTCTCTCTCTCTCTCTCATTTATTTAAATTTGTTCTTATTTGCTTATTTTGCATTGAGGACCATGCTTCATGCTAGTGTGGGAGAGTGTTGCGTTAAAAACACACTTAGAGCAAGTGTACTCTACCGCAAAAGTAGTATAAAAGATTATCGTGTCCACAGGGATTAATTAGCAAGTACCAAACTAATCAAGATTATTTATTATTTAGACGAACGAATATTTGAATTGTAATGGAACAAATAAAAAAGAAATATATAACAAGAATTAAAAACCGAAATTTAATAAATTGGAAAGAGGTCTAGGGTCGCGGTTTCAGTTGCAAGCTTTGATTCCCCTATGTCTAATTCTACCGGAATTCCTTTATTTTATTTAATTAACAATCCCTTTACTAAACCTATTAATCTGTTTGGTCATTCGCGATTAATATTCTTTTTCCTAAATCAACCATTGTTTGGTCATGCAAGAATCTAAATTCAAGAAAAGCATAAAGAGCAAAAAGGTTGAATGATTGGAAGACTAAATTAAAGTTTGGTCATACATTAATTATAGCCCTAATTATCCTATAGGTCCACCAACTAATTGCAGTACGATCGCTGATCAACTAATTGATTATGAACATACAAAGGGTACCTAATCCTAATTATGTGATAAAAACAATAGAACAATATTAATTGAAATAATAACCGGAATTCGAATATGAAACTAGAACATAAAAAGGTCTCTAAACTTGCAAGGTCCACCTAAGACCCTAGAAGATGATTTAGGTATCCATAATAGTCAAGAACAATAAAATAAAAATAATGTTCATGAATTACAGAGATAAGAATAACCCGGAAGTCATAAAATCTTTGCTCTGAGACTTCAATCTCGTGTTTTTGCTCCAAAGTCTCTCCCAGTGTCAAGAACGATACCCAAAATCTTCTTTTTCTCCTCTCCTATGCGTTGTCGTCATCGCTGTGTGTGGTTTTGAAGCTTGCGGCTACTGTGTGTGTTGTGTCACCTTTTGTAATTCACAAAGGGTCTGTTTGGGAGTTTGGAGGGGGGGGTTGGGACTAATAGTGTAAATTCTTTAGTGATGAGAAGAAAAATTATCCCCCTAAAACCCCCAAATCCCTCTCCTAGTTTATTTTTGAAGCCCCTCCAAACTGAACCCTCCATATTTGGGGGAGTTTGGAGGGGCTCCAAAAATAAATTAGGAGAGGGGTTTGGGGGGTTTAGGGAAATAATTTTTCTCTCAATTACTAAAGAATTTACAGTATTAGTCTCAACCCCTTCCTTCTCTTCCCCTCCCCTCCAAACTCCCAAACACACCCAAAAGTAACCCGTTTATAATTGCTTGCCTAGGTTTGCGTGCTTCCTCATTTCAATCATGCGGTAGAACCTCTCCTTCACGGCTCCATCCATTAGTTGGGCTGGACTCCTTGGTTTTTTATCAAAACCAACAATTGGCCATTAGGCCTTTCTCTCCCTTGGTTGTTTTAATGCCCCTCATCAATTGACTTTCTTTTATCCTTTCAGCTCAAATATATATATATATATATATATATATATATATATATATATATATATATATATATATATATATATATATATATATATATTTAATTGAAATTCGATTCTTTTTACCTTTTCTCTACTTCTACAAAACAATAAGTAAATTAAGTTAGTAATTTATATAATTGCTTATAATTCCTATAAAAATAATTCTAAAAATGTCTCTAAATTGAACATAATTAGAGTTTATCAGAGAGGATATTATATCTTGTCACTTTATCTCTATTAATGCACATACTCACTACATGTGTTGGTAGCAATTTTTTTCTGGCTTGTTTTGAATGAACTATGCTTAAAAACAATAGAGATTATGCCTTTTTGGGACCCCATAATTAATTTATTTGACAGACTTGTGCTTGATTGTAACTGTATGGTTGTCCTTAGGAAGCTGATAATTAGCATTTGTGTCTGTTGAGTACTTTTTGTGAACTAGCTTCTAAATGTGAGATTTGAGCCTTCATAAGGGGATTGATATTCAATCAAAAACTTTTACCCCTTCTCTTTGTATGAGTGTGTTTCTTCCCAATTTGCTACATTCTAGAATTTGTCTTTTGACTATTTCAAGGCGAAAATTGATTTGCATCATGTAAAGAGATTTGAGAAATTTAGGTATTTTCTAGTCTCAAAGTTGTTTGTTGAATTTATCCATTAGTTGCCCCCTTTGAGCCTATTTGTTATATATTTCTTTGGTACCCAAATATAATTTTTTCTTTCTTTTGTGTTAACCATTTGAATGTAAATTTGGAGCAACTATTGAAAGTTACAATTTTGTCCTGTATTTTAATTGTCTATCTCATCAGGACATAAAAACAAAATAGGAGTGGCTACTGTGGTTACAAGTACCTTTTCCTCCTAAGAAAAATATAGAAACATGAAAAGTTGAAAAAAACAAGAGAAGAAAGAAAGCAAGAAGGAGGAAAAGTCAAAAAGAGCTGACTCTTTAGAAAAAGGTGAAGAATGAAATGATTTTAACTTGGAGTTTGGACAAAATTTGTAAAATAAATAGGAGCTCCATATTTGGTTTCAAAGGTTACTATTTGTTTCTTGTTTTTAGCCCTTTGATTATCTCTTGCTTCTTATTTCCTACCCTACTTGAATTCACCATGGTCTCATTACAACCCATAACACCCCATCTTTTGCATGCATGTGAACTTTTTAGTGGATATTTGGTCAAATTACAAGCATATGGTAATGTGCATTTTGTAGAAACTTGAGTGTATATTTCCCTGGTCCCTAAACACTTAGAGAGTTTGTGAGCGAGTGCATTTGTTCACAAAAATGTATTCTTCAGGTACATGAGCCTCTAATTGGGTAATCTTTTAACACCTCATATGTGCTATACTGTCTGTCAGTATTGCTTCTAATTTTGGGTCTCTTATTTGGTTGTCTCTATTATCTATTTGAAAATTTATTGAGCTAGAAAATTTGCTTGAGGACAAGCAAACGTTAAGTGTGGGGGAGTTGATAAACTCCAATTTAGTGCCTTTTTAGAGACATTTTTGAGTCATCTTTTAGAGCAATTATTACTAATTATATAAATTATTTACTTAGTTTGCTCTTTATTTTGCAGAGAGGTAGAAACTATAAAAAATAATGAAAACACCATTTGGAGCAATTTAGAGGTTATATATATATATATATATATATATATATATATATATATATATTAAGTGGTAGGTAATGTAATCAATGTGATGAATTGAAAGAAATAAGGTTCACGGCTGAACATTGTAATGGGAAGTCCAAATCCAACAACAAAAGGCCCACATTTTAATTAAGGGCCGTTGGTAGGGTTCTTCATGGTTCAGTTCAGGAGGAGAACTGAACCGAACCGAACCAAACCAATTGAAACAATTCGGTGAACTGAACCGAACCGCAATAACAGTTTGCCGAACCGAACTGAACTATATTAACAGTTCGGTTCACAGTTTTTTATTTCTGAGCCGAACTATTTAAAAACTGAACTTTTATTAACTATTTTATCCAAACTTTTGGTCCCGAACCGAATTGTTAACCAAACTTTCTCTTTGCACCAAAATGAACCAAATATAGTCAAACTTTAAAACCCATCATTGCTGAATTTACAGTTGTGAGACTGGTTCCTATACTGCATCTGATTGTGTTGTGTGACTTGTGATTTCATTGAAATAAATATTTGAATTATTTTTTCTAATTGCATTAGATTAATCTTGTTTTCATTTGTGAGTGAGTGGACAGATCACAGATGCCAGATGTTATTGTTTGTGATTTTTTTGGTCAGTTACACATCACAATTCTTGAGCTAAATAAGAATAAAATTCAAAAGGCACATGGTGATAAGAAAGAGGGTGCCACAGATTCTAATGCACGGAGATGCAGTGGCGGACCTAGCATACAA
Source organism: Astragalus membranaceus (assembly GCA_039519185.1). Classification (NCBI taxonomy): domain Eukaryota; kingdom Viridiplantae; phylum Streptophyta; class Magnoliopsida; order Fabales; family Fabaceae; genus Astragalus; species Astragalus membranaceus. The sequence goes on along the minus strand of CM076846.1, from coordinate 224,803,955 downwards.
CCAGGAGGTTCAGTTGAACCCCCTGGAATTTTTTTTTTGCAGTAAACACCCTATATAAATAGCTTAAATCTCCTGAAGTTTTAATTTTGACACCCCTGAAAATTTTAAATTGTACTAGTAGACTAAGTTTTGCACCCATTTGACACCGGCCTTAAAAAATTTGACACCCCTGACTCCAGGGTCCTGGGTCCGCCACTGCAGAGATGGAAGAACTTTACGGAGGGTTTACTTCTGTTAGAGGGAGGAAGTTATTTCCCATGATGGTGCAAGAGTTCCACTAACCATTGTGTACTCTAGAGAATCTTACAGGGAACGCATAAGTCATAATGCATCAGTCCATCACTTAACAGTTTTTTAGTTTGTTAACTAAACTGGGTGTAACAGTTCGGTTAGTGAACTGTGTTGGAAAAGGACAGTTCAGTTTAGAACTGTTATTAAAAGTTCGGTTTATAACAGTTCGGTTCGGTTTGACAGTTTGGTTCAGTTCGCCGGTTAGTTTGAACAGCCCTAGCCGTTGGTGAGCAACAACAAAGGAACACGTGACTTGAAGAGAAAGGAACACACAACCCTAGACTTAAGTTTCAAATATAAAAGGGTATTGCAGCCGTAAAGAGAGGAGGGTCGCGCGTTCACAAACATCAGAAGGAAAGAAAAGCAACGCGGACAGTGATAGAGGAAGAACTGGGTATTCGTTCTTGATATTGTGAACTCTAATTTCTGGGTTATTTTTATCTCTGTACTTCATGACTCTAATTTCTATTTTATTGTTCTTTATGACTTTGGATAGCTAAATCATCTTCTAGGGTCTTAGGTGGATCTTGCAAGTTTAGAGGTTTTTTTTATGTTCTAGTTTCATATTTGAATTCTAATTTTTATTTCAACTAATATTGTTCTATTGTTTTTATCACATAATTAGGATTAGCTACCATTTGCATGTTCATAATCAATTAATTGATCAGCGACCGTACTGCAATTAGTTGATGGATCTATAGGATAATTGGGGCTATAATTATTGCATGACCAAACCTTAATTTAGTCTTCCAATCATTCAGCCTTTTTGCTCTTTATGCTTTTCTTGAATTTAAATTCTTGCATGACCAAACAATGGTTAATTTAGGAAAAAGAATATTAATCACGAATGACCAAACGGATTAATAGTTTTAGTAAATGGATTGGTAATTAAATAAAATAAATGAATTCGGGTAGAATTAGACATAAGAGAATCGAAGCTTGCAAGTGAAACTGTGACCCTAGGCCTCTCTCCATTGAATTAAATCTTTTTTTTATTATTGTTATTTATTTCTTTTTATTTTGGTTTCATAACAACTCAATTATTTGTTCGTCTAAACAATATATAATCTTGACTAGTTTAGTACTTTTTAATTAATCTCTATGGATACGATAATCTTTTATACTACTTCTGCGAAAGAGTACACTTGCTCTAAGTGTGTTTTTAACTCAACAACACCCAAGAACAAAACACATTGAGCTAGATATTCACTTTGTTAGAGAGAAAATTGATGCCAAGACATTTGTAGTGAAGCATGTTCCTACTGCAATGCAAATAGCTGACATACTCACCAAGTCTTTGGGAACCACAACATTCTTCAACTTAAGGAACAAACTCAGAGTGGCTACTCCACCTGAGTTTGACAGGGGAATATTGGAATATGCTATTGTACAAAATAAAGACTCAACACACAAGAGTGAAGATATATGTCAAAGTGCCATTCACTCCATAAGAGACCCTCACAAGCTTGAAGATACCAAAATCTCTCAAGCTACAACTGCATGCAGTTAGTTAGGAGTTAGAATTCCGTTAGATTTGTTAGATTGTAAAACTGATTCAGTTGTAATCTCTCTACTGTATATATACCTCATGTAAACAGAAACAATCAATCAATGAATGAAATCACAGATTCAGAATATCACTCTCTAGATTCACTCTCTATTAAGCATGTGTGGATAAATACGAGAGTGGCGGGTGCAGGTTTTTCCCATCAAATATTTGAACGATCGGAAACATATATAGATAGATACATGTTATAATCACCCCCCCCCCCCTTACGAGTTTGTTATTCTAAAGGGCACCTTGAGAGCGCGTGGAGCTACTTAAAATTTATGAATTAGGTTAATTATATATGTATGCATATAAATAGCATCACAAGATGTTAGTTAACTAATGACATTTGTTTCATCTCAAAATGATTTTTCTAGCTCAAGTTATATTGAGCAAAGTTCATACTATCATCATCTTTAGGATTCAGGATCATGTTCGTCATAAGGTTAGACATTAATTGTAGATGGACACTCCAAACCTTTTGATGCCAAAATAGAATATGTATACAATCTTAGTGCCTTTCCAATACGTTGGGAATCAATATAATTAGGCTTGTAAAACTCTAGATATGGTCCTTATAATGTAACATAAACATGAGAGAACTTAGAAGATGATTCTTTTGAAACAAAACTAGAGAATTTAGAAAGCCTTAAAAAACCCTAGAATTATATTCCATGTAATTGGAATGTGGAAATTTTGTTAGCTTGTTTTGTGGATGTTTTCATTGGAATTGAGCTTCAGGTGGCAATTCAACATGATTTCTGGTACCATCCGTTGGTTCATGTTCTCTGAGTGAATTTGATTCAATTGCAGGCCTGAGTCAAGATTGGGCCTCAAGCTATGAATATGAGGACTTGTATGTGTTTAGTAACAGAGTTTCCTTTCAATAACTAAAAATGAAAATATATAAGATAATAATAAACGTCTTTTTAAAATAAATGTTAAAGTAAATTTATATATAAAAAAAGAAATGTCATAATAAGATTACATAAACTATTTTGATAATATTGTTTGAAAGTAAGATCGAAATAATTTTTTTCAAAGCATGAGTGGGGAGCGGCCAACGTCGCCTCAGGAGGCGGACCTCCTTGAACGCAGCACCAAGAAAGTCAAGGGAGGAGATCACCCCTTCTCAAACGATTCAACGGGGCCTGTCGATTATGCTGACATTTACGATGATGAAACGGAAGCTCCGGCGAGGAGGTCCTACAAAGAAACGGTTCTCGGAATTAATGGTGCTGCTGGGCGCGGGTCCGAGATGGACGACACACCATCAGACACGGAGGACGCCGCCGGAGGTGGGGGAGAGAAAATCCACTACGGGGATATGAACCTGCAGATCATCGAAAAGAAGAATGGAGGATACGATTGCCCTGAGATTGTTGTCCCTCCTCATGCTGAGGAGCGTATGGCTAGGCCTTGGAAGCAGGGTCTAATAGTCAACTTGCTGGGACGAAGGATTGGGTTTGAAGCACTGGAGAACAGGTTGAATCAGATGTGGGTTCAGAAGGGTGTGATGAGCGTCATCGACCTTGGATGTGAGTTCTTCTTAGTTTACTTGACGATCCCCGAAGACTACAACCGTGCACTAAACAATGGGCCTTGGTTGATATATGATCACTACCTAATTATCAGAGAATGGAGGCCAAATTTCAGACCGGAGAAAGAAGAGATTGAGCGTGTTGCGGTCTGGGTGCGCTTGTCGGAGCTTCCATTAGAATACTATGATCCTGACTTTCTTCATTTTCTGGGAAACAGGATTGGACGAACCGCCAAGGTGGACAAGAATACTCAACAGATGGCAAGGGGGAAATATGCACGACTGTGTGTCGAAATTGATCTCAACAGGCCTCTCCTAGCCTTCTTTGAAATTAAAGGGCACATCTACAAGATCAAATATGAAGGACTTCATTTGCTCTGCATGGCTTGTGGTAAGTTTGGCCATCACAAGGACCAGTGCGTTGATCGTACCATGGACGATAAAAACGATCATCCCCCACCGACGGAGAGACAGGGCGAGCAGCAACGACAAACTACCACACCGGAAGACGGGCCATGGACTGTGGTCCAAAAGCCACGATTCATTAGGAAACCTAAAGGCACTCCAGCGACCGGAGGTGGCAGAGTCCTACTGGCGTCTATTACAGGCAATGCGCAATCAGGGGGATCTCGATTTGATATTTTGAGAAACAATGAGGAAGTCTTGGAAGGGATTAATTATGAGGCCGAAAAATCCAAAGAGAGAGAATCAGAAAATATTAATGCAAATAATTCCTTGGCAAAAAATCAGGATTTCAGTTACTCCACTGGCAGCCGTAGAAATAGGCACACTGTTCGCAGCAATATGGAATTTAAGGAAACCAATCATCCATCACGTGGGGTCCAAAGTGAGAATTTTAAGGCAGCAAAGTCCAAGGAAGTTGAACCGTCGCCTCATGTGCAAGAAACAAGCAACACGCGCGTGCCCCATGCCCGAAACACCCCACACGGGACCCACCTCTCCCTCACTGTTCCTCCACGTCCAAACAACAGTGTGAGCCCATCAGATGATATGCAACTTGACCATATAAGCAAGCCCATTAATAATGAGCCAGTGTTATTCCATACCACCCGACCACCAGATCCAAATGAGAAGGTTGATGCCTACACCCCCCCCCCCCACCTTCTCCAACGAGAAACAAGGATTTGGCATGATGGAGTCTGATGAATTCATGGATGCTCATGATCAAGGAATTAGTGATGCTGAGATGGAGGTGGTCGTTGAGACCCCTGCAGTGTAACATTCTCTCTCCCGTTTCCTTATTCCCTATATATTTTGTTGTCTTATGGATTTAAACAAAATCTTTATATGGAACTGTCGTGGCGCTGCCAGTCCGAAGTTATTCCGCAATTGTAAGAAATTTGTTGAGGTTCACAGTCCTGAGATTTTTGTTCTTATGGAGACTAGAATCCATCCCCTTCGATTGAAGAACACTTTCACTTTGTTGGGATTTGACGGTTTTTCGTATGCTGAGAACAGGGGCTTTGCAGGAGGTATTGTAGTTGGTTGGAAAGATAATTTTGTTGACATGATTGAGCTTGTTAATACATTTCAATTCATTCATTTCAATATCACCATGCAGAGGGGCTGGTCGTGGTTGTTCACCCCGACCTACGCGAGCCCTGTTGATGAGCTTAGGCGTGAGTTGTGGGAGGAGTTTTTGGCAATGAGTAACAACATGAATGACCCGTGGATGATTGCTGGAGACTTGAATGATATTGCAGACGTTAGTGAGAAGAAATGAGGGGGTAATGCTAATCTCAGGAAGTATCGAATCTTTAAAGAGCGGGTTCAACATTGTAATCTGATTGACTTGGGTTCTGTGGGACCTCGATTCACGTGGAGGGGGCCCAGGTGTGGTTTGATTGACAGATTGTTTGTCCGTCTTGACAGAGCTTTGTGCAATGACAGGTGGCGGGTTGCGTTCCCAAACGCTATTGTGAAGGTGCTCCCTCGTATTACCTTTTCTGATCATCATCCCCTCTTAATTTGTTTGCATGGTAATGTTCAGGACCGTAGAGAGAGACCCTTTCGTTTTGAGTGTGCTTGGCTTACACACAACAAGTTCAAAGAAGACATGAGAGAGTGGTGGCAAGGGGGCGATGCTTTGGACCGGAAGTTACTTCACATTGAGGGCGAGCTCAAGTCCTGGAGTCACGCCACCTTTGGTTGTATGAGAACCAAGAAGCGGTCGTTGTTAGCTCGACTGGGAGGTATTCAAAAGCAATACCACAGTGGAAACGTTAACCGCTTCCTTATACACCTTGAGAATAATCTCCAAGCCGAGTTAAATGATATCCTCTATAAGGAAGAGCTTATGTGGTTTCAACGATCCAGGACCAAATGGTTACATGATGGGGATAGAAACACCAAATACTACCAAGTCAAAGCCGCTAATAGGAAGAGGAAGACGAGAATCCATTTAATTAGAGGTGACAATGGGGCTTGGCTGGATGATGAGGCTGCATCAAAAACTCATGTCAACAACTTCTTCCGGAACTTATTCTTGGATAATGGTGCTCCACCAGATGATTATTTGTTGAGGTACAGCTTTTCTCGTTTGCCTGATGATATTGTGTTAAGCATTGGCAGGCCTGTTGAGAATGAGGAGATTGATAAGGCCATTTTCGCCATGAGCGCCTGGAAGGCTCCGGGTCCGGATGGCTTCCAAGCGGGGTTCTATCATGCTAATTGGCAGATTGTGGCTAATGATTTCTATAACTTTTCCCAGAGTATCTGGAAGGATCCGACTATGCTCCGCCGAGTCAATACCACAGATATTTACCTTATCCCCAAGGTCAATAAGCCGGAGTTTGTTACTCAATTCCGGCCCATCTCTCTTTGCAACGTCTCTTACAAAGTGATCACCAAATTCATCGTTAATCGGCTCAAGCCTCACATGCCAGATATTGTCTCCCCTTATCAAACGGGTTTTATTCCTACTAGAAGCATCCATGAAAACATAGTGGTGGCGCAGGAGCTCCTTCACAGTATGAACAAAATGAGGGGGCAAAATGGCTTTTTTGTCGTCAAGGTTGATCTTGCCAAAGCGTATGATAGAATCAAATGGTTTTTTATCCAGGAGGTTCTTGAAGAGATTGGTCTTCCTACCAACATCATTCATATTATCATGCAGGCTATCTCTAGTGTAAAGATGAACGTGATGTGGAATGGCACCAAAGGGGAATCCGTCAAGGAGACCCCATCTCACCCTATTTATTTGTTTTGTGTATGGACAGGTTGACCCACCTAATTTCCCAGCAAGTGGACAATGGAGCGTGGACGCCAATCAGAGCTGGTCGAAGCGGCCCGAAGATCTCTCATCTAATGTTTGCAGATGATCTCCTCCTCTTTGGCAAAGCAACAGAAGCCAACATGAACTGCGTTTCCAACACTCCGAACGCCTTCTGCAACATGCCGGGGCAGATGGTTAGCCAAGAGAAAACCTCTATTTTCTTCTCCAAGAATGTCACTCAGGCCACCAGGACCAGGTTAGCTCACCTTTCTGGTTTCAAGATAACTGGTGCTATGGGAAAATACTTGGGAGTGCGCCTTTTGGGAAAACACCCTAGGAGAGGTGATTTCAACTACCTTATTGACAAAGTTCGTGACAAGCTCTCCGGGTGGAAGAGCAAACATTTGGCTTTCGCCGGGAGAGTGACCCTCTCCAAATCTGTTATTCAAGCAATCCCAATCTACACTATGATGACCACTCCCATCCCAAAGACCTGCCTGAATGAGATTCAGCGGCTTCAGAGGTGTTTTGTGTGGGGTGATACTGAAGAGTCAAGGAAGCACATTTGATCAACTGGGGTACTCTAACACTGCCTAAGCATCTGGGCGGGCTGGGCATCAGAGATTTATCTGTCATCAACAAAGCTTGCATCATGAAATTAGCTTGGGGCCTCAAAACTGATGCGAGCAGGTTATGCTTCAAGGTTCTCGAAGGAAAGTACGGGAGAGGCACTTTGGTTACAGGTCCTCTTCAGATCAAGGCAACCGACTCCTCCCTTTGGAAAGCCATTAACGGCTGCTGGCAGGTTATTGAAAATGAAGAAGCGTGGTCCCTTGGGAATGGCAACACCATCAACTTTTGGAATGACAAATGGATCAACGGAAACGTTCGGTTGAAGGACACAGTGGCCTCTCTCCCCGACCACATAGCTAACTGGAAGGTCAGCGACCTAGTTGATGAGAAATGGAGCATGGAATGTGACTCAATTACAAGGTACTCTTCCCACTAACCTTATCTCTCAGGTTCTAGCGCTCCCTGCGCCCCTCCCGCACGATGGCCCTGATGTGCGCTACTAGCCTGGTGACGGCCATGGGGTCTTCTCGGTCTCTCTTTCATACACACTCCTATGTGATTTTGATGCATCTCTTGCAAATGCCAATTGGAGGAAGGTGTGGCAGCTCTGAGTCCCAGAGTGAATTCGGTTCTTCATTTGGCAGATCCTCCATGGAAAATTGCCCACAAAAGAGTATTGTGGTAGGTGGGGAAACGGTGATGTTGATTGCTACAAGTGTCGGTCTGTCCCTGAATCCATCATTCATGTTGTTTGTGATTGCTACTTCGCCAAGCAGCTGTGGGATCACTTGGTCCCGGCCCATTTGCGCCTTAGTTTCTACGAATGCAGTCCAGCCGAGTGGTTGCATTTTAATCTATCAAGCACTGTGACTTTTGACACTTCCTTAGAGTGGTGTAATGTGTGGGCTACTGGTTGCTACACCCTTTGGTTCTGGAGGAACAAGGAGGTTCATGATGTGGATACCTTGCATTGCAGGTAACCTATATTGCAGGTTAGGTTTTGATGATGAAAAAGACAAAGCCAAAGTTGATGGCCAAAGTTGATGAGAGTGACCAAAGGCAAAAGGTGATGAAAGTGACAAAGTATCAAAGTCACAATCCAAGACAATCAAGCTCAAGAATTGAAGTTTCAAGATATAAGGGTAGTCCTTATAAATAGGGGTAGTCCTTAGGGTTTGAGTGTGTCTTAAGAAAAAGTGTAAGCTCTTACGAAGGTCAGCTCATCTCTCAAAGTCCCGTGATTTTCAAAATGCATGCATGCACACGTAAACTTAAAAACCATTTTGAAAAAGAAAGAAATCGATTCACTACTTTTAACTAAACCTCAAAATCGATTTCTAACTCACTATGAAAGAAAGCAATCGATTCATAAACTCCTTTCTAAATAAAACAATCGATTACCAAGTTGTTTTAAAAAGGAAAGAAATCGATTCATATTGTTTTCACTAAGTATACAATCGATTCTCTTCCTATTTTAAAACCATAAATCGATTTGCCTCTCTTTTCAATTAAGCAATGAATCGATTCCTCTCTTGTTTTTGTAAACTACAAAATCGATTCATAGCCTATAAAAATCGATTTCATGCTTTCAACAAAGAATCGATTCCTACATTATTTTCAACGTAAACTTGATTTTCTCATAGCCTATAAATAGGCACCTCATTGTGTTCATTTCCAACAACCCATTTCACGAATCAGAGCACATTTTGAGAAAAACTCTTCACGCTTTTACTTCTGCTCGTCACGCACCGTTGGTTCGTCTGAGCTGATCTTTCGCTAAGAGTTAGTTGGGGTTGCATTCTTCAAGTTGTAATATCTGCCTTCGTTAGAGGTATTTCTGTCTTTACGTTTGTTATTATTTAATTGTTGTGATTTGTACTAGGGAGTGGGGTATCTCTCTAGGGTAGCTGTTTGTACTAGGAAGTGGGGTATCTTTCTGGGGCAGCTGTTTGTAACAGGGGTGGGGTATCTCTTGTTAGTGTTGTAATAGATTTGAGGGCTCTCCATAGGTGGGGTATCCTAGGAGGAGAGTGCCTGAGTCTGTAAAGGTTTTTCAAGGCACCTGTAAGCCTTGTTGTTTGGTTAGTGGAAAATCTCACAAGGGTGTGAGGACTGGACGTAGGTCACTAGGAGGTGACCGAACCAGGATAAATCTCTGCGTGCTTTACTGCTTTCCTGCTTTACTGTCTTACTGCTTTATTGCTTTATCTTCTAATTCCTTCGCTTCCACTTAACCTGCGCGAAAATTGATCTAAGTCATTGAAAAGGGGAAAAACGTTTTCGAAAGATCTGAAAAGTTTTTAAATCTCAATTCACCCCCCCCCCTCTTGAGACTGAAGCCACTTGGTAACAAGTGGTATCGGAGCTAGACTCTTGTATAAAGGGCCTAGCAGCTTCAAGAAAAATGGCTTCAGGTTGGTCTACGCAAGAGGGTGCATCTCTTTTCCGTCCTCCGGGATTCAACGGAGAAGACTATGCATATTGGAAAGAAAGAATGAGAATTTTTATTGAAGGGGTAGACTTAGATGTCTGGGATGCTGTGGAAAAAGGACCTTTCGTCCCCACACACATAGTAGATGGTATTCTTACAATAAAAAGTAAAAATAAATGGTCTGATGATGAGAAAAGAAAAGTGCAACTTAATTTACGTGCTAAAAATATTATTACTTCTGCTTTGAGTGCTGATGAATTTTTTCGAGTTTCAAACTGTAAATCTGCCCAAGAAATGTGGGATAATCTTCAAGTTACTCATGAGGGTACAAGTGAAGTGAAAAGGGCAAGAACAAATACTCTTACCAGAGAGTACGAACTGTTTAGAATGAATACAGGTGAAACAATATCAGAGATGCAGAAAATGTTCACTCACATAGTGAACAAATTGGGTTCATTAGGAAAATCATTTCCTCCTGAAGACTTGATCAACAAAGTGCTGAGATGCCTAAACAGAGAATGGCAACCAAAGGTGACTGCAATAACTGAGTCAAGAAACTTGACTACCATGACTCTCGCCACCCTGTTTGGGAAACTACTAGAGCACGAGCTAGAGCTCACTCGCCTAGCAGAGCATGAAGGAAAAGACAAGAAGAACAAAAACTTAGCTCTCAAAGCTTCCAGTTCAAGCTCATCCGACGATAGTGATGATTCGGAAGATGAAGATGAAGACGAGGAGAAAATGGAACTAATGGTTAGTAAATTCAAAAAGTTCATGAGAAGGGAAAGATCTCTCAAAAAGAATTCTCCAACCAAAAGAGGGTCAAGCAAGGAAAACTTCTCAAGTCCACCAACTTGCTACGAATGTGGCAAATCCGGACACATGAAGATGGAATGCCCAATATTACAAAGAAAACGATCAAAGTTTGAAAAAAAAGGGATCCAAGAGAAACAAGAGTAGAAAAGCCTACATAGCATGGGAAAACAATAACCTGAACTCATCAGATAACTCAAAGTGAAAAAGATCAACTTGCTCTCATGGCCGACCACGACAGCAAAAGTGAAACTGAGGTATCTTCTAACTCTGAAACTTTGCAAAATGATTATGATGAACTGTGTGAAGCATTTTCTGAATTGCATGATAAATCCTTGAAAATAGCTAAAACATTAGATAAATCTAGGAAAGTAATCACTCATCTTGAAAATGATATTGTTGCCTTAACTAAAGAAAAATTGGAGCTTAGAAAAGAAAATGATAGCCTTGCATGCTTTAAAGAAAATTATACTTGTGATAAATGTGTTGATTTTGAAAAACAAATTCATGAATTGAAATGGACGGTTGGGAAGTTGTCTAGTTCACAAAATGTGCATCATAGATTTCCTAGAAACAAACCCATAGATAGGCATGTTCATTATAAACCAAAAATTTCCACTAGACCTTATATTACATGTTATGATTGTGGTAAACCTGGACATACTGCTTCCGTTTGCAGAACAAGAGGTAAACAAAATGTGAAGAAGGTATGGGTTCCCAAAAGGACCATACCAAACACGGACCCACAAGGACCCAAAAAGATTTGGGTACCTAGAACCTTGTTTTAGATCATTGCAGGTATGCTTCAAGGTATGGGGGCAAATTGATACCTTGACAGCAAAAACTCAAAGCGCATGACCGGAGACGCAACAAAGCTCTTAATACTCACCCCCGGAAAAAGCCGTCATGTGACTTGTGATAAATAGAGGAAGAATCACCGGTAAAGGTTAGATTGATAAAGTATTATTCACCTCTAGTAAAAATGTGCTTAAAGTATATTAAGTCAAATATGTGACTAAAAGTAATCCCTGAACCTTATGGTAAGAAGAAAGAACTTTCATGAAGGTTAGTCCTTATAATCGATCCATTCATTATGATTGGCATGTATTGGAGAAAATAAATAATTGAATTTTATTTCATGCATCATCAAAGAACAATGTTAGAATAACAAGAAAAGTATTCTGGTCAACCCTCTAGGACTAAGCATATAGAAATTACAGATCACCTTCTTAGAGGTTATGGTTAGAAAGGCGACAGTATGATTGAGTCAGTTGAGTCGTCACAATCAGCTAGTTGATGTTTTCACAAATCCATTGCAAAAGAAAACCTGGTTCCTCAAATGATTTTTCAATTAAACGTTTCTCAAGTGATTTTATAAAATGTGAATTTAAATTGTTACTTGTGAATTTCTGTGTGCTCCAAGAGCGTTTTCTAAAGCAGTTGAAGTACTACCTTTTTTTTTAAATCTATTTTCTCCTGTCACAATCAATTGCTAGCTCTGGTATTAATTTTTAGAATTCATACTCACAATCGTTGTTTACCTAAAATAATTTTTCCCAAAACTCTACTTCCCACCTTCTGGCTGCTGTCACCAACTCTCAAAAACTAAGCAGCATGAAACGTGAGAAGGCTAAACAACTGCTTCACAGATTTTTTGAGACTCGTGATTAGCTTTTACCTGTTTTGATGATATATTCTCTTCATGGTTTCAAAAATGATTTTCCTTTGGTTTTGATGATCACTTATAAATCTGCAATGGTTCTTTTACCTTGTCAAATAGCTGTGACATTCGATTCGCAAACTTTATCATATATCGATCCTTTTGATCATGACAAAAAGGGGGAGAGAAATATAGGGTTGCATAAAGCATATAGAACTGTCATAGCATTGCCACTATGCATATAGTCAATAAAACAGGGGGAGCATCATGATAGGGGGAGCATCACACATATGCATTATCTGTTTGAACTAACCTCCCACCTTGAGATGAGTAAATGTTTTGTCATCATCAAAAAGGGGGGAATGTGGATACCTTGCATTGCAGGTAACCTATATTGCAGGTTAGGTTTTGATGATGAAAAAGACAAAGCCAAAGTTGATGGCCAAAGTTGATGAGAGTGACCAAAGGCAAAAGGTGATGAAAGTGACAAAGTATCAAAGTCACAATCCAAGACAATCAAGCTCAAGAATTGAAGTTTCAAGATATAAGGGTAGTCCTTATAAATAAGGGTAGTCCTTAGGGTTTGGGTGTGTCTTAGGAAAAAGTGTAAGCTCTTACGAAGGTCAGCTCATCTCTCAAAGTCCCATGATTTTCAAAATGCTTGCATGCACACGTAAACTTAAAAACCATTTTGAAAAAGAAAGAAATCGATTCACTACTTTTAACTAAACCTCAAAATCGATTTCTAACTCACTATGAAAGAAAGCAATCGATTCATAAACTCCTTTCTAAATAAAACAATCGATTACCAAGTTGTTTTAAAAAGGAAAGAAATCGATTCATATTGTTTTCACTAAGTATACAATCGATTCTCTTCCTATTTTAAAACCATAAATCGATTTGCCTCTCTTTTCAATTAAGCAATGAATCGATTCCTCTCTTGTTTTTGTAAACTACAAAATCGATTCATAGCCTATAAAAATCGATTTCATGCTTTCAACAAAGAATCGATTCCTACATTATTTTCAACGTAGACTTGATTTTCTCATAGCCTATAAATAGGCACCTCATTGTGTTCATTTCCAACAACCCATTTCACGAATCAGAGCACATTTTAAGAAAAACTCTTCACGCTTTTACTTCTGCTCGTCACGCACCGTTGGTTCGTCTGAGCTGATCTTTCGCTAAGAGTTAGTTGGGGTTGCATTCTTCAAGTTGTAATATCTGCCTTCGTTAGAGGTATTTCTGTCTTTACGTTTGTTATTATTTAATTGTTGTGATTTGTACTAGGGAGTGGGGTATCTCTCTAGGGTAGCTGTTTGTACTAGGAAGTGGGGTATCTTTCTGGGGCAGCTGTTTGTAACAGGGGTGGGGTATCTCTTGTTATTGTTGTATTAGATTTGAGGGCTCTCCATAGGTTGGGTATCCTAGGAGGAGAGTGCCTGAGTCTGTAAAGGTTTTCCAAGGCACCTGTAAGCCTTGTTGTTTGGTTAGTGGAAAATCTCACAAGGGTGTGAGGACTGGACGTAGGTCACTAGGAGGTGACCGAACCAGGATAAATCTCTGCGTGCTTTACTGCTTTCCTGCTTTACTGTCTTACTGCTTTATTGCTTTATCTTCTAATTCCTTCGCTTCCACTTAACCTGCGCGAAAATTGATCTAAGTCATTGAAAAGGGGGAAAAGCGTTTTCGAAAAACGTTTCCTTCGCTTTACTGTCTTACTGCTTTATTGCTTTATCTTCTAACTTGGGATGTACTTACGATGAAGGTTTAGTCAATTTTGATACCCCCCCCCCCAATGTTAAGTTGTTATTAGATGCTGATGTAATTGGAGTTTCTACTCCTAGATTGATTCTCGTGTAACCCGTTCGGGCGCCTTTGCAGCCCCTTTTAATCTCAAAAAAAAAATATCGAAATAATTTAATAACTTTTATAAAGGTTTATTTATCAAAATAAAATACATCTAATTTTTTTGTCAACATATGAGATATTTTCTAAGAATATAATATTTGAAGGATCGCCTATAGTAAGTTTAATATAATGGTAAATAGCGTTTAGTATTGTATTCAAACCTTTTTAATAAATATCCCAATATTTTATACGTGATAATATTTGATAATTTTTATATATTTAAATATATTTTAAGGATACTTTTAAGTTATATTTCATAGGTAATATTTTTTTAGTAACCATGTTATTGGTGCGAAGTATATATCCACCGGTTTTACAAATGATTAATCTCCGTCAGGAAACCTAAATGGCCACCTTTAGTGGAGTTTTCACTCTCAACCACGTTTGTCAATTTACAAGGCTCGAATCTGAGACCTTGCTTAAGAGATACGAAAGTTCAGTTCCACTTAAACCAATGTAATGATAGTTAAGTAATATTATTATTTTATTGTCAAAAAAAAAGTAATATTATTATTTAGCAATTAAAATAGTTAATAATGTATAAGAAAGTTAAAGTTTAATAGTCAATACAATAAAATAATATTTGATAGTAATAATTAGATTGGAAGAATAAAATGATGTATTTGATTAATGACAGTAATTTAAAGATTATAACCCATAAATTCAATTAAAATAATATTTCATACAAAATCTCATGATTACTTCACCATCACACATATAATATATAAGGGTCTTTTTGATGGTCAGATATGTAGAAACATGATAGGATATGAAGCAGGATATGCCCAAGACTAGTCTCGAACCTAGGACTTTGGTTAAGGTGAAAGAGACTCATATCATCTCATCCAAGTGCTCTTGGGTTCATATTATTCCTTTTTATGTATAAAGATAACAAATTTTATTCTGTTATATATTTAAAATAAGCTTATAAGTAATGATATGATATATATATATATATATATATATATATATATATTATATGTTAATGACAAAACTATCCATGCGACAACAATATTTTATTTGTTTAAAAAAATTAAATTAATTTTCTATCTTTTTATTTTTCAATTTTTAATTATAATTTTATCTTTTTATCAGTTATATCAATTATTTTATATTTCAGTAGATTCTTTATTTTTAGATTATACAAAATGACAAAATTACCTTATCATAAAATCACACATTTTTTTTAAATTAAGTACTAATATTTTTAATTTTTAAATTTAACATTAATTTTTTTATTATATATATGTAGCGACCGAAAAATCCGGAGGATGGATTCTTCGAAGTTCTTGAATGAAGCCGCCACCAAAGTTTTAGTTTAAGGGCAAACATTGGGAAATCCCTATTGAGTGGACAAGGGGGTTTGCGGACCAGGTTTAGGCTCGGGAGCCGTTTATGCGTAGGGAAGATGTTAGCACCCCACAACATCCTTTCGAAAAAGGTTACCTTTTAACTAAATGTGTAAAAAAAATGTTAATTTGAAAATTCATTTTTACCCTTATTTACAAGTTAAAAGAAAAAGATTGGAAAGAGGACGTTTGACTATTTTTGTTTTGTTTTTGAAAAATAAAGAAATAAGAAATTTACAAAAGGACTAAAAAGGGTTTTTATTAATGCAATTGACAGAGGTCGGCCGCCCTCTGCTCCTACGTATCTCCTGGTAGAGAATCAAATCACACGTAGTTCTTGGTAGAAAATGTGTGTGTTGGATTTTGTATTCTTAAGTATTTTGAAATTTGGATAGGTATTCGTAATGGCCAAACAAGTAAACTCAGAGTAGTCACCACTAATTGCCCATTTGAAAGCTATAGTTGTTATTAACGATCAAACAAGTTAAACTCAGAGTGACCGTTAGTAACAACCTATTTTTATGTGAGTTTGATTGTTTGAAAGAAAGAAAAAAAAATATTAGTTTGAAAGCATTATGGTGTAATAAAAAACACAATGGGTTATAAATAAAACAAAAGCAGGTGCAATTAACAACAAGGAGTGTTGTATTAAAAATGGGGGGCGCGTTTAGCAGCGGCCCAGTTCACACTTTTGTTTTTTGGCCTGACATGCGACTAGGCCAATGGAGCGCTGGCCTGTGAGGATGGACTGATGTAAGGTTGGTGCTGTTAGTAGCGGCTCAATCTGCGTTTTGGGGCCTTTAAACAGATGGGCTGCAACAATTAGGCTTATACAAGGGGGTGCATCGTTAACAGGGGGTGTGACTAGAGAGCTGCTCACTTAAAAGACAAGGGGCTGTCTTAATAAAACACGGGAGGTGTGAACATTAGAAATAGCAAAAAAAGATTTTACAAAAACAGCAAACTAGTTTTTTGATAATACGAAAATAAATAGTAATAAGATAATAAACAAAACACGAGGAGAGGGTATTAGGAACATCTTTATTATTCAATACAATAAAATAAAGAGTAAAGTGATATAGGTTCAAAACCAGAGAGAGAGTTTGAGAAAAGAGAGAGAGGAAAAGAGGAGGAAGATACGGATCCTCAAAGAGAGAAACAAAGAAAAATTGGGAACAGAGAGATGTGATGGGAGGGAAGAAATAAACCGTGGGAGATAGAGAAAGAAGGCGGTGCGGCGGTGGTGGTGTGACAGCGGTGGTCGATGGTGCTATTTACGGTGGTGATGGCGTTGTGTCGCCGGAGACGACGACGGAGATGGTAGTGAGCTTTTTCCCTCATATTTCTACTCTTTATTTTTCTTTGTTTTCTTCCATCTTGAAAGTTGAAAGGGTACTGTCTGTGGTTGTTGTTGTTGTAGTGGTGGTGGTTGTGCTTATGATGTTTGACAAAATGTGTGTATGGTTCTGATGTTGGTATTAGGAAGGTAAGTGGTGAGCATCGATACTCTATATTGTTTTCCTCTCTAAGTTTGTTCTGTGTTGCTCCTGATTTTCCTCAGTTTTCCTCCCCTTACTCTGTTTTTCTATTCACCATTTTTCTTATTGATTCCCCGCCCCCTTTTTACTGTTACAGGTAAATGGAATTTATAGACCCATTTTGTGGTGTAGGGTGAGGATGCTAAGTAGAGGATTGTGGCCATAGGAGACAAAGGCAGTAGCAATTTGTAGGAGGGTGTCTACAAAGCTGCTTGGTTTGTGCACAAAAGAGAAGAAGACAAGGGGGCCAAAAGAAAGCAAACTTGACTTGAGCTTAAAAATAGATGGAGTGGTGAGGGCAAGAGGCGCATGGCATCAAACCCTTTGTTGTTTGTATTATTGGTTGTAAACAAAATTGTTGGAGCATATAAGGAAGGCATCAAAAAGACAATAAAAAGGTTGCTTTGTTTCATGTTGAAAACAGAGGTGTAGGTTGTATGAGGCTTGGTCAAAAAGCAAAAAGAAAGAAAACAAGATGAAAGTGTATTTGGCCTAATACTAAATTATGAAAGCCACTAGTAACTACTTGTGGAGTCACAAACCATGAACCCAACATCCTCTATTCTTAGTTTTGCTTGTATTATTATTATTTTGTTTTTTTTTTTATTTATAAACTTTGATTTTGTAGCTTTTGTACATGCTTGCTTGTATTTTTATTTAAAAATGATAGTTAAAGTTAAATGCTGATAACAGATTTTTTTAATTCTTTTTCTTGCAATAAAAAGTATATAAGTTCTACTAATAATAGAAATGACGCAAGACCGCTAACGACTACCAAATGACAAGCGTAAACGACAAACAATATTTTGGTTTTTTTCTATTTTCAACTTTGTTTTCTCTTTTCATGAGATAAAAAAAATGAGTGTTAAATAGAGGCTTAAAAACTAAATTTACAGATACAACATTTTTTTTATTTTTTTAAAGTACTTTTAACTAGTCGGACAAAATTAGGGTATAACAATATATATATATATATATATATATATATATATATTAGATTTCATATTTTTATATTTTAAAATATATTTAGAAGGGTAAATGAGTAAACTATTTCTTATCTTATCCAACTGGTTTCTAACCAGCTCAAATTCAGGATAAGATTTTAACTACAAACGCAGGATATGATAAGTCACAATATTATCATATATTGCTGGCTAAACATCAAACTGACACATGATATGATAGATTATCATATCCCGTCTTCATACATACCGGCTATCAAACAGGCTCTAATAGTTATCCTTTTTTTTTGACAAGAATAGTTATCTTTTTTATAAAACTATAATAGTTATATTAATAGACTATAATTTATAATATGATATATTTTTTACTCAATAGATACATATAATAATACGTAGTATTATTATTTATATTTAAAATTTTAACTCATAAAATACATATATATATATATATATATATATATATATATATATATATATCCGTACACTTATATTTATAATAGTTTTTTATGATATATTTATAATAGTTAATATTTGTTAATATAATAAAGGGTTAAATATGTTTTTGGTCCCTATAAATATAGCGAATTTTGTTTTTAGTCCCTCTAAAATTTTTTGGGCACTTTTGGTCCCTACATTATTTTTCGTTAGCACTTTTGGTCCCTACCGTTAGATTTCACTAACGGTGCTGACGTGGCATGAATGATGTGGCAATTTTTTTATGTGTTGGCATGCTATGTAGGAGTCCACCTCATTTGTTGCCTGCCACGTTGGAAAATAAAAAGACAGACCTAAAAACTAAAATTAAAAAATCAAAACCCAAGTTCCATCATATTCTCGCTGGTCTTCTTCCTCTTCATCTTCAATCTATCTTCTTCCTCTTCCTTCGCTGGTCACCAATTAGATGGAAATGGGTTTCAAAATCCTAAACCCAGATCAAATTCCACCTCATTTCCTTCAAATCAGAAGAGAAAAACAGAACAATCTCAATCTTCACTTATTTCCAAGCACTTGTTCAAACCTCTTACAAAACCACTAACCAACTTCTTCAAATCCAAGCTCTTCTCATCATTTCGAGTCTTTTCCATAACTGGATTTCTGGTTTTTGTGAAGAGGAACAGATCCAAAAAGGTATTTTGCATTCTAAAAGTGTCGTAGCACGTGGTGAACACGCCGTCACGAGCGCCGCTTCGGTCACCGCAAACGCTGTCCGCCGCCGCCGCTCCGCCATCTCTCTCGCTAACTGCATATTTCTCTCTGATCTGGGTTCTTCCCTTACCTGACCGTGAACCCTCCGCATCAAACCCCCCTAGTTCTTCCCGCTCTCTCTCTCTCGTCACCATGAAACTCTTTTCTCTCTTTCTGCAATGTTTATTTTCTTTCCTTTCAACGGTGTTGTTGTTGCGGCTGAGGTTCTTTCGTTTAAAAAGTGGGTTTTGATTTTCAGTGATAGAGTTGAGTTTGAGGGTAGTGTTGGTTGCGGCTTAGGTTCTTTCCTTTCACCAGTTAAATTTTGATGCTTTGTTTTGGTTGCGAGATTGTTTCTGGGTTTGTAGGGATAGAAGGGGGAACATATAAGGGAAACTGGGAATTAAAGCTTCAATCTAATTTTCAATTTGTTGTTTATTTATTTTCTGTTTGTAACTTTGTTTTAATTTGTTTTTTTAATTTCCTACATGTACGCTTACTTGGCGTTTAAATATAGCATGCCAGCACATAAAAAATTGACACATCATCTATGCCATGTCAGCACCGTTAGTGAAAGTTAACAGCAGGGACTAAAGTGCTAACGAAAAATAATGTAGGGACCTAAAGTGTCCAAAAAATTTTAGAGGGACTTAATACAAAATTTGCTATATTTATATGGACCAAAAATATATTTAACCCTATAATAAATTCATTGAATTATTTTAAGGATAATTTATAAATAGTAAATATCATTTAATATCGAGCTTTACCAATTTTAGTAAATATCACGCTACTTTATATATGATAGCAATATTTAATTTTTATAGTATTTTTTATTACATTTCTTAAAATGTAACTAATTATAAATATATGAGGAAATATAAACATTTAATTGAATGTATGTGAATTTTTATATTTAACGATTAATATAACTTTTTTTTTGGTTCAAAGCAATGTTGGCTACCCACATGAGTGTCTAAACACTTTAAATGAAAAACTAATCTCCACTCGTGTTTAGGATTAAATTTCGTACTGACCAATATTGAGTTCATCTACTGCAAAAATCAAAGCCGGGAACTCCACAGGTCTACCCGTTATGTCGCGGGGTAGATTAAGCATCTAGTGGTATTCTTTTTGGGGTCAAAACAATAGGGAATTGTCTGAATACTACTCTGAATTCATTACAAGACAAATGCCATGACACAAAAAGAGAACAACTGCCGTAACATTTGGAGGAACTTCTTTTAGATGCTCAATCTAATATAGACCTCTAAAATTGGTGTAAAAGTGGACCTATATTATATTTAGTAAAAAATAAATATTAGAATAATAAAAAAAAGAAAAAAATATTTTATTGAAATATACTAAAAACAGTAAGGTCCATTTTTGAACCGATCCATATTTGATATACCCAATTTTAGGTGAGAATCTACTAGAAATGAGAACTCTTAATTATGACTTATTTTTAGATTATAATTAACGATTCAGATTATGTCATTAATTACAAGATGTTGTGTAACATTTAATTAATAAGAAAGCATCATACAAAGTCTTGTAATTAATGACGTAATCTGAACCGTTAAATTACACCCAAAAAAAATCTAAACCGTTAAATTTTAATCTAACAGTTACAATCATACGATATCGCATATTTTTATGAACTACTTATTTTCCTATACTTTAGGACTTAAATAGAAAATGGCCGGTAAACTTAGAGACTTGTTTGGCGATTTACTCTTAAACTAGTAGGATACCCGTGCATACACACGAGTGTTGTCGTGTTCTTTTTATAAATGAACTTAGACAGTATTTAAATAGTCTAAACATCACCCATTTTTTATATATCAGTGTTGTTATCCCGTGTTTTTATATATATCATTGCAGTTATGTCCCTGTATTTTTTTATATATTAGTGAAGTTATCCCGTGTTTTTTTATGTATCAGTGCAGTTATCTCATAGTTTCAATTGATTATTTGAGTTGATTTGTAGATTATAGTAGATAGTAAAAGATAGATAGTAGATTATCAATAAGAAATATTTATCCCGTGTGTTTTATATACCAGTGACAATTATTTGCCCTTTTTTAGGTATTAGTGACAAATATTTGTCACGTGTGTTTTAAATATTAATCAGTTTAAATAGTCATTAAACCTTCTTGTTTTTTAGATAGTAGGTTTATAGTAGTCTTCAAAAATTATAATTATCAGTGGCAAATATTAATCTCATGTTTTTTTATATATATTATTGCAGTTATCCCGTGTTTTTTTATATATCAGTGCACTTATCTCGTAGTTTCAATTGATTATTTTAGCTTTTTTTTACAACAAGCAACTAGTGCATTTCATTCATAATAAAATCTGAAATACATGTGGGAGCTACAGAGTGATCGTGAGGACTAGCTGACAACAAGGCTACCCCCGCAAGGGAATGAGCGACCTTGTTAGCACTCCTCCTAGCAAACTCAACATGAGAGTTACAATTAAAAAAAGAAAATAGATCCTTACAAGCGGTAATGTGAGAACCAAACTCAAAAATAAGTTGTTTATTGGAGTTGAAAGCATCGACAACGCATTTTGCGTCCAACTCGAATATGACATCCTTATAACCAAGCTCCCAGACCCAAGATATAGCTAAATATAAACCCAAAGTTTCCCCTAGAAGCACATCTATAATAGGGGAGAACCAATGAGTTCTGGCACTAATAAAATGACCCTGGTCATTCTGGAGACACATACCAATACCAATCTTGTTTTCAACCAAGGAGAAAGAAGCATCCACGTTACACTTAACCCAACCAACTTGCGGTTTCTTCCAACAATCGGACAAAAGAGGCGCAGATGGCAGCAGAGAAGTGGCCGACCTGGTATCATCACCGCCGCAGGCGATATACCACTCATTAAAGAACTTTTGACCCCCCAAACTATAGCATTAGCGTTAGTGTGCTTATTGTCCCAAATCCGCTCATTTCTGCAATTCCACAAACTCCAAAGAGTCATACACCAAGCGACAAGATCAGTACCAACAAGATTAGCCAACACTGAGAAGAAAATGCCACAGAAGTCAATACAGCGCATAGCAGCATCAGTTATAACCTGTAACAAACCCAACTTATCCCAACAGGCTTTAGCTTTGCATCAAAAAACAAACAAGTGAGTAGGGGATTCAGAATAACTAGGACACCACGGGCAAGTATCCTCTACCTCCACGTGTCTAGTCCTCAAATTGGCTCTGGTGGGAAGAACATCTCTGCACAAACGCTAAATAAAATGTTTCACCTTCGGAGGAATCTTCATCTTCCAAAGAACACGCCAGCTTCCTTCAACATGAAGATGAGAAGTATCCAAGACCCTCTCCATCAATAAACGATAAGCACTACAGACACTATAAATACCGGAAGTTTCCGGCCACCAAACACGACGGTCCACCTCAACAATGGGAAGAGGAGTATTAACAATTCCACCTGCAACATTGGGTGAAAACAAATGGTGAATATAAATGAAATTCCAGGACTTAGCGCCTGGGGAGAACAAATCAGTGACCCGGAGGAACGAATTAAAGTTACCTGAATCCGACTCCAAGATAGGTCTACGGTCAGCCGTCCAAGAATCACCAAACACACTAATTCTCGAGCCATCACCAATGATCCAACGACAACCTGCGCCAAGAACAAGACGGGCTTCATGGATACTGCGCCAAATGAAACTAGGATTACTTCCCTTAGGAGCATGCATGAAATCACTCCTAGGATAATATTTGGCCTTATAGAGGCTAGCCACGCGAGAATTGGGGCTATTCTTTAAGCGCCAACCTTCCTTACCCAACAAAGCCACATTGAAAACATATAGATTGCAAAAGCCCAAACCACCAAAATCTCACAAAGCTTATCCCAAGATAACCAATGGATACCTCCTCTAGAATTAGCATTTCCACCCCACCAAAATCTACTAATCATACTCTAAATTTCATCCCCAAGTGGGGAAGGGAGAAGAAAGAGGCTCATGAAATAATTTGGGATAGATTGAAGAACCGACTTAATCATAACCTCCTTCCCGGCTCTAGATAAGGACCAACCACCCCACGAGTTAATCTTCTTCCAAATCTGATCCTTGGTAAACTTGAACATAGCCTTCTTATTACGCCCTATCATCGACGAGAGTCCCAGATAAAGACCATTATCCAAACAAAGATTCACCCCAAGCCCTTGAACTATCACATCTCTATCAACTTGATTCACATTTTTACTAAAGAAAAACTCGGATTTTTGATAATTAATCTGCTGTCCGGAAGCTCTCTCATAGATTTTCAAGATATTCTTCATGTTCTCCATCTCCCTGATAGACGACCTAAAGAAAAGAAAACAGTCATCTGCCAACAACAAGTGTGTAATAGTTGGAGCACCCCTACAGACGTCAACACCATGAAGGTCCCCTCTAGCAACAGCCTTAGAGACAAGCTTGTAGAGGACGTTGGATAGAGAGATTGGTCACCAATCCATCATAGTCGTACATCCTTCTTAGGAATTAGAGCAATATTGGTATCGTTGAGCGAAGGTGGAAACTTACCCATCGCCAACCAAGAAGTACCAACCGTAAATTTGACATCACCATAGTCACCCCAAAAATGTTTATAGAAACCCGGATTAAAGCCATCTTGTAACATCCCCAATTTGACTAATTTTGGTAATCAAAATTAGCAGGATGTCATGTTTAATTATTTAGCTAAATTAAATAATTAGTCATGATTGATGATATGTCATAGTTAATTAATTGTCAAAGATATATATGTATGTGTGCCATGGCGATAAATTGTTGATAGAAATGGATTAAAATGGGTTTAAGTGAGAAATTATAAGGCAATGGCAGATTGGTCTTTTCCCCTTAAAAACTCCTTCAGCTCACTTAAACACACCAGCTGACCATCACTCACTCTCCCATAACCAAAACACACAATCATATTTCAGAAACAGAAATAGAGAGAGCTGGGATAGAGAGAGAGTGAGAGGAAAGGAGAGAAGGGTTTTTCTTCCATTCTCCATGCATGTTGCTCTTCTTTACACCATTCAACTCATCTCATCACCCTCTTTCCACTGATACCAGTTTCATCCCCAACATCTTCCTCCTTCTCAAAAACACCATTTTTGTATAGTAAGCTCAAGTGGAAAGTGGCTAGAATGTTTTCAGAACCCACATTGTGATTCTCAAGCACTGGGAGCCTTATTTTGGGTGTTGTGATTCGATTTTGAGGAGTGTTGAGGTGCTAGGAACTTGTTTCGTGAAATTACGGTTTTCGGTCCGAGAAGCTTTGTTGTTGTGTGTGATTTTCATCGCAAGAGGTGAGTTCTATACTCGCTTAGGGATGTTTTTCGATACTGAGTTTACATGTTTCTGAATCAATGTGCTTCGTGTTTTGTTTCAAAAAGAATCGAGTCAAAAACCGTATTGGCGAAATTTTGCGTATTGTTGTTCGAATGTAATGATTGCTTGATGAATGATTGATGAATTGTTGATTATTTGGACTGGATGTTGTTCTATTATTGAAGGTTGATGAGTTAGGTATCGATCTGAACGAAGTTTGGACACGAAACAAAATCAAAATTTGCACGAAATGGCATTTTTGCAAGCCCGTGTAACCGGTCGTGCGCTTCCTTCGGTTGCCTGCCTGCAAAAAGTCCCATTTCGCGCATGGATCGTGCGTCTTTCAGCATGGGTCGTGCGTATATTTCTGTTCCAATTTTCAGAATGTGTCCAAAGCCTTCCTAATTGATTCCAAACCCATCCTAATCCCTTCCCCAACGTTATGTAATGATAAAATAACCGTAGTTCATTGGAATTGCTTATTTTTGGATTGAATTGGGGAGAATTCCCTAAGTTATAAGTGATGTGATATGAATTGGTTAAATCAAAGCAAACAAGTGTTGTTTTCCTTTATAGATTGGTTAAAACATTGTTTTAGTAATGACGAGAGAGGAAAACCCTACGGTATGATAATGAGATGGACTATAAGTTCATCAAGGCTAAGTTTGAAGTTAATTGTTATCGAGGACATATAATGCAATGGAACATTAAGTTCATACAAGTCAAGTTATTTTCTTAAGAAAAAGAAAGATGGTATATGTATGATTATATATGTATATCAAGGGTGACGACCCTAAGGATTAGCATACTAGGGGAGGGGAAGTCATGAGCCCCAAAACCTAGGCCCCATGAGGTTTGCCCGCTAATTAGTGGTTAGTGGATTGGGTTCACCAAGAGCCATAGAAAAATAAAGAAAGTGGCTCGCGGTGTTGTGCTAAGTTAAAGAGAAAGAATTATACGTAGTCATCCAGAATTGGGCTACAGACAATAGAAGCATAATTTTTATGCTAAGTAAAAGATAAAGCATGTAGCATAATGAACCGCTAGTGTTAGTAAGGGGTCTCGATAGGACTCACTAAGATAATGTGTATCTCACCCTTTATAATTGTGGTTTTTACAGAGAAACAGGGAAAGGCAAAAGCGAAGAAGCACGGCTAAACGGTGTGCCTTATGGTGTTATTGAAGATTCAGTTTTATGATTATGCCATTTTCCCTTTGTTGTCTTTGTATTTTCGACTGTATAACTATTACTCGCTAACAGTTGTAAATCCCTTTCCGCTATTTATGTTTTGGGATATTGAACACCAGGTTGTAAAAGTTTATAAGTCATGAGACTTAAGTACTTTATGTTAAGTTAATGGAATTGAAGTGACTGCTTGGATGTTTACTCAGGAAAAGTTTTTAGTTGTGTTCAATATTCCAGACAGGAAGTCAACTCTGATGTATGCCATGCTGTGCATCTTAGTATTTCTCGGTGTTAGAATTACTGGGGTGTTACATTATGGTATCAGAGAAGTTCGACCTAGTCGGGCTTAGATTCGTTTTAGGGTTGTTTGTCCCTTGAGTAATTCTGCTATTTTGCTTCTTATGATACTAAGAGACATTGAGACTGATCAACTTAATACTTGGTGTATCGTTTGCAGAATTATGGCAGGAGGATCAAGGAACAATCCACCAATTGACCCGCATTCTTCTTGGATGCAGAACGTAATAGAAAGGCAGCAAAAGATGATGGAAGACATGCTGTTAATGCAACAAAATGCTCAGGCTCAACCTCAGCAAGCTCATGAGCCACAAGTTAATCCAAGACAGATCTACTCTGAATTCCTTAAGATGAAACTCTCCGAGTTCAGTGGAGGACCTGATGTCATGGAAGCCCAGCATTGGCTAGATGATATTGAGAAGATTTTTCTCACCATGCAAGTTACTGATGAAGACAAGCTGAGATTGGCATCCCATATGCTGAAGGGAGAAGCCAACAACTGGTGGACTAATGCTAAGGCCATGATAGGGACCACGGGAACTCTCCAGACTTGGGAGAACTTCAGACAAACATTTCTGGAGCAATTCTTTCCAACTGCTATGAAGTTTGATAAGGAGAACGAATTCTTAGCTCTCACGCAAGGAAGTTTAACTGTGGGCCAATACACAGACAAATTTGAAGTGCTGTACCAATTCTTCGGTTTGGCTGGGTATGCTCCCAATAACAGGTGGAAGACGGACACTAAAATTTTGGTCGTCGAACACGACGTAAAATCTCACTCACACAACGTTGAGTTTTCACGTACAGCTCCAACGGCTTATACCCCTGAAGCGTGTCATGGATGTTTAACATGTTCACTACGTCTTCGCCAGTCTTGATTGTCATGTACGAGAAGGAAACGCGGCCATCGTCTCCAAGATAGGGTTTGCGATAAGTGATACTAGTGACGTCACGGTCGTCACCAGTCACTTGAACTTTGGACCACACTTTATCCTTCAAACCTTCAAACCCCATGCCGCGGTGGATTCTGCATAACACCGACTGAGGACTCCAGAAGTGGACACCATCTTCTCTCATCGTGATTTGGCCTCGATGATGTATACCGCAAAGCCTATTGTCATCTGAACGTTGAGTGAGGCATATCTCCATTTTGGATGAGTGAAATAAGCAAGTGAGAGTGAAATTTTTGAGTTAAAAGAATGAGGTTGGCAATTAGTATTTATAGAAATCGTCAATGATTATCAACCGTTGATATTGTCGGTGTAATCTACACCGTTGATCAACATTGGCAGTCAAATCCTACCCGTCGAATTTAATACAAATCGGATTTACCTATCAGGGAGGTAAATCCGGTTTGCATTTTAACAAAGCGGACATACCCCCACTGATAGGTATATCCGCTTTGTTAATTGCAAAGCGGATTTACCTACCTGATACGTACATCCGCTTTTATATTTTAACAAATTGGATCTACCTCAAGCTATATCTGATTTCCCCCCACTAATTCTAATCGAATATACGTAAATCCACATTTTATTTTTGTGAATCGGATCTACCTCCCCAAAGGTAGATCTGATTTAAGTCAATTTTTTAAGGGGTATTTTCGTCTTCAAATTTATTGTAGGGGTATATATGGGGGTAAAAAAAACTATAAAGTTAGGGATTTTTTTTTGTACCCCCATCATCTCCCAGCTACCCCCACCGACCCTGCGAAAAGACGCAATTGCCCTTAACAAAATTTAAAAATCCCGAACGTATCCTGATTTCATTTTTTTTTTTTGGAAATCGGATTTACCTAAATCCGATTTCCACAAAAAATTTTAAAAAATTTAAATCGGATTAGGTAAATCCGATTTCCACTAAAAATTTTAAAAAATTTAAATCGGATTTATTTAAGATGGGTAGATCCGCTTTTAAAAATAACAAATCGGATTTACCTTAAGTGGGGGTAAATCCGATTTGTTATTTTTAAAAGCGGATCTACCCCATCATATAAGGTAAATCCGCTTTTAAAAATAACCAAAGCAGATTTACCTTATGTGGGGGTAAATCCGCTTTGTTAACCCAATTAATAAATAAATAAATCAGTTAAAATTTTAAAAACAAATTTCGACCATCTTTTGGTTCTGTTTAGTGTGTAGTTCGTTAACACGTGACGATATTGTACGTCGGGAGAATAATTTAGGCTAAAAAATCAGTTTTCGGGCAACCTACTCAAATTGTAATGAAACCACATTCTTTAAATCCGAAAAATATCAAGGATCAATGCTCCTAAAGAAGTGACTTCTTTCAGGACTGGGGACCTCAAAATCCCAAATTCCATCGTTTACTATTTTTTATTAATTTTTTAAATTTTTCATAATCTCCAAAAAATCTGAAAAAATTTGCATAACTTTATTTTGGTTTTATTAGATTTTTAGTGGTGTTTTCATAATTTTTGGATTAGTTTTGGCTGTTTAACGGATTTTTAGTAGTATTTTATAACCTTTTTAAAAAAAATTAAATAAAAAACAATTTTTTTAATAACAAAATCGGATTTACCTTAGGTGGGATAAATCCGATTTCCTTTTTTTAGGGAAATCGGATTTACCTTAGGTGGGATAAATCCGATTTTCTCTTTTTTTAGGGAAATCGGATTTATGTACCCACTAGGTAAATCCGATTTCCAAAATAACAAAGCGGATTTACCTCTAGCTAAGGTAAATCCGCTTTGTTATTTTTGAAATCGGATTTACCTATTGGGCACCCCCATATGAGGTAAATCCGACTTTAAAAATAACAAAGCGGATTTACCTCAAATGGAGGTAAATCCGAGCGAATTAAAAATTGGGCAGGGGTATTTTCGGGTTTCACTTTTATGTGGGGGTAAATAGGGAGATGATGGGGGTACATAAAAAAAAACCCATAAAGTTATGAGAAAGGGCCGGAAACCCTGTACCAATGGGCCCAAATAATGGCTTGGGGCCGCGCCGCAAATTGTTACGTTGCGTAGCCATCATCACCAAGCAAACCCAAGCCAGGATGACACCACGTGGCACGAGATCGTAATGCTTCAAAGGTCGTAGAAATTTTGAATGCGAAGCCAAGCGCGCAACGATAAACAAACAAAAGGCAGCAGTGGTCCCCACCCATGTGAACGGAACAAGTTCAAATAACAACGGGACCTACTCTGCCGCTACCCCGGCCCCGACTATACGTCGTCGTTTTACCCCCAAAGAACTCACTCTTCAGGTCGCACGTGCCAGCAAAACAGTCTCTTGTTCAAAAAATTTCAAAGCCTTTCTTCTTTTCAATTCATTGCAAGCCAACAACACTTGACTGTTGCTGGTACCGTATCGTATCTATCTATTCGTTCCTATATCTTCGGTTTCACTCCAACGGCTTTTTCACTCACTCACTCACTCCCTTCCATTATCTAGAAGTTCCGATCTGATCGCAAGAGAATATGAACGGTGGAGGGAGGCAAGGGTTGAGATCTGGTGCGACTGGCGTCCACCACCAGCGCCAGTACTCCGATAACTTTCTCGACGGCTCCACCACCGGAAACCGGTGGCTTCAATCTGCTGGCCTTCAACACCTTCAATCCACCGCCAATCCTCTTCAGGTTCCGTATTCTCAGATGACCTAACTGATGATCTATTAACGATCTTATCTGTTAGCACTTTGATTTGATCTAATGAAATTCACTTGCTGTTTGAGTAGGACTATAACTTGTACGGCGGCGGAGCACAAGGAGGAAGAATGTATAGGAATGCTCAGCATAGGAGTTTTAATGGAGGAAGTGACTATTATGTGGAGCCATCCACACCTCCGGATGGTTACCGTGTTTCGACGCAGAAGAAGAACGGCGAAGGTTCACCTGGTGATTTCAGCCCCGGCCTGTTGGATCTGCATTCATTTGACACTGAGCTTCTTACTGAGGTTTCTATTCTATTTCACCGATCGCCTTTACAATCGATGTCTTAGTCCTTGGTTTGTTTATACAATGCAGAATTTGAATTGATGTTTAGATTCCTTAACCCTAAGCTTGTACATTCGTTAGGGGTCAGGGTCAGGACCTTGTGACTTGTGTATTCAATTATTCATTCCTTTTCATATGATGTGAGCTTAGAAGCACTTCTTCAATTTTCCTTTTAATTAATAATTAATATATGTGATAAGAATCATATTCTTAAGTTGACCATATAGAATTATAGATATGTAAAATCTTTAGATAATAT
Source organism: Astragalus membranaceus (assembly GCA_039519185.1). Lineage (NCBI taxonomy): Eukaryota > Viridiplantae > Streptophyta > Magnoliopsida > Fabales > Fabaceae > Astragalus > Astragalus membranaceus. Next base: position 224,773,860 of record CM076846.1, on the reverse strand, counting down.
GTTTTCAACTAGGAGGGTGATCTTTCATTTTCTCTTTGGAAGTTGATGAGCATGAGTAGGTAGCTTTAATTTGCTTATAACTTGTCTATCTCTATCCTGCTAGATACCAACCACTAATGCATATGATGCCAACTCCCTGTGTCAACCTATTCGGGGTAGAAGCTTTGATGACTCTGAACCTTACATGTTGAGCAAACAGACTGCCAAAGCTCGCGCTCCTGAAAACACACTGAAAAGTTTACCTGCAGACAAAGAGAAGTCTGGTTCTGTGGCAAAGATTAAAGTTGTGGTAAGTTCTCTTGCATATCTCAGTTTACCATTCATGTTTCATTTTTAATTGTTTAGTTCATTTTTCATTTAAAATGTTCTTGGTGACCATTTGCTAGTAAATTGAATCTTTTTTCCTCAAAGACTGTATTCGCATGATAACCAGATTAGTGCTGATAGAACTTCATTTAGAATTCATTGAATTGTCTGAAAATGAAATTTACAGTTCGTTCTGATGATACATTGATACTTGTGTGTCACTTTTTTAATGCAGGTTCGTAAGAGACCATTAAATAAGAAGGAGTTAGCAAAGAATGAGGAAGACATTATAGATACATATTCAAATTCTTTAACCGTGCACGAAACTAAACTGAAGGTGAGTTTAAGTGGCAATACGAACCAAACATTCAAATTGTTCTAATGTTGTGTAAGATTAGTTGATGTCATGGTGAAAGTGGCTCATGCACCAAGAAATTCAAGTGTGGGGCTGCTTTTGTATCTGATATTTCTAAGCTTTGCTCTTGGTGAATCTGAAATGTTGAGCTTTTGTATCTGATATTTCTAAGCTTTGCTCCTGGTGAATCTGAAATGTTGACTTGAAAAAAATACAGATAATCTGTACTATAGTGATTCTATTAAATATGCGGAGTATAAATATCTATACGTTTGTTTCAAAAATTAAATATGCTTTCTAGAGATAGAATTGACCAAGATAATAATATTCCTCTCTCTAGTTTCCTCAATTGTAATTTCTTATGAAAAGATTTTGGAATGATAAGCTAGACTATTTAGATACAAAGGTTTTAAAATCTATATGATTTACAGGTTGACCTAACTCAGTATGTAGAGAAGCATGAATTTGTTTTTGATGCTGTCTTGAATGAAGAGGTTACGAACGATGAGGTAACTATAATGTAATTAAGTGTTCAAATCATAAGGATGATTGGCAATATATTTGATATATCCCGGCTTATGTTAACTACTTTTTTAACCATTTTTTCTCTAGGTGTATCGTGAAACAGTGGAGCCCATTGTTCCAATAATCTTTGAACGCACCAAGGCAACTTGCTTTGCGTATGGGCAAACAGGTGATAGCAACCTCTCATATTTGATTTGATTTCTATTACAGCCTTTCTGAAGACAAATTCTGATTTTATTCCTATTTGTGAAGTGATTCTTCGATTTCTTGTCTCGCTTTACAAAGTTTTCACTTTACAAACTTGCTCAATCTCACTTCTTCAGTTACATCTGTACAAGTTATCTTCTTTGGTTAAATATTGCTTTTCATATCTTGATTCTGAGGTGCCGATATTCCAAACCAACTTGACTTCGATGATTTGCGCAATTAGCAAACTTCTTAATACCATCTTTTGCTTTTCTAGGAAGTGGGAAAACTTATACAATGAAGCCACTGCCACTTAAAGCATCAAGGGACATCCTAAGATTGATGCATCATACTTACAGGAACCAGGGATTTCAATTGTTTGTGAGTTTCTTTGAAATATATGGTGGGAAGCTTTATGATCTGCTCAATGATAGAAAGTAAGTCAAGTCCTTTATTTTTTCCACCTTTAGTCTATGTGTTCTCCACGTTCTTGAGGTTCAAAGTTGTACTTCTGTAGAAAACTTTGCATGAGGGAGGATGGTAAGCAGCAAGTTTGTATAGTGGGCTTGCAAGAGTACCGGGTATCGGATGTGGAGACCATCAAAGAATTAATTGAGAGAGGAAGTTCCACAAGAAGTACAGGCACCACTGGTGCTAATGAGGAATCTTCACGATCACATGCAATACTGCAGCTTGCTATCAAAAGGCCAGTTGATGGCAATGAATCCAAACCTCCTCGACTTGTTGGCAAGCTCTCTTTCATAGACCTTGCTGGAAGTGAACGTGGAGCAGATACTACTGATAATGACAAGCAGACAAGGTATGATTGAGCTTGAATTAGATAAGGTTGATTTCTGTTTTTGGCTCTGTCAATCTCAAAAAGTGTACTTATGATTAAATTTCTTAGGGATTTAAATTAGATTGGATTAAACTCCAAATTTGGCCATATACTTTATAATCAAAGTCAAAGATATATTAGATTTGGGACGCTATCATGAATTGTAAGCATCCCTCATGCATTCCAGTACTAGTCTGATAGTTTTTTTCCCTGTTCTGTTCCCAACTATATGATACAGAATAGAAGGTGCTGAAATCAACAAGAGTTTACTCGCCCTAAAGGAATGCATAAGAGCTCTTGACAATGACCAAGGGCACATCCCTTTCAGGGGCAGTAAACTGACTGAAGTTTTGAGGGATTCATTTGTTGGCAATTCCCGAACTGTTATGGTTTCGTGCATATCACCAAGCTCTGGCTCATGTGAGCATACCCTGAATACATTAAGATATGCTGACAGGTAATGATGATTTTTTTCTTATCAAACTTAGGTCTGCATCCTCTACTCCTTCAAACCACCCACACCCTCACACACATACACGATAGGGAAGTACTACTGCCGATAAAGATGAAGAAAATTCATGATTCCATTGTTACAAATTGAATGACAATCCAGGGTAAAAAGCCTATCAAAAGGGAACAATTCAAAGAAGGATGTTTTATCTGTGAATTTTAACCTTAAAGAATCAACTACGGTTCCCTTATCTTATGCTGCTGCACCGGCATATGAGGATCATGCAGCCGATGCATGGCATGATGAAAACGAAGGGGATGATTTTAGCCCCTCTGAAGAATACTACGAGCAGGTGAAACCGCCATTGAAGAAAAATGGAAAGATGGAGTCATATACGACCACAGATGACAAATTGAAGAAACCTGGTGGTCAGATCAAATGGAAGGACGTCCCAAAAGTTGAACCTAAAATCACTAACGCTGAGGATGATTTAACTGCCCTCTTACAGGTGATTTACTGTCTACTGAGATAATTATTATGTAGTAAACCGAGGGCTCATTGTTACCTAAAGCATATGTCATAATTTCAGGAAGAAGAGGACCTTGTAAATGCTCATCGGACACAAGTAGAGGAGACAATGAATATTGTTAAAGAGGTATTTAAATTATCTCCATTGTTATTCTATCATATCACATGTCTACGCTTTTGAAATAATTGACTAGTTATGCAGTGGCTTCAACTTAGATGGTAATTCCCCAACAACACGGCATCAATTTTTTATTTTATAGTTTCATGATGGGAGTAAGATGGTAATTCCCCAACAACACGGCATCAATTTTTTATTTTATAGTTTCATGATGGGAGTAGTAAATATTGAAAAGATTCTTTTGATACATATAGCAAAAACAAGAGTTTTCTGCATCTTGGCAATTTGGTATTAAGCACATTGATATACTCACCAAAGTTCAATTTGTTGAAATTGAATCTCTTGTTGAATGTTGCCCATGGTTATAATATTATTCAGTTTAGGAAATAAAAATAAGTCGTACAGTAGAGAAAGGAAAAATGAATTGCTAGACACTATCCCTTTTCACTGCATCCTTCAAAGGAATGGTGTGTAGTCCGTAATTTTTTCAATTTCATATTTTTTTCTGCGCTTGACATGCAGGAGATGAGCCTCTTGGTTGAAGCAGATCAACCAGGGAATCAGCTTGACGGTTATATAACAAGACTAAATGCCATTCTGTCTCAGAAAGCTGCTGGCATTCTGCAGTTGCAAAACCGTTTGGCTCATTTTCAGAAACGTTTAAAGGAGCATAATGTTTTGGTTTCATCTACCGGTTACTAAGATATCATTTAAAACAGATTCCTGGTTAAAGTTTTATTTAGATGGTTGGAATCATACATTTCTTTGCTTCAGTTGGAGATTATTGGATCTGGGATATGATATGACACTATGTCTAGTTGATTCATCACAATTCTTTACCTTTGAACTTCTCATCGGGAAACTGGAGTTTGGAGTTTTAATTTTTTTTTTATTTCTTTGCCCTGCTAAGCATGTAGCCATGTATTGGTTTTACGTGCAGCTGTCGAGGCAATGTTTCAATGTATAAAGATTTCACTCTGTTGATGTTTGATAGACCAAATGAATACTTATTCTTCTTATCTAGTAAAGTAATGCACTAGTTACTAAAACTGTAGGGGGTGAGGATTGAAATCCAGTGAGGAACTCATTCCAGAAACACAATCTGATTATAATATTGTTTAATATTAATCTGTTACTTATTCACCAAAAAAACTCCATCTGTTACTTATCTTTGGTACTATTATGATTGAAGCAACATTGAGAAAGAAGATGAAAACTTGAAGGAAAAATGCTTCATTGAATTGTTTAACAATACAGGGAAATCTGTTTATATACAGCGATAGTAATCCAAGAAGATCAAGCTTCTCTTAACAGAATACTGTTATCAACTCTAACTAACTCAAAAACAACTAAAATTACTCACTAGGATATAAAGGGGAATAAAATAAAGGTTAAGGAGAAAAAAGGAAAAAAACCGAATTGAGAAATTCTTTTGTTTATATTTATTACTCCCCCTCAAGTTGGAGAGTACAAGTTGTGTAGTCCCAACTTGGAGATGATAGCTTGGAACTTTGGCCTCGGGAGAGCTTTGGTAAGGTGATCTGCCAATTGTTCTGAAGAAGGAACATGAACAAGTTTGAGGAATGATGAATGAACATGCTCACGTACAAAGTGACAGTCTATGTCAATGTGTTTTGACCTGTCATTGCAGCTGGCATTGGTGGCTAACTGGATGGCAGATTTGCTATCACAGTAAATCATGACAGAGTTGATATCCACATCAAAGGCTTTCAGGAGTTGTTTTATCCACAATAGTTCAGATGCAAGGGTGGCAAGGGCACGATATTCTGCTTCAGCAGAAGACCGTGCCACCGTACTCTGCTTTTTTGATTTCCAAGTAACTAAAGCTCCTCCAATGTATACACAAAACCCTGTAGTAGACTTCCTAGTAGCAGTGCAGCTACCCCAGTCTAGTGCAGCTACCCCAGTCTGCATCACAAAAGGCATGGACCTTTAATGATGATGTTGAAGGAAAAAGGAGACCTTGACCTGGAGAATGTTTGAGATATTGCAGAATATGATGCACGGCTTGAAGATGGGGGGTTCTAGGCTTGTGCATGAATTGGCTTAGCTTGTTAACAGGGTATGCAATGTCCGGTCTTGATATTGTGAGGTATATAAGCCTTCCCAGGAGCCTTCTATACAGTGAGGGATCAGTTAGGGGCTGCCCATCAGTTTCATTGAGGCTTATATTACCATCCATAGGTGTAGGAAGGGGCTTAGCACCGAGGAATCCTGTGTCATGAAGTAACTGCAGAGTATACTTTCTCTGAGTCAAAGAAATTCCTTGAGGAGAGTGAGCTATTTCCAATCCGAGGAAATAGTGCAGCTTGCCAACAACTTTTAACTTGAAGTTCTCTTCAAGGAACTGTCTAGTCTGTTGTATCAGGGATGTACTAGGCCCAGCTATCAATATATCATCAACGTATACTAGTAACATAATCAATCCAGAACCAGTACCTTTGGTGAACAATGAGCTGTCAGCAGTACTTTGTTGAAAACCATTAGTCAAGACAGTAGAAGAGAATTTTGAGTACCATTGTCTTGATGCTTGTTTTAATCCGTAGAGAGACTTGTTGAGTCTACAAACAAGGTTCTCCCCCTTGTGTTGATAACCTAAAGGTAGCTGCATAAAAACCTCCTCATCCAACTCACCGTTGAGAAACGCATTGTTGATGTCAAGTTGGAGAATTGACCATTTTTTCTGGGCTGCTATGGCCAGCAAAATTCTGACTGAAGCAAGTCTTGCAACGGGTGCAAAAGTTTCAGTAAAGTCTATCCCTGCTTGTTGTGTGTAGCCTTTTGCTACCAAACGTGCCTTGTATTTGTCAAGGCTTCCATCAGCCTTATACTTGGCTTTGTAGAGCCACCTACATCCTATAGCTTTCTTCCCAGGGGGAAGAGGTTGTAAGGACCAGGTATTATTAGCTTCCAATGCATTGATCTCTTCTGTCATAGCTTGGCGCCATTCTGGAACTTTCACAGCTTGGTGATAAAATTCAGGTTCAAATATGGAAGACACATTCATGACATACTTGTGATAGGCATTGGAGAGTTTGGAGTAGCTTAGGCACTGTTGAATAGGATGAGTCATGTTGCAATCGTACTCTTGAAGATACGCAGGGGGATTATGCGCCCTTGTGGATCTTCTAGGAGCATTGTTGGCATCATTGTTGTCATGAGCAGTGATTTGAGTTCCCGTAGCATTATCTGTTTCAGATGTACCTTCATTAACAGTATCAGCCACCGAGTTATCAGAGACAATATCATCAGTACCAGCGGAGTCAAGAACAGGATCTGGTAGATTTTCAGCAACAGCATCATCTGTATTGACAGTAATGTCTCGTGTTCTTCATGTGGTGTGAACAGGTGATCATCTGTAGGATATGTGCTAGGTGGCAAGTTGGAGACATTTGGGAGGGCAGTGTTGTTTGGATCATATTGGAACGTGTCTATTTGGCTATGTTTTTTGAAAGGGAAGATTGATTCGTGAAAGAGGACATCTCTTGATATGAGAAATTTTTTGTGGAGGAGGTCATATAGTTTATATCCCTTGTAGCCTTGAGGGTATCCAAGGAATATACATGGTATAGCTCTGGGAGTGAACTTGGTTCTATGAGTAACAATGGTGGAGGCATAGCATAGGCAACCAAACACTTTGATGAGAGAGTAATCCGGCTGTTTGACATGAAGAAGCTCAAAGGGGGATTTGTTGTTAAGGTTGAGAGATGGAGTCCTGTTGATGAGATATGCTGCTGCTGAAACACATTCCCCCCAATAGGTTAAGGGGATGGCAGCTTGAAACATCAATGCCCTTGCCACATTCAACAGATGCTGGTGTTTTCTTTCAACAACAGCATTCTGTTGAGGTCTATGAGGGCAAGAGAATTGATGTTCTGTACCCTATTTCTGCAAAAAATCACTTAAAAGAAACTCCTTTGCGTTGTCAGTACGAATGCATTTTATAGATTTGTGAAATTGTGTGTGTGCGTATGCAAAAAAGTTTTTAATCAAATGTGATGCATCAGATTTATTTCTCATCAAGTGGATCCATGTAAACCTAGTATGATCATCAACAATTGTAAGAAAATATTGAAAACCATCGTGGGTAACTTGTGAGAATGGTCCCCACGTGTCACAGTGTATTAAGTCAAACATAGCATCAGTGGCATTATTATGGGAAATAAATGGTAGCCTTTTTTGCTTAGCCAATGGACAAATAGTGCAAAATTCAGAACTAGACTTATCATTCATTTGAAAGGGAATTTTATTGCTCAGAATTTGTAATACAGGATCTGATAGATGTCCCATGCGGGCATGCCACAATTTATTCAAATCTAATGTAGTAATGGCATTACATGCTGGATCTTGGTGTATACAAGAAAACAAATTCACATGATGATCTAAGATGCTATCTTCATCAGATACAGAGTTATTACTAATGTCTTTAGAACCTAAAACATTTACACAATTGGAATCAGCATGTGATTTTTCAGCAAGACAGTTGGTATTTTGAGCTGTGTCATGATCAGAATTATGAGAGCTAGATGTGCAGTTGGTGAGTGGGAATAGACCTTGGATTAGGTCACATCTTCCAATCACCATCTGAGTTGTTTTGTCCTGTATTATGCAGCCATCATCAATGAAATGAACATCAAATTTTTTTGAATAGAGCAGGGCTCCCACAGAGATCAAATTGACATTGAATCCATGAATATAAAGGACGTTTTCAAGTATGAAGCTAGGTCCAAGTTTTATTTTACCAACAGCCATTACTTGAATTCTTTGTCCATTAGGTAAAGTGACATATGTGTGCATTAATTTTTTGTGATCAAGAAACAAGGATAGATCATGACAGATATGAGCGGATGCTCCAGAATCAACAAGCCACAAAAACAACACAGATTTAGGCAATTTTTCAAGAACAGATAGACTTATACCAATATTTAAGATACCTGTTACATCAGAGTCTGTGGTGGAGGTGTTGGCCAGTTGGGATTGAATGAAAGCAAGCATTTGTTGGAATTGTTCAGTTGAGGGAACCGCGGTGGTTGAAGACTCTGTTGAAACGTTCCCTGCCGATGCTTTGAACTTCTTGTGCCCCGGTGGGAACCCATGAAGTTTGAAGCACTTGTCTTTGGTATGGCCGAGCAATCCACAGTGAGCACAAAGAGGGCGATCTTTCTTAGAACTGGGTTTGTTGGTTTGCACGGCACAGGCTAACTGAGGGGAACCGGTAGAGCCAGGATTCCCAATGCCACGTTGTGTCTCTTCTTGCAAGATAAGAGCAAATACCTGAGTGATTGAAGGTAAGGGATTCATAACCAGAATTTGTCCTCGAAGGCTACTGTAAGAGTCATTCAACCCCATGAGGAAGGTGTAGACGTATTCGGAGTTGATGTGGTCGACCAATGGTTGAACCCCTCCGCAGTTGCAGTGATGAGCAGGCACACAATTGCTTAATTCTTCCCACAGAGACTTGATACGATTGTAATAGGCAATGACAGAGGACGAACCTTGGGTGCAACTGGTGAAATCGCGACGCAGTTGGAAAACCCTAGGACCATTTTGTTGTTGGAAACGGGTTTCCAAATCGAGCCACAGGATCCTCGCCGTGGAAGAGTAGACGATACTAACTGCAAGCTCTTTGCATACGGAATTAAGGATCCAAGAAGCAACGATGTTGTTGCATCGAAGCCAGGCAGCAAATTGGGGATCGTTCTCCGGAGGTGCGACAATGGAGCCATCAACGAACTGAAGTTTATTCTTGGAACTAAGGGCCTAAGTCATGGCACGTTTCCAAGAATTATAATTCTCGCCATTCTCGGCCAAGAGGTGGGTGGCAAGAACTTGGCCGGGATTGTCACTGTGATGGAGGTAAAAAGGGTTTTGAGGATCAGGAATCAAGGCCATCGTCAAGAATTTTGGGCCGGAGATGGGAAATCAAAGGTTGACGAAGGAGAGACGAAACAGAATTGGGTGGAACCAAGGTGAATCGAGCGGAAACGAAAGGAGGCAGAGACGAAGACGAAAGAGGGGTGAAAACCCTAAATTTCTTCTGATACCATATTATGATTGAAGCAACATTGAGAAAGAAGATGAAAACTTGAAGAAAAAATGCTTCATTGAATTGTTTAACAATACAGGGAAATCTGTTTATATACAGCGATAGTAATCCAAGAAGATCAAGCTTCTCTTAACAGAATACTGTTATCAACTCTAACTAACTCAAAAACAACTAAAATTACTCACTAGGATATAAAGGGGAATAAAATAAAGGATAAGGAGAAAAAAGGAAAAAAACCGAATTGAGAAATTCTTTTGTTTATATTTATTAGGTACTTTTAGTTTTTTATTTTGTTCTAAAATAGCGGTTCTTTCAAAAAGCCCAATGTATAATTGATCATTTTTTTTCCAAGTAAGCCATTTTAAATTTGTTGAGTGTTTTAAAAAGCCAATTTTTTTTCCAAGTAAGCCATTTTATATTTGCCGAGTTTTCATTAAAAAGGGGAAATTTGGTCCATCCTTCTCCATTAGTTCACCTTGAAGCTTCATTTCTCCATCTCTATCCAAAGTCCCACTTTCTCTGAATAAATGAGTTTCTCCGGTGGCGGACTATGGGGTCAGGGGTGTCAAATTTTTTAAGGCCGGTGTCAAATGGGTGCAAAACTTAGTCTACTAGTACAATTTAAAATTTTCAGGGGTGTCAAAATTAAAATTTCAGGAAATTTAAGCTATTTATATAGGGTGTTTACTGCAAAAAACAAAATTCCAGGGGTTCAACTGAACCCCCTGGTTGTATGCTAGGTCCGCCACTGAGTTTCTCATCTTTGTCCAATTCCCCGTTTCCTCTTAATATACGAGTTTATTGACCTGCTGTCCAAAGCCCCACTTCTCCTCCCTTCTGTAGAGATGAATAGCCAAGTTGGGTCTCTGTAAATGGTATTAGCCTATACTAAATTTTGTAAAAACTGGTATAAATTTGTAATTATAAATTCTCTCAAAGAAAATGAGGGTTTGGAAAGAGATTGAGAAATGAAGCTTGAATGTGTATATTAATAGACAAAGATAGCCAAATTGTCTTTTTTTAGTGAATCAACGAATCATAATCTTAGGATTAAAGTCACCCCTTAGACATATACCAATGTGTCCTTTTTTACACTAGTGAAGTTTCTTAGGCAGATGTCATAGCAAGGTTACTGACTTTTTTGAACGGTTTTGGATGAAAATACTTGGGGGACCAATCATCTGTCCCTGGTTTGAATTCTTCAAGGACTATTGTGAGACTTTATTTTCTGCAAAGTCTAAATTGTCCCTCCCTCGTAGTATTCTTCGGAGAACAAATTGTCCCTATATTTAGTCTCTGCAAATTATTTTGTTTTAAAAAATTCCTGCAAATACCAACTTTTTAATTTTCGTCCTTCTATTAAGTATTAACTCTTCTGTTTCGTTACAAAAATGGTGACGTGAATTCCTATGTGTTTTTTTATTCATTTCTTTTTTATTTTAAAACTGATTATTGGTTTGACAAAAAAACTCATTATTGGCATCATTTCTTCAACCCATCTTCTTCAAATAGCGCACACAGTAACACACTCCTCTCACTCCTTTCTCTGCTCCTTCACTTCACTCTCTCTCTATTCTCATTCTCTTTCACAAACAACTATTCTTCTTCATTACCATAACATGACCACACTCCTTACATTTTCATCACTATGAATCCCACCACCCAACAACCCACACAACCCCAAAGGCAAAAACAGCATCATCAATTCATCATTCATGAGAAAAAAGAAAAAAAAATCAGAAAAAAAGGGAGACTCTCTGGGTGACTCTCTCTCCATCTTCATCGAATTCCTAAGGGTCGATTTCTTTCCATCTTCATCAAATTCCTAAGGGATTATGTTTGGTGTTGTGGGTCTGTGTTTGGTGAAGATGGAGAAGAGAGGGATTATGGTAAAGATGGAGAGAAGAGAAGGGCTTTTAGGTTTGGTGGTGAAGAGGAAGGGGTAACGGGTTCTCGAAATAAGGAAGAAGAGATGAGATGGTGTGAAAAAAAAACCCTAATTTGATTTGGCATCTAATCAGTAATTTAAAGTTAGTTAAAATAAAAATTAATGACATGGCAAGTCGGTCCGCTTTAAAAAAAATTAGAAATGGAAAAAGAATTACACATCAGAATTTTGTTAGTCAACTCATTTTTTTTGTAACATTTGACTAACAGAAGGGCTTTTTTAAAAAAAAGTTGTTTTTGCATGGACCTTTTTAAAAAAATTAAAATTGGATAGACTAAAACCAAAACACTCCATATTTACAGGAACAAAAAACTTCCTAGTTTATATTATTACTAGAATTTCCTACCCATGCCATGCACGGGGATATATTCGTGATGGATGAATCAATAATTTTATTTGTAGTATATATAACTTTGTAAAATCTTATATGTATACCTTTTACATTAACTTATGTATATACTTTTATGTAAATAGGTTATAGCTATATAATATATTATTATATATAAAAATGGCAAATACTAAAAATGTAACTACTAAAGTCATTTATATTAATTGTACCCAATAAAAGTCATTTATATTAAAATAATTAAATACTTATATAAATATCAACAGTATATAACAGAAAAATGGAGAGTCCCTTCGGGGACATCCAATAAAATTGGAACGATACAGAGAAAAATGGAGAAATCTGTGTACTTTATTTAATTTATAACTAATAAAATTAATAAGTAGCTTGTAAATAAATATTGATTAATATAGACACAACTGCAGATATTGAGACAATTTTACGAAAGAGTTGGAAGTATTAAATAAAATATATTTCACCACTATGATAAAAAAAAATTATTTATTTACTTTGACATAAGCTTTTATATGTGCCGCGTTGTGGTTTGATCTTGTTGGGGATGGGGCCATTCTAGTTCGATCCAGTTTGGTTTAATTTCTTCCGCAATAAATAATACCGAAGTGTGAAAAATTCTTTTGCATGTTTGTATCTTTAGTTTTGTTTCTTGCAAAATATTACATAACCAACATGTTGTTTAAAGAATTAGAATATGAAAGAATACTAATTCTGCAATCGAGTGTTTATGTTGGGAGGGGCAAACACTCAACAAATATTTTTCTGCAATCGAGTGTTTATACTTTTCTAAATATCTTCAACACTGAATAACCATAAATATAGTAATTGATATAATTTCATTATTTTTTCAACTTGAGAACTTCCGCCACTTATGGTATTTTTTATTGTCAGATATCCAATTGCATGTCATGAGAATAAATGACTGAAAATCATAATCGAAAATTTTTATAAAGTCAAAATTTGGTTATGATTTTTTTTTTGGTAAAAAATATATATTTCTATTTTTTAGAAATAACCATGATTACATTTTGTTAAATGATAAATTGAACATACAAATTTGTTTCAATATACCTTACTTTTTGTATTCTTCCAAGACGCCATCTATTTGTTTTGTAAAAGAAATGAATTATAAATTGTATAAATTATATAAATGTAATACATTTTTGAAATTTAAATTTAAAAGTGTTAACATCAACATATTTATATGATGTTTGGTTCAAATATTTGTATAATTTGAAAGTATAGTTTCTATTAAAATATTAATTATTATTAATTTAGATATTAACATATTTTGAGTTTAATCCTTGTTCTTTTTCTTCTAAATCTTTTAGTCCGTAATTTAAACATTAGTGAATGTTTTAAAATATTAATATTTATTTTTATGACCATTATATTAATAATAGATACCAACACGGGTTGGTCCAAGTGGTAACTGGATTTGGATCCTACCCCAAGGTCTCGGGTTTGAATCTTGGGTGTGGCAAAAACTCTGTTGGGAGGGGAGAACCACACGGGCCGACAAAGCCCGAAACTTGTGGCCAGCTAGGTTCCTCGGCGTAGATTAGTCACCGGCAAAGCAGTTGGAAACTACGCACCAATGACATGGTAACCAAAAAATAAATAAATAATAGATTCTTAAATTTACTTTTTCATCCATATGTGTTCTAAGTATTTACATTATGATGTTAACATACTTTTTGTAAAATTAAGATACATTTATCTCTAGTGGTATCTTTTTTTTGTTACCATGTTATTATGTTATTAGTGCGCAGTTTTCACCGGCTTTGCCGATGATTAATCTATGTCGGGGAACCTGGCTTTGCCGGTCCGTGTGGTTTTCCCCTCCCAACAAAGTTTTTGTCACACCCAAGATTCGAACCCAAGACCTTGGGGTAGGATCCAAGCCTAGTTACCACTTTTTTTTTTGGTTTTACCCAGTGTATCCACCACCGATCGCAGTGACTAATCCCCTCGTTGAATTGTAGGTGCCTCGAGGGGCAGGACAACTGGCACAAAGTGGGGATCGAACCCCCGACCCTTGGTTAAGGAAAGGATCGAGGATCGGCCTCAACCGCTGAACCTCACGCTCTGGGTTAAGCCTAGTTACCACTTGAACCAACTCTTGTTGTTTATCTATTATATCATTAAGGCTTTACAATGTCATACTCATAGATAATTCCACATACCATCTCCTCTTAAGTGAAATTTTCAAACTATTCCTTAATATTAAGTTCCTTTAATTCTTTACTTTTTATTTATTACATACAACAATGATTGCATAATTCAATTAAGACATATTTGTTAAAAAATTAATATATAATAACTGTTAACGTTGATATATTTTGAAATTTTTTTAATAAATTCCTTTCAAAATTTTAAACTTTTTTTATTTAGGTTTTAATTAATTTTGCTAAGATTTGTTCAACTTAAGAAATTTTTTTGTATACTATATATTGTTTCGAATTGAGTTCATAACCGAGGTTTAGTAGATATTTTTAACATTATTAATTTAAACGGACAATTATTTCATTTATTACAATTTTTAGTTTATATAAATATTTACAATATAGTGTACTCAGGGGAGGATCTACCCTATCTCCAGGGTGGGCAACCGCACATCCTGAAAAAACAATATTAGTACCGATACTCCTATTAAAAAATAATACTAGCATCAATATCCTACTAAAAAAAATATTTTGCACACTCTCTCTCGGAGTATTTTTTTGCACCGAAACTCCTAGTTTTGCACCAACTTAATGCACCATACTCACACAATTACTCATACTCTTATACATTTCTAATTTTCTCTCCGGCGTTTTGTCACTCTCGAGCATGTTCTTCTCTTTTCTCTTCCTCCTTTAAGCGACCAATTATGAGTTGTGTAATTTATTTATTTAAAATATAAAAAGTTTTTATTTTTATTATTTAAGCGACCATCTCAAAAATGACGTCCTTGTAGCCTAGCTCTCGAACCCAAAGAATCGCCAAATGCAAACCCATGGTCTCTCCCAATAGAACATCCAACAACGGCGCAAAGCTATGCGTCCTAGCTCGAATGAATCTCCCACGATCATCCCGAAGGCATAATCCAATGCCGACCTTATTATCAGTCAGCGAGAAAGATGCATCTATGTTGCATTTGACACAACCAGCTCTCGACATGCTCCAAGAGTCAACAGGAGCGCTCGACCTGGGCTCAGTACGCTCTCCAACAAGGCTTGCTAGATCGCGGCGGGCCTTTGACCAATCGCTAAATAAAGAAGAACCAGCCCACTCCTAGCTTGCCACAAGCTCCATAAGGTCATGCACCAGCCCACTCTAGAGTCATTATTAAGGACCTCCATCACTGAAAAGAAAAGGTCACCAAAAGTAACATAACTAGCGACTAGATCATTAGTAAGAGTTGTGATTCCTAGGGCATTCCAACAAGCAGCGGCCTTGGGGCAAGTAATAAAGAGGTGGCGTTCCGTTTCAACAACACCTGCGCACCACGGGCAATCCTCAACCACCAGGATATGTCGGTGGACCAAGTTAGAGCGAACCGGTAATACATTCCTACACAACCGCCATAAGAAATGCTTCACTTTTGGAGGAATATTAATCTTCTAGATAGCTCTCCAATTCCCAACTGCATAAAGGTGGTTTGTCTGCAACACACTATTCATCAACAATTTATAGGCACTTCGAACACTTTAGATACCTGACTTCTCGGGTGCCCAAAACTTGCAGATTATTGCTTTCTCTTTTTTCGGGCTAATCAATCAGAGACTAATAGGATGAAGGCAATCCTAGATACTTATGAGCAGACTTCAGGTCAGCAAATTAATTTTCAGAAGTCTGAAGTGTTTTTTCGTCGAAATGTTAATCAGATTAGTCGTGACTACTTGACCACCACTTTAGGTGTTAACGCTTGTTTGGGAACAGGTATGTATTTGGACTTGCCCTCCATGATTGGTAGAAGCAAGAAGGCTCTATTTAAGTTCATCAAAGATAGGATATGGAAAAAGATAAACTCTTGGGGTGGTCGCTCTCTTTCTAAGGCTGGTAAGGAGGTTATGATAAAGTCAGTTTTGTAATCTATTCCCACTTATTTTATGAGCTTATTCTTACTACCTTCTTCTCTTGAAGATGAAATAGAGAGCCTCATCAACGGTTTTTGGTGGGGTGGTGGTGGAGCAAACGGAAAGGGTATTAGGTGGATGTTGTGGGATAAACTATGTGTTGGCAAAGATCATGGAGGTATGGGATTTCAGAGTCTCTATGTTTTTAATGTAGCTCTCTTGGGTAAGCAAGGTTGGCGACTCTAGTTTTGTTTGGAGGAGTAGTAATGAGGCTCGTTTGGTTCTTGTTGAGGGGTGTAGATGGGGGTTGGGGATGGTTCTCAAATTCCTATATTTGGTGAGAAATGGACGTCTAACTTGCAACCTATTAAAGCAATCCATAAGTTGACACTTGGAATAACATTTATGATATGTCATTTTCAGATGTTATATATATATATATATATATATATATATATATATATATATATATATATATATATATATATATATATATATATATATATATATAAATTGAAATCCTTATCATTACTTCCGACATGGGTGCCAAAACCGATGGAATTGCAAAGACCATGGAATCCAAGCAGTTGCAGGAAGTCCTTGTTACCTCCATCGCTTGCCACCCTTCTTCCACTGTGAAAGCGGAACTCGCAATCAATTAAACTAATGTCTCCTACGTAAGCGCGTCGCCGTTTTCATTTTGTATAAATAAAATATTTGGGTAAGGGGAATGTTCTCCAGTAGAAGGCAACCTCTACGCTTTAATTAATAACACTTACAAAGAAATTACGCTTTAATTAATAACACTTACAAAGAAATTAATATTTAACTCACTCCAAATGATTCGAACTTGCAACTAAGATAGCATGTATATCCACAAAGATATATATACTATAAATTCCTTAATTTTTATTTGATTGATATAAAATTGTTTAAATAAAATATACTTATACATTACCTCTAATTTTTAAAGTTTTTTCAACAAGAAAATGTATACGTACGCACTAGTTAATAACACTTACAAAGAAATTGTTGATGATGTGGCAATCTGTGTTTTCAATTTCGCCCATTCAGCCTGTGACACGTGTCACTCTGGGAGAGGTCAGCTTCAAACGGTAGTTATAACGGTTTCAGCTCGGTTCTTGGCGCCAACGTTTCTGGTGGAATCCGATATATAGTTTAAGCTTTCCTAATCTTTTGTAACTGAATTCTAATCTCATTTTGGGTGTGTGATCGAGCGAAACACGGGGAAATTAGGGTTCAGGGAAGTGAGGGGGCGAATTGAATTGGGAATTTGCTAATCTTGTACAATTAAACCTTGAATCGTGGAATGCAGCTAGAATTAAGCAGTTGCTTAATTCCCCAGACGTAGATATCACTCTGATATCGAACTGGGTAAACATTTCTTGCGTGTTGTTCGTTTAATTGCGTTAATTTGCGTTTATCCCCAAATTGTCTGATTTAGGGTTCATCAATTACGTTTTCTTTGATTGTTCAATTGATTGTCAAATTGAAGTCATTGATTACTGTATTGTTGAATTGCGATTGTGTCTAAACCGTTCTTGCAAGAATTCACGTGACTTTGGTCTTAATTCTCAACAATTGGTATCAAGAGCAACGTTGAAGAATTGTCCTTGGAAATGACAAAGTATAACATTGAAAAGTTCAGTGGGAAGAATGACTTTGGTCTGTGGAAGATGAAGATGCGTGCAATGCTGGTGCAACAAGGTTTGGAGGAGGCTCTGGAGGGGGAAGATAAACTGCCAGAAACAATGTCTGCGAAAGAAAAGAAGGAGATGATGAATAAGGCTTACAGTGCTATTATTCTTTGCTTAGGAGACAAAGTACTTAGAGAGATATCTAAGGAAAAGACCGCTGCAGCTATTTGGCTAAAACTTGAAAGTCTATACATGACCAAGTCATTGGCAAATAGGCTCTACCTGAAGCAAAGGCTCTATACTTTCAAGATGCAATCTGGAACATCTATTGGAGACCATATTGATGAGTTCAACAAGTTAATATTGGATCTTGAGAATATTGATATAAAGATTGATGATGAAGATCAGGCATTGTTGCTAATCAGATCTCTAAATAGCTCGTATGACATATTAGCTGATACTCTCATTTATGGGAGAGATTCAATCACACTTGAAGAGGTTCAAGCTGCCCTCATGTCAAAAGAATTATCCAAGAAGAAGGATAACAAAGAAAATGATCAAAGTGAAAGTCTTATGGTTAGAGGAAGATCTGATAAAAGAGAAGGAAAAGGAAAGAATAGGTCTAGATCCAAATCTAAGCCTAAACATAATAGATGCTACATTTGTAATAAGGAGGGACATTATAAAAACAAATGTCCAGAAAAGAAAAATGCCAAGAATCAAAAGAATGAAGATGAAGGGAGTGCCTCATTTGCCTCTGATGGCTATGAGAGTTGTGAAGTTCTGGTTGCAGCAGGATGTGACTGTAGTGAATCAAATGCTACTACTGAGGCTAAATGCGTTGATGATTGGGCAATGGATTCTGCTTGCTCGTATCACATGTGCCCCAGAAGGGAATGGTTCGTAGATTACAAGCCTTACAATGCAGGACAGGTTCTCATGGGAAACCACATGGGATGCAAGGTACTTGGAATAGGCACTGTGAAACTCAGGTTGATTGATGGCACAATAAAGCTCCTGACAGATGTGAGACATGTTCCTGATCTAAGAAGACCACTTATATCATTGGGAATGCTTGAAGATGCAGGCTTCAGTTTCAAAGGTGAAAATGGCATCCTCAAGGTCATGAAGGGGTCTAGAGTTGTGATGAAAGGAGAAAGGACAGGTAACAAGCTCTACATACTCCAAGGAAATACTGTCACAGGAGAAGTTCATGTTGCAGATTCTCAAGCAGTTAGCAAAACACTCATATGGCACCAAAGACTTGGGCATATGAGTGAGAAAGGCTTAAAGGAGATGGAGAAGCAAGGTTTACTATGTGGTGACAAGGTAGAACAACTTGACTTTTGTGAGCACTGTGTAATGGGGAAGCAGACTAGAGTAAAGTTCTCCACTGGAATACACAAGACAAAGGACAAGCTCGGCTACATCCACTCTGATCTCTGGGGGCCAGCTCAGACACCTACACATGGTGGAAAAAGGTATGTCTTAACTCTTACTGATGACTACAGTAGGAAAGTATGGATTTACTTGTTAAAAACAAAGGTTGAGGCATTCAATTCATTTGTTGAATGGAAAAAGAAAGTAGAAAATCAAACTGGTATGAAGGTGAAAGCTCTTAGAACTGATAATGGACTTGAATTCTGCAATGAAGAGTTTAATAGATTTTGTAAGAATAATGGAATCTATAGAAACATGACTGTTAGGGGAACACCACAACAGAATGGACTTGCAGAAAGGTTGAATAGAACTCTATTAGAAAAGGTTAGATGTATGTTAGCTTGTGCTAAGCTACCTAAAAGTTTCTGGGGTGAGGCAATTCACACTGCATGCTACCTAGTCAATAGAAGTCCATCCACTGCATTAAGTTTTAAGACTCCACAAGAGATATGGACTGGGGAAACACCTAAACTTGATCATTTGAAAGTGTTTGGATGCCCTGCATACTGTCATATCAGAGAAGGAAAACTAGAACCTCGATCAAAGAAAGGAATCTTTGTTGGTTACCCTGATGGAGTAAAAGGTTACAGGGTTTGGCTACCAGAAGAAAGAAAATGTATCATCAGTAGGGATGTAGTATTCCATGAATCAAAGCTGAATAACAATGAGATTGTAAGTGAGACACTTGAAAAGGCAGATCAGAATAGTGAATTCCAAATTGAGGTGGAGTTAGCAAACAAAGATAAAACAAGTGGTGTTGTTGAAAATCAAAATGATAATCAAGACACCAACTCTCAAACTAGTTCTGATTCTGAGGCTGAACATGATGAACAAGCTAATGACTATGTGTTGGTAAGAGATAGAGTAAGGAGACAAATCAAGCCACCAAATCGACTTGGTTATGACTCAGAGACTGCATATGCTCTTAACACAGCAGAGGAGTTTATTAGTGAGGATCCATCAAGTTACCAAGAAGCTATGGCAAGCAAACACAAGCAACAGTGGTTAATTGCTATGAGAGAAGAAATGTCCTCACTGCAGAAAAATGAAACATGGAAATTGATCAAGAAACCTACTGGTGTGAAGCTTGTAGGATGCAAATGGATATACAAGCTCAAGGAAGGCATCACAGATAACAGTCCACCCAGATTCAAAGCCAGATTAGTAGCTAAGGGGTATACTCAAAGAGAAGGAATTGATTACTCAGAAATTTTCTCACCTGTTGTCAAACATACTTCTATAAGGGTCATTTTGTCTCTAGTTGTGCAATACAAAATGCAATTAGAACAAATGGATGTAAAAACAACCTTTTTACATGGAATACTTGAAGAGAAAATCTACATGACTCAACCAAAGGGCTTTGAGGTAAAGGGGAAGGAGGATCAGGTGTGTCTTCTGCAGAAATCACTCTATGGATTGAAACAATCCCCTAGACAGTGGTATAAAAGGTTTGATGCATACATGATAAACATAAAATTCGAGAGATGCAGTCATGACAGTTGTGTTTACTTCAAACAACTCAATGACAGTAGCTATATCTACCTATTGCTATATGTAGATGATATGCTCATTGCTAGCAAGGATAGCAGTGAAATTGACAGACTAAAGCAATCACTTCACAAAGAATTTGAAATGAAGGATCTTGGAAAGGCAAGCAAGATCCTAGGGATGGAAATAATCAGAAATGAATCTCCATCTGGTCTGTGCATATCTCAAAAGGGGTATGCTCAAAAGGTAGTTAGTAGATTCAACATGACAGATGGGAAGCCAACTAAAGTACCTCTAGCAGCTCATTTCAAATTGTCAAAGGAAGACAGTCCTGTCACAGATGCAGAAAGAAAACAAATGGAGGGAATACCATATGCAAGTGCAGTGGGAAGCCTCATGTATGCTATGGTGTGTACTAGGCCTGATTTAGCCTATGCACTGAGCCTGGTCAGTAGGTATCTCGCAGAACCAGGGCAACAACATTGGCAAGCTGTCAAATATATTCTGAGGTATCTAAATGGAACTGCAGATCTGAGTCTGGTTTACAATGAAGGAAGCCAAAACTCAGGTGGAGTTGAGGGGTATGTGGACTCTGATTTTGCAGGAGATCGTGATAAGAGAAGGTCACTTACAGGTTATGTTTTCACCTTATTTGGTAACACAATAAGTTGGAAAGCTTCACTTCAGCATGTGGTTGCCTTATCCACGACTGAAGCTGAATATATTGGGGTTACTGAGGCAGTTAAGGAAGCACTATGGCTCAAGGGACTGATAAACGAACTTGGAGTCAAACAAGAGAGTGTTAATGTGTATTGTGATAACCAAAGTGCCATTCACTTGTGTAGGAACAATGCTTACCATGAAAGGACAAAACACATAGACACACGACTACATTGGATCAAGGACATAATAGCTCAAGGTTCTGTCAAGATTCAGAAGGTTCATACTGCTCATAATCCTGCAGATTTCATCACCAAAGTAGTTCCTTTAAGCAAGTTCAAGCATTGCTTGAATTTGCTAAGTATTGGTTGATTAGTGTAATGAAGATTGAATTAAGCATCGTGTTGTAGTTCTGGTTGCATTGTGAGATCGATTGCCAAGGTGGAGATTGTTGATGATGTGGCAATCTGTGTTTTCAATTTCGCCCATTCAGCCTGTGACACGTGTCACTCTGGGAGAGGTCAGCTTCAAACGGTAGTTATAACGGTTTCAGCTCGGTTCTTGGCGCCAACGTTTCTGGTGGAATCCGATATATAGTTTAAGCTTTCCTAATCTTTTGTAACTGAATTCTAATCTCATTTTGGGTGTGTGATCGAGCGAAACACGGGGAAATTAGGGTTCAGGGAAGTGAGGGGGCGAATTGAATTGGGAATTTGCTAATCTTGTACAATTAAACCTTGAATCGTGGAATGCAGCTAGAATTAAGCAGTTGCTTAATTCCCCAGACGTAGATATCACTCTGATATCGAACTGGGTAAACATTTCTTGCGTGTTGTTCGTTTAATTGCGTTAATTTGCGTTTATCCCCAAATTGTCTGATTTAGGGTTCATCAATTACGTTTTCTTTGATTGTTCAATTGATTGTCAAATTGAAGTCATTGATTACTGTATTGTTGAATTGCGATTGTGTCTAAACCGTTCTTGCAAGAATTCACGTGACTTTGGTCTTAATTCTCAACAGAAATTAATATTTAACTCACTCCAAATGATTCGAACTTGCAACTAAGAGACCCTGTCATGGTCCACTAGATTAGCCCTTGATGCTTGCTTTGCTATCCTCATATCAATTTGTCACGGAACAATTTGGATATTTACTTAATGATTAATAAATTATGATTATGAATCAGACTTTTTGTGCAATTTACTTAATTATGATTATTGTCAAAAAGCTAAAATCTGTTTGAAATTTTACAATAAAGACAACAACATGCTGTGGAGATTTCCCTGAACTCTCATGACAGATGAGAGGATCCATTCATTCCCTTCAATTTGACATTGAGTTGTTAGACATTACTACAGAATGTCAAATTCTATTGAAATCAAGCATCTCTGAGAAATAAGCTGTAGTGTGTAGACTTAAATAAAGCTTTCAAAATGGGAAAAGTCTAAACAATTCATTATTGATGAATGGACAATATAGATTCAATTCACTCAAGTATGAAATGACAAGAAAGAAACAAAAATGTTTAAAAAGGAAATTCAAACCAAACTCACTCAAATCCTTCAACACACTGGAATGAATGAAAGTAAACTAACAAGCACAGAATATATATATATATATATATATAGTGAAACAAAACAAACATATTTCATATACACCAGAAGAATAATATTATCTATCTACAACCTGATAGAGCAAACTCTTCCCTTTGATTTTGAGTGTTTGTTGGTGAGAGAAGAGTGTGGAAGAGTGTATTCAGAATGCATATCAGTGAAAAACTTGTCAACAATATCTAAATAAACAGGACTTGTGAGACGAGAATAATAATGAAGTGCCTCTTCAATGTCTAGTACATGTTCAACATCACTTGAATCCATCATCTCCAATTCCTTCATCTTCAGTGCCAAATCTTCAGACTTGTTCCCTTTCTTTTTCTTCTCCTTAACCACATGATCTTCATGATGTTTACTCTTTTCTGGACTTTGTTTTTCGAAACTCACATGTCTTTCAGTTCCTATTACTTGCTCTCTTGACATGTTCATGCTGTTAATCTCACCACTCCTATTCATTCTATTCAAATCAGATTGTAGTATATCATAAAACTCATTGTAAAATTGATCACTTGTTGTGTATGTTCTTGCATTGCCACTGCAACTTAGGAATGGATTGAAAGAAAGAGATCTGGGTAATTTTTGGTACCTTCCAAAGATGAAACATTTGATGTTTTTCATTGTTTTGTGAAGTACAACCTTTGACTTACGAATGGTTTCTCTTAGCTGCATTTGAGGTTCTGTTTTGAAGACACAGAATTGATCTTTTCTATAGTTCTTGTGTGTTATCCAATTTGTCCTCACTCTGATGATTTAAATATAAAGAGATGTGTAGCTGATAACTCTATTCTTAAGGTTACCTAAAGAGAAAATCAACTGTCCTCTAAAGAGTTGTATTTTGTTTCCTTTGTTTAGGTTTCAACTTTGCCTTTTTGTCCTTCATATTCTCTCTCTCCCTTTCAAACCTTCTCTCTTTCCCTCTCTATAGATGAAACCTTCTAAGCTAGTGGCCAAACTACTTTGGGGTCCCACCACTTCAAGAGATGCTATATTTTTTTGCTTGCTGATATTTTGGTTGTCACTTGTTACTATTTTAGTTAAAGATAATTGAAGAAAAGCCTATGAGTTTAGGGACTTTAGTATCTAAATTATCAGAAATATATATATATATATTGTACTGTTTTTTTGACTACATGCTGTTTAAAGTGTAGTGGCATTGATTAAGATGCAAAGCTAAAGGTGGTCGGTGGCTAAAAGATTAAAACAATAACTTAATAGCCAAATTTGAAACCCCCTAAATATTCAAATAGTCACATACCAAACCTGGTTAAATTAGTGCATAACATATATAGCATCTTAATTGTCATGTGTGCGTAGGCCTTATGAAGAAGTGCATGGTCCCCAATCTCTAGTCATAGTGGTATGGTTGGCATAGCAATAGCAATGAGAAATGAAAAGTGAGAATTAATGATGAAGATAAGGGTAAGGTGTATTCCATTTTCTGTAATGTGAGGTCACTATCGGACAGTGGCAAGTTTTTAAGTCCTCCAACTACCTCCGTTCTAAATTATATAAGGTTAATAAAGTGTAAAAGACAATGAGTGCTATTATAATTACTTAACTGTGGCAAAACTGACATTGTGTAAAAACATGAACACGGGTTCTATGTGTTAGAACTGCAAATTGTCTGTCATTCATGAGGAGATTTAGCACACGTACGGATATGTCAAGTAGGAACAGACAGAGAACCGTTATGTTGTTTAAATTGAACTTAATGATCAAACAGAACCCTAGCAAAGTATTAGAGTACAGACAAATGAGACAATATTTATTTGCTGGGTAATCCATCTTTTTGGTCTAGGAGTCTTTGACCCTGCTCCGATGTCCAGGGCCCCCAAATAATCTGAAGTTCCGCGGCCAGCTAATTATTCATTTTATTTTATTTTTTACAATTTTGTGGGAAAATGTTGGATCATTTACATCTAGCAATGCATGTATGGCATAGGCACAATCTAGTGCATCAATTATGACACCAAAAAAATTGATGTCTTGCAGAAAGCAAAAATCATGCTAATTAGCTTTTTAACCGAAAAAACATGCTAATTAGCCAAACATCGGAATTATAGTCCTTTTAAGTAAGATCGGGGAAATTGTCAACAAAAAAAAAAGTAACATAGAGGAAGACATTTATGTCTTGTGTTTGGTGATATTGTTTGGGTTCTACGGATCCAGTTTGTGTGCATTCACAAAATTCAAGCAGTGATGCAGTCAACAACTTGGAGCCGTAGGATGTTATTCAGACGGTCCAGACTTAAATCTGAAACTTAATATTTAACACGAATCGAAAACTGTTATTAAAATCTGGACTGTTGGATTTTAATCGGATGGTTCCTAACTCGCCAAGTGCATGACTACATGCAAATTCGACTGCACCTAATTCAATACTGGGTTCTACATTCTACTTTTACATGGATGGAGGTGAGTTAGAAAGGGCATAAATTATCTACATTATTATAGACCTTACGACACATAAATCATGGACAAACTTTATTCAAATTTGGGCGCCAGACATTGGTTGGTCGGGTGCCTGTAACACATGGCCGACCCAAAATCTCTATTAGTAGGGGAGACTTAAAGTAAAGTTTAGCTAGGGGCATCTTTAGGGTTTGATCGTTTCTCACGATATGATGTCTTTCTTATTTTTTAAAAACTAATGACAATTTTTTTGTGTGTGTATTTAAGACATGAGATTTGATAGCCTTACACTTGTACGGACCCTATTATAACAAATCTGAATTTGACACTGCTAATTCATGGCTAATTGCAAGTATTTTTTTAGTTTCAACCTGATTAATTTTCATCTTGAGAACAACAATCCATATAGACATATGTTCTGGACTGGGCCATGAGGCCCAACTCCAGCTTTGGGACCTGGATCAGCTCACTTATCTGGGCCCAGTCTCAGTACAAATAAGTTTATCCATGCCTTTCAGACATCAACGACATGAATGCACCTAGACGATCCAACAGACTAGGGTAGGTATGATGTCTATAAATACGGGCCCACCCTACAGAAAAAGGTACTTGACTCATTCCCCCTGCTTCACTCTGAGATTCTCATGTACTAACTTGAGCGTCGGAGTGACTTCGTAGGTACCACACCCGGAATAGACTTCCAGACCCGACCTCGAGCAGGTGCCCTACCAACTGCTGACTCGAGCCGACCCGAGAAAAGGCAAGGTACAGAACAACATACAATTAGAATCCAATGTGTATTTTACGAAGTATTATTCCTCTTGTAGGCAACATTTAGGCACTGGAGAAGTTGCCTTTCCACCATCCATCCAATGAAAGGTTAGTATGGTTATTCCAACTTGGATTGCATGTGTTGTTATATGGGTCATTTTGGCTCCTATTGTTGACATAGTTAGCCTATTCATTTTGCTTTGCCTAAGGATTGCCTTGGCGGTCATAACTATAGAGATCCACTAAGCCATAACTTTCACAAAGAGTACGATTTGTAGGGGATGGCAGAGTCTATACGTCCATCATAGTCTCAAGTTGTTTGGTAATAATAGCTTCTAACTTTGCTTAGGAGACACCACGAGCTAAGGGAAAAATCTCCCCGGAAGAGAGTGAATGATGGAAATCAATACCCAAACGATGAACCAATACCTAAAATCACGTAAATGAGATAACCAAAATAAGGTAGCAAATTGTGAATAAGGAATAAGGAAAGTGGAAGAAAAAGAAAAGTATGATCTGTACCTTGTCTGAACCCGGTAGACCAGCTTGAATAGACGGTAGGTTGCTAGTGGGAAGTCGTGAATGAGGTAATGGAAATGAATGCATACCTGATTCAGATGGTTGACTGTTATTTATAGGCTCTAGGCATGAGTTAGGGGTGAGATGCGCGTTGCTTGTCCTGGGGCATCGTGGACCGTAGGATCCGACCAAGTGCCCACTGTCGTTGATAGCAGTGGCGCACAGATCGCCAATGGTCATGATGCAGAGCCTCATCTCGGCCATGTGGAATGCTCAGTTGCGTTATTGTGCCGCGTTCTGGCCCAGAATTGGGATTGGGCTTCTGGCCCAGTCAGGAATAGTAAGAAAGTGTAATAGATTTTAATTTTTAAAACATATCGTAGCATCCAATAATATATTTCAATAGAGTGCTAAAAATGTTTGAGTTTTTCTTTTATGAAAAACTAATCGAAAACATTTATCTAGCTCTTATAATTGTTCAAGAAATAACCGAAAAGGAAATCTAATGTGTGGTATGATTCTACAGCATGTGGTAGTATATTTTGGGCTGTGACATTCTAGAAAAAACAAATATCTAAGAGAGGGGTGCATGTTATAAAAAATACAAGGTGTAGTTAGTTATTCTCTTGTGGTTGAGATTATCCAAACAATGCCCAGTTTCCCGTCTAAATTTGGGCTTACGCATCCAACGAACCAGTCGATTTCCATTTCTACCCTTCCGCTTCATGTAACCCTAAACCCTTTTCTTTCGACTGACAGTAACAGCTATAAATACTAGCCTCCACCTTGCTTTCGTCTTCTTCAGCCGAAAAGCTCCTTCGCCGCACATCGTAGGGTTTTCGCATCTGCTTCAATGGTACTTTATTCTCCCACTCTCCCTCTCTAGCTATGTATACGCATACGATTCGGCAATTGTTGTGATTTTGATTTCGTCTTTGTGAATGGATCGCAGGGGAAGGGAACAGGGAGTTTCGGTAAGAGGAGGAACAAGACTCACGTTCTCTGTGTGAGGTGCGGCCGCCGCAGTTTCCACCTCCAGAAGAGCCGATGCTCGGCTTGTGCTTACCCCGCTGCTCGCATCAGGAAATGTAACTACTCTTCCCCAATTACGAACTGTTTGATTTCTAATTAGGGTTTATGTTTGCTAAACTGATTACCGTTGATTTACGATTTTAGATAACTGGAGTGTCAAGGCGATCCGCAGAAAGACCACAGGAACTGGTAGGATGAGGTACTTGCGCAATGTTCCTCGCCGATTCAAGAGCGGCTTCAGAGAGGGTACTTTAACTAACCTTTTTTTATATTCTAATATGCACAATTACCATTCCCAATTGTTGCTTTACTCTATTCTTTGTAATTGGATTGTTGTAATTTTTTTCGAATTCAGGAACCGAAGCTGCACCCAGGAAGAAGGGAGGAGCCGCCACTGCTTAAGCTTTTGGAACTTTGTTGTTTGCTGGGTATGGAGTTATAGAATTAGATTACTTTTTGTTGTTTGGGGCAAATCAATTAGAACTACTGTTTTTAAGGCCTCATTGCTTCCATTTATTTTTCATAAATTTTGTAGTATCTTTACATTTCAACATGATCCTAAGACTTTTTATTGTTCAGTTGAATTGCGTGGCACTTTTAGTTTTGGATTTAAATGGTTTTTCTTTTGGGGAATACAAAAACCTTTAACCTAAAATACCATTTTAGGCAATCATCATTTTATTTGCTGCAATGATACCATTGAGCCATAATTAGTTGTATGAAGATAGTTTGGGTTGTGATTTGCTTATTCTATACGGCTTCATATATAGCGTTGTTTGACTTGTTATTCCATGCGGTCAGATTCTTTTCTTACTTAATACATGGTGCGCCTCATGTCAAAGTTAACTGAATTTGTTGGATATGTTCATTTGATGAGTGTCTTGTTATTCTTTACTCATTCAGTATATTGTGGCTTGTTTTTTTGATTTGATAGACTAACAGTTTAATTTGGATTGCTTCATTTTAAGAGGCTCTGTTTTTCAAATAAACAACTTCTTTTTGTCTATCCTGGGAACTTTTTATTATCTGGATTTGTTTTCTTAGCTTATGGTTTGCATATTGTGCAATCTTGTTTGTTAGAAGCATATCAAACTTTCCCACTTCATTCTGACAAGCTGAAGTTGTAACATTTTTCTAGCTAGGTGCTTAGACATTTTAGTCATTGCTTATTACCCCAACAGAGGTCACTTCATTATGGTTCTTTGTCACTTAGTTGAGTTGAATTCCATAGCCTTTTCCTTAGATACTTTAGCTTTGGCTGCTTTTTTACTATTTTGTTGTGTGGCTGGCGTGTGAGATGTCAAAGTTTATTAGACGTGTCTCATTGAAATGGTCCATTGAAATGGCACATTTTGCTCTCTCCGGTCGTTTCTTGGTTTGTGGAGAAGCAAAACATTTCCTGATGGGGATGTGTGTGTGATGATGTTCTAGTATTTAATGGGAGTGTGATCTATACTAAGAAATTACATTCAGTTTATTATCCGATTGATCTAATTGTGAGATCTAATCTATACGCTGATCAGATGAAGACACCTCGTTACTCGAATTTGTCTACTATTGCAATCCGATTCATGATGTTTTTGATAACAGTGGGACACGTGTCTACTTTGCAATCCATGGTGTATAATTTATCAAGTGTTTTTAATGATTTAACCACCACTGTTTCGTTATTGTTAAAAATTGCAATTTCTAAAATTTTGTTCCAAGTTCTTTTCAGACGAGGAGAAATGGCGATATTCTCTGTATTCTGTAATTTCAAAATTTCCACCACTGGATCCTTTTGCCAAACCCAAATAAACAAGGCCGACCTGTGATGTGAATGTATTGAATCCCAAGCTTCAGAATAAAAATGCCTAACAAATTACTAGTTTTGCAAGTAACTGACAAATATAGTTTGAAATTATCATTATTATCTTATTATTAAGCAGTGTGTCCGAAATGTTATTCAACTTTAGTCACATTTTTTAGCGGGTAACAATCTTATTTACGTTATTGTTTATACATGTAGCAGAATAAAAAATTTATATTATTACAATTAAAATGAGATTTATATATATATATATATATATATATATAAGAAGCCTACATAAGAAGCCTATATTATGAGAGGCGTTTAGTATTGAAATGGTGAGAGCAACCAATCATGATCATAGATCAAATCATGATTGGTTGAGATTAAAATAAAAAGTTGGGATAACTAACTCTTTTATTCACAACCTCCCGCATATTGTTAAATAACCTAGACTTCTTACCCTTTCATATTAAAACTCTCCTTACTTCATACACCTCCTATGTATATGATCTGAATTTTTGAAAGTATTTAATTGTTTTCGTAATCCATTCAACACAAGCAGAATAATGTGAAAATCTTATCTATGATTTACTTGTATCATTCCTTCATAATGACTTTGCGGACTTTGCAGGGTTATATTAATATTGAATTATTTAGAGACATTTAATTGTTTTCTTAATAAATATTGACATATATAGAATAATCTTGTGTTATTGAAAATAAGTTTTTCTATACAGAAAATTTGAAAATCGTATTTGTAATTTACAATGCTACTAAATAGATTAAATAGCTTTCTTTAGATTATATATCGAAAATAGTTTTTAAAATAATTTTGATTATGAACAAATTATTTGTAATAAAAGAGAATGATATTCAAATAGTCACAAATATTTTATTTGTAATAGAAGTGATTTTTCTCTAAAGAAAAAAAAGTATTACTTCTCTTATTTTAACTAACGTCACCTACTTCCCTTTTTCTGGTTCTTAAACCTCACTTACTTTTTCGTCACCCAACACGGCAACACCCACGACCTCCCCTCATCTCACACTTTCTCCTGCAATTGCCAAGTTGGCAAAAAAATGCATGTGACCCAAAATTTTTTTTTTACCAAAATAGAACACTTTTTAGATTAATTATCAAAGTAGAACACTTTTTTTTGTCGGGCTAGAAGTCGCCCCTGTGGTAGCGACTTCTACACTAAAATTAATTTTGTTATTTCTAAAATAATTAGATAATTAATGGTAAAGAAAATAATTTACGCTATATAGAAATATAGAAATAACTGTATATTTCCATAACTGTCGCGAATGTAACCGTAACCGTAATCGGGGTGCGACACCAACTCAACGGGCGACCCAAATTCCCCAAAGCTTTCAAGAAGCCCAACAAGATGTGCCTCACCGCCACTCTATCTCCTACACGCCAACATGTCAGGATTATGAACCATTCAACCAGTCAGTGGAACATACGCCAATTCAAGATTATCATAGGCATTCTACAGCTTCCACTGACCCAGATTGGTTCTATAATCTGTTTGGTGTCCACCCTGGTACGCCGAAATCAATTGATTATCTTCGTAGGCTTCAAGAGTAGGCCGGTGCTAGTTCCTCGTCGGTTCCACAATACCAACAACCATCTGCCCCTGCCCCACTGAGCAAGAACAACAACCAGCACAACAACGTCCACGGCGTGTTCGCCGACCACCACCATGTGGAACTGGCCATCATATTCAACATTAATTTTTCTCTTAATTTTTCACCGACCACCACCATGTGGAATTGGCATATGTTCCACTGACTGGTTGAATGGTTCATAATCTTGACATGTTGGCATGTAGGAGATAGAGTGGCGATGATGGACATCTTGTTGGGTTTCTTAAAACACAGTTCAGAAGTCTCTCCCACAGGGGGCGACTTCTGCACTGTAAAACCAAAAAAAATTACAAATTTGCAGTGTAGAAGTCGCTACCACAGGGGGAGACTTCTAGCCTGAAAAAAAGTGTTCTACTTTGGTAATTAATCTAAAAAGTGTTCTATTTTGGTAAAATTTTTTTGGGTCACATGCATTTGTTTGCCTGCCAAGTTATCTAAATTCTCTTGTCCTTCCTGAAAAGTGGACATTTGTCTCGTTGAAGAAGGTAACTATCAGGTTCCTATTTTTTTCCCCCGGAGAATGTTAATTCCCTTAGCAAGTTGATGATGCCGGTGTTGATAGTGAGAGGGTGGTGAAAGATGCATATAGTGTGGAGGGGATGTAAAGTAAATGGGTTATATGTTGATATTTTTAGAACGAGGGGGAGGTAGGAAAATATATAAAACCCCAAGGTAAAAATTCAAATCTTTGGGGTTTTATATTAACACCCAAAGTAAAAATACTTTAACACATTTCTTCCATAGGTGTATGTAATGAGTCATGTCCCTTAACAATCTCCTTGTCAACAGGAGATTGTCTAATCACATATTTAGAACTAATTCTAAAAATTAATATCATGAGTAATTTACCATACACGTGATTTTAAGAAATATTAAATGATTATAAATATTAATTTGGCTAAATTATAGTTTTGGTCCCCCTATTTTCAAAAATTCAGACATTTGGTCCCCCTATTTTAAAACTCATTTGGTCCCCCAATTTTAAAAAATCAAATACATTTAGTCCAAAGAGGGACCAAATGTCTTTGACTTTTTAAAATTAGGGGACCAAATGTCTTTGATTTTTTAAAATTGAGGGACCAAATGTCTTTGATTATTAGCCATAAAAAATTGAAAATTCCTCTTGGGACTAAATGTCTTTGATTTTTTAAAACTGGGGGACCAAATGTATGAGTTTTAAAATTGGGGGACCAAATATCTGAATTTTTGAAAATAGGGGTACCAAAACTATAATTTAGCCTATTAATTTAAATTAATCAGAAATATTAAATGTATAATTTTCATAAGAATAATTTTATTATTTTTTATAAGTTAGATTTTACCAAACTATAATTTAATTCATCTGATCTTAATAAATTGTAGTATGATAATGTCGTCCAATTTATTTTTACCTTGCAGTTCAGTTCATTTTTATGCTAAATATCGAACCAACCTGCACCGCGAACACCCCTAGTGGTCAGCATGGCGGAGATGTTAACCACCTTGAGTCGCATTTTTTAGGGAGTAACAATCTTATTTTCTTTATAGTTTATATTAATTCAAATAAAAAATAAAAATTTTATAGTTTTTGCGAACTTCTTAGGATTATATTAATATTGAATTATTTAAAGACGTTTAATTGTATTCTTAATGACTGATAAAAAGAAATTGTATTCTTAATGAATAATATTAACCATGAAAAAAAGAATAATATTAACCATCTTGTGTTATTGAAAAGAAGTTTTATTACAAAAAAAAAGAATAATATTAACCATCTTGTGTTATGGAAAATAAAATTTTCTATACGGAAAATGTGAAAATCTTATTTGTAATTTTTTTTTTAAACAAACAGGCAGCAAGCCTGAATTTATTAAAAGTAAAAAGAAAACAAGACAAACCACAAGGGGGGACTAGACCAAAACCCTTGGCAATGATGACAATAATTGAAAGCCTAAAAAGGCTCCTAAAATAAACAACCAAAGAACTCTAAAAAGAAATTCTAAGGCGACCAGGACAACCCGAAGAAGAAAGCAGGTCAACACCCGATGAACCCCCACACACTCCACCCACCGCCTACTGAACACCCACATCAACCCCACTCCCTGCACCACCTCACTATCCTCACATTAAGCACACTCCCAAAGATCGAGGTTTAGAGGTGGAGGCCAGGAGACGATTGGGAAGGGGCTCCGAAGTTGAAGGCAAAATGGGGGAGCCCGACGAAGAGAACTGCTAACTGAAAGCTGTCGACCAATGGACCCAAATTCCGAACACACAACCATCATCCATCGCTCACTGAACGCACGCGCCAAGTACCCTGCACCACCTCAATATCCTCACATTAAGCTTACTTCCAAAGATCGAGGTTAAAGGAGGAGGCCCGGGGATTGGGAAGGGGCTCAGAAGCAAAAGGAACAATGGCAACGCATCAGCAACCACCCACCACACCCGGATTCCAACCAAATCTGAAAGAAAACCCACCTAATCAGCACACCTCCTGACTCCCGGAGCCGAAACACCAGTCACCACCGCGAAGCCGTGCCACCCGCCAACACCGCGACACGACCGAGCTTGACCGAGGTCGTCGAACCTAGCTACCACCACGGTGTTGTGCCACCAGCCAACACTGTGACACAACCAAGCATGACTTCAAGCGACGATGAGCAAATCAACGACGAACAGCAGGGATCAACGAACGAGGGACAAGGAAGCTGCATCAGGATGGAACCGTGACTGTGGAACAAGATCGAACTACCAGCCACCATCGCGATCAGTACACAGACCCCTTCGCGATTCAAAACAGCAAGCCACCGCGAAACAGAGGCACACCATGAACCTCCTAAGGCGCGTAGATCCACCAAAAAGGCAGATCCAAACCAGCAACGCCACGGGGAAGCTACTTTAAACGGCGCAGAGGAACCGTGAACAATCGCAGGATCAGAACGGGCAGACCAGCAGAGAGGGCGGCGCCGCGGGGCAGTGAACGACGCAGAGATCCAACCCTGAAAACAAAACAACAACAGATCCAAGAGCACAAGGCAGATCGATTCAAGAACAATCGTGAAACCCAGCTCCCAAAAAATAGAGCAATCGCGAGCCAAGATCCAGAAGAGCACAAGATCGCGAGCACAGACAGGAGACGCGAACAAGGCACACCACGATGCGAACAGAAATCGCGAACAACCAGATCCACAGAGAACAACAACGCAGGATCAGAGAACACCACGAGGCGAACAAGGAACACGAGCACAGTCGACGCGAACTGGACAAGAACAAACTCAACCCACGCGATCAGTGGAGAAGAGGTTGCGACAGCAGCGGCGGAGGAATGCTGAGAGGAGAGGGGAAGAGACCACCGGGGAGGGAGCCCCCCCTCCCAGCGGCGGCGGTCAAATTCTATTAACAAATTGGAATCAATAAAAACTCCCGTTGGTAGCTAGCAATAAACGAGTCTAAAAAAAATTTCCTATCCCAAAATATCTGGCAAATATCTTATTTGTAATTTACAATGTTACTAAATAGATTAAATAAAAATAAATCAAATAGTTTTTTTTAATTTTTTTTTTGATTATGAACAAATCATTATTGATTTGCAATAAAAATAAAAGGAGAATGATATTCAAATAGTTGCGAATATTTTATTTGTAATAGATGTGATTTTTCTCCAAATAGAAAAAAAGATATTATTTCTCTCATTTTCACTAACGTCATCTCGTTCTCATTCCCCCATTCTAAAACCTCACTCACTTTTCGGCACTCATTACCCACGTAGGAAAATATACGGGGAAAGAGAAATGTTTTTTTGTATGAAACGAAACATACGGCTCATTTCTAGTAATCACCTGGCTGGAGATGTATTGTTATTAAAAACTAAATTTACAGTCTTTTTCTTACGTTTCGTATCAAAAATTCTCGTACCACATAGTACTGCCGATAGGGAAAAGGTTAATATAAAACCCCAAAGTATCGGTTCTAATGAGAATTGTGTTGAAGTTGTTGAGATTTAATCAAAACCTATCTTATTTAAAACATGGCTATTAAAATTTATAGCCGTTGGTAGTTATTACAAACCTGAGGTAGTTTTAAAAAATAACAAACTAACTACTTCTAGTTTATGAATAACAAACTAACTTGGTTGTTCCTAACAACCAAGTTTAAGTGCCTAACAGCTATTATGTGCCCAGAGAAAGCATTATAAATACATACATGTACAGGCTACTAAATATACAGTTAATAAAAATTTCTCTTTACAGTTTTTTCTAAAGTCTCCAAGCTGCCAAGTTTCTGTTTCTGCATTTCTATACCTTTTGCTCCAATCTCATCTTCTTTGTGTATTTCTTGATTGTGGTGGTAAACCAAGTGGAGTTGTACCTCGCACAATAAGAAAGAAAGAAGGTTAGATACTATTCTCAGTGACTGAAATAGAAGAAAGGAAAGATAAGGGTTAAGAGAGCTGTTTCGTTACCTGTGAGGTTCTGAAGAAACTCTGGTGAAGCATTCTTGAGTGAGTTTCAAGTTTGGAAGCTCATTGTGTTACATTCAAGAAAAGGAACAGTATCAGATTATTAGGGTTTCTAATAAGAAAAAGGATTCAAAGGGAAAATCTCTGAGACTGTGATTTTACCTTTGTTTTCTGATCTTGTTGAACCTTGATCTGAACCTGTACCAAAAAATCAAAGAGCAGAAATTAGGGTTTCAGCAAATCTGAGTTCAATCAACAAAGAAATAAGGGAAAAAGTAAAGAGAATAAGGATTCTACCTTAAGCGAAGGTGAATCACAAGCTTGATCAAAGAAATCAAGCAGATCTGAGCAAACTAGGGTTTGCTGTTCATCACGAAGTGAGAAGAGGAGATTGTGGTCTCAGCGCTTTGATTCAGAGCAAAACCAAAGAGGGTTTTGTTTCATCATCACCAGAGATCATCATCGACCAGAAATCAAGCTGAACCGCAGCTTCAATCACCGGTGGTGAGAGCTACGGTGCAGCAAAGCTTCGTGTGAGAGAAGAAGAGAACGGAGAAACAAGAAAGAGAGTTAGGTTTCTTGATTTTCTGAGAGTGAGTGAGCAAAGAGTAAAATTCAGTGTATTTCCATCATTGGGCCGGGCCGCAATAAGCTGGGCTTATTGCTAAGTGAACCCCCCTTTGTTGCTTATACACCCTGCAAGAAAAATAACAAATAATAAGTGAAAAAAAACAACATGGTATACCCAGAGCTTCTATAAACGATCCAGGGCAAATTACTCTAATCTCTACTCAATTCTTGTGTTTTCTTTAAAGTTTCTTTCTATATTGTTTGAAAAATCTAACTGTGTGTGAAGTGTTTCAGTTTTAATATGTCTAAAGATATGCAAACACATCCTAGTTTTGGGGCTCAAATTCCCATCCTAAATGGAAAGAATTGGGACATATGGTGCCACCAAATGAAGGCAGTCTTTGGCTGCCAGGGAGTACTAAAGGTTGTCAGAGATGGTGTGACACCAGTGACAGCATCTGCTACTGCAGAAGATAATGCAAAATTTGAAGAAGAAACCCAGAAAGACTGGAAAGCATTACATCTAATTCATATAGGATTAGATGATAGTAATTTTGATAGAGTTAGGGGAATTGAGAGTGCCAAGCAAGCTTGTGATACTCTTGATTCCTACTACAATGGTTCAACTGAGGCTAAGAAAGAAAAGCTGGAAGCTCTTAAGGCTCAGTTTGAAACCTTAAGGATGAAAAGTGATGAGGATGTTGTGACCTACTGTGGCCGTGTAAAGAAAATTACCAATGCCATGAGCCTAAATGGTCATACCTTTACTGATGAAGAGATTTGTAGGAAAATCTTGAGATCACTAACTAAGAAATATTATGTTGCAGTGAACAGCCTTGAAGACACCCTAAATGTTGAGGACTTAAAGGTTGAGCAGCTGCAAAGCAGATTAGAAGCCAAAGAAATACGGCTGAATCTGCTAAATGGAGACAGTGATGATGAAGACACTGCCTTCTTCACAAAAGGCAAAGGTAAGAAAGGCTCAAAGCCTGGCAACAGTAAGTCTTCCTCTAAACCTAACTCTAACAAAAATAAGCCTAAATCTAAACCTAATTCTAAGAATAAGGGTGATTCTAAGAAAAAGGATAAATCAAAAGTTCAATGCTATAGATGTGATAAATTTGGGCATTATGCCACTGAATGCCCAACCAGGAATAAGTCTAAATCAGAAACAGAAGCTAATGTTGCAAAAGAGGATTTTGATTCTGACAGTAATGTAGTGTTTAGTGCTATAAGTGATAACCTTAAACCTACACCTAGGGCAGAAACTAAGGTAACTAACATTGAATTTAAAAAAGGTAAAGACTATGTTGCACTAGTGGTAACTAAGAGTGATGGGAGCTGTATTACAGAAATATGGTATTTGGATTCTGCTTGTTCTAATCACCTTACAGGTAACAAAGATTGGCTAGTGGATTTCAACCCTAACAAAAGGACTACCATCAGATGTGCCAATGATAGGTCTTTACAGGCAACAGGTATGGGCAACATACTGTTGAAGAAAGAGGATGGTCAGGTAGTCACTATTCATAATGTGTACTATGTCCCAGGTATGAGCTGCAACCTAATTAGCTTAGGGCAACTTATAGAGGGGGGATGTTCAGTTATTATGAAAGACCTTAAACTCAAAATTTTTGATAAAAAAGATAAACTGATTTTAACTTCTCAGTTGGCTAAGAACAGAACTTTTAAGACCAGCATTAGCACTATAGAGGCAGAATGCCTTAGTGCTACCACTGATCTTGAAAGTGTTCTATGGCATAGGAGATATGGGCATCTAAACTATAAGGGTCTTCAAAATCTTAGTTCTAAAGGCCTAGTGGAAGGTTTACCTAAGATTGAGAAACCTATTAGTGCATGTACCACTTGTCTGTTGGGTAAACAACCCAGGAAGATGTTCAAGACAGATTTAAAACTAAGGTCTAAACATCTTCTACAGGTTGTTTACACAGACATATGTGGCCCATTTGATGTGATTTCAAAAGGGGGGAACAAATACTTTTTATCCTTTATTGATGAGTTTTCAAGAAAGATATGGGTCTACCTGATCAAAACAAAAGATGAGGCTTTAACTAAGTTCAAAGATTTTAAAGCCTTAGTAGAAAAACAAAGTGGAAACATGCTTAAGACTCTTAGATCAGATGGGGGAGGAGAATTTACTTCAAAAGAGTTTGAAGCATTCTGTATATGTCATGGAATTGTCCATGAGGTTACTTCTCCCTACACTCCACAACACAATGGAGTGGCAGAGAGAAGAAACAGGACAATTCTGGACATGGCCAGAAGCATGATGAAATTAAAATCTCTCCCAAAAGATCTATGGGGTGAAGCAGTTTCTACTGCTGTTTATCTACTTAACAGGTGTCCTACTAGAGGCTTAGATGATAAGGTACCTGAGGAAATGTGGACTGGGGATAAACCTAGTGTCACACATCTAAGGGTATTTGGATCATTAACCTATGGACACATACCTGATCCTAAGAGAAAGAAATTAGATGACAAGAGCAAACCTATGGTACTAGTTGGGTATCACCCTACTGGTGCCTACAGGCTAATTGATCCTCTAACAGGAAAATTAGAAATATCAAGGGATGTTACTATACTTGAGGATGAGGAATGGGACTGGAATAAAAAGGAGCAAGCAAGCTCTACTGTTTCTGTTATGGTTAATGAAGGTAACACTGAGTTACCAGAACATCATCAAGGAATTGATGATGATGAAAGTGATGATGAGCCTATTGAAGGTGATGTTCAAGTTGAGGAACATACTGTTGAGCCAAACTCACCTGAGATAGTTCAACAGGAAACTGGTGGTGCTAATAATCCTATTAGGCCTGCTAGAGTCAGAAATCTACCTAGTAGGTTGGCTGATTATGACCTAGTAAGGGATAATGAGGTGGATGATGATGGAGATATCATCCATTTTGCTATGGTGGCAGATTCTGAACCTCTAGACTATGCCGAAGCTCTAAAAAACAAGGAGTGGAAAGTGGCTATGCTAGAGGAACTGAAATCTATTGAAAAAAATAAAACTTGGACCTTAACTAAGTTGCCTAATGGAAAGAGAGTTATTAGTGTTAAATGGATTTTTAAACTAAAGCTTGATCCTAATGGAAACATAGTTAAATACAAGGCAAGGCTGGTGGCACGTGGCTTCCAACAGAAACAAGGCATTGACTTCACAGAAGTTTTTGCCCCTGTTGCTAGACATGAGACTATTAGACTAGTGACTGCACTAGCCTGTAGTAGAGGGTGGGAAATGTTCCACCTAGATGTGAAATCTGCATTTCTTAATGGTCCTCTAGAGGAGGAGGTTTACATAAGCCAACCTCCTGGGTTTGTGGACAAGGATAAGGAAGACTATGTGTTTCATTTGCATAAGGCATTGTATGGATTAAAACAGGCACCTAGGGCCTGGAATAAAAGGATTGATGGATTCTTTATTCAAAATGGCTTCACTAGGTGCACCACAGAGTATGGTGTTTATGTTAAGGGCAACCTAAATTCCTACTTGCTAATTGTATGCCTTTGTGTGGATGACCTACTTGTGACTGGTAGTAGTGCTAAAGAGATAGCAAGTTTCAAATCTTCCATGAAAGAAGAGTTTGAAATGACTGACTTGGGAAAACTGACCTATTTTCTTGGGTTGGAATTCTTAAGAGTCAATGAAGGAATTATCCTGCACCAACAGAAGTATGCTAAGGAGATCTTAAAAAGGTTTGAACTGGACAATTGCAATCCTGCAATTAATCCAGCTGAAGGAAACTTGACTAAGATAGAAGAGGAAGAGGCTACTAAAGTTGATGCAACTCTCTATAGACAAATTATTGGGTCACTGAGATACTTGTGTCACAGCAGACCTGATATACTTTATGCTACTGGTGTAACCAGTAGATTTATGAACAGCCCTTTGCAGATTCATTTGAATGCTGCAAAGTGCATCCTAAGGTATATAAAAGGTACCACTAACTATGGTCTGTTTTTTCCTAATGGCAGGTCTACAGGTAATAACAAGCTGGTTGGCTACTGTGACTCAGATTGGTGTGGAGACAAGGTTGACAGAAGAAGCACAAGTGGCTATGTGTTCCTATTTCAAGGGGCTGCTATCTCCTGGAGCTCTAAGAAACAGGCCACTGTGGCACTGTCATCATGTGAAGCAGAATACATTTCTGCATGTCATGCTGCCACCCAAGCAGCCTGGTTAGAAACCTTGCTTAAGGAAATATGTGTGGAGTTAACTAATCCTATAACACTGTTTATGGATAATAAGTCAGCTATTAACTTAGCTAAAAATCCAATATCACATGGAAGAACTAAACACATAGAAACTAAGTTCCACTACATTAGGGAACAAGTTGCTAAGGGTGTTCTAGTATTGGACTACTGCTCAACAAATAATCAGGTGGCTGACATATTCACCAAGGCTCTTAAAGGTGAAGGTTTTGCTAAACTTAGAAGACAACTAAATGTGATTTCTTTCTAAGTCCCTAAGAAAGGAATGACCTATAGCTATTGTCTAAGGGCTTGTCTTAGACTATTATTGTTTTAAACCTACCAGGGGGTTGTCCTGTGTTTTCTGAGTTGCCTACAGTTCTATTTCCTAAGTTTTAGCTCTAGTCTAGCTTAAGGTAGGGCTGTCTATCTTAAACCTAGGATTGTTTTGATTAAGGTAGGGTGTTGAGATTTAATCAAAACCTATCTTATTTAAAACATGGCTATTAAAATTTATAACCGTTGGTAGTTATTACAAACCTGAGGTAGTTTTAAAAAATAACAAACTAACTACTTCTAGTTTATGAATAACAAACTAACTTGGTTGTTCCTAACAACCAAGTTTAAGTGCCTAACAGCTATTATGTGCCCAGAGAAAGCATTATAAATACATACATGTACAGGCTACTAAATATACAGTTAATAAAAATTTCTCTTTACAGTTTTTTCTAAAGTCTCCAAGCTGCCAAGTTTCTGTTTCTGCATTTCTATACCTTTTGCTCCAATCTCATCTTCTTTGTGTATTTCTTGATTGTGGTGGTAAACCAAGTGGAGTTGTACCTCGCACAATAAGAAAGAAAGAAGGTTAGATACTATTCTCAGTGACTGAAATAGAAGAAAGGAAAGATAAGGGTTAAGAGAGCTGTTTCGTTACCTGTGAGGTTCTGAAGAAACTCTGGTGAAGCATTCTTGAGTGAGTTTCAAGTTTGGAAGCTCATTGTGTTACATTCAAGAAAAGGAACAGTATCAGATTATTAGGGTTTCTAATAAGAAAAAGGATTCAAAGGGAAAATCTCTGAGACTGTGATTTTACCTTTGTTTTCTGATCTTGTTGAACCTTGATCTGAACCTGTACCAAAAAATCAAAGAGCAGAAATTAGGGTTTCAGCAAATCTGAGTTCAATCAACAAAGAAATAAGGGAAAAAGTAAAGAGAAGAAGGATTCTACCTTAAGCGAAGGTGAATCACAAGCTTGATCAAAGAAATCAAGCAGATCTGAGCAAACTAGGGTTTGCTGTTCATCGCGAAGTGAGAAGAGGAGATTGTGGTCTCAGCGCTTTGATTCAGAGCAAAACCAAAGAGGGTTTTGTTTCATCATCACCAGAGATCATCATCGACCAGAAATCAAGCTGAACCGCAGCTTCAATCACCGGTGGTGAGAGCTACGGTGCAGCAAAGCTTCGTGTGAGAGAAGAAGAGAACGGAGAAACAAGAAAGAGAGTTAGGTTTCTTGATTTTCTGAGAGTGAGTGAGCAAAGAGTAAAATTCAGTGTATTTCCATCATTGGGCCGGGCCGCAATAAGCTGGGCTTATTGCTAAGTGAACCCCCCTTTGTTGCTTATACACCCTGCAAGAAAAATAACAAATAATAAGTGAAAAAAAACAACAGAAGTACCAGATGCTACTTAATTACCCGTCAATAAAGATTTGAGATTTTTAATACTAGAACAAAGCACCAATTTGGAGAGAAGTCAATCTTCTATCCAATGCCATCCTTGTTATGGGAGTGGAGCTCAAAATTGGCATAGATAGTAGGTGCACTCAAGTCCATTACAGTCCTTAGGGCAACTCCAATACATATGTCTTACCTTATTGCTTAAGTTGTATAAGCATTACTTGAAGAAAACTGCCATTAGAATTGGTCTAGATGGCAGTGTTTTCAGCTTAACTAAAAAAAATTGCTTGTAGAAACTCACATAAGGAGCTGTGCTTATAGATAAAATAATAGTAGTTTTGTAATTCAAAACAACAACGTGCTTCTATAACCTTTCTAACAACGTGCTTCTATAACCTTTCTTTTAATAAAAGTAATACATATATTTGCTTAAAAAAAAGTAATACATATATAATAATAGGGCTTAAATATATGTTCAGCCCTTGCAAATATGGCCAATATCCATTTAGTCCCCTGCAATTTTTTTTTTTTTAAAATGACTCTTGGAAATATTAAACGTTTGCTCGGTCAACTTTCCATAAAAAAAACATTA
Organism: Astragalus membranaceus; assembly: GCA_039519185.1. NCBI lineage: Eukaryota > Viridiplantae > Streptophyta > Magnoliopsida > Fabales > Fabaceae > Astragalus > Astragalus membranaceus. The sequence goes on along the minus strand of CM076846.1, from coordinate 224,731,587 downwards.
CAATGATAATCAATGCCACGTGTCACCATCTCATAGGACCAGTATGCCACGTGTCACTGAACGTCACGTCATCATCCCCATGTCACCACTGCCACGTGGCACTGACATGTGCCACGTCAGTAGCCAATGGATAGCTGCCACATGGCACTAGTTATTACACTAAAAATAAATTTTGAAAATGGCTTGAGAAAGACTTGAACCCATGACCTCCTACTCAAACACAAAGAGAATTACCATCAAACCAATGCCTCAGTTGTGACATTAAACCAATTCCATTATATTTATTCCATTAAAAATGATCTTCATCTTCTTCGTTTCATCATCATATCTAGTATTTAATATGAATCAAAAAAGGAGCGTGATTGATTTTCCATTTCCATTCATTATCTTCCATTTCCATTCACATATAAGAAAACGTGGATCTGAAATTACGGTGGTTGATTTTTCCATTTCCATTTCCATTTCCATTACGTGGATCTGAATTTATGGTGATTGATTTTTCCATTTCCATTTCCAACAACATCAATGAAACGAGATCTGGAAAGAGGAAACGAAAAAACCAGCGCCCTTCATCATCATCACTCAAACGAACAAACACAGTCTTCAATCTGAAACGAAATGGACAAAAATCTACAACGAAAAACGCAGATATGAAACAAAATGGACAAAAATCAACGTGGGTTTCTCTCTTTTCCTTTGATGAACAAAAACGCAGATGATGAACAGTGATCATTGCCTTTTTTATTAGCAATTATGTAATATATATCTAAAGTTGGGTTCATATACACAAGTATAGAGGTGGTTTGGTGGTAAGAGGGTTAGTGTTTCACTAAAAGGTGATGAGTTCAACACTGATCCCCAACAAAATCTTTATTTTTTAAGCAACAAAGGTGCCCCACATTATTGCCACACTAGCACCACGTGACAATCATCTATTTATTGCTGACGTGGAACATGTCAATGCCACGTGGCAGTGGTTACATGGGTTGATGACGTGGCATTCAGTGCCACGTGGCACAATGATCCAATGGGATGGTGACACGTGGCAGTGACGTCATTGGTGATGTCATGCTGACGTCATCACTGTGAGCCACGTCAGCTTTTTTTATGCATTTTTTGATTGAAAATTGACCGAGGGGCTTAACCGTAAACGCTTAATATTTGCAAGGGTCATTTTAAAAAAAAAAAATTGCAGGGGCTTAAATGGATTTTGGCCATATTTGCAGGGGCTGAACATATATTTAAGCCTAATAATAGTTGATTTAAAATTAGGGTTGTTGGTGATATTTATGATTCCAACTACACCACCAAAAACAATTTATGATTGCAACCGTTAAAAAAGAAAATAGCCGTTTTATAACAATACATCATATTTTAAATTTTATTTTTTACATCCTAATTAAAATTAAAGTAGTAGACACAATAAATTAACTAAAATAAATTTTTTTAATATTTAGTATTTAATATAGTTTTGCGTATTATTTAAAATTAAAATAAATAATCTATTATTTTAATTTGAAGTAATGTTGACTCAAAATATTTTAAAATTAATTCTAAAATAATGAAATGAGTAATTTTGCCATACACATGATTTTTAAAATAAATACTATCAATAGATTAAAATAAAATTTGAATATTAAATGATTATAAATATCAATCTAAATTAATCAGAAATATTAAAAATTAATTTAAGAATAATTTTGTTATTTTATGTAATTTAGATTTTACCAAACTATAATTTGATTAATCTGATCTAATAAATTATAGTATAATAATGTCGTCCAATTTATTTTTAGACGGAGATAAAAAAACGTTAGATAAAATAAGAGCATGTGAGATTTATCTTTTTCTCATGGATCACATTATTTGAGGTTTATCTATTAGAGTATTAAAACTTGTGAAACTGTTTGAAAGAATTTATGAAACCAATTTATGATATTAACAATAGCTTGTTTCCATAAATTCTAAAGGGTAACTTATAAAAACAGTCTACTTTATTTTATACTTCATTGTTTAAATAATGTATACATAAATAATTTATGATAAGTGATTAAGCTACAAATATTATTTATTTAAGTTGTTTAATTTTTTGTAAAAAAAAATAAGGAAGTACTACGGATAAAAACGTTAAAACTGCAGTTACCAAAAAAAAAAACGTTAAAACTGCAGTGTGCAAAGAGAGAGGCGTTAGGAGGCAATCATTGACATACTTGTGTTTTGTGTTTATGCGAATTTACCAAATTGCTTCTCTTCTTCTTCTTCGCTCATCGCGAAGTAAATCGAAATTCCCAGAAACTTCCGTTTACGAAGGAAACAAAGATCCAATTATTGATCCATGGCATCTCGCCGCCGCATGCTATTAAAGGTCATAATCCTCGGAGATAGCGGGTATGTATTCTTCTCCTTCTCTTTTCTTTTTTCGGATTCATCAACAAAATAGTTTATAACGCATTCATCGCCACCGCATGTTATTAATGGTTATTGCTTCATTGAATTATTAGATATTAGAGTGTGGAATTGATTTCTGGACATAGTTTTCTGAAGGCTTGTTTACTTTTCCCTATTATGCATTACCATTTTTTAGACCTAATGATTGTTATCAGTATTTCAAGCTATTCACTAAGCTTTCTTTGCTAATTTGTATTTTATTTATTTTGCAGGGTTGGCAAAACATCACTGATGAATCAGTATGTTGGAAAATTCTCCATTTTTACCTCTTATATTTTGATTACTGATTAGGAAATATTGGATCGGTATTTTTTTAGGTTTGGTTAATTAATTTTTGTCAATACAGTGAAATGATCAAATATTACTTTTTCCCCTGTATCTAGGTATGTGAACCAAAAATTTAGTAATCAGTATAAGGCTACTATTGGCGCTGATTTCCTCACCAAGGAAGTTCAGGTTGAAGATAGGTTATTCACATTGCAGGTAAGACTAATAGATAAGAGAACATATTGTTTCATTTTTGGATAAAAACATGAGAATACTTACACTCTTACTGCTGTTTATCCTGCTAGCATTTTTTATTTAAATAACCATGTCATTGTCCTCTGGACTGAGCTATTTTATCTTCTTATTTCATCATCACCTTGTATTATATCTAAATTGGTTTTTCTCATCTCAACTGTGTGTTTCCCATTAGTTCTATAACATATTTTAAGATATGAAAATTGAGATGTTCTAAATTTACATGCAGATCTGGGATACTGCTGGTCAGGAGAGGTTTCAAAGTCTTGGCGTGGCTTTCTACAGAGGTGCAGATTGTTGTGTCCTTGTTTATGATGTAAATGTTATGAAATCTTTTGAAAACCTTAATCACTGGCGAGAAGAATTCCTTATTCAGGTGATTTTTAATCTTTTTGGTTCCAAGTAATCCTAGAACTGTTCTTAAAGAATAGTGATTGATATTCTATGTAATCAAATTGATATTCAGGCTAGTCCATCTGACCCGGAAAACTTTCCATTTGTGGTGCTGGGAAACAAAGTAGATGTTGATGGTGGGAATAGCCGAGTTGTAAGTTACTTATCACCTCATAGCATAATCACTTCTTGACATATATGAAGATTATTTGTCAGTAATAAGGGAGTCATACACACTCAAGCTCGTGAGAGCTCACCTACACCTAGTTGTAGCAGATATTTCCCCATAACATAACCCCCTATAACTAAATTACTAACGAACTAACAGTCAGTTAGTTAGATCCCTTTATATACTCCGCAACTGATTGTAACAAACTTAGCAATTCATTTCTCAGAATTTCGATGAGAAGATTAACTTCATCTTCTCTATTTTCTTTTATTAGATTTAGAGTTAGATTTCTTAAAATTCTACGGTCAGAATTCAATCATATGTAGTTAATAGACTTTCTGCTTAGAGTTGTGAATATATACATGAAATCAAATGTCGGCAAGTCAGTATTTGTTAATTGTTACTATCTCTCTTGTTTTAGGTTTCTGAGAAGAAAGCAAAAGCTTGGTGTGCTTCCAAGGGGAACATCCCATACTTTGAGACCTCTGCGAAAGAAGGATTTAATGTTGAAGCTGCTTTTCAGTGTATAACCAAAAATGCACTCAAGAATGAACCTGAAGAAGAATTGTAAGTATTCCTAAATTCTAGTTTTTTTTTTTATGCACATTGTTATCTGTGGACCGTTTAAGAATTTTTAGGTGTAGGATTTCAGAATATTAAAGATAACAAGGAGAAGGAAAAGATACATTCTATTTTAAGATATAGTGGTCTTGGTTTGCTGCTTTGAATTTATTACTTTTCATTTCACCACTATGGAAGAACTTATAACTTACTATTTCATTTAGAGCACTAGCTAGTTTCAAGTGTCATTTAGAGAACTTATATACTGTACTGTCTTCGGGTTTTCATTTGATTGCTGGTTGTTGATTATGACAGATACATGCCTGAGACAATTGATGTTGGTGGCGGTGGACGGCAACAGGGGTCAACAGGATGTGAATGTTGACTAGAGTTCTGTGCATCAGCTTCACACGAGTGTTTGATACTAAAATATAGCATCCTTCAAATTGGTCATTTATAGTCAGCTATCTCAACAATGAAAAAAAAAACCTTCTCCATCTTGTATCTCACTAGTGGGCTAGATGTTCTGCTGTTTATTTTTTCCATTTACTTGAAGAGATTTGTAAGTGTTCTGCACTGCCTCCATATTTTATCAGTAAATATATGCTGAGAATTCCAAGTTGTCTGTTTATGCCATGTGAGCATGAAGCTTAAGTACCACCTCCGGTTCACTTTATAAAAGAAAAATCACTTTTTAGGTTCATTCTATAAATGATGTATATAGTCTATACTTATATACTAGATATATCATTTATTGAATGAATCTAAAAAAGTGATTTGTCTCTTATAAAGTGGGCCGGATGGAGTATTACTGTAATATTGTCATTTGTCAGTGAAATTTTCATGTCGTTTAAAAAATGCACCCAAGTTTTAATGTGGCAAACATAGAATATAATGTTTATTTTTTGGAATAAATCGGGTATCCTCTGCGCGCAACTGCAGAGACTAATCCCTCGAGCCCGGTAAGACTACAATGGGCGGCAAAGCTCTTCCTCAAGAGTTCTAACAATGCTGCATATTATGAAATTTCTTATGAAAAGGCAAATGTTAAATGGTTTTTGGGCAATTGTACATTGTTCAGCGATTTGGAAATTGGAGCTTCGGTGAAGAGCGTGGACCTCTGTATATTCATTAATTGGTACACTTGCTTTGATGGTTCTTTCTTCCTCTATGTGTCAGACAAGAATAATGAGTTTCACATTTACTTTCTCGCATGTCTCACACTTAGCATCCTTTACGATACATTTATACTCGTATCAATACATTTATAGCAAAATAAACATCTAATGAGGCGCGATGAGGAAATAAGTATGAAAATATTGGACTATTTCACAATTCAATTGATGTAAATGGAACTACTCATTGTATAAGTTGTGCTTTTTCAAAGAAAAAATATGCATTCCATTACGCTCGGCTTATTTCAGGATAAAAATGGATTGGAAAAGTTGGATAGGAGTAAAAAGAAATATATCATTTTACTTTATTTTGTTATTGAGATTAAGGGAAATTGCCTATGGTACAGATAAATATAAACATTGTAGTTTATGCTAGTAGCACACTTTCATTTTTTTTGTGATGAAAAGTAGCACCCTTTCATTTCATAGAATAGCTTCTACCGCAGACTATTCAGAAGGTACACAGTCGTAAAACAACTAAAGAAACTGGCATATGCACGGACAAACACATCAATTTTTCAATTTCAGTCTCAGATAAAAATATTGGTCGGTCGATCTACAAATAGAGACTTCGTTTACAACATGTAGCTTCTACATCAATGTGCGTCCAAGTGGAGCCAACTGCAGTTCCAAACACACTAATAATCAGACTGTAATGTCATCAACTTTAAGCCTGTATTTTGCAGGTAAGTTTTCAAAAAGATTTGAATGGAAAAATGTTGACATGTATACTGTTTGAAGTAATCAAGTATGTACTCTAGCTCATTACTTGCCAATCATGCTCAACCTTTTTGCCATTTGGCAGTGAGCTCATTCTGATTACAGCCTAAGTTATATATCTGGATTACCAAAAAAGGGAGAGGGAACCTGAGGACAGTTTGAAAATGCTTAAGCAAGGAACCATAATATAATTTTTTTTCCTGTAATGTTTTCCTGCTATGCTAAATGCTTTTCTCCCAAAAAAGAATTGATCTATTCTATAGCTCATCTTTGTCGACTTGATTCCTGACTTTTAGATGTTTGTTGATGGATGCAGCCAATTCTTTCAAACTAGATTTTGTAGAAAGTTTGATCTGCATAATACAAGAATTTCATTACAGAAGAGAATATTAATATAACCGAAATTTCATCACCGAAATCAGGGTGCCATGATGTAATTACCGGATTTGCCTTATCATTTGCTCTGTATAGTAAAAGAGTGGGGTAGTCATTCACCTGAAATATCATTCCAGACACGTAAAAGTTCAACTTCAAGTAAATACCAGATTTGTCTTAACATCGACTTCGATCATATTAGCGATCAATATGGTTCGGTGTGCGGGTGTATAACTCAAGAAAAGAGAAAACTGCTGAAACAAGGAAACTTTTCATGGCACCTACTTGCAGTTTTGGATGTTCATTTGCTGAAGCATCAATCCTTGCAAATATTAGATTACTAGATCCTTTGTAGTGCTTCGCCAACTTCTCTACTTGCTTGCTTGTGTCTTCACAGCTGAAACACCAAGGTGTGAATACCTGTTTTACAGTAAAGGACTAGTGAGTGAAAATCCACAATATGACAATCTTTCTTGTAAAACAAATCTTAAAGCTGGCCCACTGATATTTTCAAAAAAATTGACAATTGAATATTGTGGAGCAACACATTAAAAAACGCTGATCTTAATGGAATCTGTGAAATTGCATAATAAAAAGCTGTTCTTGTTGAATTCTGTGAAATTGCATAGTCTCTGTAATGTATAAGACAGAAAGTAGATGCCAACATGTCATTGCATGTGTGAAGTGCATCATTTAATCCATCAAAGAACCGGTGAGGTGACTTTCCAAAAATGATGGCATCTTCAATGGTAAAGGCCTTTTTTCGCTTCCAGGCTTCCAGCCTCCCACCCCCCTCTTTCAAATAAAATAATGAAGTATGAACATGTGACACAGAGAGGATATATAGAAGGTATAAAACTTTACAAACCTCCAAAACCACATCCTTTTTGCTGCTCAAAATTTCGTCATCGAATGTTTTCCCAACAACAGCATGGACAATAGCTTCTGTCTGCAAGTTGGAATGCCATGACCATTAATTTAAGAAGACCTTGAATTAAGTTTCGGACAAAAATATATAACTTCAACGGGTTATCTTTTATGGTCTACTCTATTATTATAGATAACTTACTATATATATCTTAAGGAATGAATCAGAAATATTTTGTATATAAATCAACATATTCACTTTAATTTGTAGAACTCATAAAGGACCACATATGACACTGATTGCACAACTAATGTTCTTGCGTTGTCTAACTCTACAGTAGAAGAGACACCTTCAATGCGTATGAAAATTATGTTGATAAATATCCAATGGCACTCACATTATCCGGTATTGGCTGTGATTTGAAGTAAGGTGACAAAGAACCTTGAACAAGTTTATTGCAGAATTCCTGCAGAAATCCATTTTAATATTAATAATAATTAGTTTCCTTTGGTGGGAAGCAGTAATTTATATGAAAAGAAGATAGTACTTCAATATTGCTTTGTGTTGGTTTTGACTCCAGCAAATATTTTGAGCTCATTCCATTATCAAATGCAGCTACCTATTTGGCACACCAAGAAATAAATTGTATGAGTTTCCACAATTATCTAGACAAATAAAAATAATCCGAACAACTCATTGTTATCAAATCATAAACTAACCACGGTATTTTTTGATTCTTCAAGTCCAAACAATGTCAGGAAGGGCTTTGCAAGGTTCTCTTCGGTAATGTCCACATATATTAACATTATCTGCATTTCAACGAAAAATTAGACCAGAAATTATATAAATTGCAGGTGAAGGTTTGGAGGCCCCAAATGCAAAGTCGAAGTAAACTACCTTAGACTTGAATGTTCTTGCGACATTTTGAAGTGGATCAAGAAGATTCTTGAAGTCATCAATGTTTGCAAAGATAAAAACCTAGAGAATAACGAACAATTAACTTACTTATTGTTGAGCTTGAACAGAAATATAAATGATTTAATGTAACAAGGAACAACTCATTCAGTCAGTAATGAGTTAAAGTTATTTATTAGCAACATAGAAAAGTCACTTGGAGGCATATTGCTGGAATAAGTTTTAGCGTGTCCATTAGTGGCTTAGTTCCTACAAAAGTTAAAATCACAATCTTTTAATCAAAATCTCAGTAGAAATTTTGGTTGTTCAGATTGACTGGAATCATATTGCTTGCCAGAAGTACTAGCCAATAAGAAGACTTTTTTAAATTGAGGTCTTAACTAGATTGCAGCACACTCATAGTCATGTAGACCCAATAAGGCAATATCTAAAACCAACCATAATATCAGTTTTCCAAAAGCTAGTTACTATTAATCAATAACATCTATTAGCTCCAAAACTTGAAAAAAACATTAATAAATTCTCAGGACTGGTTGAGATCTACTGAGTAATGACGAAAGTGTGTGAACAATATCATATGTCGAATTTGGAGCTCTTCATATATGGGTTTTATTTACTCTTTTGAATTACATATATCCCAGCAAGAGACATAATAGGAATAGGAATAGAACTGTACACCAAAGAATATCCAATTATAGAGTAAACTTGGAAATAATAGTGACCTGAAGCTTGACTGGGCCAGAGTAGACTTTGATAGAATTCGTTTCAGTCAGTTTTGTAACTAATGGAAATTTGTTGTTGTCTAGAAACTCCAGTATTTTATTCCTTGTGAAAGTTCCATCTGCATAATCAAGAAAGTTTGGTATGTTAAGTTCTGGTTATTTGGTGTCATTGTTTGGAGAAACACAGATAAACACGTAAAAGGAGAAATTCATGATGTGCATAAGCAAGCCTAATGTGGTTCCATCATATTAGAAATTTTTAATTGATTAAATAAAATAAAGATAACAAATGAATAATATAATACACAACTCAAGTTAAAAAAGGACAGGAAAGTCAAGTTTGTTATCTTCACATTGCTCTAATTTGCAATAAACATAGAATGCAATAAATCGTACCTGTTTTACTTTTATCTTTTAATGTGAAAACACTAGAATGAATAGAAAATACAGATAGAAACCAATTACACACTTACCATAAGCAGTGTATCTTTCAGGTTCACTTTTAACAATTCCAAGAAAACGATCAGCAGGCCTGATTTCGGGATAAAGAACTTGGGCGAGGTCTACCTTACTCACTTCAACAAACTGGGTTTCATTATCAGACTTTGCAGAACTCACAAATTCTTCATAATCAGGGCCCTGGAATAATTTAATACATATATGCTCTAATATCAAATCCAAAGTTAATGTAATTTTGTACTTCAGTTTTTCTTAAAAATGATTCTTTTGAAACGCCATCAAACATGTCAAATGACTATGTTCATTGATCAACGGCACATATCCGTATCACTTGAACCTCCTATCTAGTTTGGCAAGACTACCTTTATGAGATAATTTCACTCACCTCAAATTTATCAAACAAACCAATGAGAAAGGTGTGATACTTTTTCAGAAACTCCTCTGCTTCTTTCTCAGTACTTATCCGAATAACAGGCATACCGGTCTTCTTTCTTGTCCATATCACTATATCATCCCTGAAACCATCCCAAATACAAATAAACACATAAACATTTCAAGCAATTCAAACAAATCATTTCACCAAGAGTGCAACAGTCATAAGTTCCTTGAAGACATTATTTCAAACAACACAAGCGCATAATGAAAACAAATCATCACTATAAACAAGTCTCTAAGATAACACAATCCAACACCAACACCATCACCAAGCATATACTTATAGCAGAAACAATACTAAAAATGTAAAATTGATAATAAGTGAAGAGAGTAATTACGCTGTGAAACCACCGGAGTAGGGTTGAGAGGTGCCATTAAGAAAGAGAAGCAAAGTGGGGAACCCTTTGATCCCAAGTAAAGAAGCTGATTTAGGGTACCTATCAGCATCCAATTTAGCCATAACAAGAGGGGTTCCAAACTCTTTAAGAGAATTAGCAGCTTCAGCAAAATGAGGCATAAGTTCAGCACTCCTTGGACACCAAGGTGCATAACCAAGAACAAGAACAAATTCATTTCCATTAATAACCCTCTCCGTATTGTCATTGTTCAGCTCAATAACGATCCTTTGAGCTTTCGTTAAAACCTCTGCTTCTGATAACTTAACACCGTCATCTTCGGTTTCACGCTCTAATTCATCGTCTAAGGCTAACAGTTCTTTCAGATCATCATCATCATCATCATCGTCTTTGTCAATAGCATCGGAACCTTTCGTAACAATGTTGAAATTCAGTAAAAGGAGAAGGGTGAGGAAGAAATAGATTAGTTTCCTGGTTAACATGGTGCTGGCAATTGAAATTGGTGCGTACGGGATCAAGATCTATCTGATGGGGTTTGTAGAACTAGAAGGATTATAGCATTTGGGAAGATCTCATTGTGAGTGAAGATGAGTGTGAAGAGAGATGATGGATTGAAATGAAGGTGTCGGTTATAAAGGGTAGATCAGACAAACTATGAACACGCCTAAATTTCAGGGGTTACATGTTCACAAGATTTTAGGAGTGATTGGGTGCCCCTATCTATTGACCATAGGGTAGGAGAGTTGTGTTTTTTTTTTTAAAATATGTTTTTGTCCCCGTAAATATGAGGTATTTAAATTTTAGTCCTTTTAAAATATTATTTTTTAAAAGGTCCCTTCAAAGTCCAAATACTAACTTTTTCATTTTCGTGCTTCTGTTAACTCGTCTGTTACAAAAATACTGACGTGGCAAACAGAACTCCTATGGCTTTTTTAATTATTCTTTTTATTTTAAAACTCATTATTGGCATCACATCAGATTAAACATTACTTTTTTTTTTTGGACAAAAAATTAAATATATCTCCTATACCCTAAATAAATTCCCAAATTATGAATCCACGGCCTCTTCATCTTCACATCTTCACCTATTTCCCAGGGAAACGGATTGCGTGCCTTGAGGGCGCGCAACCTTGGTGCCTTTCCCTACTTTTTATCCGTTGGATCAATTCTGTGGTTGTAAATTTGACACGTGTCCTAGTAGGGATTCTATTAATAGGGGTTGTGATAGTAGGGGTTATGATAAGATAGTAGGGATTGTGATAATAGGGGGTGGACACTTGTCATAATTAGAACCATGTGATTTATCTAATGGCTAAAAATAAACTAAAGGTACCAAGTCACCTAATGCTCAAGGTACCTAATCCATTTCCATTTCCCAGATAAACAGAGCTTGTGAGAAGCTGGAAGAAAGATGCGAGAGAGACATAGAGAGATTGCGACATGCAGTGTGGTGGTGGAGAGAGATACAGCAGCTGAGAAGGGATAGAGTTCGAGAAACGCAAAAAAAATTGAAGCAAGATTAGAGGAAAAAGAATCAGAGAGAGAAAAGATTGTATTGACTATTGAGAGAGATATGGTGATGGAGGGGAAGCAAGATGAAAGCAAATCCAGCCAAAAACGTTTATTGCTCTTCCTTTATTCAAAAACAAAAACAAACAAACTCATATCACACAAACATTGTTTGCCATACTTGCGTGAACAGACTTTTATTTCTTTATTCTGCATTAGTTTTCTTTTCTTCTTGGACATGATTGTCCTTTATTCCATTTTTTTATTCAACAAATTTGAGCCCACATTGGTTGAGGAACACGTGAGAGAGAAAGAAGAGGATGTGGTTGTGCCTGTGAGTGAGTGAGAGAGAAAGAAGAGGATGGTTGTGGGTGAGTGAGTGGTTTGAGCTTCAGTTTTTTCCCTGTCATGAGTTGGAGGAAGATGGGTTGAAGAAGATAGGTAAATTGGGGATTCAATTTGATTTGGCATTTAATCAGTAATTTACTTTGCAGACAAACTTATTTTAGATCATAGTAATAAATAAAAAACAGCATGCATTTCATTATTTGCACAAGTCTTCTGAAGCTTGGAAATACTCACAAAAAACTGCAGATTACAATACGTACAATTTTTTGATATTACAACAATTGCAAGACAGGGGAAGTCCCAAAATGGAGAGATTATTTATCAGTCATATGTGCATGAATTCTTGTGGAACTTGATAGGTTTTGATCCAGAAGAGTTTATGGTCAAAGGACAAGTGATTTCCTTATGATGTTTTGTCCTCACAAGTTTACCTACTACATATGCTCTGGAACGGATTTGAAACTTCAATGTAAGAGGAACTTCAATACTACCAGTTTGGGAAACTGTGATGGTGGATCCAGCTCCATAAAGTGGAGCCTTATTACCTACTACATTCACTGATACAATACGGTGACTTTTTCTTGGCTGATAATGTTTCTTCAGCTGCAAAAAGACACACATGAAGATGTTACTTGCATTGCATGCCAGAATGTACATGTTAATGTTGTTGTTACTTGATGAAAGGAAGGAATTCTTATTTCTTATCTTACCTCACCAGCTGCAACACTGATATCTGAGAATACAAGATTGATTGGTGAGGAGTGCACATGAATGCCAAAAAATGTAGCAGGGTTATATATGGTCATGTGTAATGTGCTATTCACTGTCAAGAATTTTGTTGGCACTCCTGTGAAGTCTGAACCCTCTCCAACATACAGATTATGTACTGCTAAACTCTGCAATAATCACAACTCAGTACGTACTATTTCATTTGTCAAGGTAGCTTATAGTTATAAGTGACCAAGTAATTAGGCCAAGTCAAAATGTTACATGACTCTTTTCAACCTCTCCTATTATTTGTGTTTTTTACAAGATACCTCTTCAAAAACAAACTAACAAATCCTTAGAATCTTCAATACTTATACTTAATATTAGTATGATACAGACATAACACGACGCAGAGACATGCATGATAAAAGTTTTAAAAAATAAAATACAACACAACACGACCAAGACATTTTAACAAACATTTATACACACACAATTTTTATAAAGAAATATTCTTATTAATAATAATAACTCCTTAACACATAAACATATCATTAGACACTATATATATGTAAACAAAAAAAAATCATTAGACACTATATGACAATCACATAGTACATATATAGTATTTGTGATGATAGCAGGTGGATATAGTTACATATATTCCTCACTCTTATTTTTTTTACAAGAATATTCCTCACTCTTATAACAATATATTAAATCTACTATGAATGAGAGGTATCAAAGATATATTAATCATGTCTTTAGTTGGTCAGAAGTAGCAAAATATTCATGAGAAGTGTCTTTAGTGTGTTGGAAATTAATATCAAAGATATATTTAAGAAGTTTTGAATAAAATATTTTTTTTAAAAAAATTATTAGATACCGTTTGGCTAGGTATCAAGAAGTATTAGCTACGTATCCTATACGCCGATAGAGAGTATCTAACCTTGATAGAACAAAAGCATATATATCAAAATTGGTTACCTTGACAGTAAACAGTGGCTTGTAAGGTCTGCTAGCACCCCAAATGATAAGGCAAAAGACAGTAAAAAGTATCACAAAAGCAAAGAAAGCAATGAGAGCTTGACAGCGTCTAGTATCCTGAAATTCAGGATAAGAGCCTTCTTCAAGAATAACATCACACTCAGGCCACCCTTTATCATTCATTCTCTTTCTACTACCTTTCCTTCCAGAAGAAGACCTAAAAATCCCAGAAAACCTACTAGCAGAAGAGTTTCTGGAGTGACGACCAAATGAAGGGTGTGAAGGAGAATCCATAGGACTGTTTGAAATTGGAGTAGCATGCATGGATGATGACTTGTCACCATCATGTGAATCTCTTGAAGGACTTTGGACATAGTATACAGGTCGCTTTGGAGATCTTGAGGGTGATGATGGAGCCAAGCTAGTTATATCTGAATCTGATTTTGCTGAAAGCATCTTCACTTAATATAGTTAATTAGTTATCAGCAGAGTACTGTAAATGCAATTGAGAAGGGAGACAGACACGCACACACAATTCAGGTGTTTGTGTCGCTTTTTGAGCTGAGAAGCTTTAGATGGAAAGAGATGAGATTGGTAGTATTTATTTATGGTTGGTTTGAGAGGGTAAGAAATGGATAATGATATTGAAATTACCTCAAATACAGTTGTTGGTGTTGGTTTGAGAGAGTAAGTGTCGGCAGATTGTTTTTTTTATTGTTCTAAAAATATATTATTAAAAAAAACAGCAGTGCAGTTTATATGTTGTCTTTTTGCTTTGTGGGACACGGGCACTTCAAGAAGAGATAATATAAGTACTTGAGTTGAGACTTGAGACTTCAATTATAGGAGTTGGCAAAATTACCTAATTAGATTCCCATCTCCTCTTGTTTTTTGTCCTTCCTCGAATGTGTTTTATATCTTGTATTTTAGGTACTAATTTATTCCTTGTGACGTTTAGTTTTGTTGGATGAATGTGGATTATGAATGCAGGATAAAAAAAACTCAATTAATAAGTAGCTAAACATATAAAATATATAGTGTTGATATTATGATAGAATAAGACCTAATAATTTAAATTCTGGTGTTCTAATTCATATAAGTATTCTGATATTATAATTACTGGTTGTATATATAATAAGGTCATAAATAATTTTTATAAGAAAGAGGGTAAAAAGTCCAAACAAAGAAAACTACACACCAATTTCACAACAGGTGTTTCTGGAATTAAAAAAATGTAGTGCCATTTGCTCTTTTTTTTGTTGACAAAAGTGCAATTTATTCTTACCGTGCAAGGAAATTAAAAAAACATATGAAAAATGGTTTGTATAATCATCAACTTAACACACCCAACAATTACTTTACCCATCCATCACATGGTGCATTTGTGATGTACGTGTGTATTATGTTAGTTAGTTTGAAGGATTGTGTAATTTGTGTTCCTATTATCTTAATATATATACTTCTTAAACAGATATTATTATCTTACTATTTTTAACTTGTAACTTTTTTGAGTAAAAAAAAACTTGTAATTTTTTATTTCAACCAGAATTATTTTCAAAATCTCTATTTTCTCCGGGCTTGGGGTAAGAAAATTTACTAATATTCTTTTATAAGAATTGATTCAAAAAAGTGCTTTGCAAGTATATATTTATCAAAAAGAAAACATATAATTAGAAAAATTATTTTCAAACATTGGGACTTGGGAGTCATAACTTTTTTTTGACAACTTGGGAGTCAAAAAATACCCCCTACTTTTTGGGGAATATGAGTCAAAGCAATAACAAGAATATTTCTAGTGGAACATTTTTTACTATCCCTAGAAAGATAGTTCACTAATAGACTGAGGGATACGTCATTGGACTCATTCATATTCAGATCATGAATGTTTGGAATCCAAATTATACCAGGAGACATTGCTTTTGCTAATTCGAATTGAAGGGTGATCAAAAATCGGTCTATTTCCGGTATAAGATCCCTACGCAGCACATCCTTCATAGTTATAAACTTGAGCTTCCTATCAAGGTCGCGGTCGAAATCCTCACTATCGTAACTATAGTAACTATCCTGACTCTCGTTACTAGGTAAAAGACCGCAAATCGTACCCTCTTTATTATCAAAAATTTTCTCTTCACTATCATTCTCATCAATATTAAAACCCTTAGGATGATTATCCATAAACTTGTTCAGAAATACTGTAATGAAAGGAACATAAGAGTTTTTCGCTAGGTATTTGACCAAAGAGGATCGGCCGGTTCCTCTAGAACCAATCACTAAAATACCCCCTCCTAGGGGTAAGTTATTTGGGAGTCATAACTTACAAATACAAAAATGGGAATATAAATGAGGTGTGAAAAATCAAATATTTTGTTTCCGAGGGTTAAAGAATTTTTGGGAATTGGGCCTAAAGTTACAAAGGCCTCTATTAACAACGGTAAAAATAGAGCCCAACTTCTCATAGGCGTGTGGAAAAAATTTAACACTTATCAGAGCCAGGTTTCGATCCTGGGACCTGTGGGTTATGGGCCCACCACGCTTCCGCTGCGCCACTCTGATTATTGATACACAATACACATTTTCTAATATATTAAATAATTTTAAATACGAAACGGTCATCCTAAAGTGATACGAAAAAAGGAGAGACATAATTCACAACAACGGTTGAATTGAATCAGTCTCAAACAAAACATTTGTCATATACAATACAAGCTTGAGGCAACTTGAATCCCGTGTAGCAGAGCTTGCAATTCAGCCTTGATCACACTTCAAAGGATCCCAAATTACAAATGAACCTATAACAAAACACTCATTTAGTCTCTAATAATTCCTCGATCACTAGCAGCCAATAGGGTAAGACCATGCTACGGTTTTTGAGTTCGTCCAAAAGAATTCAACGGAGTATGCTTACAACACATGCTAGGTTCAGTTGCATGTCGGTTTCTTTAGGAAGTCCATGACCATCTTATTGTATGTGTGATTCAAATATAGGTGTGTAATTGATCAATTAGTAGTTAGTTAGTTAGTTAAGTTTGCTAATGAGAACTAACTATAGTTAAGTGATTGTTGTACAATATAAATACACTTGTAACTCTAGTTAATGTGCAAGTGTGAGAAATAAAATTTTAGTTTTTCCAATTCACATTTCTGGTAACACTGTTAGCTTCCCCCTCTCTCTCTCTCTCACACGAAAAACAACACACAATTCTTCGCAATACTCCAACACATCTATGTAGTCTTTGAATATTATCTGCTTTTTTTCTACTTCTTCTTCCATGATCATGATTAAACTAGTGCGCGCTACTTTGTTCAGTTTTGTTTTGAATTCCCAGCTACTGCTAGTGTTGGTTTGAGAGTATATGTTGTCTTTTTGCTTTGTGGGACACAGGCACTTCAAGGATACTTGAGTTGAGTTGAGACTTCAATTATAGGAGGAGTTGCGAGTTTTGGGTTTTTGGCTTTGATAGTCAATTTCAAAATCAAAACATGTTCAGGTAAAATAAGGCTGAGTTGGTTTTTTTCTTAATTTCAAAATATTTTTTCATCAAAACTCAAAACCACACAAATAAGTTTTATAATTTACGTTTTTGTTTTAAAGCTAACACGATCAATGGTTGCCAACTACCACTCCGACCACCACCAACTACCATTCTGACCACCACCAACCACAACATGTGTTTGCCCACATCACCATCTTCTTTCCACATCAGCATTTCCATCAAAAATTGGATGACAATTTAATGAGAAGACTAAAACTGCGGATTTGATAAAATTGAGGATTAAAATTGCGAGAAAAAATAGAAGGACAAAAATTGTGGATTTGATAAAATGGGGGGACCAAAATTGCCAAAAATAAAATAGAGAAACTAAAATTAAGGATCCACTAAAATAGGTAGACCAAAAGTGCAATTAAGCCTATTTTTTATAACAAAGAGGGTAAAAATAAGTCCAAACAAACAAAACTACACACCAATTATAGATCAAGTGTTTCTAGATCGCTTATTTAACCATCATTTTTTCTAAATAAAGTAGTGTCATTCATTCTTCCATTAAAAAAAATACATGAATAACTTTTTTTAAGTTTAGACGAATTGCTAAATAAATATTACACAACAATTATTGCATGGTCACACTCAAATTCGAACTCATAAACCGACATTCTCATGTTGGTAAAATTGTCATTACAACCAGCATTGAGGAGGAAAAATTGATTTGTATAACTAGCAACATAACACACCAACAATTACTTTACCAGTTTACCCTTCCATCACATGGTACATTTGAGATGCATGTGTGTATTATGTTCTCTAATTTGAAGGATTTCATCCGTGCTTGGGATGAAAAATCTACTAATATTTTTTATAAGAATTGATTCAGAAAAGTGCTTTCAAACTATTTATAAAAAAGAAAACGTATAATTAGAAAAATTATTTTCAGGCAATATGAATTTCAAACTTTTAAAGAATAAACGGAAGTTTAATTTAGGTACACAAACAGTGTATAGACTTTTATAACCACAACCAAAATTTGGTCAAAAAAAACCCACAACCAATAATAATCTATGAAATGATTGATATATAATGTGGTTACCAATTGACTGACTTATTTTTAATGACGTGTCAACTTGTAATTAATTGGTAGATAATGTAAAACACTTATACACCTATTATGTATATAAATCCAATAAATATTTGAAGTATTTTTTGACAACATTTGAAGTAAGAACTTACAATTACAAAATGGGAATATAAAGTGAGAAATATTTTGTTTCCTAAGAATATGTTTGGGAGAGGGTTTTGCGAAGGGAATGGAGGGGAGGGCTTGAAAAAGATTTGCCAATATTTTAATATGTATTTGAAATTTTAAAAAATTAAAAGAACAAGTTGATAGATATCAATACAACATTTTTAATCAAATTTAATTTATGTTTAGAGACATTTTATAGCTTAATCAATTTAAAATTGAAAAATATGCCCCGCCTCCCAAAGATACCTAAGGGTGGGTGAGGGTTGAAGAAATCTGGGGTTTGTTTGAAATAATTAGGCCTCAAGTTACAAAGGCGCTATTATTGACAAGGTGTTGAGAGAAGACCCAAGTTCTCATACGCATGTAGAAAAAAAAATTAGAACTTTTTATCAGAGCCAGGTTTCGATCCTGGGACCTGTGGGTTATGGGCCCACCACGCTTCCGCTGCGCCACTCTGATTGTTGGGATAAAATGCACATTATTTGGTATTCGTACTAATCCTAAATACGAAATGGTAATTATGAGACCGAGACTAGTACTTCGTTTGGAGCACTGATTCAATGCAGTACTTATCATCTTCACGGTTTGGTTTCACGTTGGTTCGCGGTGTGGTGAGTGCGACCAACTTTTTCTTTTCTCGTCTGTGATTCTGTAATTGTTCCAGTTCAGTACAATAATTATAATCAAAATACGTGTAAGCAATTCAAGCAAAATTTAAAAATAAAAATATGCTTCATCTCATATATACTGCCAATACCGTCCTGCAGTTGGTCTGCAGTCGGTTTTCAGCGCCAAAATGTGATTTTCACCTCTACACTATCTATTTACAAGTCCCACTACTCTGCATCCGGTTGTGAACTAAGTATAATGTTTCGGTCCCACCACTTCTCTTTCCTACTTTCTTGCATATTAAAATATAAACTTTTCGTCATCTTTGCGGATCCTATCCGTGAACCAAAAAAAAGCCTTATCATTATTTCTCTTTCATATTTGTTGAAAACAAGTTTAAAAGAGAAGGAAATTAACAACAGATGAATCAACAAATATCATAGAACTGAAATTCCCAAATAAATATGTTCGCTCCCATTTAATACAGAAGAAAAGTACATATATCATTGTATTTATTCTCTATTAACAACATATTATTATAAGTTTTCCGTAACTTTACAATTGATTCTCCGAATAAAAAATCAGATAAAATGAGAGAGAGAGTAATAGAACTCAACAGAAAGTAGCAACAATAGAGAAGGAAGAGGGAAGCAAAACTCAACAAAACTAAATATCACAATAAAATTTTAAATATATTTCAAACAATCAAAATGATGAATTTAAAAAAGAAATGAGTTGGGAATAAAAACTGAAAAACGAAAACAGAAAAACAACATGAGTCAAATAAAAAACAGGAAAACATCGAAGAACAAAAATTAAAAGGAAAAAAAAAAGTCAGATCTAAAATACTAAACAAGAAAAAGATTAAAAAACCAACCCTTCCATAAATCGGTAGAACACCTTGCATGCGAGGGAGAAAAAAGATCCGCCGTCATGCCGGCGTGGTTGACTGAAGCGGTGAGAGCTGTATGACATAGAGGGAGGTGTTTGAGAGAGGGAGAGCCATGAGACATAGAGTGGTATTTGAGACGCAGTAGCAGAGCTTCATGGAGCAGGGAGGTGTAGTGTACCACATAAAAATAGAATTCTTTTTCAAAATAATACTACCCCACTACAAAAGTATTCATTTTTTAAGTTGAAAAAACAAACACAAACCAGATCTCTACCTGCATTCTTTTTTTTGGTTACATCTCTACATGCATTCTATTAAGCATACAATATAAATTAAGGAAGAGAGAAAATTACACAAGGGAAAAGTTTAGATTCAGAGGCTAAAAACTAAATAAAAATGTAACCCCTTCATCTCTTCCACCATTCAGATCTAACAGAAGAGTGAAGATATGAGCCATGTAGAGCCACCGCCGGCGAGAGTTGCTGTTGAGGTTGAGGTGACTGGTGTTGCTCCGTTGAGGTTGAGATCCGGCGAGAGCGGCGGAGATTGAGGTTGATCCGTGAGGTGAATAAGAAATGAGAGGGTGCGGATTTTGAGATATGAGAGGGATTTGAGAGTTGAGTGGAAGGTGAGAGATGTTAGATGAAGAGTTTATTGAGAGATGTTAGAAAGTGAAGTCTCTGGAAGATTAGAACTTTCGTACTTTTTCGTTAATTTTTTTTTGTTAAGTGCTCCCTGAGACCGTGACACATGACCATGATTTTTGAGAACTATCTAGAATTGCTTTATTTTACTATTACTATCAATCTCTGGTCAATGTAACAAAAAAAATCAAATCTCTGGTCAAAGACCATTTTGAAAACTTGCAACACTATCGCTTCATATCTTTCTTATTTATATTATGGTTCTTTTGAAAAAAAAAATTGGCTGCTATTTATTTATATTATGATTAAAATTTTATATTAATTTTAACTAATTTTTTATAATGTTTTACCATATGTCTTACTATCTTTGTCAACTAAACATGACATCTATTTATTTATTTTTTGACCAAAAATGAGATCTATTTATTATATATATATATATATATATATATATATATATATATATATATATATATATATATATATATATAGGGGCGGATCAAGGACCCTCGGTTAAGGGTGCAAAATTCTTTAAATACACACATCGCTAAAAATGTAATAAAAATAAAATTTTAACAGGTTCACAACTTCTGTTGCACTCGACCAACATAAATTAAATAGCACTATCAAGTTCCTAAATACAAATTAAGAGCCCGTTTGCTACAATTTTTTTTAAATAGTCATTTTTTATAAAAAAAATAATCTATTTTAAAAGTTTTTCCATCCATTTGTTACAGCTTTTTTAAAAGATGAGAATCTAAAAATAATCTAAACATTGCTTCAAATGAGAATCTGTTTTAAATAGTTTCTCATAAAAATCATTTTTAAAAGAATTACTATTTTAAAAAAAAAGTGATTTTCATTATGTTACAAAAACACAAAACAACTTCTCATTTTCTTAAAAATCTCTAAAAACTAAATTCTAAATTATTTAACAATAAAATCACTTATTTTAATCCGTAACAAATGGATAGCACTAAAAGAATCAACATATTCACAAAATACATAACAGATTCAAATTAAACAGACTAATATAATCAAATTAATTAAATAACACTAACACAAAGTACCAATTAAATAGCATTAACAGAATCAAAATTACGATAATGAGAGAGAAATACTTTTTTTAAATAAAATATGTGAGAGTGTGAGTGGTTGTGTGAGTGTGGTGCAACACTAGGGACTTGGGTGCCAAAGATATTTTTCAGGGTGTGTAAAAATATTTTTTCCTAAGGTATCAGTGCTAATTTTTTTCAGGGGTTCACTTGAACCCCCTGAAATATATGTTGGTCTGTCACTATATATATTCATAGCGTGTTGTATTTTATCGTATTATATATCTAAGCTTCTTAATCGGTAGTATTTTAGTTAGTAGTGATCGCATTTCTCAATATTTTTTGTAAGTTACACCACTGTGGGAGGGGGAGAGCAGATGGGAGAAATAAGTTTGAGAGGCCAATTAGATTAAAAATCATGAGTGAGTGAGATGAGAGGGTTTTACAATTTGAGAGAAATTAAAGAGATTAATGAGTGGTTATTAGTTTGTTTGAAATGAGGGAGATGACAATACTTAGTAATGACCCAAATAAGAGAACGGGAAGCTTATGGAGATACCATCACATAGAAATAGTGAATTTAGTTTTATTTTTTTGTGATTAATTGAAACTTGAAATATATGCTAAGTACAAAAAAAGGAAAAAACTTGAAATCAGCATTTTTGTTAAAGTGATATATTTTTTTTTATCAAACTTCAAGTGATATATAGAACAACGTGGAAAACAAAATTTAAAAAAAAAAACTTGAATCGTGACGTGAAACAAAAAACTTGCTTTTGTAGTTTGTTATAGACTCATTTTTAACGTCCGTATTAGAATCATAATTAAATTTGTGTATATACTTTTATTTTAGTATTTGATTGTAAATAGTATTTACAAAATCAATTTCTTTTTATACTTCTTCTCTTTATATTTGGATGTCGTCCTCACCATCCACGCAATGAGCCCCAACCTCTCCGAATCCACTTTCGTTATCAAAACATCCATGGACATAACTTTCATAATGAGAATGCTAGCAATCCAATTGTCGTTAATGTCAACTGTTAGGATCCTTTCCTGGAGAGGAACAGAACCAAACACATAATAGAGGAATAAGAGTAAAGAAATAGGAGAGAAACATTGTGGATCCTTCCATTGGCCTCAAAAGGCTATATTTATAGTACAATTGGTAGTTAATGCTCTTTATTACATATTATGGCCATTCCGACCGTTACAGTCTGGAAGGAGGGAAATCAGGGATATTTCCCTCTGATTACGCTCCATTCCTTTCTGGGCGAGGTAGATGCGAGATATTTTGGGGTGATCGAATGTATATGCCGAACGGTCCGAATGGGAACATCAACGATGACAATATTCCCGGTAGAAGTTATTGATATCCAGGGGATTGCTGGAATCGATAAGGACATCTGATATTATGTTTAACAATTTGAGAAGTAAGAGTGGTAAATTTCTAGATAACAAATTTAAAGAGGGAAATTAACACGAATATGAAGAAAACAATTAGCAGAAACATGAAATTAATAGCTAAAAATTCTCATTCTAATTATCATTTAACATAAAAATTACAAATAAAAAACCTGAAGAGAAACACAGAAGGGTGGAGGGAAAATAAAACAAATACAAATTAAATCAGCAAAATCGATAACAATTGGGTCCATACTCCAGGAACTTTCACACTCATGATCCAAAAATAAGCAGGATCTGTCAAAAAAAATACAATTTAAGCCAGAAAATAGAGAAATAGAGAGAGAGAAAAAAAAGAGTGAAAGAGCGGTGAAGAGGGCGACAAAAATGTGGAAGTGATAAAGAAGCTTACCTTGCATGTACAGATATGGGTTATATGGAAGCAGATCTGTCAAAAAATGATGAACTAGAGAGATATGAAGGAAGTGGTTGTCTGAGAGGGATGAAATAAAATGCAAATACCGGGATTCCACCACCCTTCTTTTTCCACCACCCTTTTCGATCCAGCAAAAAATACAGAGCCTCCAATATTCTTCTCCCTTTTCCACCACCGTTTAATGTGGCTCTTTCTCTCACCACCCACGGTTCTCTCTCTTCTCAAAAAACCATAACCACCGTTAACCACCTTTAATTTTTTTGCAAAAAAAAACAAAAACATCTCTAATTCAGATACAAAAATTGTAAAAAAAAATCAAAAAATAAAACAAAGAGAATATCTAAATCCAGATCTGAGACAAGAGAGAAGAACTGAGGAAGTAAAAACTATTTTCTTAGATCAGAACAAACCATATGGGTGACATGCAAACCCTTTTTTTTTTCATATCTGAGAGTGAGAATAACAACATGGGAGAAAGAGAAGAGAGTTTGAGAAGAAACGAGAGAGTGGGAGAAATACGAAGAGAGTTTGAGAGGAACCGAGAGAATGGGGGGAAAACGGTGGGAAGACGAATAGAGAGTGAGAGGAACATGGTGCAGGACAAAGAGAGAGTGGAGGCTAGGGGAAGTAGCGACCCGGTGGGAACAGTACGGGTGCGGTTGGAGGCTCCGTATTTTTTGTTTTTTGAAAGTGAGAATGTGATGAGGAAGAGTTGTTCACCGTGGGAGATGTTGTTGAGAAGAAGTAAATTTTTATGGTTACAACTTACAAGAAGAAGAAGTAGCTGGAATACTTTGAAATGTGTAAAATAAATTGAAAAGATAGAATATTGCTGAGATGAGAGAATCCGATAAGGATAGAGATGGTAATGTCAATGTAATCTAAATATGACACATGTTTGCCACGTCTAGCTATGTGTTGTCAAATAAACCATGCATGCCTACCATGTGTGCAATAGTCAGGTGTCCCCTCATGCGCATTGCCAGTATACACTATGCATGACTCCCATGTGTACAACAAACAATATTGTTGCACTTCTTTAAATCAGAATGAAACTTCGACTATCTATAAAAGAAGAAGCAATTATTGAGTTTTCCATATTACTCTCTATTCTATACCAGTCTCTATAAAAGAAGAAGCAATTAATGATGTTGATTTTAAAATCATACAATCGTGATTAAGGTAAAAATATTAATTCAAGTATCACCCTTTATAGATAAGGTTATTATCCTATATCCCACCTCAACCAATTAATGGCGACACATGTTTCATCTTTCGATCGATGCTTTTTTTATACAGTAACTGTGTGTGAATAGTATACACCATAAACTCTGACAAATAGATGCAAGAATTGATTTTTATTGGATATAAAATAGGTAGATCAGAAAAAGGTAATTTATTCACATGCATTCACTGTTATCATAGGACACATATTAACATATAATATTACAAACAATTAATAAATGAGTGTGGTTCAGTTTTATTAATTTTACAAGCAAACATTTGTAACCATAAATTGAGTACGGAATAATAAACTATTTTAAATGGTAATACTACTATTATTAAAATAGTAGTACAGAATAATTAACTATTTTAAATTTGTCTCCTTTTAGTTCAGCGTCAAAATATATAATTTTGCATTAGTTGGCTTCTGGTCTTTCAAAATATATACTATATTGTATGCTCTTTAAGTTCAGCAATTTTATTTTAGACTTATTATGGTAAGATTATAAGTTGTTAATTTCTTGGAGGAACTCCACAAGTAATTAAGCTAAACATATTCACAATATTTTCTTTGTTTTGAGTTCAGCAAGCAACGAAACACTAATTTTGCACCAACCCTTTGCAAATATATTGTGTGAAATAATATTTTACGAATTAATTTATTCATCTGAATGTATTCCTTTCAACGAATGCATTCTACCAAATAAATTCCAAGAATTAGTATAGGCGTTAGCCCGTGCGAAGCACGGGTCAAAAGACTAGTTAATATAAAAGAGCTTATTTTAATCCTAAATGTCATATGTTATTCTAAAAGAATTTGAAAATTTAATGTTTTATATCATTTGTGTTCTGTACTGTGCTTTCGATCTTGGAGATCGGTATTATGCAGTTAGTAGGTGTTCTATCCTTGATTCTGTTTTAATGTTCAGGTCTTGAGATGTTCGATGTTCGATCTTAAGATGTTCGATGTTGTTCGATCTTGAGATGTTCGATGTTGTTCGATCTTGTTCGATCTTGAGGTGTCCGATGTTGTTCGATCTTGAGGTGTCTGATGTTGTTCCTGCAATAACACTCCGACGCTCAAGTCAGTATTTGAGTTAATGAATATTGTGTTGGAAAAGTGCTTACCATTAATGAGCATTGAATGTTGTATTTATAGATTTTGAGTGGTGTTTGCTTTGGTCGATTTGGGCCGTCCGATCTTGTAGAGTGATCTTGGCCATTGATGAATAGACCCTGTTTTTATGTAATGGGCCTCTGAGTATTTGGGCCTTGCAGGAGGTGTGAATAGCAGAACTTCTATTTACCATAACAGTGGCCCCCCAAGTCTGGTCGCTTTGAGGAGCGATCTTGACTTGATAAAATGACGAAGGCCTGTGTTTTTGGCTTTTTGAGTAGAAATTTTCTTGCTTTTGAGCTAATATCGAGCTTGAATTTTTGGTCGACGTTAAATAACCGTCGAGTTTCTGAACGAGGTAGAAAGTTTTTGGAATCAAACGAGCTTCCGAGTGAGGAAGACAGTCTCTTGGAATCAGTGCTGCTTGGGAATCAGTGCAATCTTGGAATCAGTGCCATTTTTTACTGTTTCTGACCAGGCGTGATTTCACAGTGGCGGCGCATGATGGTGACACTTTATTTTTAGTGTGTGAACCTAATGGACCTTGATTGGACGTGACGTTTCGACTTCTCGGCCCAAGCCCACTAATTCTGCCTCACTATAAATAAAGGGTCTCACCCTTTCATTTGTTGCTTGGCGTTTATTTGTTTTGGATTGTCGACCTTCGAGAGCTCCCGAGCTTCTTCTCCGAGGAAAAAAACGAGTTTAGAGAGTTTTTGAAGTACTTTTTAAGGTCGATTTCTGCAGACCAGCAACTGCATTCTTTCCTGACAATGTCAATTTCGCAGCTCCGTTTCGAGGTTAGCTTCTTCTTTTTTATTTTCTTTCCTATTCTTTTTGTGGTGCCTGGACCTCCCCCAGTCCTCTAAGATCTCAGAATGGGGGTCGTCAGGTCGGGTTCCGATTAGTTTCGTGAACCCCGTTTCGATCTTAATCCTGACATCTCGTCCCCCATTTCTGCAGATTCGTCCTGGCGAGGACAAAACAAACCCGGAGAGACGTTACTCAGTATTGTAAGGATTTTACGAACGTGATGGCTTCTGGCGGTGAAATTTCTGAAGTTCGTACTGATCCTCTTGAAGTCGTCGTTCCTGACGTACAGGAACATTCTGCTTCCGCCCCTATGAGCGATAAGGCGGAAGACAATTTTGAGGGTGAAAGCTCTTCTCCCGTGAGCGATGCTAATGAGCCAAACGAGAGTGCTCCTGAGGATATGGAGGAGGATCGTTTGGTGGATGTGATGACCATTACTTCCGAGTCCGGTGAGGAAATTCATTTGGAGG
This sequence comes from Astragalus membranaceus, assembly GCA_039519185.1. Lineage (NCBI taxonomy): Eukaryota > Viridiplantae > Streptophyta > Magnoliopsida > Fabales > Fabaceae > Astragalus > Astragalus membranaceus. The sequence goes on along the minus strand of CM076846.1, from coordinate 224,704,513 downwards.
AAACAGAGGGTTCCGAGGTCGATCTCGGGACAAGTTCCGAGCCTGCTGATGGGTCCGATCGGGGCGATGTTGAAAAGCAAGCTGAATCTCGCCCTTCTAGCCAACCAGGCTCTAATCGACCTTCTGCTGCTTCTATTGATGGTTACTCGAGCACTGGCTGTGGGGACCTCGACATACCGGTACGAGAGGTTTCTCAATACGATTGGGTGTCAAAAAACATTTTGGAGATCGAATCGTTGTACCAGCATGGTTTTAATTTGGAGACGGTTGGCAGGAAAGCTTCTGGGAGATCGAAGCGAGTTTGGAGGATTGAGGGTATGAAGAAGGGAGAGCATGTGGCTTTGTGGCCCGGGGAGCTTAAGTTCACCTTATACCACATGCTAATCAACGAAATGAATATCCGGCCTCCTTTTACCTGGTTCGAGCAGACGGTTTTGGCGAGGTTAGACGTTGCGCCATCCCAATTGCATCCAAATGCGTGGGCTTTCGTTCGGGCTTACGAATTAATGTGCATTCACCTGGATAGACCGGTCTCACCGTTGTTATTTTTCCATTTGTTTGAGATTAATCGGAATAGTAGCGAGAATAAGTCTGGTCGTGAGCATGTTAGTCTTCGCTCGAGGCGAGGGGCCAAGGTTTTTAAGGCCTATGCGGACTCGCTGAGGGGAAACTGGAAGGATTTGTATTATTGGGTCGAGCCGGTGACCGATGAAGCGATTCGGATGGTAGGAAAGCTTAGCGAGGATGGTCAGACTTTGGTGTCCACAAAATTTCCTATTGGGTGGAGTCAAGGCCATTTTGAACGATCTACCCATTCTTTTTCTGTGGGTGAGGATCGACTAACCGCTGACGATCTTCTTACCAAGAGGATTCTGATATTTATTTCTGAGAACATTCCGTTTTCAAAACATAAGTATCGGGGTATCCATGCGGCCAAGATCGTTCAAGCTGGAAAACGGAGAAGAGTGCAGCTCGTTTTAGGTAGTTTGTCTTTCTGGGGTCGAATTTTGTGTATTTTGATTGTGAGTTGTATAACCCAGTTTTCTTTGTTTTTTAGATACCATGGCCCCAAGGAAGCTTACAGCGATGAAAGCATTGGCGATGAAGAGCGTCGAAATGCCCGTGGATGTTAAAGAAGAGGCTGCTCCGGTTCCGATGTCTCCTCAACCTGTGATCGCTGCTGAGACGGTTATTCTTGCTTCTCCGATCAATACTGTTACGCAGGAGGATCTTGCCCATGATCGGATCGATCTTACCTCCGGTTCTCCTCCTCCAGCTGCTCACGACACTGTTGTAGGGGCTTCAGCGAAGAGGTGCGTACCGATGACGTCAGTGAGCCAAGACCGGAGAAAAGGAGCAAAACTTCGAGGAGGCCAAAACACAAAAACAAGGTTGTTCCTTTGGAGGAGGGTTTCCTGGAGCAAAACTATGCTCAGTGGCGGGAGGATCCTGTTGGAGCGTCGGTTCAGATTTTGGTAAACCTGGGCGAGGTTCATAAGATCGAGAAGGAGAAATACGAGAAACGGGCTAAAGGTATGTGTTTTAATGTTTGTTTGTTTTTTTGTTTTTATGGCCTTTCCCTCAGCTTGATTTTTCTTTACTCCGTACTTGCAGTTTTGTTGGATCTTGAGAAGTCGAAAAGGTCGAAGCTTGTGGAAGACATGTCTTTGACATCAAAAGAGTTGGCTCGAACCAAGCTAGAGCTTCAAACTTTGAGAGAGGGGCAAGGGGAAATCATTCGCCGGGCCGAGTTTGCAGAGGCTCGTGTGAAGGAGCTTGAAGAGAAAGAGGCTCGTGTGAGGGATCTTGAAGAAAAGGAGAGGGAGCTGGAGGAGCAGGCGGCCGAGGCTAATCAGAAAATTAGAAGCTTGGAGCATCGAGTCGTCGTTTTAGAAGACGACCTGAGAAAGGCCTCTAAGGCGGGGGCTAGTACTAGCATCGATCCCGAAGCTCGAATTGCAGAGCTCCAAGAAGCCCTTGAACAGAGTAGAAAAAATGCTAAGGAGGCTGCGAAAATTGCTAATGAAGCTAGGAAGGAAGCTCGTGAAGCCGCAAACTCTGCAATCGAGTTGTACAAGGAAGGTTTTGAGTGCGCCCTCGAGCAAGTTGCTTTGGTCAGTCCCTCTACTCATCTCGATCGGGCAATTATTGATGTTGACCATGAGGTCGAAGGGGGTAAGATTGTTAAGGTCGATGCTCAAACAGAAGAGAAGACCGTCATCTTTCCGACCTCTACCGTTTGATGGTTTTAAGTGTGTTCTTTTTTGCAGAAGTTCTGGGTATATGCTTATACCCGTGTAGGTTTTGTATAGATTCAGAACTTTTGATATGTAGGACAGGATCGTTTTTTGAGGGCTCGGTCATATCCGAAATGTTTGTAATTCTGGAACATGTTTCATCCGATCTTAATCCGTTACGAGCTTAATGAAATGCTTTTTAAATTCTGCATGTCATGTATGTCGTTTCCGTAGAGTTTATTTTTGGAATTTGTCTGAGTCTTTATGAATGCTTTTTTAATTCTGCATGTCATGTGTGATGTAAGAACGTCGGTAAATAAGGAACTCGATTTACCGGGTTCGAACCTGTAGGACAGTTTACCAGGACTCGACCCAGATTTAACTCGCCCTATAGGGGTATCGGCTGCTGTGGCCGATGGTCGTTCTTAGGACGTTTCGATCCTTGAAGACTTGGTCTCTTTGAGATAGTTTACTGAGACTCGGCTCGGATTTAACTGTTTTTCTCAAAGAGTTTGCGACCTTGGGTGGTCGCTCGGGGAGATCATTTAAGATCGGTCCCAGTTGATCCCTTGTAGAGGGGTTTTTGGCCCGTACATTCTGCTTGATGAAATCAAGAATGTGTGGGAACTTGGTGGGAATATCGACGAGTTCGACCTTGGGTGGTCGATGAGTTTTGTTGAAAAAATACTTTGAAAGGTTACCTTCTTCTTTATAAATAGCTCGCTTTGTATCTACATAAAGTTGGAGTACATGATTTCTTTCTAAAGATAATAACTTTTCAGTTTTGTAGCGTTCCAAGTTCTCTCAATCTTTTTTCTTTGGAGGGTCTCCAATTTAAAAGCTCCCGTACCTGTTTTAAACAAAATTCGGTAGGGGCCTTCCCAGTTCGGGGCGAGCTTTCCTTGAAGCGTTTTTCTGACCGACGTCGGCTCTTCTGAGCACCATATCGCCTGGATTGAAATCTCTGTGAACGACTTTGGCGTTGTACCTGGTTGCTACTCTTTGTTTGATGATAGCTTCTCGGAGTGAAGCTCGACCTCGGATTTCATCTATGAGGTCGAGTTCTTCTCTTAAAGCTTGGTCGTTATTGTCTTGAGTTTTAGGATTTGCCGTTCTTCAGCTAAGTTCGCCAATCTCGACGGGAATGACCGCCTCGCTGCCGTAGGAGAGCCTGAAAGGCGTTTCTCCAGTGGAGCTTTGGGGGGTGGTCCTATATCCCCAGAGGACGTAAGGCAATTCTTCCACCCAGTTTCCTTTAGCATCGTCCAGACGTCGCTTTAGCCCGTTCAGAATTACCTTGTTTGCCGCCTCTGTTTGTCCGTTGGTTTGAGGGTGTTCTACTGAAGTAAAATGGTGTTTGATTTTTAGCTCGAGCATTAGCTTTCGAAACCCTGTATCTGTGAATTGCGTCCCGTTATCAGTTACTACTACCTCGAGAATCCCGAACCTGCTCATAATACTTTTTTTTGAAGAATTTTATGCAGTTTTTGCAGTGATGGTAGCCAAGGGTTCCGCTTCTATCCATTTGCTGAAGTAGTCTACGGCGACGATCAAGAATTTGACTTGTCCTGGTGCTTTTGAGAACGGTCCGAGCAGGTCCATTCCCCACCATGCGAAAGGCCATGTGGAGGACAAGCTCGTGAGATCTGTGGGGGGAGCTATGTGAATGTTGGCGTGGATTTGGCATTTTTTGCATCTCTTCACATGATCACTAGCATCGCCTATCATGGTCTGCCAGTAATATTCGGCTCGAAGAGCTTTCCGAGCTAAAGATCGAGCTCCCATGTGTTGGCCGCAGATTCCTTCATGAATTTCTTTTAGGATATAGGCTGCTTCCTCTCCCTCGACGCATTTTATTAATGGGGAAGATAGGCTTATTCTGTAAAGTGTTTCATTGACGACTGAGAAAGCCGAGGCCCTTCTCCTGATGTATTTAGCGTCGTTCTTGTCTAGGGGTTCAGCTCCTGTGATGATGTATTCTAAAATTGGAGTGATCCAGCTGTCAGTTTCTTCGAGCATGCAGATGGTCGAGTTGAGCAGAGGCTCTAGAGATACACTGGGTTTGTGGAGTGTTTCTTGGATGGTCGTCCTTTGGTTCCCTGGGGTTTTTATGCTTGCGAGTTTGACGAGGATGTCAGCTCGTTGATTTTCCGTTCTTGGCACGTGAATCACCTCGCTTGCTTCAAATTTAGCCAATAGCGACCGTACTCGAAGTAAATATTTTTGTAAGGTCTATTCTTTTGTCTCGTATTGGTTTCCGATCTGGGAGACCACCAAGAGAGAGTCGGTGTGTAATTTTATTTTCCGAATTTGGAGGTCAATTGCCAGGCGCAGCCCGGCGATGCAAGCCTCGTACTCTGCTTGGTTGTTCGATGTTGGGAAACCGAAAGTTAGGGAAACTTCAATGATGATCCCTGTTGGGCTTTCTAGTATGATCCCAGTGCCACTTCCTTTTGGGTTTGAGGATCCATCGACATATAGGATCCATTCATCGGGATCGATGTTAGCGGGGGTCATCTCGGCCATGAAGTCCACCAGAACTTGTGCTTTCAGTGCCGTTCGAGCTTCATATTTGATTCCGAACTCTGAGAGTTCCACAGCCCATTTAATCATTCTCCCAGCAAGATCGGGTCTATGGAGTATTTGTCTGATGGGGTAGTTGTTGAACCAAGGACAAACACTCTTTGTTTTGAATGATAACAAATTACATCTTGTCTACTTATGGTTCAAGTTGAATGAAATACAGGACGAAAATCAAAAAGCAGGAAATATTAAAGTGGAGCAGCTTGGAGAAGAAGCCGCCGTAGAAGAATCAAGACCTATTTGTTTATCCGCTTTCTTTAGGACACTGTGTAAGGTCCTATCACTGAAGGTCTATGACATTTTAGTAGCTGAGAGATGACTTTTGAAAACATGCATCATGCATCAAAATTAGGGTTTTGAAAATATGTTATGCATGCATGGCAAGCTTTGGAAAATATCTTATGCATGCATGGCAAAGCCCTAAACCTAAAAATAATTTTGTGGAAAGCTAGAAATCGATTTCTATCATTTTCTAAATCATGAAATCGATTTCCTAATCCTATTTTAAAGGTTGAAATCGATTTCCTTATCCTATGTTTGAAACAAAGAATCGATTCACACCTATTCATAAGCCAAAGGTAAGAATCGATTTCCTTCTATTTCAAAAGACTATGAAATCGATTTTCAAGCAATCCTATAGGCTATGAATCGATTCCTTCTCATTTTAAACAAAGTAAGAATCGATTCCTACCCTATTCAGGATGTCCTGAAAATCGATTCCCACCTATTTCCAAAGAAACAAACAATCGATTCCTATGTTCTCCATATGTAAAGAATCGATTCCTCTCTTTTTTAACTAGCCATAAAATCGATTCTTATGTCCTCTAAAATGATAAGAATCGATTCATCAACATTTTAACTTCATCAAACAATCGATTCATCATTTCTTTAAATGTTTTCTAAAAGCAAAGAATCGATTATACTATGATTTGCCTTCTCACATAAATCGATTCTTATGCATCATAAATCATTTCTACGTTTTCCTAAACCTATAAATAGGGAGGTGCTTCACACTTTTCATTTCACACCTCACACCACAATTCACAACTCCTCTCTGCTTCTCACATACATTTTCTAGATCTGAGAAAGAGAGAAAATAGAGCTTCAACTTTCATATCATTTTCTATTTTCCATATCACTCATCTCTTAGTCACTATACTGTCATTATATCTGAGGTGATTGGATCATAGATCTCTATTTGTATTCGTTACTCTATTTGTGGGGGTCACTTTGAAATCCTGGGAATTGTTCTTGGGTCTCTCAATCAGGAGATTGAGTTGGTTTGAAATCTTGGGAAGTTTTCTTGGGTCTCTCAATCAGGAGATTGAGTTGGTTTGAAATCCTGGGAAGTTTTCTTGGGTCTCTCAATCAGGAGATTGAGTTGGTTTGAAATCCTGGGAGGTGATCTTGGGTCGTTCAATCGGGGAAGATTGAAGTGGTATTGAAATCCTGGGAGTTGCTCTTGGGTCGTTCAATCAGGAGATTGAAGCGGTTGCGAAATCCTTAGCTGTGTGCTCGGGTTCTCAATTAGGGTTAATTGAGATTAGCTATAGAGAAGTTGCTTGCTTGTAAACATTGAAGAGGTTCTTCTCATATAGTGGTTGTTATCAAGTCCAAAGGTTGCAAAGCCGGAGGCCGAGGACGTAGGGCTTTTATCCCGAACCTCGTAAAATTCCTGGTGTATCTCTATCCCTCTCTCATTACTTTATTTACTGTTTATATCTGTTTATAATATCACTACTCTGATCTGAATCTGTTAATCTGGTTATAGTTATACTCACTGTACTACAGATCTGTTTATCTATCATCTTCTCTATCACTACTGTAGATCTGCTATATTCAATATCATTGCATTACTTATAAAACAACCTTATTGTGAATATTGAATATAGAGTAATATCTCATTGTGCCTAATCTGCTGCTTGCATATATCTGATAAGTTCAAATCTCTTTTTCCGCATTTGATTTAAACAAACTTATCATTTATTTTGAAAAGAATCCAAGATTTACACATAACCTTATTCACCCCCCCTCTAAGGTTATCAGATAGTCTAACAGTAGTTAGTTCGGACGACCACCTGGTGAGCGACAAAATAGGCTCGGAAGCGTCGAGCTGCGACGATGAGAGCCAAAGCGACTTTTTCGACCTTCTGATAACGACTCTCAGCTCCGTGTAGGGCCTTGCTTGCGAAGTAGACCGGGCTTTGTCCGGTTCCTAGCTCGCGCACTAGAACGGCAGCTAGAGCTTCCTCCGAGACCGCCAGATATAGATATAGGGTTTCCCCCTCGTTTGGTCGAGTTTAAATTGGAGGCTCGGAGAGGGATTTCTTGAGTTGTTTTAAAGCTTCATCTTGTTCGGGTGTCCATTCGAAATCTCTTTCTTCTTTTTTGAGGATTTTGAAAAGTGGAAGGGATTTGAATGTTGCATTAGATATGAAACGAGATAGAGCAGCTATCATTCCATTAAGTTTTTGTACTTCTTTCTTGGATGTCGGGGTTCGCATTTCCGTGACGGATCGACATTTATCAGGGTTTGCCTCGATTCCTCTTTCTGTTAAGAAAAAACCCAAGAATTTCCCTACTCGAACTCCGAATGTACATTTCTCCGGGTTCAACCTCATTCTATTTTTTTCCTACCTCATAAAATATTGTTTTTAGATCGTTTATATGCTCGTCATCACTTCTGCTTTTGGCGATCATGTCGTCGAGGTAAACTTCTACGCTCTTACCGATCTGGTTTTGGAAAACTTTGTTCATCATTCTTTGATAAGTTGCTCCAGCGTTTTTCAACCCAAACGGCATGACACGGTACGCGAAGTTACCTCGGTCGGTGATGAAGGCAGTTTTTTCTTGATCTGGCAGAAACATGGCGATCTGGTTGTATCCGGAGTATGCGTCCATAAAGGATAATAACCGGAAACCGGAAGCGTTGTCGACCAACCGGTCGATGCTGGGGACTGGAAAAGCATCCTTTGGACAAGCTTTATTGAGATCGGTGTAGTCGACACACATGCGCCATTTTCCGTTACTTTTCTTTACCAGGACTGGGTTTGATAACCAAGTCGTGTATTTAACCTCGGAGATGAAGTTTGCTTTTTCGAGATCTTCTACTGCTTTGGCAGCAGCAATGGCTTTTTCTTTGCTTTGAGCCCGCTTTCTTTGGGCGATCCATTTTGCTTCTGGGCTAATTGCGAGCCGATGGCAAGCGACCTCTGGTGGGATCCCAGGCATGTCTTCTGCCGACCAAGCGAAGATGGCTTTGAAGTCTTTAAGACATTGGGTTAAATTGATCTTGACCTCTTTTGGAAGGTCGATGCCTATTTTGACAGTTTGGGAAGGGTTCGATCCGAGCTGTATTTCGACGAACTTCCCATCAGGCTCTGGTCTTTTAATTTTTCGTTTGAGCTCTTTGGTTAGCTCGTCAATGTCTTTTTCATTTTTGTCTTTCGGATCGCAGCCGGTTTCCATGTCGACGGTGGCGTTAACTTCTATCAATCTATCTTTAGCTTGTTTGGGAGTCGATAGCTCTTCTGAAGGAGGAACCCCTTCTTGTTCCGAAGCCTTTCGTTCATTTTTCGTCCATAGGAAGAAACACCTGGAAGCAGACTCTAAGTCAAAGTTCAGAGTGATAACTCTGTTGCAGAGAGAGTGGAACTTCATCTTTAAGTGCGTGGTGGATGTAACCGCCCCGAGCCTGCCGAGGGTCGGTCTTCCTATAATACCGTTGTATATGGACTCACAAGGTAAGACGAGGAATTTGGTCTTGACGGTTCGGACCATTGGTTCGGTTCCGTAAGTAACCATCAGCTCTAGATGCCCAAGGGGTTTTGTTCGAGATCCGTTAAAACCGGACAAAGTCGTTCCTCTATAAGGGGTGAGTTCCTCTTTGTCGATCCCCATTTTATTTAGAAGGTCGATAAAGAGGATGTCTGACGCGCTCCCTTGGTCGACCAAGATCCTGCGTACCTCCTTATTGGCTATGACTGCCGAGATTTAGAGAGGTACGTGTTTGTTAGCTTTTCTGTCAACAAGGTCGTCATCATTAAAAGATAGCGGAGGTCGATTTGTTTTGATCGGGGTCGTCGATGTTGAAGCTACGCTTAACAGTTCCTTCCATTTTCTTTTCATTGATTTTCCTGACCCTTCATGATCGAATCCTCCGGTTATCATCATTATAATCGAGCGTCCTTTTGATCTTTTAGATAATTCATCTCGGTTTGGGTCAATCACTTCTTTTCCTTTTGCTCTAGGATCTTCATTTCTTTCTCTTCTGACATCGTCAGATCGTCCTTCCTCCCTTTTGACATAGGAAGATAGTTTTCCTCGCTTTATCAAATCTTCAATGTCATCCTTCAGAGCATTGCAATGGTTTGTGTCGTGGCCATTGCTTCTGTGGTATCGGTAGTATTTGTTGGCCTTCTGTCCAGGTCGGATAGGAAGGGACCTGGGAGGTTTGACGTCCCTGAACTCGACGTTCCAGCATTCCCCTAGCAATTGGGCGTTGGAGACGTTGAGTTCAGTATATGCCTGGTGACGATTTTTCTTACCGACGTTCCATGAAGTTTTGCGAGGATCGATCTCGATGTGGCGTTTTGACGGTTCTGCATGTGACGATGCTTTTTTGTCGATTTTGGAGTTTTCTTCTTCATTGATAAAGCACTGGGATAGCTCAAGGAATTCTTGAAGGGTGTTAGGTTCCCAGGTGTTAATGTGCTTTCGGAACGAGCTTCCAGGAAGCAGCCCTTGGGCCATGAAGAAGATTCAAAAGCGTCGTCTAGCTGTCGAACCTGGAGAGCTTCGTTGTTGAATCGCTCTATGTATTCTCTCAGGGGCTCGTTCCCCCGCTGGACGATAGATGCTAAAACATTTTTGTTTTTGGGTTTGCTCTTGGAATGGGCAAAGTGCACCGAGAAATGTTTCGCCAATTGGTCCCATGAGAAAATGGTGTTCGACCTTAATGTCCGAAACCATTCGAAAGCCTTTTTGTCCAGGGTTAATGGGAATATTCGGCATTTCATTTCCATCGGTACGTTTCGGTACTGCATGGTCGTGTCAAACTGGTCGAGATGCCTGTCGGGGTCGCCCGTTCCGTCGTAAGTCTTCAGTCCTCCCGGTGGTTTTTCGAGATACCGTGGGACTCGGAAATTATCGATTGGTTTTGTGAACGGACCTTTTCGCCCAGGTTGATTCGCCCGAGATTGTGGTTGGTGTCTGTAATGAGGATCGGGATGTCCGTAACGTCGCGGTTGATTGTTCGGAATGTTGTCACGGCTTCTTGAACGTCGTCTTGGCGAGGTCGAGTCCCTGTGTGGATGTTGAGGGGGGTTGTTCGAGCCTTCAAGATCGTCGAAATGTCGAGCCGGAGGAGAACGAGAACCATTCCCTCGGTGACGGCGTGGAGGAGAATGAGGATCGTCAAGATCGTCATATTGTCAAGCTAATGGAGAACGGGAACCATTCCCTTGGAGATGGCACGGGGAAGTATGAGGATCGTCGAGATCATTATATTGTCGAGCCGGGGGAGAACGGGAACCATTCCCTCGACGACGGCGCGGGGGAGAACGATGATTGAGCTTTCTCCTAGGGGGTGATCGACGAAAGAGTCCTCTTCGAGTTGGGTTTCTTTCCTCGAGGGAGTGCTGCCCGGACGATTGTTGGTCCGGAACGTTCCGACCTTGGAGCCTTGCTACTTCGGCTTCGAGGTTGGTGAAACGGTTGTTTCTTTCTTCGTTTACGGCTTCTTGTGGGGCCAGTAGCTGAACGAGCTGTTGAACCGCGTCGGTCAAAGCTGGAAGTAATTGAGGAGGAGGTGGTAAGCTCGCTTCATCTGTGCTCGAATGTACTCGGGGCGGTCCTGTGTTGGGATAATGGTTCCGAGCTTGTGATGAGTTTGTGAGTTCCTGGACGTGGCCTTCAGGGGTTCGTTGAGGACCGACCTCGGGTTCGGCCATGAGACTAGCCGGTCTTGTACGGCGCGTTGGTGCCATTTTTAAGATCAAGGAGATGGTGAGAAAATAGGGTATTGACCCTCCCACTGTGGTCGCCAATGTTCTGTACTATGTTTTCGATCTTGGAGATCGGTATTATGCAGTTAGTAGGTGTTCTATCCTTGATTCTGTTTTAATGTTCAGGTCTTGAGATGTTCGATGTTCGATCTTAAAATGTTCGATGTTGTTCGATCTTGAGATGTTCGATGTTGTTCGATCTTGAGGTGTCCGATTTGTTCGATCTTGAGGTGTCTGATGTTGTTCCTGCAATAACACTCCGACGCTCAAGTCAGTATTTGAGTTAATGAATATTGTGTTGGAAAAGTGCTTACCATTAATGAGCATTGAATGCTGTATTTATAGATTTTGAGTGGTGTTTGCTTTGGTCGATTTGGGCCGTCCGATCTTGTAGAGTGATCTTGGCCATTGATGAATGGACCCTGTTTTTATGTAATGGGCCTCTGAGTATTTGGGCCTTGTAGGAGGTGTGAATAGCAGAACTTCTATTTACCATAACAATTTGAAACAATATTTTATATTTTGATTAATAATTATAAAAATATCAATCTTTTTATAGAATGGGGTTTAGACTTCATTAAGCAACAAAACAAAGGGTGGAACTAGGAGTGTCAAAAGGATCTATTTGTTAACTGGATATCCAATCCATTCATACTAAATCCATCCAATCCATCCGTTACAAAAAAAATTAATTGATTGGATTGGATCCATTCACTTGATTTATGGATGGTTGTGATCCATCCATTAATTTTTTAAATCCAATGGTTTATCAATAACTACAAAATCAAAATCCATTGAATAATTATAAAAAATACATTCTTACAATAAAAAAATTTAAAAATACTTTTCAGTTTTATATTTTATTTTTTTTCAGAATTTTTTTTGACCAAGCCAGAAGTTTTTTCCAGAATTTTTTTTAAAAAATTCAGAAACAAAAATTATATAATATATATATAAAAAGCAGAAAATAAATACATTATATATATATATATATATTTATATATTATATAATATATATATATAATATAATATATATATATATAATATATATATATATATAATATATATATATATATATATATATATATTAATATATATATTATATATATATATATACATTATATATATATATATATATATAATATTAGCCGTCACCACCACCACCGCCTGCCGCCAGAATGCCACCGCTGACCACTGTACCGGTCGCCGGAGCTGCGCCGCCGACCACCGTGCCGCCGCTGGAGCGCCGCTGTCCACCACCGTGCTGGTTGCCGGAGCTCCGCTGCCGGCTGCCGGCCGTCGAAGCTCTGCTGTCGGCCATCACCACATATATTAATATATATTTGTTCCGGATCCAACTGTGGCTAGAGATAATGGGCCTAGGAGCTCAATTGTAAGCAAGCTCATTCACACCACTATATATACCACTCCACACTCTAAAATAGGGTATGCTTTCTCCATTCCTGATATGCTCCATTTTGATTATGGACTGACTTGGGCGTCGGAGTGCTTGCAGGTAGCGGCCTCCCCGCGTTTCACATCGGACCTCGGCCATCAGCACCACCGTGAGGTATGAGTTTCTCTCTCTTGAGTTCCGTTCGGAACAATATTTATATTATTGTATATATATATTTATATTTTTTTTACAGCATATTTATATATTTATAAATATAAAAAATAATAATTTACTGCATATTAAAAAATATTTAATTTTTTTCATAAATATATTTTTTTTATTTTTTAAAGATTTTAGTGGATGAATTGGATATCCATCCATAAAAAAGTTGTTAAGATTGGAAGGACTTTTTTTATCAATGGATGCATTGAATTGGATTTATTTGGTACAATCCTAATGAATTTAATTTTTTTAATAGATTCACGAAATTATATGTAGATAGTAAGGAGCCTCAAAGCCAAATTAAGAAGTCTGCAACATTTATTCGCCTCTTTAAAAGAATGTTGAATAGTAACAAGTCAATCAGAGATATAATTCATAACAACAATTGAATCAGTCTCAAATAAAACATTCTTCATAGACAAGCTTCAGGCAACTTGAATCCCGCGTAGCAGGGCTTGCAATTCGGCCTTGATCACACACTGCGAAGGATCCCAAATTACAAATGAATCTATAACAAAACATTCATTTGAGTCTCTAATAATTCCTCCACTTGCACTCATGCTTATTGTAAGCTTCATCAGCGTTGATTTTAAAACAACATGCAGTGGGTGACTGCTATTGAACCTTAAGCACATGACTCGATTTTCATCCATGAAAACAGGAGGAGTTGCAATCTCCTTATCAATAAGTTTGGCTTGAGAATTCACTGAATATATAGTGAATACCATAACTCATCACCCGGTTGGTAAGACAGAGAAAACCACATTGCTTCTATTCATCTAGAAAGCATTAAGAGCAACAATAAAGAATGATCCGAATACATACATTCTATAGAAAAGAAATCCATTCCGTATCACTCTTCTGCGTATCTCTACTCTAATCTTACCTAATCATGTGATTTTTAATATTCAAGGGATGAATTAGGCTCTAAATTTTCAGGTAATCCAAATAATAATCTTACTTGTAGTGACCCAAAGATATGAAATACACAAATCACAAGAGGATACTTGACAGTGACACAAACTTGGCTAGACAATTAGATGTATCAGCTCTTGGTCTGCACCGAATTTGTTGGTGCTCTGAGTACTCAGTAGCTGCAAACTTCAAAATCCTTAATGAACTGAAGGAAGTAACTTGAAAAGGAGAAGCAATAACAAAAACCATACCATATGAGCATTGGTTGTTTGTTGCTAATAATTAAGACCACTAAGAAATCTCAAAATACCAGGATAATCAACATACTTAATAATCTACAACAATATCATCTAAATTCAAGCACTGACACTAGAACAATTCTATTTGCAGATGCACTCCTATGCATATCAACCGAATAAGAAGCAATAGGCAACAGACTAACGCAAATCTTACATATCCTTTGCTTGCATACAAAAACAATAAAGAAATTCCACTACCATTTAAATGAGATCAAGTATTTTCAGCTGCTCTCGAGAAGTGTCTAAAACATGTATTTTTTCTATGTCTAGAACATGTATTGTACACATTGAAACAAAACTCAATACTACAATACAAAGAAAATCAAACAACAGGAGTCAAAAGTGGTTTGCCAAGGAAGTGAGCCTCTACGTTTGCAACCACAATATCCGCCATGGAATTGGCAGTTTCCACGGTATCACTCCCCACATGAGAAGTGAGCACAACATTCTCAAGTCCAAGTAACTGTTCAGGCACATTAGGCTCATTCTCAAACACATCAAGACCCGCCCCACCCAATCGTCCTTCAACCAATGCAGAAACAAGTTCACCTTGATCAACATGAAGTCCTCTCCCAATATTGATAACAATCCCTTTCGGCCCCAATGCATCAATAACTCCACGATTCACAATGTAACGAGTTTCTTCAGTTAGTGCACAAGCTATAACAAGAATTTCAGAATTAGCCGCCAAATCAATGATGTTAGTGTAATACTTATATCCAGTTTCTGGTTTTTCAGATCTCGAGTAGTAACTAACTGGACATCCAAATCCTACAGCTCTCTTCGCTATTGCCAAACCAATTCTCCCCAACCCTACAATTCCAATTGCTTTACCACTAAACTGAAATACGCAATCATAAATTCATTATTTGAATTTTGAATTAATCAATTGATTTTATAAATACCTAACTACGAGTTTGAAAAGAATAGAAAAGGGAAAAACTAACCAACCTTTGTAGTTAATGGAAATTCAGAATTTTTCCAAAGGCCGTTCTTGAGAAAGCGATCACTGTGAGGAATTTTTCTGAGGACGGCTAAGGCGAGAGCGATGGCGTGATCGGCGACGTCGTCGGTTAAGACGTCGGGAGTGTTGGTGACATGAATGCCTTTCTCGTTGCATTTTTTGAGGTCGATTTTGTCTAATCCGACGCTGTTAGTGGAGACGATTTCTAGATTGGGGAGGGAATCGATGGTGTTGGCGTCGGCTCCGATTTTGGCGTTGCAGACGAGTGCGCGAATTGAAATGGCGTCTTGCGTTTTGAAGAAGGCATCGAGGGAGGAATAGTTCCATAGTTTGAAGAGTTTGAAACGCTTTTCGAGCTCTTCTTCGAGGTGACTGAGCACTTGACAAGTCATTAGGACGCCAATGGATTCCATCGAAACTTCAAATGCAACACTCCTTTCTCATTTTTAATGCAAAAAGTTGGTCAATATATTTGGTTCAATTTTAACGGAATACGTCTCACTCATTTTTTTTTACAAATCCGGTAAGATTATGTTGGTATGGATAAAAAAAGCGATTTTATTGTTAAATAATTTAAATATCTTTTAAAAAATGAAAAGTTATTTTATGTTTGTGTAAAATAATGAAAATTATTTTTTTTAAAATAATCATTCTTTAAAAAATAATTTTATGAGAAGGTATTCAAAACAAATTCTATTTTGAAACAGTTTTGAAATTATTTTTAGATTCTCATTTTTTGAATTTTTTTGTAACAAACGGGTAAAATATATCTAAAATAAATTACTTTTATAAAAAAAAGTGATTATTATTATTTTAAAAAAAAACTGAAACAAATTGGCTCTATCTGGAAGGACTAGGTGGATGTTTGGATTTTTTTTGGTCAAAGGGGATGTGTGAATTTGACTTATTAAATATAGTAGAGTTCAATTGGTATGCAATAAATAAAAAATTATGGCTTGATGTAAAAAAAAAAATTATGGCTAGTCAATAATAAAAAACAATTATGGCTAGTCAAAAATAAATAATAGTAGTTTGTACTTTTTGAAAATATAATAGCGATCAAAGTTTCATACTAATTTTTTAACTTTATACATTTTAAATAGTGATTTGTTTGACAAATTATGAAAATAACGATGGTATGTGTTCAGCGTAGAATACAACAATTATAAAATATTTATGTATCAATATTCTTGAACAGAATATCCACACATAATAATAATATTAATAATAATAATAATAATACAAAAAAATAAAAATATTGTGAAATATTTATGCTGATAATAATAAAAAATTATAATGCAAAAACATAAACGATTTTCTACGACAGTTTCATATAAATTACATAAAAAATATCTTTTGCATTGTATCTAAAAAATATTGAAATACATTTATTCAAATATATAAATAAATTATTAAAAAATTTGCATAACTTATTACGGCATAAATTATTATAGTAAAATTGGCTTTTCATAAATGATTAGTTATTTTATTTTCAAAACATATATTTACATGAAATGAATAATATTTGATAAATAGATAATTATCACTACATACAAGTAGACTAAAAAGATGATAATGGTTGCCATACACATAAATATTTCTAAGAAATACAGTAAAAATCTATTAGGAAGCGGTGATGATGACTTTCACTTTTTTTTTTTTTTATAAATTGGGTTTCCTCTCTGCGCAATTACAGAGACTAATCTCTCGAGCCAGGTAAGACCACAATGAGCAGCAAAGCTCTCCCTCAAGAGATTTAACACTAGTGTATGCCCAAGACTAAATTCGAAACCAAAACCTTAGTTAAGCTGAAAGAGACCCCAACCATCTCATCTAAGTGCTATTGGATTGACTTTCTCCCCAAACAAAAGAAGGCTTCCCTTCCTTTCCTAACTCCCAACCAGAGGCTAAAGAGGGGTTTGGGTTTCCTCACCCTGAACCCACTAACCATAACTACCTAAGAACAACCCAAAGTAGAATTCCCACCCAACAGAAACTTATTATTTTTTCATTTCACATTACTTTGATAATATCAGGATATTATCTCAAACAACCTCACTCACGGATCCATACGTTTGAAAACCATTTTGCAAAATACCTAATCTTAACAGGATTGGGATCCTCTCCATTTAATGGAGGGTTCCATTTGGAGAGAGAGTGACACAATGAATATTTTAATATTATTTTAAAAATAATATTAAAATATTCATTATGTCACTCTCTCTCCAAATGAAACCCTCCATTAAATAGAGAGGATCCTGATCCATCTTAACATGGGTGGCTTGAACAGGCCAACACGGTTAACGAACTCTTATTATTGATGAAGATAACTTGTCTACTCATCTACTGATTTTTTACTTAATTCGAAGAATGTCCTTTAGCTATTATATTATAATACATGATTCTTAATATACAGAATGGTAAAACTGAAAGAAATTAATAAAATGAATTTCCCTCAATAATTCAAAACTGTCTCATAGTACTTACTAGTTACTACTAGTATTACCCTGTGAACAAGAATTAATGTAATGAACTCCAAAAGTCATGGATTAACTCCAAAAAGTTTGAAAATTCAGTGAATACGCCTTTCTTTTGCACGCTTCTGAGAAATCTGACCTTTAATCTTCCACTTCTCATTCCCAGCTGGTCGGTTCTTTTCCTCAATTTCTCGAACCTTCCGCTTCCTAAAAAACGTTGAAAAACAAGTAAGTACCTAACAAGCATGAACAAGTTTCTTATTTCAATAAGAAAGGCCGTTTTAATTCACAGAAGTAATTTTAAGACGCACTGTGCACATTAGGCAGAACCTTGAACCTTTCTCTGTGCCCCAAAATTAGTTTATGTTGTCGCATGATATTTCATCTGAGAAGCTACTTTAGCTAACATATAAGTGGGTTGAGTATGAGTAACCTATAAAATTTGGTCAAGTGACTTTTAATGTCATATCAGTTGCGCCTAGAGTATTCCAATTACTCACACATCATTATTTACCTATTTTCATATCGACTTTTAGTAGCAGATTTTAGCAAAAATAAAACAAGAAATATCATCACATCCATCTAATGGGAAAATCTGATATAGATTACCTAACGACATGAAGACCGACTAAAACAATGCATTGCAAGCTACTTTAAAGTTCAAACTCAACCAGGTAAATATTCTCCTACTGGCTATCTTACCTGTAAGTTGCAAACTTTTGATCAGAAAGTAACTCATCTGCAAGCGTTTCTTTCCTCTCTTTCTTCGTTAACCTGCCTGAGAAGAACTCCATCGGAGATTCTACAACTGTTCCCATCTGATCATATTCAAATGACGCCCAAAAATTAAAGCTGTTGAGCAGAAACTGAATTTTGATGGAACATATGCAACAACCCTGAACTTACCTGAAAATACTTGGGAAGTTCCTTTGATTTTGAACCACCTTTGTTATAGTGCCGCTTTGGGTCAAGGGCGTCCCTCAACTGTGAGCATCAATACATATACATATTAAATTGTAAGGATCTTATTCCCATAAATGAAGTCATAAATTTCCAACAGAACAAAATTATATAGCTTGACAGTTGACACAAATTGATGCACACGATGAAATCCATGCTAGCTAATACTATATATGTCTACAATTTGTTATATTGCTATTGACATGAACCAGTGAAGTATGATCTTAATATTCTCATTGCACAACCAATGTACACATCCATGGCCGCAATATCAATCGTGTAAAATAATTTATATCGTATTTTATTTCACCAGTGTCAGGAAAATTTCCAGAAGGTTACCAAGGCCGGCATCAATATTCTAAACCAACATAAAATTCAGTTCATAGATAGCAAATGATTATTTGTCGGGCCAAAAGTTCAAGGGAAGTAGCTAACTCTTCCAATCATTGAAAACAAGCATGAAATCGAGACTATGAGCAGGGCAACTGTAAGGCAAAAAACCTATATAACTTATGAAGTAGACTAAAACTGATGAGACATTGATAAGAAAATGATATGGACTTGGGTATTATGGGGTGCTCAAGTCCCACATCGAGTAGTATGGGATGCTCGGTGGAGTATTTAAGTGGTTTGGTTCTTCCCCCTAGATAGCTAGCTTTTAAGGGACGGTTCCCAATTGCCTAGAGAAAAGCAGCATCTGATACTTGTCTTTCATTCTTTTTCATCATCTTGGATGCTAGTGTGCGTGTGTATGATGTGTACCAGCTCAACAAAAGCTGATTTCACATAAACATTATATTTTATATTGGAAATGAATATATTTTATATCATTGTTTGGGGGGGGGGGGGGGGGACTCAAGCACCTTTAATAACTTCAGTTCTTTCTGCAACTCAAGGGTGATAGTTTGAGCAGGCATGTCAAACCTGGCAAAGATTTAAAATTAGATAATTCTCATTTATAGTTTCCAACAAAAATAGAGAATAAAAGGAAAATATAACTAAATATGGTTCAGATGGATAAATTTATATTTGATAAAATAAAAAAACCATCACTATTCTTGGTGCACTCAGAAACAGTAACTTGCTTTAGATCATAATCTACTAGAACTGCATTCCAATTTCTCCCAGCAGTATCTTTAGCTTGCTGTCTCAGTAACTTATTTAACTCATAGTCCATCAACCAGTTCTGAGTTGGGTTTCCAAAGGGTCCTATTTGAAACATCAGTTTGAGATGGATCATCTGCAGCCTTTGACAAAGATGGAATAGGCAACTGTGGTTGCCATGAGAGACCAACCACTGGCTTTTTCTCTGGCATTCCTGAATCAAATTTAACTGCAAAATGAGATAGCTATAATTAGAAACAAGAATAATACATATTGAAATGATTTTTTCCCATATGAAGCCCTTCCATAATACTACATGCTATGACCAAAAAAAGTTAACAAGTCAATTATTAGGTAATGAGTCAATTATTTGTTCTCTTAACTTGAACATAGTCAGATCCATATATACCAATTTACTTTTCAAAGTTAAGCCCACCATAAGCAGCAGATGAACCAAGACACCCAAGTCACAACTCTACTAAATAATAAAATGTTAAATTCAGCATACACCAAAACCCCATCTAGCACAATCATACTCAATTTCAAAAAGTTAAGTTTTTATACATCAATAACCTACGAAGATGCATCTCAAATAAACAAAAGATTAAAACTGTTTTTGTTGCAAGTAGTTACAAACTTATCGCAGGGTGCTAATGCAGTTGTGAGTGGTGGGTCTGGTGACTGTCAAGCCTTGTAATCTTAAGGGACTATGTTCAAATCACTTCAGAGACAGTTGTCGGTTTGCACGACCTAAGTGCCTCCCCCTCAGCTCTCCCCCTATTAATAAAAATTACAACCCCCATCCACCATTATTTAAAACTTAAAAGTAATACTTACAAAAATTTTTAAACTCCAAAGAAAGACAGGACAGAGGATATATTGGTGGAAAAATACACCAAAACAAACTAAATACAGATCAGAACTAAAGCTTATTTTACTAGGCTCTAGATCTAGTAATACCCAGTTCCAATTCAGCCCCCATTATTTCTAGTTTCATCATTATAATAACAAAAAGTTCTAAGCTACATAGGTTAAATTTTACAGCATAAATATAAATTGTGCAATATCTAACACGGGGCACATGAAAGAATAATTGAACTATCAGTCTCAAAGCCTTAATAAAATAGCATATAAAGACTAGGGGATCCTAAAAACTAGGCAAGACTTTCCAATGGTTCTGCATATGAAAGCTGCAATTGAACCTTTTTTGCAACAACAAAAATCAGAGATCATCTTCTCCTACATGCGTCAAGCTCAAGCATTATATTATGAGGGCTTCCCCTCAATAGCACTACATCAAACAGCAAGGACAAAAAGAACAAAGCTTATAAAATCTGAGCATGCAAATTACTGTTAGAGCCCAAACAAAAATGTGTGCTTTCGAATCCCATTCATGCACAAATGCAAAGTAGTAAAGCAGAACTTCAACTCAGTGAAATACCTTTAAAGCAAGTGAATAAATGTCATGTTTGTGAGAAAATAACCCAGAATTTGATCAATACACAAATCGGATTAGAGTATATTTTTTACCTGGTATTCGCTGAACCTAGGGTATGCACTTATCGGCTAATTTGTGAATGTTTGGAGACGTGAAAGGGAACTGCTGCAAATGGGTAGAGATACCCGATAAAATGAATAACTTTTTTGGCAAGGACTTATAATTCTTTATTACAAAGTAATAAATTTTTCGGTGATCATTATACAACAATAGTACATACTAACCATAATTTAGTGTGTGTGATGGGTGAGTGGGTAAATGAAAACACTGGTTAATACATACTAACCACAATTTAGTGTTGGTGTGTGGTCACCGATTTTTTTTGTTGATGGGGAAATGACTATTATGCCCATTTAGTAACAATTACTAAGGAATTCCTCAGTACTCTAAATCAGACTCAACCTTTGGAGAGGTAACCAAATTGTTGGACAATGAACAATAGAAACCAAAACAACAAAATTTGTCTCGTCGAAGCAACAGAAGTGCCATTTATAAACACCCAGTTGTCGGATTCGATCCCCTCGAGTGTTAAGTCTTAGTTTTCTTTTTGGTGCTTATAAAAAAAACAAAATTTTTGGTTACAAAGGAGAATAAAAGCAAAAAGGAACTAAGGCCTAACAAAGGAACAACACCCTTGAGCATCGGTCGTAACATAGCTATCAGAGGAGCTTCCAGAACTACATGAGGTTGTGAACTTGTGATTCCAAGTTTAGCGCGATAATCTGCACAAAAATTAGCTTCTCTAAACACATGTTGAATTTTTACTTCCCAAGAACGAGCTAGCAGGTTCCTGACCAACGCCACTTCGTTGCCATGCTGATGAAAAGACATGTATGCACTATTAATAAGCGTTAAGGTATTTAAAGAGTCTGAATAACATAGAATCTTTTATAACCCGTCTCCCAACACATAGACAAACCATGAAGGAATGTGTGCAGCTTAGCATGCATAATAGTGGAGCATCCAAACGATCCATGAAATCATTTTTGGTACGAGACGAAAAGAGAAGGATGACGTGGCAACATATTTGATATACGGCCTTCGGTTGGTGGTGCTGCTTATTGAGACGGGAGTTAACCCTTTGTAATTTATAAACAACATGTGATTCTTACATTTCATACAAAATATGTTCGAACCATACAGTTCTCTTAATATAATACTACTCCAGACACATTTATAAGGAAAAAAATCTAACCTCACAAATTTTGGTTATCTCATGAAAAAAAAAAATCAAAGCTAAGTACATTAATAAGACATTGTTATTACTCCAAATTTAATAATATGTTATTATTTTATCCGCAAGGTCTAATTCAATTTACAAATGCTAAAATGGTTAGGCCGAATATAATGTCTTGGATTCGAAACCAGATATTGTAGTTGTATGCAGTGTTATCAGACCCGGACCGGCCATCGACCCGGTCAAGGCACTGGGTCACTGGGCCCGGGGTCGGACCGGCGGGTCTCTAGTTGGACCGCATGACCCGGTCTATATTAAATAAATTTAAAAAATTATAATATATACTAAGAAAGTATTTGTATTTATAATTATAAATATATTGTCTTGTATACATTTATTAATATAGAAATTTTATTATAATTTGTAATTATAATTATAATTATAAAAATAGATATTTTATTTCCGACGACCAACAACTATTGGACTATTGTAAAAAAAACAACCATTGGACTAATAGTAGTTAAATATTAAACATAATTATTATTGTTATTTAAACCGGCTATTGTATTAAAAATAAAGAAGCATTGGTAATGCATAATATTAATATATAAGCAAGCCAAAGACGATGAAGCAATAAAAAAATATAAGCAAACAAATATTAAGTGCAGATATTTTTAGCGCATTGTATATATAATATAAAAGCAAATCTTTATCAACAAACTGTTTGTAGTGTAGTGGTAATGCTTGCTATTACTCACCTACAGGTCTCAGGTTCGATTCCCACTTTGGAGATTTTTAAGTAATAAAAAATGTTTTGTTTCATTTCTAAACTAGAAGCTTAAAAAAAAAAAAACTAAATTTTGCGAAAATGGGAGGTTCCAACAAAAAAAAAAACTAATCTAAAAAAAAAAACAAAAATCAGGGAACGTGCAACCCGGCCCGGGTCATGTGACCGGTCGGACCACCGGGTTTATCATCGACCCGGCCGGGTCATCCGGTCCAATTGCATATCCGGTTCGGCACACTGTCCGGCCCGGGAAGGGCACCGGGTCCCGGTCGGACCGGTCCGACCGGCCGGTCCGGTTCTGATAACTATGGTTGTATGTGTGAGTTTTAAGTGGCACTTACCATTCCGACAACCGACAAAAAAATTTATTAATTTTACTATTTAGCTAATCTTTCATATATTCTTTATCATAAATGTTCTCTAAAAGGGTATATAAATTCATAAATTTGAATTTATAATAATTTTGTTGTTCTTTTTTTGACATTATAATTTGGTCATGTCTTATATTTATCTTTGTTTGTATTTCTACTTTCGTTTTGGCATATTACGGTTTATAAGGCTAGTGTTTGAAACTTTCCCTATTTGTTCTTTCTATTTAAAGTCTTTTTCTTTTATAAACTGCGAATCATCTGCGCGCAATTGGAGAGATTAATCCCTTGAGTTGGATAGGACCACAATGAACGGCAAATCTCTTCTTCAAAAGATTTAACACTGTTGTCGAACTCAGGACTTTAGTTAAACTAGAAAAGACTCCTACCATCTTATCCAAATGCTGTTGGATTTTCTATCAAGACTTAACACCGGTGATTCTCTTCTGAAGAAGTTAATTTTGTCTATGAAAACTTTCTTTTTTATATTTGTCCCCTCATAAAGTTTTACCTAAACTTCGAGACGGTTGTGGCCTCCGTGATGGGCTAGCTGGGCCTCCGCGATGGCCTGATGGGCTAACTGAAGTAAGATTCTTGAGTTGACAAGCAGTGAAACAATTGCAGTTGAAATTGAGATATCTTCCTTTGATTCTTCTTCAACTGAGACATCGGCACCGTCCACTGATGTAAGAAAAAGAAGAGATCGGTAATTGTAGTATATTTGTAATTTGTAATTGGTTAGGCGTGCATGTCTGTCTTCCCTGGTCTTTAGCTATCTTTGACCTTTAATTAGTACCTCAACTAATGACCATCCAATTCTCACATCCTCACCAATGCAAAAAATGTCAACCAACATAAAAATAAGTAATAATAATGCAAATTCTGTTTCTCTCACTCTTAAACCCACCCCATTTCTTACAACATGCACCCCACGTTCAAAGAACCCAGCTCAAAAAAGAAATAACCAACACACAAAAACCATCAAACAAATCACATCCACTCTTTTATCAAACTCACAAACTAAAAAAAAAAGAAAAAAAAAAGGAAAACTTTCATTTCATTTTTTACTACTTTGGCTTCTGACCTGCAACTTTTCCTTCTCTCTCTCTCTCTCTCTCTCTCTCTCTCTCCCAAGAGGGTCTCTCGGACATCCTTGTTCTTGTTCACCATCATCTTTTGAAAAATTTAAAATTTTCCAATATGGTACGAGCAGGGGAGCAAGACCAGGAAACTTACAGGTCCAAACTGTTTAATTTCAGAGGGATGTTTGAGAGCACTGGGAGACATACTAAAAGTTTGAGCGTTGAAACTGCTAGCACTTTGGATCCTTCTCTTGAGGATGGTTCTGCTTCTTCAAGAAGTCAAGGATCAAAACCTCTTATTGATTCAGAAAAAATTCCTAAGGCAAGAACAATAAGCAAGGAGGAAATCGCAGCTAAGGAAGCCAGAGATAAATTATTGCAAGGTCAACACCATTTTCATAATATATTAATTCCCCTGTACCATATGCTTTTATTTTTTATATATTCAGATTATTATTAATGTTTAACAACAACATTTCCATGCCATACATATCTGTTTTGTAACTAACCAATATAATATCTTCAAATTTTGTATTTGTAATGTCTGTAAATTTTAATATTCATTGTTGGATTAAATTCAGAGATGGAACAGATGAAGGAGAGATTTGCCAAACTGTTATTGGGTGAGGACATGTCCGGTGGAGGAAAAGGTGTTTCGTCTGCGTTGGCATTGTCAAATGCATTCACAAACCTTGCTGGTACGTTAACTTGATTTGCAAGGGACACATATTTGTAACATGTGGTAAATGTTTTATTTTTATTATTTCATCTTTATTTTCTCTCATTTATTTTTTCTTATTGAGAACGCAGCTTCTATTTTTGGTGAACAAAAGCGCCTAGAACCAATGCCTGCAGAAAGGAAAGCAAGATGGAGAAAAGAAATTGATTTGCTTCTATCAGTCACAGATTACATTGTTGAAATGGTCCCTTCACAACAAAAATCTAAGGATGGTTCACAAATGGAGGTAATCTCTCTCTCTCTCTCATATATATATATATATATATATATATATATATATATATCAATTATGCAGCTCTCTCTCTCTCTCTCTCACACATATATATATATATATATATATATATATATATATATATATATATATATATATCAATTATGCAGCATTGCATCTTATGTGCACCTGTTGGATCCAACATTGCACATGGATCCAACGGCTCTGCACCGTGTGCAGCGCGCTGCAAAGGGTTTTATATCCCTATGTTATCTATACCGTGTCATTGTTATATGATTGAACCTGAATTTTGAATGAATAGATTATGACGACGCGACAACGAACAGATCTTCACATGAATATCCCGGCCTTGCGAAAGCTTGATGCGATGCTATTGGTAAGATCACTAACATTGCCTACACATTCTTCACCCTTTGAGCTAGACATGATATCATTGTTCTTCTTGATTGTTAGTTAATAATATTGAACAATTTCTGATGATGAGCAGGAATGTTTGGATAACTTCAAAGATCAAAATGAGTTCTATTATGTATCAAAAGATGCAGATGATTCAGATCAGGAGAAGACAGCAAAGTCAAACACCGATGATAAGTGGTGGTTACCTACACCTAAGGTT
Organism: Astragalus membranaceus; assembly: GCA_039519185.1. NCBI lineage: Eukaryota > Viridiplantae > Streptophyta > Magnoliopsida > Fabales > Fabaceae > Astragalus > Astragalus membranaceus. The sequence continues at coordinate 224,678,852 of CM076846.1, read as the reverse complement.
CCCACAGAAGGTCTATCTGATGTGGCTAGAAAATTTCTACAGTATCAGAAAGATTGTGTAAATCAAGTACTTAAAGCAGCAATGGCAATAAATGCTCAAGTTTTAACAGAAATGGAAATCCCTGATAACTATATAGAATCCCTTCCCAAGGTGAGACAATAAAATCAACTACCTCTTGCTTAAAAGTTCGTTAGTTAGTTAGTACTTCGATTAGTATTGGCACATTTTTTTCACACAATTCATATTGGTTCTTTTTCAGAATGGAAGAGCAAGTCTAGGGGACTCGGCCTATAGGAGTATTACAGTTGAATTTTTTGATCCTGACCAGTTCCTATCAACAATGGACTTGTCATCAGAACATAAAATTCTAGATCTCAAGAATAGAATTGAAGCATCAATAGTGATTTGGAAGAGGAAAATGAACCAAAAGGATACCAAATCTGCTTGGGGTTCTGCTGTGAGTTTGGAAAAAAGAGAACTGTTTGAAGAGAGAGCAGAAACCATCTTACTTCTCTTAAAACACCGTTTCCCTGGCATCCCTCAATCTGCATTGGATATAAGCAAAATCCAATACAATAGAGTACGTGACAGCATCTCCTGTTTTCAGCTTCAGTTTTGTCCTATATCTGCATACACTTTAGTTGCAACTAACTGAATAAATAGATTCATATAGTCTCAATATATATTGTGATAAACTAATAGACTAATTTTATTGTGATGAACTATCTAACATGATAATGGACTTGTTATGTTGGCAGGATGTGGGGCATGCTGTTCTAGAAAGCTATTCAAGAATATTGGAAAGTTTGGCATTCACAGTACTTTCAAGAATAGATGATGTACTTCAAGCAGATTATCAAACACAAAGTCCAGCAGGAAAAAGGAGAATGTCAGTTTCAAAGCAAAGTCCTAGTCCTACTCCTCCTAGAGAAAGCATAGACAAGGGTGGTGCAGAAATGCCTGGTTCTATGACACTATCAGATTTCATGGGTTGGGGATCTGATCAAGCTGACTCAGACATGAAGAAGGACCCTTTTGCAATTTCAGATGACTTTTACAAAGACATTGAGGAGAAGAACCAAAAACTTCCAACTGTAGTGACCAACAAGAAGGTATCATACCTTGAGACCTTGGGAGTCATCAGAAGTCCTACGTCGCGCCATTAAAAGGAGAAAAAAAAATTAAGATGACAGATAAAAATTATTAGAATGAGAAGCTTGGTCTTCAAATACACGTTAGACTCGTAGAGGTTTTTGTTGGAGTCTTGATTGTTTATTCTTCATCCATTCTCTCCTTTTGTACATAGGAATGGCAGAATCAATGATTTTGAAGCATTGTAACTTGTAAGAGATATATTGTCCTCCCAGAAATTTGTATTGTAGTCTGGTAGCTACCAACTTATGGGATTTTTTATGATGCCACAAAGTATCATAACTCCTCTTTTTACCTTTTTTGTGCCAATTTTAATGTAGACAGACAATACATCACCACCCAATGCGTATAACATACAAGTTCAACTACCACTGCAAATAATGAAAATCTTCCAAAATGCAAATGTACTGCCTAGATTTATTAACATTTAAGATTGGGCCCAATTGACAGAATGAGTTGTTTGTATATTAAAGTTGAGAGTTACTTTATTGTCCAAAAAGTCTAGACAATTTGGACTCAAGGTTACACCATATGTACGTTTGGGTGAGTTGTTTTATGATGTCCAATGCAGGACTTATTCTAACAGTATTTTTTTTTTTGACCAATTATTCTAAGAGTATTAAAAACTAAACAATTTGCCTTTTCTTACTGTACTGAGATAAGCTAAGTTGCCTCTCAGGCATAGTCAAACCACTTCAGCCTTATCGGGTCTCGTGCTTGAGGGGATGCGTACTGAGATAAGCTAAGTCGCCCCTTAGGCCTCGTGCTTGAGGGGCTGCAGTAGCCTGGATCCATCTGGCCCGGTAAACCCGGCCCAGCCAATAATGAACCAACCCGCCCACTACAGAGATCCAAACTCAACCTCCTTGGAAGAGCATAACCTAGGCGGCTTTCAAGAGGGTGCACCTATCACTCCCGCAATGAGCGCTCTCGTCCGTTGGAAAAACTCTACTTAAAGGAACCCCTCACACAGGAAAAAGACACTTCACTCATTCACAAAAAAACCCTAGCATGCTAAAGGAGTCGGACCTTCCACTTCTGCGCAAGTACACTTACTTAGCCCAAAACATACTACCTAGATTAAAAAAAGTATCTAAGTCCAAATTAAGAACAATGGCCCAATGAAATAGCTCATGCTAATTAATTTAATGCTTGCTTCAATTGAAAATTGATGCAATGCCAGGAGCAACTGTATTAGACTGAAAATAAAAATCACTATTAAACAAGAAGAGATTTACAAGTTGAGTTCAAAAGAAGCTAAACAGATGGAAACTAAATTAGATTAGATCTTGCCACGAGGACCAAGCTTTGGTGGAAGTTGTGGGCCTTTCTTAATTGGTAGAATGTCACCTGAAGCTGTGGCACTAAAATATGCAAGGGTGGAACCACCTCCAAGGATCAAAAACTTGAGTAATAATCCTCTCTTTGTGAATGGAGCAGCAAATGTCTCAAAGAATTTGCTCTGAAGAGGGTTGTAAGGTGATGGTGCATCTGAGCCATACAAATCCCACTGACCTGTAGTGTTGCCTAGATCCTCTAAATCAAAGTATACACTCTTGTCACCATACTTTGCTACCACAGATCCACTCCTGCAGTTATATATTTTGTTAAGCTTAAACATATAAGTTGATTTAAATACTCTTCTTAGCAAGTACTATATATATATATTGCAAAATATTGTTCTAAGTTAACTTGCCTGAGATTCTTGGGTCTGAAACTCTGGCGAGAGGGTTTGAAAGAGAGCTTAGTACCAGTAAAGGAACTGCCAGCAAGGCCCTTAATATTGACAGCAGATGGTTGAACTTGAACAGAAGCTAAGCTTGCCAGAGAAGCCATTGTTATGGTTATGGTTATAGTATTAATTTCCACTTCTCCCTCCTGTATGATTGATCGGTTGGCCGAGATATAGAATGCTTGGTTTTTGATATGTTACTTGAATCATGTCTTAGGTGCCACGTGGACAACTCCATTATTTTGTGCAGGTCTAGGAACTCATTCATGAGATGCCATGTGGCTTTGAAGATGGCTAAGCCTATCCACTTGGATGTCTTGGTAAAGAGATACTATGTGCACATGCTAGGTGCACAATAGCAGTTAAATTTTTTACAGGATCAATTTTTACAAATCGATTGCTAAACACCTCCTTACCATATGGATTGGTCATTTGGTTGCATAGGAAAAATGTGTGTTCTCTAAAAATTGAATTTTTTTTTTGGGTTAAATATATTTTTAACACCTATAAAATTTTTATTTTTATTTTTAGCTTTTAATAAGTATTTCTTCAACTTTTGATTTCCTATTATATTTTTGTTGTACATTTGGTTTTTAATGTTAAGGTAATGTTTATCTGGCTAACATATTGCTTTGCTAGCACATGTTACGTCTTCTTATTTTTAATAATCAGAATGTCAAATTAATTGTCACATCACATTCTATTTTTGTCTATAAGATATGAGCTCATTGGTAAAAATTTGACTTTATAACTTCAAGAGACGGAATTTGAATCACTTCGATGATAGTTATAAAATAGTCATGAATAACACTTTAATTAACAATAATTTTCCCCATTCTCCCATGTTTTTTAAAAACACTGACCCATGCCAATATGAAGTGGTACAAGTGGTAGATATTTGAGTCTTTTAATCATTTAGTCTTGGGTTCGGTCTCTGTCTGATGGGTCTCTTAAAAAGTGGCATGCATGTGCTGGCGTGGTAGCCGTTATTAGTCACTTAAGAACTAACTTAACATCAGTAGGGATGGCAACAGGGTGGCCGGGGCGGGTTTTGCAACCCCGTCCATGCCCCCATCTTTAGAGGGGTCGGGTTTTGTCCTATCCATCCCCGTTTCAAATGGGTCGGGTTTCCCCCGCGGGTTAAAGTTCATGTGGGTCCTATAAAATTAATGGGTCCCATTTCCTAAGTGGTGGGACCCACATGAGTTTTACTCATGGGTAAGCATTCATTTGAGGCCTTGAATATGTGAAACGTCATTATAGTCCCTGAATGTATTGAAATTGCAAACACATCCTCAAGTGTCTCTTTAATGAGTCATTTTGGTCCTCAAATATGTTTTTTGTTAGTCATTTTGTCCTCAAATGTGTTTTTTGGTCAATTTAGTCCCCAAAATTACTAAAAAATGACGTATTTGCAATTTTGATACATTCAGGGACTATAATGAAAACGTCTCACACGTTAAGGGACTAAAATAACTATTTACCCTTTGGTAAATCATAAAGTGAGTGTTGGTGGGAGAGTGTCAAAGAGAGTGTTGTTAGCATTTTTCGGATTTAGGTGATGGTTGGATCTTTGCGTTTGGCTCTTGCTCCACTTCTCATGCTTCGTTACAGCAATCGTTCAACTTCAATTAAGCGATTGGCATGGAACTCAATCTTGGGTGCTCTTAGGAGTTTTCGCAGAATGGATTAGATTGGTTTTGGAGGAAAATTTATCTAATTTAATACTTGCGGTTTTGCACTTTTCTCATCCAATCGCTTTGATTTTAAAATTAACTCCGATCTGATCTGATTTTATTTTTGTTTGGATTGGATTGGAGATTTCAGTTTTTTATTCTCTAAAACTGCTTACAATATAAAATAAAAATAACATCTCTTTCATAATAACAAAACATACATCATCAAAGGAGTTAAGTATGTTTTAGAAAAATAGCTAAATCATTACAAAAGTTACAAAATACATAGCCAAAAGTACGTAGATCATCAAAGTAGCCAAAATAAAGTTAAAACAAAAAATCAGAAAAACATATTAAATATGGGTAATATTATAATTACGGGTATATATATATATATATATATATATATATATATATATATATATATATATATATATATATATTTGATCTGTTCCATTGGAGGGAACCAAAATCAGATCTAATCCAGAATTTTGGTTTTTTGCAGTTTTTAATTTTTTCGGGTTTGTGGTTTTTCATTTCAACCACTACAGGAGCGCTTGGATGAGATGATGTGGGTCTCTTCCAGCTTAACCAATGTCTTGGGTTCGAATCTAGCTTTGGGAATGCAGCAGCGTTAAATCTCTTGAAGGAGAGTTTTACCGCTCATTGTGGTCCTACCCGGCTCTAGGGATTAGTCTCTGCAATTGCGCGCAGAGGATACTCAGACAAAAAAAACCACTACAGCTTTCATTAGATTGGAACATTTATGAACACCCTTAGGTGCTCCGCAAGATGCATGGTAATAATATATGATCGGAAAAGTGAGTTTGAAACATCTTGAACTATAAAACCCACATAAACCTCAGCAAATGGACACAACAATTCAGAGGCAAATAAAAAATATGCAAACCCAGCTCTAAACAATGACCAAAATTAGCATATATATGAAAAATAGCCATCCTATAAGCAACAACATTGCTTTCCTTATATAACACATGCATAATCTCTACCTAGACTGGATATATAGAGCTAATTATAAAAGAATATAGTTGTTTGGAAAAGGACACCCAGAGCTAATTATAAGAGTCATTCTTAACCTTATTAGCTTTAACGTAAACTAACATCAACTGGAGGGATTGATGAATGCCCATGATTCTGCCATAAGTTAACAATGGAGCATGAACACAAGTTTACTAGAGAATTATCCAATCACCCATGTGAAGCATCTCTCGGTACACCTCCACAGCTAGCGAATTTGCCTCCAACCAAACATTTATGCAAAATATTTATTTATCTTTCTCAATGAAATCAACATCTTAGTATACTTTATCAAGTTATATCTACACAATACAAGAAATTCGCTCGTTTTTGACGGACAAATCCATCGCAAATGAAGCAAATTATGTTGCAAATGGCCATAATCAAACATTATATTCTACAATATTTTTAAGGGGAATCGATTAAATTGACAATATTATTTTACAAATTTTAAAACAGAATAGGTAATGTAATTATTTTATTCATTTATTATATTAAAATTAAAATTAATTAGATTTACATAGATAAATTTTTTTTATTATAATACGAACCATAAAATATGAAAAAAAAATAATACATAGAAATATTAGAAAACTCAATTAATGTTAGAATAAAACATTGACATATATATATATATATATATATATATATATATATATATATATATATTGATTTAAGAACATCTCTATTGATGGCATGAATTAAAATTAATCATCTAATAATATTTTTTTTGACACAAATCATCTAATAATCTTAACCACTATGATTTTATCCTAATAATAATGTTGATGATAATAAATGTGAGAATTATAAAAATAAAGTAAGAGTCTTGAAAATTTGAAAAGTTATATAAACCTAGGCAATTAAGAATTTGATCACAAGACATAAATATAGATATTAAAAAAAAAACAAAAATGTCAATCATGAAACTCAAGTTTCTGTTTAATATAAGATAATGAATTTTGATTGGAGGTGACTTGATATGATAAACTCTGCTATAAAGCTTCTTAACCGTGATTATAGCCATAGGTACTAATTAGAGGTACCCTAAAAAAATTAATTATTAATTATAAAAATACATGTGCACATATACAAAAAGAGATAACATAATAATAGAAAACAACAAAGTGAGATCATATCAGCAATTAAAGGATAAAGATAGGAAAGAAACAAAAAAGATTTACACTAATAATTATTTTTCAAAATTATATAATTTGACAGCTAATAAGAAAACACAAATACCCAAATAACGTAAATTAAAAAAGTAAAAATTAAACAAAGTACCATACAAAAAAAGTTCAAAACTTTTAGAGCTTAAGTGACAAATCAAGCCCAGAAGAATCAGAATCAGAGGCTTCGTCCTTGTTAGAATGATGATGATCACCAGCAGGAACCACAGTTGACTTTTCTACAACCAACTTTGACTTTGTAGTTGTAGCAGCATTAACAGAAGAATCTCCAACCACTTCATCTCTAATCCTCCAATTAGTACTTGCACTTGAACTATTTCCTAGAATCCCAACACCAAAACCACTAGGGTTTGCCCTAAATCCATGATCAAGAGAAGAATTAAGGTTAAGGTTGTTGGTGCTCATCTCTTGCATTGGAGACCACATAGAAGTCTGTCCCCCTTGACCAAACCTAAAAGCAGGTGGGGTCCACGAATAGCTAGGTTTATGAATCATGGAATCCATTCTAATCCCTAGTGCCTTATAATAAGGGGGTGTAGAAAGAGAAGGGTAGGTGTAATAAGGAAAATGAGGGTGACCAAAACTACCAGCATTATGAATCTCTTGACGACGTTTTGCAAGTGCACGTTCTGGTTTATGAGCATTTTGATGACCACCTAAAGCTTGTGAAGAAGAAAATTGTCTCTTACAAAAGTTGCACGAGAAAGTCCTTGATTCTGAGCTTTTCTCTTCATCGTTGTTATTATTATTGCTGCTATTTCCACCCCAGCAAGATGAAACGTTTTTTGTTGCAGCGCTGAAAAAATCAAGTTCTTGCACCTTTGATCCACGAACCGAATCATCATCATCATCATCCTTTGAAAGTTTCACGAAATCAAGAAGTGTGTGTGAATTTGAATTTGATGCACGATCTTGTTCACAAGATTTCACTTCTTTTCCCTTCATAGTTATCTTCTCATCTTGATCATGACCACTGCCAATAAGTGCTTTTTGTGAAACGCCTTCTGAAGTAGCAGAAATGCTAGAGGATTCAGAGGCGGCCATGGAGAGGAGAGAAGAGAAGAATTGATAGAATGTGTGTGTTTTTGAGAGCGTGGTGAGAGAGATTGATTGATGAAAAGAGGGGCATGATGAAGGGTTATTTATTTAAGATTTGAATTAATGCAAGAATATCTTTTTTATATAAGGAAAAAGATCCCATGCATTTTGCTGTTATTATTTGGATTGAAACGACGGGAAACAAAGTTGCACCGATTTGTGCATGATCTTTGCCTAAACTAACATTCCTAATAATGATTTAATTTGTAATTATACTCCTATTGTCCAATCTTCCATATCAAGCTTTTATCTACTTGGATCACTACAGTTTTATTACTACATCACATCTTTTATGTAGTTCAAATTTGATTTCAACACACAAGCAAAAATGGCAACTTCAAATTTAAATCAATTACGGTTCAAGTAAAATATTACTCATCCCTAGCTAGCTTCTTCAATTGAGGAGAAATCAATGGAATTAATTTCGGATATAATTATGGCTTCATCAATGAGCTTTATTATACATAACGCGTACTGGTTCAAAAATTTCAATTAATTCAAATTAATTTTATTTTAGAAGTAAAATATATTATATTATGAGTTTGTACCAAAAAGAAATATAATATATTATGAGTAAATTGTGTATTCAAGAAATTAATCTCTTCTTGTTTCTAGTTTCTGCTGTTTGGAAATGGAAGAAATCCTTTATATGGAATTTTCCTTGTTCTTCGACTTTCAACCATACATGCATGTACAATCAACAGTACTATATATTAAAGTAACTTTTGTAAAAAAAAATCAATATTAAATCATGAATCTTGATAAAAAAATATAGAAAATCATGAATCCTTAGTACTGTTCAAGTTCAACATGCTTAGATTTTGCTAGTTGGCTAGTAATCCTCTAGCTTGTTTGGGCTTCTCCTAATTGTTATAGGTTGGGTACCCTTAATTTGTACCGCTTTAATTTATTTGACTTATAAAAAAATGCTTAAATTTTGCAAATTTGAGTGAGTTATGGAAATTTTAAGTTTCTAATACTCACCGATTTGAAATAGCATATATATATAGTTATAAGTTTGAGAAAAAAATAGGAGAAGTATTAGGTATTTTAGAGTTTTGTTGGGTATGTACCTTATAAGCAAAATTATTTTAAATTAAATAAATATAAAAAATGTCATGTCATTATATGATTGGATGTGGGTACCATACTCAACAGAACTCTAGGTAACGTGTTAACAAAATATTTGAGAGTTTTATGATACCTTTAAATTTTGTTGAATATCAATACATTGTAGGCAAAAATAATTAACAATTTAAATTTATTTTAAAATAATTAAATATAAAAAATATGTCATTACATGATTGAAGGTTGGAAATCATATCTAACAAAACTTTGAGGTATCAAAGTGTTGACAAAAAATATTGCTATTCCTATAAACACTCTTCCTACATTAACGGGTAGATTTATTTATTTATTTATTTATTTATTTATTTATTTATTGTGGATTACTTGCAATGCACACAATTTAAAACCACTCGAGAAGAATTCGGGACTGGAAAAGTTATTGATCTTGAAGAATAACGAAGATCTCACTGAAAAATGCTGTAACTCGGTGAATCTTATAAAATCTTTATATAGCCGTTGGTATGTTTAGAAATAAAGGATTCTCAAATTCCCAATTTCCTATTCCACACTTGAGGAAATAGACCAATCTATCTATTTATATATTATGAATAAATCATAAAATTTCTTTTCTTTTTGGACAATAAAATATAAAATTCTAAAGCAAGCTTTCTAAATGTAGGGCTGGCCCAACATTTACCCAACCCAAGCCTGAAACAAATTCCAAAAGAAAGTATTTTGATTAAAAGGTCAATTCTCTTACTGTGGATTAGTTTGTAATCACTAGTGCAAAAATGAGATTAGAATTAGACATTTAAAGTCAGACGCTCAGATGCCTGACTACATAAGTGACGCGGTGGCAAACTTGTAATTAAAAGGCAAAACTCGCGAGTTTTAAAGTCAAGTGGATACACGCCTGACTTCTAAAGTGAACAAATAGGGAAAAAAGTAGACTTTAGAAGTCAGACGTATATTCGCCTGACTACATAAGTGACGTGGTGGCAAACTTGTAATTAAGGGTAAAATTATTTTTTTCCATTTTAATACTTTAGAAGTCAGGCGTGTATCCGCTTGACCTCTAAAGTACCAAAATAGAAAAAAATAATTTTCACTTACGCGTATCTACGCGTCTTTTCCACTCTCAAACCCTTCACTCATAATCTCACTCGAAGCCTCTCACTCTCAGAGAACACAACCACGAAACCCTAGCATTCTCGGTTCTCACTCTCATTCTCATAACACGATTCTCACGCCGTTCTCACGAATCCTTTCCTCTTCTCCCTTCTCCCTTCATCCCTCCAATCACGCTTCCCGTCTTCCTCTCCTTCTCACACACCGAAACACAAACCCTAACCAACTTCAGTCGCTGCCACCAGCCGCCGCCACCAGCCTCCTTACCCTAACCAGCTTTAGTCGCTGCCAACGGTCCAAACACAAACCCTAACGACGCCGTTTGCAACACACATGTACTCTCTCTCACTCGTTCTCTCTCTCTCGCTCGCTTCTTCTTCAATTCTCTACGAAGTTTTCACTATTTGTGTTGATTTTACAGAAATTGATCCTTGAAAACGCAACAATGTTGTTGCTAGTCTGACAACAAATAGGTATTGTGCAAAACCCCCTTGTTTTGCGTTGTTAATTTCTCTGTTGCTGTTTATCTGTTTATCAGCAATATAAATGTGTAGTGATTTCTTTTATGTTTGCTTGGTGTGATTATTTCTTGAATGGCTAATAAATCTTATGCTGTTCCTGATTTGATGCTTTACAATTTTCAACAGGATACGGGGAGTGATGAAGATATTTTAGATGAAGGGGATGAGGACGTAGAGGAAGAGCAAGATCATGAGCCAGAGCCGGTGCACACCGTGAAACCTGATTCTGAGGTTAAGAATCATTCTCAAGTTCCTGCAGCACCAAAGGAGGCAGAACGCCAGCTCTCCAAGAAGGAAAGGAAGAAAAAGGAACTTGAAGAACTTGAGGCTCTTCTAGCTGATTTTGGAGTCTCACAGGGACAAAGTAATGGTGTTCAAGGCCAAGATGTACACCTACTGCACTGGCAATTTCTCAGAATCAGACCTTAACCTCACTGTAAGTCACTTTATTCTTAGCAACGGGGAATGGAACTTGTTGTTTGGAAACTTGCTACCTGATTATGTGACATGCTCATGCCTTTTGTTGGTGGATTGGGACTGAGTAATGAAAGTAAAAACCCTTAATTACTAGTATTTCGGTTGTGTCCATGATTAGAGTATGAAAAAAGAATTGATTTTTTTATTTGTTTTAAATTTTAGACTTCATAATGGATGGGATTTCCTTCTTTTCCTTTCCTATTTTGTAATTTTTGTATTCATTTATTCATGTTACATGTTACTACATATCTTGCAGTTACTCATTTATATTCATTTGTTCATGTTTCAGAATTTGGCAAACTGACAAGGAAAGAAGCTAGAGAGGCATCCCATGGAATATAGCTCAACTCAACATGCAAATAAGGACTTCAGAATCAGAACAACATGTGATAAGTATGATATTTAATACACAGCTGACAGCTCATAGATCCAATTCCCGTTGTCGATATTTAGTTTGTACCTTTATGCTGATGATCAAAATATGAAACACTTTGCCAATTTATTTGTTAAAAAAATTCAGGTATTTTGACACTCAAAACGAGGTTAAGATGGCATGTCCAGTTTGTCGAGGAACTTGTACATGGACAGATTGTTGGGCAAATCAGTGCAAAGCCACTGAAAGTAAGGTCTGACATCAAAGATGGATATTTTTCTGCTACAACACTTTTTCTTTAGCATCACTTGCTGACACTTCAGTTTTATGCCACAGAAATATTTGGCTGGTATAAGCAAAGTTGATAGGATATTGCATTTTCATTATTTGGTCTGTCTGCTCCTTCCTGTGCTAAAACAAATAAGTGAGGACCAGCATACAGCGCTAGAAACAGAAGCAAAAATTAAAGGTAGTAACATCATTCTTCTGATCTCATGCATTATAATGTCCATAGTTATTGTTGTTAGTAACTAGCATGCATTTGTGCATATACACATTGTATTTTGTAACCAAAAAAAGATACAGATTGTATTTTCAAATCTGTTATTCATGTTCTTAGTAATGTTGGAGCTGCTCTTGAACCAAAATATCATTGCTAAAAGTATATAATTAATTTTGGAACTCATATTCTGGCAGGTGGAAATTGACATTAAACATTTTTGTACTGGGTCTCTTAAATGTGAACCACACAAACATTTTTGGAACTCATATGTCTATATTTCTTATGGCTGTGCTGACAATGCACGAAGCTTATTCTGTGACAAATCTCTGTTTTGACCCATATGATGTGGTATGTTCCCTTTCGATGTTGCATTTGATTTCATGAATATAGAACTTTTTGTTTATTTTATTGAAAGTTGCCATGGAAATGTGATTTCTAATAATCATAGAATGCGCTTTTCATATTTGCTTTGTTAACCTGACATGTAGCATTCAATGGTTGAATCATTGCAAAATCTTCCTATCAAATGACAGTGCTCCATTGCACTTAGCAATCCAAAGGTCAGTATTAACTTCAGTATTAAACCTTTCCTACATGATTGCTGATAAAGGATATTATTTTCTCAGTATTGATATATGTAGCATTTCAGTTTATCTTAAGGACTGTGAAACATATTTAATACACAGCTGACAGCTCATAGATTAAATTTAGGCCGGTAGACCTTAAGAATCCTTTAAGTTTTCTCTGAAGATTTTTTCGTTGCTTGTACTGACCCTGGGTTTTCTGCTATCTGGTTCAAGTTTCCGGGATAGGAGATATGAGGGCTTCCTGAAACATATTGATATTGTCTTGCTTAGAGTGCCCTTTCATAGAAACTTGATTTTCTTTTGATTTTTTGTTTGAATACAGGCCTGAAAAAGATCGAGTCTCTTAATATTGGATGCTGTAAATGTGTTATGGATTCAGACATGAAAGCTATCTAAGGTATTGATCATAAGATAGTTATTTTTTTCATTATAGTTATATTCAAGTTTATTTGTTGTAAAAAGGCAGAATTGTTGTGTCTCTACATTGTGTCTTGCTCATGAGTTAGCTTTTGCATGATATACATGATACTCAGATTCTAGTGGTTTTTTCTTACTAAATCTTTAGTTTAGAGTTTAGACTTCTAGATATTGTTCTTTGGTTTTCCTTCACTAAAGTCTAGGCCCTCAGGATAGTGGGGAAGCTGAGGAAACTTTCAACTGAAAAATATCATCTTTTATAAGTCAATGCATAACTTCCCTAGCCTATAAGTAGGACTTACTATTTTGTAACTTTTGGCACTAACAGTGAGTGGTCTTTTTGGCCTATGCTGATGACTTTTTTTTGAATTCTCATTTAGATCTGCAATCTTAATAAGTTGCACAGGTTTACGGTTAATTAATTTTTTGTACTTTTCAACTAATATTTAATGAATGAACTAGCTATTTATGACGTTATTCCTTATCATTCTATTCTTTCTCTTTTCTTGCAACTTGTTTATATAGGTAAAAAATATTGGATTCACTGGGGAGTGCTGTGATTACTGGTTTTGCTTCTAAGGGGTGTGGTGAAGAATCATTGGAATTGTTTAGTTTAGACGAATGCAAATTGCGAAAGTAATGGCCAACTGTGTGACAATTTCCAGTGTTTTATCAGTTTGTTCAGAATTAGCAGCATTGAACCTTGAAGTGAGAAACAGCATCACAAATTCTAACCATGAAGTCAGCAAAGAAAAAAGGTTTGAAAAAGATACCTGGTCAGAGTTGGATTGAGGTAAGAAAGAAGGTTTACACATTCTCAGCAGGGAATGTAGTCCATTTGGGACAGGGTGAAATTTATCTGATCCTTGAAGAATTGGCACTTCAAATGGCAAGTGAAAATTATAAGCTCAATTTCCTTGACCAACTATGTATTTACGACTATTCAAAGCTCTTATTTGTTGCAAACTGAGAGGCTAGATTTTATGTTGTGGCGTGATTTTCTCTACCAGTAACACTACTCGATCGGTTCACTACTTGGAAGTTTGGGATTCTGAGGTATAGATGATGTTCATTTAATTTTGAGGTATGTCTTGGAATATAGTTAATATTGATTCTCTACAAAAGAGAAATGTGTTAAAATTCATTAAAACTAAGAATAACTAAAAGCTTTGTTTGCTGAGTGTTTTTCATCCTGTTTATGAATTTCTTGTACTTCAGTTATCAGAAACAGACAGGCAACACGAAGAAAATAGAAGAACAGCAACTGCAATATATCTCAAACTGTCATGCTATTACTGCAGGGCTTGGATATATGAGGGACTTACAAGTATATCATATCATGTTGTGTGTTGGACTTAGATTCCTCAGCCACAGATTGCAATTTCCAATTATCCTATGTAAGCCTTTCCAATTTCCTCTTTAACTGAAAACCCAAGATAAGTTTAGGAACAGAATTAACAAAACTTAATATTTGACCAATGTCACAGTGAATGAGGAGTACAACACCATATATGAAGCATTGTTAAGAGTTAAAAAATGAGAGTGGTTTAGCAAAGCTGTACTGACTACTGACATTGAAGTCTGTTATTGAAAAACAGCACAGGAACACTGCAGTGCACTTCTGGGAGGCTATTCAGGTGCAATACACTCTATTGTGCTATCCCTAACATTTATCTTGCTTAATTTCTATTTTGTGCTCAAATTTTCAAAAATGCCATCAAAGGGACCTATATTTCTGACAACTAATATTTGATTTATTTATCTTGGTAATGGTTTATGTGATCATAAATTCATAGGCACAAGCATGTTCTGTTTGTACAATCTGATTTGTTTGTAATATGATTTCACTTCTATTATTAGGCACAAACATGTTCTGTTTTATTTTGTTCAAACCTGTTTTCCAAATGATCTACTTGGTGAGTGAAGAATCAACACATTAAAGCTTTATCATAATGCAAGAAGATGAATTAGTATACCAAGAATGAACCATGCGCTTTTTGATTTGATACTTTCTTGTGCTTTTTTGCTTGTTTATTTAATAGAACAACTTCATATCCTACTGTGCATTCTTAATTTGTTTCAAATTGCAAGTGTGTAACTGTACACTTTAATGTAGTTCTAAGGAACTTCAGATTGCTGGAGGAACTTGAACGTGGAGAAAAAGGAATTGGTGATGGCACAGTTAGCTATGGAATGGACGATGGTGATGACATTTACATTGTTTGTCTGTCTAGTTTGATTATATTGTTTGTCTAGTTAAGTTAATATATATTTCTTATGTAAGGTGAGCAGCTATTCTAAGGAGCTGAGGTGGTGGCAATGGGATGCGAGGAGATGGATCCGAAGGAGCTGAGGCGGAGGACGGTGGCGAGGTTCTTGGATATGTTGGTAGTTGTACTAATTTTTGTTATCAGTAGGATTTGTATATGTTTGTATATTATCATTAACAAGGATTATACAAAGGATATGAAGTTTTGTTCATGTATATGTTGGTAGTTTTACTAGTTAAAGAATTTGTATATTATCGTTAACAATGATTATACAAAGGATATGAAGTTTTGTTCATGTATATGTTGAATTTGGTTTGTTGAATTAAAATTAGCAGTCATTATTTAGATTAGCTAGCTACCAAATAATTTTTTTTTTAAAAAATGAACTTTTAAAGTCAGGCGAAACTAAAGCCTGACTTTAAATCATAGTTACGAAGTCAGGCAATAACAAAATGCTTGACTTTAAATCATACTTACGAAGTCAGGCAAGAATAAATGCTTGACTTTAAATCATACTTACGAAGTCAGGCGATAATAAATGTTTGACTTTAAAACTGACTTACGAAGTCAGGCGAAATAAATGCATGACTTTAAAACTGACTTACGAAGTCAGGCGAAATAAATGCTTGACTTTAAATCAGACTTACGAAGTCAGGCTATCGCTTGACTTTAAAACTCCTGACATACAAAGTCGACTTAATAAAAGTCAAGCGGGCGCCTGACTTTAAATTCCATTTTTGCCTGACTTTAAATCCATTTTTTGCACTAGTGAATAGCCCTTTGGTATTACTAAATTATTGTGTTTTTTTACTAGCTTCACTACAAAAAGAGGAGATATAAAGTAGATTCTGTGTTGTTTGGAATAAGAGAAATAGGAAAGAGATCGAGAGTTGTTGAAAATTTATGAAAAGATATAAAAAAGCATGACTAATTTATAAAATTAATCTTGATAATTAAAAGAAACCTCTCTCTAACATTTGTTCTCTTTTTCTCTCCCTCTTATTTCTCTTCAAACCAAATAAGAGATGTTTGATACTTGTCTTCAACTTCTCTCTCACCAATCTCTACCTCACCTATTTCACCTATACTAAATTTAAACAAACATACCTTATGTGTCGAAGTTTATAGGTAAAAGTAGATTTGACATTTACTCACAATCAGTACTATATATTTTCGTGTATTATATATGACGTATATATAAAACAAAATTTGTCTGTGGGTAAAGGTTTTACCTGCCGCCCAGCACTTTCACCCACTTTTTGGATTGTCGGTATATCTTTTACCTATATTATTCTAGTATCTTCACCCACGATTTTTTATTGTCACTAAAAACATCGGTGGGGACAGGTCATTTTTTTACTGTCACTAAAATAAACTATGATTTCTTACTATTGCTATGTGTGTAATGGGATTTGGATTATATGCAATCACCAGTTTGGTGCAGTTGCACAATTAATAAACCTGAACCGCTAAATGTTGATTGAACGAACTATATTTTTAACTCAAGAAAATAAACATAAATGTTTGCTGACTGGATGATTTTGACCATCCGATCAAGATTAAATAGTTCAAAATTGCCGACTACATAATTACACTGGTAGCTGACTACACCAAACCCAATTTTTGTGTAATGTGTGTTTCTTAGAGAGTTAGAGTGTATGCGTTCCAACTGTGTTTTTTTTTAATGCGTTGCCATTGTTTGATTAGGTTTGTTTAAATCTTAAATGTTGGAATTTTGACTATAGAAGAATTACTCACAATGAAGTATATACTATGATAATATCATAATACACTATGAGATCTATCCTCAAAGGATCAACAACATTCTTCTTATTACAAGTATATTTGAGGTTTAACCCTATATTTGTCCAAGAAGGGTAGTTCACGTGGTTGAGTGAAAGGGACATCGTTGGTGGAAAAACGTAGGCCACTACAAAAAAATTGGTTATTAGCGACGGATATTTCCCTCGCAAAATGACCAAATTCCGTCGCTAATGACCTTTAGCGAGGGAATTAGCGAGGGACCTGTTGCGTCGCTAAATTGCTCCTCGCTAATGGGATTAGCGAGGGAATCTGAGTCCGTCGCTAATTAGCGACGGTATATTCTATCGCTAATTCCCTCGCTAATGCAGCCACGTGGGAAAATTCAGACAGCCACGCGTTCACGTTCCCTCGCTAATTCCCTCGCTAATGCCTAGCCACGCGTTCACTTTCCCTCGCTAATTCCCTCGCTAATGCCTAGTCACGCGTCCACTTTCCCTCGCTAACGCCTAGCCACGCGTCCAATTTCTCTCGCTAATTCCCTCGCTAATGCCCATTTGATTGTATTTTTTTTATTAATCTGCTTTTATACCTGTTTATTTTATTAATAAATAATAAAATCTAAACTATATAAAACAGTTTAAAATTAAAATTCTTCAATAAATAAAAGAGTACTTAATCCACACACATAGATAATTTTGACTGTGGCGAGCCTTCAAACAACGGTTTGTTTGAATCTCTTAACAAATTATAAAATTTTTGTGCTTCTTCATTTGGAAGTTCATCATGATCGTCATATTGAGGCTCATCAAATGGCACATTCACCCTGAGACCATCACAAATCATGTTTTCCATCGACTCAAAAATTTCATTACGTGGAACACCAACACCAGAACTACTAGAAGCCCCTACCTCAAAATTTTGACGTCGTTGTTCTCCATGGTCCACCCAAATCCAATAATTAGGCCTAAACCCCCATTGATACAAGTGCTCCCTGATTTCATTATCGGTCCTAATAGGTACACCGTCGCATTTTAAGCATGGACATCTAACCCCCTTTTCCCATTTAGCGAATTCATGTTGCCACGCTACCACAAGAAACTGTTCAACCCCAATTACAAAAGATTCCTTCAAACCCGCTCTTCTCGGATATAACCGATCATACACCCATTCACGATTAAATTCATACAAATTCATCTACACACATTTAAAAAAACGTGTTAGATTCCCTTTACATTCCCAATAATCTATCAAGTTAGTGGCATCGATATGATCTCAGTGGAGATGATTCCGAGCCGAGTATGGGGGTCAAGGACAGCACAAAACCCTTTTCCATCCAAGTAGTGAAGGAAGTTATTTCGTATAACTCCCAACCTTACTGTTGTTAGTATCGCCTCGCAATTATCGCAATGGAGATGATTTCGAGCAAAATATGGGGGTGAGGGACGGCATCACCTCACCCTTTTCCATCAACAACACACAGTCATCTAACCTAGGGTTCATGAAAACAACAATTAATTTATTTTGGAAACTAACCGTTATGAGAATGAGGTCCGGTGCGGTACGTGGTTCGGTGACGGTGCGCACTCCGGTGCGGTTGTGAGACTTCAAACACCAACAATTTCAATCCTAAACCATTTCAACTTCAATTTCAATAACTAACTTCAATTTCAACTATTAATTTCAACAACTTCTTCAATTTCAACAAACAATTTCAATTTCACTATTAATTTCAACAATCCTAAACATAAATCAATTCACTATTAATTTCAATTTCAATAAAACAACTTCTTCAATTTCAACAAACAATTTCAATTTCAACAAACAATTTTTATCCTACACAATTTCTATAAATCCTAAAACCTAAAACACAATTTCAATTTCTACCCAATTTCAATTTCTAATCCTAAACACAATTTCACTAAAACAATATCAAAAATTAATTTTACAATATCACAAAACTAAATTCACTAAAATTACCAAACAACAATATCACAAAATTAATTTTACAAATCCTAACAAAACAATATCAAATAAAATCAGTTGGTAAAAAAAAATCAAAATCAGTAAAGAAAAACCTCCAAAGGTAGAGCTCCGGTGGTGAGGAGGGCGAGCTCCGGTGGTGGTGAGGAGGGCGAGCTCCGGTGGTGGCGAAAACGGAGAGCTCCGGTGAGAGAAGTGTTCGCGTAGGAGAGAGAGAGAGAGAGAGAGAGAGAGAGAGAGAGGAGAGAGAGCGACGCCGCGTAGGAGAGAGAGAGGAGCGACGGGTGAGCGGTGGTGTGGTGGCGGTGGTGCGGTGGTCGTGGGGTGGTGGTGCTGGAAAGGGTGTGGTGGGGTTGGGGTCGTGAGAGAAGAGTGAGGGAGTGAGAGAGAAGAGGAAACAGAGAGGAAAAGGGATCTGTTTCTATTTAATTGGGGTTAGCGACGGAATTTGTGAGGGACTATTCCGTCGCTAATCCCTTCACGCTAATCAAGGTGGAACGGTCAAAAACATTAGCGAGGGACCAGTATTTCCGTCGCTAATCGCTTCGGTTTCCGTGCTGTTCAGATTTCAGTTTCCCTCCAAACAATTAGCGACGGACTGTTCCGTCGCTAATGCACTAACTTCCGTTGCTAATTTTCAAAAAAAACGAAGACCCTTATTCCCTCGCAAATTCCGTCGCTAATGTCAGTTTTAGCGAGGGAATAATATTCTGTCGCTAATGTCCGTCGCAAATAACGTTTTTTTTGTAGTGGGCGTACGGGGTTCGAACCCTGCTCCCCCCTCCCCTCTAACAACTAACACACTAATTACTAACCACTTTTTCCTATCTAAAAAAAATATATTAGTATATTTATATAGTTATAATTATTACTTAATTTTGGATCAAAAAAATTATTATTTAATTTGTAATCCTAATTAAAGTAATTTTTTTATAAATAAATAAATGCTTTAATTGCATATTATAGGTCTAGTAAATTTGTTAGTTTTGCGACTTTAGTCTCTTTTTTTATGATTTTGGTCTCTTTATTTTCTCAATTTGACAAATTTAGTTTGTTTTTTATTACACTTTTAATCTCAAAAGTTGTAGATCGTGCACTATTTGTCTCCACTTTTTTAAAATCCAAATTTTTTGAGACCAAAAGTGATAAAATCTATGATTTTGAGGGATCAGAAGTAAATTAAAAAGTGTTTGGACCAGAATTGTCATATTGAAAAAATGGGGGTGGGGGGGACAAATATTTGGGTTTTTTCTTTTGTACCCCCTCTTTATACCCCATACCCCCATAATTCAGTTTAACCCAAAAATACTCCTCTCATTTTTACCAAAATTTGACTTTCCCGGAATTATCTCATTTAAAGGTAATTCTGGAAATTTTATTCGCGTTTTTTCTGGAAATACTGTATTTCTGGAACAATTATTTTGCTTCCGGAAACAGCAAATTTTTTGGTATTTTCGGAAACATTATTTTTTTAGTTTTTGGAAAGACTGTATTTCCGGAAAGTTTGTTTTTTTACCTTCCGGAAATACCGTTTTTTACGTGTTTCCGGAAGTTTTAAAATGTCCCTTCTGGAATTACGTGTATTTTCGGTAATTCCGGAAGTTGTTTTTAAATTTGTTTTTTACTTTTTCGTTATTTTACAGATATGGCTACAGCTGACGGCAGACTTCCGTTTACTATAGATTTATCGGACGAGTTTACTACCTCAGAGGTACATATCTTCCAAAAGCGCTTCTTGTTTATTATTTGTTATATGTTATTAATTTAGTTTATGATTATTTTGTAGCTTTTTCCTACTCGGGATATTGTACGTTGGGCTAGAGATATCGGGAAAGCCAACGGGTGACGAGCGAGAGGTCACTTGTATCATTTATCGCAACCCCAGTATGGGCGATAATAATCGCGTTCGCTGGTCCAAAATGGATGTGAAGAACGACGATGACGTGCGAGCCATGATGGACAGTTATGACATGTTTAGACTTTGGAGTCTTAACAGTTGTACGTCGAAACCACAAGGAGCGTCGCTGAGATCCTTCGCCGTTTAACTCCAGCATCTCAGTAGTTTTAGACCTTGTTTTTGTTTTGTTTGTTATTGTAATATGTTATTTTCAGTCAATGTAGACGGTGTTTTTAATTAATAAAATAAATATTTAATTTCTTATTTTTGAATTCCGAAAACACCATAACAAGGGATAAATCCGGAACTCAATTTATTGGGATTTCCGGAAATACCCTAAAATTAGATAAATACGGAAACAAATTTTTTGGGATTTCCGGAATTACCTTATTTTAGTGTATTTCCGGAAAGTATAATGTGTTCCGGAATTACACTAAAATGAGGTAATTCCGGAAATCCCAAAAAAATTTGTTCAGGATTTAGCTAATTTTAGGGTATTTCCGGAAATCCCAGTAAATTGAGTTCCGGATTTATACCTATTGACGTAATTCCATAAATTTTTTTGAAGTCAGGGATAATATCGTCCGTTTTGTCAATTTGAGGGGTATGGTGTATAACGAGGGGGTTACAAAAGAAAAAACCCCAAATCTTTATAATATACATTCAAAGCTCATTTTTTAAGCTATCTTTTACACATGTCAACTTCTCAAATAGGTTTTGCCACATCACATTTTTTTATTATTAAAAACATACCTTATTTACTCCTACCTCTTATACTTTTATTCTAAAAAAAAATGGTTCACAATATCAATCTGGACGGTTCCACTTTCTCACGATTGTGCTTCCACAATATCAATATAAAACAACATATAAAACATATCCCTTTCAAATTGACCATTGACCAGACTCCCTGTTGATGTCTTCACTCACATGCCTCTCTCATTTTTCACTCTTCCCAACCGTATATTTCCTCTCTTATGTATCTTTTTTTCTCCCACAACTCCCCAGCCTCTTAAAACTTCCCAAACAACTCATACCTCTCTTTGCTTTAATCAGACAACAACGACAACAACACACCCCCTCTCTCAGAATTCCCAATCCTCTCTCGGTAATTTTTTTGCAGATCTCCATATTCATTATCATTTTTCAACTCCTCAGAAATCCCAATCCCATTCCCCTAAAATTACCGAAATTTCTCTCAAATTTTCACTTTTAGGTTTACACCATTCCTCCCTATCACAGTCCTTCCCTCTTCGATTGATGATCAAGCACCAGATGGATTTGTCAACATCACCACAGTTTCTGAAAAAAGTGTTTAAGGTTCCTGATCTTTCATTTAAAACTATTATTTTATCAATTTCTTTGCTCTATGATTGTTTCCTCTTTGACGTTTTGATACTGCTTAGGATAAGGATTTTTTGATTTCAATTTTTTCCTCTTTCAACTCTCGAGAAACCCTAAACCCATTCCCCTAACATTACCGAAATTTCTCTCTAATTTTTGCTTTTTAGGTTGACACTATTCCTCCCTACCACATCCCTTTCCCTTTTCGATGATTGATGATGAAGCACCAGCTGGATTTCTCAAATCTCCAACACAATTTTTGAAACAACGAGTTTAACATTACCGCTCTTTGATTTCTAATTTCAATTATAACTTTTTATTTTATCAATTTGTTTGCTATATGATTGTTTGTTTTTTCACGTTTTGATTATTTAGATTTAGAAATAGAATTATAAATGTTGCAGTGTTACAAAATCTGGCCTTACTGAGGTTGTTGTATTATGCAGAATTAGAATGATAATAATGTATCCTGTCTTTGATTTCTAACCTGATTATTGATTATATAATACATATATATTATTATATTATGTATTATGTTTTATTTGTAGTTTATCATTTATCATTTACATTTATTTTTTATAGCATGGACTATATTAAAGTTCTATATAAACAGGGCTCTATCTTCAAAGATACTACACCCAAACCCAAACATCCTTTCTTCCTTAGTTTTTCTTCAAGGCACTTCCAGCTTTGCACCATAGTCCTCTCTCCTTTCATCTGCTGCCTATTCTTAACCTGAACCATGGCCAGCCAATCCATTTCTCAATTTGATTCTTCACAAACTTCTTGGAATGTCAAAGTTAAAGTAATTAGATTGTGGGTAGTTTATGACTTCAATAGAAAAACTGTGCCATTTTCTGTTGAGATGGTCCTTTTAGATGCTGAGGGGGGGAGAATTCACGCAACTGTGAAAAAAACACTGATTTACAAGTTTCAAAATGATATTACTGAGGGTAATGTTTATTTGTTTGAGAATATGGGTGTTGCATCATATGGAGGTAGTTATAGGACATCCCACCATCCTTTTAAACTAAACTTTCAGTTTTCAAGCAGAGTTGTTCCCCTTCCTAATGCAATCATTAATTTGTCTCCCTATCATTTGGTTCCAATATCTGAAATTGTTGGTGGTTCGTATGACACTGATTTTTTGGTTGGTGAGTCTATTTTTAAATTTATTTTCGGCAATCACGATATATCGACAACTCTTTCGCATTATTTCTTTTACATATTATAATGAAATATTGGACTTTTTTCAGATGTGATTGGTGTTTTGACCGGAGTAGGAACAGAGAGGGAGGTTGGGGGGAACTGGGACAACCACCAAGTTGAATGTCATTGCTTTAGAAGCTTCTGGGTAAATCATGTTTATTAGTCTTTAATTTGTTTTTGATATCATTAGTTTTCGTTTGCTGAGAAAAAAATATCAGCTTTTTATTACTAAGTCCAATGTATTGTTCATGTTAAGTTTTAGTATTAAGTCCATGTTTTACTTTTTCTTTCAAAACTAAGTAAACTAATGAAGTTTTCATGGGGTAAAGTTTTCTTTTCTTAGTTTAATATAATATGAGTATCTCACTATTAGTATTCCTTCAAACTTTATGCCCCTCTTTTTATCTGTCTAGCCATAAGATTCAATGCACCCTTTTTGGAAGCTATGTTGATGATCTCAACACTTTTATGGCATCTGGTGATTTGCAAAATGCTGTAGTTATTATACAGTTAGCTAAGGTGAAACTTTTTCAAGGTTAGTATCTTAATCATGTTGACAAATCTCTCTGTTTCTATCTTTGTTAACATTATTATAATAAAATACATTGTGATTTAGTTGTTGATATCGAAATTGTAGATAAAATACACATTCAGAATTCAATGGGCTGCACTAAAGTGGTGTTTAACCCAACATGTGTTGATGGTGTCCTGATGAGAAACAGGTGGTTTACTTTGACGTAGTTAATGATTTTTTTTATTACGTTCATAGTTTTTGTTACTTAAAAAATTTCTAATATAATCAGATTTCATTTATTTCATTTTGGTAATAGCCTCACTGAGAATGCCGATTCTCCTTCACCATTATGCATAACACCACTCAATGCTGAGCCAAAGATCGATCCTTCAGATGAATTTCTGTACAACACACCAAGGACAACCATTCAAGGGCTCAAAGATTGCACAAGGGTTGATATCTATTTTATAAAAGACAATTTTAAACTTCAGATTAACAGTTTTTACTTATTAATCAATAGCCACTTTTTACTTAACGGGTTTGAAATTTTGTTGTTGTAGGAATCGGTCTTTGTGGTACTAGGGACTATTACACAGATTTTAAATTCTGAAAATTGGTGGTACACAGCTTGTGTTTGCACTAAATCTGTTTATCCTGACTCAAAAATGTACTTTTGTGAAAAGTGCAATAAGCATATCATGAAAGTGTACCCAAGGTATTCAGTTAGCCTTTTCTTTGTGGTAACATTGTGTGATAAATTTTTTTATTAGCTTATTCATGATTTATAAAATTATACACACTAAACTTTGTTTAAAATTTCTTAGGTATTGTATCAAAGTCCGAGTCATTGATAACTTTGATTGTGCCACATTGGTGATATTTGATCGTGATGCAAGTGTCCTATTTAACAAATCTTGTGCTGCAATGCTTCAAACACATGACAGGGTATTCTTTATCTACATTATTTAATTCATAATGAGACATATTTATGAAATGTTTTATTTACTTTTTAAGGTCGTAATTTTAAATTTTATTGCAATCTATGGTAGACTGGTGGAGATGGAGTCCTTCCTCCTGAATTAATGGCATTAGTGGATACCACCATCCTTTTCAAGGTTGAGACCAAACCGGTGTTTAGTCCACGGTTTGAACAATCATTTAGGGTTCGTAAAATCTGCACAAGTGAGGTCATTATCAATCAGTTCAGTCAAAAATGGGACAAGGAAGAGGCCATTTTTTTAAAAAATAATAATGTAAGCTGATTTTCGTTTAAATAGTAGTAACAGTTACTTTTTTTTTACCAAACAGTTGCATTTTTAAAGTCATAAACTTACTTGGTTGTTTTTTTGTAGGAAACTAATTCCTTGAGTGCCTTGGTGGGAAAGGGAAAGGACAAAGTTGGTGTTTCTGATACTCATGTGCTTTCACAGGTATAACTCAATCTCAATAATCTACACTAATACTTATACTACTAAAATAACAAAAGATATATCCTGAAAGTTTTCCCATTCTTAATGTATAGCACTTATAGTTCTACAAATACTATTACTAATAATACAATAACTAATCTATTTTCTTACATAGGGTTTGGAATCTTTATCTGGCAATGAAGGAAAAGGAAAGGAGAAATTGGATGAAGGTACTGCCAGTTGTATCTCCCAGGTATAAATACTAACCTTAAAAAACACTTTATATTATTATCTTTTTAATGGTTTAAAATGCAATTCATGTGTATCGAAAAAGACACATCAGATTCTGATTCTTCAATGATTATAATCCTATGTTCATCTTCATGTTTGTAGGATTTAATGCCTCAATTTTCACTAGCTGGGCTTGACGATGAAGTTGAGATACTTCCACCACCCATTGATAGCATCACTAGCTCAGTCAAGAGAGGTTCCCCAAATGAAGATGCAAATGAAGATCATAACCTTCCCCTCAAACTGCTGAAGAGGGCAATTAAGATAGAGAAGATTTAGTACCTACACATGTCAAAAAAGGGTTGTGTTCTTAGTGAAGATTCAAATGGATTTTGCTATTTGTGGTCTGCTTTGTACTCCTCTGTTATGTTTTGTTTAATTTATGTTGCTCCTAGGTTTTGTGATGTGTCTAGCCAAACAACACTTTGTTTCCTCATTTTAGATGTTGGAAACAATTTGTTCCTAAATGGCAGTTTCTATCGGTCTCAAATTTCAGTTTCTATTACCCTATGTTTGCTTTTCTTATGTACCCTTCTTTTGTATCCAAACTATATTATGATATTAATGACCAGGGGCTTTTAGTTTCAGTAACCCAATTTGCATCTTTGTACTCTTATGTTATGTTTAACTTATGGACCTTAACTTTAAGTGTTAACACAATCGGTGCATTAATATCAAAATACATAAAGTGCAGTTATATAATATATAGTTTAGTAAATATATCAGTATATTATGTTTTAGTAAACTTATATACTAAAACTTATATTATTTATATATACCAAAGTCCTTTCATACTTAGCATTTTTAACATAATGGGAGTATATTCTTTTTTTGGTAAAATGGGGCTATATTCTTTTGGAACACCCATATAGTCCATTTTGAAATACGTTTTTTTAATTAACTTACCAATAATGGTACAAACAAAACTTTACATTAAACCACCGACTAACATTCAACATTCACACAAAAAAATTTTGGAAACTAGACTTTTTTTAATTCACTTACCAAGTTTTGTATGGACAAAAAAGATACACAAACAACGGTAATAGGACTGTTTAAAATATCCTTGGTTATTTATAAGTTTGTATTTCGACTCTATCATTTACTGTTTTATAGGTCTAAATCGAATAATCGAATTGTTAATAACAAATGGGTGCAACATGTCAATAGCATACAAGTATCTATCTTACGAACTACTAGGGGAATGCCCGTGCGTTGTACGAGTTGTTGTATAATATCGTTTTAAAATTTTATGAAATTTTTATATAAAGATATATAATTTTAGTGATATACATTATGTATTGTTTTTTTTTCACAAAATACAATATGTATTCTAAAAATATAGTATAACATAAATATATTGTTTAATTTTTTTAATATTCAAAAGTTATTTATTTTAAGCAAAAAATATTATATAGTGTATTCTCTTTTTAATATGTTTAATTGATGGGCATAAATTTTAAAAATATATGCAGATGAGTATGGCAAAACATATATCATAGAAAAAAAAAATATAATCATCTTTATTATTTTCTTTCTTTGATCTTTATCACCAATTAATAAATCATAAATTCAAAGTAAAACTATAAATTAAATTTAAAATAAAATTTTAATTAAAAAAATATTATTTAATTATTTATCGAAATAAATTTATTTAATTCAAAGTTATAATAGGAAAATAAAAAAAAAATATTTATTTTTATTTTTTCTAATGAAATGAAAATTCCAATTCATGATTTTTCAATGTTTATAACTTGAAAGAATAATATTAAAATATACACAATTTCTCAATACCTACAACTTTACAAAAAATTGTGGCCCTGTTGCATTATTCACTACTGATCCAAAATTGTGCAGCCCTTTATCTTTTTTGTGAATGTGAAACCCCTCCCCTTCAATGCATAATTGTTACATAAAAAAGAATTTTAAAGGTCAACTAATTATTATTTTTTATCTCAAAAAAAACTTATATTGTATTGTAATATTTTTAATTCATATAATAAACTATTATAATTATAGTAAATATATTTATCCAACTTACTTAAATTTTTACAAATTCCAATAATATAATTTATTAGTAACAAAGTATATAATTCCAAAAACTATGATATATATTTATATATTTATATATTTATATATATATATATATATATATATATATATATATATATATAGAGAGAGAGAGAGAGAGAGAGAGAGAGAGAGATGTTTTTAAAGAAAAATAGACAAAAATCACAAATAGAAGAATAATCCTCCAAGTAATTTGATCACTTACAATTAAGTCTCCATGAGAAGCATGAGGCACACAACATGATCCAACAATCACATATTGAAGAGTAATCCTCATGCAAGAAAATTGAAAAACCAATTGAAACAAACTTATAAAGTAACAAAGTCATTACGCTACATAAAATGGTAGGAAGAAATAAACCTGATCTATATAGTAGAAACGAAGAAAATAAAATTAAACATTTTTCTCAATAATAATATTAAAATATACATGATTTCTCAATGCCTATAACTTTACAAATAAATGTTGTCTTCATTGCCTCATTCACTAATTGATCCAAATTTATCTTCTTGCCTCTTTGCCTACTTCAAAATTGTCAATAACATGAAACCCTTTACCCATTTTTGTGCATTCCACCTCTTCTTGCAAAACTCACTCCTTTCTTCTACTTCATGTTTTTCATTATGAATTTTGTTGTCAAAACCAATCCCCTCATCATCCAAAAATGTCTTGTTTAAATAGTCAATTCTTGCTATAATTGACTAAAACTCTACATCTTCCACTAATATTCTACTAACTCATGAGTTTATTATCAATTAAAGGAATAATTCATATGAATGCGAAACTTCTCCTTTTCAATGTATAATTGTTACATTAAAAAGAATTTTAAAAGTCATCTATATATTACTTTTAATTAAAAAAGAAATATATTTGTATTGGAATATTTCGAATTAATCCAAATAATTATAATTAGTAAATATATTTTTTTAACTAAATTTAGATTTTTACCAATTCTTATAATAATATAATTTCTTTTGTAAAAAATATATACTTTCAAAAACTATGTTGAGATTTATGCTTTAAAAAATGGAAAGAAAACAACTCTACCTCTTCTACTCATTTCATACTAATTTCTGAGTTTATTAGCAATTAAAGAAATGATTCAGATTCTTAAAAAAAATTAATATAATGTAAAATAATGAATAACCGTTAAACTAAATTTAATGTTAATAGTCCACTAACTATTTTATATTTTAAAGATAGTTTTAGATTAAATTTAATGAAACATATATTATATTATATTATAAATATATTGTTAATTGTTATTATTATTTCAGTTTTTCCATCAGAAATTAGAAAATATCATTTTCATAAAAATATAAACATAGTTAAATGATATTACACTATGAGTATCATTTCATAAGGTAGTGACAATTATTAGATTTCATTAAAAAATACATTTTAATAGTTAACTTTCAAAGAAAATAAATTTAAAGTTAGAAACCTTTCAATTCCATAACCGTTGCAACATTAATACAAATCAAGTAATAAAATTATTTTGTTTTTTCTTTGAAAAGAATAATATTATTTTGGTTAAAAATGGTAATAATATATTTTTAATAGTTTAAGAAAATTATTTATTGTTAAAAGGAAAAAGAAATTCAAACATTCACTATTATATTTTTAATTAATTTTGTATCAATTTGGATAATACTATAATTTATTTGTCAAAAAATTATATAACTTCAAATGATATGGATTTTTCTCTTCTTAGAATTTGAGTTACCTAACAAAATGTTACGAATCAAGAAAAGGCAAATACATGCATGTTGTAATAATCTGAGTTCATCAAAAAACATTAATTCGTAAATATTTTTATTCCTCTATTTGAAATTTTATAAATTTTAATAATAATATAGATATAATTTATTAAAATATAGATACTTATTTTAAATAGGATTTATACTTATATTATAGTATCTTGGCAATTGTTATTTTCAATTTCTATATTTCTATAAGAAAATATGATTTTCCTACCTATATAAAAAAGGTTAAATAATAAGCAATTAAAATAATAATATAATAGTGGCAATTATGTGGTTTAATTAAAAGTTAAAGTCTCATTTAAGTGCAAATAATAAATAAATATTTTAATAGTTAAAAATCTTGAAAATCATTGTAGAGGCTCTATTGGGGTCTCTTTTACATATAGATATATAGATTATTTTACGGCCCACTAACTGAATGCAAAATACATGGCTTCTATGGGGAATTTTACCCATATACTATCAAACAACAAACATGTTTATGTGTAAAGATTTGGACAAAATGAAGGGTATGTCTAAAGATCATAGGACCAGGCCGGAAAAATTAAACCCGCACACATAAGGTATATCAAATTGAAACATGATATACCCTAACTCCAGACTTAATATGTAACGTTTATCTTATCAATGTTAATGCTCTTTTATTGTCTTTTTTTATTACACTAAATACAAATAACAGTTCACAAGGACTTTTATCAATGTTAATGCTCTTTTATTGTCTTTAATGTTAATGCTATTTTATAGTGAACTTTTATTGTCTTCAACGTTTGTATTACACTAAATACATTTTCAGAAATTTCACTAAAACAATGTCCTTAGGCAGAAATTAGTTACAACAAATAACAGTTCACTATAAGAAAATATAGTAATAGAGGAATGGCCGGTAATTGTAAGTGAATGGAAAATGGATATTGGATGGCAATGCAAGTTCCCTTTCATAGATAAATAAAATGAATTCCTTTGTTGATCATGAGCTTAAATTATGGTTCCACTTTCTCACCAAAAATGAAAATTCTGCTTCCACAATATCAATATAAAATGAAGATGTACAACATTTGTTTAGTTTTTTTTTTTCTAACAACATATAAAACATATCCCTTTCAAATTGACCATCGACCAAACTCTCTCTTCTTCACTCACATGCCTCTCTCATTTTTCACTCTTCCCAACCGTATATTTCCTCTCCTATGTATCTTTTTTTCTCCCACAACTCCCCAGCCTCTTCAAACTTCTCAAACAACTCATACCCCTATTTGCTTTAATCAGACAACAACGACAACAACACACCCCCTCTCTCTTTTCAGAAACTTGCAGAAACTGCCCCCCTGTATCAACGATTTTTTCCGGTTATCACCATGAACCAGCAGACAATGATACCCTCTTTTTCCACTCCTCAGAAATCCCAATCCCATTCCCCTAAAATTACCGAAATTTCTCTCAAATTTTCACTTTTAGGTTTACACCATTCCTCCCTATCACAGTCCTTCCCTTTTCGATTGATGATCAAGCACCAGATGGATTTGTCAACATCACCACAGTTTCTGAAAAAAGAGTTTAAGGTTCCTGATCTTTCATTTAAAACTATTATTTTATCAATTTCTTTGCTCTTTGATTGTTTCCTCTTTGACGTTTTGATACTGCTTAGGGAACAGTTACAGTTACACTACCAACAAAAGCGATCTTTCTTCATTTTTTTGGGAGAACTACTTTCTTACCAATATCAAATCTCTCGCTGGAACCATTGGGGGCTATCAAAAGTGACAACATGAAGCTTCCATAGCCATAAGTCCATAAGGGAACAATACAGGACACTCAATCTTTATCGGGTAGTTGTGACTATAGGTACTTAACTTCCCTTTTGGCCCACGTTTTTTCTTATGTCTTCAGCTGCAATAACTTACTTGCTCTGTTCTTCTACATTCAATAGGTGTAACAATGGACCATCCTCATTCCAAATTTGCAAGGATGAAGAGGAAACATGTTTTGATGGATAAAACAAAACAAAAAACACTTTACTTTCAGGTTGGTAAAAACTTTCCTTACATTTTCCATGGAATAACTTGGTTTAGGGTTGAATAACAACTTTAAAATATATTTAATTATATATAAAAAAACTCATTGTTATGATATTATTTTTTTTAAAATACTAAATTGTTTACCTATACTTTTTTATGTCACAGAAAATCTCAATCCATCCAATTCTATATCCTCTAATCTTGACGTTGGTAGCAATAATTCAAATCGAGTTCCTCTAACACCATTGTTCAGTTGTAAGTCTTCATTTTTTAGCTTCCATTTGACAAGTCTTTTATTTCCCTTTTCTAGCTTCACTATTAATTTGTAGGTATGTCTACTTATGGAGATACTTCCGTTGGGAACCTTAGATCAAACCCCATTGGTTTGAGGGGAAACATAATACCTTTGTCGCCTTTAAATGCCATGCTGAACATAAATTGTTCATTCAGATTCTGGATTGCCATTCAAATTTCAAAGAAGGCAATTTTCTATAAGCCTTTGTTTTGCTATGACAATCAACAAGAGCCAAGGCCAATCTCTTTCTAAGGTAGGATTGTATCTGACAAAGCCTGTTTTTACACATGGCCAATTATATGTTGCTCTTTCAAGAGTAACAACAAAAAATGGCTTAAAGATGTTGATTTTGGATGAGGATGGAAATATGTGTACTTCAACAACCAATGTTGTCTATCATGAGGTCTTCGAAAATCTATAGAAGGTATATTTTATTAATTCATCAAATTTAATACGTTTAACTTTAAAAAATTAATTTATTATAGATTTCATAATGTCATATTTCATTTAACTTTAAATAATAATTTTTTATTTTTGCAGGAACTTTGCAGAAATATTGAAACATTTATATCAGCGGTCTTAGGAATTTATTTTACTTCATTCTCTTTTGAGTTTCCAAACATTGGATATTATGGTTTTTATTTGAATGTACCATATTGAGTTTCCAAACATTGGTACAAAATGGTTTTTATTTGAATGTAAACGCTACATGTTGGTTAAACTTTTTAATTATCTACTCAATGAAATTTGTTCAACTATATTAATGCGATATTGAAATATATTAACAATATCATTTGATATCAAACAAAATAAATTTTCAACATATTTCTCCCCGTGCAACGCATGGGTGACAAAACTAGTATTTATACAATTGGCGGATGAAAATCACAAAACTGATAAAGTGCTTATCTAAAAAAACAATAAAAAAAAAACTGATAAAATTGAAAGAACAAAAATATAATTAAAGCTAAATAAAAAAAGAAGGAGCGACGGTGGCAAATGTTGGTGAGCTGGATCATCACCGTTAAAGCGAGATGGTGTAGCATTTTAAGGTGCACCATCGCTGCACCCAAGTAAAGCAGCGCATAAATAAAGAGAAGCATTGATAATTCAGCGGTTGGTTTATCTTCTTCTTCTTCTTATCCCTTCGAAAGAGAGACAGATAACAAAACAATGTGGCTTCTGCAGCTCCCCGCCGCGAAGCTTTCAACTCCATTCCTCAACAATGGATTGGGAAGCCTCACCCATCTCTCGAAACCCACTTCCTCCATCACTCCAACCCACACACATTCCTCATCACTCACAATCAAAGCCATGAAGACATTGGAAGGAAAAGTAGTGTGCTCAACGAACGATAAGACGGTGGCAGTGGAAGTGACACGGTTGGCACCTCACCCGAAATACAAGAAGCGAATTAGGATGAAGAAGAAGTATCAGGCTCATGACCCTGATAATCAGTTCCAGGTTGGGGACATCGTTCAACTTCGTAAGACCAGACCTATCAGTAAGAACAAGACTTTTCTCGCAATTCCTGCTCTTAAGAGACAATCCAATAACACTTCTGGTGATCTTGACATTCCGCTTGAGTCTCAACAGGAACAGGAGCAGCCAGTGCCTCAGTCTTAGGCTTGCAATTTCTTACTGTTACTCTTTACTTTTTGTCTCAATTGTTTTTGGTTTGCTTTGCTGTTTAATGTTCTGTAATTTGAATTATTTGGTACTAATATAATGAAATTGAGAAATTGGTGTCGTGGCTTTGTTTGTTTCTGTGGTGAAAAACTCTCAATTAATTATTATTGTGTGTCATGTGAGTCTATTGTTTATTGAAATTTTGGATACTGTAAACCCCTAATGTAAAGTTATGGTTGTGTTATTAGCTTGAGAACTTCAGTTTTATATTGTGAGGGACAGATGTTTGATGAAATGTAGCTTTAGGTTGGTGATGAACCACTAAAAGTAGATGGGTTCAAATCAAAATATTTTGGTTTGCAATTGCAAAATATGTTTGCTATGCTTCATATTATGGTTATTTTGGGTTCAAATATTGTCACATTAAGCTAAATATACACAAAACAGATATGCCCATTCTATGTCAATGCCTGCTCTAGGTACTAATTAAGATTTAAGCCACAAAGTATTGCAACTCTGTTTACCGTTCACCCCAACTCTTGGGGAAGAATTGCTCCACTGATATTGGGTGACAAGCATATTAGCTAGTTGGTTTTAGCTTTAGATAGCTCAGTAAAGGATCTCTTTGAATGGATTGTGGAGATTTCACTAGACTTTCATGTCACATGAGAGAATCCATATAGTTCCCAACTTTCTTCGGTACAAACTGCATTGGTAATGGTAAGTATGCTTTTTTTACATAAAAAAAAATGGTAAGTATGCTTTTTGTGTTTGTTTCCACCAAAATTTAAGACAAATTAGTCCCAAACGTTTCCACACAGTTTCCTTGTACTCAAGATCTTTTCTGATAGAAATGATTCTATTTGGTAAGCCCGAACTTTCTAGTTTTTACATCCAGTATTATTTTTTCTTACAAGTCTTGTTTTTGAAATTTGATTACCAAGTATGTAGTATCGACACAGACACGGATATCGGACACGACATGGATACAGACACATACATCAATTTTAATTTGAAAAATACAAGAATTGAAGTGGTGGTGTCCAACACGATATGTGTCGGACATTGGATGCGTCTTCGACCGTAAGTATTGTGCTACATAGCCAATATAATTAACCTGCCGTGGCTGGTTTTGCTTGTTTGTTTGTAATTTAGGCTGTAAAAATATGTCAGCATTTGCTTTCTACATCAGAACTCATGCTCAAAGTCACTTCTCATGAGTGACAATCGTTTTCACTGGAAAATTAAAAATATGATCCATCAGATCAACCATATAAGCCATAAGTACGAATAAATAAACCACATAAGGAATTAACAAATGATAGTTATATACAAGACATTGTTCTAAAGCCTTTTTGTCTCTCTTTCAACCTATGCAGATGCAGACACATAAACAAATGTTCAATCCAAACCCTCCTTTCTATTGGAATAATGAACCTCTTAAGATAAGGGGATATGCAGAAGCTATATTTGTCAAACCGAATACTAACCAAAAAAAAGAGACAGAAAACCAAAGATTATCGCAGACAATTTAAAAATCTATCTAGGAATTGTCTGATTTTCGATCACTAACCATCTTCACAATGTAAACTTGTTCTGATATTTCTCAATGTACAAGATATAAGAGAGTTGACCGAGTCCACAGACTCCATTGTTAATTTGGCAGTAGGAGAAGCATTGGTAAGAATCTGGAATGCAATTGTAAACAAAGATCCAGCCTCTGTATTTTTCTCTTCTAGCCTTGAAGTAATCACCATTGGCCTTGACTCTAGGCCATCATGAATAATTGAAAATCCTGAGGGCAGTATTGCAAGATTGCTAGAATCACATCCAGTCATCACAGACTGAATACCAGTAATGTCCACAGGAGCATACACTACCATTGACTCATAAGAATTTGTGCAGCTATCTTGTAGTATCCACATATGGTTTTCTTTTGATTTCATTGTCTGCAAAATGAGGGGGCAAAAAATTCCCATATTTTAAATGCAGCTTACATTTCTTTTCAATGGGTGTTCATGGGTCGGTTTGGATCGGATTTGACCAAATCCGTTGCCCGAACCAATGATAATTATTCGGTTTGGGTTGGTTCGGATTTTACATTTTTTCCTCAAAAATCCAAACCAAACCGAACCGATATTGGACGGGTTGGTTTGGATTGGGCTCACGGGTCATTCACTAAAATATTAATTTTCTAAAATATAAAAAAAAAAACATTTTTTTATGATATTCCAACACTTTAAATAGGTAAAAAAATTGAAAATCACACGAAATCAAACTCAAATCCACTAATAGTCTTTCCATTCATAGTATTAAAATTTTACAACTTAATCATAAATTATTAAAGTAAAAATTCTAAACAAATAAAATCGTGTGCATCTAAAATTACAAAATTGTTATGACGTAATATGGGTTGGTTCGGGTTCGCGGATTTGATTTTTAAAATGCGTTACCCGATCCAAACAACTACGAGTTGGTTTGGATTTGTTCGATTTTGACCCGAACACGAAAAATATCCGAACCAAACATATCGGTTTGGATTGGATCGTGGGTTGGTTTGGATTTGCCCGAACCACTGAACACACCGGTGTTAAGTATTGAAATGTGAGTAGCTTACTTGTATGGTCACAGCATTGCCACGGTCTTGTCCTTTGGCTAAATTTGCAATTGACTGCACAGTCCCACCACTAGACATGATATCCCACTGTGAATTAATTGATAATTGTCAACAGTCAACACAATGACCCTTCCAAATTAATCCATATAATTACTCACCAAACTGACAAAAGAAATATGAAGGAAAAATAATTAAGTACCTCAGTGCGGTGAGCTTCATCCCTCAAGAAATCAAACAAGACATTAGGAGATACAGGCAACCATACTGAAGAAACTGCGCACAATATCAACCCGAGAGGTTCGCCGGGATCATTCAAGTTCTTTCTAGAACTAATCCTTATGTCTTCACCAGTTTTACTTGTAACTTTGGTCCATGTATGGAAGCTTGAGGCGCCAATTGCTTGGCAGAAACTCCAATTCATCCTTTGTGCCAACTTCAAAATGCTTTTTCTCCCAGCCAATGTAGCAACACCTGACATTTTATTTTTTATTACTAATAATCTGTTTAGTTTACAGATAATTAGTGAATTGGAATTCATTACTACTCTACTCACCAGTTGAGTCCTTCATGGGAACGTTTGTTGCCATGAAGAAAACTAGACGTTCACATTGAAGTTGAAGGGTCGCAATCCAGTGCCTTGCCCCAAAGGCTAGGCCACTGTTAACAATGGTCCGATACATTGAATGGACTGTGCTTTTCTGGCACTCTAAGTGCTCCACCCAGGTTACCTAATTCAAACCATATAAAAAATCATTATACAGACAAAATAGTCATCTGTTTAAACATCTCCACAAAACACTTGTAAGAAAATTAGTAAAGGAACTTTTCAATTATGAAACTCTCCTAAGCTATCATCGGCTATAAGCTAGCGGTTTGGTCTTGCAAAATAGAGCCTAAGTTGAAAGTTATCAAACTGCACCTTAGCCCAGTTTACATTTTTTAGTTCACTAATTCTAGTTATGTTCAATATCCTCCTAAGAAATTGAATGCAATTTTAATTTCATAAAATATGAGGAGTGTAATTACGAACAAATAGCCAGAACTTGAGTTTTTTTGAAACTGCAATTAATTGCTTCAATTCTTACCAGTGAAGAAGGTAGCTAATAGTGGCCACGAAATGCATCCTTAATTAAATTACATAGGTCCTACTCCTACCAACAAAATTGGACTCAATGTTATTCATACACGAGTCTACTAGTAGTATACTAGTATCTAATTACTGTTGTACGTACTCATCCTCCGTCTCTATTTTTGTTTGTCATAAATTAATTTTCCTCTGTTTGGGGGCTTGCACCGACTATAACACTAGTAACCAAAACTTTTTCTAAAAATAAAAATAAAAAGTAGCTGTAATTTATATGGGTCCAAAACTTTAAATGAAATGTAACAAAATAAAAAAAGAACTTTTATTTAGTACATACTTTGCAATGGCCATTTGACTTATCCTCGATGATGCAACCAGATGGGCGTTTTCTGCATTTAACGAGGGAGGCGTCAATGTTGTCTTCTACTTTGTCTATGGATACATCAACAATTGCCCACTGCTCAGCACTCAACTGTTTGCAGTATCTAACAAAATAGACTTCTCTTGTGGGTACCATTGGAGTCAGCATTTGCAGCTCAGCAAACATCTGTATAACCAATACACAATATTAACGTTAGAGTTTTCTAATTTTATTATGTCATAAAAAATTATGCTTTCTGCCTCCAGTACTTCCTTGGAGAACTGTACATATCTAAGGACTTCCACGAGGTCGTCATGTTTGCATTGCCATCTTCAAGTATATTTTTTATATAATGAATAAAAGTTATAAAACAAACACAGCTTATATGCATATATATATGGATTTATAGGTTGGCATAGCCATATATGTAGACTATATGAGGAAAATCTTTTCCAGGCATAAAAGGACATGCATGGAGAAGGGGAGAGAGATTTCAGCTGGGACCAGCTAGGTGCAGTGGATGAGATATGGAAGAGAGAAAAGTGCCAAGTGTTACTAACTAAATGACATTCAAACTTCTGTATTTTATGTGTCTTTATCAATATTTATTTATGTGTTATAAATACATAAAAGTAACCCAAGATTAGTTGGATGAAATGGTGCAGATCTCTTCCGGCTTAACCAAATGTATTGTGTTCGAATCTAGCCTTGAGAATGCAACAATGATTAGGTAGGATAGGATGAAATTTTCAAATACAGGAAAGATAGTATTAAATAGGTAGGATAGGATGAGTCAAAAAAAAAATAAATAGGTAGGATAGGAACCATTCTTTTGTCTTGTTTATCATGCAATGCATGGTAGGACCACTTTGAGAAAATAAAATCTCCATATCAATAAATCCACGTACGAACTGTTCCTTTCTGATTTACAGCAAGAAATAAATTTGAATCAACACATAAAAAACATATGGAAGAAGCCTAGCAGGTCGGCAACCCTTACCAGCTGCACAGCACCATTCCTGTTAGATCCTTCTCCATTGCATATAATGTCAACTGTTGCCGCCTTTGATATTAAACACGGAAACATTTCCTTCCATTGGTTCTGCAACAAGCTTACAATCATAATAAATATCCTTTAACTTATACAAGACAAAAGTAAATAAATATTTTCTAACCTCCAACATTAATGTTATAAGAAACAATGATATTAATATACATATATGGTTAAGGAATTGACTATGCAATATTGATGTCTTACAGCATCTAGAAAACATTGGAGAAGACGAGGGAGATCAACAAAAACAACTCCTGTTTCTCTTGAGGCTTCAATGGATCTTTTTGGTCTTCCACTGTTTGAATTTTCTGTTGTACAGTATTCCTTCATATATTCATCATAATTAAGAATTTCACGACCAGTTTCAAAGCTACGGAGCCACAATGGTTCCCCTTTAGTAGCCATTTTTATGAGCTCCTCCATTGCTTGGTTCACTACATCCATTATCCTTGACTCATCAAGTCCAAAAATTCCAGTATAAAATTCCAAAGAGCTTCTATTCTCTTGATTTTGACCAGCAGAACAAGAAGGGGATGTTGTCCCTTTCCCTATAACTGCTCGGAGCTTCTCTACCTACACATATACTACATGTTAATTAAGATTTTATAACTGAAAATATTAAATTAAATAAGAAAAAGCTATAAACTAAT
Organism: Astragalus membranaceus; assembly: GCA_039519185.1. NCBI lineage: Eukaryota > Viridiplantae > Streptophyta > Magnoliopsida > Fabales > Fabaceae > Astragalus > Astragalus membranaceus. The sequence goes on along the minus strand of CM076846.1, from coordinate 224,639,673 downwards.
TTGAGTTAGTTTAGAGTTTAAAGTTTAAAGAAACCTCAGCTTTGAGTTTAGCATTTTCAATGCGTAGTTGTTGTTCTTCAGTTGGCATTGAACCATCTTTGCTTGTAGTGGGGACCCCACAGTTGGGGCAACAAGCTTTGTTTATGGTCTCTCTTAGGCTCTTATTTTTATCCCTTAGTTTCTCTATTTCTGTCTTCAACAAAGAATTTTCATGACGCTCTTGTATTGCCTATAAATTGTCAACATATATATGGATAATTAAATAACTGAATACCGGTTCCGTCCCAAAATATAAGCACTAAAAATACATGTATTCGGACTAAAATTGAATTGTGTACCTTGATTTGGGTTCGGCGATTTTGGAACCAAAACTTGACTTGCCTAGGTGCAAGGCCTAATTGTTTACTAAGTTGTTGTCTCTGTTTTTCATCAGGATGTGGTGATTCTTTGAAAAGCCTGTACATTCATAATTCATGATTGTCTATATCAGCTTTTCTTTTTCCTATTTAACATCTTTCACAACTTGCAAGACAAGTTTCAATTCTTATATATATGCAGGGTGTGTGGTCCAACAAATAGAGTTTAACAATGCAAAGTGCAAACACAAAGTACATCTCTTGAATAAGAAGAATACAGCACAAACTAATCAACAGAAAAGTGGAGAACAAAAGTACTTTAAAAATAACATAATGGTGAATGGTGAATGGTCACGGATGATTCAATAATATTCTCTGGATCTCTTTTTGATTAAAATATCCCTATTATAGTAATCTCTATTAGACATACTACTATAAATAGAACGGTATTGTATTATTTAAAAATAACAAATGTTACAAGACAAATTAAAATTTTCTAAAGTGACATGATGAAGCAGAGTAGTTAGTTAGTTGTCTGCCAAACAGAATACGGTACAAGTATGTATATGTATATACGAGAATAGATTAGAGAAGAATCGAAATTAAAAAGAGAGAGAGTATTTTTACGCACGCTTCCATTACTCTGATCTGCTCAGCGGTGTGTCTATGATATTTCTTCCTTTTCTTCTTCTTGTGCTTATTATCCCCATCACCATCATCATCTTCATCTTCAAAATCATCTTCTGATCTTGATCTCGTTGGACCTGAGTTCTCACTGCTAATGATATCTTCAACGCGCTGATCAGCTCCTCCACCACCAGTACTACCCTCCTCTCCCTCCTCCACCTCCATATTAGAAGTCCCCCCCTCAGCCTCTGAAACCACCCTACCATTGCGGAAAATCCCAGCCTGAGATAGAGAAAAAACAAAATAAGCCGGAGAGAGGAAATGAAAGTGAGTAGTTTATAGGTTACTTACGAGGCTAAGAGAGAGAGCTGGAGAGGGAAAAAAGTCCTTGACGCGAGAAGTGGGAGGTGGATTGTTGGACATGTCTGCAGCCATTGAAGAAGTCGAGGAAAGAAAGTTGTGTTTTTTAAGGAGCGAAAATGGTTGAGTGAGTAATTTCATCTGCGGTTCGTTCTGTACATTGCATTACATGGAGGGAGTGGCTGGGTAGTAGGATAGAGACGTAGGGAGAAGCGATTGCACGATTTAAGAATATAAAAACAAACGAAGGAACTCGCTCTGCTTTTTAAATTATTTCTAATTTTTTATTTTATTATTATTAATTAAATTTTATATAGTTTTATTTGGTCCTTGTGCAAAATGTGAGAAGCGAGGGAAGAGAGGAGAGAGAGAGAGAGAGAGGACTGGTAGGATTGATTGTTAGATAGAAGTGGTACCAGGGTACAGTCAAGACTCAACTAACATTTAGCAGTTTAATTTATTGTTTCAACGGTTTTCTTATCGGCTCGCTCACTCGGCGGCTCCGTTAACATTTAGCAGCGCACCAACACTAACACCAAATTACAATCACCTAATCTAACCATCACAAATACCGATAGAGTAGAGCAAAAGACTGCAAGTAGCTGTTGGTTACGATCAATGATTTATGTCTAACCACAACACAATTTTAAACTCAATATTCTATGAACTTATACCTAAATTCATGTTGAAATAGAATGCAGAAGTGTACTTTAAGATCTAGGTAATCTTAATGAGAAAGAAAATCAATATTTTGTATTGTCTACAATTGGGGACCATAACCCCTTATTTATAAGAATCTCATGGTCTTTCATGAAGTGTCATGATTATTCAAGTTTACTGACTTCTGTTTCTACCCGTTATAAAAATAAAAATAAGACTCTTGGTATCTACACAATATTTTTCAAGACAATTATATCCTTAACCATAAACTTTATATTAAATAGATCACTTTAATTTGGCTAATTAAAAATTAAAATAATGGTCCTAACACATTTAATTATTACATGTATGACCCAAAAATTTATAACAGTAGGAGGTCCTGGGTTCAAACCTAAAAAACTAACATTTCCCTCTCTCCCACCAGGGCTGTCCCAAACAATTCAGAGGCCCTATTCAAATCTTAAAATTTGGGCCTATAATTGGGCCTATTTTTATTAAATTGGTCTCACATGTTACTCTTTTTTTTAAGATAAAATTAAAATCCACATAAAAATTTATCAAAAATTTATCTTAAAAAATATAATTTTTAAGAAGACATACAATCAACAATTAAAAGCAGTGGAAGCCTCCGCTCTATATTTTGTTTTTGTTTTTTCTATTGATATATAGATATATTTTTGTAACAAATATAGGATAGCATATAGATTATTTGCTAACTTATACAATACAATTGATGGTTGAATGGTAATGGCCGAAATTTTTGAGCGGCCAAAAGTAATTGGGTTCGAGTCTTAGAAGGGAAATTTTTAGGTTCATTTTATTTTTTCGCTAAAAAAACCATTAAATGAGAAAAATCAACGCTAGGGTTTGAAGCTGCAACCTGAACTAAGCAGTAAGGAGGTGCTTAACTGCCGAACCAAAGCGCATTCCATGTCAACCATTCAAATAACGACTTTATATATAATTCTTAGTTAACTTTAGGCCCTAAAAATTTGGCATTGGGCCGGGGCCTGTGCGAAGGCCGGCCATGTCTCCCACCAACATTGCTTATGAAAAAAAAACTTCAAATGAAATGCGGTTTTCTTAAAAAAAAAAATTAAATTTTGTTATAGGCTCATAGCTGTTTTTTTTTTTGAGATTAAACGGGGCATAAGCCCAGGGAAAGATTACACGAGAATCATACGAGGAGTAGAAACTCCAATTACATTAGCAACAACAAGTAATTTAACAATTGTAGGCGGTGATTCAAAGGAAGTGAGGCCCTCTTGAGAGATGCATCCCAGGTTGGCAAGTTCATCCGCTACTCTATTGGCTTCACGGTAAATATGGATGATGCGCACATTAGTGAAGCAAGATAACAACTGCTTAATTCTCCTCAATAGTTGGCGACCGGCAACACTTCCAATACCAGCACCATTAAGGCAATTAACAACAGCAATTGAATCCATCTGAAGTTCAATAGAGTGGTATCCTTTACTAGCTGCAAGGTCAATACCATCCATAGCACCCCATAGCTCAGCCATGTAAGCTGAGGACACATGCAATCGCCTCGAAACACCTGCAATCCAATTTCCAACGGAATCTCGCACTACTCCACCACATCCAGCAACACTCGTACTTGAATTAAAGGCACCATCGATGTTGATTGCAACCCAGCCAACATCAGGCGGCTTCCAGTGCACCAAAAGCTCATGTGGTCGCCGATTGAGCTCAGGGGAAAGACGCCTGCTCAGATGATAATCAATAGCATGCTGTATACCAACGGAATGAATCAAGAACTCATTGAATATGGCCCACACTCGTCTACGTGTATACACTAAACTTGTGGATGAGAAGAGCAAGGTTCAATTTCTACAAAGTGCACTAAATTTGTGTGAAGAGGACCAAAATTTAAATCTTCACCGGCATTAATAGTACCTTGCTATGCACGAGTTTGGCGGAAGCACAATTTTTTAATTAGATAAAGTAGCTATCTCCCATATTTTATACACAATTTTTTAATTAGATAAAGTAGCTATCCCATATTTTATATCCGAAGACAAAGAAACAACTTTTTAACGGGATTACATCGCAGAACTCAATGAGGCCCCCGTGTTCTTGTTAGTGTTAGAGCATCTCTTGTACTCTCCCCAATAAAATTATTGCTTATAAAAAAATATTGCAGAACTCAAGTTGTTATATTTTAGCTTATATGAGCTATTAGTATAATGTTGCTTTTTATTTTTATTAGTATAATAATTAACTAATTTTATTCAAGTCATATGTTCCATTAAGCAGTTGAAATGCAAAACTAAAATCAACGAGGATCATAAACATAACAATCTTCTCTTCTTAATTACTCTTTCTCTCTCTCTGTAGATATTGGCTAAAGTGCATTTTTTTTAATCAGATAAAGTATCTATGACATATTATATAGGCTTAAATATGTTTTAGGCCCCTACAAATATAATGTGTTTTGGTTTAAGCTCCTGCAAAGAAAAAATTTAGTAAAAAGCCTTTGCAAAATGACGTGTTTTGTTATAAGTCCTTCTGTTAGTGAACTGTTAGTGTGACGTTAAAAAAAGCACAATCTGTCTTTCACGTGTCTGTTTTTTTCCAATGCCACGTCATATTATAATATTTAAATAAAAAAATAATTTATATTATTAATAACGTATATTATCAAACCCATAAAATCAACTAAAGGGTGAAATCAAACCCAGAAACAAGATTTAGAAACAAGATTTACAACTAAAGGGTAAAATCAAACCCAGAAAATCTCTGATAAAAAAAAAACCCAGAAAATCAAAAAGGAAATACGATCCTCTTCTTCACCCTAAACATCAAACCCAGAAAATCAAACCCACGAATATCCTTTCTTCTTCTTTCTCAAATTCTTTCTTCTTCTTTCTCAAATCCCTAATTTACAATCAAACCCAGATCTGTTGTTCTTCTTCAATCTTCATTCATCTTCGTTCTTCTTCTTCTTTAAATTGGAAATGCACATTTCGATATTTGTAAATCCAAAAGCTACAACTGCCCATCACGCGTTGTTGTTCCATTCTATGAATATTGTCTCCGTATTAATTCACGCTTCAGTTTCGAAGCTGCGAGTTCAAGAACAAGAACAGATTCATACCATCTTTTTACGTTTCGTTCAAGTTCGGTTTCAAAATTACAAGTTAGAACAGATTCGTTGAAGAAAATGAAGAATCGATGGAAATTTCAACAAAGGTTGAAAAAATTTGGGGGAAAAACAGAATCTTTAGTGAACGGGTTATAGAGTTGGAGGATGGAGAAGATGGAGAAGAAGAGAAGAGGAATTAGGGATTTCCAAATTTGTCTTCAATTTCTGTTTTTTAATTTTTGTCTTTGATTTTCAGAAAAGAGGAAGGTGTTATGTCTTTGATTTTCAGAGACGGTGGAGAAGAAGAAGAGGAACTAGGTTTCCAGATTTGTCTTTAATTTCTGTTTTTTAATTTTTGTTTTTTTAATCTGTTAATTAGTTTCCAGCATGGAACAACTCATGTGGCTTTTAAAACACATGTGCAGGTTGTCAATTTTTTAATGTCGCACTAACAATACTCTAACAAAAAGGCTTATATCAAAAAAGTGTATTTTGCAATAGTTTTTTACTAAAAATTTTTTTTGCTGGAACTTAAACTAAAACACCCTATATTTGCAGGGGCCTAAAACATATTTACGCTTATTATATATTACAAGACAAAGAAACAACTCTTAGCATTGATGGATGCAACCAAACACGAAGAGAGGAGTTATTCATATAAATCGTAAATCTTAAAATTTAAAAAATATTTTTGTGATTTGGTAGTGACCGAACTAAATAGATTCAATAGATATTTCAGGATCACGAGAATATGGATCTAAACAATATAAGGAGCGGTCTAAATATAAATTAATCTTTTAAAGGTTAAGAAAATATGATTCTAATTAAAAAATATAAAGAGACAAAGTATAAAAATAAATTAATTTTTTAAAGTGGTGAAATTAGTAAAAAAGTGAGTTTCATGGGTTAGTGGCGGTTAGATTTTTAAACAAAATACGAAAGAGAAGCCACCAAGATAAGGGTCAAGAAAAAGGCGGGAGTACTCATTAAAAAAAGGGGGAATCGCAAACAATAAATATAAGAAGGAATGCAAATATAAGGAAAAGAAGTATAAAAATAAATTGATTTCCGAACACTAAAACACCCCAAAACATACTGTTTAGCATAATATTTTACGTATTTTGTCAAAAAATGTTTATTTTTTGTTACAAACCGGTTATTGAGGAATAAACTTCATGTATTTTGTTACAAATAATGAGTTTTTCTTCTTCCTTAATTTTTTCAAGTAAAGAGATAAGTAAAAGTTAAAAGATAATCACTCCTCTTTCTCTATTTTCTATTTCTCTTCTTCATTAAAAAAAGAGAAGTCCATTCTCTCTTCTCTATCTTCCCTCTCTTTTTCATATATCTCCCCAACCAAATACAATATTATAGTTGCTTTACGCAAATCAAAGAAACGAATTTATTTTGTTATTTTTGATAAAATTATTAGTATTTTTTTATGATATGATTGGTTAATTATTACTCATTACACTTATTTCCCTTTCTACAATGAATAATCAAAGATATAATTAGAAAGCAAGTAATTAATGTATCTTAAACAATCAAAATAACACATAAAAATGAACAAGTTTGTTCTTAAAATTGACAAGTAAAGAGGAAAGAATGGAGTATTATTACAATATACAAATTCCACCACACTTCAACTCCATAATTAGTTTTGGTGTCATGTGGGTTATGATTAAGTGTATCTGCAATTCAAACCAAGGTAGGGGTGAGCAGGGGAACCGAACCCGCCCGAACCCGCAGCAACCGCAGCTGCAAAAGACGCACGGGTCGGGTTCGATCGGGTTCGCGGGTACGAAGGGGAAACAAGAACGGTTGCAACGGATGTGAACGGGCGGGTGCGGTGGTACTTCAAACCCGCCCGCACAAACCGAACCCGCCCGCATCTGCCTCATTTAACCCTAGGTATAAAATGCTAATGCGCACAACAAACAGTGAAAAGCCACAAACAAACACTACAGTCACTCTCTCTCACTCACCGTTTTCGTCGCACAACACACAAAAACCCACAGCGCCGCAGCTCCGCAGCGCCGCAGCTCCGCTGCCTCCGCAGCTCTTTCTCTTCTCAGTTTATCTTTCTCTCGTCTCTTTCGTTTCACAGTGAGTTTGCACTTCGCACAATCACAAATGGCAAAACCCTAGCGCAGTGAGTTCGCACTTCGCACAATCACAAATGGCAAAACCGCTAATCGCTCCCTTTCTCTCATCTCTAATCGCTCCATTTCTCTCCTTCTCAGTACTGAAACGCAACGCCTAGCCATTTCTTCTCCTTCTCTTCTCACTGAAACACAACCCTAGCCCTTTTTTCTCCTTCTCTTCTCACTGATTGAAACGCAACCCTAGCGCAGGAAGCCAGGAACAGCCCTTTCTCGTTCTCTGTTCATCATCAACATCAAGGTATTCGTTTTTGTTCATTTCTGTTTCATTTTTGTTCTGTTTCTGTTTCTGTTTCGTTCATTTGATCTGATTCTGGTTCTGTTTCGTTTCACAGTGACGCTAATCGTTGCCTTTCTCGTTCTTTCTTCGTCATCAACATCAAGGTATTCGTTATTTTGTTCTCAACTTCTCATTTCCTTCGTTTCTGTTCTTTCCATTTCCTTTTGTTCTGCTTCTATTCATTATTTCGTTTTGTTCTGCTTCTATTCGTTATTTCCTTCGTTTCACAGTGATGTTATTCGTTATTTCGTTCTCATTGCCTGGTTCTGGTTCCATTTCGAAATGTATAATCTGTGTCTTTGTTCTGGTTCTGTTTTTGTTCATTTCATATTTGATATTTGTTAATTTCATTTGGTTAATCTGGTTCTATTTCTCTGTATAATCTGGTTGTTGTATAATCTGGTTGTTGTATAATCTGTTTTTGATCTGGTTGTTGTATAATCTGGTTGTTGTATATTTATTAATTTCATTTGGTTAATCTGGTTGTTGTATAATCTGTTTTTGTTCATTCTGTTTTATGTTTCGTTTTTGTTCATCATTTGATAATCTGTTTTATGTTAATCTGCTTCTATTTGTTAATCTGTTTCTCTGTTGACTGTTCTGGTTCTGTTTCTATTTGATTTTTGCTTCTGTTAATCTACTTCTATCTGCTTGTATTGATGTTCTGTTAATCTGTTTCTATTTGTTAATCTGTTAATCTGTTTCTATTTGTTAATCTGTTAATCTGCTTCTATTGATGTTCTGCTTCTGGTTCTGTTTCTGGTTAATCTACTTCTATTTGATTTTTCAAAACCTTAATTGCTTGGCTTTTTGATCTGATATTTGATGTTATGTTGCAGAGATATACAAGCAAGGTATTGAACAATAACATCATCAATATCAAGCTATTTTGCAGTATTGAACATCATCAACATCAAGGTATTCTTTCAAAATCAAAGGCTTAAGTCTGCTTAATTTGATGTTGTGTTTGTTTGCTTAATCTGCTTCTATTTGATGTTGTGTACTTGTGTTTGTTTGTTTAATTTCAAGTGGTATAAGTCTGCTTAATTGATTATTTCATTTATTTAAAATCAAATGCATCATGCATGAATTTGAGGCCTTCTCTCTTTCAATTCAAGGACCTCAACCTAGAAGACCTCTATGACTATGAGTCAGCTGAAAATATAGTATCAGGTATTTCTTTCTTTAAAATTTCAGTTGTTTTGTTTCTTTAAAATTTCAGTTGTTTCTTTAAAATTTCAGAACTTAAATTTCAGTTGTGCAATTAAATTATTAAACTGATTCTGATTTATTTTTGAATTGTAACAAGAATTTGCTCAAGCACAAAACAGTTCTACTGCTAGTTCATCATCTCAATCACAACCAAATAATGGTTGTGATGTGATTTGAGAAGTTGGTGTAAGTGTTGCTGCTGAACTATTAAATACTAATTATTCAATTATGTTATTCAATTATGTTATTCAATTATGTTATTCTGAACAAAATTATGTTACCGCACTACTAAATACTAATTATTCAATTATGTTATTCTTAACAGGAGTTGGTTTTGGTGTTGGAGATTGAAGTGGAGTTGGTTTGGCCGTTTGGGTGTAGGAGATTGAACATTTGAAGACTTGCATTTGAAGTGGAGACAATGGACTTATTATTTAAGGACTGTTTTGGAAATAGGAATTAGGAAGTATGGACAATGGTATTCTGTTTGAATTATTTAAGGACTGTTTCAGACTTTTATTTTAAGGACTGTTTTGGTTACTGTTAATACTCTATGCCTCTATTTGAATTTCCAGGTTGTGTATGTGTATGTGTTTCCACTTTTCCAGGTTGTGTATGTGTATGTGTTAATGGTATTCTGATTCTAAAGGTTAACATGGATGAATTTCCACTTTCCAGGTTGGATGAATTATGGCTACAAAGTTTAGTTAAATTTGATATCTAGGTATTTCCAGGTTTTGTTAACAAGTAAAAAAAGTTGAATTTTATTGGCCCAATTAGGCCCAACCTGTCCAAAGTTAAAAAATGTAAATTTTTTTTATAACAACTAAATTGAAAAAGGCTTTAAAAAAAGGATTTTTTGGCCCAATTAGGCCCAACCCGCCCAAATCCGCCCGCACCACCCGAACCCGCCCCAAACCGAACCCGCCCCAAACCGTTTGTAAAATTGGGCGGATTTGGGCCTAAACAAAGTGCTTTCGGTTCTACACTTTTTTGGCCATTTGGGCCCGAACCCGCCCGAACCCGCCCAACGCTCACCCCTAAACCAAGGTAGCCATAATATTGTTTTCCCTTTTATCTTGCGAATTCTTTTATATATTTTTTGGAATGGTAGATAACTTGAAGCAATCACATGATTCTAGCACAAACCTAATAGAGAACAGCATTAATTGATTTTGAGGTTACTTTCATACCTCTCTACTTTATCTCTTTTATTCGTCTTAAATTACATGCAGCTTTCTGATCCTCCACTAAAGAAAGCAACAACAAAAAAAACCAAAAGTTTCACAAGAAAGGGGTATATGTTGCTTTCTTTATTCTGAAGCCTTTGTCGGTTTCTTGTAAAATAAGTTTTAGTCACTCTTAAAAAAAACAAGAAACTATTTAGTACTGTGTTTTAAAAATTGAACCAATTAAGCGAATGGTTAAACCGGTTAAACCATAACCCGACACTTTCCACGGTTTGGTTATTTCAGCGGTTCAATACGGTTTTATCCGAGTTTGAACAATTTTAAGCGGTTGAACCATGATTCGGAGGTCTCGCCGGTTCAATATCCAGTTCGGTTTTCAAAACATTAATTAGTATTTAGTCACTCTTACAAGCCTTGTTGGAACGCTCTTTTGCAGTTCATATATAGAACCTAAACAAGATTTAGTGACTCGCAATTGTTGCGAATGGAAGTTGAGGATAGCTGTGTGTGGTTGCCTGAACAACTTGTAGAGCTAATTATGAGAGGGATCTGTTCATAGCACTCAGCATTAAAAGTTTAAAACAAATATAATTAATAAGTTATCGATGAATTACATGTCCCTACAATGTTTACAAATGGATTACAAAATATATTGTCTCTGAAGGTCAAGATGAATAAACGTGTTCCTTTCACGATCTGAATTCGAGGTAACAATCACTTGGCTGGTATGCAAAAAGAATTGCCATTATAACAACAGAAACAAAGGGACCAGCCTTTAAATATCTAACATAGATTGGCTGAAATTTTGCTTTGTAGCACCTACATATATAAGCAATTAATTCAACTAATATAGGCTATTAGTTACTTAATCAATTAGTTCATGTGAATCTCAAAAAGACAGCAGCAGAAGCCCTAACATATATTGATAAAGTGCTTGTGTCCAATTCTAGTGTCCCTCTTCCTTCCAAAAACATGTTGCACCAAACAAAACAAGATCCTTCTCAAATGAAGCATTTTCCTATACACCCTAATTGGCATTGCCTAAGACTAGCAACACATTATTTAGTTAATTAGAAAAATCTAACCACAAAGCTATAAGTCTGTAAATCCCAACACGGCACGTAATTGATCATGGAATTCATATACCACATATATAATACAACAAAATCCTTAACAGAATAATACAAGTTCACGTTGATGTTATATGAATTTTCACTCTTTATACTCATTTATAAATATTTAAACCTTTTTCATCCAACTTTGTGAGACAGTTAGTTTTGAAGAGTAGATGAAAGAATGCCTCATGAAATAGCTGATACCAAATAGTACTGTCGCATACACATATTCAAAATGAAATTATGGAGCATATAGTGTTTCAATGAAATTGATGAGTATAGTATATTTATTTCTACACTTTTATGCACTTCGTCATATGAATGCTATTGCTTATCATTTACGAGATAGACCTCTCATATCTACCTGTCTTGTCTTATGCACTTCGTCATCGTCATGTGGATTTCGGTGCATTGCTGCACTACTAATTGTTATGTGTGAGGATGCTTGGCTTATTGTACGTGAGACAATATCTATTGGCCGAGCTTAGGCGAGACACAGATTTCTACACTAAGTTGTACGATGGGATTGGTAAATACACCGATATGTTGAAATCGTTGATTGGGGACACAAAACTATTATATGGATAATTGGATGACTGTCCCACCATTGTAATCTGACTAGGCATTTTCATTCAGTGGAGATCAGTTGGTGTTTTAGTTGTAAATCAACTAATCATATAAATACAAGTATGTAACCACATCTTAAGTAATGAAATCAGTTTCCACATTATCATATTTCATTCCTTATTATGGTATCATTCGCCACCGATCCTACCACTCTCATCACCGCTTTCCGCCACCATAACTGAACCCTAACTGTAAATCGCCACCGTAACTGTCTCCGATGACGACACCTGAAAACTCACCAAAGAGCACAGGCTTGCCTTCAGCCACTGTTTCCAATTTCCAAGGTGTTACGCACACTTCCTCCACTCATCATTTCGTGACGGGATCCAAACTATCCATCAAATTGGATGATCAGAACTTTCTGCTATGGAATCAACAAGTAGAAAGTGTGGTCAAGATGCATAAGCTCCATCGCTTCCTTGTTAACCCTAAGATTCCACAGAAATATTCCACTGAAGCAGATCGCGTCACCGACGTCGTCTCCGATGAGTTCGAAAAGTGGCTGATCCAAGATCAAACTCTGTTTACATGGCTTCTCTCTACACTCTCTAAAAGTGTTCTCCCCCGAGTCCTAAGCTGTCATCATTCATGGCAGATCTGGGAGAAAATACAACAACACTACTTTGCTCACGTCAAAGCGAAGGCTCGTCAGTTACGCAACGAACTGAAGAACACAAAGAAAGGTTCAAAATCGATCTCTGAATTTCTCACACAGGTGCACACAATCCAGTCCTTCACTCTAGGACAAACCATCTAGAGTTGGATATACATTTTGTGAGAGGGAAATTTTTGGCTAAGGCGCTTAGTATTGTTCATGTTCCTCCTACGGGTCAGATTGCTGATGCCCTTACCAAACCTTTATCAACAACTTAAAGCCAAGCTCAAAGTTGTGCCTCTACCCAACTTTCAGCTTGAGGGGGGAGTAAAGGAGAGACACTCAGATTGCAAGATTCAAGTGCCTAGCCTTGAGGCGCCAAAGCACAGCAGCACAATAAACACTCACAGCACTGCAGCAGAAGATTGCCAAGGCATTAAATCAAACACCTTATGTTCTAGTTAGAAAGTCAACAATATAGCACAGTTGACTATATGCTGATGTGGCACACCATTGTAATCTGACTAGGCATTTTCATTCAGTGGGGATCAGTTGGTGTTTTAGTTGTAAACCAACTGATCATATAAATACAAGTATGTAACCACATCTTAAGTAATGAAATCAGTTTCCACATTATCATATTTCATTCCTTATTAGACACTTTGTACAGGTAGGTATGTGAACCACAAATTATAATTCATTTCTATATTGTGAAAGGTTAGTTAAAATAATATTGGCTAAAATGCTCCCGGGGTCTCTTAACTTAATTTTAGATAACAATTTTGTCCTTTACCAATTTTTTGTCCCAAATCAGTCCTTTATGTTTTAAATTTTAAGCACTTAAATCCTTTTCCGTCAACCTCCATCCAACTCCATTAAAAAAATGTCTATGTGGCTAAATCAATGCTGATATGGAGCAATTTATGCTTATGTGGCTTATCCATGTCACTTTTAATTTAGTTTTATTAAAAATTCAATCTTCTTCAACCTCACACACTCAACACAAATCCAACAACACAACATCAACAACACGACCCATTATTCAAGTTCATTGTGCAGAAAATTGCTCTCTCTTTGTCTCTCTGGAAAACGCATAACACTATGGCAACGAAAACGAAAACGAAAACGAAAGTTCATTGTGCAGAAAAACGAAATTTGAAGACGAAAACATTTTCTAGATCTGAATCTGAAAACGAAACACATCTGAAGACGAAACACATCTCTCTCTCTCTCTCTCTCTCTCTCTCTCTCTCTCTCTCTCTCTCTCTCTCTCTCTCTCTCTCTATGACTGAATCTGAATCTGAAATGGTTGTTCCTTTTTTTATTACATCTGAAATGGTTATTCAAAATCATTCAAAGCCCCAAATCGATGAAGAAGCAGAAGGGAAAACATACGCATCTGAAATGTGTTTCGATTTTGAGTGGGTTTCAATTTCAGAACTGGACTCGGGGAAGAAGAATAGTGATGGCGTATTGTTGTGCAAAAAGGTGTGCAAGTATACACAGCCTTTAACAAGTAATATAATGAAAGTAGAGATCGTACCCACAGGGATTGAATTAATTTCTAAAGCTTAGTTGAGAGTTGTATTAGTGATGAGTAACCAAGTAACAAACAGTAATATTGGATGATAGAGAAGTAAACAAGTTAAATAAAATGAGTTTTAGAAGTAAGTGAGAAAGATAGTTGGAGTGATTTTTACTAAGTAAATCACTTTTGATAGCATTATGTTATATATGATGCTAGAGCACTTGATGCTGGAGCATTAGGTGCGGGAGCACTAGGTACTGGAGCACTTGGTGCTCTTACAATGGATGTTGTAGCAATTGATGCGTGCTTTTCAGCAACTAACGTCAGGGTTTCATTACAAGTAATGTCTAAGCTTTAAATAAGTTCACCCATGTATATGAAGTACCCACAATATCACCCTATGGACTATGCTATCCTATGTCTAGGTTTTAGCATGGTTTTAACAAAAAGTTTTCTTTTATTAAAACTCTTATCCATATTAGTTCTTGAGTTCAAATCAAAAACCATGTCTGTATTTATGACCCTACTTATTCTAAGTGATCAACCTCAAAATAAGTTTGAAAAAATTATAACACAAGAACTAAATTGTACGCATCAATATAACATAATAACCATTTAGAAGTTCATTACAAAGTTTAAGGCAATCCAACTAAAGAAGTTTTTAGTTCATACTAGGCATTATAAGGCATATATAAACAGAAGTAAACATGTTCATGTATTAGATAAAACAAAAAGGAATACAACAAAGTAAAGATTACACGGTTGAAGTTCCTTTGCGTGAATCTTCCTAGCAATGCTCTAGCATTTTCCTCACAGCATACAATCAGCACTAGCAATTGTGTGGAAGTAAAGAAAGAAATTGTCAATTTCCTTCTTGCCTTCGTACAAGAGAGTGTAAAATAAATCTAACAATCTATTTACGTGAGTTTTTTCTAGATGATATGATGCCTTTGAATGAGAAGGTGAAGTTCTTTATATAGGCTCCAAGAATGAGGTTTCCTTCATGAGGGGTTTTGCTTGGAGAAGAAGTTTGATCTTTAATTCCATCTGCTTCAGAAAGTAAATTTGATCTTTGCTTCATTTAAAGAGAAGAGGTCCTCTAATGAATGGACAACTGTCCCTAAGAAATTCAACTTTGTGAGCTATGAAGTCTTCAAAGGAGGCGCCGAAATCTTTTTGCACATGGGCCACTTGCATCTGCCTCTTGAGAACGCCTTATGACGTCATCATTTGGGTGTTGGGGCATTTTGATGTTCCAAGAGTGCTTTGGGCATTATGGTTTGTTCTTCATGCCGGGGAACCCAATGCTGGGGCATTGCAATGTCACCAATGCTGGAGCATCTAATGCTGTAGCATTTGAACAAACACATCAAAATACCAAAATATATGAAACATGCTAAGTTGCTTGTAAAAAACCTTCTTTTGATCTTGAATGTTGTTATCCCTCTATATTCCTATATTTAATAAACATTATTGTTGAGAGTTTCACAATTGTTTAGATTTAAATGCGTAGTTAACTCTATATAAAATAGAGTTATCACACTCCCAAACTTAAACCATTGTTTGTCCACAAGTAATGACACTTGAACAAGACAAAATTTAGAACACATGGTTTGCATAATTTTAGAAGAACAGATCAGCTAAATTCTTTCAAAATAGTTTTTTCAAGAAATTTACCTTTAAGAACTTCATTTCTCTGAATTTTCATCCAATACCTTTGCTTCTACAACATTCAACGCTATTACTGCTCATTTGTGTGAATGTGCTTGCTGAGCTTAGATCAATTCTTAACTAAGTTCAAAAAAAGTTTTCTTAGCTTTAGAAAGAAATAGTTTACTTTTGATCAAGCTAAAGATTTGTCAAAAGGTGGAATAGACTAACAATTTCCTCAAGTAATTGGGTTGGGAGGCTTCAAAGCATAACAAAGGGCTTGGATTAAGTATTTCTAACTTTTGAGCTAATGCGTTAATTTCTATTTTGGTTGTTCCTGAATGCTGGAACATCAAACTCCTTGTAATGCTGGAGCATTGATTGCTGTAGCATTGGATGCTCAAGCTTTGAGACTACACATAGAAATTTAGCTTATATTGCCCTCCTCGCTGACCCCTCATTTTGCATACTTTTTTCTTTGTCTTTTTCTTTTTGTTTTTCTTTTTCTCATGCATTTTTGGAGCGGGTACAGCTTTTGATTCAGGCGAATATAGCTTTACAAGAAATTTGCATTTGTAGTGTTTTTGTGAACCTATTGTATTGGCTTCTCTACAATCATCATACTTAGCCTTAATATCACCGATGCACCCCCAAACTTAACTCTTTATGCTATTCTAGATTTTTAGTAAAAATTTAGCATTGATTTTGGTTCACTAATACTACCTTTAGCATCAGATTTTTTTTTCTAGTTTAGCTAAGTTCCTTTCTAAGCTCATTTTAAGTGTAAAAGCAGTAATAAAATTGATCATTTGTAAAAACAAGGCTGCCGTGTCTTTTTCTTTCAAAAAGGTACATGTTTGTTGGACCCACTTAATATTCACCATTCAAATTGGTTTACTGTTTGTTGGACCCACTCTTTATCCTACTGCTGGTCCTCACAGCTGCAAGCTTCACCTTCAGGTGCGTCAGCATTGGATGTGCCAGCATCAGGTGCACTAGCATCGGGTGCACTAGCATCAGGTGCACCAACATTGGCTCCTTCAGCAACCTTAGCAGCAATTTTGACAGTACCTGCAAATGGTTGTTGTTGTTGTGCTGCTATTTCTCCAGTCCTTTTGGCAGCTAGAGTTTCCATGACCACCTTCATTTTGGCTTCTACTTGGGCAGGGTCAACTTGGATTTGAGATGCTGCTGCCTTAGATTGTTGCTGTGATGCTCCAGTACTAGATGCTGGTGCATCAGTAATTGGCTGCTGGGGTGCATCTCCAGAGGGCTACTTTCCTGCATCTTCTTTTTCAGCTTCTTCTTCTTTTTCCTCTTCTTCATTCTCCGCTTCCTCCACAATATCCTGCAAATTTCTTTTCAAACTAACAGATATTCATCATTTATTCTTTTAGGATCAAAATGAACCCTTCTGTTCCTTACCATAGAGTAATGTAAAAACTTACCTCTCTTCTGATCTGGGATGCCAGCATAGAATTCACGCACCACTTGTTCTACATATGATCCTCTATGTTGAACAAATGTTTCCCATTGCAAGTTGGCCACAGTGGTCGTGAATGATGGATGAGCCTTTGTGAGTTTGAATCCACGTTCTAGTAGCATGTCCATTCCCCAGAAATGTGCTTTGTTTTTTGGAACTGATGCAGGAGCAATTTTGCCTTTCTTAGCAACCTTCTGACTTGATGCTCCAGCATTGGTGGTTGATTTGCCTGAATTTTTGGTAGCGGCTTGCTTCTTTGCCATTGTTGTTTTGGGTGATTTCGTCGAGGTTAGGGTTTTCTCTAGGTTGAAGATGAGTTCGTAATGTAGTGAGAGAAGTGAAACTGAAGAACAATGGTTTTGGGAAAGTGGGTATTTTTTGAAACGTGTGAGGGAAAGTTAATGGAGAGGAGTAAGGTGAGGACGTGGGCGGTGATGGGATAGCTGAGTTACTGTTTAGGTGAAGTGGAGAGCATGCAAGGTACCACGTGGGTGATTTGGTGAGATTGCGCAGAGTGTTTATCCTTAATATCCTTAATTGCCTGGCAGTAAAAATTTTTATGAAGTGAGAATGTTGTTGGCTGAATGCTGGAGCATCATATTTCTTTTGATGCTGGAGCATCATTCTTCTTTCAATGCTGGAGCATCAAATGCTACGGCATTCTCCCTACCTAAAACATAAAATCAACTAAAAATTTAATTAATAATTCAAAATCTTGGGTTGCCTCCCAGAAGCGTTTGATTTAAGAGTCTTCAGTCTGACTACCTCTTAGCTTTGGAGATTTTGAAGATGGATGGTGGTTATTCCTCTCAATCTGTCCACCATAGTACATCTTGACCCTCTGTCCATTAACTTTGAAAGTTGCCTTTGAAACTTCATCAAATAAGTCTACAGCACCATGAGGGTATATTTTCATAAATTTGAATGGTCCTGACCATCTTGATTTTAGCTTGCCTGGGAATAGTTTTAGCCTGGAATTGTATAATAGGACAAGCTCTCCTTCCACTAGCTCTTTTTTTGTATCCTTTGGTCATGCCAAGCTTTTGTTTTTGCTTTGTAGATTTCAGGATTTTCATATGAAAATTGTCTGATTTCTTCTAGCTCATCTAATTGCAGCAGCCTAGATGAACCTGCTTTTGTAAGATCAAAATTTAGCTTTTTGATTGCCCAATATGACCTGGGTTCCATCTCAACAGGAAGATGATGACATGCCTTTCCATATACTAATCTATAGGCTGACATTCCCAAGGGTGTTTTGAATGCAGTTCTATAAGCCCACAATGCATCATCCAAATATAAAGACCAATATTTCCTTGTGGGTCCAACCATTTTTTCAAGTATCCTTTTAATTTCCTATTAAATAATTCTGCCTGTCCACTTGTTTGAGGGTGGTAGGCAGTGGCAATTTTGTGCTTCACCCCATATTTGGTAAGAAGAGCTTATATCAATTTGTTGCAGAAGTGAGAACCTTCATCATTGATGATGGTAGAAGTGCCAAATCTGGTGAAGATATTTTTCTATAGGAACTTGCTCACAGATTTAGCATCATTGTTGGGTAATGCCACAGCTTCTACCCACTTGGAAACATAGTCCACAGCCACCAAGATGTATAGATTTCCAAATGGAGGAAATGGTCCCATGAAATCTATTCCCCATACATCAAAGAGTTCAATCTCTAATATGCTGGTTAATTGTATCTCATGTTTGTTTTAGATATTTCCAACCCTTTGACATTTGTCACAGTTCTTGACTATTTGATATGCATCTTTAAATAATGTTGGCCAATAGTAACCTGATTGTAGTACCTTGGCTGCTGTTCTAGTGCTGCCAAAATGTCCACCATAAGGGGCAGCATGGCAATGATGTAGCACTGATTTCTGTTCTTCTTCTGCCAAGCATCTTCTCGTTAATTGATCAGGACACTTTTTATAGAGAAAGGGATCATCCCAATAGTATTGTTTAACTATATGGAAGAACCTTCTCCTTTGTTGGTATGTCATGTTAACTGCACCACTCTGCTTGCTAAAAAGTTTACTATGTCAGCAAACCATGGTGCTGCAGCATCTGATGCTCCTGCATTGGATGCTGGGGAACTAGATGTTGTCACATTAATTGCCAGTAGTTTCTCATCAGGAAAACTTTCTTTGATTTCTCCCTCTTTTATACCTGCTCTTTCACTTTCAAGTCTAGACAAATGGTCAACTACTTGGTTCTCAACCCCCTTTTTATCATGAATTTCAAGATCAAATTCTGGAAGGAGGAGAATCCATCTTATTAGCCTTGGTTTTGCATCTTTTTTTGAAATTAAGTATTTAATGGCTGAGTGGTCAGTATAAACAATCACTTTGGTGCCAACTAAGTATGATCTAAATTTATCAAATGCAAAGACCACCGCTAATAATTCTTTTTCTGTCACAGTATAATTTAATTGAGCTTCCACAAGTGTTTTGCTAGCATAATATATAGAATGAAAGATTTTATCATACATTTGCCCTAGGACAGCTCCTACAGCAAAATCACTAGCATCACACATTAATTCAAATGGTCTGCTCCAGTCTGGTGTAACTATAATTGGTGCTGTGATTAATGCTCTTTTGAGTTTTTGAAATGCTTCTGAGCAAGATTCATCAAAGTTGAAATGCACATCATGTTGCAACAGTTGACATAATGACTTTGAAATTTTGGAGAAGTTGTTGAACCAAGGGTAAACACTCCTTTATTTTGTATGATAACAATTTACATCATATCTACTAATGTTTCAAGTTGAGCAAAGTGTAGGACTTAATTTAAAGAGAAGAAGACACAAAAGAAGAGAAGCTTGAAGAAGAAGCAACATATAAAGTTCAAAACCCAAATTTGTGTCTAAGCCTTCTTTAGGACACCTTGTAAGGTCCTATCACCTAAAGTGTATGGCACTTTAGTTATTGAGAGAGATGACCTTTCAAAACATGCATGATGCATAAAAATAGTTTTGAAAAAATATTTCACAAAATTGCATGCATGCATAAGGTGGCAAGTTGAAAAAAATATTTTTAGGAAAGCTTGGAATCGATTTCCAACCCATTTCATAGGCCTTGGAATCGATTCTCAGGACCTTCTATATGGCCTGAAAATCGATTCCTTCATGTTTCCAGAGGGCCATGAATCGATTCCCATGACTTCCAAAAAGAAAAGAATCGATTCCCTATTAATTCAACTAGCCTAAGAATCGATTCCTCCTATTTTTTATGAACTAAGAATCGATTCCCTGTGCTTCTAAAAGAACTGAGAATCGATTCTCAGGACCTCCATATGGCCTGAAAATCGATTCACTCCTTTCTTCATAAACAATGAATCGATTCCCTCTTTTTCCAAAACATCAATGAATCGATTCCTTTCTTATTTCAACTAAACAATGAATCGATTCTTTTATTTTTTAAAGGCAATGAATCGATTCATCAACATTTTGACTTGATCAATGAATCGATTCTTCACTTATATTAAATGTTTTTCAAAAATTTCAACGGTGCCTAAGCCTATAAATACATGGGTTGAGCTTCACCTTCAAATCAACCACTGCTCACAATTTCTCTCTATTCTACTCTCTCTTGCGAAATTCTTAGATCTAATATTGTTCTTCATAATTTTCATATTATTTTGAATGCTCTTCATTTTATTATAGATCTAAGAATATAGTGCTTCATTGTTTTGAATCTTGTTCAAAAGTTTTGTGTTTTCGAAAATCATATATATCTTCTTAAGCTTTTGCAAGATCATATTTCATATCATATTTCAGAGCATCTATAATCCTAATATCACTCATCTCTCTCAGTTTCTAAACTGACACATTACTAAGAAGTGATTGGATCCATAGATCTCAACTGTGTAATTCTTATTTTGTTTTAGTGGTTATTTTGAAATCCTGGGAAGTTTTACTTGGGTCTCTCAATCAGGGTGATTGAGTTGGTTGAAATCCTTAGCGGGTGCTTGGGTTCTCAGTTCGGGGAATTGAGATTCACTATTGTTGAAGTCGACTGTTTGTAATAACTCTCTTCAATATAGTGGTTGCTAAGTCCAAGGGTTGAAAAGCCTAAGGCCGAGGACGTAGGGCTTTTATCCCGAACCTCGCTAAATATCTGTGTCTCTCTATCCCTTCTCTTTTTATTTTGCACTATTATTATAACTGTCTATATCTTATTATTGATACTGTCACAAATACGATTATTGTTTATTATTGATATTATTGTGCTTATATATCTTAGTCAATATTATTGTGCTAAATATTGTTATACTATCCTGTCATATTAAAATATCAATAATCATATTCACTGTGCTATTATCAATATTCATCTATCATCTTCTACATCTCTTACCTGATTACTCATCTCATTGTTCAAATCATACTTTCCGCATACGTTTTGAAAAGGATATAATCAGCATTTTTGAAAAGAATCCATATTTACTCATAACCTTATTCACCCCCCCCCTAAGGTTATACTCTAAGTCTAACAAGTGGTATCAAGAGCTAGGAATTGCATATTAGAGCTTTACATCTCGCAATTCTAAATTTATCCTTTACATATCTGTAATTATGGGTTCTTTCATGAAAGAAGGAATGTCCTCTAATAGGCCTCCTCTATTTGATGGTACTAACTACGATTACTGGAGTAGTCGTATGAAATGTCATGTGCAGGCAATTGACTTCACTCTATGGAGAATCATAGTGGATGGTCCTCTAATCCCGATGAAGATCAAGATCACAAAACCAGGTAATACTGATGGTGACACTTCAAAAATTCAAGCCACCGGCAAAGCTGAAGAAGTACCGGTGGAAGACATCTACACCATCGACCTGAGTGAGTTAAGAAAATCTGAGCTTGACAAGATATCCCTAAATGCAAAGGCCATGAATATCCTTCATCTATCACTCTGTGAAGAAGAATATGGTAGAGTAAAAGGGTGTCAAACTGCAAAGGAAATCTGGGACTGCCTACAAGCCACTCATGTCGGCACAAGCCAGGTAAAAGATACTAAAATTAGAATTCTCACCTCTGAATATGAAAGTTTTAAAATGAAAGAAGGTGAGTCTGTCGCAGCAATGCATCAGAGATTAAATTTAATTGTAAACAACTTGAGGGCCTTAGGAAAGAAATACACCAACAAGGATTTGAATGGAAAGATCCTTGAATCCTTAACTGGTGATTTCTTCCCTAAGACTTGTGCTATAACCGAAGCCAAAGACATTGGCACTTTACCTCAAGAAGACCTTATTGGATCATTGCTAGCATTTGAGGTAGTTTTGGCAGCCAAAAAGAGCCAAGAAAAAGAAATAGTGAGAGAGAAGAAATCTCTTGCCCTTGCTGCTAAAACTACTAAAGTAGCAAGGAAAGAGGTTGAATCTGAAGAAGATACTGATGATGAAGATATGGCTATGCTTGCCAAGAACTTCAAAAGATTTATGAAATACAAACATGGTAAGGGTGATTCTTCAAAGAAGTTTGGATACAACAAAGATGAAAAGTATGAGAAGAGAGATGAACAACCAAGATGTTTCGAATGCAACAAACCCGGTCACATCAAAGAAAACTGTTACAAGCTGAAATCTAAGCAAAAGAAAGCAATGAAAGCAACATGGGACAATACAGACACTGAAAGTGAGACCGAAGAAGAAGAAGTTGCAAATGCTGTCTGCCTCATGGCAAAGAACACACCTGAAGCAACATGGGACAATCTCAGCACTGATGGTGAATCAGAAGAAGATGAGCAGACCGACAATGCTGTCTGCAGCATGGCAAATGATACATCAAAGGTAAGCCTTAACTTTTCTAGTCCCTCTACCTCCTCTATGCATGATGATATGATTGATAATGACTATAGTAGTCACGATCTGAGTGAAGCTTTTGAGGCTCTATATTTCGAACACGAAAAACTTTTGTTAAAATCCAAGAAACTAACAAAGAGCAACAAAAGCCTATCCACTCAAATCGAGACTCTTGAAAGTGAAGTCACTAGATTAAAGAATGAACTACACAAATCAGTCAACCTTGAATTTCGAGAACTAAAACAAAACTTTGAAAAGGCCAAAGTTGAAAATAAAATTTTGAAAGAAACTTTGAAAAGGTTTGAGGTCGGTGAAAAGACCTTGACTCAAATACTTCACTCCCAACATGAATATGTTGAGAGAAGAGGAATTGGGTACCAAGGTAATTCCACCACCTTAAGTTTGAACAAAAATATCACCTTTGTAGCTTCTACTTCTAGTCATAAACCTACTATCTTCAAATGCACATATTGTCAAAAAGGGAACCATAGCTCTTCTTCATGCCCTATCCGTAAAAAATGTGAGCTTGGAACCCTTGTACCTGTTTGGAAGAAACCAAGGTGGATTGTGAAAGCAAACCCCTTGATGACTAACTCCCAAGGACCCAACAAAAAGGGTACCTCGTGCTAGTTGTTAAACAATTCTTTTGCAGGTTGGTCCCTCAGCTAAAAAGAAAAATGTGTGGATGGTTGATAGTGGTTGCTCAAGGCATATGACTGGTGATGCTTCACTATTTCTGAAATTGAGCAACAAAGCTAGTGGATCTGTAAAGTTTGCCAACAATGAATCTGCTCAAGTAATAGGTAAAGGTTGTGTGGGTAAGGAAAACACAATTAAAATTAAAAATGCTTTATTAGTTGATGGTGTTAAATTTAACTTACTAAGTGTTAGCCAATTATGCGATAATGATTTTGATGTGCACTTTTCTGTTGATAAATGTGTTATCACCCATATGACTTCTAAACTCTACATTACTGGCTTTCGAGAAAAAATGTATACTATGTTGATTTTGATAATGTAAGTGACGATATAGTATGTATGCCTACCTTGATTGATGATGTGGATCTGTGGCATAGACGTTTAGGACATGCTAGTATAGAACATCTATCTAAGTTAAGTAAGAATGAGCATGTTAGAGGTCTACCTAAATTGAAATATGAAAAAGGCCAATTATGTGATGCATGTCAACTTGGTAAAATGCACAAAACCTCTTTTAAATCAAAACTTGTTATTTCCACCAAAAATGTGCTTGAACTGCTACATCTTGATTTGTTTGGTGAAATTGATGTCGTAAGTCTAGGAGGGTCTAAGTATGTCTTTGTTATTGTTGATGATTATTCTAGATATACTTGGGTTATCCTACTTACAAATAAAAGTGATGCTTTTAACGAGTTTGCTAAGTTGTGCAGAAAGCTACAAAATGAGAAAAACTTAGCCATCAAAGAAATTAGAAGCGATCATGGAGGAGAGCACGAAAATTCATCATTCAAGACTTGGTGTGAAAAGTATGGCATTCATCACAACTTTTCAGCTCAAAGAACTCCTCAACAAAATGGTGTGGTAGAAAGAAAGAACAGAACTATACAGGAGATGAGCAGGACAATGCTGAATGAGCACAACCTTCCCAAGTACTTTTGGGGTCATGCAGTAGATACAGCTTGCCACGTGCTAAATCGAGTATACTTAAGGCCATCTCTCAACAAAACGCCATACGAGCTGTGGAATGGTAGAGCTCCTAATATTTCATACTTCAAAGTGTTTGGAAGTAAGTGCTTCATTCTCAACACAAAGGACAAGTTGGGTAAGTTTGATGCTAAATCAACTGAAGGTATTTTTATGGGTTATTCAAATCATAGTAGAGCTTATATCGTTTACAATAAAATTGATAAAACTATGCAAGAATCTATTCATGTTTCTTTTGATGAAACTAACCCGTTTGTCAAGAAAGCTGATGATGAGGATGAAGTGATAGAAATGATCGAAAATAGATCACCTGAAACTAACAATGAAAGTGTAGAAGAAGCAGAGGTGGAAGTTGAAGCTCAAAATGAAGTTGAAATGGAACGAGAGCCCCAAGACATCGACGACCATATCCATGGAAGAACACATGATGATCTGCCCAAGTCATGGAAATCAGTTCGAGATCATCCCCTGGAGCAGATTATCGGTAGTCCTTCAAAGGGAGTAAAAACTCGTTCTTCCCTTAATCTTTTATGCTTTCACAGTGCTTACGTCTCTCAAATAGTCCAAAATAATATCAAGGAAGCTTTAATTGATCCAGAGTGGGTTTTGTCAATGCAAAAAGAACTTGAACAATTTGAAAGAAATAAAGTTTGGCACTTAGTTGAAAAACCGGTCGATCGGACCATCATAGGAACTAAATGGGTTTTTCGCAACAAACTTGACGAAAATGGAACAATTTTATTAAACAAAAGTCGTCTAGTAGTTCAAGGTTTTAATCAAATCGAAGGGGTGGATTTTGAAGAAACTTTTGCTCCTGTGGCTAGATTGGAGTCCATTAGGATAATTTTGGCATTTGCCTCCTACATGGATTTCAAACTACACCAAATGGATGTCAAAAGTTCCTTCCTAAATGGTTTCTTAGAAGAAGAAGTTTATGTAAAACAACCCCCTGGCTTTGAAGATTTTAAAAATCCCGATCACGTCTTTAAACTTGACAAAGCCCTCTATGGATTGAAACAAGCCCCTAGAGCTTGGTATGAGAGATTAAGCAAACATTTAACTGCCAATGGTTTCAAAAAGGGTAAGATTGATTCTACCTTATTCCTTAAAACCAAGGGCAAACATATCATAGTAGTTCAAATCTATGTTGATGATATTATCTTTGGATCTACTAATGATGATTTGTGCAAGGAATTTTCTGAGATGATGACTAGTGAATTTG
The DNA here is from genome assembly GCA_039519185.1 of Astragalus membranaceus. Lineage (NCBI taxonomy): Eukaryota > Viridiplantae > Streptophyta > Magnoliopsida > Fabales > Fabaceae > Astragalus > Astragalus membranaceus. The sequence goes on along the minus strand of CM076846.1, from coordinate 224,614,017 downwards.
AAATGAGTATGATGGGAGAACTTAACTTTTTCTTGGGACTTCAAGCGAAACAATCAAATGAAGGAATCTTCATATCCCAAACAAAGTTCTCAAAGGAATTGCTGAAGAAATATAACATGAATGACGCAAAAGAAATCAGCACTCCTATGGCAACAGCAACTAAACTAGATAAGGATGAGCAAGGTAAACTGGTAAATGAAACTATGTATCGAGGTATGATAGGTAGTCTCTTATACTTAACTGCATCTCGACCTGATATTATGTTTGCTGTATGCTTGTGTGCTCGATTTCAAGCATGCCCAAAAGAATCACATTTAAAAGCTGTAAAACGGATTCTTAGGTATGTTAAAGGGACCATAGACTTTGGTTTGTGGTACCCGAAATCGAGTACGTTTGATTTAGTTGGTTTTTCTGATGCTGATTTTGCAGGTTGCACTCTTGATAGAAAAAGTACTAGTGGAACTTGTCATTTTCTTGGTCTTTGTTTGACCTCCTGGTCCAGTAAGAAGCAGAACAGTGTTGCTTTGTCCACAGCTGAAGCTGAATATGTGGCTGTTGGAAACTGCGTCGCACAAGTTCTGTGGATGAAACAAACTTTGGAAGACTTTGGTCTAATTTTTGAAAGTGTGCTTGTTTTGTGTGATAATACAAGTGCTATTAATATTGCTAAGAACCCTATACAACACTCTAGAACTAAACACATTGACATACGACATCACTTTATTAGAGATCATGTGTCTAGGGGGAGCATTGCACTAAAATTTGTAGGCACGGATGACCAACTAGCGGATATCTTCACTAAACCCCTAGCCGAAGCTCCTTTTTGTAAAATCCATAGAGAGCTAGGGATGCTTGATTATGCTAGTTTATAAAATGTTTTCTATTTGTTTTTTCACCCCCCTCCTTTTTGATGAAAACAAAGGGGGAGAAAATATGCAAGTTACTATTATATGTGGGGAGAAAATAGGAGAAAATATATGCTTATGCTTAGGGGGAGCTCTTTTAAAAGAATTTTCATTATTATCAAACCCTATGCATAATGTAATTTGTTATCATCAAAAAGGGGGAGTTTGTTGAACCAAGGGTAAACACTCCTTTATTTTGTATGATAACAAATTACATCATATCTACTAATGTTTCAAGTTGAGCAAAGTGCAGGACTTAATTTAAAGAGAAGAAGACACAAAAGAAGAGAAGCTTGAAGAAGAAGCAACATATGAAGTTCAAAACCCAAATTTGTGTCTAAGCCTTCTTTAGGACACCTTGTAAGGTCCTATCACCTAAAGTGTATGGCACTTTAGTTATTGAGAGAGATGACCTTTCAAAACATGCATGATGCATAAAAATAGTTTTGAAAAAATATTTCACAAAATTGCATGCATGCATAAGGTGGCAAGTTGAAAAAAATATTTTTAGGAAAGCTTGGAATCGATTTCTAACCCATTTCATAGGCCTTGGAATCGATTCTCATGACCTCCTATATGGCCTGAAAATCGATTCCTTCATGTTTCCAGAGGGCCATGAATCGATTCCCATGACTTCCAAAAAGAAAAGAATCGATTCCCTATTAATTCAACTAGCCTAAGAATCGATTCTTCCTATTTTTTATGAACTAAGAATCGATTCCCTATGCTTCTAAAAGAACTGAGAATCGATTCTCAGGACCTCCATATGGCCTGAAAATCGATTCACTCCTTTCTTCATAAACAATGAATCGATTCCCTCTTTTTCCAAAACATCAATGAATCGATTCCTTTCTTATTTCAACTAAACAATGAATCGATTCTTTTATTTTTTAAAGGCAATGAATCGATTCATCAACATTTTGACTTGATCAATGAATCGATTCTTCACTTATATTAAATGTTTTTCAAAAATTTCAACGGTGCCTAAGCCTATAAATACATGGGTTGAGCTTCACCTTCAAATCAACCACTGCTCACAATTTCTCTCTATTCTACTCTCTTGCGAAATTCTTAGATCTAATATTGTTCTTCATAATTTTCATATTATTTTGAATGCTCTTCATTTTATTATAGATCTAAGAATATAGTGCTTCATTGTTTTGAATCTTGTTCAAAAGTTTTGTGTTTTCGAAAATCATATATATCTTCTTAAGCTTTTGCAAGATCATATTTCATATCATATTTCAGAGCATCTATAATCCTAATATCACTCATCTCTCTCAGTTTCTAAACTGACACATTACTAAGAAGTGATTGGATCCATAGATCTCAACTGTGTAATTCTTATTTTGTTTTAGTGGTTATTTTGAAATCTTGGGAAGTTTTACTTGGGTCTCTCAATCAGGGTGATTGAGTTGGTTGAAATCCTTAGCGGGTGCTTGGGTTCTCAGTTCGGGGAATTGAGATTCACTATTGTTGAAGTCGACTGTTTGTAATAACTCTCTTCAATATAGTGGTTGCTAAGTCCAAGGGTTGAAAAGCCTAAGGCCGAGGACGTAGGGATTTTATCCCGAACCTCGCTAAATATCTGTGTCTCTCTATCCCTTCTCTTTTTATTTTGCACTATTATTATAACTGTCTATATCTTATTATTGATACTGTCACAAATACGATTATTGTTTATTATTGATATTATTGTGCTTATATATCTTAGTCAATATTATTGTGCTAAATATTGTTATACTATCCTGTCATATTAAAATATCAATAATCATATTCACTGTGCTATTATCAATATTCATCTATCATCTTCTACATCTCTTACCTGATTACTCATCTCATTGTTCAAATCATACTTTCCGCATACGTTTTGAAAAGGATATAATCAGCATTTTTGAAAAGAATCCATATTTACTCATAACCTTATTCACCCCCCCTCTAAGGTTATACTCTAAGTCTAACAGAAGTCATTGATAAATCTCCTATAGAAGCATGCATGACCTAAAAAGCTTCTGATACCTTTGACAGTTGTTGGAGGAGGTAATTTTTCTATCACCTCAATCTTTGCTTTGTCTACTTCCAACCCTTTTTTTTGAAATTCTATGACCAAGCACAATGCCTTCTTGGACCATAAAGTGGCACTTCTCCCAATTTAGGACCAAATTGGTTTCTTCACATTTGTTGAGTATTTCTTCTAAGTTTGCCAAGCAGAGCTGAAATGTCTCACCAAATACTGAGAAATCATCCATAAAAATTTCCATGGATTGCTCTATGAAGTTAGATAATATTGCCATCATACACCTTTGGAATGTTATTGGAGCATTACATAGTCCAAAGGGCAGTCTTCTAAATGCAAATGTGCCATAGGGACATGTGAAAATTGTCATTTGTTGGTCTTCAGGAACTATAGCAATCTGGTTATAGCCTGAATAGCCATCCAAAAAGCAATAAAATTCCTTACCAGCTAATCTGTCCAGCATTTGATCTATGAAAGGCAACAGAAAATGGTCCTTCTTTGTAGCCTTGTTGAGTTTTCTGTAGTCCATACATATCCTCCAGCCTGTGACAGTTCTTGTAGGTATCAGTTCATTTCTTTCATTGGCTATTACTGTCACACCCCCTTTCTTTGGTACACACTGCACAGGGCTCACCCAAGCACTGTCTGAGATGGGGTAGACTATGCCAGCATCTAACCACTTAATAATTCCTTCTTTACCACCTCCTTCATGATTGGATTGAGTCTTCTCTGCCCTTCAATTCTGTTTTTGGTATTTTCATCTAAGATAATTCTATGCATGCATATTGTAGGACTGATTCCCTTTATATCAGACATTTGCCAACCATTTGCCTTTTTATGCTTTCTTAGGGTATTAATGAGATCATGCTCCTGCTTTTGTGATAAGTCAGAAGCAATGATCACAGAAAGAGTATCATTTTCCCTAAGAAAGCATACTTCAGATGCTGGGGAAATTCTTTCAGTTCAAGTTGAGGAGGTCTGGCTATTGAAGGAACACTCTTTTTGAGGGGCGAGTCTTCAAGATCTAAGGACTCATATTTTCTTGCCCAAACCTCTTTCACTGTTGATTCTAGCAGAGCTTCTTTTTCCACAATTTCCTCTTCTGAGAATGATGGAGCAATGGATTCTAGGAGAGCTTCTTTTTCCATAATTTCCTCTGCACTACTTGATCCAAAGAGACTACAAATGAACATTCCTCAGTATCCTCATTAGGATACTTTTGAGAATTCATAACATTGAATTTCACCTCTTGATCATTTACCCTCATGGTCAGTTCACCTTTCTGCACATCAATGATTGTCTTTCCAGTTTCCAGGAATGGTCTTCCAAGTATGATTGGTATCTCCTTATCTGCATCAAAATCAAGGTAACAAAATCTGCAGGAAACACAAATTTGTCAACTTTAATTAAAACATCCTCTATGATTCCTTCAGGATAGTCTATTGACCTATCTGCTAACTGAAGAGTCACAGTGGTTGGTCTAGCAGTTCCAATTCCAAGTTGTGTGAATATGGATTTAGGCATCAAGTTGATACTTGCACCTAAATCACATAGTGCACGACCAGTATAAATTTTTCCAATTGAAAATGGAATTGTGAAACTGCCAGGATCTTTTAGTTTCCTAGGGATTTTATTTTGCATGATCATGCTGCATTCTTTGGACATGGCTACTGTTTCAAACACCTCCAATCTCCTTCTTTTTATAAGCACATCTTTCATGAATTTGGCATAATTTGGCATCTGTTGAAGTGCTTCAACTAGGGGAACATTGATGTGTAATTGCTTCAATACCTCAAGGAATTTGCCAAATTGCTTTTCTTCATGAGCCTTCCTCAACCTTTGTGGAAAAGGAGGAGGGTACTCTGGAACTAACCTTGGTGGTGGTATAGAAGCAGTTTTGGATGCTGTAGCATCGGATGCTACAACATTGGTTGAAATTTTGTCTTTTCTATTTTTTTCTTTTTCTTCCTTACCTTCACCTTCTTCTTCGTATGGTTCTGTCAAATCTTTTCCACTTCTCAAAGAGATGGCTTTTACCTGCTCCTTACCATGCTTTTGTGAGGCTGAAGGTTCTGTGGTGGATGGTAGTGATCCATTGGGCCTTTGGTATAAAGTTGATGCTAATTTCCCCACCCGATTCTCCAAATTTTTGATTGAAGTATCATGAGCTTGTCTTGCAGTTCTTGCTTCACTTATAAAGGTATCTGTTTTGCCCATATATGCCTTGAGCATAGATTCCCAGGAGTTATCATTTGCTGGTGCAGGTAGTTTTGAGAGTGGAATCCTGGTGGAGTAGCTGGTGCTGCAGCATTGGGTGTTGTGGCATTGTTGGTACCCCATCTGAAATTAGGGTGATTTTTCCAGCCAGGATTATAGGTGTTTGAATAAGGATTTTTGTTTTTATTGTATCCTACATAGTTGACAGAAATAGGGTTGCTGGGACATTCCTTATACAAGTGTCGTCCTCCACAATATACACAACTAGTTGATCCTGGAGGGGCTTGCTCTATTGCAGCTGCTGTGGTTTCTGTTAATGCTGCAGCATTGGATGCTGGAGCATTTATGGAACTGAGATTTTTAATCATGTTGGTTAGGGAGGCTACTTGAGCTAATAAGGCTGATACTTCACTAATCTCATGAACCCCAGTTGTTTTCTTTTGAGCATTGACCCTTTCTGTGGGCCAACTGTAGCTGTTGGTTGCAATTCTTTCTATCAGTCCACAGGCTTCATTGTAAGATGAGTTCAATAATACTCCTCCAGATGATGCATCTAACATGAATCTGGTTTGGGGTTCCAAACCATTGTAAAATGTTTCCATTTGAATAATGACAGGTATACCATGATGAGAGCATTTTCTCAAAAGCTCTTTCCATCTTTCCCATGCTTCAAATAGTGATTCAAATTCCTTTTGTCTAAAGGAAGTAATGGCATTTCTCATTCTGGCATTTTTAATAGGTGGAAAATATTTTGCCAATTTTTTTCAGCCAAATCATTCCAATCAGTGATAGAGTTAGGTTCCAAAGAGTTTAAACAAGCCTTAGCTCTATCTTTTAAGGAATATGGAAAAAGTTTCAATCTAAAAGCATTTTCTGAAACACCAGGAATGATGAAATTGCTACATACTTCCAAAAATTGCCTTAAATGTAAATGAGGGTCCTCATGAGGAGAACCACCAAATTGTCCCACTGTTTGAAGCATTTGGAACATCATGGGTTTAAATTCAAAATGTGTTGCATTTATGTGAGGTCTGACTATGCTAGTTTGCATGTTTTGAGGATCAAACAGAGCATAGTCTCTCATTGGTCTATCCCTGTCATTTATCATACCTATAGGTCCCATGTTGATGAATTGCTGCCTGTGTTCATCTTCAGTATCATGATGTGACCCTGGATGTCCCCTACCTGAGCCATGTACTGAACCTCTGCCACTTCCTAAAGAACCTCTGCCTGAGCCCCTTCCCGAGCCTTGAGCAGAGCCTTCTCCTTCTTCAGTCATTGTGTTTCTACCACTGCCTTTGAGTCTTTGTTTTTGAAGTCTTCGCAACCTTCTAAACCTTCTTTCTATTTCAAGATCTAATTTGTATTCTGGTGATTTGATCCTGTGCATATGCTATGACATCTAGTGCTGTAGCATTCTCAAACAAAATACCAGAGTAATATAATCACTAAATTACTATAAAGCTAATCAATCAAAATTAATGGCAATCCCCAGCAACGGGGCCAAAAACTTGTTGTGCAAAAAGGTGTGCAAGTATACACAGTCTTTAACAAGTAATATAATGAAAGTAGAGATCGTACCCACATGGATTGAATTAATTTCTAAAGCTTAGTTGATAGTTGTATTAGTGATGAGTAACCAAGTAACAAACAGTAATATTGGATGATAGAGAAGTAAACAAGTTAAATAAAATGAGTTTTAGAAGTAAGTGAGAAAGATAGTTGGAGTGCTTTTTACTAAGTAAATCACTTTTGATAGCTTTATGTTATATATGATGCTGTAGCACTTGATGCTGGAGCACTAGGTGCGAGAGCACTAGGTGCTGGAGCACTTGGTGCTGGAGCACTTGGTGCTGGAGCACTAGGTGCGAGAGCACTAGGTGCTGGAGCACTTGGTGCTGGAGCACTTGGTGCTGGAGCACTTGGTGCTCTTACAATGGATGTTGTAGCAATTAATGCGTGCTTTTCAGCAACTAACGTCAGAGTTTCATTACATGTCTTATGTCTAAGCTCTAAATAAGTTCACCCCTGTATATGAAGTACCCACAATATCACCCTATGAACTATGCTATCCTATGTCTAGGTTTTAGCATGATTTTAACAAAGTTTCCTTTTATTAAAACTCTTATCCATATTAGTTCTTGAGTTCAAATCATAAACCATGTCTGTATTTATGACCCTACTTATTCTAAGTGATCAACCTCAAAATAAGTTTGAAAGAATTATAACACAAGAACTAAAACGCATCAATATAACATAATAACCATTTAGCAGTTCATTACAATGTTTAAGGCAATCCAACTAAAGAAGTTTAGTTCATACTAGGCATTATAAGGCATATATAAACAGAAGTAAACATGTTCATATATTAGATAAAACAAAAAGGAATACAACAAAGTAAAAATTACACGGTTGAAGTTCCTTTACGTGAATAGCAATGCTCTAGCATTCTCCTCACAACATACAATCAACACTAGCAATGGTGTGGAAGTAAAGAAAGAAGTTGTCAATTTCCTTCTTGCCTTCGTACAAGAGAGTGTAAAATAAATCTAACAATCTATTTAAGTGAGTTTTTTCTAGATGATATGATGCCTTTGAATGAGAAGGTGAAGTTTTTTATATAGGCTCCAAGAATGAGGTTTCCTTCATGAGGGGTTTTGCTTGGAGAAGAAGTTTGATCTTTAATTCCATGTGCTTCAGAAAGTAAATTTGATCTTTGCTTCATTTAAAGCGAAGAGATCCTCTAATGAATGGACAAGTGTCCCTAAGAAATTCAACTTTGTGAGCTATGAAGTCTTCAAAGGAGGCGCCGAAATCTTTTTGCACATGGGCCACTTGCATCTGCCTCTTGAGAACGCATCATGACGTCATCATTTGGGTGCTGGGGCATTTTGATGTTCCAAGAGTGCTTTGGGCATTATGGTTTTTTCTTCATGTTGGGGCACCCAATGTTGGGGCACTGCAGTGTCACCAATGCTGGGGGCATCTAATGCTGTAGCATTTGAACAAACACATCAAAATACCAAAATATATGAAAAATGCTAAGTTGCCTGTAAAAACTTTTTTTTGATCTTGAATGTTGTTATCCCTCTATATTCCTATATTTAATAAACTAGTTTGTATGACCCGTGCGCTGCACGGGTATACATATTCTTTTTTGAATTTAAATTGAAATTATTTTGTTGATAAAATATTACGTGTGTGTGTGTGTATATATATATATATGATTATAGATGTTTATAATTGTTCTTTTTAGGAAAAAATAATACACCCTTGTTGATTGCATTATTAGAATACAGAATGCTACCCGTAATTTGGTAATACTTTACTTAGTTAGATGAAATATAAAAAGTTGTGTATAATGTTGGATATGAACTTAATTTATTTAGAAATCCAAAACCTAGTCAAATCTGCATGACATAGATGTCAATCTTGTACTTATTCTTCTAATTGAGTAGATGTCAATCTGCATCACATGCAAATCCATGAGAGAATCTTGCAAAACTGCAACTATTTGCATCAACGCAACATTGCTAAATCATAAATAGGTTGATATAAGCATGAGAATCGGTACTCTGAGTAAGATGCAGATGCATATTCAATGTCACATTAATATGTGAGTTGGAGAAAGATTCTATGCATGTGAGTTGGATGAGGATCCATATGAAAAAAAAACTACATGGATTTATCAGCAGATCTGTCGATGAAGCATGATTGCAACACAACCATGACTTATCATAGTCCTTAATAGACATATGAAAGACTATAAACATAGTCCTGGACATTTGTTACAATTAAAAGATGAAACGTACAGAACCAATCACAACAATGTGTGTCCATAAACATAGTATTTGAAGCTGATATTTTTAGTTAAACCATTACTGTCACATGCATGTCCTCTCAGAAGATATTTTAGCAAGCCGAATATAAACTCGTGGCATACATAAATGTATAAAGAAACTGAAACATAACCATTTACCTTAGACTCTTCTTCTAGTACACACACATTTCTGATCTGGTTTCATTCCTACAACAATAAGAGGTAAAACTAATTTTGCTTCTCATAATTCATATTAATTTAGATGCTATAGAAAAAGAGGGCTTTCGAGAGTTTAGTCCTGAAAGCATCAAGTAATAGAAGGAAGACAGACATTCAAGTATTAAAGTTCAAGAGCTATCCATTTAAGTCTCTAAATCCACCAATAAGACGTCTTTTATAAGAACTTATTATCATTGTTTCATTCTCGACATATGCAGAACTACAATGAACAAAGATTCATTGCTATTATCCAATATCTAACACAAATTATGATGAAAGAATCAATGCTACCTTTCCGCTTCCCGTCGCCGCATTCCTCCGCCGCTGCTCCCTGTCGCCTAAACCTTGATTTTAACATCTACCTATCGTGAAAATCATTTACAATTTTGTCAATCAAACAACTAATAAGAAAAGATTATAAAAAGCACAAATCAATCAACCAAAGGCACAAAACATGCTCCTCTAAAAAGGCAAATTGTGAAAGAACAATAATACAAAAAGTATAAGTGATTGATTACAAATTAGGATTACTTAAAAAATTTGTAGGTTTCCCACATTTCATAGTATCACAAAATAAATTGCTCACAAATCTAAACCTATAAACACCAAAATAAAGGCAAAATCAGAAGAAGGTAAGGATTTGGACGATTTGAAGAAGTAGAAGAGATGAATAGTCATAAAGCGCCATATTGGGTGTTGTTGTGCGAAAAGGTGATGTGCAAGTATACACAATCGCAACAAGTAATATATTGATAAGTAAAGTTCGTTCCCACAGGGATTGGAATTAATCTAAGAAGTTTAAGTGATTAGAATCTTAGTGAAAAGAATTAAGTAACAAGTCAAGGTAAAGAGTTGTAAACATCATAAGTTGTGATAAAACAGTATTAAGTTTGAAGTGATTAAAGGTGAGTTGGATAGCTCAGTAGTTGTGTAAATTCCCAAGAGTAATGTTCAGATAATATTAGACGCTGTAGCGTTAAGCGCTGTAGCGCTTCAGAATCAGTAGATGCTGTAGCGCCTTGGTGGCGTGCCTTTCAGTCACTTTCGTCAGGGCTATGTTACAAGACTCCTATGTCTAGGCTCTAAATAAGTTTTACCCCTGTATATTAAGCTCTTACAACATTTGCCTTATGAACTATTACTCCCCTATGTCTAGAGTTAAGTAGTGCTTCCTTTAAATGTCTTTAAAGGGTTTTCATTCATATTACTCCTTGAGTTCTCTTTGTGAACCATGTCTGTACCCACAAAGTTACCTTGTTTTAGTTGATCATTCCCAAACCAAGATTGAAAGTATTATGACACAAGGAATAAAACACAAACATCATAATATTATACAAAAGTTACTCAAGGTTCATTACATACTAAGAACAATCCAACTACAACAAAGTTAGCTCATCACAAGTTCCATCAACATAATACAACTAGAGAGTATGTATTACCGTATGAAGACAAGGGAAGAGTGGTTGCAAAAGATACACTCCAATGATCCCACGTCGCATACAAGAGATGAAGTTGAGGCGTGAGCAAAACCTTGAATGAAGACTAGAAAAACTATGTTAAAAAATAAAAGCTTAAAGGTAGTGTATCAATGGAGAATAGCTACTACGTATATTATGTGTGTCTCTTCTCTAACTACCACTACTTGTCTACGTAAGTTACCTCCTAGAGAAGCAATCTTAATTAATCTAATTAATAACTAAGTCTTAATAGAATAATAATATTACATGATGATTATTAGACTTAGATATTATCCTTAAAGTACTTTACAAAAAGTGCTAATGATGGAATACAACAACTATCACATGGGTTCCATTTAGGAGGCGCCAAGTGTAATTTAGCATCCACTTGAAAGTCAAAATATCCAGCTGAGAGGAAGAGATAAGGGTGGTGACTCATCATGTCCTCAAGTGGCCACACAAATATCTCAATGGTCAGCCGTCATATAATGCTGTAGCATCTCCTTGATAGCAAACCGCTGCAGCGCTAAAGCAAAACATCAAACATATTCACAAAGGCATTGACTATGCCCAAGGTTTAGGGAATTAACTTATAACCTATATTTATTCTAATATTCATATATTCACATATTTAAGCACTAGAATTACTTGAGAAATGAGCTTTACTTAAGTATTAGGAGCATAAATAACCTATATAAAATAAGGTTATCAGATGTGAAGAGCGATTTTTTTGTTACTCAGAGATGAAAAAGGTGTTGTGTTCGATTTGAAGGATAGATTGAAATAGGGCAGCTTGCTTTTTAGTCATGGTTGGTTAAAAAGCTTGCGTGTTTGTTTTTAGGTTCTGGGAAATGTTGGTGTGTTGGGATGAAGGAAGAAGAAAGAATGAAGGTTATGAGTGGTGGGTTGGTAACGATTGAGGGGAGTTTCAGAGAGCAAGGAAAGAGAAAGAGAGAGAATGGTAGCGTGGGAAGTTGTGGATATTAAAGTTACGGTTTTGTGAGTGAAGTGGGAGAGAGAAAAAGAAACTGTTGATTTGACAATTGCAGGTGAATAGGTGCACGTGCTGGTCAGGATAGGGATGAGGTCATAGTGCCAGCTCACCCTGAGCAAGATCTTTTTATTTTTTTGTTTGACCACACCCAGCCTTTATTTAACACAACCGCTACAGCGCTCTTGTGATAAGCAACCGCTACAGCGTTTATCCTAATTTTCTGCATAGAAAATAAACATAAAAATTTTGTTAGAATCCTTGGGGTGCCTCCCAAGAGCGCTTGCTTTAAAGTCTGCAGCCAGACTTTCTCTTTCAAATTAAAGGTCTTTAAGTTGAATTGTGGTTTTGTCTCTTACCACATTTTCACCAAAATATTGTTTAACCCTTTGGCCATTCACTTTGAAGGTGGTATTGGTTGTTATATCATAGAGGTCCACAGCCCCATGGCTGTATATTTTTATCAATTGAAAGGGGCCTGACCACCTAGATTTTAACTTTCCAGGAAACAATCTTAATCTGGAGTTGTAAAGCAGTACCTGTCCTCCTTCAGTGAGATCTCTTTTTATCAGTTTTTGATCATGCCAATTTTTGGTTTTTTCTTTATAAATTGCTGCATTCTCATAGGCAAAATGCCTAAGTTCTTCCAATTCATTTAGTTGCAGCAATCTAGCATCTCCTGCTTTCTTGTAGTCAAAATTGAGTTTTTTTAGAGCCCAATGGGCCTTGTGCTGAAGTTCAATTGGTAGGTGACAGGACTTCCCATAAACCAACCTATAGGGAGACATCCCCAAAGGTGTTTTATAAGCTGTTCTGTAGGCCCATAAAGCATCATCTAGATGTATTGACCATTCTTTCCTTGAAGGCCCTACCATCTTTTCCAACATTCTTTTTATTTCTCTATTTGACAATTCAGTTTGACCACTTGTTTGTGGATGATAATCAGTTGCTATTTTATGTTTGACTCCATATTTAGCCAATAGGGTCTCAATTAATTTATTACAAAAATGAGATCCCTCATCACTTATGATGGCTCTAGGAGTTTCAAAACGAGTGAAAATGTTTTTCAATAAAAATTTGCTCACAGACCTTGCATCATTGTTGGGTAAAGCAACAGCTTCCACCCATTTTGAAACATAGTCTACAGCTACTAAAATGTATAGGTTTCCATGAGAAGGGGGAAAAGGTCCCATGAAATCCATTCCCCAAACATCAAAGAGTTCAACCTCTAGAATGTTTGTCAAAGGCATTTCATGTTTGTTTGAAATATTCCCTGTTCTTTGGCACCTATCACATTTTTTTACAAAGTCTTGAGCATCTTTAAAAAGTGAAGGCCAAAAGTAGCCAGATTGTAATACCTTTGCAGCAGTTCTAACACCACCAAAATGCCCTCCACATGGTGCAGAATGGCAGTGCTGTAGCACTTGAATTTGTTCTTCCTCTGCTAGGCATCTCCTCATTAACTGGTCTTGACACTTCTTGTATAGAAAAGGTTCATCCCAATAATATTGCTTCATTGTGTGGAAGAACCTTCTCCTTTGCTGATAAGTCATCTCAGCAGGTACCACCTTGCTAACCAGAAAGTTCACTATGTCAGCATACCAAGGTGTTGCAGACTCAGCCGCTACAGCGTCAAGTGTTTTTACACTGGCCGCTACAGCGGTTGATGATTCAGCATTTATTGTCAATAGCTGTTCATCTGGAAAGTATTCCTTGATCTTCCCACCTGCTGTACCTGCAATGTCTCTTTCCAATCTAGAGAGATGATCAGCAACTTGGTTCTCCACTCCCTTTTTATCCCTTATTTCTAAATCAAATTCTTGGAGTAGGAGAACCCACCTAATTAGCCTAGGCTTTGCATCTTTCTTTGTTATCAAATATTTAATGGCTGAATGGTCTGTGAAGACAATTACCTTGGTGCCAACCAAATATGATCTAAATTTATCAAATGCAAAGACTACAGCTAATAGTTCTTTTTCAGTGACTGTGTAATTCAATTGAGCTTCTACAAGTGTTTTGCTAGCATAATATATAGAGTGGAAAATTTTATCATACCTTTGCCCAAGCACAGCTCCAATGGCAAAGTCATTAGCATCACACATAAGCTCAAAAGGCTTACTCCAGTCAGGAGCTATAATAACTGGTGATGTTATTAAAGCTCTCTTCAATTTATCAAAGGCTAACATGCATGGCTCATCAAATATGAAGGGGTTATCATGTTGTAACAGTTGGCACAAAGGTTTGGAGATTTTTGAAAAATCTTTTATGAATCTCCTATAGAATCCAGCATGCCCCAAAAAGCTTCTAATACCTTTGATGTTGGTTGGAGGAGATAGCTTCTCAATGACCTCTATTTTAGCCTTGTCCACTTCCAATCCTTTTTTGGATATCTTATGCCCCAAAACTATACCTTTTTGCACCATAAAATGGCATTTCTCCCAGTTTAGCACAAGGTTAGTCTCTTCACATCTAATCAAGATTTCTTCCAAGTTGGATACGCATAGATGGAATGTTTCTCCAAACACAGAGAAATCATCCATGAAGACTTCCATGGATCTTTCAATGTAATCAGAGAAAATTGCCATCATACACATTTGAAAAGTGGCAGGTGCATTACACAGGCCAAATGGCATCCTTCTAAAAGCAAATGTGCCATATGGACAAGTGAATGTAGTCTTTTGCTGATCTTCAGGCAATATTGCAATCTTGTTATAACCTGAATAACCATCAAGAAAGCAATAAAATTCTTTACCTGCTAGCCTGTCCAGCATCTGGTCAATGAAAGGCAATGGAAAATGGTCCTTTCTTGTTGCCTTATTCAACCTTCTGTAATCCATGCATATTCTCCAGCCTGTTATTTTTCTGGTTGGAAGCAGCTCATTCATCTCATTAGTTATTACTGTTACCCCTCCTTTCTTGGGCACACACTGCACAGGACTGACCCATGCACTGTCAGAAATGGGGTATACAATACCTGCATCCAACCACTTGATGATTTCCTTCTTCACCACATCTTTCATAATTGGATTCAACCTCCTCTGCCCTTCAATGCAATTTTTAGAGCCTTCTTCTAGCACTATTCTGTGCATACAAATGGTTGGGCTGATACCCTTTATATCTGACATTTGCCAACCAATTGCCTTTTTATGCCGCTGTAGCGTCTGAATTAGATCCTGTTCCTGCTTTTCAGAAAGGTCAGAAGCAATTATAACAGGTAAAGTACTATTGTTACCTAGATAAGAATATTTGAGGTGTGAAGGCAACTCTTTAAGTTCCAGAGTTGGTGGTTGTTCAGTGGAGGGGAGATCCTTTCTCATGTCTGAATTCTCCTGCTCCAAAGATTCATATTTCTTAGCCTAAATTTCTTTGACTGTCTGCTCCTCTTCTTCTGCAGCTTCTGCATCAGACCCTGTATCTTCACTGCTGTCCAGTAATTGCCTCAGATGATTTGTACTTTTCTGGAAGTGATCCTGAACTACCTTGTCAATAGCAGACACAAAGGAGCACTCTTCAATATTGGGACCTGGAAATTTCATAGCATTCAGGATGTTGAACTTGACTTCTTGGTCATTGACCCTCATGATCAATTCTCCTCTCTGCACATCTATCAAAGTTCTTCCAGTGGCCAAGAATGGCCTTCCTAGTATGATGGGTACTTCTTTATCTGCATCAAAGTCCAAGATTACAAAATCAACAGGAAATACAAATTTGTCTACCTTTATTAGAATATCTTCCAAGATTGCTTCTGGATATGCAAGAGTTCTATCAGCTAGCTGCAGTGTAAGTGAGGTAGGTCTGGCAGTTCCCACTCCTAGCTGTGTGTATATGTACTTAGGCATAAGATTTATGCTGGCTCCCAAATCACATAGAGCACGACCAGTGTAAAAATTTCCAATTGAGCATGGTATAGTAAAACTGCCAGGATCTTTTGATTTGGGTGGGAGCTTGTTCTGCATCAACATGCTGCATTCCCCAGTCATTGCCACTGTTTCAAACTCCCCTAGTCTCCTCCTCTTAGTAAGCACATCCTTCATAAACTTTGCATAGTTAGGCATTTGTTGTAGAGCTTCCACCAAAGGAACATTAATGTGCAACTGTTTAAGGACTTCTAGGAATTTGTTAAATTGCTTGTCTTCATGAGCCTTTCGAAGTTTTTGAGGATATGGAGGATCTGGGTATGTTGGAATGATTTTGGGTAGTGGTGGTGTTTTCTCAACAACAGGCGCTGCAGCGGTAGGTTCAGGCGCTGTAGCGCTTGTTGTAGGTTCTTTTTGTTTTTCAGAATTTTTGTTTTTTTCATCATCTGAAACAGTTGATGATCCTATCAAATCTCTCCCACTCCTTAAAGTTATAGCTTTTACATGCTCCTTCCCTGTAGTACTTGAAGTTGAAGCTTCTGTAGTGGATGGTAATGATCCACTATTTCTTTGGGAAAGGACATTAGCCAATTGCCCCATCTGTACTTCAAGATTTTTAATGGAAGCTTCATGAGTTTTCAGGGCTGTCTTGCAATCACTCATAAAACCTTTCATCAATCCTTCCAATGAATTATCTATGACAGGGGCATTCTGTCTTTGGTAGTTCTGAGCAGGGAATCCTGGTGGATTTGCTGGAGCACTATAATTAGGTGCTGTTGCATTGTTAGCTCCCCATCTGAAATTGGGGTGGTTCTTCCAACCAGGATTATATGTATTTGAATAGGGATTATTGTTTTTATTGAAACCCACAAAGTTCACAGAGACAGGATTACCAGGACATTCTTCATACAAATGCTCTCCTCCACAGTATACACAGCTTACTGACCCTGGAGAGGCTTGCTCAATGACAGCTACTGTAGGTTCATGTACCGCTGCAGCGGTAACCGCTACAGCGTTTGGTGTACTCATAGATTTTATCATGTTAGTAAGAGAGGCAACCTGTGCAGATAGAGCAGAAACTTCACTTATTTCATGCACACCAGCTACCTTCTTCTGCTGAGCTAACCTTTCTGTAGGCCATTGATAGCTATTTGTGGCAATGTCATCAATCAGATCACATGCCTCATTATAGGAGGTTTTCAACAACACACCCCCTGAAGAGGCATCTAACATTTGTCTGGTTGTTGGATCTAGTCCATTGTAGAAGGTTTCCATTTGGATAATCACAGGTATACCATGATGAGGGCACTTTCTCAACAGCTCCTTCCATCTCTCCCATGCCTCAAACAGTGTTTCAGCATCTCTTTGTCTGAATGCAGTAACCTCATTCCTCATTCTTGCATTCTTACTTGGAGGAAAATATTTTGCTAAGAATTTCTCAGCCATTTCATTCCAAGTATGGATAGAGTTAGGCTCTAGAGAAGTTAACCAGGCCTTTGCTCTATCCTTCAAGGAATAAGGAAAAAGTTTTAATCTGAATGCATCATCACTTACCCCTGGAATGATGAAGTTACTGCAGACTTCCAAAAATTGCTTTAAGTGTAAATATGGGTCCTCTTGAGGAGCACCACCAAACTGTCCCACTGTTTGCAACATTTGGAACATCATAGGTTTGAATTCAAACTGAGCTGTGTTGAGAGTAGGTCTTGCTATGCTTGTCTCCATGGTTTGTGGATCAAACACAGCATAGTCCCTCATTGGTCTATCTTTGTCATTTACCATTTGAGCAGGTCCTTCATTTATGAATTGATGTCTGTACCAGTCCTCTTGGTCATGTAAGGTTGGAGTGGGTGGCTGCTGATGTCTACCTCTACCCTTTCCACCTGGTTCAGTCCCTCCTCTACCAGAGCTAGTTCTGCCATGTAGAGTGTTAGCTCTACCAGAATTGGTTCTATGACTATGTTCTGACATGGTGGGTCTGAGCCTGTGAAGATGTCTTAGTTTCCTGAACCTTCTCTCTGGTTCTGAGTATGGTTCAAATTCTGGTGGTTGAGACCTGGGCATACGCTGTAGCGCTTACTGCTGCAGCAACAAGAAACAACACACCAGTGTAAAATAGGCACTAAGTTTACTAAAAACTTAAACAATGAAAATTAAATGCAATCCCCGGCAACGGCGCCAAAAACTTGTTGTGCGAAAAGGTGATGTGCAAGTATACACAATCGTAACAAGTAATATATTGATAAGTAAAGTTCGTTCCCACAGGGATTGGAATTAATCTAAGAAGTTTAAGTGATTAGAATCTTAGCGAAAAGAATTAAGTAACAAGTCAAGGTAAAGAGTTGTAAACATCATAAGTTGTGATAAAACAGTATTAAGTTTGAAGTGATTAAAGGTGAGTTGGATAGCTCAGTAGTTGTGTAAATTCCCAAGAGTAATGTTCAGATAATATTAGACGCTGTAGCGTTAAGCGCTGTAGCGTTAAGCGCTGTAGCGCTTCAGAATCAGTAGACGCTGTAGCGCCTTGGTGGCGTGCCTTTCAGTCACTTTCGTCAGGGCTATGTTACAAGACTCCTATGTCTAGGCTCTAAATAAGTTTTACCCCTGTATATTAAGCTCTTACAACATTTGCCTTATGAACTATTACTCCCCTATGTCTAGAGTTAAGTAGTGCTTCCTTTAAATGTCTTTAAAGGGTTTTCATTCATATTACTCATTGAGTTCTCTTTGTGAACCATGTCTGTACCCACGAAGTTACATTGTTTTAGTTGATCATTCCCAAACCAAGATTGAAAGTATTATGACACAAGGAATAAAACACAAACATCATAATATTATACAAAAGTTACTCAAGGTTCATTACATACTAAGAACAATCCAACTACAACAAAGTTAGCTCATTACAAGTTCCATCAACATAATACAACTAGAGAGTATGTATTACCGTATGAAGACAAGGGAAGAGTGGTTGCAAAAGATACACTCCAATGATCCCACGTCGCATACAAGAGATGAAGTTGAGGCGTGAGCAAAACCTTGAATGAAGACTAGAAAAACTATGTTAAAAAATAAAAGCTTAAAGGTAGTGTATCAATGGAGAATAGCTACTACGTATATTATGTGTGTCTCTTCTCTAACTACCACTACTTGTCTACGTAAGTTACCTCCTAGAGAAGCAATCTTAATTAATCTAATTAATAACTAAGTCTTAATAGAATAATAATATTACATGATGATTATTAGACTTAGATATTATCCTTAAAGTACTTTACAAAAAGTGCTAATGATGGAATACAACAACTATCACATGGGTTCCATTTAGGAGGCGCCAAGTGTAATTTAGCATCCACTTGAAAGTCAAAATATCCAGCTGAGAGGAAGAGATAAGGGTGGTGACTCATCATGTCCTCAAGTGGCCACACAAATATCTCAATGGTCAGCCGTCATATAACGCTGTAGCATCTCCTTGATAGCAAACCGCTGCAGCGCTAAAGCAAAACATCAAACATATTCACAAAGGCATTGACTATGCCCAAGGTTTAGGGAATTAACTTATAACCTATATTTATTCTAATATTCATATATTCACATATTTAAGCACTAGAATTACTTGAGAAATGAGCTTTGACTTAAGTATTAGGAGCATAAATAACCTATATAAAATAAGGTTATCAGATGTGAAGAGCGATTTTTTTGTTACTCAGAGATGAAAAAGGTGTTGTGTTCGATTTGAAGGATAGATTGAAAGTCAGTTAAGTGAGAGAGATTTTTAGTGTGGGCTCTGGTTTTTTAGTGACCCAGCCATTTTGGGGTTTAGGGTTTGGTGAGTGAAGAGGAAGAGAGAGTATGGAAGATGATGGGAGAGTATTTAGAATGAGAGAAGAAGAGAAGAAATGTGAGAGAAGTGACTGAGGCTATTTGTGCAGAGACGAAAACTGAAGTTGGAGAGAAGAAGAGAAGAGTCGAGAGAGATGAGAAGAAGAGAGTCAAGACACATAGCGGGGGGGGGGGGGGGGGGGTATTAGCGTTTCCTTTTTTTTGAATTTGTGGTATGAATTCGTTACAACATTGACTTTCGTATTCCATGATTGTGGGGCTATTACGTGCATATAATTAAGCACCCTTGTCATTGCTTAGTCAGCATATTAATTGCCATGAATCTCCCATTTTTTTATTTTGGTAACGTTACACCTAATTGCACGGATCTGAAGGTTATATTTGGTTAACTATCCAGAATCGTATGCAGCATGCCATGTTAAATTAGTTGTTCCCCCCCCCCCCCATTTTGTGCGGCTTACGTGTCATGCCATGTAGATAGAAATGGGTGATGTGGAAATATATCATCAATGACATATTATTTTGTGTCTCGTGATGTGTCTGTCATTCATGGTTTATAATATATAAGATATTATTGTTGAGAATTTCACAATTGCTTAGATTTAGATGTGTAATTAACTCTATATAAAATAGAGTTTTCACGTATTTTGATTCGAGGGAGATGAAGCTTGAAGAAGAATAGTGAAAAATAAACTAATAATTTTTGTTTTTAATAAAAATTAAATTGAAAATGATATTTTAGTAAAAAAAAATTAACAATGACACTATGACACATCGACACCGTTATTTCCACATAGGCATTTTTTAACGGAGTTAAACGAAGGCTAACAGAAAAGGGCTACAAAAACATGTAAATAATAATAAAGAAAAGGGACAATAAAGAATGATATAAGTTGTTTTGTTACCTCCATACAACCTTTAAGAACTTCTAAAGTGCTCGTGGGATTTTATGTTAGAAATTTCTCAGTAACACTAACTCTTCCAGATTCATTGTGGCTCAATCCTTCTAAACGACTCAAATGTTCTAGCATCCTTCTAAAGGACTCAGAATTTAAGGGAATGGGGATCGAGTTGGCTGAGTTAGCTTTAGAGAAACTAGTTGAGCTTAACCTAATGAGTAATGAGTATGGCCATTATGTGATTTTGGCTAACATGTATCTCAATCAGAGAAGTGGGAAAGAGGAGTATGACTTACAACACTAAGCAAATTTTTAGTATTTTTTACTAAATGGGTATTTTGGTAATTTGCTTATTAAATTAAAAGATGGTAATCAATGACAGTAGATAAATGCAGCCGAAATCTTAGGGATATCAAGCTAAAATCATGGAAGAGTTTAATGGAAAGAGAAATATTAGGGATATCATTCAAAAACCAAAAATCATGGGATTGTGGATATTTTTTATTATACGGCTTCTTCTTTATACGGCTTCAAAAGTTTAACGACTCCAGACTCTCTTTTGTTCAATCTCTCTGGTTCCATCCGTCTCTTTTGTCATATCCGTTCACTTCGCCGTCGCCATTGCCGTCGCACAAAGGGTCTGTCGCACAAAGTTTAACGAGACCTAACCCTAGTACAGTAGTTCTCTGGTTATTGTTGAACTCACCAAACTTTTCAATAAATTGGTTAGTACAATAATAACCAACGTACAGTATTCCACTGGTTTTTATTGTAGTAGCCAAACTTTTCAAGCATTTGGTTAGTACAATAATAACCAAAGTACAGTATATCCTTGGTCTTTATTCTTACTATCACGCCAGACATTTGATTTCTTGATTGTGAAACCCGAGGACTTGGCGTAAGAGCTATAAAAATCATATGCTTCCGGCTCTGTGCGGAAAACAAGACCTTTTCAAGATTTAACATTAGAAGGATGATGATTAACTCCTGCCAAACAAAATAATAAATACCATTATCCATAAAAAATAAACTGTATAATACAAAAACATTGTGCAACCCGCATCGACATCATCATCGAAGCCGTCGTCGCCACATCCCACATTTGTCTCTGGATACAACATATCACCACATAGGTACGAAACATTGGTTAATCGTTACTAACCATCGAATAACATAACTTCGGTTAGTCGACTACTAGCCACAGAATCTAACAATTTTGGATAGTTGGTCCTAACCACCTAATTACAGTATATTGGTTAGTACCGTCTAACCACATAAAAACATGACTTCGGTTAGTCGACTACTAGCCACAGAATCTAACAAGTTTGGATAGTTGGTCCTAACCACCTAATAACAGTACATTGGTTAGTACCATCTAACCACCTAAAAACATAACTTCGGTTATAGAGCTATAACCACCTAATCAGAGAACTATGGTGATTACGCGTAAGTAACCGTGAAAAACTGATTTTAGTCCCATCTTCATCAACTCCATAATGAGACATCAATGGCGTGAATGAAGAGCGTGCTTCAATGGCGTGGATCAACGGTGTCCGTTTTTGCAACAACTGTGGGCGTCCTATTTCTTTGCGTTAGTGCGTTTTTGAGACTTCCCTTTGTGTGATTTAATGGCGTGCGAAGAAGAGTGTGGAATAGATACCAAAAATCATGAAGAAGAAGAAGGACGTGAAAGAAAAAAAAAAGTGAAAAATAAAGAAGATGAGCGTTAAAGAAAGAGACAACGTGAGAGAGAAAATTGTGGAAGAGAAAATAATGGGAAAAAAACTGATTTGTTAATTAAATTTTCCCTAAAAAAATGGCACATTTAATGGTTAATTGAATAAAATTAATTAATGTAATTAAAACAAAAAAAATAGACTGTGACACAAATACCCTTACACAATACTATCCATTAGATTGTGTTTCATTGAAATTTTGTTAATCCAATGGCTACTATTTATTTAGTATAAATTACTAAGTAAAAGACTTAGTATCACAAGCCATAGCCGGGAAAGAGCGGAAAGGTTGAGGCCGCTAATGATAGACAAGGCATAAAGAAAAACATTGCTTGCAGCCGGTTAAGTAAAGAGCAAAGTGTATGCATTTCTTTTTAAGAGATTTTTCACACCCAAATTCTGTTGCAACATATGCTATGCAAAGCTGATCAGAGTTTAGAGGACTGATGCATGAAGATGGATATGTCTCATATATATAACCTCTTTTCCATGATGTGGAGGACGATGAGAAGCCAAACATGGCACGTGTTCATGCATGCGATGATTATTGGTGACCAAGATGCAGTCCACTAGTTCACTTGAGAAAAATTAATTGCCTATATAACACTTTCTCATATCAGAGTTTTCTCCTAATTAACAGAAGACAATTCCCTTCATATTTATACCATAATAGTTCTCTATAATTCTCTATTACAAGTTAATAGAAAATTGAGAAGTCTTCCTTTTGAAGAAGAGTCATTTTAAACAGTTAAACACCCAAAATGATTTTTTCCCTTCCAAACGATCGAAGCTACATGCCCAACCAATATTACCCTGATGACCATTAAGCTATTCTTAGAAGAAAAATGTTGAGAATAACGGCAAATTACATGTGGCAATGTACCATTAAAATCGATGATAGTGTATTGATATCAACCTTTGTTCTTATTTGAGAAACGAGAGTCTCATGTACTTTCATACATTTCCTACAAGTAGATTTTGTATAATTTAGTAGAGTTCTTCTTCTTTAGTAGAGATCCTCTTTTTTTTTCCTCGCTGATGGTTGCCTTGGCAATTTTAGCTACATGGAAATGTCAGCTTCCAGATTGAGGGTTCAAAATTGTGTATTGGATGCAACTGGGTGCAAAATTAGGAATACTAATACAAATTTAAATTTTCAGGGGGTTCAAAAGCAATTATTTAGGGATAAAAATAGCATTTTTTTCTCCAAGGGATTCAAGTGAACCCCCTCAAGACCACTTGGGTCCGCCACTGTCGGCTCCCGAATTCGAACCCCGGTGTGAGCACAGTGATAGTTTGTGTGCGTGATGTTTATTTGCCGTTTTATTTAAGTAGACAAAAAACTACATGTAACTTTTTCAAAAACATATTATTGGTGAGTTTATTTTTTATTTGCCGTTTCATCTAAGTAGACAAAAAAACTACATGTAACTTTCTTAAAAAAAAATAGTTTAATGAACTTGGCATTTTTAACAAACTCTGATATAACATTTTTGGTCATAAATCCATTTTGCCTTTGCAATCTTTTTTGAAATCCTTACTTATATGAGGCTGTTGGGCCAAAACCTTCACAAAAGCAACTTTATGCTATACGTATTGTACGTATACAAATACATAGTTATAAAAAATCAAAAAAACTAATGGCATTTTGATAGTTTTGACAACAAAATGAGGGCAAATATATCCCGTAAAAGACAAAAAAAGTAATGACATTTTTGTAGTTTTGATAAAAAATGAGGGTTAACATTTTCGGGAAAAAGACAAATGTATGTAATGACATTTTTGTAGTTTTGACAACAAAATGAGGGCAAACATTTCCGGTAAAATACAAAAAAAAGGTAATAACATTTTTGTGGTTTTGATAAAAAATGAGGACAATCATTTTGGGAAAAAGACAAACGTAAGTAATGGCATTTTTGTGGTTTGATAAAAAAATGATGGCAATCATATCTGGTAAAAGACAAAAATAAGTAATGGCCTTTTTTGTAGTTTTGATAACAAATGATTGCCCTCATTTTTTTATCAAAACCACAAAAAATGTTATTACTTTTTTTTTGTTTTACCAAAAATGTTTGCCCTCATTTTGTTGTCAAAACTACAAAAATGTTATTACATACATTCGTCGTTTACCGGCAATCATATCTAGTAAAAGACAAAAAAAAGTAGGGTTTTTTTTTGTACCCCCTTCTCCCCTATACCCCCCAATTAACGCAAACGGACAAAAATACCCCTTAGAATACATTAAAAACGTAATCTTTCCTCATTTACTTCTATTTCCAGAAAAAGTAAGATTTTCACCTTAGACTTTCCGGAAACAGGGGTATTTTCGGAAGGCAATTTTTTTAAACTTTCCGAAAACACCCCATAGAAGGTAAATGCGGAAGGTAAAAATTTGGGATTTCCGAAAACACCTCAAAACGGGGTATTTCCGGAATTCTTTTTTGACTTTCGGAAGTACGCCCTGCTGAGGTATTTCCGGAAATCCCAAGGATTTTCCCTTCCGCAATTATCTCCCCAGGGGGATGTTTCCGGAATTGTTTTTTTTAAGTTTCGTTTTTAATTTTTTTTGTTTTGGTTTTTTTAGTGGTGAGACGTTTGGGACGTTCAGAGATTGGCGAGTCTTCACAAGCAGGCGGAGATGCAGATCATACTCCTCCTGCTCCTAGTACCGGGGACTAGGAGGATTAGGTTGGTCAGGCAAGCCGGTCACGCTTCTGAGCGTAACAGGCGTGTTCGTGACCGGGACTTAGGTGGGGCTTATGAGGCTACAGACGCTCCACAACAACAGCAGTATGATGAGCGTGTTCAGCAGGATTATGAGGCTGCAGACGCCCCGCAGCAGGAGCATTATGATGAGCAGGAGCTAGATCAGGGTCCTAGGGACCAAGCTCTGTTGCATCGGTTTGATTTGCACGTGGTGTCGAGGCTACGTGTGGGACAGGTAATAGTTTTAATAATTAATTTAATTTTTTTAGTGTCTTTAATATGTTTTAATTTATATAATTTATTTTTATACAGGATCGTGGAAAGATTAAGGTTGCATCCCATGGTGGGAAGATTTTTAGGTTTCAACCTCAGCAGCACCACCCACATGTACATAAATGGTTAGAGCAGACCCGTCTGTTGGAGCTCGATTCTAGTGCTCTCCACCACATCAATCACGAGCTGATTTCGGTGTTTGTGGAGAGGTGACATTCTGAGAACAGCTCATTCCACATGCCTTTTGGGGAGATGACCGTGATGTTGGACGACGTGTCCGCATTGCTCCATTTGCCGTTCACCGGCACATTTTTGCAGCCTGGGCTTGGATTTTCTGATGCGGATGCCATTCATGCTGGAGGCGAGTTGCTGGGTATAGACCACACGATTCTTGCTGGGCAGAGTGTCGGTTCACTAGGGGACCAAACTTCGGGTTCAGCTTTCTGGAGGAGGCACCGAGCTAACATGCATCATGGCTTTTTTGATAATGCTGCACGGTGCTATATGTTGCTCTTGTTGGGCTATACCATCTTCGTCGACAAGAGTCACACATATGTGTCCGTCAAGTGGCTCAGACTGATTCAGTCATTTGATGACTGTGGCCAGTGGGCTTGGGGTCCAGCCGCGTTGGCCTTTTTGTACGAGCAGCTGAACGACGCTTGTTTCTGAAAGACATCGCAGATTGGAGGATACGCTTCTCTGCTACAGGTAATAATTAATTATTTTGTTTACCAATAATCAATTACTTATTTATTTTTTTACTCAGATTTCTTTCAGTGTTGGATTTATGAGTACTTCCCCACCATTGGGGATCGCAGAGATCACGGTGCTTCTGAGCGTCCACGTTGCTGCAGGTGGGCTAATAAAAAACTAACGCTGTCAAGCTTGAGCATTTTCGGGTCCAGCTAGATGGCTTACGGTGGGAGGATGTCATATGGAGGCCTTGTGAGGACCACATGCCCTACTGTGGATTTCTCCAGATCTCGCTTTTCAGAGGTCATCTGCTATGGGGTGATGTGACTGTGCCATACATGCCAGAGAAAGTCCATTGGCAGTTTGGATACATCTAGGAGATCCCTGTGGAGCCCTTTACGATTGGTGCCTCACGTCCATCTTCAGAGACTATTCTCGAGAGATGGTTGTACTACCAGGCCCCAGTGCGGACTTTGATTAGATCTTCTAGACAGGCCACACATTCGGGTGAGTGCGATGAGGATTACCTGCCATGGTACTTACAGGTGTCCATTCCCCGTCTCACTGCGTCTCCGCCTACGCCTCCGGAGGATGTACCAGATGAGGTTCCAACAGCTGAGGATATTGGTCCACTGACCATGGAGGATAGGCTCCAGACTGCAGCTGCACATATCCAAGATGCCATGGGAGTCGAGGGTCTTCCACCTGCTGCATATGAGAGACTCTTGCGTGCTTTAGCGGTTTTGACCTTTGACTCTTAGTTGTATTTTTTATGGAATTTGTACTCGTATTTTTTATGGTATTTGTACTCGTATTTTATTTTTATCGTTACTTAACATTATCGTATTATAGCGAGCATCGTTATTTATCATTATTGTTATTAATCGTAATCGTATAATTTAAAAAAAAATTTAAAAAACGTTTTTTAATTTTTTTCGGAAGTACCCTTAAAGAGGACAATTTCAGAAAACATTTTTTGATCTTTCTGGAAACACCTCAAAAGAGGTACTTTTGGAAGTCAATTTGACTTCCAAAAATACCCCGTTTTGAGGTGTTTTCGAAAAGTTTAAAAAAATGCTTTCCGAAAATGCTTGTATTTCAGGAAGTTTTTTCAAAAACATTTTTTTTAATAATCATACGGGGTATTTTGGGGGTTTACACAAAAATGGGGTATAGGGGAGAAGTAGGGGTACCAAAACAAACCCAAAAAAGTAATGGTTTTTTTTGTAGTTT
Organism: Astragalus membranaceus; assembly: GCA_039519185.1. NCBI lineage: Eukaryota > Viridiplantae > Streptophyta > Magnoliopsida > Fabales > Fabaceae > Astragalus > Astragalus membranaceus. The sequence goes on along the minus strand of CM076846.1, from coordinate 224,587,157 downwards.
TGATATTAAATGAGGACAATCATTTTGGGAAAAAGACAAACGTATGTATTGGTGTTTTTGTGGTTTTGATAAAAAAAATAAGGGTAATCATATCCGGAAAAAGACAAAAAGAAATTAATGATATTTTTGTAGTTTTGATAAAAAGTTAGAGCAATCATTTACAGAAAAAACAAAAATATGTAATGGCATTTTTATAAAAAAAGAGGTAAAATCATTTCGAGAAAAAGGAAAAAATATTGGCGAAGACTCTTACACCATTTAGGTATGATACCCAACATCCCAACATCAAATCACTCAATGATACCTCATTTTTTCTTGGCTTAAATACAGTTTTGGTCCCCCTATTTTAACCAATTCACGATTTTGGTCCCCAAAGTTTTAATTTGACGATTTTGGTCCCCCTATTTTCCCAATTTGAAAAATCATAGTCCCCCTCTTAAGTTGGTCAAAATTGAATTCAATTTTGACTTATTGTCCTACGTGGCAGTCCCCCTTCGCACCTCCCTTCTCTCTCAAACGCCGGCGCGTTTTCCCCTTCCCTTTCACCGGATCTGGAACGATCTGGAACGGAAGAGAGAGACGCAGAGAGTTCGCAAAGAGAGAGAGAGAGAGAGAGAGAGAGAGAGAGAGAGAGAGAGAGAGAGAGAGAGAGAGAGACGCAGAGAGAGAGAGCGACGGTGAGCGAGAGAGAGAGAGAGGGAAATCGAGGGGGAGGGGAGAGACGGTAAGCGAGAGAGAGGGAGGTGCGAAGGGGGGGGGGGGGTGGGAGGGGAAGATGAACAGTGGGGGTGGGGTGGGGAAGAGGGGAAGATGCGAAGGAGAGAGAGAGATTTGGTTGTGGGGGGTTCACGGTGGCGGGGGGGGTGGGAGGGAGTCACGGTGGGGGAGGGGAAGATGAACAGTGGGGGGAGATGGGGGGTGTCACGTAGGCTGCCACATAGGACAATAAGTCAAAACTGAGTTTCAATTTTGACTTATTTAAGATGGGGACTATGATTTTTCAAATTGGGAAAATAGGGAGACCAAAATCGTCAAATTAAAACTTTGGAGACCAAAATCGTGAATTAATTAAAATAGGGAGACCAAAACTGTATTTAAGCCTAAATAAAAGAAATCGCCAGGTGCTGCACTCAACTTTCTGATTGGCGTACATAAGAATTAGCCTTAACATTATTATCGGTGGTACGCATATACGCTAACGCTACATCTCACCAAAATAATTGAAACAAAAAAGAAAAATAAGAAACATCAAAACGACAGCGTTGCAATCATCGCCAACGTGTGAATAAGGAAACAATTAGAATAGCTTGGGAAGAAAGATCCAGCGATCCATCATCCCTCGCATAGTAATAATTTTGCAGAGCTCATCAAATCGAACCTCCATTCCCGCTTTCCCAAAACGCCACTCTCTTTTCAACCGTACAAGCAACCCTAAATCTTAATTTTATTGGATTTTTCACCGCCAACTTTTTCTTTTTCTGTTTCTTTTTTCCCGTTTCAATGATTCATTTGTAGGTGCTACTCGATAAATTAACTTGGAGCTCAACCATTTCGAAAACCATGATTTGATTTCTGGATTCGACGCTTTTCATAAGGTTTGCGTCTTTCACTATTATCCGATTCAATTCAATTCCTCTGCATTGATCTATTCCTTTAGAGCATTATCCGATTTCAGATTTACCTTGCAATGAATGCTTCTTTAGATGCGTAACTGTTTCTTGCTTTAATGGTCGTTTGTTTTTCTTTAGTTTTTTTATTTGAAAAGTTATCTATTGATATATTGTTGAGGATTTTTCTGGGATCTGAAATTCGAATAAAGTATGGACTCAGGGGGTGTTTTGAATTGGTAATGTGTATCAGAGGTCGACTTTATTTTGGTGTGTAGGTTTCGAGATGGCATGGTTTAATACAAATAACGCATGGGGGAACTTCCCTGATTTGGCGGGAGCGGTGAATAAGCTTCAGGAGAGTGTGAAAAGTATTGAGAAGAACTTTGATACTGCTCTTGGTTTCGAAGAGAAGGGGGAATCCAGCAATGAAGGTAATTCAATTTGAGATCCTATTACCTATCTTTGTTTTCTGAATGAGTTTCCTGATCATGTTTTGTATTTTATGTTTGAGGTAGATGTGAAGTCCATTAACTGCTTTAAGATAAGAATTTTGAATTGTTGGGAGTGATGCGTGTTCTCATGATAGGAAATTTTCAGTTTTCACTCTGACTAGAGCTGTGCTGTTTGATTTTGTATTGCAGCTTCAGGATCATCATGGTCTATACCGACTGACAGGAAAACGCTATTTAATCCCGTATTGGCCTTTATGGGGAATAACAGTGAGGAAGCTAGAGAAGAATCTGAACAAGTTGAATCCTCTCAAGAAGAATCTGAAACTGAGAAGTCAGTGGAAAAGCCCGAGTCTCTGGATCACATTCCTGTTGCTGAGGGAAAAGAAGCCTTTGAAGCAGATAAAACAGTCGGTGTGGAAGCTGAAGAAACTACCGTTCAAGAAGAGAATAAAATGCACAAGGCTGAAGATGATGGTGAGCATATAGAGTCTGCAGATGGAACAACAGTACAAAGTTTTGACCACGAAAAGGACGAACACCAGTTTCCGGAGATGCCTGTTGAATTGCCCGAATCCCCAATTCAGAAGTTTCAGAGTTCGGATTTTGTGGACAATCCTCAAGAGAAAGATATTGCTGAAGTGGGAACCTCGGAAAGTCCAGTGATGATGCAACCCTTGCCTTCTAATCTTGAAGACGATGTAGTTGAAGGCAGTACTGATGAGCTTGCTGAGTCTCTTGGGACTAGTGATGTGCATGATAGTACTGAAATTGAGACGAAAGAGGAGAGTAAGGAAGAAGAGAAGATGCAAGCAGAAGAAACTGTTGAGAAAATTTCTGCTGTTCAACCCGATGCATCTGGTGATACTGAGAATGGAGAGAAAATTTCTGCTGTTCAACCCGATGCATCTGGTGATACTGAGAAAAGAGATGAGACTGACACTTCTATTCTACGTTCTGTGGCTTCTGAGGAAACCAAAAACATCGACCTATCATATAATGAACACTTGTCTAGTGCTACTCCACAAAATGAATCTTCCGAGGCAGTATCTGAATCGGTTTCAAATGAAAATGAAACAAATGTTGAAGAAAATGAAAGCGACCACATTGGCAGTAATGTTGAAGCTGACTTGAAAGAGCACCATTTGATTTCTGTAAAAAATATGCGTGACTCAGATTCCACGCTTGAACTGGAGAGGGTGAAGAGGGAGATGAAAATGATGGAAGCAGCACTGCAAGGCGCTGCAAGACAAGCTCAGGTATTTCATATACTTTACATAATCATGAATGGAAAAAAAAACTTTTGATTTTTGTTGCAACTTGCAAATGTCCAGATGAGAAGATAGTTTTTCTAAGTGCTCAAATTGGAAGACAGATCTTGTTTTTTTTAGCACTTGCCTTTATGTAGCCATTGTGATGGTTAAGATGTTTTGATCGGCCTTTGTTGTTTTTCTCTTTTAAGGTGTCTAATTCATTCGATTTTTCATAAATATGTTTTCCTGTTCCATTATGGACTGATTGAATGTTATATATAACAAATTGTTTCTTTTTAGTATCAGCAACAATAGCTTTGTGATGCATATTCATTTTTACGCTGTAAATGCCCCAGATGACAATATAATTTAGGGTTCAGATCTTATTATTTTTTGGCATCAAAACTATGAATGTCATATATGACCTCTTAGCGGGATTTGTTTTGAATTATGGTGAAGTTTTATCTTCGCCCATTGTCCTTTTCTTATAGGTTAAGGCGGACATTTTGATAGGCTTCTTGTATATTAAATTAGGATCATGAAAATTGCCTTGTTTTATTAAAATAGTTGAGTTTCTAATTCATTTTGCTACAAATTCATCTCTTGCTCCATTATACCCTTTTTCTTCATCTATAAGCAGCTAAGATGTTCTGAGCAAAAATCATTAATGGCTAAAAAGTATTTGATTTTACTTTTTAATGAATGTTTATGTATCTTCAAGAAGCTACGTGTTTTGTCGAATGATGGTCTCATCCTTTAACTTCTATGTACATTTTGCAGCCATGATGTTGTTGCATATCTTCTTATTACAATTTCCTAATCTTGGTTCTCTTTGCAGGCTAAAGCTGATGAGATAGCAAAATTGATGAATGAAAATGAACAATTTAAAGCCGTGATTGAAGATTTCAAGGTATATTATTTTTTATACCTTGTAATTGGTGTCATGTGTTGCTTTAATACTCAAAGTTTTTTATACAATCCACTGATATCAAAAGAAAGAAAAGAAATAATTTCCTTTCTTGAGTGCTGAGTTTTCTCTGCTCAATGTTAGGCAGAGGAAACAAACTACACACTCACAGTTCAGGGTATTCATTCTCCCACACTCTGAAGGACACAATTGCCTCCCTCTCTTACCCTCCTATCCTTTCCTATATACATTCTGTTATCTGTCACTCAATTACATTTATTTATTTATTATGTCATTTGATCATTCCAACAAGCTTTCCCATCAACCAAACCATAAAAAATGCAAACCCGATTGGTAATTAAGGTTAAAGCACTGAAGTTATGCAAGAGAGGAACCCTTGACCTTGCTAATGGTGTCCAACTTCGCGATGATCAAACCCAAGTAATCAAAATGAAAATCAAACAAGAAGAGGACAACACTGGTGAATTAAAAGTGAGAAATCAAAAGTAAATCAGCAAATGCATTGACTAGAAGATGATAGAAGGTGCCTCAATCTAAAAAGGTTGATTAGCCAAATGGGGATTTGCCTCAAAGGAATGAAATCCTTTAATAAGAATCAACAATGTTCTAATGTTCTAATCCAAGAACCCTAAGAGGATACCTAGCTAAACTTCAAATCTCACATAGAGAAATTTCATTTAATTCAAAGTTACTCAAATGAGTACCGTAGGGGCTTGCAACACTTGCTCAAAATAAACCAAGTGTAGAAGCTTAACACATACTTCCAACACTCAGTTACCTAGCCAAAAGCAACGTAGACTATTACAACTCAAATTGAAAGCAAAATATAACCAATTATAAACTCTTAAAACCAAATTAGACACACATAAACCTAAAAATTATCCTAAAGTCATGACTTGGGTTTTCCCTTGCCTTTCTCCTTATTAGGTCTTTCAAGGTCCTCATCATGAACCTTGCCACCAAATGGGTTCTTCCCATGTTGTTCCTTCTAATGTGGTGCATCTAAAATAAAATTTAGTTTGTTTAGGGTTTTCTTAGGTTTATCTTCTCAATTAAGCATGCAAAGGACCTGCTTGTGTAAAACATTCAGGGAAGATGATTTTTTTTACTTGTTGTTCATATACCCCGCTCCCCACTTTCTTTGTAATGTTTGTATTTTTTTTTTGGTTCGGACCATTGCGAAATGTTTGTATTTAATTGCTGATAATTGCGGAACAGAGAAAATCTAATGAAGCCGAAGTTGAGTCATTGCGAGAGGAATACCATCAGAGGGTTGCAACTCTCGAGAGAAAGGTATCAGTTGTTATAAATCTTATTTTTATTCTTATTTAACAAAGTTTTCAATAATGTAACTCAGTTGCATAGTTCAAAAGTTGTCTATGGCATTTTCAATCTGTGTCGAAATAATGATTGACATATTTGCCATAGAAAACAATATAATGTGGCTCAAATGGCAGAAGTAAGTACTATTGAGGCTCACATGTTTTCCTTTGCATGCCTAGTTTGTATTTCAGATGTTGTTCTCATGATTTTTAACATACTAAAGCATTGCTGACGCTGATGTCATGTAGGCTACAGTGTGTGTCTACCTTTTGAGGGATGAGGGTCAAATTTCTCTTAATTTAAAAATATCAAAAAGGGATCAATCATGGTTTGATTTTGTTGTTCTTTTCTTTGGGATACTCATCAAACTTTTGCATCTCCAGGGCATATGATGAACTTTAAGTTCCCATGAAGCACAGTGGGTGGATCCATGTTGTGTTAAGGCCTCATGGGGCCTTGCACCCCCTAGAAAATAAAAATGCTCATTTAACCTATATATATGTAATATATATATATATATATATATATAGATTTTCAGTTTTTAACCCCCCTGAATTTAAAGTTTGCACCTGGATTCCTCAATGTCACTAGAGTTTGTAAAATCTATCAAATTAGTCTCTAAAATTTTGCGAAATTTTTCTCTAAAATTGAACTCTCACCTAGATCCCTTACCTATAATAGGAAGTCTCTAAAGCTTGTGAAATCTGTCAAATTAGTCTCTAAAGTTTTAAGAAATCTGTCTCATTAGTCTCTGTAAAGGATCACTTATATAACTATAGGAATTAATTTGGCGGATGTCACAAACTTTAGAGACTATTTATTGTTTTCATATACCTTAGAGACTAAATAGGAGAAGGGGTGTAACCTTGGAGACTAATTGAGGATTTACTCTAAATAAATATAAAGTTAAATAATTTGATTTCTTAATTTCAGTGAATCAAGTGAGAGGATATTTGAATGTTAAATTTCAAACATTTTTGGGAACCAACAATCTTGAAAATGAAAAAAAAAATGCACCCCCGACCCAGGGTCTTGGGTCCGCCTTGTATTGTATTTTCAATTTTCAATTCTAGAGAACATGAGCATCCTAAGCATTGCAGATTGGTGTTATTCCTCTTGGATTTCAAAGAATGTGATATATCAAAGAGGATTATTGGGCATTATGTAAAATTTTAAATTGTATGCTGTCTAATTTGCACTAAAACTGTTATGGTGTTTTATGCATTGTGTTTAATTGCAGGTTTATGCTCTTACGAAGGAAAGGGATACACTTCGCCGAGAGCAGAATAAAAAAAGTGATGCAGCTGCTCTCTTGAAGGAAAAGGATGAAATAATTAATCAAGTTATGGCAGAAGGTAACACAGTCTGAAACCAAGCATGAATTTGTATCATCCTGACTTTAGTGATTTCCCGAACTTTGTTTTATAGTATCTTTTTAGGGTCAATTAATGGATGGTCCTTTAGATATATGCCACCAAAGTTTAAAAGGAAAGAAAGAACTTGGCACTAAATTGTTCAGTTGGATACTTCTTTGATAATCTTCAACATGAAAATTCATAGTTATTGGAGTAATATAAACCGTTTGTCAACTCTTTCACTCAGAATATAATCCTTCATTAATATCAAGTTTCATCATCTATTTTGCAAAATTTTAGTCAGTTACTTTGTATGGCCCTAGGAAAGATTTTCTTTGAGGTTTCCTTGATGGGATTGTGCTTGGTTTGTTGATGGTAATTCATGGGAGTGTGGGATCTATTTGAAGTCATGGTTTTATTAATTATCTCCAAAATCCAAACATATAAATGTCTATTGACAATCCTTATAATATCTGGATTCTAGAACAAGTTAGATTGTGTGATTTCTGGTTTTGGGGGGCATTGGGATGTGGATACTACTTGGATTTTGTCCGAAATTGTTGAAGATGGTTCCATCAATGCCAAGTTTGACACAACCTTGGTGCTTCATAACACAAACAATATTGGCTAGGTTGTAACTAGATGCATCAATGCATTTCCTTTCAAGTTTTTACAATATTGGCCAGGTTTGTAACCTTGGTCCCATCATGCATGATGCTACTTTGGTGTTTTCAAGATTGGAATTAGAAAGTGAAGTCTTGCTACATGGACACTTCAGCTTCGGATCTAAGATTATAGATGAAAATTTTAATCAAATATAGCTTCAAATTCATGCTTAGAGGTTTTATTGTTTCCCGTAAATGGATACCCGAGGCATACTCTAGCAACCTTGTATACCTTTTAGTGTTTGACTTGGTGGAAAGGATTGGAAAATGTCTACAGGAGAGAACAGGGGTTTGAATTGAAGAATTGGAAAATGAATAGTTTCATCTTAAGGGTTTTTTGTTTAATCAAAAACTTTCTCTACTAAGCATGCTATCCGTTTACTTATGGGAGAGTATAAAGGCCCTTTTTAAAATTAGACCATCTCTCATCTCAGGTGAAGAGCTTTCCAAAAAGCAGGCTGCTCAAGAATCTACAATAAGGAGACTTAGGGCTCAGGTATGCAGATTAGTTATTGTATTTTCCCACAATCTTCGTTCCTTTTCTATTCCTATGTATTGTAATAAATATTCTATTTACCTTTTTTTATGAAAGCTAGATTAGAGATCTTGAAGAGGAGAAGAAAGGTTTGACTACTAAACTTCAGGTAACTGAATTCTGAGAGCATTTCTGAAAGTTATGATTTGGTGGAAATTTTTTGAATTAATTTGATTTTAAATATCCCATCTCACTGATTGTAATTTTTTTCCATCTCCTTAAATGTCATATTACTTTTACTTTTACTTTTAAGTCTTAAGGGTAACTTATGATTTAATAATGTGTGCTATATCGATCCTCTACGTCATTGGAAAGTATTAAATTCTTTTTTGGAGCAGTAAGTGTTGACAATCTTAATATTTATTTGTATTTACAATTTGACTTTTTGTTTGGTTAATGTCATTCAATGCAGGTAGAGGAGAATAAAGTAGAAAGTATCAAGAGGGACAAGACAGCTACAGAGAATTTGTTGCAAGAAACAATAGAAAAGCATCAAAATGAACTTGCAGCTCAGAAAGAATATTACACTGATGCTTTGGCTGCTGCTAAGGAGGCTGAGGCATTGGCAGAGGCTCGTGCCAACAATGAAGCAAGAACTGAGCTTGAGAGTCGTCTAAGAGAAGCCGAGGAACGTGAATCTATGCTAGTCCAGGCACTTGAGGAGTTAAGGCAAACATTAAGTAGAAAGGAACAGCAGGTGTTTATTGTATTTTCTGTCATTCTTTTTGATTAATTGACATTCCCTGGATATTGCTTTTGAACTTTACCAATTTCTTCACCCATATTCAGGCAGTCTTCAAAGAAGACATGCTCCTTAGAGACATTGAGGATCTTCAAAAACGTTACCAGGTCTGCTTCCCTGCTCTCTGCTTGTCTTTCAATTATTTAACCTTTTGAGGACGTTGATTTTCCTTATTTTGTTTAAGTTTTAGCAACTGTGTTAGTGCTTTTGGTAGTTTACATAATTTGGTTTGCTTTCCCTAGGCTAGTGAAAGACGGTGCGAGGAACTGATTACGCAAGTTCCAGAATCCACAAGGCCGCTTTTAAGGCAAATTGAAGCCATGCAGGTAATATACAGATGATCCATGATTGTTATTCTTTCTGTTTTTTGTTCTGCTCTATGGGATCTGTGCTAGACTAGAATTCACCTGATAACAGGAAACAAATGCCAGAAGAGCAGAAGCGTGGTCTGCCGTTGAAAGAAGTCTCAATTCTCGGCTTCAGGTCTCTAGAATACTTTTTGAATCTAATCTTAGAAGCATTTCAACTGGACATTATTGTATTTCATTATCTTTTTCTATGATTTTACAGGAAGCAGAGGCTAAAGCTGCAACTGCTGAGGAAAGAGAGCGATCTGTGAATGACCGCTTGTCTCAAACATTGTCTCGAATTAATGTCCTTGAGGCTCAGGTTCTGGAATTTCTTGTGTGAAATCATGTCCTTAATGGCAGTTTTTTGTATGAGGGTGACTAACTTAAATAATGGATTACAGATTTCATGTCTTAGGGCAGAACAGACTCAATTAAGTAGGACACTTGAAAAGGAGAGACAAAGGGCAGCTGAAAGTAGGCAGGAATACCTTGCAGCAAAGGAGGAAGCTGACACTCAAGAAGGTCGTGCGAGACAGCTTGAAGAAGAGATAAGAGACATTAGGCAGAAAAACAAGCAAGATTTACAGGAGGCATTAATGCAAAGGGAGCTTCTTCAGCAGGTAGAGTTTCTGCTTATGGGTTTCAAATTTAGTATCATTAAGTGCTATCCATGGTACATGAAGCTCTCTGTTTCTTCCATTAAAATTATCTTATCTCTCAGTTCACATATTACTTGGGTAATGGAATGAACCGGCCTGAGATATTTGGTTTCATGCTGCATGAATTTTTTCTGAAAATTGTAACTAAAGAAAGCCAACTTGCTTTATTATGGACCTTTCAAAACACTATGTGGATGGTCGGGACTCGGGATAGAACATATATTAGTGACCTGATGTAGAATATTTGGGCTATGAAATGGAAACTATGTATGAAAAATGACTAAAAAAGTTGATGAGGTCGAGGTATGGTATTGGCCTATTGCTGGTAAAAGTATTAGATTCCATCCATTTTATTAGAACCTTTATGTTGTTCCTGAATTAAGCTCTTCAATTTTGCCAGGAAATAGAAAAAGAAAAGGCTGCTCGATCAGAACTGGAGAGGACGGTTCGTGTTCATTCTGCACCATTATCAGATCAAACTCCCACAACAAAGTTCAATTCTGCTTTTGAGAATGGTGCGATGCTCTGCTTCTCTTTGCGTTTCTTGGCTCAGTTGTCTGTGATATTTCCCATAATATTCTTTATGATGTAGGGAGCCTGTCTCGAAAAATATCAAGTGCTAGCTCCCTGGGAAGCTTGGAAGAAAGCCATTATCTTCAAGCATCATTGGATTCATCCGACAGTTTTTCTGAACGGAGAAACCCAGGAGAACTAAGCATGAGTCCTTACTACATGAAGAGCATGACACCCAGTTCTTTTGAAGCCGCACTTCGTCAAAAGGAGGGTGAACTTGCTTCATATATGTCACGTTTGGTATGATTTGTTGCCTTCATTATCTGGCTTAATATGTTGACATTATACCTTCCAGTTCATAGCTCTATTGTTTCTTGTCATTGCACTGTGATGTTGATGTCTTATTTTTGAACTACGAAAATTCCAGGCATCACTGGAATCTATTCGTGATTCTCTTGCTGAGGAGTTGGTCAAACTGACAGCACAGGTGTGTTCAGCTTCTTGTTTACTTCCTTCTGGCCCCCTTCCTTGTTAACCTCAAATTGCAAATCTGCACTGCAGTGTGAAAAGTTGCGTGGGGAGGCTGCCGTGCTCCCTGGCTTGAAATCAGAGCTAGAAGCACTGAGGAGGAGGCACTCAGCTGCTTTGGAATTGATGGGTGAACGCGATGAAGAGGTAATTTTTTATTTCGCCTACCTTTAGGTTTTTAAGAACAATGTGTTGGGCATAGTTTGGTGTTTGGTCATCAGATATAAGGTTTGGACAGTTCCTGTCTTTCCTGCCAATTGCACTCATAAGTTTCATGTAAGGAAAGCCGCTTCCCTCGTATAAATTTGTTGAGGAACTCATTCTCTTTTGCCTTATAAATTCTTGTGCTTGAAATGCCTATGAGCCATACAAGAGCATAAAACTACTGAATTCCTCTCGCCATTCCATAAATTTTGAGAAATCAAAATAAAAGAAAAACATTAGACACACGAAGAAATCAAAATAAAAGAAAAACATTAGACACACGAAGTCACAAATACAGAATGGGACAAAGGAGAAAAGAAAACAATTTTGAGGCGTTAGTTAATTACTTAACTATTCTATTCAATTTATTTATTATTTATTTGTCAATAGAAAAGTTATCTAATTTCTATCTAAACAAATTTGAATGAATGTGTTTAGCTGGAGGAACTCCGCGCGGATATTGTTGATTTAAAGGAAATGTACAGAGAACAAGTCAACTTACTTGTGAATAAGGTATTTTAAGCAGGATTATGCTCCTTTAGACGTGCTAGTTATCTTTTTCTCACTTCTCAAAATGCTTAATATTTTCTTTTATCTATAATTTTGGATTTCTAACCATGCCATATATTTTTACAGATCCAGACAATGAGTTCATCAGTGTAAAATGACTAATTTGGCCTAAGAAGGGACTGGGGGAACGAAAAGGTTGGTGCCTAGCAACCATTTTGTGATGGCCGTATCTCTGAGCCGTGTATGGTGTCAAATGGCACAGTAACAGTATATTGGTGACCAGTGCCTCAAGTTTCTGGAGAATGATTCCTGCAGGTCTTTCAGGATTTATGCTTTGTTTGTCTGAGAAAATGTATTATGACTTGGGAATGTTGTATAGGCCGTCTTTTACGTGTCTTCTGAGATATAGTTGACAATATAGGGATTCTTTCTGAGTGTTATGATCCAAAAAAAGAAGAAAGAAGTGTATTCCTTTGAATCCGTGACCATGTAACGTTATCCCCATGACAATTGATAGGGATATATTTTTCATAGCTACTAGGTCTGCTCAAAATAGTATCCATTTGTGAATGAATTTTGCCATTGTTTATGTAAGAGAGTTTAAAGATTATGTATCGTAAATTTTTTTACAGTCATTTAATCATATTTATTGAAATATTTTACGAAGTAATATAATAAAAGTGGTGTCATAGAAATATATGATTGTATAGCGTATAACTTTTTTACGCAGTCCAAATTCCTGGAGTTCCAACTAAAAAGGGATTCGGGATAAAAAACACATTTAGAGCTGTTCAACCTGTGGGCAAAAAAATAAAAACTGTCGCACCCATCAAATAATACAAATAACTACTTATTTTAATAAGTGTGCATCCAGTTATATTTGCTTATATTTTGTTAAGGAGTAGTTACAATTTTCTCACAATAAGAATAATATTTATTGATGTTGAAAAAATATGGATATCTAATAATCTATTTATTTTTTTAGTTGAATTTCAATTTTCATTAGCATGGCAGACAAATAGTCCAGTATAAGCATGATTTCACGCGTTGACATAATTTCATCAGCTGAAATCAGTATAAAAAGGGCTGAATATTCCTTTGTAAATTATGGAGATTTTTACTTTTCGTACGAGTATGATGATGAGTTTGTTATCAGCATAGATGCTTCAGGGGAAATGTAATTGTCATGATATAATATGATAAGTTAGATTGCAGTTGCACTACATTAGAACAACATATATATTCTATTGTATATTATTAGTCAGAAAGAATACTTTGATGCCTTGTTGTCTGACTTGATTTAATTTTAGGTATGTAAAAAATGTCAGTATGCATGTGCTCAAATTTGGTGTCAATTATTCCGGCTATTAGCCAGCTCTGTTAAATTTCCAAATTTTGTTATATCAACGACTTTCAAAGTCAGTGGTTCAATCATGTCACACTTATATACTTTTTAGTTAAAAGAATTTGTCCTATAATACATACACGACTTTTTAGAATACTAATGAAACATTAATATCGCTTCTCATAACTACTAATTTATCTTCTAATATCACATGAAAGTTAATTTGGTAAACTAACTTATAATTTATTTTTTCCATACAAAAATCCGTGTGAATGACACGAAGTAACGTATAATATGGGATGGAGGAGTAGTAAAGTTGAACTGTAATTGAATATTCATTTTCCCTTACTTCTGACTTTTATTTTTAATTTTAAAATACATTCTCTACCAATAGGATAGTAGGATGATCTTGTCAAAAAGGATAGTAGGATGAAGGATATACGAAGCTTCATGACATTGACTTATAAATATAAAATGGCCCAAATGGCCTTTTAAATTCCAACGATCTTTTGAAATTTTTTTTTTTTGACGGATTGAAAATATTATTATAAAAGCTAAAGTTGAAGTTTCATTGCTATGATCAAATACTTGAACAAGCTGATTGGCTCTTTGTTTAGTTTTTACCTTTTGTCATTGTTAGCCAATTATAGAAAACTTTTCTAGAGAAAAAAAGTTAAGCTAAGATGCAGACCACTGAGGACCAGAAGATTCAACAGAATGAACCCGTTGGCTCAATTACACAAAGGTATGAAGCAAATACGATTCAGCAGGTAGGGAGTCCTTGGAGTACTGGACTATTTGACTGCCATGAGAACCAGACAAATGGTAATATCTATCTACTTTAGTTTAAATCATATAGCTAGTTTCATTCATAAAACGTGTAATTATGCAAAATGGTTAATCTAACTACCTTGTTTTATGTCTGGTAGCTGTTATGACAGCATTTTTGCCTTGTGTAACTTTTGGGCAGATAGCAGAAGTATTGGATGAGGGAGAGCTTAGTAAGTATAAGTACCTCTAACCCTTCATGTATTAGTTTCATAAAAGGTCATTGAAAAATGTTACTCCCTCCTTCACTTAATATAAGAATCTTTGGTAAAATTGTTTGTCCTATAAATTTTATAGGACCCTTTTCAATTTACTATGTTGTATTCATTACATTTGTACTAAAATACCCTTATTTACACTATCTTTCGCTTTTTTATTAGAGTAATTTAGGAAAACTAATACTATCTCTGGTTCTATTTTTATAAAGCTCTGGTTGGCTCGTCCCATCCGCTAGCGGATAACGGATGAAAGTAGTGGGTGAAGAGTACACGTGTTTGGTAAGAACTAGCGTTTAGCGTTTTTCGGGTAGCGTTTAACGTTTTTTCAAAGTAGCGTTTTTTCAAACGCTAGCGGATAGCGTCTCACTTTTTTTTGGCAATTTTACCCTTTTTATTTTTCTTGAATTTTTTCTCTATCCTTATTAAATAAATGCAATCATAAATTAAATAAATATATCATTTTATGTCATTTTACATTTATCAGTTAGTTCAACCGCTAGTTTTACCAAACACATCAATTGCTATCAACTAGCTTATCCGTTATCCGCTATCCGCTCATCCGCTATCCGCTCATCCGGTATCCGCTAGCTTATCCGTTATCCGCTACTTTTTACCAAACAGAGCCTAAGAGAAAAATGCAGTTTTAGCTTCATTAAAGAGCTGATGTATCTAGTCTATTAGGGAAAAATGCAGTTTTAGATTCACTGAATAACTAATGTATCTAGTCTTATCTGGTCTTTAGACCATATACATCGGTTATTCAGTAAATCTAATACTAGTTTTTTCTCTTATAAATAAGACCAAAGGTATAAGTGTGTACAAATTTAATGCTACTAACCGCACAAAATAACTTTTTTAACTGGGTGAACTGGTTAAATGGTTCATATGTTAGGGCTAAGGGATTAAGTAATACTTTTGATACTCTTAAATGTTCATAATTATTATAATTATCATTTCAGGTTGTCCCCTGGGAAGCTTCATTTACTTACTAATGATGCCTGCTTTATGCACTCAATGGATTATGGGGTCAAAGTACAGAACAAAGTTAAGGAAGAAGTATGATTTAGTGGAAGCTCCACATTCAGATGTCATCTCTCACATCTTCTGTCCTTGTTGTTCCCTCTGTCAAGAGTTCAGAGAGCTCAAACTTAGAGGACTTGACCCTGCTCTTGGTAATTCATATCCTCTTTATATATTTATTTACCTTTTCATTTTTGCAATTTCTTTTTATAAATACCACCGCTGGTCCTATTTATAAGAAGAAAATGTAGTTTAAGGTTCATTGAGTAATTGATGTATCTAGGCTTATAACCGTAATCTGTCATGTCTTCAGGATGGAATGGTATTTTGGCACAAAAGCGTGCAACACACCAAAGTGATCAAACATTGAAGAATCCTCCCACAAACCAAGCAATGTACAAGTGAACACAGTTGTTCATCTTACTAGGAAGGGAGCTGTCAAAATTAATGAAAAATGTATTTCTTTTGATTGTTTTTTTTATTATGTTTGTGCTTGTTACTGAGTTATAAGAAAATAAAACCATAAGTTGGCAATTTCACAGTTTTTGGTCTTAGATGTATAAATATTCTTGTTACTTTTATTTATCACGACAAGAATATAAATAAAAAAGCAACCTCGCGTTTTTATTGTAATATTTTCCAATACAAAACTAGTTATGAAATGAACAATTATTAATTGGTGATTTGATTCAACAGTTGTCCAACATTGAAGCCTTGCATGGCATGGCCTCCTAAAAGGCCTCTTGTTCATGATGAATGCCATTATTCCCTCTTAAAGTTAACTGTTCAATTTCTTCCACCTTCTCTGAGGCAACTTCAACACTTGGTCCATAAGCCCAACTACAAACCAAATAGTACAATATATTGAGAAAGCTCATAACAGAAAGAAGCCAATAATACTTATCATAGTGACCCTTATTAATGTTATCTGAGACCCAACTCTCTTTCCCTCCTCTTGAAGTAATGTCCTCAACAATGCTAACTATAAGAGAAGCTACTAAGTTTCCAACAGCAGATCCTAAACTGAACAAAGATGCTGCAATACTTGACATGCTACTTGGAAACTGAGAGTAATAGAATTCTGATTGTCCTATTGCATTAAATGCTTCTGCTATCCCACACAAAACTTTATGTGGTATTAGCCACATTGCTGACATGTTTAATATAGCTTCAGGGTTATCAATATATCCTTCTTCAATTGCTTTTCTTCGCCTTATAGTTTCCACAACTGCTGAAACAACAAAGTCTAGGAAGGAGAAAAATAGTCCAATTCCTATTCTTTTTTTGGCACTAATAGTAACTGGTTTTCCTCTTAATTTTGATGCTAATGGAAGGATGATACGATCATAAACGCCTGCGGTTATGAATACTGATAACATTATGAAGACGCCGAATGAGCCTGCTGGAATTTGGAAGTTTGAAGTGATGTGTCTGTCCATTGTTTTGGCTTGGAGTAACCAAAATGAGGTTTGGCTAGTGCTTACTGATACCATGATGCTTGAAGACCAAAGGGGAATTACTTTGATGATGGCCTTTAGCTCTTCCACTTGCTCTATTGTACAAACACTCCAATTATCAGAGGCTATGTCTTGTTCTCTGTCTTTGATAATGCAAGCTTTGTTCAAAAACCTAAAACTCAAAGTATATAATATATCATCTCAAGTTAGTTATTGTTTCTATGGATCAAACTCAATTAAGATCAATCAAGCATAGAGCTGTCAAGTCGGAACGCTAGGCCCGACCCAGCGTGCCAAAACACAAAAATAACTGGATCGGGCCAACTCATAATATTGAATTGTGTTTTTATGTAGCCCAACTCAGCCCAAAACACCAAGTCGTTCTGGTCCGATCCGACTTTTTAACAAAGGAAATTACAAAAAACACATTTAAAGAAACATAAAAAAAAGGCTCAGTCTGGCCCAACAGGCCAAAATAAGCCAAATTGTTTGCTCTAATTTAGCGAGCGCAACCTAACCATCGAATTGGGCCAAAATTGACCGCTCTAATCAAGCATTATTATTAGTTAAAAACAATTTGATTCCTCTAGAGTGAGTAATGTCAACCATTGATGAACAAATCAATGGTTGATTTTTTTCCCTCTTAGTTTAGATATTACTCACTCTAGAGGAGTCAAATCAAATGTAAGTAGAAGATTGCATTCAACCTTAGTTTATTAGTCGGAGCAACAAGGGCTGAATCCTTCTTCTGGTGATACATTCCAGGAGAGTCTTTAGATGGAAGTGGAAGTTTTCTATTCTTATAAGCAACAACTATTACTTGTGCAAAGCCAGTGAGCATGCTACTATGTGGTTTCTGCTTGACATAAAGTGGAGAAACAAGAAAGAAAAAGACAGTGGACAATAACATAAGTGCTGCTGGAACACCAAAACCTAGTTTCCACCCAAAATGATCTTGAATATAGATAACTCCAGTCAATGAGAAAACAACAGCAATAGCTTGAGAAGCTATATACCAACTTATGAAACTTTCTAAGATCCTTTGATTGTTTGGTTGGGTTTTTTTGTTAAGTTGGTCAGCACCAAATGCTAAGGAGCATGAGATGCCACCACCTCCAATGGATATGAGACCAAAGCAAGTGAGTAGGATAGCCATTTGAGTTGTTGTTGCAGATTGACAGTTTTCTGTTGAGTGGCTGCATGGGGGAGGCCTTGCATCTGGAATCATTGTTGTTAGCCACATCACTGCCATTCCCTGTAACACCAATATATACACCACCTCAAATTGGTTAAAGTATAAGATAATTATGATGTGCTTAATTAAAGTATAAGATAATTATGAATTAGTTAGTACACACTATTATCATTTATCAGTTCCAAATATAAGTAAAAAAAATGTTGGTATAATTAGAAAGGAGAAAGATGGATCATACCAGGAAACTGAGAATAGAACCTAAACCAATGGCAAGGAAGCGACCCAAATAAGAATCAGCTATGAAAGCAGCCACAGAAGGAAAGAAATTGGTAGCAGCAAACCATAAGAACATTATTTTGGTTGCTTTCACTACTCTCAACCTGTAATCTCCTATCAGATACAATATCATGTTTGGAAATAGCCCAACGCTCGCCAGCTTAGCTAGAGCCTCGTTTGCTGCAATTAATTAATATACATTCTCATTCATTTCAAGTTCAACACCCCAAATCAAACTTCAAACTATCTATATAATATCTTTCGTTTGATATAATATATAAGAGAAAAATGCAGTTCTATCATTAATCAATTATTCAATGTGTAGAATGAAAAAATAAATGCTTAAGGGTATTTAAATATTTTCATCAAAAATAACAGAATTTATTATTCAGCGTAAATAACTTTAAAACGACATGTATGTATCGTGAAACGGAAGGAGGGAGTATTAATTAAAGAAACTAGGAAAATCTTCTTTTGTTTAATTTGTTGAGCACAAAGTATATATATACGTACCTATAATGAAAGGCATGGTAATGAAGCCACCCTTGCGCTTTTGTAAGTGTGGATTCATGAGTTGGTGAGTCAACTCTCCATGAACTGAAGCACCCTGCTCCATTTCCTTCTCTATGTTAATTTCTTCAACTTAGCAGAAAGAAGTTTTGAGGAGGAGTTCATGGGAAGGAAAGAAGTGAACTATATATATACAAAAAATTAATGCACATGCGAATTCAAGCTAATTTTAGACAAAGACCTATTTTGTGGGAATAGTGCCACAATTGATCCTACAATTTGTATTAATATATACTGCAACAAGAGTACGGACTCAGTAATGTATTAACAATTTCTCTAAAACAAGAATCACAATTTATTTATATAATTAATAAAGACTAAAGACACCACCCACTACTACATGGTATGATCATCTCATATTCATATGCTTTCTTCTTGGTATTACAAATTAAGTATGCGCGACTGCTGTGACAATTAAGCAACATCAACCAATAGTTGGATGCAAATATGATTCGTTCTGATTTTATTTTTTTAAAAATATCAAAGTCTGTACTATGAAAGAGATGGATCACGTGCCATGTTGTAATATGGATGAACCATGCAAATCATTTACTTATAAACAAGTAAATGATTAATACCACTCAAATATAAGATAATTCATATTAAATATACCATTATTATTCTTACTAAATTTATGTCATTCACCACTAATCAAATTTAATTAGACAATGGCTTAGTACTGTATCTTTATTGAATATTCTGTTAATTTTCTTTTGTTTGTATGATAAAAGCTAAATGAATTATAATGTCGTTTGCACTGCATGCAGTTCGACACTACAAACATGGAAATCAATAATTACATACTTTTTTATTACTGGACATGATATATTCATGTGACAATTAATGCATTTTTCCCAAAAGTTGTCAACGGATTATTTTTATTTGGACGAAAGTACTCCGGGTCATATGGTGTTATCAGAGCTGTCTTAAACAATTTGGAGATGTTGTTCAAATCTTAAAAATTAGACCTCTAATTATACTTTTTATCAAATATATATCACTAAAAACTCAAACTACTTTATTCAAGTGTTCTACATCTATTAAAGAAAATTCTCCCCTATAGAAGATGATAAATATAAATATAAGTATCAGTAGTAGTTGAACCACATGAATCGGTTTTTAAATAATTAAATGTATGTTATATAAGATATATATTATATTTGTAATACTAGCATCAAAACACCAAGTTGGCGTGGTGGTAAATTGGCCCCCCTACTATCTGTTGATGTTGGGTACGAGTCCTACACATAGCATTTTTGCAGTAGTAGGGACACTCAAAAGTCGATAAATCTAGAAAGCTTACGAATGAAAATCAAAGTGAAACACACTCAAAACCCAGCATAGAAAAGATCAATCACTACTACAGATTTTTTAATGGGCAGCGCTTTTTTTTATCAATGGGCAGCGCTTTTGAGCGCTGCTAATATTTGCGCTGCTGATTCCACTCTAATAATGGGCAGCGCTTTTAAAAGCGCTGCCCATTTATAGAAATGGGCAGCGCTTTTAGGAAAAAGCGCTGCTCATTGCCTTAGCGCATTTTCAAATGGGCAGCGCTTTGTAGGAGAAAGCGCTGCTCATTGCCTTAGCGCATTTTCGAATGGGCAGCGCTTTTTAGGAGAAAGCGCTGCTCATTGCCTTAGCGCTTTTACGAATTGGCAGCGCTTTCTCCTAAAAGCGCTGCCTATTCGTAATAGCGCTAAGGCAATGAGCAGCGCTTTCTCCTAAAAGCGCTGCCCATTGTGTAATTTTTTTTTTATTTTTTTTTTCTGTTTTTGTTATTTTCCTTTTGACAATTGCAATTTTCCTGGACATATATACTCATAACCAGCTAATCAAACATTCAGCAATTCATTCCCAATTCAAATCAAACATTATGAGCAAAATCAAAACCAGCTAATCAAACATTCCAATCATAACTAACTTAGCTATATGTATCCAAAAAGGCAAAATCAAACATTATGTATCCAAAAAGGAAAATCAAACATTCAGCAATTCATTCCCAATTCATTCCAATTCATTCCATTTCTACACTTGAACCAAAACAAACTAACTAACAAGTTATTATCCAATTCATATGTACCCAAAACTAGCTAAACTTACAATATGAACCAAAACTAGCTAACAAGTGGTTAAGTTTCCCAATTCATTCCATTTCTACATTTGAACCAAAACAAACTAGCTAACAAGTTATTATCCAATTCATATGTACCCAAAACTAGCTAAACTTACAATATGAACCAAAACTAGCTAACACGTGCTTAAGTTTCCCAATCATTCCATTTCTACACTTGAACCAAAACAAACTAGCTAACAAGTTATTATCCAATTCATATGTACCCAAAACTAGCTAAACTTCAATATGAACCAAAACTAGCTTAGTTGTATGTATCCAAATCAAACGCTAACAACTTACAGTATTACATATTCTATCCAAAATCAAAAAAAACGGGAGACATAACGGCACCACTCTCCTCTAAGCTCAACTAGCTGTTCCTCAGAGTATGTCTTCACCCGACAATCAGAAAAATACTGAAATTATATAAATAAATAAAATTAGAATTGAAATGGTTAAATGGAATTAACTATTATTATATCAAAATCAAAAAGAATTCTAGATACCTGTCGGGGAATAATCGTTTGGTTTTGGGTAATAATTTCCTTCAAAAATTTCATTACATAATACCCACAATCATTGCTATTGGGTTGTTTTGGACACTACAAAACAAAACATTAGTTAGATGTTAAATTTAATTTAATACATTTTTTCACAAAATAATGTAATTAAATATATAAGAACATTGATTAAAAACTTACAACTATCGGTATCCATTTGGTCTTTGATTGTTCCACTCCCCAATATGTTTTCAAACAACTGAACACAATGACATATAACTATATTATTCGAAATACATATATACGTATATAAGTAAAACAAAGAAATATGTAGAGGGATCGAAATACACACACCTATTATATAACTCGATCAACTCGGGGTAGTTGTTGAAATGACCATGCAATGGATCAATGAAGTACACCGTATCTCTCCCCGGATTTATTGCTAACAGAATCCAATGTTCCCTACAAAATAAGATTTTGAATAAGTAATTGACTAGTATTTAAAAAATGCATGTTATATAAGAATGGATTAAATCTCTCGCCGAAAGAGACACGGTGCCAAAAACATGTAATCATCGCTTTTACTTTGAACTTCCCAGAAGCGTCGAGTGATATAATTTTTAACCTCTGTCTTGTTTTGTTCCACAAGCATCTCATAATTACGCAGCTTCTGGAGCAGATTCTTTCTTTTTATACCACGATGCGTTACATTTAGGACACAACTTTAACAATGCATGTTCATTCCGAAATAAAATGCAATCATTGGGACAAGCATGTATCTTCTCATAGTTCAAGCCAATGGACCCTAACATTTGTTTTGCATCATACGTCCGAGAAGGGAGCACATTATCCTTCGGCAACATTTCTTTCAATAGTGCGAGTAATTCCGTAAAGCTCTTATCCGTCCATCCGTGGCAAGTTTTCAAGTTATACAACTTTATCACAGCCAATAATTTTGTGAATTCAGTACAACCCGAATACAACGGTGTCTCCGCATCCGTTATCAACTTCTCAAACATTTGAGGACAGTCATTAAGATCGTCTTCAACAGCCTTTGCCATCTCTTCAAATTCGTCCCCATCCAATGTAGGTCTTTCAGTGTCAACCGGCGCACATCTCTCGGTATTATTACCCATATTTGAAGATTCACCTCTTTCCTCACCATGCATTGTCCAACAAGTATAACTTTGATCAATTCCGTAACCCTTTAAATGTCCTGCCAACTCCTCTGCATTAACCGATTTTACATAACAACAACTTAAACAAGGACATTTGATATCACTAGAAGTCCCTAAACGTTTAACAGCACAGTTCACAAAATAATCCACTCCAGCGACATATTCCTTGGACAGACGATTGGCAGACATCCACTTTCTATCCATAATTTCCCAATATTTATAATAAAATCCTGATAAGAGAACTTAAACCTATTACAGGTGAAAAACACACAACGAACAATTTTTTTGAAGCTAAGACATTCAACTATTTTCAGCTAAAAAAATCAAAGACTTTAATGTCTTCCATAATGTCATTCTTCATATAATAAATATAAGAAAACAACAAAAGTACCTGAACACGTGGAAGCAACAATGAACTCGAATGAACTAGAACGAACACTCGAACCAGGACGAACTCGAACAATGAACACGAAGCTCCGACAAACCAAACTCGCAAAACCTAACGAACAATTCGCATTAAATACGCATTAAACAACAAATCATCAACATCAATCCTAAATTTTTCAAATTTATAAATACAACACAAGAATCCATTAACCTAGAGCAACATTAAATTAACAAGCATTTATTTGGACATTTCAACAATTACTACACCTACATTTCCCCTTAAGTTTAGAAACACTACACCTACACCTACTTTCAAAGAACCAATCAACAAGCATCAAAATTGAATCATTTAACCTAAAGTTCCAATGCCATTAAAAGAACTAGAACAAAATGCAATGCCATTAAATTCGCATTAAACAACAAATCATCAACATCAATCCTAAATTTTTCAAATTTATAAATACAACACAAGAATCCCTTAACCTAGAGCAACATTAAATTAACAAGAATTTATTTGGACATTTCAACAATTACTACACCTACATTTCCCCTTAAGTTTAGAAACACTACACCTACACCTACTTTCAAAGAACCAATCAACAAGCATCAAAATTGAATCATTTAACCTAAAGTTCCAATGCCATTAAAAGAACTAGAACAAAATGCAATGCCATTAAATTCGCATTAAACAACAAATCATCAACATCAATCCTAAATTTTTCAAATTTATAAATACAACACAACAATCCCTTAACCTAGAGCAACATTAAATTAACAAGCATTTCATTTGGACATTTCAACAAATACTACACCTACATTTCATTTGGACATTTCAACAAATACTACACCTACACATTTCAACAAGCATCAACAATGAATCATCTAACCTAAGGTTCCAATATGCCATTAAAATAACTAGAACAAAATGCAATGATATATATATTACCTTTGGTGAAAGTGGAACGAAAATGCAAGCTTCACGAACCCAACGAAAATGGCAAAAGCTCCGTACGGACCCAACAAAAAAAATGGTGAGAGTGAGAGGTAGTGGGCAACGAAAATGAGAGAGGGAAGAAAGTGTGAGGGAACGAAAATGAGAGTGAGAGGGAACAAAAATGTAAATGGAGTGTGAGAGTGAGAGGGATAGGAACGTGAGTGAGAGAGTGAGAGTGAGAGTGAGAGTGAGACCGTGAGTTAGCTAGCTGGAAGAGACAGTGAGAGTGAGAGGGAGGAAGACGCGAAATTAAACAAAATAAACTTAAAGGAATAGGCAGCGCTCAAGCAGAAAAGCGCTGCTTATTCGTATAGCGAGTTAAGCAATGCGCAGCGCTCAGCCCAAAGCGCTGCTCATTAGTCAGCGCGTTTCTCCAATTGGCAGCGCTCCGTCCAAAAAGCGCTGCTTATTTGTATAGCGAGAATCTGCAATAGGCAGCGCTCACCCCAAGCGCTGTGCATCACTGAGCGCCTCTCATCAATGGGCAGCGCTCACCCCATAAAGCGCTGCCAATTGGTTTAGCCCGTACATGAATGAGTAGCGCTCCCAACCAAGCGCTGCCCATTGTTAAATTTTTTGCAAATTGAGTAGCGCTTTTATGGCAAGCGCTGCTTATGTGTGCGACTAATTTCGACAATTCTGGCGTAGTGAATCTCTTTTACTTCAGAATAACACCTCAAACCACTTAAACACAAAGTACCATATTCTTGCAGAGAACTCGCATTACAAAAAATGATGGCTTTTATATTATTGGTGATATCTGCAAAACACACTTAGTGTATCCTGCATAACGATGTCGTTTTACCTGCTACGAGGGTGTTTACGTAAAAACAAAATAAAAAACATATGTTTTCCTCTTGTGAGAGTGTTTAAGGTATGATAAGATTTTTTTTTATAGTTTTTTCAAGTATGAAAATTGATATATATCATAAATCTTTTGAGATTTTTTATGGGTCATGCAATTCAACTATTGATACATAACCTTTCCCTAGTCTATGGCCTGTTTAGTTTAATAACACATAGTAAAACCAAAGCCACCTTATAAGTTGTAACCCGGAAGATGACACATGTGGGATCAATTCTGGTAAGAAACTGCGGCAAGATACACAAACAGTTACAGTACTTTATGTGAGTATTAGACTCGAGTTTTCTTAAAAAAACACACAATTCTCCTTTGTTTTTAAAAGGAATACTCTCCTTAACCATTTGGTATAGTACAAGCAGTAGATACTTGGGCTCTTTAACCGTTTGGTCAATGGTTCGATCCCTGACCGATGCGTATGAAAAAATACTTGGTGGGAGAGGTCAACCCCTTAAATAGAAAGTGCCTCGAAGGATTAGTCTCTGCAGTTCGCGCACAGAGAATACCTTGGTTTACAACAAAAAAAAAAGGAATACCCACCACCTTTATCCAAAGGGAAAATTGCACTCACATACTCTGTTTTGTTTAAATGATGCAAGAGGTCAATATCTTTAGAAAATAGATGAGGTGTGTGTGCTATTTGAAATTGGATTGAGTAATTTATTCCTTTATCGCTATCTCTAGCTTTCTCGCCCCGATGCCAATGTCGGTCTGGCATGTAACTGGTTGACCGAAGGACTGCAACTCAATCAATGGTCGAGTTACATAGGTGTTAGGGGTGGTTAGGGGTTTTATTTTTACTTTTTAACTAATTACAAAAAAGTAAAGAAGAGATTAAATTAAAACACCAAGTATCAAAATGAAAAAATACAAAAGCTATTATTTATAAGCCAGTGATATACCGGTAAGTTCGTTTATCAAACACATCTACTTTAGAGTTTAGTCAAACAAGCTTAGTGATCCGGGCCCCAATGGGGGCGGTCAATCTGATTTGGTTTACTTGATTACGTCACTGGCTCGTAGAGGTTGCTCGCTATTTGATCGAAGGTGGTGGTGCGGTCAAGCTGGATGATGGCTGGTCGCGTTCAGAGCTCCGACGAGGTGTACCTGCGATGACACTCCGACGCTCAAGTCAGTGGGTAATATTCGAGCAGAGTGACGTTGTGTGTAAAAAAGTGTACCTGTCAGCTGAGGTCAGGCCTCTATATATAGTGTCAGGGGTTCTAAGGGCAACCGTCGGATTGCATACGGCCTGATCTGGGCCGTTGGACCTGCGATCTAGGTCAAGCTTCTCCGCTTTGCTAGTTGGGCCGCTAGCGGCCGGCCCTGTGACAATGTTGGGCTCCGGCCCAGTCCGGAACAGCTGCCCCCCAGACCGAAGCTGTCCAGAAGGGACGGGTTCAGGCCTGAGATCGATTGCCCCCAAATGAACGACTTTGCCCTTGTGTGGCCGCCTGCGTTGAGGCGACTTTCATTCATTCCCGAGCGACGGGTTCTCCCTTGTCTTTTAGTGACGTGGCGTCCTGAGTTCGATGGATGCGACGTTTCACCTTTCGAGGTGACAGTTGTGACCTTTTGCGTTTCCCAATGGGGACGCGCAATGATGATGGTTCAATTTTCGAGGGGCGTCATTAATGTTGGAATTGAAAGGTCATGTCGCTTCAATTCCTGGCCTCTCTCCCCTATATATTGGACACCCTTCCTTCATTTCTCATTTCGCTTTTTCGGGTTTCTGCTCTGAGAACGACTTGCCTTCTGCGGTGAGCGACCAAGTTTCCGGTGATATTCTGGCGAGGTGTTCTCTGGTGAGTAACTTCTTACTCCGGCGCGATTCAACTCCAGACCGCCTTCTGTTAGTAATTGCTAGCGCGACCAACTTATCTCCAACTCCAGGTACTTGTTGTCTTATTAACTGATTTTTATTTTTCCTTCTCATATCGTCGTTCGCGAGGAGGGGGCGTCAGACCCGGGGTCGACCTTGTCGCCCCCTTCCTTGCCACCCTTCTTGCAGGATCTGGATCTGGTGCGGACAAAGCAAACCGCCCGCATTCCAAGCAGTCCTCATGTTCGGCTAGCCGAACTTTGTACCCGTCCTTCTTCGTGCGGAGTCATGACCGAAACTCCATCTGGGGCTCGCCCGCCTACTTCTTCGGCCAATTTTTCTGGTGAGAGCACGTCTTCCGACCGGACCGTTTCTGTGGGTAATCCCACGCATTCCCGTTCTCGAGGATCAGAGGACACTGTTGAACCATCAGCGGCCGTCAATACTCCTGCTCATGATGCTAGCACCTCAGCTCGCGCTGAGAGGGACTTACTGCAAGTTACTCTGGTAGAGGATCCTGACTGATAAGCTAAATCGTGCTTATGGATTTATCTCAGAGTTGTGGGAGGAGCTGGAGGCCACCAAGAAGAAACTTCAAGAATCTGAGGCCTCTCTCAAGCCTACTGCCGATGCCCTTGATGAAATCAAGAATACCCTCTCTACTGTGACCAAAGAGCGGGACGATGCGCTGCCTGCCAAAACTGAAGTTGAGGGTAGGGCTGAGCTGGGGGTGTCAAAGGTGAACGAGCTGTCCGGTCGGGTTGGGGGGTTAGTTGAAGAGGTTGCTAGGCTCTAGGAGAATGTCGGCACCCTGGAGAAAGAGCGGGACGAGGCTCAGGGGGAATGTGACCGGGTGGTTGAGTCAACCCTTGCTATTTGCCAGGAGCGTTTTGACGAGGCTCTGGCCCAGGTGCAATGTGTCTATCCCGCTCTGGAGATCGACCCTAATATTATCAACTCCTACCACTTTCATCAAAATGGTCGCATCGTTTACCCTGCTGAGAAGGATGGGCAGGGTAACATTGTGAGAGGTGAAGTGGTCGTCAATGAGCGTCCTTTGTAATTTTCTCTTTGTACTCTTTTCTGGGGGCGGTCTGCTGGGCGCCCCTTTTTGATGTAATATGTACTTTATTCTCTTTATGCTCTTTTGGTTGATTGTATTGATAATTTATGATCGTTCTTTCTTTCTTTTTATTTCCAGTATTCGTCCTTGGACAGTTTACTGGACTTCTGTCCAGATTGAACTCGTCCTCAGAGGTGCGACCATCTCTTGGAGTCGCGCCGCGTGTATCTTAGATCGACTAAACTCGTTCTGACTTATTCAGTAGTTTATCAAACTCAGTTTGAACTTAACTCGCCTGGTCAGTTTTTACGTATTATGAACATAATGTAAATGAGAGAATGGTCATAAGAAAATATTCCATATTTATTGATGGCCGGGCAGGCCTCAATAAAAATCCAGTGGGAAAAAAGAGTGTCCCGCCCGGTCGACTTGAATAAACGTGTTACAAAAGCTTTGCCAACGATGTAGTTTAAACAAAATAACGCCTAAGGTTTACAGCATTCCAGGTCCTTGGCACTATTCCCCCGCTCAATGTCTGGAGCTGGAAAGCACCCTTTCCCGTCTTCGAGACGACTCGATAGGGTCCTTCCCAGTTTGGGGCGAGCTTTCCCTGAGCTGCGTTCTTTTGTCCTACTGATGCTTTTCTTAGGACCAGTTGACCAATTGAGAAATCTCTTGGAACGAGCTTGGCGTTGTATTTAGTTGCCATCCCCTGTTTCACAATTGCTTCCCTTAGTGAGGCTCTGGTGCGTAGCTCGTCAATTAGATCGAGCTCTTCTCTGAGCTCTTGGTCGTTCTGCTCGGGTGGCTTTGGGTTGGCCGTCCTCCAAGTAAGCTCTACGATTTCCACTGGGATGAGTGCATCTACCCCGTAGACCATCTTGAATGGGGCCTCGTGTAACAGCCCAAAATAATTGATTAATTTATTTAATTAATTATTTAGGATTTATGTGGTAGAAATAATAGAAATAATTATTTATTAGTATATGTGGACCTAATTATTAGTGTTAGTATTAGTAAATTAGAAGTGTTAAGTGGAGGCCCATGATTAGGTCACATAAGATAAGAAAAAGCCCATGAGGTTAAGTGAGTTTATAAAAGGGCTAGGTTAGGGTTTTGTTGTCATTAGAAGGAAAAAGAAAAATAAGGATTAGAGAAGTGAGAAGAGGAGAGGGAAGGCGTGATCCACAAGCAAGAAGAGAGAGAGAGGCGTGATCTACAACCAAGGAAAGAGAGAAGGAAAGCTAGGGTTTCACACATCTCCTAATCTAAGGTTTCGTTTTCTCCAAGCTAAGGTAAGGGTGAGATTTAATTCAATATAAGGGTTTATGAGGGATCTACATGTGGTGTTTTAGGGTGTCTTGATCACCATATTGTTGTCTTGAAAAATCGCATGCCCTATGATTGTGTGCCTTGTTGAGTAATTTGATGTATACTTGATTTCCTCACATTCCTATGCCTAAATGATATGTTGTTATGCTCATAATAATAATTGTTGTCATATGATGATTTGTTGTTGAGAATTTATGATTTTGCATGTCAAGTGTTTGAGCGATGATTTTGATGATGTGTTGATTGAAATAATTGCTCGTTGGTGATGGTTGCAACTCTAGAAATTTGGTGCTCATAGGTGTTGATATGAATTGCATGCTAGGTGTTTGACAAATGGTATTTTATGTTGTGATTGACAATTCATGGTGATTGATCATAATGAGTTTTACTTGCTTATAGTTTTTGTGCGTTTCTGGACACTGTTTCGGCCCTCCTAAAACTGGTACTGTTAGGTTGATCCAAAAATTATGTGGCTGATTGTTTTTGAAAATATACTTAAAGCCGGTCGTTTTGGCACTGGTTTCGCTCAATTTGGAGTTGCGTAGCTCAAGTTATGAGTCACCGAAGTTAGGTCAAATTTCTGGAATCAAACTGTGAGTAGGTTCGGTTTTTGTAAGCTTTGTGTTATCAATTGAACTCCGTTTTGAACGATTCTTGTTTCATTGGAAAGTAGACTTAATTATCCACGAAATAGGCACTGGTTTCACGAAATTTCATTAAGAAATGAGAAAGAAAATTTGGTTGTAAGCTGGGTAGAGAGTTCTGTCCGATTTTGGTACCACAGCGTAGTGTTTTGAAAAACTGTACCAACTGGATACTTATTTTGAAAAATAAAAATCATAGGCAGAAACTACACTCAGAGGGCTTTCCAATGAGTGGTCTTTTGTTGAAATCCGATGTCGTTTGCTATTTTAATTAATTCTCCGAAGTAGGTGTACTGCTGTAGGAATTCAGTACTTGTGCTGTGTTGCCATTCTGTGTTGTGTTGCTGTCTTCGGATCCCTACCCATGGGCGCCAAGCCCTATTCTGTTTCTCTTGGTGTTTTGGTCCGTGCCTTTGCTGGATTCCTTGCCTAATCATATTGAGTCATTCCATTCTTGCTCCTGTGCGAATTGTTCACTTTTGCGAAAATTTGGTTGGATCCCCTTCGCTGGGCGCCATTTTCAGGATGTCTTAGTTTTCTCCTTAACTGTTTTCAGAATAACTTTTGACTCGGAAGTCCGATTGAGGCGTTTCAAAATGTTTTGGAAAGCTTATCCAGGTGCCTAACTGGATACTCTAATTTTAAGGCATTCTGAACTATTTTTCTAACATTGTTCCCTAGAGTTGTTTTGGTGTCCCGGAATGCCCTTGAGGCGTCTCCGGTGTCTTTTTCAAAAAGTGGTCGTCAATTCTAAATGTTTTGGAAAAGTGATGTGATTTAGGCCTATGGCCAGTGACGTTGATGTGTGATTGTTGGACTACAGCGTTGTCTATTGTTTTAGGCCCTTCGGCCAGTGATGTGAATTAGGCCTATGGCCAGTGACGTTGATGTGTGATTGTTTGACTATTGTGCATACATCATTGAGTCGCATGCATACCATGAACATTAGGCCTTGTGCCAGCGACGAGAAAATTAGGCCTTTGGCCAGCGACGATATTTTAGGCCCTTGTGCCAGTGACGTAAATTAGGTCTTTGGCCAGTGACGTAGGTTGGTACCACATGCATGTGCATTGCTTGAGTCTCATGTCGTATTCATATTGCACGACTGATCGAATGAAGTTGTTTGGCCATTGTGATGTGTTGTTGTGGAAGTGACGTGTTAATGTATACTTAGCTGTTATTAACTGTTAAGAGTGATGTTGCTTGCTGTGATTAATTGATGTCTTGAGCTTTGTATGTGGTCTTTCATACACTTCTTATATTGTATGGAATCTCACCCCTTTTGTGGTTGTTACTTTATAGGTGACCCCGAGTGAAGATTGTAGTCTTCCTTTTGTCTGGTGTCGTCTGCTCTGATAGGTAGCACTTGGGGAAGGGTCGATTACTGTTTTTAAGTATATTTCGGTTGATGTTGAATCTTTTAGTAATTGGTGCACTTTGCACTTTGTCGGTTGTTGATGTTTTTAACGATGTTGAATAGTTCCGCTGCATGTTTTGAGAAAACTACGAGGTTTTGTTTTACTTTGAAAAATGCGACACTCTTTTGGCGCGAAAAACTCTGATAAATTATGAATAAACTATGGGTGAAAAAAGGGTGTTACACCTCGCCCGTTGTCGAATGGGGGGTTGTCCGGTACGCCCACAGAACGAAGGGGAGTTCTTCTGCCCATCTCCCTTTGGCTTCATCTAACCTTCGCTTCAACTCGCGCAAGATCACTCGATTGGCGGCCTCTGCTTGGCCGTTCATCTGTGGGTGTTCAACGGAGGTGAAACGCTGCCTCACCCCTAGCTCTACCATGGACTCTTTGAAATTTTTATTGTGAACTGAGTGCCATTGTCTGGGACTAATACCTCTGGGATCCCGAACCGGACCAGTATATTTTTCTTGAAGAATTTCAAACAGTTCATGGACGTGATGGTTGCTAAAGGTTCGGCCTCAATCCACTTGGTAAAGTAATCTACTGCGATGATTAGGTACTTCAGCTGTCCCGGGGCGACCGTGAACGAGCCCAGAAGGTCAATCCCCCACCAGGAGAACGGCCATGGGGCGGTCATGCTGTTTAACTCAACTGAAGGAGCGATGTGTACGTCAGCGTGCCTCTGACACTTGTCGCATTTTTTAACTAGGCTGCTCGATCCTCATCCATCGTGGGCTAATAATACCCTGTCCTTAGTGCCTTCTTGGCTAGAGCTCGTGCTCCCAGGTGGTTTCCACATATTCCTTCATGGATCTCCCTCAAAACGTAATCGGCCTCACTTGGCGTTAGGCATTTTAGCAGTGGCATAGAGAATCCTCTTCGAAATAATTTCCCTTCGATGACAGTGTAAGACGATGCTCGTCTACGCGTCAAGCCGCCTTTTTTGGATCGGTTGGTTCTTCCCCGCCCGTGATATACTTTAGAATGGGATTAATCCACGTCTCGTCAAGGGTGATCGTGCAAACATCTGAGTTTGGAAATGTTTCCAGGTTGACGCTGGGCTGGGGGAGGACTTTTTGAATGACACTCCTGTGATTTTCTGGGTTTTTCGTGCTGGCTAGTTTTGAGAGCACGTCAGCCCTTGTATTCTCTGATCGGGGAATGTGTAGTACTTCTGCATGGTCGAACTGCTCGAGCAGTTCTCTTACTTTGGCCAGGTATCTCCTTAACACTTCATCCTTTGCATCGAACGCCTCGTTAATCTGGGATACTACCAACAGAGAGTCTGAGTGGAGTTCGACCCTTTGCACTTTGAATTCCCAAGCGAGCATGAGTCCCGGAATGCACGCCTTATATTCCGCTTGGTTGTTTGAGGTGGAAAACGAGAACGTCAAAGAGACCTCCACCGTCATTCCTTCTGGGCTTTCTAGGATCACCCCCGCCCCGCTCACTTTGCTATTAGAGGAGCCGTCCACATACAGCGTCCAGGTCGGTTCAAGCCCTTCTTCCTGGATCGGGGTCATCTCAGCTATGAAATCTGCCAGGATTTGTGCTTTCGTGGCCGTTCTCGTTTCATACTTGATGCCGAACTCCGAGAGCTCCACCGCCCATTTAATCATTCTTCCTGCTAGGTCAGGTCGATGCAAGATCTGTCGAATGGGCTGGTCCGTTCTGAGGACGATCTGGTGGGCCACGAAATACGATCTCAGCCTTCGGGCTGCCACAATCAGCGCCAGGGCTAGCTTCTCAATTCTTTGGTACCTAAGCTCTGGTCCCTGGAGTGCTTTACTCACAAAATATACGGGATTCTGTTTTGCCTCGTCCTCCCGTACTAGCACGGCTGCTAAAGCTTCGTCACTGATGGAGAGATACAGATATAATGTCTCCCCGGGTTCTGGAGTTGTCAAGATAGGCGGTTGCAACAAAAATTCCTTCAGCTGGTCTAGAGCTTGGTTACATTCGGGCGACCACTCGAACTGTGCCTCCTTCTTAAGCAGTTTGAAGAGCGGGAGGGACTTGCTGGCTGCCTTTGAAATGAATCGTGAGAATGCGGCTATCATCCCGTTCAGCTTCTGGATCTCTTTTTTACTAGTGGGCAACTTCATCCCTGTCACCGCCCTGCATTTATCTGGATTCGCCTCAATTCCCCGCTCCGTCAAATAGAACCCCAAAAACTTGCCCGCTCTAACTCCGAATGTGCACTTCTCAGGGTTTAGCTTCAGCGAGTTCTTGTGGGCTTCCATAAATACCTCTTTCAGATCGGCCACATGATCAATGTCTTGTTTACTTTTAATGATCATGTCGTCTAAGTATACTTCAACCGTTCTGCCGATTTGGGCTCGAAAAACCCTACTCATCATTCTTTGGTAAGTAGCTCCCGCATTTTTCAACCCGAAGGGCATGACTACGTAACAGTAGTTCCCTTTTGCTGTCATGAAGGCCGTCTTTTCTTGATCGGGTGGGTGTATTGCGATTTGGTTGTAACCCGAGTAGGCATCCAAAAATGAGAGTAATCGAAACCCGCTTGCGCTTTCTACCAACTGGTCCACACTAGGCACCGGAAACGCGTCTTTAGGGCATGCCCGGTTAAGATCAGTGTAGTCAATGCACATGCGCCATTTCCCATTGGCCTTCTTGACCAGAACGACATTGGATAGCCATGCCGTATACTTGATTTCTTTAATGAACCCGGCTTCCAGCAAGTCATCGACCGCTTTTATGGCCGCTCGTCCTTTCTCCTCACTCTGCACCCTTCTTCTTTGGGCGACCCATTTGGCTGCGGGGTTAACGGCCAGGTGGTGACAAGCTACCTCCGGCGGAATGCCTGGCATATCGGCAGCACTCCAAGCGATACATCAGCGTGTTCTTTTAAACACCGGATCAATTGATCTCACACTTCCGGGGGAAGGTCGTTTCCCACCACCACTGTCTTTTCTGGGTCGCTCCCTAGCTGTATTTGGACGAGCTCACCGTCCGACTCTAGCCTTTTAATTCTCTTTTTGAGCTCTCGGGTAAGATCGTCATCCCCTTCTTCTGCGTCACTGTCCGGGTCGTACCTGGCGTCTAAATCGGAAACGTTGACTTGATTACCGCCCTTGTCCGCAATGTCGGTCTTCTTCGTCTCATTTTCGCCTTGTTCTTTAAGGCTCATGTAATGACACCTTCTAGCGGATTGTAAGTCGGCTGGAACGGTGACTACTTCGTTACTGTCAGAGTGAAACTTCATTTTCAAGTGGACAGTGGAGGTCACTGCCCCAAGCTTTCCCAACGTGGGTCGACCTATGATGCACTGGTATACTGATTTGCATGGTAGTACGAGGAAATCAGTCATGGCGATCTTGCACTTTGGTCTCTTTCCGCTGTCGTCCCCGAAAGTTACCATGAGCTCAATCATTCCAAGGGGCGTGGTTGACGATCCGTTGAAGCCTATCAGGTCGGACCCTCGGTAGGCCCTCAACTCGCTCTTGGGTATCCTCAGGGCGTCTAGAAGGTCCTCGAAGATGATGTCCGCTGAGCTGCCATGATCGGCCAATATTCTCCTAACTTCGACATTTGCCATTACTGCAGTTATTATCAAAGGGACATACTTGTTTGGTTTCCCATCAAGCAGGTCGTCGTCGTCGAAGGTCAGGGGTGACCTATTCGAGGGGGTGTTGGGAGCGGAGGTCGAGCCAACACTCCTGATCTCTTTCCACCGCCTCTTTATGGATTTGTTTGTTTCTCCTCCTTCTATGAGGCACCCTTCAGTGATTACCATTGCGACCGGGCGCCCTCTTGACTTCCTTTGGTCGTTTTCTTCATATTCCTCCACATCGTCATTCTCCCTTCCCCCTTTGCTGACTTCGTTCACAACGACCTTCCCCTTCTGAGGGGAACAGTCTTCACTCTTCTCTTCCTGTCTAACTGCTTGCCCCTTTTTTACGTACTGGGTGAGCTTACCCTTCTTGATCAATTTCTCGATGTCGTCTTTGAGGGCCATGCAGTTGTTGGTATCATGCCCGTTACTCCTGTCCTGTGGTATCGACAATACTTGCGAGACGGGCGCTGCCCGTCCTTGAGGATGAGGGGGTCTGGTCTTTTAATATCTCTAAACTCCGCGTTTGCGCATTCGGACAAAATCTGGGCATAGGATGTGTTCAGCTTCGTCCGTTCGGGACACTTCTTCTGCCTGTATTCCCTTAATGGTCCATCCTGGTGTCTTAGAGATTTCTGATCCCACTCAGATCGAGGTTCCCTTGTCGTTCCGGCGACCGCTTGGGTGGCCATCGCTCTTTCTTCATAATTCATAAACCTTTGGGAACGTCGAAGGAAAGTTTCAAGGACTGGTGGCTCGTTCACTCCAACTTCGATTGTTGCGTCAAAAACACACTTAGAGCAAGTGTACTCTTTCGCAGAAGTAGTATAAAAGATTATCGTATCCACAGGGATTAAATAACAAGTACCAAACTAGTAAAGATTATACATTGTTTAGACGAATCAATAATTTAGTTGTAATGAAAACAAATAAAAAGAAATAAATAACAATAATTAAAATACTAGATTTAATAAATGGAGAGAGGTCTAGGGTCACGGTTTCACTTGCAAGCTTCGATTCCCCTATGTCTAATTCCTACTTGAATTCCTTTATTTTATTTCATTACCAATCCCTTTACTAAAGCTATTAATCCGTTTGGTCATTCGCGATTAATATTCTTTTTCCTAAATTAACCCTTGTTTAGTCATGCAAGAATTTAAATACAAGAATTTAAATTCAAGAAAAGCATAAAGAGCAAAAAGGTTGAATGATTGGAAGACTAAATTATGGTTTGGTCATGCCCTAATTATAGCCCCAATTATCCTATAGGTCCACCAACTAATTGCAGTACGGTTGCTGATCAACTAATTGATTATAAACATGCAAATGGTAGCTAATCCTAATCATGTGATAAAAACAATAGGACAATATTAATTAAAATAAAAACAGGAATTCAAACCAGAAATTAGAACATAAAAAGGTCTCTAAACATGCAAGATCCACCTAAGACCCTAGAAGAGGATTTAGCTATCCATAGTGTTCGAGAACAATAAAATAAAATTAGGAGTCATAAATTACAGAGATAAAAATAACCCGGAATAGGAAAATTTCTGATCCTGAAAATTTAGTCTCCTTTTTTTGTTCCAGAGCTCTCTCACGGTGTCAAGAATGGGTACCCAAAACTCCCTCTTCTCCTTGCCGGCGCTGCTGTGTGCGGCTACTGTATATTATGTACGCGGCTCTCCTCCTCTGTGCGTTGAATTGACTCTTTTTTATATTGTTAATTCTCTAATTAATTAATTAATTCTCCAATTCCTATCTCACTTCCATTCAGGCCGTGGGCCTCTTTTTTCATTGGGCCGATAACAAAGCCAACTAAGAATTTGGCTTTGATTTCTTCTTTTATTTTTGAGCCTATATATATATTGAACTTTGAGTGACATAAAATTGGACTTTTATTCTTTTTATCTTTTTCTATCTTTCTGCAAAATAAGAGCAAATTAAATTAGTAATTTATATTATTAATAATAACTGCTCTAAAAATGACTCAAAAGTGTCTCTAAAAACTGCACTAAAATGGAGCTTATCATCGATCTCAAACAGACTACCCGTGCTCAGTCCGTCCCGGAGGAACCAGAGACGCATGTCGTCCTCTAGTCTGCGGCTTCTTTGTTAAACCGTTCCACGGAATCGCGAAGGGTCTCGTCTGGACCTTGCCGGATCGCCTTCAGAATGACATGTGATTTGGGTTTTACCCTGGACGCGGTAAAGCGGGCACTGAAAACCCTCGCCAGCTTCTCCCAATATGAGATCGTGTTAGGTTTCAACTCGGTAAACCATTCGAGGGCGGGTCCTTCTAGGGTCAACGAAAGATTTTGCACTTGACTGGCCCGTATGCTCCTCTGTACTGCATCATTAGGTCAAAATATCTCAAGTGAGCATCGGGGTCCTTCACCCCACTGTACATTCTGAGATCGGACGGAGGCTTCTCAAGAGCCTGCGGAATGGGATACTCGTCTACTTCTCGAGTGAATGGTCCTATCCGGGTGTCGTCCCTTCCCCCATGAGGTGGTCGGTCCTCGAGTTGTCGGTCTCAATGACCACGTCACCGAGGGCTACAATCGCGACGACGATGTCGGTTGGATGAAGGCTCCTTGGGGGTGTAAGCGAGTGTATTTATCAAACGATCTGCTTCTTGACCGGGTTAACGAATCAGTCGAGCTGTACGAGGACTCTTGGTAAAGCTCTTCTCCGGGCCAGTAGGTGGGGTCGGTCGACGAAGGCGACGCCCTCGGGGAGCCCCTCTCCCCGCCCGCCTAGGTGGAGATCGGTGCACCAGGTGTCTTCTCGGAGGCAATCGATGCCTTCTGGACTGGTTACCCTGGTGCACGTAAGAGTCGTCGTTGCGGCGACGCTGTTCGGGTGCGGTGTACGCCCTTCCAGAAGCGACCTCCTGTTCTATCTGGTTTAGCCGCTCTTCCTGTTGCTCGATATGTCTGTCTCTCACGTGCAGTAGGTTGCGCAATTCTTGCACAATTGCGCTTGGTAACACCACATTGAGCGGTTGCTGCTCGGGGATGGCTGCTATGCTTCGCAGGCGCGGGGCCCCACGCGGTCTTCCCCGTGGTGGCATATCAGATGAGGGTGGGACAGTAGCCCTCCCACTGTGGTCGCCAATGATCCGGGCCCCAATGGGGGCGGTCAATCTGATATGGTTTGCTTGATTACGTCACTGGCTCGTAGAGGTTGCTCGCTATTTGATGGAAGGTGGTGGTGCGGTCAAGCTAGATGATGACTGGTCGCGTTCAGAGCTCCGGCGGGGTGTACCTGCGATGACACTCCGACGCCCAAGTCAGTGGGGTAATATTCGAGCAGAGTGACGTTGTGTGTAAAAAAGTGTACCTGTCAGCTGAGGTCAGGCCTCTATATATAGTGTCAGGGGTTCTACGGGCGACCGTCGGATTGCAAATGGCCTGATCTGGGCCGTTGGACCTGCGATCTAGGTCAAGCTTCTCCGCTTTGCTAGTTGGGTCGCTAGCGGTCGGCCCTGTGACAATGTTGGGCTCCGGTAGAGTCCGGAACACTTAGGAAACTAGTCAAATAAGCCATGAATTAACTTTTGGTCATGTCAAACACAATGTTTGATTTTGAGTTAGATAGAATATTATTATAGTTATGTATAACAGGCATCACATCAATTCATTGGTCACAATGTAAATATTTTGAAATATTTGTTACGAAGATGAGATAAATTGTCAAGTCCACGAAAATAACAAAAAAAATATTTTACAAATTTGAAAAAAAAGGTTTTTGCTATGTAAATCATTATAAATTATAAATACTAGTGGAAAGATGAATTCTCTGCATTTTTTATTGTGTTAATGTGTTTCGCTTAGTAATTTTAATTTTAACTTTAATTTTCTTTTACATTTTATATACCTTGTTATGTTAATTTGAATTTACATCTAATTTAATAAATTACTAATAATTTAAAAAGTCACTTGAAGCCAATGAGAGTTGTGTATAGTGAAAGGTTTGTTTTTACGAAGCTAGTGAAAAGGAGTAAGATCTTTTCTATTTGTCAAAAGAAATAGAGATCTCTGTTCCTAAAGTTTTTTTTTTGACAACATCTGTTACTAAAGTTTTGTGTGTATAAATTCATGCATTTCTTAAATATATGATTTATATTAATTCCAAAAAAATATATGATTTATATTTGACATTTATGTGCATTAATATACCTAAAGCTTTTAAGAAATAAAGATTATTTCTATTCAGTAAAAAAGGAGTTAGTTAGTCACACTTACTTTTAGTGCGAATATCTTAGCTAGCTAAAAAGGAGTTGTTTCATCTTTGTTTTTGCCTCTAGGGGGATCAAGTTTTCGTGCTCTACCCATACTCCCAACACTATGTAAAAAAGAAAACTTGAATCATCATTTAATCAAAGCAGGTTTTCCCTATTAATACCTTGGCAAATTCAATTCGCATGGGTTCGGCTTTCGTTGCGAACCCTAATACCAAACTGCTGCCATTAAGGAACTGTATATTGTTGGTTACAGGTGGTAAAATATAGCAATTAGAAAATCTTGAATTTTGGATTTAATTATTCATCATTCAATTTTTGGTTCCTAAAGCCCAAAGCAAAACTTAGTGCCCTCAATTGTTTAGAGTCATGTCCCAAATGGAGTCTAAATTCTAAAATGACTATAGGTACTTGCTACTCGTACAACTATTTTTTTTCCTAGCTTTAAATAATTTGTTCGTTTATATGGGTTTGAATCATCTCCATTTAATGGAAGATGTCATTTGGAAAGAGATAGACACAATCATTACGGTAAAATAAAGTTTGGATCCTCGTCGGTT
Source organism: Astragalus membranaceus (assembly GCA_039519185.1). Classification (NCBI taxonomy): domain Eukaryota; kingdom Viridiplantae; phylum Streptophyta; class Magnoliopsida; order Fabales; family Fabaceae; genus Astragalus; species Astragalus membranaceus. Next base: position 224,547,931 of record CM076846.1, on the reverse strand, counting down.
GAACTCATTAAAATAATATAATAATAACGATTGTGTCTATCTCTCTCCAAATGACACTCTCCATTAAATAGAGAGGACCAATTTTCGGGAGTCGATTCCCAATTACCGGTAAACATATGGTTAAGAATTCTTTTTGTTGACAAACAATGGTAAAAATTAGAGTTATGTGATGAAGATTAGACATTTTACATGTGTGTGCTCACTTATAAAAAAAAAATCAAAAAGTGCGATCTTCACACAACAAATTGATCTATTACATATTTATAGTAGTGCAACTTTCCAATGCAGCAAGCAATCTATATCTTCATACACAAATAGTTGCATTTATATACCCTATCGATCTGTGACTGCTACTACTACTTACTACTAATCAAAACGTTGAAAAAGGTCTATGGCTATCCAAATTTAAGTGTGAATCATGAATATCATCTTCTATTAAAGCCTTGTTAGTTTGCTCGATATTGTTGGGGATAAACACGTAAAAGGGAGAAGAAAAAGAAAGTGGCGGCGCAAGGTGTCAGAAAATGATTAGGGCAATATCAATAGAATAGTAAAAGCTGCACTGATTTTCATAAAAGTAGGGTACAAATTACATACTACTAGCGACTGTATATATATACAATGAAACAGGCCCAGACCCATAATTTCGACTGGCCCATTCGACTGGCCCATTTCGGCTAGGTTACTAACTACACCTACTATTATTACAAGCAATAGAATTACATTGCTGAGTGACATCATCCCAAGCATTGTTCTCAGTTCTTCGAATCTTCCCTTTTGCAATGGCTTGGTCATTGCATCAGCTACTTGAAGTTCCGAACAGCAATATTCCAGATTCAGCTTCTCATTGTTTACTTGATCACGCAGGAAGTAATATCTGGTCTCTATGTGCTTCGACCTACCATGCGCGACAGGATTCTTGGCGAGATCTATCGCAGACTTGTTGTCGATCAACAACTTCATTGCTTCGACCCTGTGCACTCTAATTTCGACCAATAGCATGCTCAGCCATGATGCTTGACATGCTGCAAAGGAAACAGCCACATACTCTGCTTCACAAGAGGATAACACAACTATACTTTGCTTCTTCGAGCACCAAGAGATGGGTGTCGATCCATGCATGAAAACATACCCACTTGTGCTCTTTCGATCACTCTTGTCTCCACTCCAGTCGGAGTCTGTGTAACCAAACACTTCAGCGCTATTCTTCGACTCAGACTTGCTAGGGAATAGAATACCATAACTTTGTGTTCCTTTTATATACCTTAGTACTCTTTTGGCAGCTACTAGATGGGAGCTTTTCGGCTTCTCCATGAATCTGCTGATCATTCCGACACTAAACATAATGTCAGGTCGAGTGTTGCACAGGTACCTCAGGGATCCCACAATCTGTTTGTAGAGGGTGGCATCTACTTCAATCCCTTCATCATCTTTCGACAGCTTGTTGCTTGTGTCAGTTGGTGTCGAAACCTCCTTACAGTTGATCATGTCGAATCTCTTCAGGATATCAGCTGCATACTTCGACTGATGCATAAATATTCCCTTCTTCGACTCTGTAAATTCCATTCCTAAGAAATATGATAAATGTCCTAGATCACTCATTTCGAACTCAGACATCATCACTTTCTTAAAGGCTTCGACTTCGACTTCATTGCTGCCAGTTACTAGTAGATCATCTACATACAGGCACAACAACAACTGAGTCGAAGTTCCATTCTTCTTCACATATACTCCATGTTCGTTGGTGCATCTCATGAACTTCTGAGCCAAGAGAAATCCATCAATTCTCTTGTTCCACGCTCTTGGGGCTTGCTTTAGTCCATATAGGGCTTTCTCAAGCTTAAAGACCATGTCTTCTTGACCCTTCGACTCAAAACCAGGTGGTTGACAAACATAGACTTCCTCCTCCAGAGGTCCATTAAGAAATGGTGACTTTACATCTAGTTGATGTAGGGGCCAGCCTCTATGACTTGCCAATGCTACTACCAATCTTATGGTTTCGATCCTGGCTACTGGGGCAAAGACCTCATTGAAATCCAAACCAGGCTTCTGCAGGAAACCTTTGCTACTAGCCTGGCCTTGTACTTGGCCACTTCTCCATTGGGCTTGAGTTTGGTATTGTAGACCCATTTCACGCCTATAGCTTTCTTTTGTCTTGGAAGTTCGACTAGCTTCCAAGTGCCATTATTTTCGATTGACTTCAGCTCTTCAATCATTGCTTCCTTCCACTGCTTGTGACTAAGAGCTTCTTCCAGGCTCACTGGTTCTGCTTCAGCCGTTAATGCAAAGTGTGTCAGGTCTCCCTCTGCTGTAATAGCAGAATCTGGGAATGTGTCGAATCCTTCTAACCTTACTGATCTCTGCCTTTCCCTCTGTGACCTTCTGATAGGTTCGATAGCAACAGGTTCTGTTTCGACAGTAACAGGTTCTGGTTCGACAGTAACAGGTTCTGATTCGACAGCATCATTTCGATCATCTAGATCCTGAACTTCGTCGAAGTCCATCATTGTAGGTTTCTCACAGCCTTCTTCCCAGCTCCAATGTTTCGACTCATCTACTACGACATCTCTGCTTTTCACCATTTTCTTCTGCACAGGATCATACAGTTTGTATGCTCCTGTCGAATGATAGGCAACAAGAATCATTTGTTGTGCTCTATCATCCAGCTTGCTTCATAGTTGCTCTGGGACATGTCTATAGCATAATGAGCCAATTATTCTGAGATGCTTGACACTTGGCTTTCTTCCTAGCCAAGCTTCTTCAGGTGTCTTCCCAGTCAATCTCTTTGTGGGGCATTTGTTCAGAATGTATACTGTTGTGGCTACAAGTTCTCCCCATAAACTATGAGGTAGCTTCTTCTCCTTCAACATACTCCTTACCATGTTGAGGATGGTCCTGTTTTTCCTCTCAGCTGTTCCATTATGCTGAGGCGTGTAAGGTGAAATGACTTCATGTACAATGCCTTCATTTTCACAGAATTTTACAAATTCATGTGAATTGTACTCACCACCTCCATCAGTTCTAAGGATTTTGATTGCACATTCACTCTGCTTCTCAATCATTACCTTAAACTTTTTGAATATTACAAGTACTTCACTCTTCCTTTTGATCAAATACACCCAGGTCATTCTAGTGTATTCATCAATGAAGGTGACAAAGTGCTTGTTCCCTCCTAATGAACTGTCTTCGAAAGGGCCACATACATCAGAAAATATCACCTCTAACTTCTTCTTTGCTCTGCTAGGTACTTCTGATTTAAATGAGTTTCTTGGTTGCTTCGACTTATAGCAACTCTCACATACTTCGACAGGTACCTTTACTGCAGGCAACCCATGAACCATCTTCTTTTCATGTAGTTGGCTCAAGCTTTTGAAGTTTAGGTGGCCAAATCTTCTGTGCCACTTCCAGTGCTCCTCTTCGACAGTACTCTTTAGGCATTTCTCTTCGACTACTTGCAACTTGATCTTGAAGGTTCTGTTATTCTGCATCGATGCCTTCAAGATCATCTTCTTGTTTGAGTCGAATAAGCTGAGACTATTATCACCCATTTCAACAGTGAATTTCTTCTCAATCATCTGCCCAATACTCAGCAGATTGCTCCTCATGTTTGGTACATAGAATACCTCTTGAATGTAGCACCATTTTCCATCTTTCGACAGAAACTTTATGGTACCATTTCCTCCAGCAGTGACTCTGCTATTATCAGCAAACCTTATTCTTTTGCTAATCTTCTTTAGTTCGACAAACCGCTCATTGTGACAGCACATGTGGTTTGAACATCCTGTGTCGAGATACCATTCGACAGACTTCTCTTCAGTCGAATTTGTATCTGCTTTCAGCAACAGTAATTCTGGTTCAATAGCTGTCATGAATGATAATTCTTCGTCATCGTTGCTGGCAATGTTGGAGGCATCACCAGTGTTACCACTGCCCTGCCACACACACATTGCACAAGTATTTCGAGCGTCACAAGTGTATCCACTTATACAAGTGTTCCCACTGTTTTGCTCGCTACTTTCAGCAACTTCTTCATTGAGATTAATCTCATCTTCGACTTCCATTAGCATTAACCCATCTGAGTCGGAATCTGTGTCACTATCATCTGCAAATTTGGCTTCAGCATCTTTATTTCTAGGAACTTTCTTGTTTTTACACTTGTTCTTATAATGCCCAAATTGCTGACAGTTATAACACTGCACTTTCGACAGGTCTCCCTTCTTCTTGTCGAAAGATCCTTGCTCTTTCTGCTTACTGCTTGATCCTTTTTCTCTACCTTTCTCCTTTTTGTTGTTTGCCTTCCAATTTTTCTTAGAGGAGTATGATAGTAAGGCTTGTTCAGTTTCTTTCTATGAACTTCTCTGCCTTATTCTCAATTCATGAGCCTCTAAGGAACCCTGAAGTTCATCTAACTTCAACGTATCTAGGTCCTTGGATTCTTCGATAGCAGTGACAACATAGTCGAATTCCTGGGTTAAGGATCTGAGCACCTTTTCGACTTTATTTGATTCAGTCACAGTTTCACCATTACCTTTCATTTGATTAGTTAATGCTACTAACCTCGTAATGAATTCTCCAATCGATTCTCCATTTGTCATCTTCAAGGCCTCGTACTGTTTCCTGAGCAACTGAAGGCGTATCTTCTTCAGTCTATCTGCTCCTCCATACGAGTTCTTGAGGATGTCCCAAGCTGCCTTTGCTGAATCACAGTCGATGATCAGGTTCAGGATGTTGGAATCATCGCATTGGTGAATCAAAAACAGCCCTTTTCCATCTTTCTTCCTCAGCGAATGGTGGTTCTTCCTCAGCGAATGGTGGTTCTTCCTCAGCGAATGGTGGTTGTTCCTCACCGCTTCAGTGGCGTTTGCTGCCAAGGGTGGAACACCATCATTCACGACATCAAGGACATCTTGATATCGAAACAACACCTTCATCTGCGCACACCAACGTTCATAATCCTTTCCGTCGAAGATTGGGAGGTTCCCCGGAATACCTCCACCAGAGTTGTCTCGCGCTGCCATGAATCTTGATAGATTTTGTAAGGATCTAACGAGCTCTTGATACCAGTTTGTTGGGGATAAACACGTAAAAGGGAGAAGAAAAAGGAAGTGGCGGTGCAAGGTGTCAGAAAATGATTAGGGCAATATCAATAGAATAGTAAAAGCTGCACTGATTTTCATAAAAGTAGGGTACAAATTACATACTACTAGCGACTGTATATATATATATATATATATATATATATATACAATGAAACAGGCCCAGACCCATAATTTCGACTGGCCCATTCGACTGGCCCATTTCGATTAGGTTACTAACTACACCTACTATTATTACAAGCAATAGAATTACAAGGCATATCTCAATAAATATATATCTGTAAATATATGTATATATATGGAGCAATCTAACAAGAGTTGAACATAAATATCAAGCAGACAATTTTTGAGAATCGAGCATCTTTATCTCCAATGAGCCTTCCATTTTTTGGACCTCATTAATCCTTGATTGACTTAACATTTCCTCCTCCTTTGAGCCATTTTCTTCACTAATATTCTTTAATTTGTTGGACCTGAACTCACTGATTCACTCACTCACAGCTCTCTATCTCACAGTGTTTCACTCACACTCAAGAATCCTCACTGTCATGGTGCACACACTCACACACAGTAGTAGAAAATCAGAGAGAATGAGAGTATCAGAGAATTAAACAAACTGAGAAAAATGAGTATTGTATTCCACTGTGTAAATCAGTTACAGCTCATCTATATATGCTGTTGAAATTCTAACTGACTCAGCAACTGATGCTGACTGTACTGCCAGCTGGCATGTGACTCAGTATTACAAACTTGCAGGAATTGGGTCTACAAATAAATGTTACCACTTACATCCCTAACACTTATTAATTCAATCTATACTTAACAAAACATCAAAATACAATGAGAAAATTAAACTGAACAATTTGATTAACTCTCAACACACCCCCTTAATCCAAGTTGTTCAGTGACAGCATCCCAATCCTCTTCTTCAGCTCCTCAAATCTCACCCTCTTCAATGGCTTTGTAAAAATATCAGCTAGTTGCAACTCTGTCTTGCAATGTTCCAGCTGCAGCTTCTCTTTTGTTACTTGATCACGAAGGAAATGGTACTTCCTTTCAATATGCTTGCTTCTTCCATGTGACATAGGATGCTTGGCTAAATCAATTGCCGACTTATTGTCAATAAGTAGCTTCACTGCACACTCCTTAATCAGTCCCAATTCAGTCAGTAATGCTCCAAGCCATGCAGCTTGGCATGCAGCAAATGATGCTGCCACATACTCAGCCTCACATGAGGAGAGTGCAACAATACTCTGCTTCTTTGAACACCATGACACTGGTGCTTCACCAAATCTGAACAAGTACCCTGCTGTACTTTTCCTGTCATCTTGATCTCCACTGAAATCAGAATCTGTGTAGCCTACCAATTCTGCCTCAGCTCTAGTGTCCTTGTGTTTAGGGAACAATACACCATGATCAGTTGTTCCTCTAACATATCTCAATATTCTCTTAGCAGCAGCTAAGTGAATTGTCGTAGGCTTCTCCATAAATCTGCTTGCAACTCCAACACTTAATGCAAGATCAGGCCTTGAATTACATAGATATCTGAGTGAACCTATGATCTGTTTGTACAGAGTAGGATCCACCAGATCTCCTTCAGCTTCTTTGCTCAGTTTTGCTCCACTCTCCATTGGCACAATTGCTGGATTACACTTCAGCATATGGAACCTCTTTAATACATCTTCAGCATACTTCTTTTGATGTAAGATAGTTCCTTTCTTGGTTGTCACAAACTCCAACCCAAGAAAATAAGAAAGACTTCCAAGATCAGACATCTCAAATTCCCTCATCATATCTGTCTTGAACTTCTTCAACTCAATCTCATCAGATCCTGTAACCAGAAGATCATCCACGTACAGACACAACAACATTGGTTTGCCTGCAGTGGCTTGCTTCACATACAGGCCATGTTCTGCAGTGCATTTGATGAAGTGTAGCTGAGTTAGGAAGCTATCAATCCTCTTGTTCCAAGCTCTAGGGGCTTGCTTCAGCCCATAGAGTGCCTTCCATAACCTGTACACCTTCTTCTCTTGTCCCTTCTTCTCAAATCCTGGTGGCTGACTGACATAAATCTCCTCTTCAAGTGGTCCATTTAAGAAAGCAGATTTAACATCAAGTTGATAAACTGCCCAGCCATAGTAAGCTGCCACTGCTGCCACCAATCTCACAGTTTCCAATCTGGCCACAGGAGCATAGATTTCATTGAAATCTAAGCCATATCTTTGTAGGAAACCCCTTGCTACTAACCTTGCTTTGTACTTGGCTATTTCACCATTGGGCTTCATCTTCACTTTGAAGACCCACTTCACATCAATGGATTTCTTATCCTCTGGCTTCTCCACCAATTCCCATGTTTTATTCCTTTCAATTGACTGCAACTCTTCCCTCATAGCTGCAAGCCAATTAGGATCAGCTAAGGCTTGATTCAAGTCCTTAGGTTCTACTTCAGCTATCATTGCTTGCTCAATCAGATCACCATCATCATTTACAGCAGTATCTGGAAATACATCATAATCACTCAGCCTTGTGGATTGAGTTCTGATTCTTGTTGATCTTCTCACTGTTTGATCATCAGTGGCTGCTGCACTTGGCTCACCAATGTCAAACTCAAGTGAGACAGTTTCTGTGTTGCTGTTCTCTACTGCAGTAACTGATTCAATGGGGTTGCTCTCCCAATCCCATCCCTTCCCTTCTTCAAATACAACATCCCTGCTTATTATCACTTTCCTCTCAGCTGGATCAAACAACTTATACGCACCAGTTGAATGATAGCCTACTAGAATCATTGGTTGACTTCTATCATCCAATTTCTTTCTAGTTTGTTCAGGCACATGTCTGAAACACAGAGCACCAAACATTCTGAGATGCTTCACAGAAGGTTTGTTGCCATTCCAAGCTTCAAAAGGAGTTACATTCAGCAGCCTTTTGGTTGGACACCTATTCAGTATATATACTGCAGTGGCTACTGCTTCAGCCCAGAGTTGGTGAGGAACACTCTTGGCTTTCAGCATGCTTCTAGCCATGTTCAAGACACTTCTATTTCTTCTCTCAGCAACTCCATTATGCTGAGGTGTATAGGGAGCAATCACCTCATGCTCTATCCCCTCTTCTTCACAGAATTTCTCAAACTCAGTGGATTTGTATTCTCCACCACCATCTGTTCTAAGCACACTGATTTCACATCCAGATTGCTTTTCCACCATTGTTTTGAACCTCTTAAAGGTATTGAGAACATCACTCTTCTTCTCAATCACATAGATCCACATGAATCTAGTAAACTCATCAATGAAAGACACAAAGTAACTGTTACCTCCAAGAGATTTCTTCTCAAAAGGACCACACACATCTGAGTGTATGATCTGTAGTTTCCTTACTGTCTTTGCTGGCAACTCTGACTTAAATGGCTTTCTTGCTTGCTTAGCTCTACAACAGTCACTGCACACCTCATTAGGCACCATGATTTTTGGCAAACCATGCACCATGTCCCTCGAATTAAGCAAGCTCAAACTCTTGAAATTAAGGTGACCAAATCTGTGATGCCACTTCCAGGTTTCATTAGGAATTGTTGCAGCCAGACATTCTTGTTCTATCACTTCAATTCCAACCTTAAAGGTCCTGTTACTTGACAGGGGTGCCTTCAAGATCAGCTTCTTGCCTTCATCATACACCTTCAGCTCTCTATCCTCCATCTTCATAGAGTAGTTCTTCTCTAGTAACTGACCAAGACTAATCAAGTTACTCTTCAAATTTGGTACATACAGCACATCATTGATGACTGATTCCTGGCCATCCTTTCTATGAATCAGAACCTTTCCAATTCCTTCAGATACTACAACTCTGTGATCACCAAACTTAATCCTTCTCCTCACTGTTGTATCAAGTGTGATGAACCACTCCCTATGCCCTGACATATGATTGGAACAGCCAGTGTCTAAGTACCACAACTTAGACTCTGGACAGTCCATATCAGTTGTAGTCATCATGATCACATCATCTGAATCAGTGTCATCTGTTCTAGCAAACTGCACCTCATCATTCCCTTCACCATTGGCATCTTTGCTTGATGTACATTCATCAGCAAAGTGTCCAAATCTGTCACAATTATAGCATTGTATATTTTTCTTATTAAACTTCTTTTTCTGTCCTTGCTGCTTGTTCTTCCAGGCTTCTTTCTTCTTCTGAAAGTCACTTGCATTATTCTCAGTTTTCTTTGTTCCTGCACCACTGTTATTGTTCCAGTTTCCCTTCCCTTTCTTATTCTTCCAATTATTATTCTTATTGTTATTCCAGTTTCCTTTCCCTTTCTGAAACTTAGCTTGGAGAGCTTGTTCTCCTGAATTTTCACCACTCTTATCCTTATTCTTATCACCACATCTCTCCCTAATCCTAGCCTCATTTGCTTCGAGTGAACCTTGCAGTTCCTCAAGCTTCATTGTGTCTAGGTTTTTGGATTGTTCAATTGCAACTACTACATAATCAAATTTAGCAGTTAAGGTGCGAAGTACCTTCTCAATCTTCTTCTGATCAGAAATCTCTTCTCCATTTGTGCGCATCTTGTTTGTCAGTAACGTTAATCTACTGAAGTATTCTGCAATCGACTCCTTCTCCTCCATCTTCAGCAATTCGAACTCTCTTCTCAATGTCTGAAGCCTAACCTTCTTCAATGTCGCATCGCCTGAATACGCAGTAGCTAACGCATCCCAAGCACCTTTCGCCGTCTCGTATTGAGAGATCTTCTCAAACGCCTCCGCATCCACGCATTGATGTATCAAGAACAGCGCCTTGCTATCCTTTTTCTGTTGATCGCGAAGCGCATCTCCGCCAATCGCCGTCACGCCATTACGAACCACTTCAAGGACATCTTGATAACGGAACACTACTTTCATTTGGATAATCCAACGATCGTAGTTGCTTCCGTCAAGCACTGGAAGCTTCGCCGGAAATTGGCCGTTGCTACCACCGGAATTCGCCATTTCCGTCGCACCGTGTAGTTACCAGAATCGTATGCTCTGGATACCAGTTTGTTGGACCTGAACTCACTGATTCACTCACTCACAGCTCTCTATCTCACAGTGTTTCACTCACACTCAAGAATCCTCACTGTCATGGTGCACACACTCACACACAGTAGTAGAAAATCAGAGAGAATGAGAGTATCAGAGAATTAAACAAACTGAGAAAAATGAGTATTGTATTCCACTGTGTAAATCAGTTACAGCTCATCTATATATGCTGTTGAAATTCTAACTGACTCAGCAACTGATGCTGACTGTACTGCCAGCTGGCATGTGACTCAGTATTACAAACTTGCAGGAATTGGGTCTACAAATAAATGTTACCACTTACATCCCTAACACTTATTAATTCAATCTATACTTAACAAAACATCAAAATACAATGAGAAAATTAAACTGAACAATTTGATTAACTCTCAACAAATTTGTCAATTTGACCCCCATTTAACTCTTTCTCCTTTGATCCAGTTTCTTCATTAACCTTGTCAACTAAATGTAAATGACCCACATTCTTGAGTTCAGTTGATTCACCACCTTCCTTGTTGTCATTTTCCTCAGTCACAGTCTTGGATACTAGATCAAGAGAAGGTCCATAAGCCCAACTGCATAATAAATAATAGAGTATATTAAGAGCACTAAGTCCAGCAAGAACCCAATAGTACTTATCAAAACGTCCCTTATTAATATTATCTGTAATCCAACCGTCTTTCCCTCCTTTTGAAGTAACATTTTCTATAGTGCTAAATACAAAAGAAGATAGCAAATTTCCTGCAGCCATTCCAAGTCCAAATAGAGAACCAGCAACACTAGACATACTACTTGGAAACTCTCTATAGTAAAACTCACTTTGTCCTATTGCATTGAATGCTTCAGCTATACCAGCCAAAACAAGTTGAGGTGCTAGCCACATTGCAGACATTTTCAATATTCCATGAGTATCATTAATGTATCCTTCCTTGATTGCTTTATTTCTCCTTATATTCTCAACAATTCCTGCAGTTAATAAGTGAAGAGTATTGAAAAACAACCCAATTCCCATTCTTGTCTTTGGACTGATCGTAACTTGTTTCCCTCTTATCTTTGACATCAGAGGAAGAATAGCACGATCATAGAGAGCTATCCATAAAAATATTGTAGCTACCAAGATTACAGCAAAAGAGCCTGCTGGAATTTGGAAGTGTGAGCCAACATGTCTGTCAAGGGATTTAGCTTGTAGCAATCCAAATGAGCCTCCAATGCTGAGTGACATCATGATCCCTGATGACCACAATGGAATAACTTTGATAAGGGCTTTCAGTTCCTCTACTTGCTCTATTGTGCATAGACTCCAAGGGTCTATTGCTAACCCATCAGGGCTTATATCTTGTTCCGGATCCTTAATAACACATGCTTTATTCAAACACCTGAAAAATAATAACATGTATAAGCTAGCTGAAATCATAGCTAAAAGGTCCCCAGAGCTGAGAGCAGAGTCTGGTGGTAAAACACAAAACGCACGGTTATGTGGATCGTGGGTATTAGTTATCATTGTTAGTTGTTATTTGCTTCATTTTCATATGAACCTATATGTATGTATAAACAGAGTCTGGTTAATTCAATTGATCAATTATCAATAATATTTGTTTATTACCTTTCTCTACTTTTCCCTCATATGAGTTCTATCAAGAATTGTAATAGTGGGAGCAGGGTTCGAATCTGGGACGCTTCACTTTCCGCCACCCCCAACTGTTTTGTACTAAGGACAAAAAAAAACTAAAAAGACGGTATGGTAATTTGATGATTGTCATACCTTACTTTATGAGTTGGAAAAAGAAGATCTGAGCCCTTCCTGTGATGGTAAAGTTCAGGTGAGCTGTTAGGTGGTAAGGAAAGTTTTCTGTTCTTATAAGCAGCAGCAATTACTTGAGCAAAGCCAGTGAGCAAGCTGGTTTGTACTTTGTGCTTAACATAAAGTGGAGAAGCAAATAAGAAGAAAAGAGTGGCCAAAAGCATGAGTGCTGCTGGAACACCAAAACCAATTTTCCATCCAAGGTGATCTTGAATATATACAACAACTGTGAGGGCAATTATGACAGCAAGAGTTGTGGAAGCATAGTACCAAGTGAAGAAAGTTTCCAAGACCTTGCTATTATTGGGGTTGTCTTTTCTATTCACTTGGTCTGCACCAAATGGCATGGAACATGTAAGACCACCATTTCCAATAGACATGAGAGCAAATGCAGAGACTAACATTGTCATTTGGCCTCCTGTTGCTGATTTACATATCTCAGTTGCTGTTTGGGTGCAAGCTGGAGGCCGTGCTTGTGGGAACATTGCTGTTAACCATAGCATCCCCATTCCCTGTTTGTTACCATACAAAAAAAAAACATTCTTACCAGAGTTTTAAGTTTACACCTATATTCACAAACTATTAAGCATCATCAACACAACACCGAACATGACATTCACATGTTGTCACTTGAAGTGTTAGCTATGTGGTAATAGCTTAGTTTTGTATCCTCAAAAGTGGTGAGTTCGAATCCCCTCAGAGACCATTGTAAAATGGCCATTAGTACCACTTTGATTAAGAATCTCACATAGACATCCACTTTATCAGATGAACTAGATCTACTGTTATAGTTAATCATATTAGAGAAAAGAATATATATATATACCATGAAAAGGACGAAGGAACCTAAGCCAACAGCGCGGAATCTACCAAGATAAGAATCAGCAACAAAAGCACCGATAAGAGGTGTGATATTGTTTGCTGCAGATGACAAGAGGAGTATCTGGGTAGCTAGGCCTAGATGCAAATTGTAACTTCCCATCAAATACAATATCATATTTGGCAAAAGTCCCAAGGTTGCTACCTTTGCTAGTGCCTCATTTGCTGCATTAACCACAACAACATCTCATTATTAATTACACTACACAACAAATTACATAATAAAAGTAAACAAATTCCAAGGAGAATAAACAAACCAATGATGAAAGGCATGGTGATGAAACCACCCTTGCGTCTATTCTCTGGTTCTGATATGTATTCACCCATTTCACCATCACCTGAAGAAGAAGAAGCAAGCTCAAGTTCCTTCTCCATTTTGCAGTAAAGAGATAAGGAGAGTAGAGTGTTATTAAGTAGTAGCAGCAATGTTCATGCATATTAGATTCAACACAAGTGTGAAATGATTTGAGTGCTTGCAATAATCATAAACACAATCAGTTTGCGTGTTCATATTGCTTGTGACTCTGCTAATACCGCACATCTGGAATGCACCTTTGTCCTATCCTATGCCTCTTTTTTTAAAATTATAATAAATAAAAGTCACAATCTCCATAATTGCATTTCTAACTAAGCAATTACTGGAAGGAATTGAGATAGTGGATTTATAAGAAGTTTTCGTGCTCTACCCATACTCCCAACACTAAATAAATAAATTTCGTAAGATTACTTATTATAGGACGGAGCCAGTATTTATTATTAGTAAACAACCACAACAATAATTTTCTATCTACCAATGGGCCACACGTCCTTTTCGTGGGGGGGTCAATGCATTTGTCTTTTTTATCATTATTTTATAATCACATTTCTCATCTTTACGTACTCTATGGAACTTTGACTTTGACGCATACTATGAAATTAAGGATAATTTTTTTTTTGGGTAAATAATTAAGGAGAAAATTTATTAATATATTTTTTTCTCATTTTATTTGAAGTTTAAAATAGGTACAACATCAAGAAAAACAATTAATCTCAAAGTCATGATAATTGTCTTATATTTTTATAATATTTCCCTTTTTGATCATTCTTTCTTTTAATAATTAAGTATTAGAAAAATGAAACTACATTAATGCTTCAACGGCATAGTAGCAAAACAAGTATTAATATTTCATTGATATTGTAAAACAACAATTAAAATAGGACAATTTTTTCAGCTAAATTGTCAAACAAAATGGAATGGAAGAAATATGACACTACAAAAAAAAAACGTTATTTGCGACGGACATTAGCGACGGAATATTATTCCCTCGCTAAAATTGACTTTTGCGACGGAATTTGCGAGGGAATAAGGGTCTTCGGTTTTTTGAAAATTAGCGACGGAAGTTAGTGCATTAGCGACGGAACAGTCCGTCGCTAATTGTTTGGAGGGAAACTGAAATCTGAACAGCACGGAAACCGAAGCGATTAGCGACGGAAATACTGGTCCCTCGCTAATGTTTTTGACCGTTCCACCTTGGTTAGCGTGAAGGGATTAGCGACGGAATAGTCCCTCGCAAATTCCGTCGCTAACCCCAATTAAAATTAGAATCAGATCCCTTTTCCTCTCTCTGTTTCCTTTTCTGTTTCCTCTTTTGTTTCCTCTCACTCCCTCACTCTTCTCTCACGACCCCAACCCCACCACACCCTTTCCAGCACCACCACCCCACGACCACCGCACCACCACACCACCGCTCACCCGTCGCTCCTCTCTCTCCTACGTGACGTCGCTCTCTCTCTCCTCTCTCTCTCTCTCTCCTACGCGAACACTTCTCTCACCGGAGCTCTCCGTTTTCGCCACCACCGGAGCTCGCCCTCCTCACCACCGGAGCTCTACTTTGGAGGTTTTTTTTACTAATTTTAATTTTTTTTTACCAACTGATTTTATTTGATATTGTTTTGTTAGGATTTGTAAAATTAATTTTGTGATATTGTTGTTTGGTAATTTTAGTGAATTTGGTTTTGTGATATTGTAAAATTAATTTTTGATATTGTTTTAGTGAAATTGTGTTTAGGATTAGAAATTGAAATTGGGTAGAAATTGAAATTGTGTTTTAGGTTTTAGGATTAAGTTTAGGATTTATAGAAATTGTGTAGGATAAAAATTGTTTGTTGAAATTGAAATTGTTTGTTGAAATTGAAGAAGTTGTTTTATTGAAATTGAAATTAATAGTGAATTGATTTATGTTTTTTGCTTGAAATTGAAATTAATAGTTGAAATTGAAGTTGATATTGAAGTTGTTGTTGAAATTAATAGTTGAAATTGAAGTTAGTTATTGAAATTGAAGTTGAAATGGTTTAGGATTGAAATTGTTGGTGTTTGAAGTCTCACAACCGCACCGGAGTACGCACCGTCACTGAACCACGTACCGCACCGGACCTCAATCTCATAACGGTTAGTTTCCAAAATAAATTAATTGTTGTTTTCATGAACCCTAGGTTAGATGACTGTGTGTTGTTGATGCAAAAGGGTGAGGTGATGTCGTCCCTCACCCCCATATTTTACTCGAAATCATCTCCATTGAGATAATTGCGAGGCGATACTAACAACAGTAAGGTTGGGAGTTATACGAAATAACTTCCTTCACTACTTGGATGAAAAAGGGTTTTGTGCTGTCCTTGACCCCCATACTCGGCTCGGAATCATCTCCACTGAGATCATATCGATGCCACTAACTTGATAGATTATTGGGAATGTTAACACATTTTTTAAATGTGTGTAGATGAATTTGTATGAATTTAATCGGGAATGGGTGTATGATCGGTTATATCCGAGAAGAGCGGGTTTGAAGGAATCTTTTGTAATTGGGGTTGAATAGTTTCTTGTGGTAGCGTGGCGACATGAATTGGCTAAATGGGAAAAGGGGGTTAGATGTCCATGCTTAGAATGTGACGGTGTACCTATTAGGACCGATAATGAAATCAGGGAGCACTTGTATCAATGGGGGTTTAGGCCTAATTATTGGATTTGGGTGGACCATGGAGAACAACGACGTCAAAATTTTGAGGTAGGGGCTTCAAGCAGTTCTGGTGTTGGTGTTCCACGTAATGAAATTTTTGAGTCGATGGAAAACATGATTTGTGATGGTCTCAGGGTGAATGTGCCATTTGATGAGCCTCAATATGACGATCAAGATGAACTTCCAAATGAAAAAACACAAAATTTTTATAATTTGTTAAGAGATTCAAACAAACCGTTGTTTGAAGGCTCACCACAGTCAAAATTATCTATGTGTGTGAAACTTTTAGCTCTCAAGTCCATGAGTAATATTTCTGAGGTGGGTTTAGACTATGTGACTGAAATGATGTTGGAAGCGACACATAATAAGGATAATTTGCCAAAAAGTTATTATGAAGCAAAGATGTTAGTTTCGAAGCTGGGATTGAAATTTAAGAAGATTGATTGTTGTGAGAAAGGGCACATGTTGTTTTACAACAACGAATTTGGTAAAAATGATGGTGAGCTACTTGAATGCAAATTCTGTGGAAAGCCAAGGTATCATGATCGTAAAGGGGCAAAACGTAATTATAAACCTATCCCTGTAAAGTCGATGTTCTATTTGCCTATAGTTCCAAGGTTGCAAAGAATGTTTGCATCGACCGAAATTGCGCAAAAAATGACTTGGCATTATGACAATAGGCGTACCTCAGACGACATTTTACGCCACCCATCCGACGGTGAAGCGTGGAAGCACTTTGATCAAGTGCATTCAGATTTTGCCTCAGACCCACGGAATGTTCGGCTTGGCTTGTGCTCTGATGGGTTTACTCCATATATCCAAGCATCGGCGTCACCCTACTCTTGTTGGCCAGTTATTGTTACCCCTTACAATCTTCCTCCTGAGATGTGCATGACTAAACCGTATATGTTTTTGACTTGTCTGATACCTGGTCCATCCAATCCAAAAGCTAACATTGATATCTTTTTGGAACCTCTGATTGATGATCTTAAGAGATTATGTTGTCAACAAATAATAGAAATGAAATGGAGATTGAAGAAGAAAGACACCCGCTCACTTTATCTGTGTTTATCAAACCTGGTCGCCCTTCGGGAAAGAAGTCAACCAACTACTTATCAGATAAAGAACATAAATCAGCACATGTTCATGTCTTGATCAATTGCACTGAAGTTAAACCATATCTTGAGTAAGTATGCTCCAATTCAGTTGTTAATCTATACTGTATGATGTTAAATCAGATTTTGATCAACTTTCAATCTTTTTCAGTGCATTCTTACGAATTGAGGGTATAGGCGCTGAAGAATCTTCTATTCGTATACATGAAAGTTTTCCATCCTGGTCTAAGACTAGAGTAAGTAACCAAATCCCCAAGGCGCTGAATAATTCTTTAAAGTAGATATGAGACATGACTTATTTTTCCATATGTTGTTTACTTAGGTGTATGAAGCAGAACCAACTCCCCAAATCCGACACTTGAGGAACTTAGCCGATGGTCCTTTTCTTGAGGTGACCCAGTGGCACACGTACCTAGTTAACGGTTACAAATTTGACACCCAATCATGGAGTGAGGGAAAAAACAATTAATAGTGGGGTATATGTTAAAGGTGAAACAGGAGGAGGTGAAAATGACTACTACGGTGTGATCGAACACATATATGAACTTGAATACCCACCGTTAGACTATGAAAAGAGAATAGTTTTTTTTTTGTAGATGGTTTGATCCATCGGTTAGAGGAATGAAATTGAATCCAAAATGTAATATCGTGGACATTCGAATGAATGGAAGGTATAAACTTTATGATCCGTTTATCATGGCAGAAAATGTGAGGCAGGTGTATTATGTTCCATATCCATCAACTCAGAGAGGATGGTGTGTTGCAATTAAGACAAAACCACAGGGTCGCATTGAAGCCATTGATGCGGAGGATGAGGTTCCTTATCAGGTGGATGAAATTTCAGGAGTTGATGAGGTAATTGAACTTGAACCGATTGACTCATTATGTGATGACCGACGACTAGTTGAAGAAGTTGATGAAGATGAAGAACACAATGAAGATGAACAAGAGAATGAAGATGAAGAACAGAATGAAGATGAAGAAGAGAATGTTGTATTTGATTAATCTTATATATATTGTCTACTTATGTTGACTCCTTATGTTGTCTTTAAATTTATTAGAATCATTAATATATCAATATTGTTCTTGTTAATTTACTTTATTTAAATTATTTATAAATATATATAATTAATGTTGTTAGTATCACATTTCATTTCTATTTTTTCATTGATATGGATCCAGGAGGAGGTTCTGACCCACCGAGACGTAATAATAAAGGGAAGAAGACTATGACCGATGAACCTCCTAGGAGGAGGCGTAATCGTGAAGTGGAACTTAATATTGGGAATATGAGGGGTCATATGTATATGGGCCCACCAGCTACCGCCCCACAACCTCCGCCTCCATCTGGCCCCGAATGGTATCATTTACCATCACATGGGCATTATATGGGCCCAGCAGATGCGTATGCAGGGTATGGCCCACCAGCTGGGTATGGCCCACCAGCTGGGTATGGCACATCAGCTGGGTATGGCACACCAGCTGGGCATATAGGCTCATCATCTGGACATATGGGCCCATCAGCTGGACATATGGGCCCATCAGCTGGGTTATCTATGCCTTCATGGGCGATGATATTTGGAATGCCTTCAAGAGCCATTGGGCTACCGAGACTTTCAAGAAAAATGCTGCAAGCACCAAAAACAATAGAAACTCAGAAAAGGGTGGCTCGCTTCACTGCGGCGGGTCCATCAACCAAGCTCAGTATGCTGCTAGATTGGTAAATTATTTTACAAATCTGTGTGTTTTTTTACATTATTTAATTAGTTAGCAATTTTTGAAAATGTGTTTCATTTTACAGAGTTAAAAGGCAGGACGCCCTATCACTGCTCCTGAGCTGCATAGAGCCACCCATGTGAGGAAAGGCACTGGCGAGTATGTTGATGAGCGCTCCAAGATGACTCAGGTAAATATACAAATTGATTTGTATTATATATAATGTTGCTTTGTCAGAATGGAGCGCTAATTTGTGGTTATTCAAAACAGGAGCAAGTAAATGAGTTCATGACTCAGCTAACTCAGGGGAGCTGGGACCCTAAAGCACTTGGCCAACTTACTCCTGAGATGATAGATCTGGCAAATCAACATTGGGAGAAGACAGTTGGTTGGTCTAAGGGTCGCCTGTATGGTACGGGGCCCTTGGCTCCATGTATGGGCCAGTCTGGGGCCGGGAGCAGCAGAAGACGCAGTCGACCAGCTTCTACTCCTACAGATACAGAGCATGTGAGGCAGATGGAGCAGGAGCTGCAGTCTACTCGACAGGAGTTGCAGTCTACTCGACAGGAGCTGCACGATACTCGACAGGAGGTCAGGACCTCTTCTGAGGCGGTGAAAAAGATGCAGCAAAACTTTGAGAAGGTGAGCCGTAGGCAGGCGATGATTAACGTTTTTGTTATAACATTTCAGATTAAGTGTTGTGGATTAAAATTTCATTCTCGTAATTTTTATTTATTGAAGTGTTGTTGATTAAGTGTTGTTGATTAACGTTTTTGTTATAACATTTCAAATTTAAACTGTTTTATATAGTTTAGATTTTATTATTTATTAATAAAATAAACAGGTATAAAAGCAGATTAATAAAAAAAATACAATCAGATGGGCTTTAGCGAGGGAATTAGCGAGGGAAAGTGGACGCGTGGCTAGGCATTAGCGAGGAAACGTGGACGCGTGGCTGTCTGAATTTTCCCACGTGGCTGCCATTAGTGAGGGAATTAGCGACGGAATGTACTGTCACTAATTAGCGATAGACTCAGATTACGCAACTGGTCCCTCGCTAACGGTCATTAGCGACGGAATTTCGTCATTTTGCGAGGGAAATTTTCGTCGCTAATAACCAATTTTTTTGTAGTGTGACCAAACAAATTATTACATGTACTACTCCATAACAAAATATAAATAAAACAAACTATGTGCACACTTTTTTTTAAGCAAAAGAAAAGGTGTGGAGTTTCGTTAAAACCTTCTGATGCAAAACCCTCTTGAGGAAAAAACATCAAGAAGGAAAATGAGTGCTCCCCCTAAACTTTATTGATAAAAAAGGAAAAAAGACAAAATACATGGGGGACTAGACCAATAGCCATGAGCATAAACAACAATGTAACCGAAAGGAAATAAAAGCAATCTTATAAAGGTATGCAAATGCATCACTATAATGACTTCCGTCCCAACCAGGTTGCCACCAAAGTCATTAACAATTATTTGCGGGACACCCAAAACAGGAAGCAAAAGAAGAACCCATCCCATTAAAAGGAAGAACACTGAGCTCAGGGAAGACATCAGCAAAACTTGTAGCTAGGCAAACCTAACATATTCCTGAAAAAATCATCAACAATGAAGTTAGGAATAAGATCTCACCAAACAAATCCACTTAAGTTAGTTCCATGACCTGCAAGCTTATCAGCACAAGCATTACTCTCTCTATAAATGTGAGTGCAAACGAAGTTCATTTGCCTAGTCAGATGTAAGCAGTTATTTCATCTATTTCTAAGCTTCCAATGAACTACTTTGCAATTCTTGAAAGTAGAAACCACCAATTGAGAATCACATTCTAACCACAAAGATTTCCAACCTTTGCCAAAAGCAATCTCTATAGCCAACATAGCCCCAATAATTTCAGTGTGAAGCGCATAGCTGTTGCCAATGGAGGCAGAAAAACAACCAATGACACAACACTTTTGTCTCTAAAATTACCACCACAAGCAGTTGGACTAGGACAACCTTTGACAGCACCATCTGTGTTGCACTTTATCATGTAGGGAACAGGGGGAGTCCAAATAACCTATTATTTAATGTTTGAAGAAGATCCGTAATTACCAATCACATTGAATGCCTTTATAATCATGAATTCAGCAACAAATGAAGACATTGTAGATTTAGAGCCATTTCCTGCTAAAGTCACATTGGAAATAATTAAGTTGATAGCCGAGTGTAAGAGGATCACATGATTATCAAATCTAGCATGATTCATGTTGTACCAAATTGCC
The DNA here is from genome assembly GCA_039519185.1 of Astragalus membranaceus. Classification (NCBI taxonomy): domain Eukaryota; kingdom Viridiplantae; phylum Streptophyta; class Magnoliopsida; order Fabales; family Fabaceae; genus Astragalus; species Astragalus membranaceus. The sequence continues at coordinate 224,527,022 of CM076846.1, read as the reverse complement.
CAAAAAATGTTGACAATCGCAGCAAAAAATATCACTCAACTGAGGACTCCAACCATGAGAAGTCAAGCTTAAAATGCTCTGAAAAGAAGATGTATCAATATGAACGACACGCCGGCCTATAACCCAGCCGGACCAATAATTTTTTTTAAACTTTTCTCTTTTTTCTAAAGTCATTTTATGTTTATTATATATTTCTGGCTTTCTTTATACCCTCATCAACTCTCTTCTACCCCCCACACATTATCGTAATCCCAAAAATACTCCTGACATAATTAACAAAAATTGCCTTTTAGAAGGTTCTCTGGTGGGGGACCACTTTATCTGGTAATCAGATTTACTTAAATGCAAGGTAAATCCGATTAGATTTAAATATGTAATAAATACACACGCATAAGTCAAATCGGATGTATCAAACAGACAGATAAATCCGATTTGACCATTTATTTCAGTATAGAAAGCGAAATTTTGTCCTGACGGATATAGCTAAATCCGATGTGCAATCGGATTTACGTACCCCAAACGTAAATCCGCTTATATCTTTTAATGTATCAGATTTACCTGGATGGGGGTATAACCGATTTTGAAAAATACAAAGCGGATTTACGTTTGAGGTACGTAAATCCGATTTTTTTAAATTAATTTATGTATAACTGTTCTATTTTGAAACAGATATTGACCCGCATACAGAGTCACAGGTTGTTCCTTTCGTGGTAGACACTACAGAGGCATTCTGGACGGAGAGGGTATATTTTTCATACTAATATTTTTAATCAAAGTTTGGTAGATATTTAATTAATTAAGTACGTAACATTTTTCTATTTTTTCTATTTTCTAGATATTTTCTACACCCGAGGATGTAGAAGAGTGGGCTAACGCGGTTGGGAGACGTATTGGAGTTGTGGTTACATTGTAAGATCTGACAAAGCTGGAGTTAAAAGGGGTTCTAGAGATAAGATTATTTTTTGTTGCGAGAAGCAAGGGAAGTGGTCTAATGATTCTAGAGTTTTCGGGTCTAAGAGAAGAAGTTGTCCGTTTACATTGAGAGCTACCTGTACAATACGTCATGGGGGTTGGCGTGTGAATGTTAGGTGTGATGTTCACACACATGAGTTGCTTACTACCCCGGTCGGGTCGACAGCTTTTGGTGGTTTAACTAAGCCGCAGAAAGCTATTGTTAATGAGCACACTGATCTGAATGTTGCCCCGAAATATTGTCTTACTGCTTTGAAGAATCATTATCCGGACAACGCCACTTCTCTTCCTCAAAAATATAGGCAGCGTTACGCCTATAGGTCTTCTAAGAGGGGTCATAGAACGGACATTCAGGAGCTTTTGTGATTGATTGAGTCGCAAAATTATTTATGTTGGAGCAGAAAAGTTGAGGGTTTCGATGTGGTCAGTGACATCATGTGGGCACATCCCACTTCATTAAGTATTCCGGTTGTTTCCAAAGGTTCTTATTCTTGACACCACCTACAAGACCAACAAATACAATCTACCTCTATTGGAGATTGTAAGAGTCACTTCAACGGAGTTAACTTTCTCGGTTGCTTTTGCATATATTTCACACGAGCTTGGAATTCATTTTACTTGGGCATTGCAGCAACTGAAAGAATTATTTAAGTTGCACAGGCTTCAGCCTCAGGTATTCTTGACTGACAGAGATCTTGGTCTTATGTCCGGTATTCTTGATGTCTTTCCTTCGGCTACAAATTTGTTATGTTCTTGGCACGTGACTAAAAATGTGAAAGCGAAGATTAAAGAGTTGGTGCACGTAGATAGGCAAAAGGACGTCCTCTCTCTTTGGCATAACATTATTGATTCACTTGACGAGTCAGAGTACTCAGCTCACTTGAAGATTTTTGAGGACTCCTGCGTTGATTTGCCCGCTCTTATCAAGTATGTGCATGACACGTGGTTGACAAAGCATAATGAAAGATTTATCTTGGTATGGACAAACCAGATCCCACAATTCGGGAATCAGACCACCAATAGGTACTTTGACACGTGTTTAGTATTTTTATCGTAGTTTAAATTTTTTTGATAAGTGTTTAGTATTTTTATCGTAGTTAAAATTTTTTTGACACGTGTTTAGTATTTTTATGCGTGTTTATTGTTATTATTTAAGAGTCGAGTCAGTTCATTGGACTTTGAAGAGACATTTGAGGACTTCTGGAAGTGACTTGTCTAAGTCTTTTAAATCTATGCATGAGATACTTACCCTTCAATTTGATAAAGTCATCGGGTCTTTTCAAAGAAGCATAAACCGTATTGAAGTGGTTTCCAATATCTTCTGACTGTGATATTTCTTACCAAATGGAGATGATTTGGGCGAGATATAATCGTATGACTCCTGAGGAGAGATTTGTCCTCAAGAAACAACTTAATGAGCTTGCATTTCCCACCACTTCTTCAATGGTTGCACCACCATTTAAAGTTAAAACAAAAGGTGCACCAAAGAAGGAAAAGCAGAAATTATATGATGTCAAGCGTGATCCTTCTGGGTGGGAGCATGTGGATGAGAAGATGAAACTGACTCAAGAATCTGGGACTTCTTGTAAAAATTCATCACAGCGGTCTTCAAAGCTATCTCAGAGTGTTTCTAAAAAATTAACACAGCAGGGTGAGACTAAATTCAATTTACCGTCGATTCCTCATCACGTGCACTCTTATGTAGAAAAAATTATTGATGTTGAAAGGGATGGTAATTGTGGGTTCCGAGCAGTAGCGGTTGGTCTCGATCTTGGTGAGGATAGTTGGCCTATAATTAGGCAAGATTTAATCAAAGAAACAAAGGAGAGGGAGCAACTATATACTTACATGTTTCGAAAGGACAGATTTGCAGTGCTTAAAAAAGCGTTATCCATTGAATACCCCGGTTTTCAGAAGGAGGATAAGTGGTTGAGTTTGCCTGAGATGGGGTACTTTATAGCTACTAAGTATAATGTGACCCTAGTTCAATTGTCTTTGGATATGAATTTTACTTATCTTCCTTTGAGAGGTAGTTATTCTTCTTCTAAGTATAAAATCATATCTATTCTGAACGTCGGGGATATCCATTGGATGCATATTTCGATCTCGCCTATCTGTCCGCTGTCTCCAGTTGCTTTGATGTGGTCTCATAATCGATCAGAGGAATCTACTTCATGGTTGGTTCCTTATACCGACCGTTTTGCCCTTTGGCAGTCTACCGCTTTGAAGATGCCTCGTCTCCCTCCCACTGATGCGCTCACCATTGTAGACTTAACCCATGATTCCGACGATTTAGATTGACATTTCTTGTATTTATTATTGTACCCACATTTTTGTAATAATTTATCCACACACACACACACACACACACACACACACACACACACACACACACACACACACACACACACACACACATATATATATATATATATATATCCAACAAATTAAATGTGTAAAAAAAAACAAATTAAATGTTTTAATTTTTTTTTACAAGTCGGATTTACCCTAGTAAAGGGTACCAGGGTAAATCCGCTTTTGAATTTAACAAAGCAGATGTACCCCCACAACAGGTAGATCCGACTTGATAAAGAGACAAAGCGGATCTACCTGTTGTGGGGGTACATCCGCTTTGTTAAATTCAAAAGCGGATTTACCCTTCTATCAGTATATCCGATGCGATTTTTTATGTTTAATCGGATCTAGATAAATCCGCCTTTGATTAATCTCAAAGCGGATTTACCTATTTATAAGGTAAATCCGATTGAGTCAAAATTATGGGGGGTATTTTGGGATTTTCATATTTGATGGGGGTATATTGTGATGTGGTAGAGGTATAAAAAAAAAGACCCTATATTTCTAGCGAACCAACCAGTCGACCTAACACTTTTCAGTCAATTTTTTTTAATTGGTTTTTATTTTACGACGGGTCGCCTCAATTCCATTTTTCGGTGGGCTCACCATGAGGACTGGGCCAATAAATAATGGTCCAAAATAATTCTAGTCTAATGCAAAAGGTTTTTTTTTACCCCCACCTTATCAACTTATACCCCCACAAAATATGATAATCCGAAAATATCCCTGATACATTTCTTCACACAGATTTATCTAATTTAGTTGCAAGACTAAAGTCGGCGATACACATAAAAATCAAGTTGCAAGACTAAAGCTTATCTAAAAGACATGTGGCACTTCTCCAATGGACCTCATCTTTTGTTATACATGCAAGCGACCAAACCTGTGCAGCTTGCTTGATTGGTTGTCAACAAACTAACCATGCTCAGTTCCCTCAGCTTATCTTTCGCGCCAAAGGAAACCCCTTGCAAGAGGAAAGCTTTCAAGCCTATAAATATCTATAATCAATCATCCTATCATCTATCATCTTTCACATCTTTAAATCTTTTATCTTTCAGTTTAATTTAGGTTTAGTTTATTTTTCATTTTAAGTTTCTAAGGAGAGGAAGGTGAGGAAGTGCTTGACAACCATTCCCTTCACTTCTACTTTGAAGAAATTCGTGTAAGAAATCTTTATTGTACTTCAACTTGGGAACTTAATGCAAAAGATCTTCTATTCAAGTAATCTCTACTCTTTTAAGTTCTTTTGCCTTATTATTCATTTACTTATGTTCTTTGCATATTCTTTGCTTTATAACATGAGTAACATGAGCTAAATTCCCTTAAGTTGAGATGTTCTAACCTTGTAATGAACTTCTAACTATGTTATTATGGTTTATGTAGTGTAAACACTTTAAACTCTTGCATAACACTTCTTTCAACTTATTCTGAAATTGATCACTTTAGAATAGGTAAAATTTGTAGCAGCAGACATGGGCTACATTTATGAACTCAAGAGTTAATAGGAACAAGTATTTAATAAAGGAAACTTTGTTAAATATATGCTAAAACCTAGACATAGGATAGCATAGTTCTTAGGATAATAAAATTACAAGAGTGAACCTATTTAGCAACTTGGATCATTGTTAGGAGGCAAGGGAGGAATTGACAAACCTTTTATTTACTGTAGAAAACAAAGATCATAAGAGCTTGTAATGAAACTCTGAAGAGAAGTGCTGAAAGGCACAAACTGATGCACCTACATCCAGTGTTCCCACACTACATACTCCATTAAAACACTTAGAAGTAAAGTACTTGGTGAAAACATCTCAACTACTTTTTCCAACTGATTTCTCACACATTTTATTGCTTATTATTATTTTACTTACTTTGAAAAACTCCAAACCAAAAATACTGAATAGTGTAGACACACTAAGTGTACACTTTGAACTACAAAAATTTACAAAACATAATCCCTGTGGGTTCGACCTTTCTTATCACTTTATTACTTGTGTGACTATGTATACTTGCATATTAAAATATCACACCAATTATCAAATTGTGTGGGGGTATAGATGCATGTGGTGGGGGTACAGAAAAAAACCAATGCAAAATTGTCTTTTCCCACACCCCCTCCTACTCAAAACACACCCCATAAGGGTGTGAAATGACCAAAAGGCCAGGCCAAACCTCTTTTTTTTCACGAATTTTCACCTGTTCGAACACGGGCCTTCGAACAGGTTCGCACGAGGCCATTCGCGTGTGTTAAATATGGGGACACACCCTCTTGGGTGTTTTTCACCTGTTTGAATGGGGTCATGCGAACAGGTTCGAATGTGGTCATGCGAACAGGTGTTCAACGGCTTACAATCAGTCAAATGTGTGTCAGATAAAGGAGTGGATGTCAATCCCTTTGGAAAATGTGTCTGAACGGATAGAATTTAAACGGCTCAGATTTGTGATCTAAAAATGAAATCAACGGCTGACATTTCACCATGCCTATTATAAAAGGGGGTTCACATCCTCAGTCCTTCTTCACCAAACCCTAATCTGCTTCTTCACCAAAACCTACTCTCCCTCTTGACAGCTACAACCAAGCTGAAATGGAATGGCAATTGTGCCCAACCCAGTACTCAAACGACAAATTCCTAACGGCCCTTCATCACCATGGGACTGTCACCACCGACGAACATGGTGTTGTGTTTCGTTGTCCTAACCATGTATTCTGCAGGATGAGTAAGGACATCACCTTCGCCCAACTGAAGGAAAAGGCTGAGAGGAAGATTCGTCCAGAGGGAGCGTGGCGTAAAGACGTGGAGCGTATACGTTACCGAAAGTACAACCGTCTTGATTACGGGACTGGCTATTTTTCAGTTATGGAGATCCGCAACGATGACGACGTTGGGACCATGATGGAATATCATGCTACACTTCCGATGGGGCGACAAGTCTTAAAGTTGTACGTGGACACAATACGCACTCCAGAAGAGGTCATTTATCTTCTGGAACAGGGACTACCGAAACACTAGTTTCTTAGTTAGTTGTTTGCTTATGTTGGTTTTATGTCTTTCGTATTTCATGTCTTTCGTATTTCATGTATGGTTATGGTTTGTAATAAAAAGGCAATAAATTTGCGCCAAATTAAGTAGATGACATCAGAAAAATACTTAATAATATAAAAAGTAGTTAAATTATACAAAAGTTCCAAACAAATATCCCCCCCTAAGACATCATCCTACTGGGTGTTGCGCCCCCTCCTCTGATACACATTGACGATCCTCCTCCTAAACCTACGGAAGAGGTTGAGCAACCTCTTGATGCGCTGAAAGACGCTCCTGGTTGGCTCTGGGACATTATCATTGATGGTCCCATCCATCTCATCCACCATATCCAGGAGCTCTGGCAGCATCTGTCAAACAAATAACATAACATTATTTAAATAAGTAGAAGAAACTTATTACTGTAATTAACATAAAAAACACGTACCACACTGACATCCGGCTCATCCACAAGCTCTACATAATTTTCAGGGAAGGCAAAGGGATGTGAGACCCTAGAAAACCATGGAAAGTAGCCCGGCATCGTGTTTGAGGAGTACGGCACACAGGGAGGCCCCCGCGCCACCAAGTGGTCCTAGAACTGTGTCCACCTCTCATCACACTCCGTGACAGTACAGACGGCCCGATTTGCAGGTCTGGGCTCCTCCGGGATGTGCTGTACCTGGCCAAACTGTCTGAGCACTCTATCCGGCAAATGGCTCACCATACAGCCAGCACTCCGGATGAACCCTCTGAACCTGGCCAGCTCCTCAAAGGGTCTCTCCTACCTATGGCCTGTGTAGGGGTCCCAGGTGACCTCCTCACGGTGTAGCCGGTCAAGGCACAGTCTGATGGTGTGTGACTTGATGGCCCCGGGGCCATCCCTACACAGCCATTTCTTCGCCCGTGGCATACTCTCAACATATTCTGGGTGCACCACCCAAGATGTAAAATTGGCACTCTGGAAGTGCTCAAAAATCCAACCCTGTAATGAACATATCATTGGTTGATTATAAATCTGAAAGTAAACCTAAAGCAAACTTATAAAAAAAAAAGAGTAAGTTTTATACCTGTAGTAGAGCCATATGACCAGCCATCTTCTTCGTCTTCTTTCTTGAAGCATCCTTCAGCTGATCATAAAGATGGGCAAGGGAATGGGAATGTAGCCCTAGGAGCAGCAGCAGGCTCCTGAGGCTCAACATCCTCCTCATGTTGAGCACCAACCTCCTCATGTGCATGACCAGAAGGGCCGGCCAGCTCATATGCCGGAAATTGAGCATCACGCTCAATATCCCGGCCAATATCATCAACCTCCGGTGGGGGAGGAGGGACGTCTAATATGTCCCTACGCCTACCCCTCCGGGAAGGTTCAGCTCCATCTTGCCTCCGTTTGCGTTCGGAAGCCGTCGAGGGTGGCCTACGCTCCGGCTGTTGCGAACTACCGCCACGATGCCTCACCATATCTGAAACAACAACCATTAAACCAATTAAGCAACATAACCAGCAAAATAACAGAAACAATACTGTCACACATGTTCGAACAGCATCATTCGCACCTGTTCGAACAGAATCATTCGCACTTGTTCGAACAACCCCATTCGAACAGGTGTTCGCATGGCCTCATTCGAACGGTGTTCGCATGACCTCATTCGAACACCTTCGTTTTCACGTGTTCGCATGAGGTCATGCGAACACAACAGATGTACAGAAAAAAAAAACCCAAATGTACAGAAGGGAGAGAGGGTTACCTGAATGAAAATGGAACGATTAGAGAGAGTGAGAGGAGGCGAACAAAACCCAGGTGGTCTTGAGGGTGTTTGTGGAGAAGATTGAGTGGGAGATTGGGTGAGATTGAGTGAGTTGTGAGAAGTTGAGTGAGAGGGAGAGTGAAAGATAGGGTTCGAATGAGAGGGAGAGTGAAAGGGAAAGTGAGAGGAGTGGGGGGTGTGAGGGTGTGAGTGTGTGTGTGTGTGTGTTTTTTTTTAAGTTGAGGGTATTTTAGGGTTTTTAGAAGTTAGCTTTGAGCACGCTAGATTTACCCCCGACTCTGACACTAATTCGATGCTAAATCGATGTTAGCATCAGCTTTTAGCCAAATAGAGCGACTTTTGACCGATGCTAAAAGCTGTTTTTCTACTAATGAGAACATTTAAGAATTGTTTCGGACTGGGCCGATAGCCCAATCCACCAAATGGGCCATGACCAGCCCACTTTAGTTTGTACTACTATAGGCCAGACAGTCAACATTCCTATTTTATCGCTAACCTTCCATAATTTGTGTTTATTTATTTATTTATATCTATATAGTAACACATAAAACAACATTCTCCTTGTTGATGATGTGGCAGTCTCAATAATGCCAACTCACTTAAAGGGATCCTACGTGGCTTGTTGACTTTGATAAGGAATTGCTAGCTCAAGTTGTTGCGTTTTGTTTTCAGTTACTGGGCCCCCATTTCTGTTGTAACTGAGATGCATCTCTTTAGTTAACTAAAATTCCTTAGGTAGGATTTGGCACAAAATCAATAGAATAAAACACATCCAAACTGCGCTTATGATATTAACCAGATTATGATTAAATTGAAAGTCAAAAAAGTTTCTGCAGAAAGGGCATCAATGGAGTAAATTGGTATCCGGTTTAATGTGTGTGATGAATTGAACACCTTGAAGAAGAAGGTTGTATTTGATACTGAGGTTTTCAACTATTTTCTTTACTGATCCATCACCAGTTCACCTCTTTTGGTCTTCTACCCAAAATCTTGAAAGTTCATTTTTTGAGTAACAAAAAGACTCATCTTAATTTTATTTACATCCTCAGTCTCCTTCACTACTATGCTGAGATTAGGATGCCAGTGTTGTGGATTTCCCTGGAACAACAGCACATTAACTATGACATGTTGAAGAATATGATGGTTCAAAGCTTATATGCATTTTTTTGTACAGGTTCAAGGATAGTATTGTACTGACTTTTCTCATGATGCCCACATTGTAGGTTACCAAAAAGCAACGACACACCCCGTGCATAGCTTAAAATGCATAATTGATTTCTAGGTCCTTCTGAATTTTTGTATTTTAAACTCGAAAATCAGCTTATTTTAAAAGTAACAGTTTTTTATTTAAATTTTTTTAAAAAGGTTATAAAAACACTACTAAAAATCTGTTAAAGAGTCAAAACAAATCTAAAAATTATAAAAACACCACTAAAAATCTGATAAAACCAAAATAAGATTATGCAATTTTTTTATTTTTTTTGGAGATTATGAAAAACTAAAAAAGTTAATAAAAAATAGTAAACGATGAAATTTGGGATTTTCAGCCTCACTATCCCGATAGAAGTCTTGATCCCTGATTTTTTTTTCGGATTAATGTTTGTGGTTTCATTAAAATCGGAGTAGGTTGCTCGAAAACCGATTTTTTAGCCTAAATGATTCACTCGACGTACAACATCGTCACGTGATAATGAACTACACACTAAATGGAACCAAAAGACGACCGATATTCATATCTATTTTATATTTTTAAAAAGAATTAATTTTGATTTTTTAACAGATTTATCACTTTCATTTATTAATTATTTTACAAAACGGATTTATCTATTTATTAGATAAATCCGTTTTGAATTTTTTCAAAACGGATTCATCTAACAAATAAATAAATCCATTTTGTAAAATAACCAAAACGGATTTAACCCCACCATAGATAAATCCGTTTTTGTTATTTTTCAAAAACGGATTTATCTATTTGTCGATAAATCTGGTTTGCAAAAATATAAAAGACTGATTTAGGTAAATATTTTTCTCGAAACAGATTTATCTAATTTAAACATATATCCGTTTTGAAAAAAACCAAAAACGGATTTATCTTTAAATTAGATAAATCTGTGTGAAGAAATGTCTCAGGGGTATTTTCGAATTATCATATTTTGTGGGGGTATAACTTGATAAGGTGGGGCAAAAACAAAACCCACCCTTTTTTTTGTTACATATACTCCACCACGGATCATTCAAATTCATTAAACAAATGATGTTAAGCAATATAACATTCAAATTCATATACATAACTCCAGGGCTTTCAATAAGGCCTCAGCAGGGGGAGGATCCATAAAATCGAAGTGTAACAAGTCATGAATACCAAGACTCTTTAAACTCAAAACTACATTTGCAAGGTTAGTCCGCTGTATTTCAGGTACAGTGTTATCATCCAAATCATTGTTAAAATTGTATGCAGTATACAGCCGAAAGCACTTTCCAGGGCCTGTTCTTCCAGAACGACCAGCTCTTTGCATTGCCGAGGCTTTTGAGATGGGAGTTATTAGTAAAGACTCCATTCGAGTCCTTGGATTATAGCTTTTCATTTTAACAAATCCTGGATCAATGACATATTTGATCCCATCTATTGTCAACGATGTTTCTGCAATATTAGTAGCAAGGACAACCTTCCGCACCCCTTCAGGGGTGGGTTCAAATATTTTAGCTTGTAGTTCAGTTGGTAGGTTGGCATATATAGGACATATCATTAACTCGGCAATTTTAGTCCCCAAACCTCTAGTTCGATGCTTCAAGATTTCTTCAGCTGTTTCGATTTCTTCTTGACCAGTAAGAAATACCAGTATATCTCCAGGAGGTTGAGTGACATGGATTTGAAGTGACGTGACAATAGCTGCATCTAAGTAGTCAGCTTCTGGTGCTTTGGTAAAGTGTATTTCAACAGGATACCGTCTCCCTGGAATTTTGAATATTGGAGCAGAATCAAAGTAGTCACTGAACTTCTCTGCATCAAGTGTAGCACTTGATATTTGCAACTTAAGATCCGGCCGAAAACGAGAAATATCCTGTCACAAATAAGATTATTTATTTAATTAACCAGAGTGTGTGCTTCAAATACATCCAGATATAAGCAAATACCATGTAATGATGAGTTACAGATCGAAAGAAACCAAATAAGAATCATTGCACATTTTCACTACAATTTAGACCAAAAAGAATACATGCAATCAACTTCAAATCAGTAGCCAAGCAAATAATTGCAAAAAAAAAAAAAAAACTGTCTTGAATATCACAATTAAGATACATTCTTCAATTACAAAAAATCAATTGTCTACCATTCAACCCACTTGAATTATAAAGCATACAAATTTTATTCAGCCTTAGAGTTTTCAGCTCACCTTTACTAGTCCAAACAAAATATCAGTTGAGAGTGTTCTTTCGTGAGCCTCATCCACCATCACAACACTACAATATTTGCAAACATAATAAGAGAACAATTGTATAGCATCCAACTTAACCCTGAATCCTAATCCAATAAATCCTCACCTATAACTTGCAAGATCGGGCTCACCAAGAAATTCCCTCAGTAACATTCCATCGGTCATATATTTCAGAATAGTCTTCTCCGATGTGCAATCTTCAAAACGGATGGAGTAGCCAACCTTTAAATAGAACTTAAATTAGAACTAACATGCGAAAAACTGAATGAGGGAAAAAGAGGGAGATATTCAAAATTAAATTTCATATCAATGGAAATCTCAAATTTCTCATATAGTGTATAGATATATACGTACCCGTCTTCTAGGAAATAGGTAATCCTAAAGCAAATTGGTTTATTATAACCAACATAGAATCTATATTTATAATATTTTATTAATAAATGCAACCAACCTGATGTCCTAATTTAACTCCCATTTCTTGAGAAACTTGAGCAACGACACTCATAGCAGCAACACGTCTTGGCTGAGTACATGCAATCTGTAGAAAAATATAACAATTCAAACCTTCTTGTTTCAAATACATAGAAGGACATAATAATTTCAAAAGATGGGGAGAGTTACAACCATTAGCAACTGAATAACACAATCATAGAGCACCATACATAGCAAAACATACATATATCTGTCCCACAATTGCCAATTAAAAGTTGACAAGCACACAACAGAAACAAATAGAATAAAATGAACCTGACTTGGCTCTGGACTTTTCAATTGAATCCGCCATCTCGTCATAATTAAACTGCAAAACAAGACTGGTTTAAACACAAGAACATCACCAATGAATCTTATGAGTCAAGTTGACTCATTAGTCATTAACATACCTCATCTCCATCCATCACTGATGCCTTGATAAAATCAATCTGGTCCTCAAAAACAAACCTAAATACATAAATTGTGATGAAGTTTAAGATCAGTACACTCAGACATATATACATAATGAATCACCTCCAATAATGCTACACCTAAAGAATAAAAACACACAAACCTAAGATTTCAGTGCTATCCAAAGTAAAACAAAACCAGATTAGAATATAACATCGGGCAACAAATGTTTTTAAATGAACAAGCTTACTGGTAATCATCAGAGGCTGTTATGAAATTCAGCAAGTGTACTGAAAACGTTGCAAGAAATAAAATTACGGTAACTACCGGTCGATTCCACAGGGATTGCGTTTTATTATCAATAGGCAAATTTTTAATCCTAATTCGTGACACTTGTGATAAAATTGGTTTATTGTACCAACGAAATGGAAAGTGCAATAACATAAGGTAAGATAGAAGCGAATTGGGATTGCCCCATCTCCCCTCTACTCTTATATGACCTTCAGCCACTCTCAAAGCAATTATCCAAATTATCCGATTCAATTCACTAAATTAGGCTAAGGACAATCTCTTGCCTCAAAACCCCTTTTACCCTAAGAGTTACCCTAATTCCTTAGGTGATTCATGCCAAAGGGTAAAACATTAAACTCAAGAAATAAAGAATTCACTCACACAAATTCTCACTCCTACGATCATCTATGGCGACCTAAAGAAATAAGAACTCACGAAACCCAACTACATATTCCTATGACAATTCAAGTCGTGACCTAAACCCCAATTTCCAGCGAACAAACCCATATTCCTATGGTGATCATAAGCCTAGATCGATACAAATATCATATGTACTTGTAAAGCATTAAGAACATAAGGTATAGGCAATGGATAAGGTGGACAAAAACTTGACTTGACCATAACAAAGCATTCATACAAGAGTTTTAGGAAGAGTCATCTCTCCCAAATCAAAACTATCTAATTACATGGCATAATAGGGATAAGATTAAAGAGTAGAAGAAGATTACATAGAGATGGATCCATGAGAGCATTCAAACCCTTGTTCCCAAGGTGTTGGGAGGTCCCCAAAATCGCCCCCAGCTGCTCCTCCAAACCCTAGAACTGATCCCAAACCGAAGAGAGACTCAGAAAACGCAAAACTGACTTTTATATTTTGGCTTTGGCCACGCATTGCGAGGCGATGGTGTCTGGTCGCGTCGCGACCTCCTGCTGAAAGGTGAGTTGTGGCGCGACCGTTCCTGGCTGCTGGTGCGAAAGCTGTCCGATCTTTTTCCTTCCTTCTTTTCTCCGTTTCGTCACTAGGCAAGTGTCTGGTTCGCTAGTAGACGCCACATCAAATTGAAGGATTTTCCATGCATTTTGTTACAACTCCACACTTATTACATAAAACTAAAATTATGCCAAAACCCTTAGCAATTGGCTGAATCAAACATAAAATCACCGACATTTTGGCTGTAAACTGAACAATAATTATCATATAATAATGAGTCAACAGAGGCTTGTTTTTTATTTTTTGAACCAAACTTCAAAATTGCCTTTCCTGAAAGATATTATCAACAAACCACAAGTATGATTAATACAGAAAAGGGACAAGGATCTTTTTTAAAAAGGACAAATTTCAGGAGCATAATAATTAAGAAATGTTTACCAATTTGATGTTCCTCCCACGCTTCTTGTTCAGCAAACGGATTCATCTTCTCCTCAGCATTCAGATCCCTATAGTTAAATCAAACAACAGATGTTTTATTAGGGAAGTACCTTTTAGATTTTCATGCCCACTTAATAGTGCTGATGTGATTTCCCATTCTTTTACTTTTTATAAATTTTAAATTGTAGTGGAGATCATGTAGTAAGTGAAAACCTGTAACGCTGCATAGCCACCGAAAATCTTTTTTCTTGATCAACACCACCTTCCTGATCATAAGCTTCTGGCATCCTATACTGCAAGTGAAGAAGTGCATTTAACTTGTAATAACCGCAGATGATTCCTTTGTCAACGATCAGATCCCAAAAGGATTGGAGACTCTCCACAAAATATCTTTACACCAAATTCTATTGCAAAGGAGGACAGCACCATATTATAAAACTACACAGTTCCAGGCTAATCATCAACAGTAAGTAAAAGTAGAATCAGATATAACAAGAACTGGCAAACAGCATATCTCAAATGCATAAAAAAAGTAATTACATTTCAACAATAATCATCCATGAGTGAACAAATAAACCGATTCCTCTGTCCTCTTCTTCACAAGTTCATATATCTCTTTCTTGTAACTGGGGAGCAAATAGAAAACTTAAAAACATCTCCTAGGTAAAGATACAAAAGCTATATCTTTGATATTTGTGATTAAGACTCTCTACAACTCTGCATAACGATGGAAGGATTCTAGCTCTCTCTCTATAGGAGCTCAGCTCTGGCAGTAGGAAATAGTTTCCTCTTTAATTCCTCTTCTCTGAAATAATACACCATTCACTTTCCATTTCATCACCCTGTCTATTGTTCCATTAGAGATTACATATCTGGTATCTAACATTGTTACTCCTATCCACACTTAAAAGGTTAGAGATGACCTACTTCTTGGGCCTTCACCGCCGCAGGTTCTCTCTGTTCCGAACCGACCATGTCACTATTCGGATCTTCTCGGGTCGGAGCGAAAACGAAAGCGAAGAAGAACGATGAAGGACAACGAAAACGAAAACCCTAAACTCAGTTCTCAAATCCCAAATCCCACAAACCCTAAACAAAGAAGATGAACCGAAGAAGAACGAAATGAAAAACGAAAGGGAAACAGAAGGGAACGATCGCAGTGAGAAGCAGTGAGAGATTTCAAATCGTACCTGGATAAAATCGCAGTGAGAAGCAGATCTGCGTGTCTTCTCAGTTCTCTCTGTAGCGTGCGTGTCTTCTCAAATCATGGGGGCTCGCCGGAGCTCGTGACTGAGGGGTGGTGGTGAGGAAACACAGAAGGTCCTGAAAGAGAGAGCCGAGGAAGAAGAGTCAAAGATTGGGTGTAGAGGGAAAAGGAAGATGATGAAAGGAAAGGAAGATGCGAGAGGGGAGACAGAGATACGAATGAGAGGCGAGCGAGATGCGACATAATCCTAATTTGTTTTGTTTCTATAACGGGTGGTTTTGTGACCCGTTATGGAAGCCTAAATTTTTACACTTTCTATAACGGTTATGGAATGGAACCGATATGAAAGATGGTTTTTGCACTTTCTATAACGGTTATGGAATGGAACCGATATGAAAGATGGTTTTTGATCTATTACATATTTATAGTACTGCAACTTTCCAATGCAGCAAGCAATCTATATCTTCATCAATGAAGCCCGGATACGGGATACGATGCGGGATACGACACGATACGAATACGGGGATACGGAAAAATTTTGAAAACCAAGATACGACACGGCTGGGGTACTTTAATAAAAAATTAAATTAAAATTTAAATAAATAAAAACATAAGAGAAAAAATAAAATAGAAAAAAACAAAGATGAAAAACTGAAATAGTGCATTTTATAGATATGGAAAAAACCCTGCCTAAATGGATAAAAAAAACAAACAGAAAATATACGGATGAAAGGAAGAGGACAATCGACACACCTATGTATGAGTGACTAGCCATAAAAAGTAAGGGTGGATAAGTAACTCGGACCACCTGAAAACGTATAATCTGAATAGGGCAAAAATAGATGACTTTTTATAGACTAAGATATTCATATTAGTACGTAGTTGCTCAATAAAACATAATCATATTATTATTCAATATATGATCATCACATTGTAGAAATAAATACATGTGATCATATTAAGTAGAGATAGTTACATGTATTTATCTCACTCATATCACAATGTATTATTTCTTCTATTATTGTATTATGAAAAAGTATATAATTTTGTCTTTTAGTTATTGAGGTATTCAAGTGTATCATGTGGTTAGTTTGTAAGAGGTATCGAAAAAGTATCTGAGAAGTATCCTTAGTTGGTAAGAAGTATCAAAGATGTATCTGAAAAGTATCGAGTCAAACATTTTTTAAAAAGAATTAAAAATTATTGGATACTCTTTGGGTACGTATCGGGAAGTATCAGGTGCATGTCGGTATCGGATACGTATCCGACACGGGTACGTCTCCATTTTTGAATTATCGGGCTTCATAGATCTTCATACACAATAGTTGCATTTATATACCCTATCTGTGACTGCTGCTACTACTTACTACTAATCAAAACGTTGAAAAAGGTCTATGGCTATCCAAATTTAAGTGTGAATCATGAATATCATCTTCTGTAAATATATGTATATATATGGAGCAATCTAACAAGAGTTGAACATAAATATCAAGCAGACAATTTTTGAGAATCGAGCATCTTTATCTCCAATGAGCCTTCCATTTTTTGGACCTCATTAATCCTTGATTGACTTAACATTTCCTCCTCCTTTGAGCCATTTTCTTCACTAATATTCTTTAATTTGTCAATTTGACCCCCATTTAACTCTTTCTCCTTTGATCCAGTTTCTTCATTAACCTTGTCAACTAAATGTAAATGACCCACATTCTTGAGTTCAGTTGATTCACCACCTTCCTTGTTGTCATTTTCCTCAGTCACAGTCTTGGATACTAGATCAAGAGAAGGTCCATAAGCCCAACTGCATAATAAATAATAGAGTATATTAAGAGCACTAAGTCCAGCAAGAACCCAATAGTACTTATCAAAACGTCCCTTATTAATATTATCTGTAATCCAACCGTCTTTCCCTCCTTTTGAAGTAACATTTTCTATAGTGCTAAATACAAAAGAAGATAGCAAATTTCCTGCAGCCATTCCAAGTCCAAATAGAGAACCAGCAACACTAGACATACTACTTGGAAACTCTCTATAGTAAAACTCACTTTGTCCTATTGCATTGAATGCTTCAGCTATACCAGCCAAAACAAGTTGAGGTGCTAGCCACATTGCAGACATTTTCAATATTCCATGGGTATCATTAATATATCCTTCCTTGATTGCTTTATTTCTCCTTATATTCTCAACAATTCCTGCTGTTAATAAGTGAAGAGTATTGAAAACCAATCCAATTCCCATTCTTGTCTTTGGACTGATCGTAACTTGTTTCCCTCTTATCTTTGACATTAGAGGAAGAATAGCACGATCATAGAGAGCTATCCATAAAAATACTGTAGCTACCAAGATTACAGCAAAAGAGCCTGCTGGAATTTGGAAGTGTGAGCCAATATGTCTGTCAAGGGATTTAGCTTGTAGCAATCCAAATGAGCCTCCAATGCTGAGTGACATCATGATCCCTGATGACCACAATGGAATAACTTTGATAAGGGCTTTCAGTTCCTCTACTTGCTCTATTGTGCATAGACTCCAAGGGTCTATTGCTAGCCCATCAGGGCTTATATCTTGTTCCGGATCCTTAATAACACATGCTTTATTCAAACACCTGAAAAATAATAACATGTATAAGCTAGCTGAAATCATAGCTAAAAGGTCCCCAGAGCTGAGAGCATAGTCTGGTGGTAAAACACAAAATGCACGGTTATGTGGATCGTGGGTATTAGTTATCATTGTTAGTTGTTATTTGCTTCATTTTCATATGAACCTATATGTATGTATCAACAGAGTCTGGTTAATTCAATTGATCAATTATCAATAATATTTGTTCATTACCTTTCTCTACTTTTCCCTCGTATGAGTTCTATCAAGAATTGTAATAGTGGGAGCAGGGTTCGAATCTGGGACGCTTCACTTTCCCCCACCCCCAACCGTTTTGTACTAAGGACAAAAAAAAAACTAAAAAGGCGGTATGGTAATTTGATGATTGTCATACCTTACTTTATGAGTTGGAAAAAGAAGATCAGAGCCCTTCCTGTGATGGTAAAGTTCAGGTGAGCTGTTAGGTGGTAAGGAAAGTTTTCTGTTCTTATAAGCAGCAGCAATTACTTGAGCAAAGCCAGTGAGCAAGCTGGTTTGTACTTTGTGCTTAACATAAAGTGGAGAAGCAAATAAGAAGAAAAGAGTGGCCAAAAGCATGAGTGCTGCTGGAACACCAAAACCAATTTTCCATCCAAGGTGATCTTGAATATATACAACAACTGTGAGGGCAATTATGACAGCAAGAGTTGTGGAAGCATAGTACCAAGTGAAGAAAGTTTCCAAGACCTTGCTATTATTGGGGTTGTCTTTTCTATTCACTTGGTCTGCACCAAATGGCATGGAACATGTAAGACCACCATTTCCAATAGACATGAGAGCAAATGCAGAGACTAACATTGTCATTTGGCCTCCTGTTGCTGATTTACATATCTCAGTTGCTGTTTGGGTGCAAGCTGGAGGCCGTGCTTGTGGGAACATTGCTGTTAACCATAGCATCCCCATTCCCTGTTTGTTACCATACCAAAAAAAAAAACAAAACATTCTTACCAACTTTTCCAATAATAACTAGAGTTTTAATTTTACACCTATATTCACAAACTATTAAGCATCAACACAACACCGAACATGACATTCACATGTTGACACTTGAAGTGTTAGCTCTGTGGTAATAGCTTAGCTTTGTATCCTCAAAGTGGTGAGTTCGAATCCCCTCAGAGACCATTGTAAAATGGGCATTAGTACCACTTTGATTAAGAATCTCACATAGACATCCACTCACTAACGATAACTTTATCAGATGAACTAGATCTACTGTTATAGTTAATCATATTAGAGAAAAGTAGAGAAAAGAATATATATATACCATGAAAAGGACGAAGGAACCTAAGCCAACAGCGCGGAATCTACCAAGATAAGAATCAGCAACAAAAGCACCCATAAGAGGTGTGATATTGTTTGCTGCAGATGACAAGAGGAGTATCTGGGTAGCTAGGCCTAGATGCAAATTGTAACTTCCCATCAAATACAATATCATATTTGGCAAAAGTCCCAAGGTTGCTACCCTTGCTAGTGCCTCATTTGCTGCATTAACCACAACAACATCTCATTATTGATTACACTACACAACAAATTACATAAAAGTAAACAAATTCCAAGGAGAATAAACAAACCAATGATGAAAGGCATGGTGATGAAACCACCCTTGCGTCTATTCTCTGGTTCTGATATGTATTCACCCATTTCACCATCACCTGAAGAAGAAGCAAGCTCATGTTCCTTCTCCATTTTGCAGTAAAGAGATAAGGAGAGTAAAGTGTTATTAAGTAGTAGCAGCAATGTTCATGCATATTAGATTCAACACAAGTGTGAAATGATTTGAGTGCTTGCAATGTTGACTTGATTGGGACATTCAATTAATCAACACAATAATCATAAACACAATCAGTTTGCGTGTTCATATTGTTTGTGACTCTGCTAATACCGCATATCTGGAATGCACCAGCACCACGTGTTGTGCTCTCTTCTTTGTCCTATCCTATGCCTCTTTTTTTAAAATTATAAAAGTCACAATCTCCATAATTGTACTATGCTATAAAAATACTACTAATTCATTTCCCCTCAATGTTTTCACATGCTGTATACTTTGACTTGTATATCATTAAAACTTTGCTGTCTAGTGATTTTGTATTCATCATCTTTACTTTCTAGTTACGAGAAGAGAATAAACAAATACTTTTTGCTTTCTGGTTGCATCAATTCGATCTTTTTTTCTAACTAAGCAATTACCGGAAGGAATTGAGATAGTGGATTTATTTATAAGAAGTTAACTTATGGGTATTTTTTTTTATACCCCCATCATATCACCGTATACCTCCACATAAAAGTGAAACCCGAAAATACTCCTCACTTAAAAAATTCGCTCGGATTTACCTACTAAAAGAAAAATCCGATTTTGGTTTTTTCCCAAAGTCGGATTTATCTTTTAGTAGGTAAATCCAATTTCCCTTAAAAAAAGAAAATCGGATTTACCCCATCTAAGGTAAATCCGCTTTTGTTAATTTTAAAAGCAGATTTACCTTAGGTGGGGTTAAATCCGCTTTATGTATTAAAAATACCTATTTTTTATTTAATTTTTTTAAAAAATGTTATAAAAATACTATTAAAAATCCGTTAAAGAGTCAAAACTAATCTAAAAATTATAAAAACACCACTATAAATCTAATAAAACCAAAATAAGGTTATGCAAATTTTTTCAGATTTTTTGGAGATTATGAAAAATTAAAAAAATTAATAAAAAATAGTAAATGATAGAATTTGGGATTTGACCTCCCCTATTCTAAAAGAAGTTACTTCTTGAGGTGTCTTGATCCCTGATTTTTTTTGGATTTAATGGCTGTGGTTTCATTACAATCTGAGTAGGTTGCTCGAAAACCGATTTTTTAGCCTAAATTATTCACCCGACGTACAACATCGTCACATATTAACGAAATACACTAAACAGAACCAAAAGACGACCGATATTCATATCTATTTTATTTTTCTAAAAAAAAATAATTTTAATTTTAATTTCAAAATCGGATTTATCCCCACGTTAGGTAAATCCGCTTTTGTTAATTTTAAAAGCGGATGTACCCCACATAAGGTAAATCCTCTTTGTTATTTAAAAGTCAGATTTACCTATTGGGTAGATAAATCCGCTTTGGAAAATAACAAAGCGGATTTACCTAAAAAAGATAAATCCGATTTCCCTAAAAAAAAAGAAAATCGTATTTACCGTCACATTAGGTAAACTGCTTTTGTTAATTTTAAAAGCGGATGTACCCCACATAAGGTAAATCCGCTCTGTTATTTAAAAGTCGGATTTACCTATTGGGTAGATAAATCCGCTTTGGAAAATAACAAAGCGGATTTACCTTGAGTGGGGTAAATCCGAGCGAGTTTTAGTTTGGCAGGGGTATTTTCGGTTTATCAATTATGATGGGGGTACAAAAAAAATCCCTTAACTTATAGCTAATCATTCTGAAACCTTATCTGATAAAATATCTCGCCCACATCCAAGATTCAGATAGAAAAAGGATATAAGATGGCAAAAGTGTAGTGCGCCTTTATTTTCCTTTAAATGGATTTCCGATAGCTCGAAATATTAGTTCCTTTATTTTCCTTTAAATGGATTTTCGATAGCTCAAAATATTAGTTTTCATAGTTGCAGTGGAGGATACATTGGTTTACTATATATAGAGGTTCAAATATAAAAATATTTTCATATTAATTAATAAAAATAATTTTTTGATCAAAAATAAATAAATAAATAAATTTCGTAAGATTACTTATTAATTATTATAGGACGGAGCCAGTATTTATTAGTAAACAACCACAACAATAATTTTCTATCTACCAATGGGCCACGTCCTTTTCGTGGGGGTCAATGCATTTGTCTTTTTTATCATTATTTTATAATCACATTTCTCATGTTTACATACTCTATGGAACTTTGACTTTGATGCATACTATGAAATTAAGGAGAATTTATTTTTTTTGGTAAATAATTAAGGAGAAAATTTATTAATATATTTTTTTCTCATTTTATTTGAAGTTTAAAATAGGTACAACATCAAGAAAAACAATTAATCTCAAAGTCATGATAATTGTCTTATATTTTTATAATATTTCCCTTTTTGATCATTCTTTTTCTTTTAATAATTAAGTATTAGAAAAATGATACTACATTAATGCTTCAACGGTATAGTAGCAAAACAAGTATTAATATTTCATTGATATTGTAAAACAACAATTAAAATAGGTCAATTTTTTCAGCTAAACTATCAAACAAAATGGAATGGAAGAAATATGACCAAACAAATTATTACATGTACTACTCCATAACAAAATATAAATAAAATAAACTATGTGCACACTTTTTTTTAAGCAAAAGAAAAGGTGTGGAGTCTCGTTAAAACCTTCTGATGCAAAATCCTCCTTAGGAAAAAAATATCAAGAAGGAAAATGAGTACTCCCCCTAAACTTTATTGATAAAAAAGGAAAAAAGACAAAATACATGGGGGACTAGACCAATACCCATGAGCATAAACAACAATGTAACCAAAAGGAAATAAAAGCAATCCTATAAAAGTATGCAAACGCATCCCTATCATGACTTCTGTCGCAACCAGGTTGGCACAAAAGTCATTAACAATTATTTGCGGGAGACCCAAAACAGGAAGCAAAAGAAGAACCCAATCCATTAAAAGGAAGAACACTGAGCCCAGGGAAGACATCAACAAAACTTGTAGCTAGGAAAACTTAACATATTCCTGAAAAAATCATCAACAATGAAGTTAGGAATAAGATCCCACCAAACAAATCCACTTAAGTTAGTTCCATGACCTGCAAGCTTATCAGCACAAGCATTACCCTCTCTATAAATGTGAGTGCAAACGAAGTTCATTTGCCTAGTCAGATGTAAGCAGTTATTCCATCTATTTCTAAGCTTCCAAGAAACTACTTTGCAATTCTTGAAAGTAGAAACCACCAATTGAGAATCACATTCTAACCACAAAGATTTCCAACATTTGCCAAAAGCAATCTCTATAGCCAACATAGCCCCAATAATTTTAGTGTGAAGCGCATAGCTGTTGCCAATGGAGGCAGAAAAACAACCAATGACAACAACACTTTTGTCTCTAAAATTACCACCACAAGCAGTTGGACTAGGACAACATTTGACAGCACCATTTGTGTTGCACTTTATCATGTAGGGAGCAGGGGGAGTCCAAATAACCTATTATTTAATGTTTGAAGAAGATATGTAATTACCGATCACATTGAATGCCTTTATAATCATGAATTCAGCAACAAATGAAGACACTGTAGATTTAGAGCCATTTCCTGTCACATTGGAAATAATTAAGTTGATAGCCGAGTGTAAGAGGATCACATGATTATCAAATCTAGCATGATTCATGCAGTACCAAATTGCCCAAAAAATGTTGACAATCACAGCAAAGACAATATCACTCAACTGAGGACTCCAACCATGAGAAGTCAATGTTAAAATGCTCCGAAAAGAAGACATATCAATATGAATGACACTTTTGGTATACTATCATTAGAAAGTTATTTGCATGTATTATTGAAAATGTCATTTAAAGTTTTATTTTATTACCTTAAAAAATATTTTAGCTTTTTGTGTTCAACATTAAATGAATGACACTTTTTATATACTATCATTAAATAAGATTAAAAGAGTCATATTTTGTTGATTACTTTGTTACGATTTAGAAAGCCCAAATTTACTTATATTTTGTTACATATAGAGTCTTTTTTTTTGGTCAACACATATAGAGTCTTAAAATACTATCATTACAGATGGAGTCTTAGAGGGCCCAACTTATTTTTTTATACTATCATTAGATGTTTTTTTTTTCCTAAAGTACATACTTTAAGAAGTCCTTTAAACACGGTGAACAATTATTTGATGAGATTTTTTTGGTACCCCATCATATCACCTTATATTTCCATCATAATTAATAAACCGAAAATACCCCTGCCAAACTAAAACTCGTTCGGATTTACCCCTAAGGTAAATTCGCTTTGTTATTTTTCAAAGCGGATTTATCTACCCAATAGGTAAATCCGACTTTTAAATAACAAAGCGGATTTACCTTATGTGGGGTACATCCGCTTTTAAAATTAACAAAAGCGGATTTACCTGATTTACCTAATGTGGGGGTAAATCCGATTTTCATTTTTTTTAGGGAAATCAGATTTATCTTTTTTAGGAAAATCCGCTTTGTTATTTTCCAAAGCGGATTTATCTACCCAATAGGTAAATCCGACTTTTAAATAACAAAGCGGATTTACCTTATGTGGGGTACATCCGCTTTTAAAATTAACAAAAGAGGATTTACCTAATGTGGGGATAAATCCGATTTTGAAATTAAAATTAAAATTAATTTTTAAAAAAAAGATAAAATAGATACGAATATCGGTCGTCTTTTGGTTCTGTTTAGTGTATTGTTCGTTAACATGTGACGATGTTGTACGTCGGGTGAATAATTTAGGCTAAAAAATCGGTTTTCGAGCAACCTACTCAGATTGTAATGAAACCACAGCCATTAAATCCGAAAAAAATCAGGGATCAAGACACCTCAGGAAGTAACTTCTTTCAAGTTAGGGGAGCTCAAAATCCCAAATTCTATCGTTTACTATTTTTTATTAATTTTTTTAATTTTTCAAAATCTCCAAAAAATCTGAAAAAATTTGCATAACCTTATTTTGGTTTTATTAGATTTATAGTGGTGTTTTTATTAGATTAGTTTTGACTCTTTAACGGATTTTTAGTAGTATTTTAATAACTTTTTTAAAAAAAATTAAATAAAAAATAGATATTTTTAATACAGAAAGCGGATTTAACCCCCACCTAAGGTAAATCCGCTTTTAAAATTAACAAAAGTGGATTTACCTTTGGTGGGGGTAAATCCGATTTTCTTTTTTTAAGGGAAATCGGATTTACCTACTAAAAGATAAATCCGATTTTGGGAAAAAAGCAAAATTGGATTTATCTTTTAGTAGGTAAATCCGAGCGAATTTTTTAAGTGAGAGGTATTTTTGGGTTTCACTTTTATGTGGGGGTATATGGTGATAAGATGGGGTATAAAAAAAAGACCCTTATTTCATGTATATTTTGTCTTAATCTTGTGTTTAGTGATACTATAAAAAAGGAGTAGACACGCCGACCCGCCAAAACGAACTAGACACGCCGGCTATAACCCAGCCGGACCAATACATTTTTTAAACTTTTCTCTTTTTTCTAAAGTCATTTTATGTTTATTATATATTTCTGGTTTTTTTTATACCCCCATCAACTCCCTTCTACCCCCACACATTATCGTAATCTCGAAAATACCCCTGACATAATTAACAAAAATTAACTTTTAGAAGGTTCTCTGGTGGGGGACCACTTTATCTTGTAATCGGATTTACCTAAATGCAAGGTAAATCCGATTAGCTTTAAATATGTAATAAATACACACGCATAAGTCAAATCGGATGTATCAAACTGACAGATAAATCGGATTTGACCATTTATTTCAGTAAAGAAAGCGAAATTTTGTCCTGACGGATATAGCTAAATCTGATGCACAATCGGATTTACGTACCCCAAACGTAAATCCGCTTATATCTTTTAATGAATCAGATTTACCTGGATGGGGGTATATCTGATTTTGAAAAATACAAAACGGATTTACGTTTGAGGTACGTACATCCGATTTATTTTTTAAAAAAAAAATTAATTTCTGTATAACTGTTGCTCTATTTTGAAACAGATATTGACCCGCATACAGAGTCACAGGTTGTTCCTTTCGTGGTAGACACTACAGAGGCATTCTAAACGGAGAGGGTATATTTTTCATACTAATTTTTTTGATCAAAGTTTGATAGATATTTAATTAATTAAGTACGTAACATTTTTCTATTTTTTCTATTTTGTAGATATTTTCTACACGCGATGATGTAGAAGAGTGGGCTAACGCGGTTGGGAGGCGTATTGGAGTTGTGGTTATCATTGTAAAATCTGACAAAGCTGGAGTTAAAAGGGGTTCTAGAGATAAGATTATTTTTTGTTGCGAGAAGCAAGGGAAGTGGTCTAATGATTCTAGATTTTTCGGGTCTAAGAGAAGAAGCTGTCCGTTTACATTGAGAGCTACTTGTACAATACGTCATGGGGGTTGGCGTGTGAATGTTAGGTGTGGTCTTCACACACATGAGTTGCTTACTACCCCGGTCGGGTCGACAATTTTTGGTCGTTTAACTAAGCCGCAGAAAGCTATTGTTAATGAGCACAATGATCTGAATGTTGCCCCGAAAGATTGTCTTACTACTTTGAAGAATCATTATCCGGACAATGTCACTTCTCTTCCTCAAATATATAGGCAGCGTTACGCCTATAGGTCTTCTAAGAGGGGTCCTAGAACGGACATTCAGGAGCTTTTGAGATTGATTGAGTCGCAAAATTATTTATGTTGGAGCAGAAAATTTGAGGGTTTCGATGTGGTCAGTGACATCTTGTGGGCGCATCCCACTTCTATTAAGTTATTTCGGTTGTTTCCAAAGGTTCTTATTATTGACACCACCTACAAGACCAACAAATACAATCTACCTCTATTGGAGATTGTAGGAGTCACTTCACGGAGTTAACTTTCTCGGTTGCTTTTACATATATTTCACACGAGCTTGGAATTCATTTTACTTGGGCATCGCAGCAACTGAAAGAATTATTTGAGTTGCACGGGCTTCAGCCTTAGGTATTCTTGACTGACAGAGATATTGGTCTTATGTCCGGTATTCTTGATGTCTTTCCTTCGGCTACAAATTTGTTATGTTCTTGGCACGTGACTAAAAATGTGAAAGCGAAGATTAAAGAGTTGGTGCACGTGGATAGGCAAAAGGACGTCCTCTCTCTTTGGCATAACATTATTGATTAACTTGACGAGTCAGAGTACTCAGCTCACTTGAAGATTTTTGAGGACTCCTGCGTTGATTTGCTCGCTCTAGCATAAGGAAAGATTTATCTTGGCATGGACAAAGCAGATCCCACAATTCGGGAATCAGACCACCAATAGGTACTTTGGCACGTGTTTAGTATTTTATCGCAGTTTAAATTTTTTTAACAAGTGTTTAGTATTTTTATCGTAGTTTAAATTTTTTGACACGTGTTTAGTATTTTTATGCGTGTTTATTGTTATTATTTAAGAGTCGAGTCAGGTCATTGGACTTTGAAGAGACATTTGAGGACTTCTGGAGGTGACTTGTCTAAGCAGGGGCGGAGCTGAGGGTGTGCAGTGGCACACTCTCAAGTTTTAAATTTTTTATATATAACCCCTAATTTTATTTATTTTGACCCCTCTTTTTTTAATTGCACACCCTTACTTAACTACTTGCACCACTCTACACCACTGTTGCACTCTGCTCATGGAAGGATGAATGAGTATTTGCCATTTTTCTTCTGTAACTTTTCTATAAGATGAAGCTTTTTCACGATGATGAAGCAGAACTAAACAATATTATTATTTTATCCATTACATAAACAATAAAAAATTGGTTAACGTGGAGTTGTGAACCTCTCTAAGTTTAAATAAAAACAAATGTACATGACATGACATGATAGGCTGATAGCACACTGCATACAGCAGAGTAGTGCAGTGTGAAATAAGGAAAGTTGGAAATAATGTGTAATATCCGGACAGTTTCGGGTACTGCTAGGTGTGTACATATTATGAAAAAAAAAGACCAATGGTGTACATAATCTGTACACCGTTGGTACGAAAAAGATTATGTAACTTAAATAACCGACTTGTTACAATTAAATAACTTAAATTATTTCGTTAGCATTTTTGGTGACTGCTGTGTTAGTCTCCACTAACAAAGCTCAAGTGTCGTTGCTAATGTGTCAATTCTTAATGCGCTATATTTTTGTGGACCAAAAACATATTTAACGCTATATTTATTATGTCTATATTATAATTTAAAATTTTATTAACTTAAATAGTCTGACCACCCTGGGCCAGGGTCCTAGATACGCCACTGTGTCTAAGTCTTTTATATCTATGCATGAGATGCTTACTCTTCAATTTGATAAAGTCATCGGGTCTTTTCAAAGAAGCATAAACCGTATTGAAGTGGCTTCCAATACTCCTTTGTTTAAAAAGCTTCGCGGTGTTGTGTCTTTAAAAGCTTTGGATCATATTGTTAAAGAATTTTCAAAATCGACATCTGGGGTTGGATATGACAAAGCCCACTGTGGGTGCAATATTAGAAAGACACATCTTCTTCCTTGTGCTTGTGAGCTAGGTGTGTACCATGTCTCTGGTACTCCTATTCCGTTGGATGTTGTAGACGACCATTGGAAAAACTTGAGTTTGGATTCTATAGATGATAAATTCTCCCAAGAAAAATCGGCTGACTGTGATATTTTTTACCAAATGGAGATGATTTGGGCGAGATATAATCGTATGACTCCTGAGGAGAGATTTGTCTTCAAGAAACAACTTAATGAGCTTGCATTCCCTACCATTTCTTCAATGGTTGCACCACCATTTAAAGTTAAAACAAAAGGTGCACCAAAGAAGAAAAAGCAGAAATTATATGATGTCAAGCGTGATCCTTCTGGGTGGGAGCATGTGAATGAGAAGATGAAACTGACTCAAGAATCTGGAACTTCTTCTAAAAATTCATCACAGCGGTCTTCTTGTATAAAATCATCACAGTGGTCTTCAAAGCTATCTCAGAGTGTTTCTCAAAAATTAACACATCGGGGTGAGACTAAATTCAATTTACCGTCGGTTCCTCATCACATGCACTCTTATGTGGAAAAAATTATTAATGTTGAAAGGGATGGTAATTGTGGGTTCCGAGCAGTAGCGGTTGGTCTCGATCTTGGTGAGGATAGTTGGCCTATAATTAGGCAAGATTTAATCAAGGAAACAAAGGAGAGGGAGCAACTATATACTTACATGTTTGGAAAGGACAGACTTGCAGTGCTTAGAAAAGCGTTATCCATTGAATACCCCGGTTTTCAGAAGGAGGATAAGTGGTTGAGTTTGCCGGAGATGGGGTACTTTATAGCTACTAACTATAATGTGGCCCTAGTTCAATTGTCTTTGGATATTAATTTTACTTGTCTTCCTTTGAGAGGTAGTTATTCTTCTTCTAAGTATAAAAAATCATATCTATTCTGAACGTCGGGGATATCCATTGGATGCATATTTTGATCTCGCCCGTCTGTCCGTTGCCTCCAGTTGCTTTGATGTGGTCTCATAATCGATCGATCAGAGGAATCTACTTCATGGTTGGATCCTTATAGACTACCGCTTTGAAGATGCCCCGTCTCCCTCCCACTGATGCGCCCACCATTGTAGACTTAGCCCATGATTCCGACGATTTAGATTGACATTTCTTGTATTTATTATTGTACCCACATTTTTTGTAATTATTTATCCATATATATATCCAACAAATTAAATGTGTAAAAAAAACAAATTAAATGTTTTAATTTTTTTTTACAAGTCGGATTTACCCTGGTAAAGGGTAAATCCCCTTTTGAATTTAACAAAGCGGATGTACCCCTACAACAGGTAGATCTGACTTGATAAAGAGACAAAGCGGATCTACCTGTTGTGGGGGTACATCCGCTTTGTTAAATTCAAAAGCGGATTTACCCTTCTATCAGTATATCCGATGCGATTTTTTATGTTTAATCAGATCTAGATAAACCCGTCTTTGATTAATCTCAAAGCGAATTTACCAATTTATAAGGTAAATCTGATTGAGTCAAGACTCCCCAAAAAATGACTTATATCGGGATAGCGGGGCTCAAAATCCAAAATTCCATCGTTTACTATTTTTTATTAATTTTTTTAGTTTTTCATAATCTCCAAAAAATCTAAAAAAATTTGCATAACCTTATTTTGGTTTTATTAGATTTTTAGTGGTGTTTTTAAAAATTTTAGATTAGTTTTGACTCTTTAACAGATTTTTAGTAGTGTTTTTATAACCTTTTTTAAAAAATTTAAATAAAAAACTGTTACTTTTAATACACAAAACGGATTTACCTATTCATTAGATAAATCCGTTTTGAATTTAGGTAAATCCGTTTTGTTATTTTTGAAAACCGGATTTATATAATTCAATATAAATCCGTTAAGTGGTTTTATTGAAGGGTATTTTTTCGGATTATCAAATTATGTGGGGGTATAAATGCATGTGGTGGGGGTAAAAAAAACAATGCAAAATTGTCTTTAGCCCAAACGAGCTGGCCCAAACGGGCTGGCCCAAGCTAAAATGATGTCTCTTAAAATGAACTTCTAAAAGTGGTCCCGAACCTGGGGTGTGTGGTTTGGAACTTGCCCATGAATGAAATCATGACCTTGACAAAAAAATGTGGTCCTGAACCTGTATTTCATAAGTTCACACCTTGGAATACAAGACTACGCGTTTGCCTTGGTTTCACTTTCACACATGCATGGGTTGAGTGCGGATAATAACTCCCATTAATTCTCAAAATCAATCCTTGGTGGTGGTACGTGGTGTCTTCTACCTGCCAACCATTTTCTAGTTGTAGTTGTACTAGTATGATTAGCACCATCACCATTTTGACCCACCCATCACCATCTAGTTTAAATTGATTAGCACATTGACAAAAGTCGACATGCAATGCAACAGTAATAAAATCTAAATCTTAAATGACCAAAAAGTTGAATCAATTATAGAGACAAAATTTATTCTAATTCAGACACTACCGGAAAACATGTATTTAGCGTCTATTTCGTAGCGTCTATCACTTTCATTTATTAATTATTTTACAAAACGGATTCATCTAACAAATAAATAAATCCATTTTGTAAAATAACCAAAACAGATTTAACCCCACCATAGATAAATCCGTTTTTGTTATTTTTCAAAAACGGATTTATCTATTTGTAGATAAATCCGGTTTGCAAAAATATAAAAAACAGATTTAGGTAAATATTTTTGTCGAAACGGATTTATCTAATTTAAACATATATCCGTTTTGGAAAAAAACCAAAAACAGATTTATCTTTAAATTAAATAAATCTGTGTGAAGAAATGTCTCAGGGGTATTTTCGAATTATCATATTTTGTGGGGGGTATAACTTGACAAGGTGGGGGCAAAAACAAAACCCACCCTTTTTTTGTTGCAATCCATTCAGTTCCATGCAAAGATGATAGTCAAAAGAGGGCACCGACATCATCCTTCACATATCCATGTGCTCCAATTGTGAATGGATCTTGAGAAGATAAAATAAAGGGATTAAGTGTTGTGATTTTTGCACCCCACATTTTCATTTATACAATTCACTGTTACGTTTTACATACTTATTTACTTTTAGAAAAAAAACGGGGATTTCAAGTTTCAACGGCAAGTGGAATTATAAAAATTGGTCATTTTGCACCAAAATTGTCTTTTCACTCCTCTTTAGGAATTACTAGGAACACTCTCTTTTACGCACTCTCTCTAACACTCACTTTATGATTGATTAAAATTCATGTGGGTCTCACCACTTTGAAAATGAGATCCACATGAATTCTAACCATTCATAGAGTGAGCGTTAGAAAGAGACTGATTGCTAGCTCTTCTCTTTATATTTTTATATGACACTCACAAAAACATAGTCTAAAATGTGACATTATACTAATTATTAGTCTTCTAAAGACAATCCCACAAATCATTATTCAACACAAGTCGGTCAATTTCAATGTTTCCCTCTCAAAATCCCTCTCTAAACCAATTTCAGTTACTTTTTTTGGTAGGGTATTTCAGCTACTTTGTGGCAAATGTGAACCAATTTTACTTCAACATGAATTATATTTGTTCGTAGCTAAAGTTCTCAGTAATAGCAAGGGATACACGCCTCTCGCAAGAATATCGCTCTTAAAACAATTTTTCTAGTATTGTCAAACATCCAGATAATCTTATGTCAATCACAAATCTCACTCCTATATTTTTTTTTTACAAGAATCTCACTCCTATTTTGAATTGTAGTAGTAGTAGTTATCTTAAGAAAAGTATAAAAAATGAAGAGCCGCCCTAGGTATTAGGCCAATCATGTAATACATTAATTTCTTGTTGGTTGGTATAAAGGTAACCACGGCCACTACCCCATTGGCTTTACATGCGTAAGTGGGAATTAAATTAAGGCAACATATAACGTTAAAACAAAAAATGTATATCAAGAAAATGCTAAAGACATTCTATAACTATTGCTACATAATGGAGTAGTAGTATAAGATAATAATATATTTTTCGTTTCATGGTGATGCAATATCCAGCGTCATGATGATGAAAGCATTTCACCAGAGGAGCGTAGGAGAAATGGGGCATGGGAAGCTAGCTAGCACATGATCAGTATTCAGTAATGTAATGTTATCACAAAAAGTGGTCCAAATTTGATGACCCGAGTGATCAGATGGGGTCCATATAATGAACATTCGGGTCAGTCACGCCATATCCATCCACATGAATGAATGTTTTTGGCTTCTTTCTGACAACAATTTGAATTATATTTTGGCTCAATTTCCAGTTACAAATGACTAACAAACAAATGTAAATCCATAATAGCTAGCTATGATGATGGGTACTAGCTACTTCTAGCTAGCTAGAAAACTTCTATGTGCAAAACAACATTACGAATTAGCTACTGTGAGTGTGTGTATATTCCTTATGCATGCATACTCCAAGGAAATAGTGCCACTGATCCAAAACCTGAAGTTAGGAACACTTTGAAACCCATGGATCTTATTCTCGTAAAAGACACTTCATTGAGTTAACACACTATTCATAGATGAGGATATGAGCTGACTTGGCCTTGGCCAAAAACCACTTCCATGAATATAACTTACTTTATTAATGCAAAGAGAGTATAGAGAGATCTAGCAATTTATTGAAGAAAATTTTCTCATTACTATTTTTCAAGATAGTCTTAATTAGTAACACATGCCAAATTTTAAGTAGACCCTTCATATTCATAGTTGGAAACCATTATTGTAGAAGACCGAGAACACATTATGTAGGTCGGGTGGATGTATCACCTCCATCCCAAGCCACCTAAACACTAAGTACCACGACGTAATGGAGTTTCACACCGAAGGAATAAGTGGTTTATGTTTTTGGTTCATTAGTTTGGTGTTTCCATGTAAAAGTTGGGTTCCTATTTTACTCATTACTCCATTGATTATATAATAAAATATCTTTGTCTTTTGAAAAAAAATATACACCTTAGAAATAACTGTCTTTCTAACTCTAACTCCTAATGCTCCCCATAGAGGACACATAAGGTTACATCAAACTCAATAAGAAATAAATTAGACCAAGATTGGAGTCTATTCAGTAACATATGGCACACAAAAGCTACGACCTTAGGTGAGCCCTCGCCCCCCTCCACTTTTCTATTAAGGGGAGCTTCAATCTAGAAAGGACTTGGTTATTGACTACTCGATCGTCTCCCATACTTAACCATGAGGACATCCTCCCACAAGGTACCCTTAGCGACTAGGAGCCTCCACCTCAACTTCTCCAACAAGCTAGGGTTAAATCGTCGGAGGTCCTTTACCCCAACCCCATCCTACTCTGGGCGACAAACTTCTGACCACTTGGCCAAAGCAAGTTTATTCCTTGCTTAATTTCGTCCCTTCACAGAGAAATTCCCTTTGGATATATGTAACCTCCTTCCACACCTTAACCGATATGTTTAGGAAGGAAATGCAGAAAATCATAATGCTGTTGAGGTTGTAGTCACTACAAAAAAAAGGGTGTTAGCGACGGCCAAATCCGTTGCTAACAGTAAGAAATCCGTCACTAATGTATTACAACAAAATTAAGAAAAAAGAAATTAAACTCCCCACAATGCATATTTTATTAGAATTGGAACAAGCTTACAAAGATCAATTACAGTTTTGGCACATAATAATAAGAACTCAACAGTCTATCTTAATTAGATTAGAGAGAGTACATCAACAAGGGACAAGAATATCCCATTCATTGAATTATAAATGCCACATATATATATAGCATCGTGAGCAATCAGCCTTTTCATTAGTACAGAATGACTGCTCATGATGTTATATATATCAAAATAGATCTTCATGTTAAAATCCACTGCCGTATGCTGGTGCCCAGTAATCCGCTCCATTTTCACTTCCAACATGTTGGGTGCAAGACACAGGAACCAAGCACAAACCTCTACCTTTCAAGTCCTTTGCCTTATCCTGTTGGGTGAAAAAAATAATTAGTTGATAACTATTTTGATAAAGAATGGTAGTGACTAGAATCTTATACAAATATTTAAAACAAGGAGGAGTCAAATGAAATATAATACTAAAATCATGGTGGGACAGCTTTGTAGAAAAAGAAAAGGATACCTGGTTTGGAGCTGCCTTTCTTTTTAGGCCATTGTCATCCAACAGCTAGAATATGGGAATAAAAAGAAGGGGGGAAAAGTATTAATTAGAAAATTTAACTTCTCAATGAAATTAATTAATTAAAACCCTTCTTTGACTTTCAAATGAAATGAACAATATTCAGCCCCATCATGCTTTTCACCCAGCTTTTAAAAGGATGTTATAAAAAGCTGAGAAACCTTGTTGTTTCAATGGCTTTCTTTTCAGTAGTGGGATTAAATATACTATAGTGCAATAATTGAAAAAGAGAGGCTCTCCCACCCTAATTTTTGATTTTAATGAATTGATGGATCCAATAAAGCATACCTGGCCGGGGTCCTCAGGAAATACAGAATTCCTTTCTCCATGATGTACCTGTTGTTAATTAATTTCATTATAATTAAAAATTAAAAAGGAAGGAACAAAACATTCCCTTCAATAATATATTCTAATTCTAGTACATACAATAGTATAGTGTCATTTTTGTCCTGTTCAAAATTATGTGTCAGGTGTATGTGTGTGTTTGTGTTTGTGACTTTGGGAAATGGGTACTCACAGACTGATGATTCCTCATGTTTTTTGATGCAGTGTCCAAGTAAGGAGAGCTGAGTGCCTGCAACAAAGTGGAATAAAATTTTATAACTCCCATAACAATAGAATGTTTTGGAGAGAAACAAACATCAAACTTTAACTGCATGCTAGTACTATCTGAATATATAGCTTGGGAGAAGAGAAGAGAAATATCACCTCAATTTGACCTTGAAGGAACCTGATGTATCCAATGGCTTCTAACAAGACAGAAGCTGTGTCTGTCTGCAAAAGTGAACAACATCACTAACTACATGAAGGGTCATCTTTCTTCCTTTAAAGCTAAAAGTGATATTCCAATCAATGCCAAAAGATATAGAGGTGGTACAAAAAACATGGATCATGGAAGAGTTTGAAACAACTGTTTCATGGTGATGGTTTTCTAAAACCAAACCAAAGTCCCTTGTAATATAGTTAATGCTTTTGTATTGGGTTTATTTAAAATAAAGGAGAGGTTAATTAGTTAATTGCTTACCTTTCCAAATGGGGAAACTAGCTGGTGAAGTGCTGTTATTCTATCACCTAGCTTCTCCTTCCTCACCTGCTTCAGATTCATAATATACATATATATTGAAAGTGTGAGGACTCAGGTGATATATGAATTTCAATTGCTTAATTTTCTCTCTTTCAATTTCCAACAAGTAATTACTCAGGTTATATGAACTCTGGTTATATATTAACAAAAGAAACAAGTAAAGTAATTAACAGCAAAAAGAATAAACATTCTTGGAGAGAAAGACAATCAAGAAAGACAACACACAACAAAACGACCACATATACACAATATCACAAACCAAGTAAGAGAGAAATATTTGTCAAAAATAATAATAGTAAGAGACAAACAGAAGAAAAAAAAAAGGAGGAGAGTTTGAGTCACCTTCAGAGGTGCTTGGCTTGAAGATGGCTGAACCCTAGCCTTCTTAGTAACTCCAACAGTTGAGCTATTACACTAGAGCAGAAGATAAAGATAGATTCAATGAATTTGATTAACAAAATTTAACATGTTGAAGACAAAATCTATATATACATATGCTTATATACTAATAGAACTTAGAAGTTGAATTGAAATTTTGGATGAGGAAAAAGAAAAGAAAGAAGAAATAATAACAACATATATATGTTTAAATATTACCTCAGATGTTTGATCTGGTAGTTGATTAGTTCTATGATCTGGCTTGTTATAACTGAAATCCAACATGTTATTACTACTCAAACTAGGCCTAGGAGAAGAAACTGACACCATATGTGACCAAGATGAACCAACAGCTTGTCCAGAAGCCTGAAATTCATGGCCATACAAATTTTCACTTTGAGAAACTTCTTGCTTTATTACATCATGAATAGGAACTCTTGAAGAAGGATGAAGATTTTGAACATCCCAGTTTTCTGAACTTTTAGGTTGAAAATGACTAAAACCAAGTCTCTCTTCTTCACCTGGGAATCCAGTACTGCAAAGCAAAACAACCATGTATGTACAAATAATTAACTAGACACCATAACACATATACACAAAAGAAGAGGAGAGAGTGTAGTTTTACTAACAAAAGCAATTGGCTCCATGATTGAGGAGGGTCAGCAATAGAATTTTCTGTCAAAGAATTAAAAGGGATATTTGAAGAAGATCCAAGAACATATTGAGGAGGGATATTCAAAGATGGAGAATGCATGCTCCACCAGTTAGGGTTCCCAGCCATCATTTGCTACTTGTTGCACTAGAAGAGTCTCATCTATCTCATGATGTGTTGGAATTGAAAACTTCAATTCATAATAACCTCTCCCTCTTAAGAAAATGATATTTTTAATCTCCTTTTTTTCTACAACTTTTTCTTCTTACTTTCACCTTTGTGATATTTCCTTGTAACAAACAAGCCTTTGGTTAAAGGTTTGAGAGTTCTGTTTTTGCTTTCTTACTAGTAGCTGTTGAAGAAAACGTAAAGTCTTGGGGTCTCAAAGTATTTTATAGAGATGTGGTTGAAGAACTTTGCACACGTTGCTTTCTCTTTTTTCCTTTCATTTATTCAGTTTTTTCCCTTTCTTATTCTTGCTTTTGCTTTTTGATAAAGTAGAACAAAAAAGCTGGTGGCCAGTGTTTTGAGGCTATTACTCACTCAGTGCTTATACTTCCTTAATTTGGGGTTGTACCTTGGGATTGTTTTGGGGCTATATAGCTAGGGTTGGGGGGGGGGGGGGGGGTGGAGGTAAGGCTTTAATATAAAAAAATAGTATTGAAATATATGTTAAATGCTTTCTTTATTCTTTGCAGCAATAATTAACTTTAACATACTAAACTACAAAATCTAGTGGCTCATTTAAATAGGACCAAAACAGAAAATGATAGGAAATATTTCCCATGATATAGCCGTTTTTTAATACAGATACAAACCTTATATACCAAAAGCGTTTTCTTTTCATATATTGCTTATTTATAATGTATTTTAAGTAGTTAGTTCTTTTCTGTTGAGATGAGTTTGTGAAGACATTTAGTTACTGTTGATTTTTTTGTCAATAATTAGTTATTATCACTAAATTTGTGAGAAAAGTGATGACTACCTTATCCTATGCAATTACATTAATTGTTAGAGTTTGGAATGAATGAAGGGTAAAAATGGAAAGAAAAGAGGAAACAAAAAGGGTAGTTATCTAATTTTATTTGTTTTTTATAATAGTATTTTTTTGGTATGCAGACCTAGTGACAAACGACAATCATAAACTCACACACATAAAGTTGAGATCCCAAATTTGAACTCAGATAATCACGAAAATGACAGTCAGGGTTTTAAACAACCAGCGTTATCCTATGCAATTACCTATTGATTTTGGAGAATTGAGGATTAGTGTTTGCAAATGACAGCCAGGGTTTTAGACGAAACAGGGGTAGACAAAATTTTAGGGAAAAAAGGCGATAGACTAAAAATGTTAGAGGTTTAATTTTTTTATTAATAATTGAAGATTTAGAGAACAGTTTTACGGTATTGGCTAAAATATTAGATAAAAAACTATTGTCTTAAACATTTTGAGAACAGGTTTTAAGTGTTGCCTATAATTTTTTTTAAATTCAATATAGCAACGAAACCAAAAAAACTGTTATAGACATATAACGGTATACTGGTATAGACATATATCAACACATATGACACAAAATGCAGAAAGATTCTGATTAGCATCATTAACAATTAATATATATAGAAAGTACTAACGTGATAAATTAAAATTGATAGAGGTGATTATTTCTCTTTAACATGTACCTTGTCATTGAGTGAACCAGATTCTACACCCATAAAAGAAAAAGCAATGCAAATTACTTATTTGCTTGAGCATGTGTTACGTACAGGTACAGATTTATTCATTTATACACATTATTATCATGAGTGGAAATTAATAATTCAATAAACCGAAACATTCCTATTTAGTTTCTTGTTCAAGATGTCCTTTATCCAGATATGAGATATCGTATATGGTTGAACCCTAAGAACTTTTTTTAATGGCAAAATAATATATGGTGTGTATTGAGAAACACAACCTATACACAGTGAAAGCCCCTCTCACTCAGGTAGGCAGAGGCGGGTCTTCCTTAGGACCGGGGAGTGTTGAATTTTTTCACTTATACTGTGTGTTATTACTTGCAGGGGTGTATAATACAACAGAGGGAGGTGCCACCAGTAATAAGCCCAGCTTATACTGGCCCAGCCCAATGATGAGAATAACGCTGCAAGCTAAACAACTACTCTCTTTCTCACTTGGTCAGAAACTCAAGAAGCTTCTCTCTCTTTCTTGTTTTCCCGATCTTCTTTCTTCTCTCTTCTCTCTCAAACCCTAGCGTGCTCTCACCGGCGATTATGGTGATTGAAGCGTCGCTCCGGCTTGATTTCACGACCAATGATGAGATCGAACGATGATGACTCAAAACCCCTTGGTTTTGATCTGAGTTCTCGCTCCCTGAGGTCTAAATCTTGAGTTCTCACTTCGCGATGAAGCTCAAACCCTAGATCTCAGAAAAACGCTTGATCTCTTTGATCAAGCTTACGATCCACCTTCCTTCAGGTAGATCTAAACTTTCTTTCCCAGTTTCTTTGATTCTCACTTTCGTTTGAGCGCTGAGAACGAAACCCTAACTTTGTGTTTCTTTTGATCTTGCAGGTAACCAACAGATGTGAGTGATTCTTACCACACCTAGGTAACGGATCACACTTGAACTCTTGATTTTACCTTTTCTATTGATAATTTGCACAAACCCTAATTTGTACAATTTGATTGCTGTTTCATGTACCACTGAGCTGTGATAATGAACAACAAATATGATTTCACCTTTGAAATCAATCACAGAAGCTTAAGATAAAGGTGATGAAATCCTCTAACTTATTTTTCTGATTATCTTTATGCTTTCTTGACTGAACTGCAAATACTGAGTCACTGTTTTTCTGTATTGCACGTTCTCAAGTATCAACATACACTGATCTTGCAAAGTTCTCACCTTAGAACCTTTCAAGAAACCTATCTCAGGTAACTTTTCTTTCAAACCCACTGTTCTGTAACTTTTCCTTTCTTCTCTTTCTAATTCAGTCACTGAATCAGACTAACCTTCTCTTACTTCCTTTTGCAAGGTACAAGCCCTTTGCTTGACACTCACACTCTTGAAGTCACAAGGTTGAAGATGGAGCTTACGGTTCAGGGAGTTGAAAACAGAGTAGAATAGAATCAAAGAAGAAAGTAGATAAACTGTAAAATATTTTCTTATTGATTGAATTCTCTATGTTTAGTAGCCTGTACATGTGTGTATTTATAATGCTTTCTCTGGGCACATAATAGTTGTTAGGCACTTAAACTTGGTTGTTAGGAACAACCAAGTTAGTTTGTTATTCATAAACTAGAAGTAGTTAGTTTGTTATTTTTTAAAACTACCTCAGGTTTGTAATAACTACCAACGGCTATAAATTTTAATAGCCATGTTTTAAATAAGATAGGTTTTGATTAAATCTCAACAGGGAGGACCACGGCCCGCCCTAAAAAATATGTGAAATTGCTACAATACCCCTGCTAAATTAATATATGATTTTCGGGATATTCACCAAAGCTATAGCGCAACACAGAGGTATATGACTCATTCCTTTCCCTGAAAGATTCCAAGTTTGACAGTTATCTGTAGTATTTTTTTTTCGAGAGTTCAACTCGCATCCAGCCATTGCAACATAGCACAATCTACCATTTCATCACCATATGTTGTTATAGTTGAATATACAATATATATATATATATATATATATATATATATATTGGAGTATAAATTTTATTCATATTTTTAATACTGTCACATCTCTTATATTAGAATTAGATATTATGAATAGATGGATGATAGTTTTTGGAAAAATATATTTAGAATTTTAATATTAGGAACAAATAAATTTAAAATTATCTTTTTACAAACAACTTCAATTGAGTGTCTATGTGAAATAAGAACTACATTTTAATCTTTTAATTTTTTCTGGTTACTGTGTTATTGGTGCGAAGTATCCACCAGCTTTGCCAATGACTAATCTACGTCGAGAAATACGGCTGGCCACGTGTACTCGTCTGTCAGTCATTTAATTTTGTTTATAAATAATTTTAATTTATATATATTTATTTTAATCGTATTTACGTTTCTGCGTCTCTATTCATGTGTTTCTGTCTTTCCATGTCTCTTTCATTAGCGGCCCACCCAGACTTTTTAGTCAGGATCCGCCACTACCGCCACTACAGGTAGGGACCAAGACAAAGAACCAGAAAACAAGAAAATAGAATCCCAAACCACACAGGGAGCCCAACAAGTTTAAAATTCCCAACAATATGTGAAAAAATGGAAGAAACTCGTAATTTATCTTTTTTCTTTTAATAGAATACTATATTCTACTAGAAAAAATTAATTATTTAGTGACCAATATTAGTGATGAAAAATTTCAAATTCGTCACGTTACAAAATTTAGTGAGGGAAGTAGAGATAAATTTCACATTTTCCGTCACTAATTTCCCTCTCTCATTTCACTTTTTTTAGTATTAAGTGGGACCACGTACTAGAGACACTTCAATCCAACATTACACCTTTAAGGAAAGGTAGGAAAACCAAATGAGGTGACACCCAACAGGGTAATCATTACTACTCCAAATCTACGTTCAGATGGAATGTATTTTATCAAATGTGTGTATGCTTTACTGCTCCCAAAATCTCCTCCTTTAGCTTTGCATTCGCCACTAGAACTCTATATATGTCTTGAATAAATAGTGGGGAGTAGCGCACCTACTAAAGTGATAGCTTTCGCATGACACCTCCTTCTGAAGAGACTCCCATCTCGGACTAACCTATTTCAAAGGGTATTTATCTCACACTCGCAGGGTACATTTGTGTCTCAGCAAGGATCTGGTATTTGGTATTTAAGTGATTTGGGGTAGTGCTGGTGCTATCTAACTACTCCATTCTCCTTATTCTATTGTGGTGTTTTCCCAACTTGAAATATGAAGAACTTGATAATGGTTTGGCACATTGTGCTATGGGCTATAGGCCGGGAAGTTAACTAGAAATGGAAGTGATTGTTGGCAAAGACTAAGTGGTCTAAGTATGTTCTATGAGAGTGTCTACCCCTTCGTGTGTATTTACAAGAAATAGGAGTATGTATTTTGTGGTGTCTCCTATTTGGTGTCGTGACACCCCTTTTTAAGTTTTTATTGGTGTATTATCTCTGCTATTTTTGTTTTCGGTCTCTTTGATATATTGTGAGCCTCCAATCCACAATTTTATACCATATATATGAATAAAATGATTTGTGCCTTTTTCAAAAAATACAATTGATAGGGTTTCAAAGCATGCAGGCTTGGAAAATCTTAATGTCATTTGTTAGACAAATAAGATAAAATAAAATATATATCCGAATCCTATTCAATGTTTTATGCATATCTAAAATAAAATAAAATAAAACATGTATATAAGATAAAAAAAAGACATATTTGCTTTTACTAAAAAGAGTTTAATTAGTATACACATACTTTGTAAAACTTATTACACTATCCACCAATCACAAACAAGGTAGGGAAGACACATGATGTGGTTACTAATTGAGTAACTTCTTTTTAATGTTGTGTCAACTTATAATTGGTAGATAGTGTATAACATGTATACACATGCCGTGTATGTAAATTAAACTCTACTAAAAAAGATAAAACCTAAAATATTTAATATACAAAAAATATATTATTTTGTTTTTTTTACCAAAATATATTATTTTGTTTTATATTCAGCTAATTTACCAAACACTGTGCGCCTTAAATAACCATAACAAAAAGGATCATGAATTGAAATCAACATATATAAACCACATATATGAGAAGATGAGATAAGCATACTCTTTTTGACTAATGGTCTTCCACTCAAGAAATTTCAGTAACAATCAGAAAGTTTATGTCTCACCAACATCCTTGAAGCTAAGTGATATCCACGGATCACTTTTTAGTTTTTATCCTTTGTGAACTTGTGTTTAATCATCCAGGAAAACAATTAAAAAATGATGAAGAAACAAAGAGAAAACATGATTAGACTTTTGACAAATCGTTGATTTTAACTACTCCCACCGACTCATATCATAAAAAATAATTAACGTGCACACCTATGATGCATAAAAATTTAGCAAAAGGATCACAAAAACTAGAAAATGAAAGAGGATGTGGTTGATGCAATTAACGTCCAAACAGAGCAAATAGGAAAGAAGAGAAATCGTGTGAGATGAGATAAGAGCGTTTGGAGAATATTTGAAATGGGCTTGAGGGTATTTATGTCACTTCTCTAACTTAAAAAGTTGTGAGAATGTAACTAAGCAAATGATGATGCAACTAGCAATTGCCTAAAAAATTTGGTGTCGACTCCCTCTATACTTAACTATTCAATTTTTTGTTTGATGCCTCATAATTGCCACAAAATGATATTCTTAAAGGGAAATACTTCTTATTACAAGAACGAAAGGTATGGGAGAGAGTACACTCTATTATTCAATCATGTGGGGATGGTGTTTTGTTATAAATAACCGACCGAATCGCCTATGGCTTATGATACTAAGTCTTTTGCTTAGTAATTTATACTAAATAAATACTAATCATTGGATTCTCAAAATTTCAATGAAATTTAATCTAATGGGTAGTATTGAATAAGGGCATTTTTGTCACAGTCATTTTTTTGTTTTAATTAAAAATTAAATTAAATTAACCATTAAATCATGCATTTTTTAGGGAGAGTAACAAAAACAAATCAGAATTTTTTTCCACGATTTTCTCTTCTACATTTCCTCTTTCTTTTACGCTCTTCTTCTATCTTTTTCATGTTCTTGATTTTTTCTTTCACCTTCTTCTTCTTCAGGTTCTTATTATCTATTCCACACTCTTCTTTGCACGCCATTACATCACGCAAAGGAAGCCGCAAAAATGCACTCACGCAAAGAAATAGGACGCACACCGTTGTTGCAAAAATGGACACCGTTGATCCACGCCATTGAAGCACGCTCTTCCTTTACGTCATTGATGTCTCATTATGCAGTTGATGAACATGAGACTAAAACGTAGGCAAGAATCACGCCATTGAATCACAGTCACGCCTAAGATCGTAGTAACAATGCAAGATCGCACGCGATTGCTTCACACAAAGGAAGTCGCAAAATCGCACTCACGCAAGGAAATAGGTCGCGACCCACACCGTTGATGCAAAAACGCACACCGTTGAAGCACGCCATTGAAGCACGCCAAGGAAATAGGCTCTATTTATGAATAACCAAGGTTCTGTAATTAGGTGGTTAGAGCCAACTAACCAAAATTGTTTAATTCTATGGCTAGTAGTCAACTAACCGAAGTTATGTAATTCCCTGGTTAGATGAAACTAATTATGTGGTTAGTGTTACATTTTATTGCCACATTTTTTAGTTAACATGTATAACGACCAATTGCCTATTTTGTATGAATAATCAAAGTTCTGTAATTAGTTAGAGCCAACTAACCAAGTATTGTAAGTCATACTCAAGTATTGTGTGGATGTTGGGGGCACAAGTTTGAACTTGTTGATAGAGTAGTGTGATAAGCTATATGTAATAAGTGTAGCTAAGTGATAAGTGCACCTATGTATTGTAACCAATTCAGTTATAGGATTAACTATGGTTAGCTAGTTAGTTGAGATCTAACCACAAGTATATATTGTGTAGCCAAAGTGTAACCAATCAGAGTTCGCAATAATGAAATATACAGAAACAGATTTCTCTCTCTCTTTCTAACCTTCTATCATGGTATCAGAAGTTTCGATCCCTAACCACCTTCCCTAACTTCGCTTTTGCTGTACTGTTCCTCCTCCGATCGCCATCTCCGGCGAGATCCTTTCTCTAATTTCTCTTCAATGGCCAGCGATCCAGTCATATCCTCTCAAACAAGCAACGATGCTTCCCAATCTGAAGCGAACGATGCATTCAACTTCAAGAAGGCTCCAAAG
Organism: Astragalus membranaceus; assembly: GCA_039519185.1. Classification (NCBI taxonomy): domain Eukaryota; kingdom Viridiplantae; phylum Streptophyta; class Magnoliopsida; order Fabales; family Fabaceae; genus Astragalus; species Astragalus membranaceus. The sequence goes on along the minus strand of CM076846.1, from coordinate 224,482,661 downwards.
CTTGGAATAAAGCTTGATGAGAAAAACTTCTTGCTCTGGAACAAGCAAATTGAGAGCGTTGTGAAGATGCACAAGCTCCAGCGGTTCCTTGTGTTGCCAATCGTTCCGCAACAATACGAATCGGAAACCGATCATATCTCCGGCAAAGTCTCTGCCGCTTACGAGTAATGGCTCATTCAAGATCAAACGATCTTCTCCTGGATGCTGACCACACTTTCTGATGTTGTATTGCCAAGAGTTATGACCTGCGAGCACTCCTATCAGCTTTGGGAGAAAATCCATGAGCACTATTACGCTCATTTGAAGGCTCACTATCGCCAGATCAAGTCTGAATTGAAATCGACGAAGAAAGGCTCGCGATCTGCCACCGACTACATCGCACACCTTCAACCTCTCACAGATTCTCTCACGGCGATTGGTGTTGCTGTTTCCGATGCTGTTCTCTGCGATACTGTCCTCGACGGCCTACCGGAAGAGTACAGCAACTTCGTCATGATGATGTATGGTAGCTCTAATCCTCTGAATTTTTCTGAACTGGAATCGTTGATGTTGGTTCAAGGGGCTCATTTTGACAAGTTTAAACAAGAACTTGCCGTCACCGGTGCCACTGCAAACGTCGCTCAAACTGTTGGCTCTAATCGTTTCAACAAGCACGATCAGAATCAGAATCCGAACGTGCGCTATAGCTATTCGTACGCGCGTGGTAGAGGACGTGGCAACCGTGGTCGTGGACGCGGTCGTTCTCGCAGTGATGGTAATCGGAACAGCAACACCAACTCTCAGCGCCATGTATGTCAACTCTGTGGGAAAACAGGACATCTCGTGATCAACTGCTGGTATCGTTTTGATTAACTTTTCGTTTCTCATCCTCCATCCGAACAGTCACAAAATTCTAATGAAGGTAAACCAGATGCTATTGTGAATACTACTGATACAGATGCAGTAAATGTCTTTCTAGCTTCTGCTGCCTCTAATGGCACAGGTATGAGCTCTATTCCATTGTTCAATTGACCAAAACCATGGAAGCTGGATTCTGGTGCCTCACATCACATTACTCCTTTTGCACACAATTTACACACCAAAAGACCATATAGAGGGAGTCACAGGGTTCGTGTAGGCAATGGGGCTCGTACACCTATTAATGCTATAGGAAGAGCTAGATTTAAGTCCTCATTTGCACCTAACAATATGTTTATATTGAATGATTTGTTGCACGTCCCTGGTATCATGACACACAATCTTATGTCTGCCTCTCGGTTTGCTGCTGATAATGATGTGTATTTTGAACTTCATCCTACTGAGTGCATTGTGAAATCACAGGTGTCTAGTGAACCATTGTTGAAAGGACATGTTGGAAAAATGGACTTTACGCTTTCATGGAGTTATGTGAGTCCCCCATCCATAGGAGTTCACAAGAGGAACCACCATTAGCTCTCACTGGTGAAATTGATGGACATTTGAATATTACTTGTAATAACAAAAAATATACTTTGTGGCACCATCACCTAGGACACGCTAATAGTCGTATTGTTTCCATTGTCTTGGATTTGTGTAATGTGAAAACCTCTTCTAAGGATACCTTTGAATTGTGTCCATCTTGTTGTCTTGGTAAATCCCATCGCTTATATGCACCACCAACCCCTACTACACACACTACACCATTTGAGCTTGTCCATACGGATGGGGCCCATCACCTTCCCCCTCTAGTTGTGGTTTCTCTTATTACATTGCGTTTGTTGATGCGTGTACCAAATATACATGGCTTTACTTTCTTAAGGACAAGTCTGATGCCTTCAATGCCTTTAAACGCTTTCACCAACTTGTCCAAACCAAATACAAGGCTCACCTAAAGGCAATCCAATCCGATGGGGGAGGGGAGTTCAAACCCTTTACCAATTCCTCCAAAAGGCTACAATCCGATGGGGGGGGAGGTGCATCTACATTTCTAAAGACGTCATCTTTCATGAAACTAAGTTTCCCTATCCTAGCATCTAAACTCCACTTCCACTAGCCTTCTGCCCTCCCCTACTACATGTCTTCCTACTTCCACAACTCCTCCAAAAGAATCCACAACCACTCCTAATGACAATGAACCCTCACCTCAAGTCTCACCTCCTCCCCAAACCCAACCCGCACTTGACTCTTCTCCCACCGATCCTAGCTCACCAATTTCAAGTCCATCACTTCCTCCCCTACCGGATCCTCAACCACCTCCCGTCACCAATACCCATCCCATGGTCACCTGTTCAAGAACTGGCAATCTCAAACCCAAGGTCTATCTTACAACCGTTGAGCCCACTTCGGTCAAACAAGCCTTGGTTGATCCTAAATGGCTTGAAGCCATGCAAGTTGAGTTCAAGGCTCTCATCTCTAATAACACTTGGACTCTCATGACTCTACCACCCCCCCCCCCCCCCCAAATAGGCAAGCCATTGGGTGTAAATGGGTCTTCAAGGTTAAGGAAAATTCGGATGGAACTGTGAATAAATACAAAGCCCGCCTTGTAGCCAAAGGCTACAATCAACAATCGGGTAAAGATTTTGGGAAAACATTTTCCCCGGTTGTGAAACCAACCACCATACGGGTGCTCCTATCTCTAGCTCTCACTCACAAGTGGGACATACAACAAGTTGATATAAATAATGCCTTTATTAACGGCTTCTTGCAGGAAGATATCTATATGACACAACCACCAGGCTTTGTGGACAAGGACAAGACACTTGTGTGCAAGCTTCAACGGTCTCTCTATGGTTTGAAACAAGCACCGAGGGCATGGTATGAAAGACTACGCGGCTTTTTCATCAAATATGGGTTCAAGGCAAGTAGGTGTGATCACTCCCTATTCATCTATCAAAAGCTTGGTGTCCAATTGTATGTCTTGGTCTATGTGGATGACATATTGATAATGGGTTCCTCTTCACGACTTGTTCAAGGTGTTCTAGACAAGCTTCGTGCTACCTTTGCTCTCAAGCACATGGGCAAGCCTAAATATTTCTTGGGTCTTGAAGTTGCACCAACCCAATGGGTCTATCATTCTCACTCAACAAAAATATATTCAAGACTTACTTGAGAGGGCTAAAATGGTTGATTGTAATGGGGTGGCCACTCCAATGGTCACTACTACCAAATTGAGCAAAAATGGGTCCGATATATTCAAAGATCCTCATCTCTACCGCTCTATAGTGGGTGCTCTCCAATACATCACATTGACTAGACCGGAATTGGTCTATAGTGTCAATAAGGTATGTCAATTTCTATCCACCCCACTTGACTCTCATTGGTTGGTAGTAAGATCCTTCGCTACTTGAGTGGAACTAGCACGTTTGGGTTACTCCTCCAACCCGCTCCATTGGATTGTGCTCTATCTTTGCGAGTTTATTCTGATTCCGATTGGGCAAGTGACCCGGATGATAGACGGTCCACTTCCGACTCTTGCTTATTTCTTGGTCCCAATCTTGTCTCATGGGGTTCCAAGAAGCAAACACTAGTGGCTCGTTCTAGTGCCGAGGCCAAATACCGTGGCCTTGCAAATGCAACCGCGGATCTCATGTGGTTACAATCTCTCCTAAAGGAGCTTCATGTTCCATTTCAAACTCCAACATTACTTTGTGATAATCTTAGTGTGGTTCACTTGGCCCATAATCCGGTTCTTCATGCACGCACAAAGCATTTAGAACTTGATATTCATTTTGTCCGTGAAAAGGTGGTCTCAAAAGATCTCAACATCCAACACATCCCGGCTCATGCACAACTTGCGGATATATTGACAAAAGCTCTCCCAACCGCTTCGTTTCATGCATTACGGAACAAACTCAAGGTGTCTTCACTTCATCCCCCTTGAGCTTGAGGGGGGAATGATAGAGTAGTGTGATAAGCTATATGTAATAAGTGTAGTTAAGTGATAAGTACACCTATGTATTGTAACTAATTCAGTTATAGAATTAACTATGGTTAGCTAGCTAGTTGAGATCTAACCACAAGTATATATTGTGTAGTCAAAGTGTAACCAATTAGAGTTCACAATAATGAAATATGCACAAAGAGACTTCTCTCTCTCTCTCTTTCTAACCTTCTATCACTTATAACGCTACACATTTCCCTCTTCCTCCCCCAACTATTTGTATAAAAGACCGAAAAAAAAATAATATTATCAAACAACCATACAATTATTGGGTAAAGCTTATTTAAGTTCTCCAAGTTATATTATTCTTTTATATTTCAATATCATTTGATCAAACCAAATGTTACAATTATAGTTTTTATTTTCGTAAATTATTGAATTAAACCAATTAAACAATAAAGTGAAAAACTAGTTTAAAATTGAAATTAAGTTTTTTCATTGACACGATACACAAAATAAATTATTGTGTAAAACCGATTTAAATATTAATGTGAAAAATTAGTTTAATTGAAAGGTTTTTCATTAACAACATATACAAAATAAACTAGAATATTTTTTTGATCAGTAAATAAACTAGAATATAAGATTATACATATAAGAAATTATTGAATTAATCAATCGAAAAATGCTAAAATATATACAAATACAAATTAAATCATTATTGAATATAAAATTATAACCGTCGACAGCAGGATTCGAACCTGCGCAGGCAAAGCCCAACAGATTTCGAGTCTGTCTCCTTAACCACTCGGACATATCGACTTTTTTATAATTTAAACAAATAAGATCTTATAAAACCAGTAATAACAAATAGCAAGAATTTTATTTCCTCGCGATCCCGCACCCATCGTGCGCCACCTGGCAAGTTATCATTGGGAGTCAAAAGATTTATGGATACTTGCTAACTTAAGTTAGAGAGGCCCAAGCATAGAGTGCCGGTGTAGTTGTTGCTCACACAGGGAATCGGGTTTTGGGCCTCAAGGCCCATTTATGACACTTCAAATGGGTACTTATTTGAGTTAGCCCACTTATAAATACCAGTAATGTTCTTTTGCAGCTCTCTCGTTTTGAATGTTATTTGTTTCCTGATATAAATTTAGCGTATGATCTAAGTTGTTGAGGTGAAATATATAGTTTCATGCAGAAGCATTCACTACTGAAAACTTCATAGAAAACAAGAAGGAAGTTGCAAAAATGAAGTTTATTTATTTAATAAGCTAAGCATACATGCAATAGTTTGAAACCCAAATTATATTTTTATCTGTTTCTGCATATGATTATCAAATTTTTTAAAAATTTCTTTCTATCTATTAAGATGTCTTAGCAAATCTACTGGCATCAAACGGAGAGAGAAAACACCAAAACAAATATCAGCAAATGAAGGTGTTTTGGTTCAACAATGTGCCAACCCAATTTCTTAGTTGAAGTTGTTTTTCCACGATCAAACTTGAGAGAAAATTTTACTCTCCTTCACATTGTATTTTTTCTGTGGATGGGTTGGGTGCTTCAAGAAGAATACAAATGACATATTGACATAGTAGATAATATCAAGAAGCAACGATTAGCAATGTACGAAAGGAATGACTGAGATATAGCACTTGGTAAACTAAGCAGGCAGTTGTCTTTGTCTCCTTCCGTGGAAACAAGGCTTCGATGCAATGTTTCCTCTCTTCTTCTGGGAAAAATGATATCTAAAAAGATTAAGCATTCTTAATACGAGTTTCTCAGCAAAAATGATAGAATATAGGGTAATTCTGTCATTATACAAATTGTGGGGGGTATATGTGTCATTTACTTGTAAGTTTGTTACACAGTTAATAGATATTATGTTGCAATTAACCATTTTCAGCAATAATAGAAAATCACTTTACGATTACTCTCTCCATCTCTGTGCCTGTGCTCTTCTTCTATCTTCTCTGTGAGTGAGTGTGAGGGAGTGCTGTGTGAGAAATCTGCTCAATGTTGATTCTAGTTCCAACATCTGGTATCTAGAGCTTCATCGAGCTTGGGATCGGGAAACACGAGTTGAATTGGTGAGGATCGTTTCGCGATTTGGGGAAACACGCGTGCGAATGAGTGTTCTTCATCGATTCAGTGAATTGAACACGATTTGAGTGAAAATGAAGTTGAGCACGAATGGAGGAAACTTCCCTGCGCAATTGCCGGTCCTCGATGGCAAAAATTGGGAGCGTTGGAACGCTCAGATGAAGGCACTGTTCGAATATCAAGATGTCATGGAGATTGTGAAGAATGGAGTTCCGGCGGAACCTGCGGCACATGCAACTGAAGCGGTGTGAACGGCGTACAAGGATGCGAAGAAGAAGGATTCAAAGGCGATATTCTTCTTACATCAGAGTGTTGACGATGCAAATTTTGAGAAGATCTCGAAAACGACTTCAGCGAAGCAAGCGTGGGATAACCTAGAGAAGTATTATGCCGGTGGTGATCGAATCAAGAAGGCGAGGTTTCAAATGCTACAGCGACAATACGAACTGCTTTCAATGGAGGAGAACGAGAAGGTAGCAGATTACTTCAAGAGAGTGAAGTCAATCACGAATCAAATGGCTACGCAAGGTGAAACCCTAACTGATGGTAAGATTTGTGAGAAAATTACTCGTTCTCTCCTTGAAAAGTATGATTATATAGTCTGTGCAATAGAAGAATCTAAGGAGGTATCTAGCATGAGTATAGAAGAATTGCAAAGTACATTAGAGGCTAGAGAACTTAGACTGATTGAAAGAAATAAGAGTAAATTGGCTGAACAGGCTCTACTTGCACAATCTAATCCCAAGAATAATGGTGAAAGTAATAGAGGTAGAGGTGGATATAGAGGAAGAGGAAGAGGAAGAAACAATAGAGGTAGAGGCTATAACAATTCAAACGGTGGTAGAAGTCACTCTGAGTTTAACAGAGGTGGCCCTGTACAGAGAGGAGGAAGAGGTGGCAGAGCCAATTCAGGTGGTTTCAGAGGCAGAGGTGGTAAGAAGAAGTTTGAGAAGTTTGATAAATCAAATATCCAATGCTACAACTGTGATAAGTGGGGGCACTTTGCTGATGAGTGCTATTCTAAGAAGGAATCTCAAGGTGATGAAGCCAATCTTGCTCAGGGTGATGAGGAGGACAGTGAACTGCTGATGCTTATGGTAACTACAGATGATGAGAAGTGCACCATTGAGGAGTGGTATCTTGATACAGGATGTTCCACACATATGACTGGTCATAGAGAGTGGCTAGTCAACTTTGATTCAACTAAGAAAAATAGAATCAGGTTTGCTGATGGTAGAACTATGGTGGCTGAAGGAGTAGGAGATGTGATGATTAAGATGAAGAATGGCTCACAGTCATGCATATCTGATGTATTATATGTTCCTGGACTAAAAAGCAACTTGCTAAGTCTAGGACAATTGGTAGAGAAGGACCACAAGGTGACAATGGAAGAGAAGAGACTCAAACTGTTTGACACATGCAGCAAGAGCAGTGTGATTTTTGATGTTCCACTGTCCAGAAACAGGACATTTAAGGCCAGCCTTGAAGCACTTGAGCATAAATGCTTAGCTGCAACAGTGAATCAAGATGAGTGGGTGTGGCATCATAGGTATGGCCACTTGAATTTCAGAGACCTGCATGACCTGAATGTGTACAAGATGGTTAAGGGACTGCCACAGATCAATGCACCAAAAGAACTGTGTGAGAACTGTGTTGAGTCAAAGCAACACAGAACTCCATTTAAGAATTTTGTAGAAACCAAGTCCAAAGAGAGATTGGAGGTGATCTACTCAGATGTATGTGGACCAATGCAGTGTGAATCTCCTAATGAAAGCAGGTATTTTGTCCTTTTCCTTGATGATTTCACTAGGAAGATGTGGGTTTATATGTTGAAAAGAAAGAATGAAGTGTTAAGTATGTTTAAGAAATTTAAGAAAATGGTTGAAAGACAAACTGGCTTGCTGATAAAAACTCTAAGAACTGATGGTGGAGGTGAGTACACTAGCAATGAGTTTAATGAATTCTGTGAATTGGAGGGAATTGTGCATGATGTAACCCCTCCATATACACCTCAGCACAATGGTGCAGTTGAGAGAAGGAATAGGACAGTGATGAACATGGTGAGGTGTATGCTTAAAGGAAAGAGTCTACCTAAGTTCCTTTGGGCTGAAGCTGTCTCCACAACAGTATATATTCTCAACAGAAGTCCAACTAAGAGACTTAATAAGGTCACACCAGAGGAAGCCTGGTCAGGGAAGAAGCCAGAGGTCAGTTACTTCAGAATATTTGGCTCAATCTGCTATAAACATGTACCTGATCATCTTAGAAAGAAACTAGACAGCAAAGGTGAAGTGATGATATTGCTGGGCTATCATACTACCGGTGGGTACAGAATGTACAATCCACTAACCAAAGAAGTGGTAGTAAGTAGAGATGTGGTGGTGGATGAAGCAAAGACCTGGAACTGGGACAAAGAAGCAGAAGAAATGCCCACAAGTGTTGTGATTGAGGCATCAACAAGTGATTCATCAAATGAATCTATTCCTGCTACTGCAGTGAACACAGATACAGCAGATGTTGATCAAGATGGTTTAAGAAGGTCACAAAGGACTAGACAAACGTCTAGCAGGCTACAAGATTATGAATTAATGCCTGATTCAGCAATAGGGGAAGAGGGTGAGCTGGTGCAGCTGGATCTATTTGCTGAGTCAGAACCAGTGACTATAGATGAAGCATTGAATGATGCTAAATGGGTTGTTGCTATGAAAGAAGAGCTGAGGGCCATTGAAAAGAATAACACATGGCAGTTAGTGTCCCTGCCTGAGAAAAAGAAACCCATTGCAGTGAAGTGGGTATTCAAAGTGAAGATGAATCCCAATGGTGAAGTCACTAAGTACAAAGCAATATTGGTGGCTAAGGGGTTCTTGCAAAAGGCTGGTGTTGATTTTACTGAGGTGTTTGCACCTGTTGCAAGAATGGAGACAGTGAGAATTATCACTGCTCTAGCTAGTCAGAAACAGTGGCCAATGCACCATATGGATGTGAAGTCGGCCTTCTTGAATGGGCCTCTTGAAGAGGAGGTGTATGTGTATCAACCCCCTGGGTTTGAAACAAAAGGAAGTGTTGATGGAACAAACGCATTGATGGATTTTTGCTGGAACTCGGCTTTGTTAAGTGTTTAACAGAACATTGTGTGTACATAAGGAGTACTGGTGCAGGGAATTTGACAATTGTTTGCTTGTACGTGGACGACTTGTTAGTGACAGGCAGTAGTAGCAGTGACATTGCTACATTTAAAGGAGAGATGAAGAAGGAATTTGAAATGACTAATCTTGGATTCATTTCTTATTTCCTGGGAATTGAGTTCAAGACAACTGATGTTGGGATTGTGATGCATCAAGGGAAGTATGCTAGAGACTTGTTGAAGAGGTTCAGGATGCAGAATTGCAATCCTGCTAATACACCAGCAGCTACTGGTGTGAACCTGGTGAAGGATGCTGATGAAGAGAAAGTAGATCCAACTCTGTACAGACAGATAGTTGGCTCTCTGAGATACCTCTGCTGTACTAGACCAGACCTGTCCTATGCTGTAGGACTGATTAGTAGATACATGGATAATCCAAAACTATCTCATTATCTTGCTGCTAAACAGATAATGAGGTATGTGAATGGAACCATTGACTGTGGCATTTTATTTCCAAGCAAAAGTACTGCTGATGAATGTGAACTGCTTGGATATAGTGACTCCGATTGGTGTGGAGATAAATCTGACAGAAAGAGTACTGCAGGTTACTTCTTCATGTATGGGAGTGCACCCATTTCATGGAGCTTAAAGAAGGAGCAAGTTGTGGCTCTGTCCTCATGTGAGGCAGAGTATATAGCTGCTGCAATGGCAGCATGTCAAGCAATTGGATATAGTAACTTCTTTTGGGATTTTTAGTTGTGTTTTTATATAAATCCCAAATTTTTAGTAGTGTATTTAGTGGTGTTTTTATAATTTTTAGATTAGTTTTGACTCATTAACGAATATTTCCAAAACGGATTTATTTAATAATAGATAAATCCATTATTAAAAAATAACAAAAACGAATTTATCTATTTAATACATAAATCCGTTTTTGTTATTTTTTAGGCAAAAGTACTCCCGGGGTCCCTTATCTTTATTTAAAGTAACGAATTAGTCCTTTATCTTTTTTTTGTCCCACATAGGTCCTTTATCTTGCATATTTTAAGCAAAGTTAGCCTTGGTTACGTTTTTGCACTGACGCCGTTAGTGAATGTCCAGGTGGCCGTTAAGTGGATGATGTGGATGACAAATTAGCTTCATCTTCTTTAAATTAACCCTAGATCTGAAAATTCCACCATTGTTGGTTTAGGAAAAAACGTGAAGCTTCCAGATAGTAGAAGAAACCTGGAAACACCAAAACAATGGCTTCCTATCGCTCCAACGGGTCACAATCCAGAAGTTCACACTCTGTTTCATTCGGTTCTGGTGTTAAACGTGTTCCTTCGAAACCACCAAAATGCGGTTGTGGAAGCAAAGCTGTGATTCGCACAGTCACCAAAGATGGAGTCAACAAAGGCAAGACATTTTGGGGTTGCAGGCATTTTGTGGTAAGCTCATGGGTTCTGGCGTTCTGCCATGGTGATCTCGTTTCTGCATTTTTTTATAGTAACGATTAGGTCCCTCAAGTTATTTTTCAGTATCATTTAAATCCTTTATGTTTTTAACTTATCACAGTTTCGTCCTTTTGGATATTGTAGGCTCCTGGCATAGAATGTGGCTGTGGATATTTTTTGTGGTACTCAGATTGGCTTGCAAGTTATGTCGATGATGATGACGCTGAATGTTTAGAATGTCCCGAGAAGGACGTAGAGTTGACTATGTTGAGGAGGACTTTGATTACTATGAATGAGGAGAACAAATCGATGAAGATGAAGATGAAGTTTATTGTTGTCATATGCTTGTTTTTAGGAGCATTTTGTGCAATGTTGTTATTCAATCCTACCCAAAGTGGAGGACATGGTGCAAAATTAGGCTTGAAGTGAACTTGGTTTAGTTTAGGTGGACTATGTTATGCTTACTTTATGTATCAAGAACTTTAGTTTGTTGTTTGTAAACAAAAGCTGAAAAGTTATGTGTAATGGTTGTATTTTATGGTCACTTTTGTTGATTGGTTGAATATTAAATTAATGTTGAAATTAAATTTGACTTTGGTTGTTAAATTTTAAATTGATGTTAAATACAATTTGCCATGAAAGGATCATTTCATATATACATCCAAATCTGCCATACTAACATGCAGTGTTTCAAAAAGGCCATACATCCAAATCTGCCAATAAATAGTTTTCCAAAAAGGCAGATAACAAAAGCACTAAACATTGTTCCAAAGTTGGACAAAAGCACTAAACATTGTTCCAAACAGTTACAACATTTTCTAAATCCAAGGAGCCCTTCTTGTTGGTAGTTTCATTCTCAATGGTTGTGTTGCAACATTTCCTAAACGTTTGGACAGTCCTCGAGGGCTTCTCCTGGGTTGTGTTGCAGCAGTCTGATGAGCAGCAGCAGGTGTATTTGAGGGTGCAACAGGTGTAATTGGGTGTGCAACAGCAGGTGTACTAGAAGGAGGAATGGGATGTGTTTTCTTTGGTCTTCCCTTCTTCTTTGGGGCATTTGTCTGTGAAGCCTCTGTTTCAGCAGCTGAGGATGGTGTACCAGTTGTTTGTGAAGCTTCTGTTGTTGCAGTTGAAGGTGGTGCTGGTAAAGGGCAAGATGACTTGTTATGACCTCCTTGTTTGCATCTGCTACACTTGCCTGTCATTCCCTTCCTGCGTAATTGTGTAGAGTCTCTTACTTTCTCATCTGCATCTTTCCTCCTTGATTTCTTGGGTCTTCCTGGAGCTCTTCGCATTGGTGGAGGCAAGATGTCAGGGTACGGTGTTTCCTCCCACAAGTTTGGACCATTTGTGGGGAATATGATTGGTTGATAACAATTTATGTAAGCCTCTTTTCTGTAATACTCAGGGATCAATTGTTCAGGATCTATTTTCTTTTCATTACAGCATGTTACTGCATGGCAACAAGGTATGCCAGTCAGCATCCATCTTCTACATGAACAACATCCTTCATTCATGTTGACAGTGTATTTTTCTCCACTTTGATTGATTTGCCTAACTTCATATATGCTATCACCAGCAGGCCTTGCAAAACAACGACAGCATAAACCAGAATTAAGCTCAACAACCGAAATTACATAAATCAAAAACAAAAACTGCATAAATCATAACAAAACACACCTGCAAAACCAATATCTAGAAAGATCCCTTTCCTTTTCCAGCCTCTTCTTTATCTTGGGAAGCACTGATCCTGGATAAGCTGCAATTTTCCTCCTATTTGCTTCCCATCTATCCATTAAATATCCCCTTATCTCCTCTATCATGGTCACTATAGGCTTTTGTCTAGGACTAACAATCACTGAGTTGAAGGTCTCAGACATGTTGTTGACTAGGACATCACATTTAGGGTGATACTTGAATCTTGACTTGCTCCAAAATCTTGGTGGGATCTTCAATAAATCCTTATAAGCTGCCTCATTTACCTTTCTAATTTCCCCCATTTCCCTTTCCCATTGTTGTGGATGAGTTGCCTTTGCAACTCTCCACATCATTTCCTTCAAGTGCTTACCAGGATGTCTCTTCCTAAAATTGTTGTAAAGATGTCTGACACAAAATCTTTGATCCACACCAGGTAGAAGCTCTTCCATGGCAGGCAGCAAGCCCTACACAGTGTTTTGATACATAAGAGGACTAAATTGTGAATATTATAAGAGGACTAAATTGTGAAAATTATACCTTTTGTTGATCAGAAATAAATGTGAATTCTTTGCACACTTGTGGGCCACCTAAGTCATTCACCAATAGATCAAGGAACCAAGCCCATGAATCTTTGGTCTCTCCGTCAACAACTGCGAATGCTATTGGAAGCATTTGTTCATTGGGATCCCTTCCTACTGCTGCAAGTATTTGACCCCCAAAATATCCCTTTAGAAAGCAACCATCAAGGCCAATAATAGGTCTACATCTCAAGAAACTTTGCTTGCATCCATGTAGACCTATATACATTCTTTGAAAACTAGGTAGCAGTGGCCTATACACAATTTCATCTACATTGTCAGTAGGTTGTTGTTGTTCAGTAGGTTGTACATTCATTTTGATGGTGCTGTTTGGATTTGATCTTAAAAGTTCATGGGCATAATCATATAGTCTAGTATATTGGTCTTTGAATGAGCCATCAACCATATCAATAGCAGCCCTCCTTGCTCTAGATGCCTTCATTTTACTGACCCCAGCATTCCATTTTTCATGGGCTTTGTTACAAATATCAGTTAGCTTAATTTTTGGATTCTCTCTCACAGTATTCAATAATTTGTTTCCCAACCAAGCTGAATTCATCATTTTGACCCTATACACTAAGCTGCATGAATGTTTGTCTACCAACTTTCTTAGTTGCCAAGTATCTTCATCAGGTAATTTTGCACAATATGCCAACCACTCACACCCATCCTTACAACCAACTCTAACCCTTGTCTTATCATTCTTAATCCACCTAAGATCCCTACCATTGTGGATTGCATATGTTATTATAGCAGCTTTGAATTCCTCCCTAGTTGAGAAAAAAGAGCCCAATATCCACTTATAATCATCCATTCTTTTAGGCATAACAAAAGATGGATATTTTTCCTTCTCTGACTCTTCATCACTAGACATTTCTGAGTCTTCAGTTTCAATTTCTTCTGTGTTGTATTCCTCATCAGATAGCCCTCTGTCACACCTTCTTACTTTCACCAATCTTCTTTTACCAAGGTTCAAATCATCTTCATCAACAGTTTCTTCTCCTATTTCAACTCCATCATCTCCATCATTGAAAGTTTCAATCATAGTTTTTTTCTTAGGCCTCCCTCTTTTTTTCCCAGATTTAGACCTATTACGTTTACTTCTGGAACCTTTGTTGTTCTTTTGTGTGTTGTTTCCATCCCCACCACCCACTGTTGGGAGTTGTTCAAACCCATCATCTAGGTCAACTTCATCATCAGAGTCAGGTACTTTTCTAGTTCCAAACCTTACATTTAAAGCACTATCATCACTATTACTTCCTAAGTCAGCATCACCATCATTTTGGACCTCACCATCAGTTTGGGCCTCACCATCATTTTGGGCCTCAACATCATTTTGGGCCTCAACATTTTGGGCTTCAACTTCAGGTTGGACTTGGGGTAGATACTCAATCAGGGGTATATAATTTGCTTGTGACACGGGATGGATAAGGTACAGGTCAACGTTCCCATTTGACTTAGACAAATTTATCATTTCCATAGCCCCAACATCATCCACTAATTGTTTTTTTACCCCATTTGCTTCATAAAACATGCTAACTACTTCTAAATATCTCATGTCCTTACAAATGCCAAGTATTTCAAAGTAGGACCACTTATCAGCGTCACATTCCCAATTAGCCACTTCCCCTTCATATTTAGACATCTGTGGGTCCACAAATTGACCACAGTGATGAACATCAACCAGAAAACTATCCATTATAACCTGTTCAACCAAAAAATAACCCCACAACCTTCAGTTTTTTAATAGGAACACAGACAAAACTCTAAACCCCACCATTCAGTTAAAGGGACCACAAACACAGACAAACATGGTAAAGGGACCACATACCAAAAGTGACCTAGATGCAAACAAATAACAACCAAAACCCTAAACCCCACCACTGAAAACATGCGATTTATTAAATAACCTAATCAGACAAACCCTAATAAAGAAAGTCTTTTACTACAACAACCAAGAAAAATCAACCATACAAAACATTAAACTCACCTTTTCAGAATCGCAATCACAATCTCCCAGAAAATGATTTGTTCTTCTTCTTCTTCTCTGTTCGCGTTTCTTCTTCTTCTTCTACTCTCGCTTCTGTTCGCGTTTCTTCTTCTTCTTCTACTCTCGCTTCACGTTTCTTCGCAATCGAAATCGCACTTGACGTTTCTTCGCAATCGCAAGCTTCACGTTTCTTCTTCTTCTCCCTTCACGTTTCTTCTTCTTCTCCCTTCACGTTTCTTCTTCTACCCCATTTCTCTGTATCAAGAATTGATTTTTGTGAAACAAGAGTTAAAGTATGAATTTGTTACCGTAAAATATTTTGTAGTCCACGTAGATTTGGATTTTTGACACGTAGGTTTGTTAAATAACACGTAGGATAGGAGTTTGCCACGTAGGTAAGAGAGGAGCATTTGATCAATTTTTGGAACGGAGACTAACAGTTTAGGCTAACTTTGCTTAAAATGTGCAAGATAAAGGACCTATGTGGGAAAAAAAAAGATAAAGGACTAATTCGTTACTTTAAATAAAGATAAGGGACCCCGGGAGTACTTTTGCCTATTTTTTAATAACGAATTTATCTATAGTGGGGGTAAATCCGTTATGAATTTTTCCTTAAACGGATTTTTTTCCCATAACGGATTTATCTTTTATT
Organism: Astragalus membranaceus; assembly: GCA_039519185.1. NCBI lineage: Eukaryota > Viridiplantae > Streptophyta > Magnoliopsida > Fabales > Fabaceae > Astragalus > Astragalus membranaceus. The sequence continues at coordinate 224,467,239 of CM076846.1, read as the reverse complement.
TAGATAAATCTGTTAGTTATAATACGGAGGGTCATTCTACAAATATCAAATTATGTGGGGGTATAGGGGAGGGTACAAAAAAAACCCTAGAATATTGGAGTTAAAATATGATTTTTGGTCTTTAACTTCAACTTTATTAAAAAAAATAATGTGCTAATGAGAAGTATATGTCTTCCATGTAGCATGTATCAACACTCTGTTAAATGTCCTAGGAAGGTACCTCAGTTGGCGAGCTAAGGAACATGAAGGAGTTGCAAAGTTGCAAGAAGGAGGTCTAGGGTTCAAACCCCGAAAACTAACATTCCCCCACCCCACTAACATTTGCTTATAAAAAAAACTTTTAAATGATGGGAACATGTGATATTGATAGGACACGTCCGCACTACTATTATGTGGTGCTGACATGCCATTTCACAACATCTAATGGATGACTACCACGTGTCCACCTGATATAAACAAAAAATAATTCAAAAATTATTTACTACAAAAAGCAAATAAAGTAATGCATTATAGGAATTCAAACAAAAAAACAAGATAAAACTTTATTTTAAATTTTCAACCTCAACCATTGAATTCGCAAGTTTATCACCACTCTAAATAATGAAATTTGTGTTTGTCTTCTCTTTTTCTTGTAAAGTTTTATCTAGTAGATACACTTGCCTCCCTCATAGTTCATTGACATTAAATGGCTAGAGCAGTTTATAAAGTCAAAAAAAGTTATGTGGATCATAGTTCACCGACAACAAAATTCACACAAAACATATTCAATCCACTGAGTGAAAAGGCAAAACAATTACTACTAAAGTCGGGGATGAATGTATGTATTCAGCACATGTATTCCATGGTTTGAGAAGAGAAAAAGAATACTCTGCTCTAGCCCATTTATTAACAATGAACCATGAGACAGGTATAATATCTTAAGGCAGTAAGATTAAACGGTAGTGACTTCGGTCTAATATCTCATCAGTGTGCTTCCGCGAACAACAACAACAACAACAATAGGTATCCACAGGCAAGAATGAACTAGTCTGCAAATGATAGGCAATTCACCCAGTGATCGACAGACAGTTCTTTCCTAGGATTGTGGCTGCATCAGCAATCTAAGAAACTTCAAAGTAATACACAACTAATCTAGTGATTGTTTGGGCATGCGGTCACGTTCATGTCAAAGAAAACGCAGTGGAAATCATGTCAAGAACCACGTTTACGCAGAAGCTTCGCTTTTTAGCTCCTCAAAATTCACAGCAGTGAGCTCTCTGGACATACGTTTAATGTCACAGCGCAGATCCAAACATACTATTAATATCATATGAATATTATGAGGCCGAACTTTTAAGATAAATAAATTAGTGAAAGATTACTCATACATAAGAACATTGGCAATCAAGTTAGCCACCATACAATGACATGTAACCAAACCGAAATTAGAAAGAATTGAACAGTGAGTAAAGATGGCTAATTTGAATTTCAAATATGAAAAAGGGAAAGAAAAACAAAAGAACTATGTCGTACATAATACAGGTACAAAAATTCCTTCAACTACATCAACCCTTGTCTAAGAAATTGTAAATTATCGTTCAGATATCTGTAAATAAACCATCTGAGTATATCCATTAAATACAGAATTGTCAAGTTTGCCCAAACCAAGCCTCTGGAACAAACCATATCGCCCATCTTCAACAATAGGATTGGATGTACGAGCAGGATCATACCTGGTTTGATGAGTGAGGGAAGGACCAGCAACTGGAGGAAGTTCCCAGTACACATCAAGAATAGATTCTATAAACCGGCTATTCTGGAAATGCTGTGCGTAAGATATTGGCTTATTACTGTGATTGAAGTTGTCACGCATGTAGCCTCTAACTCCCCACCATGCTTCCCCCGGCCCACATAGTTCTTCGATATCAACTGCTTTCTCCCAGAATTGCTTCCTTCTTGACCTGATCCTAGCTTCATCACTGTCTTTAAAGCAACTGTGTCCCCCACCTTAGATCAACAAAAGAACGAAATAAAAGTCAATATGAAGATTATCAACAGTTGCATGCAACCATACAGATATTTTCCAACAAATGGAAGCTGGACTATATGGCAACTTTGACTATATCTTTGCAACCAAAATCACAAGTGAGAAAGTTTTATGGTATTACACATTTTCTAGAGCAGAACTCATGCATGGTTCTACATTTTCTGCTGCTTTCCTGAATTTTCTCTATAATTTATTTTTATTTTTAAAAATTGAGGAAGGGGGAAATTTTATTAATCAAAATGGCCATTTTATAACTGTCCCCGAAGGGATTCGAACTCAGTACCTTGAGGATATAAGGCTAGCTCTTACCACTGAGCTAGTACCTCAAGTGTGAATTTTCTCTATAATCAATCCCACAATTTGTCTAATATAACATCTCAGTCCCACCCCTCATATCAAATACTTAATCAGTCTGGCCAAAGCCCATGAAGAAACCGATAATTGAAACATATCACGCTTGTATAACTATGTCAAGAGGAAATGCAACGCTGATGAATGTCTACAACACCATATTTGTATCAATTACTGACTGGAACAAAGAAAATTCGATAGCAACGTGAGAGTTCACACACCTCTTATATAGAATTGATCACATATCTGCCTCAATGAATAATGATCACCAGTTCCAGTGTCATAGTTATCCTCAAAAACAAGGTGCCGGAACCCAGCTTTCAAAGCTTGCTCGATTCTGCTCATTATGACACACAAAATAATCAATGAAAATAAGCAAAAGAAATTTCAACATAAGTACTGAACTGTTAAATAATGCATATCATAATCTCAAAAAAATAATGCATATCAAAAAACTTGTTATATACCTTTTTAATTCATTCTGATGGTCATCAAAAAATATAAGAACCCGACTGAGGTCTGATATCCTATGTTCACTCATCACTTTTGCCCAGTCAACACTTCCAAAATCCACAAAGTCCTTTCCAGTATAATATGTGCAGTTACCGTCAACATAGGCAGGTCCCTTTTTTAGATACTTTTCCGGATGCCTAGGTGAAAGAGAAATAATATGAGTGTCAGGCATAGCCTGCCGCAAAACCCAAGTTGAATGTCCCTTGAAAGCACCACTTTCGATCATCAAATCCGGCTTCAGCCACCGAGCCATAAACCAAAGCCCAAAGCTGTGGTCTAAACCCATCCCATACATATTGTTTTTGATTGGCCGTGTTTCGTATATAGGAATAAACTCTTCCAGCCCCTTAAGCAGATCTTTCGATGTCCATTCTACAGTTTTACCATGTTTCGATCTGCCTTTACCAAGGATAAGATTATAAGTATCCAACATTTCAATATCAGAAACCAAGAGTTTGAAAAGCAACAGAAAATGATATTGCTAATCCACTCTACCACTTAGCATTATTAACATTAAACCTCCGCAGCATTATCAACTTATTCTCTCCAATTCACCCCAGGCAAGCAAGTGCAACAACGAACTTCACCGTTTGAAGGGAATGGTATGGGATTAATAATTAATAATAAGGAATTAAAAAAGCCACTGAAAAATCAACAATTTTACTCCCAATCACAAAACACTTCATCAATCTAACAGTAATACCCCCCAAATTGCTCTCTTTGAGAAGTTGATTTTTTTTATTTTTTTTTTATTTTTAATATATACATTCCTGGTTTCCATCAGCATTCAATGAACCCCAGAACAGCCAACAAATAGTGCAAAAAAAGAAGGAAATTTGGTTCCATTAAGGATCATGATCCAAAAATAATAAGTTGAACTTTTTATATAAAAAAACATTCTTTCTCGATTATTTAACGTTCAGATCGACCAGCATTTCATTTTGATCTTCGCGAAATAAGAAATTCTCGACTCCTAAGCTAACATTCTGTTTAATTTTTTCCGTCGATCCAAACAAAACCTAAAAAACCTAACAAAATAGGATCAGATCAGCGAAAAGAGACTTACACCAGGGCACGCCGAGGGTTCCGAAATCCGAGTCAAGGCCATCGAGGCCAAAGAATCCAGCGCGAGAAACGGGATGGTAAAAGGAGGAGGAAGAGATGCAGACGAAGCTACGAGAGGTGTAGAGGAAGGAGGAAGCCAACAAGAGGAGCAATGCGATGGCGATACACGGCAGATACTGGCCACAAAAACTGACCGTTCGGGAAAAGTAGTTGGAAGCCCTATTGGTGAAGCGAAAGAGGATGTTCTGTTGTTTCTTCGTCTTAGAATCGTCGCCGTTGAGAGCTTCGTCACCGTCTCCGTCGACGTCGCCGTGAGAGTTGACACGACGGGAGGAAAGTGCCCGCTCCAACATGGGGGTGGTGGCGGGGAGATTAGGATGGCGCTGCGTTGGGGTTGTGCTCTGTGGCTGTGTCTGTGTGTGTGGGTTTGTAAGTGACAGCTTTGGAGATGATGATGACATTCTTATTTATTGCTATTCTTTTCTTTCTTCTCCTTCCTTCCTTCGCTCTTTATTTAAACAAAAGTATTTATAGTTCCTCTTCAATTCATATCTAAAATTAGGGGAAATTGATGTGATTTCTCTGAATTTTTAGCCACTTAAAAGAGTTTAATTAGTATACAGATGTTTTGTAAAATTTATTACAATATCCACCGATCACATTACATGGTAGAAATGATACATCAGATGGTTACTAATTAAGTAACTTCTTTTTAATGATGTGTCACAATATGATTTGTAGATAATGTATAACATATATACACATATTGTGTATATAAATTAAACTCCACGTAAAATGCTTAAAGTGGAAAGATCGAGGGTCGGTTTCTTAGGAATTATATAAAATAAATTAAAAAAATAGTTTCTACATTTAGTTATTTAGATATTAATTTTTGAGTTTAATTTACATACATATACGGTGGAGATTCTTTGGTATCAAAAGTCTAGAGAAAAATGGGTCAAGCCTTTCATGCTCAAACCCTAATCTGTAGGAAGCGTAGTAAAATTCATGGCATAAATCTCCTTTATGGTAACTAGTGCAATGATGATGGCACCCTTCAGCAGGAAGCACACAAATACTTCAGACAGTTTTTTGTAGTATGGATAACCACGGCTTTGGCAACTCCATTGCCTCAAAAACGTGCTTCTACCTAAGTTAAACAGGCAGTCATTGCTCTCACTCAACCGGTCACGAAGGAGGAGGTGTCAATTGTGCTTCATAACATGCATCCTTATAAATACCCTGGCCTAAATGAATTTCAAGGTATATTCTTTAACAATATTGGCCAATTATTGGAAATGATATTAGTAACTTGGTTATTGATGCTTTTGCCACTAGTAACTTTGATCATGGCATTGTCGAAACGCTTATTTGTCTGATCCCTAAGGTGGATGACCCTAGGACCTTCAAAGAGTTTACGCCCATTAGCTTGTGCAACACAGTATACAAACACATTACCAAGGTCTTTGTTACTAGGCTAAGACCCTTTTTGGAGCTTATCACTAGTCCTTTTCAGAATAACTTTCTGCCCGGGCATGGTACTAGTGACAATGTTATTATTCTCCGGGAGGTTCTTCATTCGATGAGAAAATCAAAGAAGAAAAAAGGTGATGTTCCTTATAAGATCGATTTGGAAAAAGTCCATGACCACGTAAAATGAGAGTTCTTAAAATTTTGTTTGGAGGATTTTGGCTTTCCTGATAGTACTGTCAAATTGATTATGTATTGTGTTTCTTGCTCTACCTTGTCCCTTATTTGAAATGGTAAAAGGTTATCTTTGTTCGCCCCGAATAGAGGCCTTAGGCATGGTGATCATCCATCTTTGCACCTCTTTGTCATCTGTATGGAGAAATTGTCCCATATAATTATGTCAGTTGTGGAAGATGGGAATTGGAAGCCGTTGAAGTTCTCTAGGAATGGGCATTCTTTATCTCACCTGTTCTTTGGAGATGATTTGTTGTTATTTTCCAAAGTCACCGCCTCTCAGACCAAGTTGGTTACGAACACCTTTAAGAATTTTGCTCAAGCTTCAGGTCTCTGTGTGAACTTTTCTAAGTCTAGAGCCTTTTTCTCTAACTCGGTTCCCCGGAGCAAAAAAGAGAAAATTAGCGCTATCACAAGGATCAGAGGGATGACTTCTTTTGATAAATACATTGGCTTTCCTATGCTTCAAGGGAGAGTCACGACGGCTGATTTTGAGTTTATTGTGGAAAAAATCTAGAATAGATTGGCTTCTTGGAAAAACAAATTGCTGAATAAAGCCGGCAGACTTACCCTGGCCAAATCGTTCCTCAACTCCATCCTGGTGTACTACATGCAGGTTTCTTGCCTTCCTCAATCTATTTGTGATCATATTGATAAACTGACGAGAAATTTTATTTGAAAAAACACTCCAGTGAATGGCATCAATCTAGTAGAGTGGGGTATTATTATTATGCCCCGGTCCAAGGGCAGCTTGAGAGTTAGAATCGCAAGACAAGCCAACACTGCAATAATGGGAAAGCTTATTTGGGATTTTCATGCTCAAAATAATAAGTTTAGGGCTAACTTGTTAACTCAAAAATATCTAGGTGAAGTCCCTATTTTGCAGGTACAGAAGAAGAACGGGTCTGACATATGGGACTCAATTATGAAGGCAAGGAACCTTCTCCAGGATGGATACGATTTCAGGATGGGGAATGGCCAGTCTTCTCTTTGGTACTATGCTTGGACTGACCTTGGGCCGCTTACTAAGCTAGTCCCCTACATGGATATTCACGATACTCAGATGTGCATAGTCGACGTTATACAGAATGGTACCTGGAGGTTAAATGGCCTCTACACTCAACTTCCTCAACCTATCTTGGACCGTATCAGAACTCTCCCTACCTACATTAACAATGTTGTTTCAGATGCCTTTTGGAAGAGCAAGTTGGATGGCCGCTACACAACCAAAGGAGGATACCATTGTCTCCTTTCTAGGACTATGAGCAATGTGAATGCCTCTACAGATACCTCGTGGAACTAGATCTATTCTCTCCCTCGTCCTGAGAAAATCAATTTGTTTAAATAGACTGCTTGTCACAAGTCAATCCCCGCTGTAGTTATGCTTCATCACAGAGGTATGAAGGACTTGCCTCTTTACCAAAAATATGGAGATAATGCCGAGACAATTTTACACTGTCTTAGGGACTGTACTTATGCCAGGAACATGTGGAAGTCTCTTGGTTTTCAATCAACCTCCTTCCTTACGGAAAACACTCAGGTAGATTGGTTTACTGCTGGGGTAGAAGGCCCCAATCCTCACACCTTCCTAACTGGCTTATGGTGGTTTTGGAGAGCTAGAAACACAAATTGTATTGCCAATGAGAATATTCCTCCTTTTCAGTTGAGAATCACTACTTACAATTATGCTTCCCTTATCTGTGATAGTTTCACGAACTTCTCTCAGATGCAGAACGCGACTAGAGTGGTCTATTGGCACCCATCGAAGGATAAGGAGATTATCCTAAATGTGGATGGTGGCAGTATTTGGAACCCGGGAGCAGCTGGTTTTGGGGGCCTCTTCCAGACCAGACGCGGTGATTGGATTCACGGCTTTGGCAGAACTATATGGCATTGCTGATAATCTGCTTGCGGAGCTTATGGCGTTGTACCATGGTCTTAATCTCCCTTGAAGCAAGGAGTATCGTGATCTTACTTGTTATTTCGATTCAAAGAATCTATAAATTTAAATCCAGGGGTAGTATGACGTCATCATTGATGTGGGCCCTTCCACCAATGTTGGCGCCAATTCTTCCCCCTCCCTCCAATTTGGCGCCATTTCTCCCGCCCCCACCCCCACCCCTACCCCTACCTCTCCTCTTTTTGTTTCTTCATATTTTCATTTTTAAGAGTACATTAAAATTTAGGAAAAAAATTAGATCTATAAATAAGTGAAGTTTGTTACTTGATAATTGGATTGGTAAAAAATGAAAATTAATTTCATGATAAATTATGTAAAGTGTGATGCTAGCCATTGTGTTTTAAGGTGCTTTAGAGTCTGAAAAAATTAGTTGTTCAAATACACAAAGTTTGTTCCTCAATAACTGATTTGTTGAAAGTAAATAGTAATTTTGTAATAATATGCGTAAAGTGTAATGCAAAACAGTGTGTTTTGGGGTACTTAAGCCGCCAGGAAAAAAAATAACTGTTCAAATACGCAGAGTTTGTTCCTCAGTAACCTGTTTGGTGAAAAAAGTTCATAACATAGTTATAAAGTGTGATGCTAAGCAAGGTGTTTTGAAGTCGCTAGGGTTAGGTTTAGGGTATGAGAGACAAAAAAGGAAACACATGGGAGGGAGGTGGAAGGGGGTGTACGGCGGAGGGGGGACCTATGGTGAGGGCGGCGGTGGAGTAGGGAGGAACAGAGGGAGTTTCGGCGTGGATGAGCGCGACAGATGGCGCCCATTAAATGAGGGAGAAGGGAGGTTTGGAAGTGCAAGAGGGCGAGGGAGAAACATTGGGGAGGGAGGAGGCATGGGGGTGCGCGAGGATGGGGGAAACACCTGGGTGGGGGAGGTGATTGGCGGAGGAAGAAAGAAGGGTGCTGTGAGCGTGGGGGGAAAGGGCGAGGGAGATGGGGGGATGGGAGCGCAAGTGGGCGAGGGAGAAAGAGTGGGGAGGGAGGCGGTACGACAGTGAGCGTGGAAGGGAGAAACAAGGGGGAGGGCGGCGGTGGCGACAGCAAGGAGGGGGAAGGATGGCAAACGGTGACAAGAAAGAAGAACCGAACAACCACTCACCAAGGAAGAATGGATATCGCATGCAAGAATTGGAACGGAAGCCATGAAGGGACTTGCTCCTTCTTCTTCTCACAAATTCCGGACTCGCATGGAGCAAAGGACATGCTCAAGGCATTCTCCTACTATGGCGACGTGGTGGAAGTTGTTATCCCACTCAAGAGAAATAGAAGTGGTCTTAGGTTCGGGTTTGCAAGATTCCGCAACGTCAATGATCCTAGATGGTTTGCGGTGAAAGTTGATAACATCATCATCGGTACCAAGAAGATCTTCGTCAATGTTCCAAGATTTCAAAGAACGGTGCAAGATTTCAAAGAACCGGCAAGAAGGGAAGCCGATCAACGAACTAGAAAGGTGTGGAAGGTAGTGGAGAAAACACAAGCCGAAGGGAGGAAGGGAAACAATGAGAAACGCAACATGGAGGAGCGAAGCACAACATGGGGAAGAAGCAACAAGCCAAAGGGGATGCGAAAGGAATGGCAAGATGAGAAAATTGTTTACTTCAGAAAAAAGAATCTCTATGATCTCTGCTATGAAGTGCCGGAGGATGAGATGAATCGGTTCAAGAAGATGTACGTAGGGGAGGTGAAGAATGCGGGGAGTTAACATATGGTGCAAGAATGGTTTAATATGCAAGGGGTATTCTCCATCAAATGCACCCCACTTGGGGCAAACCTTGTCCTCTTAGAATAAAATGAAGAGGGTATGATACCGGCGATCATTTCGGATGCGAGTGATTGGTTGCTTGAGAGGTTCAGCGCTATAAGGAAGTGGAGCCCTTCGGAGACGGACCAAGAGAGGGTCGTATGGGTGCGATGTCATGGGATTCCGGCGCACGCTTGGATACCGAATTTTTTGAGGCTCTGGCTGGTAGATGTGGTGTGTATCTTGGTGTTGATGAAAACACGAGAAAGAAAGACGCAATGGATGTGGCGAGAATTATGGTTCAAACGAAACATTATGATGTATTCAACATGGTGGTTCATGCACAAATCAACGGATCTTTATTCCACATTAAGGTCTTTGAGGAGTGGTGTGGCCCTATGCATTGGAATGACTTAACTCAACCAATCTTGAAGAATAATGAGGAAGTTACCTCAGAATCGGATGATAATAATGAAGGTGACGACGACGGTCCTCCACTGTTTTCGGAGGATGAGTTTGTGCCGGAGTCAGAAGAGGAAGAGGAGCAGGGTAGGCAAAGCGATGCAGACAATTTCACCATTGTTGAGGGTACCGTGTTGGGAAGTGCTCATCCTGGGGGGATGTGGAGAAGGCAACCATGGAAAATAATAGGCTTGATGAAGGCTCAATCAGTGGACCGGCGCATGGGGGAGGTATGTCTTATGGGATCAATCAAAAATCAAGGCTGATGGGTTTTGAAGATATGGGGGTACCAAAGGTAGATGGGAAAAGTTGTGAGGTAGTGGAGGAATGGTTGGATGAACGGGGACCGAAGAATGGGGGAATCTTAATTGAAACTACATCATGCCCATTGGAGCGTGGGCCTAGTGCAGTTAATAAAGAAAAAGGGTTTTGGAATGTCACGATACCGGAAACACAAAAGCAATCAAGGGAAAGAGTAGGAAGAGGGGGAAAAACAACAAAGAAGGGAAGAAGAGCAAACAAGATGGTGGTAGGATGGGTGTCATAATTGGGATTGTTAAAGAAGATGATAGAAAGTTGATCTCGTCTTTTAGCCTGTCGAAGTCATTTTCCTCTGAAAACGCCGGGAGTGTGGTGCGCAACATCCCTGGGGCCCACCTCTCAATATCTACGAATGAGGGCTTGGCGGAGGCATCGATTGGAACAAGGTCAATAAGGGACACGGAAATCCGAAATGGGAACGAAAGGAATTTGGGCGAATATGAGATTCAGTTGGCGTCGAAGATATGGTGCATCGCAAAAGAGGCTTTAGGGGTAACAGGTGGGGATTTTGACAATGAATATAGAAACAAGATATTGGCTTTGGAGCATCGTGACCAGGGTGCGATATCAAAGGAGGGGAAAAACAACTCTTCTCAATGATTTTATGGACATTAAACATGCGAGGGTGGGGAGGTGCTGCCAAACGACGACACCTCAAGAAACTTATTACTGCAGGTGATTTTGACTGTTGTATGCTCCAAGAGACAAAATGCAAAAGCTTAACAAGAAGAATGATAGGAAGTATTTGGCCCAATCCTAACTTTGAATGGGTTAGTAAGGACGCTAATGGGCAATCAGGGGGACTTCTATGTGTATGGAAGGAAGGATGTATGGATGTACAATTTTCTTTCACCGTAGAGCACTTTGTGGGAGTGGGAGCATTGTCAGAGGGCAGAATATGTTACTTAGTGAATGTGTATTCAGAATGCAATATGGCAGGAAAACGTCGCTTATGGGATAGCTTAACGAAGTTGAAAGGGGAGTTTGTTGAGGGTGATTGGTGTATAGCAGGAGATTTTAATGCAATTATGTCACAAGAGGAAAGATCTGGGGGCTCAGCTAGTTTTAGCGCTACAGAGATGAGGGAATTTTCGGCTTTCATGGAGGATATGGGTTTGATTGACGTGTCAGCCCTTCGCAAGAAATTTACTTATTTTGGCTCAAATGGGAGAGCTAGCCGTATTGACAGAATATTGGTGTCCGGTGGATTGGTGGCAAGATAGAACATTTCTGCACAGTGGGTTGGAGCTCGAGACATCTCCAACCATTGCCCGGTATGGTTGTTGAGCTCTTCATCGAACTGGGGACCGAAGCCTTTTAGATTCAATAACTGTTGGATGGAGCATACAGATTTCGTGCAGTTTGTGAAGGAGGTCTAGGACTCATGTGTAGTGAGGGGGAGAGGCGACTATGTTGTTAAAGAAAAACTCAAATGGTTGAGAGATAAATTGAGAGGATGGAATCGTGCAAGATCTGAACGAATTGGAAGAAGCGGCTACTCGGGGTGGGCTCTCTAATGAAACACAAAGGAAAGCTCTTAGTACCCAATTCTGGAATGAACTTCATGCCAAGGAAAGCCTTTTGGCCCAAAATTCAAGGGTAAGGTGGTTGGCTGAAGGGGACGCTAACAGTAGATTCTTCTATTCTTGTGTAAGGGGGAACCGGCAAAGAACACAAATCCTGAAATTGAAGGTGAATGAGGAATGGGTGGATGATGTGGATGGTATAAAGCTAGCGGTAAAGGAACATTTTGAGAAGAGCTACAAAGAAGAATCATTTGCAAGACCGAAACTGGATGGTATCTCTTTTAAACAAATAACAAGGGAGGATAATGATTTTCTCACAGCACTTATAACCATTGATGAAGTCAAAGAGATTGTGTGGGAATGCGACGGCAACAAATGCCCGGGGCCGGATGGTTTCAATCTCAATTTCTTCAAGATTTGCTGGGAAATTGTGAATCCGGAGGTTATGAAGTTTATTGATGAGTTCCAGAGGAAGGCGAAACTACCAAAAGCAATAAGTGCTTCGTTTTTTACACTTATTCCGAAAGTTAAACCCACAGGGGCTGACGGAGTATATGCCCATACCACTTACTGGTAGCTTGTACAAGATTTTGGCAAAGGTGTTGGCGGGAAGGATGAAAAAGGTGATGAAGGCTGTGATTTCGGATTGCCAGAATGCCTTTTTAGCGGGACGCAACATTTTGGACGGTGTGGTAGTGGTGAACGAAATCCTTGATATGGCAAAATGGAATAAAGCGGGCTGTGTGGTGTTGAAGGATGATTTCGCGAAAGCATACGATTCTGTTAATTGGACGTATCTTGACTATATGCTGGGGAGACTGGGGTTCAATGAGAGGTGGAGGAGATGGATGAAGGTATGTGTCTCGTCTAACTCTATTGCGGTCTTAGTGAATGATTGTCCATCGGGAGAGTTTGTGGCCCAAAAAGGTTTAAAGCAAGATGACCCTTTATCTCCTTTTTTGTTTCTTGTGGCGGCGGAAGGTTTGGCGGGTTTAGTTCGCAAGGGTGAAGAATCTAATTGCCTAAAAGGTTTCCAGGTAAGTGAACAACTCTCGGTTTCATTATTACAGTTTGCGGATGACACAATCTTTTTTTGTGATGAAAAAGACAAGAGTATTTGGAGCATCAAATCAATATTGAGAAGCTTTGAGTTGGTTTCGGGCCCGAAAGTAAATTTTGCAAAGAGTAATGTCATTGGCATCAACATTGAAAGAAGAGTGTTAGATGACATCTCACATTTTCTTGCATGCAAGGTGGGATCGGTTCCTTTCAAATTTTTGGGTGTATCGGTTGGCGCTAACCCGAGAAGGGTGGCCACATGGCAACCTATAATCAAAGCTATCAAGGCTAGACTGACTAGTTGGAAAAGCCGGCAACTATCTATTGGTGGTAGAGTTACACTTATAAACTCGGTCCTATCATCACTGCAATTATATCTCTTCTCATTCTACAAGGCACCAAAGAAGGTAATTGATGAAATTGTAAGGCTCCAAAGAAGGTTCTTATGGGGAGGCGATGAAGATCACAAGAAGGTTGCTTGGGTTAGTTGGGAATTGATTTGTCTACCCAAGGAGAGGGGAGGACTTGGTATTAAAAATCTAGAAGCCTCCAATTTGGCCCTTCTAGCAAAGTGGAAGTGGAGATATCTAGTAGATGACGAGGGCTCTTTGTGGAAGAAAATTCTGGTGCACAGGTATGGTACTATAAGTGGTTGGAACGGTGAAGTGGGAAACATGAATAGGTGGAGAGGTACTTCATTATGGTGGCGGGACTTGAAAATTATGGGGAACGGTAACGACATTGGTGGGGACTGGTTTATGGAGTTGAGTAGGAAGAAGTTAGGAGGAGGAACAACGATATGTTTTTGGACGGATGTGTGGCTGGGTAGGGATTCTTCGCTAAACTCTTCCCTGCCATCTTACATCGAGCTGGTAACATAAATGCGAAGGTTGCTGACATGGGGGAATGGAGATCGTCAGGGTGGGTGTGGAGGGCGCTACCGGAGGAAACATTGCTGATAGAGGAAGTGCAACAGGCTGAGAAACTCGCAACCATTCTGCAGGGGGTGGAACCGGAAAGAAATAACGGCGACAGATGGATATGGCTGCGTGACGCAGCTGCTGGTTTTTCGGTGAAAAGTTGCTATGACTGGCTGGTTTCTTCTTTTGCAGGTATCCGAGAACTGTTGGAGGACCGTAAGATGAAGGCATGCACAAGATTGTGGAAAAATGACGCCCCATCAAATATTCTAATTTTTTCATGGAGATTATTGCTAAACAGGTTGGCCACTCGGGATGCGTTAACAAGAAAGGGTATCCTGACGTCGGCCCATGATCGGTGTTGTGTCCTATGTTTCAAGGAAAATGAATCAGCAGCTCATGTATTTTTTGAGTGTGATGTTACTAAATAAGTGTGGAGACTTGTGAGTCAATGGATGGGGGTCCCCAGGGCTGAGACCATGGATGCAGGGCCGGCCATTCTCACGTACACCCTGTGCTGTAGCACAGGGCCCCGCCCCAAAAACAAATTTTTAGGGCCCCCAAAATATCCATCCTACCCCAGCCCAAATCCAATCCAGCGAGTTGTTCAAAAAATAAAAAATCCAATCCAGCGTTAATCTGCTTCAACGTTCTTCTGTTGCGTGCGTGATTTCCGAAATTCCTTCTGCTGCGTGCGTGATTTCTTCTGCGGAAATTGCGAAAAATTAAAAGATACGTTCTCTCTTATTTCCGAAATTCTCTCTGATTTCCGCTTTCTTATCCTTCACTCTGTAATGCGTTAATTGATTTGTGACAATCTTTGAAAACCCTATTTACATAAATCAAAATTAATTTTCCGTAAGACTGTAAGAGTTTGAATTGATTTGAGACACTAATTTGTTCAATTGTTCTGTTCGTGTTTAGCTTTCGTACGCCACTACTTTCGCCGCCATCACTCAACTGAGTACCGACCACCACTGTTGCAGGTACATATTCGACTTCTTTCTTCTTTTTTCTGATAGTTTTGTGTAATCATGTAATTCCCCCACAATAGTGTATTAGAAATTCTGCAGACAACAGATACAAGGGGTTATGTAATTGTGCAATTGCAATTTTGCTAAAAGATAAAGATTTAATTCCATGTCAACCAGAACAGAACAATGAATCATATTGTTATCTCATTATCATAATTCTGATTTCTGAAACACTAATTGGTTTCGTTTTTTCTGAAATTCTAATTTAAGTTTTAGGTTTTCAACACTTGGAGATTGATTTTGTAATTGGAGAGTCGTGAAGAATTGCTGCCGATCGATTGTCGTTGCCGAACTCATCAGGACCTGCAGTTTGCTGACTGCTGCTATTGAGGTTAGCTCGTGTGTCAGAGTTCGACTCTAATTTATGTTCTGCGTTGGTTTGTGTTACTGCTTAATTAAACTTCCTGATTTAATTGCATAAGTTGTTGTGAAACAATTTGTTGTATGTGCTTGTTGCTGCTATGAAACAATTTAATTGCATAAACTCCTATGAACGGCAGTCCTATTTCATAGGCTTTTCTGTCTGGATCCATGGCTATAATCTATAATAAGTAGACAATTAAAGGAGTTAATAACATGGGGTATGAAACAGAAATATGGGGTATGAAACTATTTATCGTATGGGGTATAATAACATGGGGTATGAAACAGAAGGAGGGCTGATGCTGGTTTGTTTTATTTGGAGCCTAGTTTTATATGGGCTGATGCTGATTCTCTTGTTTCTAGATTGGGCTGATACAGAAATATGGGGTATGAAACTATTTATCGTATGTGCTGGCTGCTGCTATCAGTGCTATGAAACAATTTAATTCCATAAGCTTTTAATTGAGTTATTTAGCTTAATAGTGCACTAGATAAGGTTAGTTTTAATTTGTTTTAGACTTTATTCGTAAATTTAGTTGCTTCAAATTTGCGGTGAAGTAAAGTTTTTGACCTGCTTTATGTAGGGATTATCTTTCTAGTATGCCTCCTAAGGTACCTCCTAAGATTAGAAAGTATAAATCTGGATATGAGAAGCGTCAGAAAAAGAAAAAAGTTGAAGAGTTAACTCAATCTCAAGCAGGGGCTCTTGATAAATTTTTAATAAAAGAACAACAAATTCCCATTGAAATTCAGAATGTTGAAGTTGAAATTCCTGTTAATTTGAATGTTGATGTTGATATTGAAACTCAAAATGTTGATACTGGAAATGGTGAAGATGATACTATGGAGGATAATTTGAATGTTGTTGATGAAACTCAAAATGTGGATGCTGCAAATGTTGAAGATGACATTGTAGAGCAAGCAAACCCATTTGAACATTCAATTGATATATTTGATCCAACAACATGGAATGCTCTTGATTCCAAAATGATTGATTTATTAGTTGAGAAAGGTCCTAAAAGAGATATTTCCATTGTGAAAGGTCCTAAAGATAAATTTTCCAGACGCTTTACTGCTAACTTGTATACTAGAGTTTTATCAAATAGAGAGGAGTGCGATAGAGATTGGCTTGTTTATTGGAAAGACCTTGACAGAGTATTTTGTTTTTGTTGTAAAGTTTTTCAAAGGGGGCATGGTAAAGGACAATTAGCAACTGAGGGTTATAGTGATTGGGCACATATTGGTGAAAGACTTAAGGAGCATGAGACGGGCATGGAACATGTTAAGAATTATACTACTTGGTATGAGTTGCGTCGAAGACTGCAAAAAAATCAAACTATTGATACAACGTCTCAGAGACTAATTAAAAAAGAAAAGGATCACTGGAGAAATGTTTTAAAAAGGATTATTTCAATAGTGAAATACCTTGGTAAACATAATTTAGTCTTTCGTGGTTCTAATGAGAGATTGTACCAAGATAACAATGGAAATTTTTTGGGCTTAGTTGAAATGTTGGCAGAATTTGATCCAATTGTCCAAGAACATGTTAGACGTATTACAAATGAGGATGTTCACTTTCATTATCTTGGGCATAAGATCCAAAACGAGTTAATACTTTTGCTTGCTTCTGCAATAAAAACTGAAATCAATAGAAAAATCAAAGAAGCGAAGTATTTCTCAGTGATACTTGATTGTACTCCTGATGTTAGTCATCAAGAGCAAATGTCTTTGATAATAAGATATGTGGATGTTTCTTCAAATTCAGTTAGTATTGAGGAATCATTTTTAGGATTTTTGAATGTGAATGATACAACTGGCCAAGGGCTTTTTGATGTTCTACAAGATGAATTGAAAAATCTTGATCTTGATCTATTTGATGTACGAGGACAAGGTTATGATAATGGGTCAAATATGAAAGGAAAACATCAAGGTGTACAAAAGAAATTTTTAGACATAAATCCGAGAGCTTTTTATACTCCTTGTGGTTGTCATAGTCTTAATTTGGCATTGTGTGATATGGCTAACTCTTGTGGTAAAGCTCAAGATTTTTTTGGAGTTGTTCAACGTATTTATACAATTTTTGCCAATTCTACTAAGAGATGGAAAATTTTGAAAGATAATGTAAAAGGGTTGACTCCAAAATCTTTGTCATCCACTCGTTGGGAGAGTCGTGTAAATAGTGTCAAAGCTATAAGGATTCAAATATCAGAGTTTAGAGAAGCTTTACTTGAAGTGTCGGAAAAGGATTCTGATTCTAAAATAAAAAGCGAAGCTAAATCCTTAGCAACAAATGAGCTAGGTGATTTTGAGTTTTTAATGGCTATAGTTATTTGGTTTGAAATATTATCTACCATTAATTCGGTTAGCAAGCTGTTACAATCAAATAATATGCTTATTGATGTTGCTATGGAAAAAATAAAGGAGTTGATTTCATTTTTTGAGAGATATAGAGACACTGGTTTTTCTAAAGCCTTGGATACTGCTAAGGAAATTGCTATTGAACTGAATATTGATCCGGTATTTTCCCAAAAGCGTATAATTCGAAGAAAAAGACAATTTGATGAGAATTTGAATACCACATCGGTTGAACTATCTGAAGAGGAATCTTTTAGGATCAATTATTTTATTTACCTTGTTGATCAAGCCATTGTTTCTCTTAATAAGAGATTTGAGCAATACAAAGAGTATGAAAGTATTTTTGGTTTCTTGTTTACTTCTCACAAGTTACAATCATTGGACGATGCAACTTTGAAGTCTTGTTGTAGTCATTTGGAACAGGCGTTGAAACATAATGAGCAATATGATATTGTTGGGAATGAATTATTTGTGGAGTTGAAGTTATTCAGAGAAATATTGCCGGAAGATAAAAGAGGGGCTATTGATATATTAAGATATTTGAAAGGCATGGATTGTTATCCTAACACAATAATTGCATATAGAATTTTATTGACTATTCCTGTGACAGTTGCTTCTGCAGAAAGAAGTTTTTCAAAATTGAAGTTGTTGAAGTCTTACTTGCGATCTACCATGTTACAAGAAAGACTTAATGGATTAGCATTGATAGCGGTTGAGAATGCTCTTTTTGAGACAATACAATATCAAGACTTGGTTGATGATTTTGCTTCAAAAACTGTTAGAAGAACGGCTCTTTTTAAGTAGCTCGAAGGTTGATATTAGTTTCAAGTTGTATCGAGATATTATTTACAATTTAAATAACGAAGTTTGAGTTTTGGTGATTTATTTGATAAACTTATAATTAGGGCCCAATTTAAAAAAATTGAACAGGG
Organism: Astragalus membranaceus; assembly: GCA_039519185.1. NCBI lineage: Eukaryota > Viridiplantae > Streptophyta > Magnoliopsida > Fabales > Fabaceae > Astragalus > Astragalus membranaceus. The sequence goes on along the minus strand of CM076846.1, from coordinate 224,448,907 downwards.
CCTCCAAATTGTTTGGGACGGCCCTGCATGGATGTAGTGGAGAACTTTATGGAATTTGGGAAACTAGTGAAGGGAAAGAAGACGAAAAGAGTCAGACACTTGATTTGGATGGCGGTAACTTGAAACATTTGGAGAACCAGGAACAATATTATGTTTAGAGGGAAGGTGGCTACGATTCCATCTATTCTTTACAACGTGAAGTTCAACGCTTGGAGTTGGTTCATGGCTAGGAATGGGCGAAACTGTGGAGTTACATGGTCGGATTGGTTACATTGCCCGCTGGGTTGTTTTCTCTCATTGTAACACTTTAATGGCATTTGCCTTGTTCCTTCTTTCGGGGGTACTCTTTTTCCTCCTTGGGTCTTTTTCCCATGGGGTTTTGGCCCTTGGAGGTTTTAACGAGGCCCCCTGGTTGTAACGGTTGGTGCACCCGTTGTGCCCCCTTTTAATACCAAATTATTTATCTAAAAAAAGGGTGTTTTGAGATACTTTAGTGTTTGAAAAAATAACCGTTCAAATACTCAAACTTCATTCCTCAATATCGAAACTTTTTTTTAACTGTTCAAATACGCAAAGTTTGTTCCTCGGTGATCAGTTGGGTGAAAAAAAAAACTCAAAACAAAATATGTAAAGTGTGATGCTAAGTAGTGTGTTTTTTGATGCTTTAGTGTTCGTAAAAAAATTCAACTATTCAAATATGCAAATTTTGTGCCTCAATAACCGATTTGGTTAGGTGAAAAAAATATATAATTTTGTGGCAAAATACGTAAACTGTGATGCTAAGCAGCGTATTTTGAGATACTTTAGTGTTTGAAAAAAATTAATCGTTCAAATGCTCAAAGTTCATTCCTCAATATCGATTTTTTTTCATAATCCAAACCTCCAACCCCCTCCCCCTACTCCCTCCCCCCCCCCCCTTTTGTTTTCATAATTTCATTTTTAAGAGTACATTAAAATTAAGGAAAAAAATTATATCTATAAATATGTGAAGTTTGTTCCTCGATAATCGGATATATTGGTGAAAAATGAAAATTAATTTCGTGATAATTTATGTAAATTGTGATGCTAACCAGTGTGTTTTGAGGTACTTTAGAGTCTAAAAAAATTTAGTTGTTCAAATACGCAAAGTTTTTTACTCAATAATTGGTTTGTTGAAAGGAAATAGTAATTTTGTAATAAAATACGTAAAGTGCAATGCAAAACAAGTGTTTTGAGGTACTTAAACGGTCGAAAAAATTTAATTATTCAAATACGCAGAGTTTGTTCCTCTGTAACCTGGTTGGTGAAAAAAAAAACATAACATATTTATGTAACGTACAATGCTAAGTAATATATTTTTGGATGCTTTAGTGTTCGTAATAGTGTGCTTTTTGATGCTATAGTGTTCGCAAAAAAATCCAACTATTCAAATATGCAAAATTTGTGCCTGGTTTGGTGAAAAATATAATTTCTTGACAAAATACGTAAATTGTGATGCTAATCAGGGTGTTTTGAGATACTTTAGTGTTCGGAAAAAAATAACTGCTCAAATTCTCAAAGTTCATTCCTCAATATCGAAACAAGATATGTGAAGTTTTAACTGTTAGAATACACAAAGTTTGTTCCTCAGTCATCAGTTTGGTGAAAAAAATCAAAACAAGATATGTAAAGTGGGATGCTAAATAGTGTGTTTTTTGATACTTTAGTGTTCGTAAAAAAATTCAACTATTCAAATATGCAAAGTTTGTGCCTCAATAACCGATTTGATTTGGTGAAAAAAAATAATTTCGTGACAAAATATGTAAAGTGTGATGCTAAGCAGTGTGTTTTGAAATACTTTAGTGGTCAAAAAAATTAGCCATTCAAATACTCAAAGTTCATTCCTCAATATCGATTTTTTTTAGTTGTTTGAATACGCAAAGTTTGTTTCTCGGTAATCGGTTTGGTGAAAAAAAATTCAAAACAAAATATATAAAGTGCGATGCTAACATGTATCTCAACTATGTTTTCTGCCTTTAATTTTGTGATTGTTTCTAATTCCCTTTAATTTGTGTGATAATTTTTAATCTATCCAACAAATTTTAGTATTCCAATAATTATGTATTCGTTAATGCTAAAGGGACCCTTCGTTGAGTTGATATTTTTAGAAAAAACTAACAAGTTAACAATATATATATATATATATATATTAAAAAGATTATATTTAACGTGTCACGTCTTTATTACTTGTATACTCAATTCCCCGCTCAATCACCAATCCTAAATTCATTTTTAATTTATTTATGGCAAATTCTTATGTACCCTATTAATAAACTTGGGTGCAGCACCTTATGCGACGTGTCCTCCTTAGAAGCACCCACCTATACAGTTTTTGACACCTCAGCACTTTTTTTATAATTTTGATTTAGTAGTTTAATTTTTTTCAAATTGCATAGTTATCCTAAATTCAATTTGACTTAGGTTAATTATTCTTTAATCTGTTTCTCTTCTTCTTCGCGTTCTCTCCCCTCTCCTGCTCTGAAACCGATCATCATCTTCCTACCACATTTCTCGTTTTCCCAAACACTGCCTCCAATCCCGTTCCGCCGCCGTGAAGCCCGCGTCCCTCCCTTCAGTCCTACATCTCTTATGCTGCCGTGATCGCTTCGTTTCGCCGTAGGGTCCCTCCGTCGGTCGTTTTGTCATCGAATACTGCCGTAGCAACCAATCGCGGAGTCATTGTCGGGTACTTAGATTTCTTGTTCCTCTGTTAATTTCCCTTGATTTTTCTTGTTCCTCTTTTGATTTAAAGTATCGTTCCTCGGTACTATTTCAATGTTTGAAAACTACTTGTTAAACCGTTGTTTCTTTTAGCTAATTGCTCTTTGGTTTCAAATTACTTCTAATTTTAATGTAGTTAAGTCATCTGTTTAATCATGATTTCAAGCAAAAATCAATGTATCTTACCATATCAGTTTTGCAAGTAATTTGTTTTCATGTTGATTCTGATTTTCTATTTCTCATTATTGCTTATGCTGAGTTCTGGTAGTAATGTTGGTAAAATATTAGTTGTTGTTTGTGTTGATATAGGAAGTCTTGGTTAATATGTTGTGACTATTTATTTTACGTTTTGAGGATTTTTTTTGGGTATCGTCATAGGTAATCTCAAATGGCTACAAATGAAGGAGATATAGATGGTGAAGAAGTGAATAGTTTTAACGAAGTACATGGTGAGGAAGGAAAAGAGGACGAGGATTTTTTTAGAAAGATTAGGGATATGACGGACGACGAAGTAAGAGATTTGGAATTTGAGACATTGGAAAAGGCTACAGACTTTTATGATGTCTACGCAAAATGTCATGGTTTTGCAATGAGAAAGGATGATGTAGAGCGCGATCCTAATGGAGATATAGTTGCTCGTCAATTAGTTTGCAACAGGGAGGGTAAGAATAATGCGAAACGTGCGGAAAAAGCTAAAGAAAGGAGGGCAACCACTCGAACAGGTTGTCGTGCAAGGTTTCGAGTATCACACAATTTTGTTGCTGATAGATGGAGAGTCTCTAAATTTGAGTCCAGTCATAACCATGAATTAACTGCGACACAATATGTTCATATGATTCCTAAGTATCGTCGATTGAGTGAGTATGATAAATCCCTAATTGATGGATTGCACACACACGGGGTTAGAACCTGTCATATTTTGGGTTTTATGCTGGCTCAGAAGGGTGGTTATACAGGCCTAGGATTTTGCAAGAAGGATCTATATAACTACATAAACGGCCGGGGAAGGGAGAGAATAGAAGACGGGGATGCATTTGCTGCTCTGAGTTATTTGCAGGCTAAAGCTGATAATGATCCAATGTTCTTTTGCATGTTTACCACAACAAATAAAGTATGTTTAGAAAATCTATTTTGGTCAGACTCAGCTAGTCGTGCTGACTATGAGTGTTTTGGCGATGTGATTGCATTTGACGCGACTTATAAGAAGAACAGGTATAACAAGCCATTGGTTATTATTTGTGGGTACAACCATCATGGAGAAACAACGATTTTTGGTTTTGCGTTAGTCTCTCATGAAACAATTGAAACATACAAGTGGGTTTTAAATTCATTTTTAGAAGCCATGTCTTACAAACATCCGAAAGCCGTTGTTACTGATGGAGCTCTTGCAATGAAAGACGCTATCAGAGATGTATTTCCAGATTCAATGCATCGTCTTTGCTCATGGCATTTACATCGAAATGCTTGTGAGAATGTCAAGATGCCTAAATTCTTGGAGGAGTTTAAAACATTGGTCTATGCTAATTATACCCCTGAAAAGTTTGAAACCGAGTGGAAAAGGGTTGTTGATGATAACGGTTTATCAAACAACGAATGGGTTAAAAAAGTATACAAGATGAAGACAATGTGGGCAAGTGCGTACATGCGTGACAAATTTTTTTGTGGTATAAGAACTACATCCTTGTGTGAAGCTGTCAACTCATTTATAAAGATGTATGTTCAAAATAAAAACAGCCTCGTTGATTTCCTACACAAAATTGAAAGGGCCGTGAAAGAATACAGACACAATGAGTTAAAGTCTGATTTCAACACTTTCTACTACGAACCAGTGTTGAAAACTAAATTGGAGGGGATTGAGATCGGAGCATCAAAGATTTTTACAAGGAACAAATTTGCCGAAGTCCAACGTGCGATAGAAGATGCAAGCACACTAAATGTTATTGATCGACACGTGCTCGACAATATTGTGACGTTGAAGATGAATAAATTTTGCAATAAAGATTCTACATATCTCGTTCGTCTTGATACGGTGGAAAATAAGTTTTTATGTGATTGTAGACATTTTGAACGGGTGGGAATTCCATGTTCTCACATTATTTGTGCGATGAAGAACGAACACGTAAATGTATTTCCAGATAGTTTGATTTGCAAAAGGTGGACTAAATCGGCGAAGGATGATTACATGAAGTCAATGCCTTCTAATGAATGTGATGAGGAAAATTTGGTCATGTTCCGTCGGGGTGTTATGTCTGCTGCATTCAACACTCTATGTGATATTTCTTGTGAACACCCAGATGATTACAAAGAGGTTATGGAGGCCATTTATTCCGTGCGTGAGAATATAAAGAGGCGTCGTGAGGGCAATGGAAAACATAATGGCAATTCATCTGTTATTGGTGATCCTGATGTGGTAAAGACCAAAGGTGCCCCTCGCAAGAGAAAATCATGGAAGAAGCAGAGACGATGTTCTCACTGCAAAAAACCTGGTCACACGAAGCGAAAGTGTCCAATACTAGCTGGGCGTGATGGCCTACACAAAGCTGAAGAAGAGGATTCGTCCGGCCAATCTGACCATGACACTAACTCTGACGCATTATCGGATGTTAGATACGAGGTATGTTTTTAACAACCATGTCATATGTGTTTTTATATCTATTTATAAATGTTTGTATTTATTAATTATTAATTAAACTTTAGAATAATTTTCTTGGATAGGATGATGATACGAGTTGTGGTAATCAAACTAAGACGAAATTCACGGATCTCAATCAAGAATCTATCAATACAAGGACATCAAAACGGGTAAGGGCAGACATTTTATACTCTTTTATGTTTAAATTTAATAAGTTAGGCGTATTAGTCATGGTTGACAACATTTATATTGTGGTAATAGACTGGAAAATAGGAGATTAGTCAATCAAATGATGGTTCTTTTGCTCCAAACCACACAACAAACTTTCAAAATGTAAGGAGATTTATTACTTAATTTGATTAAATTTAGGTCCGTTCTCCATAATGTTGTTCTTTTTATTTGTTTCAGAATGTTCATCAGACTCCTGGTTTTGTGTATGGCAATCCCCCTACTAACTTGGAAGGCCAGAATGCAACATGGAGTTATGGTTTTGGGTATGTTCCTGGTTATTTTGGTGTTCCAAATCAGGGTGTTCCAATATTTCCCCATTTTCCACCGACAGTCAACTTGGCATCACATCCAAACACTACTATGTATCCCAGAACATCACATCCAAACACTAATATGTATTCCGAAAGAAATCACTTTATGGGTGTGTTGGAAGAGGTTGAGCGTTCGGCTAAAATGGCCAAAAGAGGTGTTTCATCGCATCCTATGTAATAAGATGTTTGAATATTAATACTAATACTTGTATCTAAGTCCATATTTTCATGCAGAGTAATTCATATGTGCCACCTTAGTTGGAAGCATACAATGCCTGGAAGGAAAACACCCCCTAATGGAAAGATGCAATGCTCAGAGTGAGGGCTTTCATAGACTAATTTATCTTTATTTTAGTTTGTAAAATGTCTTGTTAAGTGATTATGAATGTATATCAAAAATGGGAGAATTTCAGGATGTAATTTTTACTCATTTATTCAATTTGGTTGTGATTCTGATTAATGGCGTTTGTTCTTCTTAAAACCCTGTTTTATTGGTCTTCGAAATCCACCACCACTCGACCCTTAAAACACTCTAATTCTCCATAACCAGAAAGTCACTGTACAGACCATGAATCCTATATTATGAGAAGATGGATATGATGCTGAGAAAAATACAAGAAATTATGAAAACAAATAAGTATGCAGATTGTTACTCTAAAATGAAAAGGATTATTATTGCAGGATGGACCAAAATGAAAAGGATTATTACTACAAGAATGGCCCTTTCAAAAAATGGGATTTGGATCATGAAGACACTTATTTGGAAGAATCTTCTAAACTGCAAGATATGGCTTCAGAATTAGAAATGTAAATTAATTTCTTTAAATCCATAAAATTAGCATATTCCAACATAATGTACTATATGTTAGTTTTTTTCTTCCTGTTTTTACTTTAGCATTTTCATAGCACATTGACCTAAGTGATATAAATAAGACTATATGCTTCACGAATCTAATATCCAACGGTTAAGATCGACCTAATTCCTATAATTATGTCTTACGACGTCACAAATCGGTGATCCAACAATTAAGATTGACCTAATTGTATAAATAAAGACTATGTACTTCATGAATCGGAGATCCAACGGTTAAATTCAACTTAATTACTATAGTTGAGTCATTATAATTCACGAATCGGAGATCCAACGGTTAAGATCGACCTAAGTGATATAAATAAGACTATATACTTCACGAATCAAATATCCAACGGTTAAGATCGACCTAATTCCTATAATTATGTCTTACGACGTCACAAATCGGTGATCCAACAATTAAGATTGACCTAATTGTATAAATAAAGACTATGTACTTCATGAATCGGAGATCCAACGGTTAAATTCAACTTAGTTACTATAGTTGAGTCATTATAATTCACGAATCGGAGATCCAACGGTTAAGATCGACCTAATTCCTATAATTATGTCTTACGACGTCACAAATCGGTGATCCAACAATTAAGATTGACCTAATTGTATAAATAAAGACTATGTACTTCATGAATCGGAGATCCAACGGTTAAATTCAACTTAGTTACTATAGTTGAGTCATTAATATCATTGATAAAATTTAACTTGCAAACATAATTTCATAAATAAAACTGAACCTTGACATACATAATTTCATAACAACAAAAATAAAAGCTCAATTCTATTTTCTTCTTCCTCTCTTGGCAACAACTCCCCTCCTCATTGTATTTCTCTAATCATCATCATCCACATCTCCATTTTCATTGTCTAATTCTGAAGCCATATCTTGTAGTCTAGAAGATTCTTCCAAATAAGTGTCTTCATGATCCAAATCCCATTTTTTGAAAGGGCCATTCTTGTAGCTATCAGAAAATCGTGACTGTAGGCGGATATTTGAGTGAATATACACCAATTTGTCCGCTCTCGCACAATTAAGCCGGTTCCTCTTTACAGTTTGCAGCATTATCGGTCACCACTTGTAGAACATTAGATGGTCCTATTTCTTCAATGGCTTTGATCAAGTACTCAGCAATAGCAACTCCTGTTTTTGCAACTCCAGAAAAGTCATCTGCATACATAAACACAGCAGCTCTATTATTCACAGCAAGTACATTTATTAGTGGCATATGTTTTACATTACTCCACCCATCTGATACAGTAGAGACTCCTTGATGAAACCAAGTATCTTTGATTGAAATTAAATCTTTGTCAACACGTCTTTTACACTCATCTAACAAAACTGTTCTTGCCTTTTCAGAAGAAGGAGGTTTGGAGCCTTTAGGACCATTGTTAATAGCCACAACCATTTCCACAAATTGTGGATTTCTCAAAACATTGAAAGGAATTCCATTTGTACAGAGTCCTCTCATCACCTTCATATTAACTTCATCTGTTTCCAAAAGTTGGAAAGCATCTTCAAGAGGCTCGGAGAACATTCCTTTATCTTTCTTGCTGATGGTAGAACACTTTAAAGATGCAGTTACACCATATTCCTCTGCTTGCTTCTTGAACTCTTCTTCTAATAAAACAGGGTTTTAAGAAGAACAAAAGCCATTAATCAGAATCACAACCAAATTGAATAAATGAGTAAAAATTACATCATGAAATAAAAGACCAATTAATTTTTTTTACAATGAATCTGGATATACAATCTCCATGCTTCATGAAAAATTAGAATAAAAAACAAATTAAGAAACAGTAAAGGAGGAAGAAAAGAAAACAAAAGAATATACCTAGAGATTGTAGAGAGGGAGAGAAGAAATGAAGGGTGATATGCAAAGAAAGGGTGTTGCTACCGCTTTGACGACTGTTTGTTCACTCTGCACCATTGCTGCTGTGGTCTTGTGCATTTAACAATTTACAAATGGAAAACACTATTTGTGCCGTTACTGTCTCAATAATTGCAAGGGATTTGAAGTTGTCACCGGCGAAACTCCGTCTTCAGCAGCAGTCGCAATTAAGGGATTGGGGTTCACAAAATGTGATTGGTACAATTTGTTCGCGGTTCACTGTTTAGGGAATATTGTGTACACTTTCCATCGAATGCGAGGGGGAGAGGAGGTGCGAGGTTCAGATGGATGAAAATGGCTGCCTCAGCCATGAGAATGTGAGAGAGATAGCGCGAGGAAGAGAGGAAGAGAAGCATATGTCGTGTTGTAAAATGTAAAGAAAGATGGGGTTAAAACGAAATTAATTATTTTGACTGGGTTAAAACAATACTATTAAAAGTTATACTGTAGAAATGACATGGCATATGTCATCTTTAGGCACCTCAACACAGGTGTTGCACCCGGTTTTTTTATACGGGTAACGTAGTAAGCACCTTTATTTATATTTATTTCCCTTAATAGTTATTGTAGAATCAAATTTCAATATTTGATACATATTTGTTTTTGGGTAAACCGGGTATCCACCGTACGGACAACAATGACTAATCTCTCGTTCATTGTAGGTGCCTCGAGGGGCAGGACAGCTGGCCCAGAGTTTTAACTCTGCTCCGTACCCAATGCGGGGATCGAACCCCCGACCCTTGGTTAAAGGTGATACATATTTGTTTGATAACACCATATATTATTTCTAATTAATTATCTATTTATTTGATAACTTCGTGTATACTTTTTCAAATCCATATATTATTTACTCTATATTGAATGCAACAACTATTATATAGTATTATTTAGGCTTAATTACAGTTTTGGTCTCTGTATTTTATCAAATCCGTAGTTTTAGTCCTTTTATTTTTTTCCGCAATTTTAGTTCTCAATTTTATTAAATCTACAATTTTAGTTCTCCAGTTAAGTTGCTATCAAATTTTTGACTAAAATAATGACATGACCAGTGATGTGGTGATGCGGTAGTCACGTGTTGTATGCGCTCTCCTGGATTGCACTCTCCTTTGTCGTTTTAAAAAAAATGATCAGTGTCAGCTTTTCACCTATTTAAGTAGTGTAATTAAATGCGATGTCATTAATTCGATGTATAAGTCATCAATTAATGAAAAAGGCAAATTTTGAAAAGAAGTTAAACGTTCAGCTTCATTAGATGAGAATATGAGAATATTTGATTTCAATGTCATTTATTGATTTATGTGATGTAGGAGTTTGTTTCTTATATTGGGGAAGATGGCGAGAAAGTAAAAAGGACCTAATTGAAACCGAACATACATAAAGGGGTAACAACTACCCATCTTTTTTCGTAACAGAACTTCTTAAAAGGAAATAGATTCTCTGCAGTCATATGTATGACCGCATGAGATCCTGATCTTAGAAAGTTATTTGCACAAACAAATAAAATGAGGTCATAAAATCTTGATCTTTAATTAGTGAGACCGCATGAGTGCGTTGTTATTTTGACAGGAGAGAATCCAAGTCCCTCCTTAAAAGGGGTATCAACATACACATTAGGGGACTTGAAGGAACATGTAGGATAAAAAGAACTTAAAAGACTTATCTGATACAAATAAATAACCTAAAGAAGCACATATGCAAATAACAATGAAGGGACCATATTTGGAGGTTCTAGTTCTATGAATTGAAGACCTTAAAAAGGCAAGCCTAAATTATTCCTTATTTGACAAAGAAGGCACCAAAACAGTGGTAATTGAAGGCAAGAATAGCCAAAGGAGCATATTTTTAAACTTATTTATATGATATGGTATATGATTCGTGCTGCAGTGCATCAATAATATATTGACTAACGTATTTTTAGATCATGCTTACTCTACCATTACCATGGTGTGTCTGGGAGCTCTGTTTGGATGCAAGCGTTCCAATTCCATCGTAGGCTATCTTCTTTCAGCTTTGGTCACCATATCAATTCTTTGCGTTTTGCGTTTGCTATGTTTTGGTGTTGTCCGATTGCTAAAGAGGAGAGACTCTAGTGCTGGTGAACATCTAAACGGTAGCTTAGAAATGCAATCACAAAACATACAACATGGCCAATAGGTTCTTCTACGTACCATGCACTCTGATAATTAATCATAAACATGTAAGTATTATTTGCAGTTTGCTTGAATGGTGAAGGATATATAGAGATACTTATGACATTCAATTACTTACTTGTTTCAATTAGTCAAAACTTGCAAACAATAATTATAATCAGTACTCATTGAAGTCCCTTGTACAGTTCAAAATACTTGGTCTCAGCTTGGGACGAGCACTGATTATTATTATTGACATTCTTAATATGATGAGTTACACGCCAAAGCTTCAAGACACCATCAAGGCTTCCAGTGCAAACAGTGCAACTATCTTCACTATCATCCACGAAGCGTCCTCCTACAAAAGCTGTTACACATCTAATTGGCCCTCTATGACCAACCAGAACCGCTAGACACGTGTGTTGACCATCTTGTTCTCTACCCCAAACCCTGCTAGTTGAATCAGCTGAACCACTAACTACATATTTTCCAACACTAGCTAAGCACAATACTGCATGTGTGTGCCCTTGGATTGACCCGCCATATTGCAATTGGCCTGCAAACCAACCCTTTAGCCAGTAGTGTATGTAGCCATCAGTGCAGCCACCGTATAAGATGCCTCCATCAGGGGTTAGTGTCAAGGCTTTTACAGGGGAATACTTGGCGTGTAGTGTTACTGTTAGAGAGTGAGGTTGGTCGTGGCTGCAAAAATTTCGACGCCAAACTCTCACTGTCGCGTCATCGGAGGCAGTGTATAGAACTCCATCATCAGCTACAATGATGCCATTGATTGACTCAGGGTGTGCTTTGATTGTCTCTATGCATTTCAGGTCTGATATTCGCCATACTTTCACAGTTTTGTCCAAGGAAGCTGTGTATAGAATGTCCTCTGCTGTGTTAATTGCCATTGATGTTATTAGCCCCTTATGCTTCATCTGCTGAGAACAATCAAGTTAATGGAAAAATGTTATATTAGACATACATCCATAATTGCAACTAACACTGTTAAATATGGGAGAAAATTACCAAAAAGAGTTAGTCTCAGCGGTAACTGGGCTCAGATCCCACCCCAAGTCTCAAGTTCGAACCTTGAGTGTGGCAAAAACATTTTTAATTGTACAATTAAGAAGGTGAGGTGAGCAGATAGACTTACTGCCTTGTCTTTCCCAGCAATGTAGCTACGGACATAGCCAACTGTTTTTGGGATGGTAGCTGAGCGAACATGCTTCAACACTTTATTATCCCAAGTTCTTCTCCACACCCGAATCTTGCCATCACCATAGGCTGCATAAACAGTATCATTGGACACCTCCATTGCCACTACCCTGGAAGCCTTGGTCCTCAGTTGTCCACATTCAGTGAACTCAGGTAGCTTCCATACCCTCACAAGATTGGACTCAGAGCCAGTGTAGATTAAACCACTTGATGACAGTGCAATTGACATGATCTGTCCATCATTTCTAAGCACAGAAGAGGCGCAATGGTAAGCTGATTGGGGATCAGAATCAGAGAGTTTGGTAGGGAAGTAGTGATGTTGATGAAGATGAATAGGTGAGGAAATGGGAGAGTTTTGGAGACTACGAGAAAGAGTGGGACATGAGAGACGAGGTGGGGAGTTTAGGAAGTTTGAGAAAGGGGTTTCTTTTGTAGAATGGCTTCTCAAGATTATGTTGTTGTTCGGAGCTGTGGATCTAAAAGCAAAGGATGGAGTGGGATCGGGTGAGTTGGAGTCGTCAAGATCCATTGATGATCAAATTCAAGTCATTGGTCTTTGGTTTTTGTTTTCTTCATATCATCATAAGAAAGAAAGATCAGTGCATGGTTATGAATGAAGTGGGTGTAAGTGTAAAGGAGGTTATGAACTATAGTGGTGTGTGGTAGATGTTTGCTATTAAGTTTATAGCAATAGCTGAATTGTACTATGTAGTAAGCATTTAAGAAATAACCAGCATTTATACATTGGCAGGCGATGTTGTAGTTAGATTAGAAGCAGCATTGGTTGCAAGTGTACAACTGTTTTCTGACCGCATGTTTATGGGGACAAGAAAATAAGATAACAAATCAATATTTACAAAGCAATTTTTAAGGTTAAACATGTTGGAGAACAGTGGCAAGTATTGCTATGGCCTGTGGAATGTTGATCATAGGGGGAAAGGCTATCAGTACCAATAATATATTTGGATGGTTATATAGGGAGACTAATCAAATGGTCAGTGGGCCACTTGAAGGAGATACGAATTTCTTTTGAATTAACTGATGTGGACCGATTCATTTCCTAAATGTAGAATTGTAGATTACAGTAAAATGAAATTGGCCTCAACTGTTTCTATAAGTATGATGGCAATAATTATAAGGCTACTAAAGGAATTCCTTCGAGTTGCGATCATAAAAGCAGCTCACCACCAAGTGGTCTGGAATTCCTTGGAGAGATGTAACGAAGATGTTATGACTGTTATTCATTAAAATGGGAATTGAAGTAAATGGTATATTCTACCCGAAAATCAGCACCTAAAAAACCTCATCTAATATAATGATAACTTAATTTTATTTTGACACATCAACAAATAATTGAACCCAAGAAAATTATAAACATGTTAACCTAATATTTTTTCTTCAAATGTTGGGGAACCTGCATGGGCAATAGCGGATAACTGATATAATGTTTGCATAGCCTGACATAGGATACAATCAGAATATGCAAAACAAAAATAATTGAATAAATAATACAATTGAGATATTTAGTTAAGAAGCCGAAGCCACAGCATCATCTACTACATCATCTGACTCATCAACTAACATGTCATTTCTGAAAAGCAATTTCAGATATGGTAGAACCTTGGGAAGCACGGGCAAATCTGCTATATTGATACTCATCAGATCAAATGCAACACATGTTTTATGCATGTGTATCTTATCGAATACAGGAATTTTTGGATATCTTTGGCTGAAATGAGTAAGTATGATACGATATGCATTGGCAGAGTCTCCCATTTCTATGGCTTCACTTGTGGTGCTGTGATTTTTTGCTATTGCCTCCTCTATCATAGCCTCTTCAAAAGTTGCCTGCATCAATTAGCAATTCACAAGTACTAAAATTTAGTTTCCATGGACGATGTTGAAGAAAAAAACACTAGTATGGATGATAGTATATATTGTTGGGAATAGAACATAAGTCACTACAGAAAAAGTGAAGCAAAAAGACTTGCCTCGTGTATAAGACATGTTGCACCTTGAGATGCTTCTATTAGCTCTTGGCAAGGCCTTGTGTCACCAGAATATACAATCTTCCAACCAGGTATTACTTTTCCTACACTATTGATCCTGTCTTCTGCTTTTAGAGCAACACCAAATGACTGTGGGCAATGTACAACAGGAAAACTAATCAAGGCAGTGAGACCGGCTTCCTGGATTACCCCCTTCAATTTCTTCAGGATAGGAGAAACGGCATCCTTGTCAACAGGACTACCTGGTCTTTTCCAATAGCTTTGCATACGAGACCCCTTGGCAAACAAAGTTGAATCAACTTTTGATGCATTTACTTCCTTATTATTGATAAGATCCTGAGAATCAGCTATTTCTTGGAAGTCATTCTCAGCAGCATCCAATGATGCTGCTGTGGTGTGTTTACAGTCAAGAAACAACATATCTAAATCTTCAAGTCTTTGGTATGCATCTAAGTATCTCTTAAGCTTCATAGGTCCTACAACAAGCAATGGTTCATGAGGCACATCTTTCAGCAAATCACGGCGCAGAGCAAGAATCCTAGCCAAACCAGTATGGTGATCGGCATGAATATGTGAAATCCAAATGCAGCTTAAAGATCTCACAATATCGTCGGCACCATGCACACCATATCTGTTTCCAAGGGATACATCAACCAACAGTTCATATTAAAAAAGTAACAAGTGCAGCACAATAAACATGAAATTAAGAATTTGGATAGGCTTGCCTTCTTTTAAGTTGTCCCAAGGTTCCTTCACCACAATCCAAAAGCAAACCTCCTTTTGAGAAAAGGTTTAAATATATTGAGGTCACATTTCGGTACTTGGATGGCTGGGATGAACCAGTTCCAAGAAGTACTATCTCCAAGTCATCTCTCCTTACATTTTCCAAGCATGCGGGAATCCCATCGTCACACAGCCATGGCTCCTCAATCATCTGATGATCATCCACAGAAACTAAATCCTCCTTTGTCTGACTGTAATCTTGCCAGAGCTGACTGACATGCTGAGCTGCTTCCACAACTTCTGGAATCTCAGATAGCAATTCATCGATGATTTCGGTGGAAGCCACTGTTGTTGGAATACAAGATCTATCCAACCCAAGATGACCATAAGGACGTAGAGTAAACTGTCCAGCATAGAGCAACATATTTATCAATATACAAACTTGGCAAAAACAAGAGACAAATAACAAAGAAGTGAACTAATAGCACCTATCAAGGAGAAGGTGATGGAAACTCTCATAAAAAGATTTAGTCACACAAGAAGATTAATAGAAACGCTAATGAAAAATTCATTACAAAGACAGGAGAGCAAGAAAAAGAAAATGCTCTAAATGGATTTAAAGAAAGTTTGGGGACTTGAAAATTTGCTCAAATATATTCATTATTATCCCAGTATGCTAAATCCATGAGGAAACCACACTCCAAGGATTTGACAAGAATGTCATTCTCATATTCTTAGTGGCACATCCAGACAAGTTAAAGTCGTTCAAAGACAAAATGTTAGACCACTAGACATGTGTATTTAAAAATCAGATGGTTGTTACTTAAACTTACATTGCAGCACGAGGCATAAATCATAATCATAATGCTTTAAGCTGTTGTACAGTTTTTTTTCCAAAAGAATAGATGTCATCAACAATCAACAATCTTGTGACAATTATAGGCTTCTCAAACTCTAGAAGCTTAATCACAACTTCTATAAAACAAATAAGCTAACAGCCAGGTAATGTCAGTCTTCCCTACCTTGAGAAGATTTTCAGCATAGATGACTTCAGAAGGTGCTGAAAAAGAACCCTGTAAAAGAATCAAATCAAACACTTTAACTAGACTCCTATATGTCTTAACTACCATTGTTCGGGAAAAAAAATTCCCTTTCTAGCCAGAGTAACAAACCTCACTTGAAGCAAAAGAGGCCGCTTTTGAGCAATTCTGATTTGGAAGAGACAAAAATCCTGGAGTTGGAAAGAACTGAGGACACAAGTAATTAAGTCGTGTTGCAACTCTTGCACTGGATCTCAGAATAGGAACCTCTACATTCGTACTGCAAACAGCATGAGAAACCAGAAGTAATCATGAATAAAGCAAATAGGAGAACCATATAAAGGACTCTCCAGATAGACTAACATCTTACTTTTCCTGTCCAGCCATGATATGCTGTGCAGAGCCAAATTTCTTCATCCACTTTTGGTAATCTGAACAACTGACAACAGATGCAGGAGTTAAGTGAATTACGCATGTGACATTTTTACCAGCCTCTGGCAGATTACCCCCTTGATCACCATAACTAGCTAGTTGTTTCGCAGACAATAATGCTTCTAAATGAGATTCTGTTGGGCAATCAACAAGGAGTACAACAGGACCAGGAATAGAAGGACCCAAGACATCACTTGGATGAACCTGTTGTGGCAGGAAAACAGTTGCATTAAAATCTATGGAATCCCAACAACAGATTAAAAATAAACTAAAACATGTGCGATTGTGATCGATATCTATCAGTCTCAAATTACATTTCCTTTTCTAAATTTCCTACCACCCTATTTTGGGTACATAATGTTACAGGTTTGAGCCTTACCATAACATTCTGGTGATCAGATTTCACTGGATTTCCAAGTTGCAGTTCCCGGTACTTTGGCCCAGGTTTGAGACCAAGGGCCTTAGCTTTCTCTAGATCAAATTTTCCCTTGATCTCAGGCAGTTCACAGACATATACTACAGACATATCACCAGGCTTAGCAGCTGACTGTTTTTGGCCATTGGGGGAATCAAGTGTGACTGAAATATGATCCAACCTTTTTTGTGAAGGGCTCTGTGGAAGTTTCAGTAGCTGACCATCATATCGACTTGGCTGTAGGATAACAGCCGATATTTTGACCACCTCATCATCAACAAGAACAATGGGGTTACTTTGACACTGCACGAGGGACTCATCGGTGCCCAAGACGGGCCCAAAGCTTTTTGTGTGAACCATGGCAGCATTGGGAATGAAAGATCTCATGGCATCTACTAAATACTTAAGATCTGAAGGGCCCCATATATTGACCTGAAAATTAAAAGGTGTCATTTATTAAAACTGTATTTGATAGATATGGAAGATTATACGAAGTTAGCCTACTACTTACAGACATCCCTTCATCTCCCATACCAGCCAAAGTAAGCAGTAAACCTGAGAGTTGAAAATGGACCGTGATTATTTTCAAGGCTCTTCTCAGTGTACCATAACTCCACAAATCAAAGCTAAGTATAATCCATAAAGCATAATACAATTTAAATATCAACTTTTAGTATATTAGAATAAGTGTTATTTTCTGCAATATATGATACGAACATTATGAATAAAACCATTAGAATAAAAATAATTCAAGACAGACCTGGAAGCCCACCCGCGGTCTCAGAACAGACACGAGAAAGAAATATGTGATCTATCTGGAAAAAAGACGAAAAATAGTAAGAGTGTGAAACTAAAAATTGTAACAAATTACAAACTATCTTTTCAAGGGTCAATAATAAGTAATGCATAAGATAAAAATTCACACCGGAACGAAAAAAGGCTCAAGTTGCATATACATCATACCTTAGATAATTTTATCCTGTGCTCCGTGCAAAACCTTTGTAGTCCCTGAATTGAATATGATACAAGGTTAATAAATCTTAAAAGGCGTCCGTTTAAGGCTCTATTTGGCAAGGTCACGAAACTAGCTTATAGGCAAGTGTGACTAAAAGAGAAGTGTTTGGTAAACAGGTTTATCCCACTAGCTTATAAACTTTTTGAGATGCTACTTAAGTAGCATTTCAAGTAGCACTTGAGCTTTATAGCTTATTTCTAGAGATAAGGATTAAGGATGTATTCGATGTTATTTTATATTTATGAGTTAGTTGAATAACTAATTTTACCAAACACTTTTACTTTCAATCAACAGGAGCCTTTTCAACTATAAACTATAACATATAAAGAAGTAGTTAGGCAGAGATAGACATTAAGCTTCCAGACAGTGGCAGGGATAAGAAAAGGGATAATAATAATAATAATAATATCATAGAATTCCCAAATGCAAGTCTCGGACAATACTTACCTCTCCAGCATTAAAAATAAATCTCTGTTTGTCAAAGAAAAGTAACACCGAAGGTGATGTATCATGAGTGTCCATTCCAGTGCCCAAAACCTATGGTTCATATCAAAAGAAAAAAATACAATTATGTAAACCGAAATGATTAAATGCTTTCAATAACAAGTTAAATACAAAATAGAGCAACATCCTATCAGATAATATCCAAAGCAACAATCCAAACAATTAATCTATGAACAATCAAATCAGAATCAAAATCAGAATGTGTGTGTCTCTAATGAGAGAAATACCTGGACATATGAAATAGTGTTGATAGGATTAAGTTTGCGAACTTTGAGCTGAAGGTTCTTGGGCAAGTCGGACTTGTCTCTACCCTCTGCCCTTTTCCTATTGAAACCAGTACCAACGGAATTGTTCTGTTGAACTTCCATTGGAGTGGTGCTTTTGTATCTGCGGCGAAGATGGAGAGGTGGCACGTTACGGTGTCGATTTGAAGAAGAGGCGACGAGGGTTGAGAGAAATCGGAAACGGGTAGTTGATTTGTAGAGAGGGAGAGAAGTGAGGAAGAAAAAGTGGCGCAAGTTTGAAACTTGGGCCATTCTGCCCTCTTTTTATCTATCTATCAAGTTAAGGGTTTTAGGCTTTTGCATGGTCAGTACCGGAGAATAAAACAAAACAAAACCCTCTTGCCCAGCAAGCAACCTCGTCTCATATTCATTCCCTCTTCTCTTTTATTTTGATTTATGTTTTTCTGTAATAAGATAAAAAAAAATTAATAAAAAAAACTCAATAAGATAAAAAGGTTTTAATTACTTTCATTACTATCTGAATTGTTTGATAATTTTTAAATAGATTTCTGAAACATATATATAATTTTGTCTCTAAATTTTTAAATAAACTAGCTGTATGGACGTACAATACGCACGAGTCACACCATTTTATTTACTACGGATAATTCTATAAAAAAATTATTCCTACAATATATAATATTTTTCTATTTGAACCTAAAAGTAAAATATACATATATAAATGTTATTTATGAACCCAGCGTAAAATACCAATTTATAAAAAATATACATATTTATTTATAAAGACAGACTATAAATTAACCAAATAATTATATTTGCAATAGATAATATTTTCGATAATATTTTTTTGTCAAAACACAAAAGCAAAATAATCCTTTAGAAAAAATAAAAAAGTTATAAGGACAAAACTATAAAAATAATTATCCCAAGAACATATAATGGTTTCTCATTGAGACTAAAAAGTAAAATATTTATTTATAAAACATAGGCTAAATATATATTTTGGCCCTTTATCTTTGGGGTTGTGGTCACTTTGGCCCTTTATCTTTTTTTTTTCTCATTTTAGACCCTCATGTTTTTTGTGTGTGTCATTTTGGCCCCTGCCGTTATCATTTTGGTCCCTTATGTTTTTAATTGATTTCATTTTAGTCCCTTATGTTTTTAATTGATTTTATTTTGGGCCCTTATGTTTTTAATTAATTTCATTTTTGTCCTTAAAAATTTGCCTAAAACAACATAAACATAACGGCAGGGGCCAAAATGACACACACAAAAAATATGAGGATCTAAAATGAGAGAAAAAAAGATAAAGGGCCAAAGTGACCATAACTCCAAAGATAAAGGGCCAAAATATATATTTAGCCTAAAAGATAAATACATTAGAAAGGCAAAATATATCGACAATATATAATATTTTTCCGGTGGTATTGCTTAAAGATAATGAAATAATACTGACAACGACTAATGTTTTATCATAGTGACTCAAAAGCTTAGTAATTATTTATTAAAAAAGGACATTAAAAATACAAAATAAAAGAATAAATTTTCCAATAACGTATAATGTTCCCCATCTGGATCAAATATAATTAAATTATAGTAACAGAATGTAATGTTTTCTTGTTCGAACTCCAAAAAAAAGTATAAAAAATAATGAATTCAATAACATGTAATATTTTCCCATCTAATAGCAAAAGTAAGTAATGAAACTATACTCAACAACATTCAATAACTATAAGGGGAAAATAGCAAAAGTATAAATAATTAAATATAAACAATTAGTATGTCGGTACGCTTAACTTCTTTAAAAGAATACTAGGACATACACCCGAGCTATGCATGGGGTGGTAACAATAACGCGGCTAAGTTAATTCACCAAAAAATAGCTGTGTACTATTGGTGTTACAACATAGAAAAAGAAAGGAAGAAGAAGAATTGGCACAAAATGATATAATCAATATTTGAACGGTTACAATTTTTTTGAACACCGAAGTGTCTCAAACTACGCTGATTAGCATCACACTTTATGTATTTTGTAACGAAATTATATTTTTTCCCACTAAACTGGTTAGAGGTACAAATTTTGCATATTTGAATAGTTGGATTTTTTGCGAACACTAAAGCAAAAAAAAAAAACACACTATTGTGAATACTGAAGCATCCCAAAACATACTACTTAGCATTGTACTTTACTCATTTCGTTATGATTTTTTTCACCAAACAGGTTACTGATTTGTCACGAAATTTTGAAGCATCCCAAAACATACTACTTAGCATTGTACTTTACTCATTTTGTTATGATTTTTTTTCACCAAACAGGTTACTGAGGAACAAACTTTACATAATTTATCAAGAAATTTATTTTCATTTTTCACCTATTCGATTATCGAGGAACAAACCTAATATTTTTATAGATAAAATTTTTTCCTAAATTTTTATGTATTCCAAAAAAAAAATGAAAAAAAGAAGAAGAGGGGGGGAGGGGGGAGGGGGGTGTTTTTGGCGTTCAATTGGTGTAAAGTAGATAGTGTATTAATATATAAGGTTAGCATTGTACTTTACTCATTTCGTTATGATTTTTTTTCACCAAACAGGTTACTAAGAAACAAACTTTACATAATTTATCACGAAATTTATTTTCATTTTTCACCTATTCAATTATGGAGGAACAAACCTAATATATTTATAGTAAAAAAATTTCTAAATTTTTGGCGCTCAAATGGTGTAAATGACTTTTTTTTTGGGAAAAGTAGATTTTGCATTAATAGTTACTGATACTAAAGAAGCGAAGAAACACCAATGAGCTGGAGTAGCTCAGTTGGTTAGAGCGTGTGGCTGTTAACCACAAGGTCGAAGGTTCAACCCCTTCCTCTAGCGCAAATTTGCATTTTAAAGTTTTTGAATATTATACGGGCCTGTTCCTGTGTGGCCCAAACCCAACCTCAATCGTTTGTTCAATTTATTTATTGCATATTTGCATTGGATTAATCGTGCTGCGAATTTATTACTTTCTCGACATATATAAGCTTTTTTTTTTAGAAACATGAATATAAGCATAAATATTACTAAATGGAAAATATCATCTATATTGTATTGTCCTTATATATTGAAACTGTATGACTAATGAGATAAGATGATGATGACAAGAAGAACCACAAATGAGAGACACAGTCCACTGAGCTAAACATCCTCAGCAATGAAGTGAGCACTCTCCAACAACAACAACAACCTTTGAAGATGTCACAGATGACACTCCTCCAACTGACCCCTCGTGCATTCAGCTCCCTCTCTCCCTCTTCTCACAACCTCAGAGTCAAACCCCTCCGTTCCCCTAACTTTGGAAGAACCAAAAAAGTTATAAGAGCCGTTGGCACACTCCCTGAGAAGGACTCAGAGACCACTGACACCAACGAGCCACCCTCTGTTGGTTTCGCATTTGTCAGTGTAAGTTCTGTTGAACAATCACAATACTAAATACAAACGTGTAACTTATTGTACATTATTATACTAATTGGTTTTGCATTTTTATGTTTTTTGGATTAGTCGGTGTTGCTACCAGATGGAACACCAGATGTGCATTATCGTTCTTCTTGTGGTGGCCAGAAGCTTAGGAATATAATGCTTGATTCCAATATAGATCTTTATGGACCTTATGTAAACCTCATCAACTTAATTCTAACTTTTCTTTGTCACCACTTCAGCAAGAAATATTTCAATGTATGAACATATACTTTTGTTTCCAGGCTAGAGCTTTATTAAATTGTGGAGGAGGTGGAACTTGTGCAACTTGTATGGTAGAGGTGAGCTTTACTATATCCTATATAGTTATAGTATATATATAGCCACAAGGTAGATCAAGTGTCACTACCTCTGTAGCACAAGAACTTCGGGTTTGAAGACGTGTTTGATATTCGATACGTTTCCTGTCGGACACTTAAATTAGTGTCTGTGTATGTGTCCATGTTTGCGTACATGCTTTATAGGTCACTACTAAATGTATTTTGCAATTGCTGTTAGGTTCTCGAAGGCAAGGAACTTTTAAATCCCCGCACCGATAAAGAGAAAGAAAAACTCAAGAGGGTAAATGCTAGCTAACTTGATTCTTCTTGTGGCAAGTAAATTTAATTACGGTTCTGTTATCTGAGTTTTTTTTTGTTCTTTTTTTTTTTGTAGAAACCAAAGAATTGGAGATTGGCATGTCAAACAACAGTGGGTGAACCAGATTCAACAGGGGTGGTTAGTAATTCTTCTTGACTCTTGAGTTTTAGTACTATTTGTCTATAAGTTAATAGATCATGCTTACTTTTTATTGAACAAAATATTGGTTATTATGTAGGTTGTGATTCAACAACTGCCTGAGTGGAAAGGGCATGAATGGAAATATGAAAAGCCTGGAGAGTCAGACTCAGAGTCTTCTGAAGCTTGAATATATAACCAAAGAATATAAACCACCATTATTCACAGCCATTTTTGCTCTTGTTTTACTGCAAATCGCAAGGAAAATCATGGATATATCTATTGTTTAACGGTGGAAGCTGGAATGTGGAAGCTCAATGATAAACTTCAATTCAGTGCAATTTTAGAGATATATTTGGGTCATTTTTTGGAGCAATTATTATCTTTTAAATAAATAAGTGACTTAATTTACTGTTTATTTTGTAGGAAAGAAGATAAATAAAGAAATTGTTTCAATGAATTGTTTAAAACAAAACAGGGGTGTCATTAGCACAAGAACTCATTCTTGTTGATTTTTCGTGTGACCAATAGAGGATGATGAATTGCATTGAAACATTATTTTATTTGATAAATGGTGATGGCACAAAAGAAATGGGCTGCAAAAGGCATACAACCAAGCCCATTTAAAAGAAAGAATGAAGGGTTTTTTTTTACCCCCATCATATCCCTATATACCACCACAGACCCTGCGAAAAGACGAAAATACCCTAAAATTTTTTACAAATTTACAAAACATTTACCTTTTTTCACTTGCATCCGTTTGACCAGAAAGATTTCTGAGAGAATCGGATTTACCATTCAGAGAGCTATTTCCGATTTTCCATCGGATTTACCATCAGATCTACATACTTCTGTTTTCCCTCAGATTCTGCGTAAAAAGTAAGTCGAAAGTACCTAAATCCGATTACGTATCGTATCTACCTATATCCGATTTCGCATCGAATATAGCTAGATTCGATTTGTGTTTAATTTCTTTTTAAAAATTTGTTTTGTTTGCCCAGTGTCCAATAGGTATCGAGGGGAGTCCTCGGCTCAGGCCTCACCTTCTGCTCCCAGTACACGCACACGCCACAGGATTGCGGGACACGCGTCTACCCGGCGTGGCCGACAACAGCAGTATCAGCAGGTGGAGGAGGCCCCAGACTATCACTATGAGGAGGGCCAGCAGGGGCACCCTCTTGATGAGCATTCTATGTCTGAGGACCATTCTATGCCTGAGGACTACCAGCAGCAGTATTATCAGCAGCAGCAGCAGCAGGAGCCCTACCATCAGTCTCAGCAGCATGAGGAGTAGCCTCCTCTATTCACTGGGCTAGCATCTCATGTTTGTTCCGTTATATTGAGAGACTTGGTAAGTTTAATTTATTTACGTAGCCTTCTTAGTTTAATTTACTGTTTTGAGTGGCTGCAGGAGATTGTTAGTAGCCTTATTTCTGATACTTTTATAATACAGACATATGAGCGGAAATTGAAGGTTACCAACCATGGTAACAAGCTGGCTCAGAGACTGCTTGGGTTTTCCCAAAACCACCGGTTGTGGGATTTTATCACAGGTTCCGGATTAGCCCCCCTCGTCTCGACCGGACATACAAAGGTGGACCATGAGTTGATGTCTGTTTTCTTGAGAGGTGGCACTCAGAGACATCGTCATTTCACTTACCATTTGGTGAAATGACGATTACTTTGGATGATGTCTCCTGTTTGCTGCATCTACCCATTACGGGGAATTACTACAGAGCTCCACCCACTTCTGTCACCACTGATCAGGCCATCCAACTAGCACATGTTTATCTAGGTGTGACTATGGAGGAGGTGGGGCTGGAGTGTCGAGCTTCATCTGGCCCATATTACTGTTTTGAGTGGCTGCAGGAGATTGTTAGTAGAGGGTCCATAGAGAATGACATGTGTCCTGCTGTCAGGGCCTTTATCCTTATGATCCTGAGCTGGTCCATCTTCACAGTCAAGACCGGCGACAGGCCTGAGGCTAAGTGGCTGCTGCTACTTGAGGATGTCAGTGCAGCTGGTGTGGGATCATATGCATGGGGGGCAGCAACACTTGCTTTCATGTATGACCAGCTGAACTACTCCTGCTTGGACCAGGCGTATCAATTACGAGGGTATGCGACCCTCTTACAGGTAATAATTTTTAAGTTAATTTTTTCCAAGTTTGGTTAAATTTCTGTTAAACAGTTTTTAATTCACCATGTTGTTTGTCTTCTTTTTTTGAGAGCTAGATTTTATGGCATTTTCCTCAGCTGGTGGAGAGGAGGAGTGGATTGCGGGCTAGAGCACTGTGTGGGCGTTGGAGGAAGAAGAAGACAGATGGAATGAAGCTGGGAGTATACAGGCAGAGGATTGATGCGCTGACCTCGGATGATGTCTGCTGGCGACCGTTTGAGGAGCACCGTGAGGATAGAGACTTTGAGCATGTCTCATTATACAGGGGACACATCAACTGGGGAGATATCACAGTTCCCTACATTCCCGATAGGTGCCTCAGACAGTTTGGGTACGTGCAGGTCATCCCACGTCACCCTCTTACCGGTCGCCCGAGTCATGCAGACTGCATTTTTCGGATTGCACATTATATGTCTGTGGTGGAGGAGGTTTTGCATACTACTTATCCTGCTGATGAGTTGGGTCAGGTTGCTCCGGACTACATACATTGGTATGTGAGAGCATCTATTCCTAGACTCTTACGGGTTGCATCACCACCACCACCAGCCAGCTGCACCACCCAGATTTACTAGAGATTGTGGAGGAGGAGATTCGGAGGGGGCTTTGGAGCGGAGACATTAGGATGAGTAGTCAGACATACGCTCGCCTCACCCGGTTACTGGATATGCTATCGGGGTGTGACTAGGGGTTTTGTGTGATTGTATGCTTGAACTATTTTTTTATGACTTGATTCTTATTATTTCTAGTTTATTATATTTGTGGAGTTTCTTTAAAATTTCGATTTCATTCATGCGATAAAAGATAAAACATAACCAACTACAATAACAATAGGCAGATACATTTTCCTAAAATTCTGGTCGTCGAAGACGACGTAAAATCTCATTCACGCTCCGTTGAGTTTCCACGTACAGCTCCAACGGCTTATACCCCTGAAGCGTGTCATGGATGTTTAACATGTTCACCACGTCTTCGTCAGTCTTGATTGTCATGTACGAGAAGGGAACGCGGCCATCGTCTCCAAGATAGGGTTTGCAATAAGTGATACTAGTGACGTCACGGTCGTCACCAATCACTTGAACTTTGGACCACACTTTATCCTTCAAACCTTCAAACCCCATGCCGCGGTGGATTCAGCATAACATCGCCTGAGGACTCCAGAAGTGGACACCATCTTCTCTCATCGTGATTTGGCCCCGATGATGTATACCGCAAAGCCTATTGTCATCTGAGCGTTGAGTGAGGCATATCTCCATTTTGGATGAGTGAAATAAGCAAGTGAGAGTGAAATTTTTGAGTGAAAAGAATGAGGTTGGCAATGGGTATTTATAAAACTCGTCAATGATTATCAACCGTTGATATTGTAGGTGCAATCTACACCGTTGATCAACATTGGCAGTCAAATCCTACCCGTCGAATTTAGTACAAATCAGATTTACCTATCAGTGAGGTAAATCCGATTTGCATTTTAACAAAGCGGATATACCCCCACTGATAGGTATATCCGCTTTGTTAATTGCAAAGCGGATTTACCTATATCAGGTAGGTAAATCCGCTTTGCAATTAACAAAGCGGATTTACCTATTAGTGGGGGTATATCCGATTTCCCCCCACTAATTCTAATCGGATATACGTAAATCCGCCTTTTATTTTTGTGAATCGGATCTACCTCCCCAAAGATAGATCCGATTTAAGTCAATTTTATAAAGGGTATTTTCGTCTTAAAATTTATTGTGGGGGTATATAGGGATATATAGGGATATGATGGGGGTAAAAAAAACCCGTGGCGCATGATTTAAAAAGGGAAGCACGAAACCCTAGGTAGACTTGGCAATGGCAATATAAAAGGAGTGCAGCTTGTCGATTGAAGACTTACCCAAGCCATACATAACCAAAAGAGTCGCATACACTAAAACTAAATTAGGAAAAACGGTAGTGACGACAACGCTGAAGAGGGAGGAAAAAAGAGTTTTTGAGTACCGTTCTTGACACCGTGAGAAAGCTCTGGAGCAGGATAAGGAGATTGAAGACAAAGATTATGACTTTTTCTATTTCCGAGTTATTCTTATCTCTTTAATTTATGAACCTTATTTTTCTTTTATTGTTCTTGATTATTATGGATACCTAAATCATCTTCTAGAGTCTTACGTGGATCTTGCAAGTTTAGAGACATTTATGTTATAATTTATTATTTGAAATCCAATTTTATTTCAATTAATATTGTCTCACATAATTAAGATTAGCTACCCTAGGCATGTTCATAATCAATTAGTTGATCAGCGACCGTACTGCAATTAGTTGGTGGACCTATAAGATAATTGGGGCTATAATTATTGCATGACCAAACCTTAATTTAGTCTTCAATCATTCAACATTTTTGCTCTTTATGCTTTTCTTGAATTTAAATTCTTGCATGACCAAACAATGGTTAATTTGGAAAAAAAAATATTAATTGCGAATGACCAAACAGATTAATCGCTTTAGTAAAGGGATTGGTAATTAAATAAAATAAAGGAATTCAAGTAGGAATTAGACACAGGGGAATCGAAGCTTGCAAGTGAAACCGTGACCCTAGACCTCTCTACATTTATTAAATCTAGTATTTTAATTATTGTTATTTATTTCTTTTTATTTGTTTTCATTACAACTCAATTAGTTCGTCTAAACAATAGAGAGTCTTGATTAATTTGGTACTTGTTAATTAATTCCTATAGAGACGATAATCTTTTATACTACTTCTGCGAAAGAGTACACTTGCTCTAAGTGTGTTTTTAACGTAACACTCAACATTCCAAGCTTGGAATAGAGATGCTTAAGAGGACCCGAAACAACTAGCTTGGTCAGAATATCTACAATCCACTGGTGTGAGGCAATGGGCAACAAATGCAATGTGCCATTTTGGATCTTCTCTTACACGGATCAGGATCCTCTCCATTTAATGGAGGGTTCCATTTGGAGAGAGAGTGACACATTGAATATTTTAATATTATTTTTAAAATAATATTAAAATATTCATTGTATCACTCTCTCCAAATGGAACCCTCCATTAAATGGAGAGGATCCCAATCCCTCTTACACAATATGAAAGTCTAATTCAATATGCTGCTTGGTCACAATAAATAGCTACTTGTAGGACATCACTAATGTCAAAATAATTCAATGAACAAATTAACCATTATGCTCCTATTAGACGAGCTAATGCTCCTACGGATGGATTGAGTGCCCCTATGAGATGAGCTTCGAACTTCTACGGATGGATCATGGGCCTCTTAAATCAATTCTGCCATGATATTGCCATTAGTTACTTCAACATTCCTCAAGATATTGGGTTGTGTGAACATCTCTTTGATGATAGATAACATTGGCAGCTCTGAAGTGCTTGGAGGTGGTGGAGGCTTGGTAGCTTTTGTTTCAATTTTGTCCTTCCATTATATCAATTTAGTCCCTCTATTTTGCAAAAATAGATTAAGTTGAAACACTTTTGTAAAAGTCAAAACTAAGTTGATATACTGCGAATATCAATGACAAAATTGGACTTTTGAAAAATTCAGGAACTAAATTAGCTAATAGCTCCATTAGTTCTAAGTTCTTCGTTTTTAGAGTGTGTCTTATACCATGACAAGTTGATCAATAGAGGTTTCCCCAAGAAAAGGTGTGATTAGCTGGTACTCCCCCCGTAACAAAATATAAGCAAAATTTAGGTTCTTTAAGTTGTAACAAAATATAAATAAAATTGACTCTTTTAGTCCTATTTAATGATAGCATAGGAAAAAGACCCTTAATTAAATGTTGAATATGAAAAGTTAGAGCCCTTTTTTAGGAAATTAAAGAGCCGAGGGTAATTTAGGTAATGAAGTTAAACTTTGAACGAGATTTACAAAAAAAAAACGTGCAGGTAAGATATCAATAGCTTTGAGAGCACATTTTAACGGTTTTGGATCTAGCTCATCTACCTCATCTAGCTAGGGGTGTACATAGGGCCGGGTCACTCGAATAACTTGGTGGCCCAACTTAAGCCAATGCATGTTTTGCCCTAATCCATTCAATTCGGGTCAAACCCAAATTGACCCATTCAGAAATTATGTAGTTTGGTTTCAGTATTTAATTTTTAATATTTTTTATATTTAAAAGTTTTTTATTTTTATGCTTGAAGATTTTTATTTTTTATATATTTGCAACCACTCTTAATTTTAAGATACTATATTTTTTTTGGAATTAAAGAAAGGTTTTGTGTCTCATGACCCTCGTGTCAATTGGCTAAAAGTCAAAAAAACCAACTAACTAATTGTTGAAAGACCTCTGGAACAAACTAGAAAAAGTTGTTAGAAATGGATCAACCATTAAACCATACAATGTATAATACACTTATTTTTTTTTAAATTAAGTTCAGCGTTATACGCGTATAATATATTTAATTTATAATAAATAAATAAATATATTATATGTGTATTCTTTCTGTATCCGATACATATTTGTATTTTGATATACTTTTTATATTTTTTGTCCAAATAACATTATTCTATGACTTTTTGTGTCAAAATCGAAGCAATTGCACGAAAAAACTACATGAAAAGCCAAGAAAAGTAATTTTTTAGAGTTTTTTTTTCTTGAAGAGAAAACACACTACAAGGACAACTTGTTGAATTCTTACAACAAAACAATGACTCAAATGCTTTGCATCAAAAGCAAAAAAAACAAAAGGATAAAACGGATCAAAAGAAAAGAAAAGAAAAAGCAAGAGTCTCTTTCCTTCCTTTATTGTGGAGGAACAACACTAGAAGAATCAAACATGCAACAACCTCAATCAAATCAAAAATCATTATCCAGAGGTGCATGTTCTGAGGTCATGAAGACATAGCTATAGATGATACCAGCCAAACCACCACCAATTAGAGGTCCAACCCAATAGATCCAATTGTCATGGAAATCACCACTAACAACTGCAGGTCCAAAAGAACGTGCTGGATTCATTGATCCACCAGAGAATGGTCCTGCAGCTAAGATGTTTGCACCAACAACTAAACCAATCGCAAGTGGTGCAATTGTTCCCAATGACCCTTTCTTGGGATCAGCTGCTGTGGCATACACGGTGTACACCAATCCAAATGTTATGATAATCTCTGTGATAACTCCTTCACCAGCTCCAACACCAGCACTAACACTGTGGATAGGAATAGCCTGACAACAAAATAACAGCCACCAAGTTAATATATATATATATATATATTCTCACAAAAATGATTGGATATAGAAGGATCAATACTAATATATGTACACTAGAGATAGAGTTGTCTGTTTTGGGCCGGCCCAACAGATCGATCTAATGACCTAGTATTTTGGGTTGGCATGGGTTCATTTAAGGGATTTTTTTTTTGTACCCCCATCATCTCCCAGCTACCCCCACCGACCCTGCGAAAAGACGCAATTGCCCTTAACAAAATTTAAAAATCCCGAACGTATCCTGATTTCATTTTTTTTTTTTGGAAATCGGATTTAGGTAAATCCGATTTCCACTAAAAATTTTAAAAAATTTAAATCGGATTTAGGTAAATCCGATTTCCACTAAAAATTTTAAAAAATTTAAATCGGATTTATTTAAGATGGGTAGATCCGCTTTTAAAAATAACAAATCGGATTTACCTTAAGTGGGGGTAAATCCGATTTGTTATTTTTAAAAGCGGATCTACCCCATCATATAAGGTAAATCCGCTTTTAAAAATAACCAAAGCAGATTTACCTTATGTGGTGGTAAATCCGCTTTGTTAACCCAATTAATAAATAAATAAATCAGTTAAAATTTTAAAAACAAATTTCGACCATCTTTTGGTTCTGTTTAGTGTGTAGTTCGTTAACACGTGACGATATTGTACGTCGGGAGAATAATTTAGGCTAAAAAATCAGTTTTCGGGCAACCTACTCAAATTGTAATGAAACCACATTCTTTAAATCCGAAAAATATCAAGGATCAATACTCCTAAAGAAGTGACTTCTTTCAGGACTGGGGACCTCAAAATCCCAAATTCCATCGTTTACTATTTTTTATTAATTTTTTAAATTTTTCATAATCTCCAAAAAATCTGAAAAAATTTGCATAACTTTATTTTGGTTTTATTAGATTTTTAGTGGTGTTTTCATAATTTTTGGATTAGTTTTGGCTGTTTAACGGATTTTTAGTAGTATTTTATAACTTTTTTTAAAAAATTAAATAAAAAACAATTTTTTTAATAACAAAATCGGATTTACCTTAGGTGGGATAAATCCGATTTCCTTTTTTTAGGGAAATCGGATTTACCTTAGGTGGGATAAATCCGATTTTCTCTTTTTTTAGGGAAATCGGATTTATGTACCCACTAGGTAAATCCGATTTCCAAAATAACAAAGCGGATTTACCTCTAGCTAAGGTAAATCCGCTTTGTTATTTTTGAAATCGGATTTACCTATTGGGCACCCCCATATGAGGTAAATCCGACTTTAAAAATAACAAAGCGGATTTACCTCAAATGGAGGTAAATCCGAGCGAATTAAAATTTGGGCAGGGGTATTTTCGGGTTTCACTTTTATGTGGGGGTAAATAGGGAGATGATGGGGGTACATAAAAAAAACCCTTCATTTAATAGAGACCCAAAAAAGAATTGGGCCATTTTGGCTCATTCATGTTGGCCCACTGCCAGACTGAGCCTGCTTTTTAATACTTTTTGAAGATTTATTGAGATTTCCTTTGTTAAAGGTTTGGCAGGGCTGGGCCACTAGCCCAGTGTTTTGTGTTGGATTCGGCTACGAAAACACAGCCTAGTAAACAACTGGACTGACCTAGTCCAGCCAACTTTTATGTTTTGGCCGGGTCGGGCCGAGCCAAACAACATAGTTTGACAGTTCTAACTAGACACGACACTGATACTGATACAATTAAGTAGATACCGTTAATAAATTCAGAAAATAGAAGTAATTGAAATGCCGGAAGTGTCAATGTTACGCAGATATAGATGTTTGGATTGCATGGGTTGAGCTTGAACTTACCAAGCCTCCGGTGACAAACTTGAGGAGTAAGCATGCAACTATGGAGCCAAGAAGTTGTGCAATCCAGTAGAAGATGCCAGTGAGGATGGTGATTTGGCCTCCAATAGCCAATCCAAAGGTGACAGCTGGATTGACATGACCACCAGAAATGTTGGCTCCAACTGAAACAGCAACAAAGAGAGCAAAACCATGGCAAACAGCAACTGCTACCAACCCAGCAGGATCAAGAGCTGCATCTGATGTCAACTTACCTGCAAAAGGAAAAAAAAGTTATATAATAGTCTTTCAATTCAACTCTAAGCACAATGATTTTAAGTCTTTGGTTTGCATGCTCTGCATGTCCACAATTCAAAAACTTAGTGATTAAATTTCTGCATTGACATATATTATAAGAACCTTAGTTGTATATAATAGTCTTTTAACTGACCAAAGGCTATGGCTGAACCAACACCAGCAAAAACAAAGAGCAAGGTTGAGATGAACTCAGCAATATAGGCCTTGATGGAGCTCAAACTGAAAGAATCATCAAACCGTCCGAATGCTATGCCAGCCATCTTTGGAAGTTACTAAAAGAGCCTCAGATGGTGGAAGAGAGGATAAGAATGCGAGATAAGGAAATGTTGAGATATAGCACAAATGGCTTCTGTGGTGAGCTATATATATAGTAGAAAGAAATTGACAATTACAGCAATGAGGCTTATATTAAATAAGTTCACGAAATTGATGGGTGATTGAGGTTGCATTATCATTATTACTTTTTTTACATTGTTATTGGTGAGCAGCATCTATTAGTTTTGTCGGTGACGCCGGAAAACCTGACTAGTCACGTGTATATCTGATTTTTGTCGGTCCGTGTGGTTCTCCCCTCTCAACAGAGTTTTCACCGCACCTAAGATTCGAACTCAAGACCTTGGGGTGGTATCCGAGCCCATTTACCACTCGAACCAACTCGATTGATACATTATTACTAGTATTAAGCTTGTATTAAACTGAATTAACAAAGAAATAGTTATCCATAAATTGCAATAGTTTATCAATTAGGGACACTTGAAATTAAAAGTATGGATACAATTAATGTACTATGGTTACTTGCTATGGAAATGCATATACAATTAATCAAGTCCTTTTCTGGCAAGCTTAGTTGTCACTTGCGTGATCCATTAGAAATGTCTGGATGCAAATAAATAATTCTTTCATGTGAATAGTAAGGAGAGGCATAGAGGTGGTGTTTGGTGGGGTAGAATGTGAAGGAAATAACTAGCTTCGCATCGCATGCGTCAAAACTTTATTGAACATTCTTAATAATTATAGTAATACTAAAATTTGTTGGGTAAATTGAAAATTATCACACAAATTAAATGGAATTAGAAATCATCACAAAATTAAAGGCAAAAAATATAGTCGCGATACATGTTATAATATTACAAATAAAAAGTCTAGAAATTCAAGAAAAACAATGATTGTAGAAAAGCACTGACACAATAAAATAATTTGAAGTTTGTATCACAATTATAAGAGAATTGGATCCATTATTATAGATTAATGTTTAATGGCAAAATCATGTTAATGTTACTCGAATGTTGCATAGAATGAAAAGAAGGCAGTCAGGGACACAAATGAAATTGGTCCATTAAAATATAGACAACAAATGATAATCAAGTAAGTCATTATCACATTACATAAGATCTCAGGGAACAACACAATACACAACATGTCACTATCAAATCGGTTATTGAGGAAAGAACTCTGAATATTTAAACGGTTAATTTTTTTCCGAACACTTAAGTATCCCAACACTGGCTGTTTTAGCATCACACTTTACGTATTTTGTCACGAAATTATATATTTTTTCACCAAATCGATTATTGAGGAACAAATTTGCATATTTGAATAGTTGAATTTTTTTACGAACATTAAAGCATCAAAAAACACATTACTTAGCATCGCACTTTACATATTTTGTTTTGAATTTTTTTTCACCAAACTGATTACTGGGGAACAAACTTTGCGTATTTAAACAGTTAAAAAAATCGATATTGAAGAATGAACTTTAAATATTTGAATGATTAATTTTTTTCCAAACACTAAAATATGTCAAAACACGCAACTTAGCATCACACTTTACGTATTTTGTCACGAAATTATATTTTTTTCACCAAACCAGATCGTTTATTGAAGCACAAACTTTGCATATTTGAATAGTTGAATTTTTTTACGAACACCAAAGCATCAAAAAACACACTACTTAGCATCACACTTTACATATTTTGTTTTGAATTTTTTTTCACCAAACTGATCACTAAGGAACAAACTTTGCGTATTCGAATAGTTAAAAAAAAATCGATATCAAAGAATGAACTTTGTGTATTTAAACGGTTAATTTTTTTTCGAACACTAAAGTATCTCAAAACATGCCGCCTTGCATCACACTTTACGTATTTTGTCACGAAAATATATTTTTTTTTCACCAAACCGGTTATTGAGGCACAAATTTTGCATATTTAAATAGTTGGATTTTTTTGCGAACACTAGAGCATCAAAAAATACACTATTGCAAACACTAAGGCATTCGAAAACACACTACTTAGCATCGTACTTTACATAAATATGTTATGATTTTTTTTCACCAAATAAATTACTGAGGAACAAATTCTACATATTTGTACAGTTAATTTTTTCGACCGCTTAAGTACCCCCAAAACACACTGTTTTGCATTGCAGCTTACGTATTTTATTACAAAATTGCTATTTCTTTTGAACAACTAATTTTTTTTCAGACTCTAAATTACCTCAAAACACGGTGGCTAGCATTACACTTTACATAATTTATCACGAAATTAATTTTCATTTTTCATCAATCTGATTATTGAGGAAGAAACTTCACTTATTTATAGATTTATTTATTTTTCTTAAATTTAAATGTATTCTTAAAAATTGAAAAATGAAAGGAAAAAAAGGGGGGGGGGGGGGGGGGGAGAAGAGGGGAGGGTTGGAAGTTTGGCGCCACCTGAAGGACTCCCAAGTGTAGAGATAATCCTACTTAATATGCGGGAGCCGCGCTGCAGTCAGCCTGCAGTCGCGCTCCCGCGCGCACTTCCCTCCCCTTTTAATAATAACATAATAATAATAATAATAATAATAATAATAATAATAATAATAATAATAATAATAATAATAATAATAATAATAATAATAATAAAATATTAATAATCCAAAACTTGGCATTTTGGATATACAAATACCTATTTGATATGCGCCTGCCGCTCTGCAGTTGTCATGCAGTTGCGGTTCCGCGCCAAATGCATTTTTTTTGTTTTTTTTATTTTAATGTCTTTCTTAAATAATGTTTCCTTTTGTCCTTTTAAATCCTATTTGATATGCGCCAGTCGCTCTGCAGTTGTCCTGCAGTTGCGGTTCCGCGCCAAATGCATTTTTTTGTTTTTTTTTTATTTTTTATTTTAATGTCTTTCTTAAATAATGTTCCCTTTTAAATCAGTGTAGTATTTATTTACTAATAGCATTTTTTATGGCTTTTATTTTGATTACTTTAAATTAACTGGTATTAAAAGCAAACTTAATTTAGTGTTTATATTATATGTTAGTACCGCGACTTCAATATGTACTTCGCACCAAACTTTCACGTTTTTGTGTTTTTTTTGTTTAAATTTTTTCTGATATTTAAGAGTCCGAAAATAAAATTAGATGTTCAAATACGCGGAATTCATTCTTCAATAACTGGTTTGGTAAAAAAAACTATTTAGTAAGAAAATACGTAAAGTGATTGAGATGCTAAGTAGTATGTTTTGGTGAACCTTTAATAACTGATTTGGTAAAAAAAATTATTTACTAAGAAAATACGTAAAGTGGTCGAGAAGCTAAGGAGTATGTTTTCGTTGACTTTATAATTTAGAACAATTTAACTGTTCATATTTTAATGCTTTTTTTAAATAATGTTTATTTTTACTAATCGCATATTTTTTCATTATGGCTTTTATTTTGATCACTTTGGATCAACTGATATTAAAAGCAAACTTAAATTAGTGTTTATATTATATGCGACTACCGTAGCTTCAATCGGTTCGCACCAAACTTCCACGTTTTTGTGTTTTTTTGTTTAACTTTTTGTGATATTTTAGAGTCGGAAAAAAATTTTAGATGTTCAAATACGCGGACTTCACTCTTCAATAACTGATTTGGTCAAAAAAAATTAGTAAAATACGTAAAGTGATCGAGATGCTAAACAGTATGTTTTGGTGAGCTTTAGAGTTCAGAAAAAAAATTAACTGTTCATATTTTAATCCTTTTTTAAATAATGTTTCTTTTTTTCCTTTTAAATTAGTGTAGTATTAATTTACTAATAGCATATTTTTTCTTTATGGCTTTTATTTTGATCACTTTAGATCAATTGTATTTTTTTTTTGTGAAGAGATCAACTATATTAAAAGCAAACTTAAATTAGTGTTTATATTATATACAAGTACTGTGGTAAAAAAAATTTATTTAGTAGGAAAATACGTAAAGTGATCGAGATGCTAAGTAGTATGTTTTGGAGAACTTTAAAGTTCAGAAAAACATTTAACTGTTCATATTTTAATCCTTTTTTTAAATAATGTTTCTTTTTTTCCTTTTAAATTAGTGTAGTATTGATTTACTAATAGCATATTTTTTCTATATTGTTTTTATTTTCATCACTTTAAATCAACGGGTGTTAAAAGTAAACTTAAATTAGTGTTTATATTATATGCAAGTACCGTGGCTTCAATCAGTACTTCACACCAAACTTCGACGTTTTTGCGTTTTTTTTGTTTAAATTTTTTGTGATATTTTAGGGTCCGAAATAATGGGTTTGGTAAAATAAACTATTTAGTAAGAAAATATGTAAAGTGATCGAGTCTCGAGATAAGATTGCCAAAATCTATCCAATACAACTCGAGAGGATTACATAGGAGTGGTGCACAATCAAACCAAATTATTGATATGCATCCACGTGTTAAACAATAGGGCTCCAGATGCTCACCGGGGTTAGAGTTGTCCTCAGCGCTCTTTAACGACTTACTGATATACTTACAGATCACCCAGCACGTAGGTCCTCGCATTGACTATCAGAGTTTAACCCACGCTCTTATGAGGAATGAGACAATTTTTTACCAACTGAGTCAATCTCATATTTGCTCTTATTTTATTCTAAATATGGAAGTATGATTGTAATTTAAGAAAAAAAAACATCTCAAAAAATAATCACACAATACTTATTATAAAAAAACATCTAAAAAAATATAGATACACGTTTAATATCATTTTATGCTACCATATCTCAACAGTTGGAGGTTGAAGAATTTTCCATTAAAAAACAGCACACAAAAAATCATGAATTTACATATAATTTACTGTATATTATCTATATTAATTTACATACTACAAATATTAATATGTTATACATTTATATGCCTCGTGGAGAGGACAGGAACTAAAACTTAGTAATCATAAAACAACAAAAGAGTACCGACAGGGGAGTGGAGGACATGCAAAAATATCTCCAAGCCACAAAAAACACCGGCCATTTTCTAAAAAACGGCAGGGATGGTGAGATTCAAAATGAGTGAACAGAAATCCATGAATCTACATATGGTCGGCAAATTGGAGCTAACCACAGCAGACCCTTGAGGACTTTTAGACCTCTCTTTTCCAACAAAAAATGTTTGGTTGATTATGATTATTTGTATACACCAACAAATCATTTACCAATCCCCACACGACCGATTGTATTGACAATTTCAGAGATACAAAGATGTTGATGCCCGATTCCGAACTCAAGTGTGATTATATAATAGTGTGTGGTATTTATTTGTCATTTCGTATCAGCTAAAAAATATAGAAGTAATTACTTTGTTATAAAACTTTCCCTATGTTATTTATTTAGTCCTCTCTTGGTATGTCAAAAGTTGAAGGAGAAATGACTAATTGGCTGGCCGGCTACTCAGTCATCTTTCCAGAGACTAATTCCTCGAGCCAGATAAGATCACAATGGACAGCAAAACTGTCCCTCAAGAATTTTCAAGAATTTTAACATTGCTACATTTTCATACCGTTTTGGACATAGGCAAATTTCAAAGCAAAGCAGCATAAATAACTTGGTGAGAAAAACCTTTTGGTAAATTTTCCAGGCTAGCTAATCAAAGTCATATGCAGCAGATATACATACTGCGTGAAGGGGGTCCTTATCTACAGCAGCGCAGCACAGCACAGCACATGCTTTGTCTCATTGGCGGATTATAAACTACTAATTAAAGGAATGAATCCTTATCTGCCAAACTGTTTTTTAATAAGACAGATCCAATGAGTTACAAAATAAGCATCTTGTTAGCATCTAGCCATTGTTTAATTTCTCATAATCCTTCCAATTTTAGACAAATGAAATTAAAATACTAAGACAGAGAAAGAAGGTAGAGAATCCTAACTTTCCCTAACTACTCTGTTGATATGTTTCTAACTTTCTATCATGTTTACACTATTCCTTCTCCAATTTTAGTTTATCTTCTTCTTCATCCAAATGGTTCAGGATTAGTGATGAAACCCCTTACAAATTTGTTTAAAAGGTGAGAATGCAAAAAAATATAAGGAGCTCAGAGGGTATTTGTTTTCATCCTAGAAATCAGGATTGATGATGGACCCACCATCACAACTTATTTCATCACAGCTCCCCTTTGTGCACCACCTGGGAATCGAACTTGCGTCTATGACATGGCAGATACTATTCTACCACTAGACTACATGTCCTTGTTGAATTTAACAACCTATGTTTAATTAAATAACTATTCAATACTTTTTGTGGGGAGGCTAAAATCTGAACACTAAAAAATGATAGTTGCAAAGATATGTACGTGAAGACTGAAGAGTGGCTTTTAACATGCACAAATGAAAGATTTGTGCTGGGTGGGAAAGTAAGTGAGGAGCCTATGCTAGCTTGTCTCACCTCATTTTCTTTAAAATTAGTGCATGTTTAAAATTTGTTTTTGTCATATTTGAGTGTTTTTGAGTAAATCTGATTTTGTGTTTAGATTGATTCAAACTTTAAACAAGAATTTATAATTTTTGTTGGAACAAACAAATTCCGAGAGGAAATTGGTATGAATGTAATTCTGTTACTTACACTGAAAAAACGGTTACATTGGGTATATATACTATTTGACCCAAGCACAATTCTGTTACAAATACTCTCATGACACTTCATTACTTATTCATTTCTATTACTCACTTATTCACCACTTTACTCACTTGCTGCTAGAGCACTTATACTAGCACACGCAAACACACCTGATGCTAAGGCACCAGTACTCAATTACAGACTCAATCACTTGCTGTTATGACAGCAACTCACACACTAGAACTAAATTACACATACACACTAACACACCTCCTTAAGCTAGTTCCTTCGTATCAATCACATTCAGCATCTTTCTTAGCACCTTGAGTTATGCCTTCTAGTCTCTTGGAAGGACTTCTGTTCAGTACATATGCAGCAGTTGAAGCTGCTTCTCCCCAGAGAAATTTAGGCAACTTCTTAGTTTTTAACATGCTCCTCACCATGTTCAACAATGTCCTATTTTTCCTCTCAGTAGTGCCATTATGTTGTGGTGTATAAGGTGGAGCCACTTCATGAATGATTCCTTCACTTTCACAAAATTTATTGAACTCACCAGACATATACTCTCCACTTGCATCAGTTCTAAGTGTTCCAATTGACTCACCACTCTGTTTTTCTACCATTACTTTGAATTTTTTGAATACTTCAAACACATCACTCTTCCTCCTAATCAAATAAACCCAAAGTTTTCTAGTATAGTCATCAATAAATGTCACAAAGTATTTGCTTCCTCCTAGGGTTTCATGTTGTATAGGACCACAAACATCAGAAAATATCACCTGGGGTTTCTTCTTAGACCTTGTTGGCAGCTGCTGGTTGAATGCACTTCTAGGCATCTTGCTTTCCAAGCACTCTTCACACACTTCACTTGGTAGATGGATATGAGGCAAGCATGTTACCAAGTTCTTCTTTTGCAGCAAGCTTAAATCTCTGAAAGTGAGATGAGCATATCTATGATGCCACAACCATTCCTCTCTATCAATGGCAGTAGCTAAACACTCTTGCTTCACCACTTTCAAATCTATTTTGAAAGTCCTGCTTGGTGACAGTGTTGCTTTCACAAGCAGTCTGTCCTTCACATCATAAACCTTCATTGTATTCGCCTCCATCACCATTCTGTATCCCTTCTCCAGTAGCTGGCCAATACTCAGCAAGTTACTCTTCATCCCTGGCACATAAAGCACACTAGAAATGAAGATATGGTTGCCATCTTTCCTTCTTATCATCATCTTCCCAGTCCCTTCAACTCTCATTGTTCTGTCATCTGCAAATCTAACTTGACTCTTCACAGAATCATCAAACTCAACAAACCAGTCCCTTCTTCCAGTCATATGAGTGGAACACCCTGTATCTAAGAACCATGAGTCTCCATTGTCACCTTCATCCTTAGTAGTGACCATCAGCAGAGTTTCCTCCTTGTCACCTTCTTCTTGAGCCAATTTGGCTTCATCTCCAGTAGGTTTGCTCCAACACTCATCTTGAAAGTGGCCATATTTGTTGCAATTATGGCACTAAATCTAACTCTTGTCAAATTTCTTCCTTCCCTCACCTCTTCCACGTCCACCATAGCCACCTCTCCCTCTATATGAGCTTCCTTCACCTACATTCCTTTGATCAGTGTTTCCTCTACCTCCATTTCCTCTACCAGGGTAATTTCCTCTGCCTCTACTTCCTCTAAAGCCACCTCTACCTCTACCTCTTTGCCATTTCTGATTATCACCTCCTTGCGCACCTGTTTTGGCTAACAATGCCTTCTCAGCAGTCACCTTTGTAGTATCTCTCTCAGTAAGGCGTTGCTCTTGAGCCTCGAGAGCACTTTGCAATTGATCAATTTTCATCGTAGCGGTATCCTTTGATTGTTCGATCGCTACTACGATGTGATCGAATCGCTCAGTCATAGATCGAAGGATTTTCTCAACAATCAACTGATCGCTCATCACTTCACCGCTCATCTTCATTTGATTAGTTATTGTTTCAATTTTCGTAAAATAAGAAGCAACTGTATCACTAGGCTCCATGCTTAACAATTCATACTGTCTTCTTAGGGTTTAAAGTCTTACCTTCTTCAATTTCTCGTCGCCAGAGTAAGCGCTCGAAAGAATGTCCCAGGCTGCTTTGCACGTCACCGATCTTGCGATTTTCTCAAAAATTGCTTGCGATACACTCGAATGAAAGAGAAACAAGCCTTTGCAGTCTTTCTTCTTCTTCTTCAATTCTTTGTGCGCATTTGCCGGAAGAGCATCGAGACCGTTCGTCACCAAATCCCACACATCTTGATATCCTAGATTTGCCTTCATCTTCATATACCACTGATCATAGTTCTTTCCATCCAAAATCGGAAGATTGTTGAGTAAATTTCCACTGCCATTCGAAGAACTCATCGTAACAAAATCGAAAATTGATCCTCACTTTCACTCGTGTTTGGCTTGATTTCAGATTTCTCACTCCCTCACAACACTCGATTGATGATGATTTCACTCAATCGTCATCAATTTTGCTTGATTTCTGGCTTCACTCACACTCGAATTTGTGCTCTGAATACCAAATGTTGGAACAGAGAGATTTAGAGAGGAGATTGGTATGAATGTAATTCTCTTACTTACACTGAAAAAACGATTACATTAGGTATATATACTATTTGACCCAAGCACAATTCTGTTACAAATACTCTCATGACACTTTATTACTTATTCATTTCTATTACTTACTTATTCACCACTTTACTCACTTGCTGCTAGAGCACTTATACTAGCACACACAAACACACCTGATGCTAAGGCATCAGTACTCAATTACAGACTCAATCACTTGCTGTTATGACAGCAACTCACACACTAGAACTAGATTACACATACACACTAACACACCTCTTTAAGCTAGTTCCTTTGTATCAATCACATTCAGCATCTTTCTTATCACCTTGAATCTTTCACTAACAATTTTTGCTTCCAAAAGTTATTTTTACTCTCAAACATAAATCATTTTATATTCAACTTTCGTTCAAAATTAATTTTAGAGGATCAATTTTCGCATGAGATACAAAGAAGATACATAAGGTAATGACTTAACGTGGGTTGGGACTTAACCGAGATGTAGGCTCCCATGTAAGTGAAGCGAGTAAACTTTTAGATTTGATTATCTTCTAACAAACTCTACCCTAAAGTTACGTTTCAAAGATAAAACGTCCCGACTTTATTTGATAATACTCCTACGCACAACAATTAGGTGGGAATCAACCCGAAAAACAACACGAGACAAATCAAGATCATCTCTAGTCATGTTACAGGGCATGAAGAAGAAACTCCAAAGCCTCGCCCTCTCTGATGTTTCTTTTTGACTAACTCTTTGATATTTCTTAGACTACGTCAGTTCCAACTTAACACGTTCATGGCGCCTGACTGGCCTGGGAGCTATGTTCTGCCAATAAAAAATGTATATTATTGCTTTCCACATAGTAAGTCGAAGAAAATGTCCCTTGCAATCCCTTGTTATCCACAAATAACATGTACAAGGCAAGGCAGCATACAACACCCCTATCCCAGAATTTTTGTTCCACCACTGAATTTTATTGTTTTAACAATTAAGCCAAAGTGCTACACCTCCCTCCAAAAATCTACACCAAATACAAATTAGATTCACATTCAGTTTAAGTACATGTTTGGTAACTCTTTAGAAATGAAGTTCTAATATGAAAAAGCTTTCAGGAAAATAAAAATAAAAATAAAATAGAAGGGAGATTCACATATAACCCATGAGAGCTTGTTGCATGGTGGATTGGCATCCAAGTAAAAAGTCAACATGAAGATTATCTTTCGTTAGACAGTGTATCAAGACAATATTTTATCCCACTCGCTAAACGATCAATGCCTAGTCTGACATCAAGCACTTCGTCTGCTTTAATCAAGGTTGTCGGCAACATAGTATACAATCCAAACTTCATAGGCTGCATCATTTTGCTATTCTGCGCTTTGGGGTTGTAGACAACTTATTATGAGTTTGGATTGTAGTTTGAAAACATAAACTTACATTTAAGCCAATCCACATAAGCTTGAACTCATTCAACCTGAAATCCAAATCCAACCAGCAAGAAGATTTAAACGACGACCATAATTTTCGATGATTAAATAAATGCTGTCACGTCCTGGTCAAATGAAATGCTTTGACATAAAGATGGGGGCAAAAATTATCATCCCTAACACGCAACCTAACAGCATATTTTTAGGAAATTTATGGTACATAGTACTACAACAATGCCATTATCCTTTTTTCAACGGAAGTGGTCTATGAATGCAGACTGAAGTGATGGCAAAGTGGACTCGATGACTTTCAATCCTGCAATCAATTGCTCCCTATATAGAGAAATTCTTCCGCAGATTATGAACCTAACATTTAATGCTTACAACCAAGCTATAAAATTATTACAATTAATTAAATTAAAATTATCAATATCGTAAATAAGGAAAAATGGGGCACACATTAAATAAGTATTAATTGTAAATGATAATATAATTTATTTAAATAATTGATTTTAATAATTTGATTGGTTGTTTGTAAGCCGTAAATGTTAGGTTCACACCTATATTCGAATTTCTCACAAATGTAATGCTACTTTACAAGGGCCTCTTAGGCAAAAATATGAGACAAATTGATTTTAGATACTCCCCACAAGTCCTCCAATCCATGCTGCTTAAACTTGCCTGAACCAAAAGAAAAAAAGAAAACCTTTTTATTCTGAACATCGACACAGGCACAGAGCTATATCAGTTATTAAGGAAAATCTAAAGAAATTCCAGAAGGAAGGAGAAACTTCTTATTTTCGGGGCAGCCTGGAGCTAGAGGATAAGCTGTTGAGCAACATAAAACAAAAAATACTCAAAAAAGAGAAGGAAATGGTAGCAGCACCTTGCATACGTCTGGCATTCATAGCAGCTGCATGCAACTGCAATTCAAGGTGAGAAAAACCATGGATGACTACTGTAAACAAACCAAGAAGATCAAAATACTCCATCTCCCTTCTCATGTGCCATCAGATGTGGAGGTTGATGTCCATAGATTATGTAATGAGCTTTTCTTGGATCTAGTGACACACAACCATTTCCTTGGGATCTCAGGATCATCATTAGAAACGGTTGGCACATGCCAACAACCATTGGCTGATTCCTGCAGTTATATTGCGTAAAACCTTACTTATCTTTCATGAAAATAATTAGCATATATAATTGAATTGCAGCTTTCGGTCATCTGTCAATCATTTTTTAACCCCTTTGAATAGAGAAGGGACAGATAGAGATAGATACAGGTGGAGATAGAAAACCCCCAAATCTCTCAGAATTGGACAAAAGTCTCAGCCCAATTCATTTAGTACACAGAGTTCTACTGTTTGCTTGGTTAAAACATGATCCTCTATATCCAATGAACGAGAAATCAGTTGGGTTATCCTCTCACCTGAATAACTATTGAATGACGAGGAGGCAGAACTAGGGAAGCTCCACGAGATGAGGCTGATACTCGAACCTATAAACAGAAAAAGGCATCATCTATCTTTTCAAGTTCATTATTGGAGTCAAATACTTGTACCCAAATTCATTAGCAAAAGACAAATAACAAATTAATAACTCAGCACAATGTTGTCAATGGTAGATGACCAGAATTCCACCATATAAATGTAGAATTGCAACCTATGGCACTGCCATGGCAGATGGTGCTTCACAAATTGTCTAAGGTGGCTGGCACAAAATCTACCACCCCATTCCGCCACGGTGCCACCATGCTTGCTATTTAATGACATTGATTAAGCACCAAGGAAGGCTAAGGCTCCGTTTGGGAGTTTAAGAGGGGAGGGGAGAGCTTGGGAAAAAATGGAGTAATGGGGAGGGGAAGGAAAAATGGCTCCCCACCCTGTCT
Organism: Astragalus membranaceus; assembly: GCA_039519185.1. Classification (NCBI taxonomy): domain Eukaryota; kingdom Viridiplantae; phylum Streptophyta; class Magnoliopsida; order Fabales; family Fabaceae; genus Astragalus; species Astragalus membranaceus. Next base: position 224,404,040 of record CM076846.1, on the reverse strand, counting down.
GGGGGATTTATCATTCTTCAATCTTCATAATACTAAAACCCCCTAATACGGGGGAACTCAAAAAATGTATTGGGAGAGTATATTGGAGGGCTTAGAAAAATTATTCAAAGTATTATTCTCTAAATTAAAAATACATTATTCATAAGTATTTTCTTTTCCTTCTCTACAAAACACTCTCAAATAAGGGCGGAGATTTCTCTCTTTCCCTCTCCCCTCCTAACTCCCAAATGGAATGTAGCCTCCTGTTTGGGAGTTAGGAGGGGAGGGGGAAGGAGAGAGAAAAGGAGAGAAATCTCTCCCCTTATTTGAGAGCGTTTTTGTAGAGAAGGGGAAGAGAAAGAGATTGACTGAGTTATGACTAATATGTTTTTAATTTTGAGAGGATTATAAAAGGATGGAAAGGATTTGAAGAAGTTTTCTAAGCCCTCCAAAAATCCTCCTCCAATACATTTTCAAGTTCCCCCTTATTAGGGGGTTTTAGTATATGAAGAAAAAAAGATAAACCCCCCATTTAAGGTGGGGGACCATCCTTTTCCTTCCTTCCTCCCCTTTCCCTTTTCTCTTTTCTTACCCGACTCAAGAGATTAGTCTCTGCAGTTGCGCACAGAGGATATCCAATTTACACAACAAAAAAAACCCTCCCATTCCCCACTCCTAAACTCCCAATTGGAGCCTAAAGTTCTTGAGAACTGATTCTAACATATATACATAACATACTCTTGCAAACTTCACGCTTCAGAAACAGAAATATTAGTAGAACTTATGGTTCGGGAAATGAATCAGAAGCAAGATGAATTATATTTCTGTACAAGATTTTTTATAGGATCTTAATTGTAGGATTCATAAGCTTATTCTAAAGTGGGCCTCATTGCATATAAGATTACCGAGGATTATAATTAATCAAACATGGTTGTGCAGAAGACATAGTGAACAATTAAACTGAGGACAATGTGCAATGGGCACTGTAATAATTCCTTTTTTCCTAGAGTGTGGTTTTGACTTTTGAGAATCTTGCTGCTAGCCTTGGGTAGTAGTCAATAGTCCATGATATAGAAGACTAGTAGAATTCAGAAGGTTATAGTTAACTTTTCTGATAATTCAGAATACCTGATGCTTTTCCTTCCATCTTGGGAAAAAATTAGAACCCAGTAGTTGAAACAAATGGTCCCTCATTTCGTCATTTGTCAAAAGTAAGCATTTACAACTAACAGCAGCATATAACCAGTACCTGCAATAAACAGATCCACATTTTATTACAGCTGAATTGTTGGAGGGCTACACAGATTGTCAGATCACATATACTGAAGAATCTATATTCCTATCAATGTTGGAAACGTATGATACAAGTAAACAAGAATTAGACATGTATAATAAGGAAAAAAAACGAATGACACTAGGCAACTCAATCTAACTTAAATATCGTGGAAGCACTTCATTACCAGTCATCATTTGAACCTTGGGGTGTAGCATAAAGAGCACCATTTTTTTTTCCAATTTTCTATAAGTCTCCTGTTATTTGGATTCTGAGCAGGACCACCAGTTACTCGATTTACATGCAAAATTATAAGTGGCAATCTCTTTGAAGGGCTCATTTGACGCAATTGTTGAACAACATAATTAAGCTACAACCAAGTGGAAAGAACCATTAAGAAGCTGCTTTTGTAATGCGATAAAAAAGTCAACAATTTCACACACACACCTGCGAAAAGCTGAACTCCTGCCTGTTGGCAAGTCCTACATTAGCACCATCTACAACAGCATCAAATGGGCCATGCATCTTAAGCCACTTCTGGAAATGTTAAACATCAATATCAGTTCCCATGCCTATACTGATACTTTTATATATAACCTAATTGAAGACAGAGGCTTGAAAACATAGCCACTAGTCAAAGGCAGTCTACGAGACAAGATAAGAGCCCTTCACCAAATTCAGTTTTTAAGCAATAAAGCATAATTTCTAAACAAAACAGTGAACAATGTTCTACCTCAAAATGATTAAATTTTGCCTTAGCTTCTTTTTGGCAAGCCAAATTACATAACGAGGCAGCAAAGTTTTCGGTCTCTTTTGGATCAATATCAATGCTCACAAGCTTCTCATTGCAAGATAGACACATTCCGTCCTCGTCCACATGAGTCTTTACCGCCTTCCATTGCCCACTTCCAAGCCAACCCTGTCCATGCCATCCTCCACCTCCGCGCACAATCCCTTCTCTTACTCCATTAACATCCCAGTTCTTCTTCCCAATTTTTCTGGCATATTCAGAGTTAAACCAATCCTCAATTATTTGCAAAGTTGATTCAGAAACCTGTCTCACCACAGCACACAAGCGATGCAACATCTCATACACCTTGTCTGCATTATTTGCATTGACACTGACTTCCAAAAGAGCAGAAAGCTCGGGTTCCTCAGCCTTAACACCAGATTCAATCATGTGAGCATCAACTTGATAAGCTTTTTCAGCATCCCTTTTCTTGCAAAATCCATAGAGAGCAGGACCATAGGATCTCAGCTTAGGTGCAATGGCAACACTCTTCATTTGCTTAAGCAACTCAAAAGCCATTTGGGGATCTTCCTTTCCAGCAGCAAGCCTAGCAGCATTGGTAAATGTGGCTTCATTTGGCTCGATTTGGTCACTCAACATCTGCTGAAAGATCTCAAAACCCCTTTCAAGACCCAAAGAGGACACACTGGCAACACCTGTTTGGACAGAACACAGGTAGAGTAATTTGTTGTAGTGATCAAGAGTGAGCGGAACCCCCATTTTTTGAGCCTCGTCGTAGAGATCAAGTGCCTGAACAACATCACCTTCCTTTGAACAATTATTTAGCTTCCGTTTTAGCACTCCCTCAGGGGATTCTTGAGCAGCTTTTCTCCTTGCTTTGGTTGAAAGCTTAATAGCACTTGTTACTTTGGAAGAGGAGGAGGGGGAGCCATCGTTGTCTGGTGAGTTGGCTGTTAGAGCTAAAGTGTTGATGGCACTCGTTGGGGTAACACCGGTTACTATGCGTTTTGGAGTGTAAAAATAGCAATTCCGAGAGAGAAGTAGGCGTCGGGAATGGGATTGTGTCAGCATAGAGAAAAGGGGAGTGAGTCTCGCCATAGCACGGCTTCCACGCACCATCAGAACCCATCAACTGTTCCACAAAACAGCTTCCAATGGGACAGAATAATAGGACAAAATTCAGAAATACACAAATTCAGACTTTAACACATTAATCCAGAAATGCACATATAACAAGCATTGAACACTAGAAAACGATAACTGAATAGATTGCTTTGAAATCAATTGGTTTTTCTTACATGGAATCCAAAAGAGCTGAAATGGTGCTCTGAAATGTGCAAAGAAATAAAATACGAAGATAAATCACAAATCCACTGAACTCAGCAATAAAATCTAAAAAGAGGGTAAAACGAAAACGAACCTGGAATGATTGAGGGAAGAAGACCAAGGGTAGGATTCAGGCATGGTTGAGATGAGAGCGGCGAGAGAGAGAGAGCAGCGCACGTCGCCAAGAGAGAGCGGCGAGAGCGAGATAAAGAGCAGTGCACGAAAGAGTCCTGCGCGAGAGAGAGGGATTTTAAAATTCTATCTCTACAGGTGGAATTTCAATTTCTAACAGTTTTAGTATCACAAAAATTCTTTTTAAAATTCTAATGTTTCCAAAATTCTTTTTAATTATTATCTAAATAAAAAAAATTAATTATTTTGTCAAATGAAAATATTATCCCAAAAACTTCATCATCCTCAAAAATTGTTTCATCCAAAACACACTCTTAAAACTTTATTTATTTATTTTTGTTAATAAACTACGGAAGAATCAACCATATTGCTCCCTTTCTGCTTGGTGAATTTTATGAGACACGAAATCGAATTAAGTTACAACAAATGAAAATTATTCAGATGGAAAGGAATCTGGAAGTGGCCAACTATTTGGAACATTACTTTGCTAATGGTGTATTTCTTAAATTCTAAAAATTTCACTAATGCTCTTATAAAAACTTTATTTTGACCCCTTTTTTGTATTATTTTACGCCCTCCGCCTAACTACTACCCTACCTCTACTCACAGTCACTAACTGATTGCTGGTCCCAGGAAGGTAGCTCAGTTGGCGAGCTGAGGGACATGAAAGAGTTACAAAGTTGCAAGAAGGAGGTCTAGGGTTCTAACTTTTACAGCATTGCGATGTCATCATTGGAAAACCTATCTCATACCAAGGGAGTGAACTTGCACCTTTAAAATTAAACTTTTTCACTTATCTCCTTAGTAATATTTATTTTGACACCATCAGTTTATATTTTTGTACCTAGACCCCCAACTCTTTCAACTTTAATAGTTAAATAAAGACTAAGATTTCAATTTAGACTCAGAAGTAGCCATAACTTTTAAACAACGGTTCCAGATTTGGCAGTGGTTCAGGCGAAGGGGGCTTCATTGGCTCAGAAAGCGAGATAAGAAAGTGAGCCCTTTGAATGGGAGGCAAATTGAGTGGCCGAGTAGTGGGTGAGGTGGATTCTGAGAGAGAGCTTGTCTCCATTAGGGTGTAGAGCCCAAGATGCGGGGGGTGGTAGAGGGAACCCATAGATCGGTTCCATGGCTTGGATCTTAGCATGGGCTAAGTGGATTCATATTGTGAGTATGGGTTGTGTGAGAGTGACAAAGGGAGGGTAGTTTGAAAGGGGCCAGGCAAAGGTTTTGGGAATGGGAAGACTGAGGGTTAGGTGGGTGAAGGGGAGGGGTAGTGGTGGGGATGAATGGTGGGCTATCAAAGAGGAGGAAATGTCATTGACAAGGTGGAGAAGGCCAAGGACTGGCCGGCAAAACCGCAACAAGAAGGGAGGCGACCTCCACTAAGGGAGGAGTAAAAGCCATGATGGCGCATGGGGTAAACCCTAGCAGAGCCAAAAGGCTCGCAGGGAGAGGTCATAACTTGACATTTCATAATTTTTCATTCATCATGTATAAAGTAGAATGCGTAGTGGGTATCAGCACTGCTTAAAAACAAAGCACTACTATTTGCATTTCAACAAATGAGGGACTTTTTGACTATACATGTCTAGTTGAAAAATATATAAGGAAATTAGCCTAAGTTCATGCATGTAAATTCATGCGATGATTCGTGTGTTAACGTAAGATTTAGCATTATTCTTCTTTACATATAATAACCTTTTCAAATTGATTTTAAGTACGGGACACATTATGCACATATTACAAATTACAATAACCACATTGACTGAATGAATATACTACATCTATTTCAAAATAGATTTCGTTTTAATGTTATTTACACATACTAAGAAAACTATGGAATAATTTGTCTTTTTCATATAATACATTTAAGGGTTAAAGGTATGTTTCGTCCCTGCAAATATCACAATAATCCAGTTTCGTCCCTGTAAAAAAAAAAAAGTTTTAAAACAGCCCTTGCAATTACCAAACGCTTCTAGTTTTGTCCCTGCTGTTAACTTTCCATCCAAAAAACTAACGGTTGCCACGTCATCAACCCTTGCCCAAAAAAAAGTTTTAAAACAACCCTTGCAATTACCAAACGCTTCTAGTTTCGTCCCTGCTATTAACTATTCATCATCTTCAACCTCTTGATTGTCTTCTTCAAACCCAAATCCCATCAAATTCCACTGTTTTGAAAATTCTCAGAACACAGGGGAACTGATTTGTCAGAATACATTTCAGTTGGTGCCTAACATTCCCTCCAATTCCACTGGAGCAAAGGGTTCCAAGAGAAAGAAATCCAACAGAACTTCGAACCAACATTACTCAGCAAGAAATTCACTTGGTACTAACTTGTGCCAAGAGAATTTACAAGTGGATGAGAACTTTAAAAGTGCAACTCTTGACAAAGGCCCCTTACAAAATAATAAAAGGAAAAGAACTCAAAAGAAACTCCATGCAAATGTCAGAGGAAAATCTTCCAGCCAAACAATGTCCAAAGACGACTCACAGAAAGTAGGAACACAAGGAAAAAATGGGCTTCAATCACACTATAACGAAGAAATGCCAATCTGCTGCATTGAAAGCATAGAGCAGCAAAACAAAGGTGATTGCTTTTCCATCTCAGATTTGTTAAAGGAATGGGCTTTTCAGTAAACATAAAATGATAATTATCTGTTTATATTTTCAGGAGAACCATGCCAGATACATACCACCCTGATAGACGACATAACTCGCCGACTGTGTGATCTCAATCTCAATCTCAAAGAGAGCAACATGTCAGAACTGGAAGGACAAAAGGCACTTGTCCCATACAAAGGATCTGGTTCTATTGTACCCCACAAAGATTCTGAATTAGCCAAGGAACAAAAACCAAGGCCCAAAGTGGACATTGACCCAGAAACAGAGAGAACCTGGAAACTGTTGATGGGCAAGGAAGGAAGTGAAGACCTTGAAGGAACTAACAAGGAAAAAGAGAAGTGGTGGGAAGAGGAAAGAAATGTATTTCGTGGACGAGCTGACTCCTTCATTGCACGGATGCATCTTGTTCAAGGTACAATACATAATAACCCAAAACTTGCTGCTGATAATATCCCTATCTGCTGAACTTGTCACTACAATGTTCTTCCTTATGATGATTGGCACTGAACTTGTCGTTATCTTCTTCTACAGTTTAGGTAGGGAAGAGAAAAAAATGGTTAACAATAGTCCACTGAATATATGATAAGATAAATATGATGCAATACCTTACAAAATACTCTTGTCTTACTAATAATTAGGTCAATTATTACCACTACGAGCACATGTCCATGCATACAACAACACTAATAACTTAATATTCTAACAGCATGAATTCCAAAGAACAGTTTACTTTGACACAAAGGAAGGAAAACAGGAAAAGACACAAGGCTATGAACAGACAAGAAAGTTCTTTATATTTAAATAACAGCCCTTGGACAAGAGTTTTCTTGGCCTGAAACTGTTTCTGGATATGGTGAATTTCAAGACAACAATCATAGGAGATGCATCAGGGAAGTAGGACATAGTGCTGATAAATCCACCAAGATGCAGTATGGAAATGGAACGCTAGGGTCTCTAGAGTTACCAACAATGAACCCCTATGGACCATTAAGCAAGCATTTTGTCCTAGGAGATGCTCTTCAATCTAGATCTCAAACAAATTATAATCAACATTCACCTGACCATCATCTTGTGTGTCAGAAAACCTTACAATCAGAAAGCAGGATATATGCAGAATCATTAAATACTTCTCGCATATCAGGAGGGCAGGTTGATGCAGAGAATGATCACAGCCATATACTGAAAGCATGCAGAAGAAAGTTTGGACAGTGAAAAATGTATATCCACAGCAACCAGACAAGTATGCTCAGGTAATAGTCAGGCTGAACAAGAGGTTGAAGAAGACAATCAAGAGGTTGAAGATGATGAATAGTTAATAGCAGGGACGAAACTAGAAGCGTTTGGTAATTGCAAGGGTTGTTTTAAAACTTTTTTTTGGGCAAGGGTTGATGACGTGGCAACCGTTAGTTTTTTGGATGGAAAGTTAACAGCAGGGACGAAACTAGAAGCGTTTGGTAATTGCAAGGGCTGTTTTAAAACTTTTTTTTTTACAGGGACGAAACTGGATTATTGTGATATTTGCAGGGACGAAACATACCTTTAACCCTACATTTAACTATTTATTATTTCCACTACAACATTTTTGGCTTTAGGCCACGCCAAGCATTGCCACGGCTAAAAAAGCGTGGCTTAAAACTGGAAGAGGCCATAGTTATAAAAGCGTGGCAATAAGATAGACAATAAGCGACATTTGCCTTGAGTTGACATCAGGCCACACTTTGAAAGTACATAGGCCACGGTTAGAAAGCCGTAGATATATAATACCACAATTTTTCAAACGTGGCCTTTGAAAATTTAATAGAAACGTCGCCTAAACTTTGGTCAATTTTTTTTTAACTACGTTGCCTTACCTCTTTGCCTTCCGTACGTGATCTTTTGTCAACAAAAAATTAAGAAAATAAAGAAGTACTGTAACAGCGCGCTAGGGTAAAGGGTAACAATATTCGTCGATCAGATCCCTACCCCTTCGTCATCGTCTGTCTTCCATCTTCGCGCGCGCTCCATCTCCGCCAAATTTTCCTTGAAAATTTCACAACAAAATTTAGATCGATCCCTACCCCCTCTCACTTCTCTCAACAAGAAATCCCTAATTTCAAGCATCGCCAACGCTGCCGTGGTAAGCATCGCCTGCCGTCGTGGAGCGTCGTACAACGATCATCTGTCGTGGTAAGTACACCAGCCACCGTCGCCGGTGGTTTCTCTCCTTTTCCTCTTATTGATTCGATGTTCTGTTCTTCCCCCTTTCCCCCTTTCTTCTCATTTTCTGTTCTTCCCTTTCTTCTCATTGTTCTGTTCTACTTGCTTTTTATCATCATTCGATTCATCTTTAATCTTGTTTTATCCTCACGCGAATGATTACACTTCTTAAAACCCTAGATTATGCTTTCTATTACAATATAGGCTAGTTCTCACGCTATGTTTGGTAACTGAGAATCTAGTGGAATCTGAAATATGGATGGTTTAGGATCTTTGGTTGATTTTTGTTGTTGTAATTTGTGATGTTTGGAATGGAGTTTGAAGTCTCTGGGAATAATTTGATACTTAGAAACAGTTTCTCTCCTTTGTAATTTGTGTCGCCGGTGGTTTCTCTCCTTTTCCTCTTATTGATTCGTTGTTTTGTTCTTCCCCCTTTCCCCCTTTCTTCTCATTTTCTGTTCTTCCCTTTCTTCTCATTGTTCTGTTCTTCTCACTGTTTTAGGGTTCATTTATTGCTGTTGCTGTGTTCATTTAACTGATACTCACGCCAACTCCAACCAAGCATCGCCAACGCTCACTCTCGCGGAAGGTTTGATACTCACTCCCTTTTTTTCTTTCAATTTGGTGTTCATTTATTGCTGTTGCTGTGTTTTCCAACAAGTATTTATTTGTCGAAATCCGACATCGTTTACTATTTTAATTAATTCGCCAAAGTAGGCGCATAGTTACAGAATTTTCTGCACCCGAGTTTATGAAGATTAGCAAAAACGTTTGAACCTTGATATTTATACGTTGTGGATTTGTAATTTAAGGGCGAAGTGATTTTTTTTTTGAAGTTGCTTGTGAACCTTTAACTAACATATTGAACTGAATCGTGGTGTAGTTGTCTGAATTGAGGTGTTGTTTGTAAGCTGAGTATCATGTTGAACTTAAATTGTTGAATTCTACGTTAATTGGTATTAAGGTGAATATGAGATTAATTATGCATGCTAGATGTTTGTTGTATCGATCCAATAAAATTTGAGAGTGAGAATATGATGATTGTGGGTGCTTGTTAAATTACTTGAATAAAATTGGTGTTAAATTTAGTGCTTGAGGAGTTGTGCAATTAAGTGGTGTGTTAGATGCATAGGTTGCGTGGTGTTGTTTGGTTGGGCGTGGGCGCCAGATGTGGCAGCCCATGCGCGTCGCGTATTGTTGCTGTTGTTGCGTATTGTTGCTATTGTGGCGTACTGTTGTTGTTGTTGTGCGACGCTGCGCTTCGTGTGTGATGGTTGAGAGTGAGGCGCGGCACAATGTTGCCTTGTGCTCACCTAGGAGCGCGTCTTGGTGTGTTGCGTGTTGTGTGTTTGTGGATGAGGCGCGGCACGATGTTGCCTTGTGCTCACCTAGGAGCGCGTCTTGGTGTGTTGCGTGTTGTGTGTTTGTGGATGAGGCGCGGCACGATGTTGCCTTGTGCTCACCTAGGAGCGCGTCTTAGTGTGTTGTTGTTGTTGTTGTTTGTAGCCTGTTGAGTCCGATGGAGATTGCGTAGAGTTAGATATGTAAGAATGAGTCTGATTGTTAATTCTTGAGTTACCTGGCTGAACGAGTAGGAGGGACGGCCGCCCAATCACTTACCGCCGGTAATCAGGGAAATGATAATCAGCAGCTTAGATAGCGCTAGTGGTCTAGATAGTTGTAGTTGTTAGTGGGAGGGTGATAGTTTTGGTCGGTGGGAATTTTCGAGGACGAAAATATTCCAAGTGGGGGAGAGTTGTAACGCCCCGATTTTTATTAAAAATTATTTTTAATTAGTATTCGAAGTATGAATAATTTTGGAAGTATTTGAGTTTATAGAGTTGTAAGAAAATATTTGTTGTGAAATCGGGATTTAAAAATGAATTAAAATGAGTTTTTACTATATTTATGCGCATACACCCCCCTGTTTTTCTATTCGCACCCCCTGCCCACCGTACTTACCGTGTGCGTGGTCCACCCCAGAGAAACCCGGGCACTATTCCTTCTTCTCCTTCCTCGCTGAAACGCAGAAGCAGCAAAACCCTCTCTTCTCCTCAAATTCGTTCTCCTTCCCTAGGCCACGGTTTGGCCTGAAAATTCATCTTCCCACTCGAAATCACGCTCTGAGTTCGATTTTGGCCTCAATTTAATCGATTGGTGCTTCGTTCAGCCAGTTTCAGACACGACCCTAAAACCCAACCGAACGGTTTTGCACCTATTCCGACCACCACAGACTCCGGTTGGAAAATCGGACATCATATTTGGATTCTACTCATCGAGACCTTCAGGAAACACTAGTCCTTTGTTAGTTTCGGTGAAGTTGACATCGGACCTGTTCGTACCGTTAATTGCTCGTTTCCCAAGGAACCCGTAGACTTCCGGTGCTAAGTTCGTTACCGTGGACGATTCGGCTCTGTGCTCGCTATCAATATTAATATTAAATTACCCAGGTTAGGGGGCTCTACTTTATACCTATAATAATGCTTAAGTTAGGCGATATATGTAGGTTAGGTTGTAGGAGTTTGGATTGTTGAATTAAGTTAGTTTGAAGGGTGGATGTCATGATACTGTTTTGGTTGTTTTGGTTGAATTGTTGGATATTATGCTAATATGTTGTTATATTGAGTTAGTTGAATTGTTAAATAATTGTTACTGTTGAATTGTTGTTCTAGTCGAATTGTTACTGTGTTGTTGTTCTAGTGAATTGTTGTTCTAGTGAATTGTTAAATAATTGTTGCTGAATTGTTAAATAATTGTGGTGTTAATGCCTTGTTGTAGTATGAGTTTATGTGGTAAATTAAGTTGAGTGAGGTGAGAATAAACATGATAGGGATTGTGCCTTTAAGCTACTTGAACTAATTACCTCAATGAAAAGAATATAGTTATATGTAGGTTGCGTTGTGTTTAATAAATAATCAATCGAACTGGCGTTGAAGCGGTGTGAACTAATTGTTGAATTGTTAAATAAAATTGTTGTTAAAGTGTTGAAGTTGTGGTGTGTGTAATTGCGGGGAAGTGTAATTGTTGAATTAGATTACTAGCCTAAGGATACAAAGCGGTGTGTAGGGAGTTGTAATCATTTGGAGATGTGAAAGCCGTGAGGGACTCCGGTCCAAAGCGGTGTGATATTCTTAATGCCTATATGTTGATGATATTAAATTGAGAAATGGAAAGCGGTGAGTTTAATAATTATTATGGTTTATGTGTGGTGTTGTGGTGCATAGTCATAGTGTCACATGACTCATGTTGCATAAAGCGGTGTGTAGGCTTCGGCCAAAGCAGTGTGGTGGCTTCGGCCAAAGCGGTGAGTGCCCTCAAGGCATAGTGCGGTGATGATGGATCCTCATGCATGTTGCATACATGCATATATTCATACATATGTTGATAGTGTTTATTGATGGTTATAACTTAAAGGATGAATGTACTGTTTGTTATGAGTGGGTGTTATTTGCTGCTTCTCTTATTATAACGCTTTTCTTAATTATTATTATTTGTGTAAAGAGACTCACCCTACTGCCTTTTGTTGCTTCTTATGTCGGCAACCTGCAGGTGATAGCGAGTGAAGGTATTCACATGCTTTCTTCTAGTCGGTTGTGTCTGCTCTGATACGTAGCACCGGGGGGCGATTAGTCTAGAGACTGTTTAATGAAAGTTGTTCGAAACTAGTATTTGATGATGTATTTAAATATGTTTATGAAACATGCTATTTTCCGCTGCGCGGTGATTATGTAAACTGTGGTGTAACTAAACAAGTGTTTTAGGGCTCGTCCCGATCAATGTGCTATGTATCACATACTTTATTGTATTATGAGTTTCAGATGTTGTTATATGTTTTATATGTTTTATTTGGTGAAAATGTAGCACCCTCTTGGGTTGCGCTGAAAGGTTTTTTTCGAAAACTCTGATTTTCATAAATTAAATATTAGTTTATTAGAAGGGGGTGTTACATTAGTGGTATCAGAGCAGTTCGGTCTGTCCGGCCAAGTCGTATAGTCGTAGTGTCCTTTGATGATTGAGTAGTGCTGGATTAGTTCTAACCATTGTCTGTGTAGTAAGTGATGTTCCTGCAGGTGGAGGACAAACCGAGTACTGCTGATGGTAAGGGAATAAGTGGGGGAGATACCCCTGCTGATGATGTGTGTTGTATTGTGTTTCCAGTGTGTGAACTCTGTGTCTTTTGTTTTTGATTTCTCTGCTGGTTTGGAAGATGCTTGGTTTTCGAAAGATGCATTAGTTACTTCTTTTGAAACCGAAGGAAAATATTATCGGGATTAGGAAGAATTTTCAACATGGTATTTCAGGTCATCCTAGTTATCATATCAAAAGAAATATTTTGCCGCTCTAGGCTTTGATGTTCTTATAAATAAAAATTTTATGGTTTGAAGAGCTGATGTCACCTTTCACTTGCGAAAATCATTTCCAAAAATGAATTGTTGATTGTGTTGAGGAGCAATTTTACTCATTTTTCGCACTTCCAATTATAAATATTTTTGAAGTGGAGATGTCATATTTATTGATATGTCGATTGTGTGATTGTTATTTGACTTGAATCTGGTCCATGGCTTTTGTTGTTATTGTTGGGTCAATGTGACCAAAGCGTTGTTGTTGTTGCGTTGAGTCGAATAAGACCAAGTGTTGATGTTGTTGTTGTTGGGCTAATTAATGATGCATTGTGAATTAAATGACTGTGTATCTAATGATGGTGTATTAAATGATGAAATTGTGGTGTTGAGGTGAACTATGAACATATGTTGCCTACAAGTAGTTTTGATGATATTACCCTAAGAGTTTCGAAGGTGAAATTACTATGCTTAAGTAGTATGTGATGTTGAAAATTGGTGTTTTTGGGTGGTTAGGTGAATTTGGGGTGTCTTGATGGTTTAATTGGGTTGTAGTCAAAGTGTGCACATAGGTGTTTGACCAAATGTCAATATGTTGATTGAATGCCCGAGTGTTGTTTGATAACATGAATTGTTGAATTTGAATGTTGTTTGAGATTATTGTTTCGTGACTAAACATTATGAATTTTACTTGTTTACAGTTTTGTGCATTCTGGACACTGCTTCGTTTTTCAAAAACTGGCACCGTTTAGTTGATCCAAAAATTTTGTGGTTGATTGTTTTTGAAAATAGATTTAACGTCGGTCGTTTTGCCACTGGTTTCGTTCAATTTGGAGCTGGGTGGCTCAAGTTATGATTGTTTCAAGTTAGGTCAAGTTTTAGGAATCAAACTGTGAGTAAGTTCGGTTTTTGTAGGTTTTGTGTCATCACATGAACTCCGTTTTGAATGATTCTTGTTTCCTTGAAAAGTAGACTTAATTCTCTACGAATTAGACACTGGTTTCATAAAGTTTCATTAAGAGATGAGAAAGATAATTTGGTTGAAAGTTGAGTGAGAAGTTCTGTCCAAGTTTGGTACCTCCGTGTAATATTTTGAAAAAAACTGTACCCATTGGCTACTTATTTTAAAAGGCGAAAACCATAGGTAGAAACTACACTCTGGGTTTTCCAACAAGTATTTATTTGTCGAAATCCGACATCGTTTACTATTTTAATTAATTCGCCAAAGTAGGCGCATAGTTACAGAATTTTCTGCACCCGAGTTTATGAAGATTAGCAAAAACGTTTGAACCTTGATATTTATACGTTGTGGATTTGTAATTTAAGGGCGAAGTGATTTTTTTTTTGAAGTTGCTTGTGAACCTTTAACTAACATATTGAACTGAATCGTGGTGTAGTTGTCTGAATTGAGGTGTTGTTTGTAAGCTGAGTATCATGTTGAACTTAAATTGTTGAATTCTACGTTAATTGGTGTTAAGGTGAATATGAGATTAATTATGCATGCTAGATGTTTGTTGTATCGATCCAATAAAATTTGAGAGTGAGAATATGATGATTGTGGGTGCTTGTTAAATTACTTGAATAAAATTGGTGTTAAATTTAGTGCTTGAGGAGTTGTGCAATTAAGTGGTGTGTTAGATGCATATGTTGCGTGGTGTTGTTTGGTTGGGCGTGGGCGCCAGATGTGGCAGCCCATGCGCGTCGCGTATTGTTGCTGTTGTTGCGTATTGTTGCTATTGTGGCGTACTGTTGTTGTTGTTGTGCGACGTTGCGCTTCGTGTGTGATGGTTGAGAGTGAGGCGCGGCACGATGGTTCAGTATAGTGAACCTGTAGTGTTTCAGTATCTGTTTTGCTGGAAGCCTTGTTTGCTGTTTTCCTGGAAGCCTGTTTGCTGTTTTGCTGTTTGTTTTAGTATCAGTATCAGTATAGTGAACCTGCTGTTTGGTGTTTCAGTATCAGTATAGTGAACCTGCTGTTTTGCTGGAACCAATAAATGTTTTAATTCTTTTGTATTAGGATACTCTTCAAGAATCAGTTGAAAATTCAAGTGAAGATGCAAAAAAAGCATTCCAATTATTGCTTGGCAAAGAAAGGCATGGTAGAACGCGTTGTTATGGAAGAACTATGACGCCATCAATAATGAAGAAAAATGAAGAAATTGCTTCTGTAAAAAAGCAATATTCTAGTAAAATTACAGTCTTGGAAAAGAAGATGCAAACATATGATGCTCTTTTAAAATGTGTGTTGATGCAACAAAATCCAAATTTAAGTGAAGAGGATGTAAACAACTTAATGCAGCGTACTTTTGAAAATGACAGTAGTGAAGCAACACACAATTTGGCACCACGTTCTTCTACATCAGCTAATGCTCCTCCTATTGAAAAGGTATATGATCTTGTGAAGGTGTTTTACAATCTTTGTAATGTCCTTGAATGTCATGGATATATAGATAATTTTTGTAATGTTTTATGGTTATAGGTTGGAAATGATTTTGAAGAAGATCTTGAAGATGATCTTGAAGGTTTTGAAGAGTGATGTGATACAAGTAGAGCTGTCAATGGGCCGGGTTTGGGCCCGCCCGTCCCGGCCCATCGGGCCAAACAGCGTATACGGGTCGGGCCGGGTCGGCCCGATATTTTGATGGGCTGCAAAATTTACGGCCCGAGCCCGCTCACCACCAGCCCATGGGCCAACGGGCCAGCCCAATGGGCCAACCCAACGGGCCACAAATCATTGACTTTTTAGAATTTTGACAAAAATAGTTTTAATGTCTCGTTAAAATATGGAGCTGATACAATTTATGACTTCCACGGTGTAGTTTACAATTTCGCAGTACTTTAGTGCTTGCTAACTTTAATTAACCTTTTTCCTTTATTTCATTGGACATGACGCGCGGGTACAATACAAACAGAGAAATATTAGAGATTTACACAAAATTGCTTCATTTTCTTAAAAAAATTGCTCTATTTTCTTTACTTTTTTATTAGAGATTTACACAAACAGATGAATATTAGAGATTTACACAAAATTTATTTACTTTTTTATTTTTTTTTTACTTTAAAAAATTGCTCCATTTTTTATTGGACCATATTTTAAAATTTTAAAACTAAAACAAAAAAGTAACGGGCCGGCCCGAAGCCCATCGGGCCGACCCGGCCCAATACTATCATCGGGCCCATCGGGCCGGGCCAAAAAAGATACTGTTGCTTTTGGGCTACTAATTTTAGAGCCCAGGCCCAACCAAAAAATCGGGCCGTTGGGCCGGCCCAATGGGCCGGGCCCAAATTGACAGCTCTAGATATAAGTGGAAAAGCAATGTGCTACAAATTAATATGGTTGTAGATTATTTTGTGGATTTTATTTTAATTAATAAACATGTAGATGTGCTACAAACATGGTTGTAGACTATTTTGTTTATATTTTTTGGATTTAGTTTATGTGTCTATATTTTGAGTATTAGTGACAATTGACATGTAGATGATGAATGTTGTTTAATGCATATTACTATAAATTTAAAAAATTGATGTCTATTTTTTGTTAGCGTTACTATCTTATCTTATCCTTTTTATGTCCGGTGCTTTAAATAATTAGGTTTAGTTTTAATTCTTCTTAGTTTCTAATCACGGGTGACCCTATCAAATAATTGATAACAATTAAATAAAAGTAGTAAAAAAGTTATTTAACTAATAGCAACAAGGCAATAGTTTGCTTATAAAAAAAATAAAAAACAAAAAGGCAACAGTTTTTAAACCGTGGTTTAAACGTTTAGGCCACACTTATTTATGCGTGGCAAATAGAAAACCGTGGCCGGAAACCAGACTGATAAACCGTCGCCTATTTTATAGCTCTGGCCACGGTTTCGATAATTCGTGGCCTAATGTTAAAAAACCGTCGCCTAAACGAATAGGCAACGGCCACCTACCCCACGCCTCCAAAACCGTGGCCTCAGGTTTAGGCCACGTTTTTTTCACTTCTGGCCACGGTTTTTGGCCGTTGCGTAAACCTCTTTTTGTTGTAGTGTTCATTCTACTTATTTTTCTCTCTGCAGTGAATAGTTAAAGATATTGTTGACAAAACAACAACAAAGAGAGGCAAGATTATTTGTAAAAACCGACATGTATTATGAAACGAAGGAGGTATCATCTATGAAAAACTTTTAGTACCCTACAAGAGGCCATGTCAATTGCCAAGAAAAGTATTTAAACACAAATTGATCTAAATCCCAGTTCTGTACTACTCCAGTACCCTTTTTTTCCTTCTGGTTATGCTACTCAAGTTGGTCCTCAAGCATTTTCATTGGCTGCAAGATAAGTTCAACAGACTTGAGAAGCAACACCCCTATATCCTTATTCCATATAGGAGTAAGTCGGGCAATAATCAACAAGACATCAGGCACTCTACCTACATATTTCCAGGAAAAGGTATTGAAGCACAGCAATGATAGTATCCATTTTCATCAAATGAAAATCTTTGCGAAAGGTGAGCTTCACTGATAAGATACTGCCCCCAGTCTTCTGATCCATACTGCTTGAATATACCCCGTGCATCAAAAGAGTCTACGTTTCTCTTCCACTTTGTCCTGAATACCAGCAGCTTATATATCTCAGCTATTCAAACTGAAAAATAATTCAGTAAAGTTATAACAAGTAAGCGTGGTATCACCTTTTCCTATGCCTGGAATTCATCACCGTGGCGTGCAGCTGCAACACGAGAAAAAACTTGATGATCACTGAAACTACCAAAACTACACACAAATTATACAGCAGGGGGAGAGTATGGCATTATTCTGGTCGTAAGATTGCCCATCAGGGCGTCAAAGAAGATGATATATATCTTTCTTTCCTTTTTTCCCCATTGATGTAGTCAATAGTTGTGCTCAAACTTACATAATTTTAAGTGGGAAAGAGGAAATTATCATTCTGCTAGGAAATGCATAAATTACACTCACAACAGGGGAGTTTGTCCATAAATATACAGTTGCTATGCATCTTTCATGTTAAAACACGGGCTGACACTCACTACATTAACATAAACCTCAGATATTCTGAGAGAACATAACAAAATTATAGAAAACTGACATCTAATAAATAGCATGACTAGTACGGTGAAAGTGGCCTTGAACCAAAGTAATCCTACTGAATGTGGGTTGCAATACTTTGCTTTCAAAAATACATGGAAGCACAATGAAACCGCTAAACACAACTTACCTTCAGTCTCTGGTTAGCATCATTTTCTAAGACAAGTCCAGCTTCAATATATGCATCAATTATGACTTCTAAACAAGCTCAGAAAAACAATTTTTTTAGCACAATGTAAAAGTAAAACCAGATAACATCACAGATCCACAATTATTTGCAATTTATGATAAAAAAAACAACTTCCTAGTATCAAATGAAAACCGCAAGAAAGTAGTCATGTGGATACGACAGGCACGTAAAAGACGACCCTCACTGCCAATTTCTTCCACAGGGGCATACAGAACACGGGCTTTTGCAAGAGAACCTTTCATGCATTCCTGCAAGGTAAAACATATGTTTCCCTTATTAGAGATATCAAATGAAATTGCATGAAGTCAAATTTGATGGTATAAGAAAGCAAATTTCTATCCATCATACACAGAGATATGAGAGTCATGTACCAGTCTTAGAATATCATTTTATATCTTGTTAATCAATAACCAGCATGTTGGAATTCGTGAGTGTCGTATCGAAAAGATGGAGTTCAAAATAGACACCTACCAGTCCCTTTAATCTTATTGAGATGGGCTGATTATCCAATGCTTCCATAACTTTAGGGGAAATACTCTATACAGATACAAACATAGTTACAAAGAAATAATTTAATTTACATACTATATCATTGTGTTGAATTTGATATAACTTACCTGCAAGACCTCAGTGGCTGTCTTAACACGGTCTTTGTTCCACAGCTTGAGCATGAGTACTGTAAGGTGAAATGTTTTAGGCTTGATGAATATAGATTTGTCAATCCCCAAGTCTGTAAAAGTGAAAACTAAATCAGTGATATTTCGTATTAAAGAAGACAGGATATAGAAGAAGGAAGAAGATCAGAGCAGAACGAACAGTTATCTGCAAGTATAAACATTTAATCCTTGCCGAGTCTCTAAGGTAAGAAGTAATAAGCTATGCAGTCCAAATATCGGATATGACACGGGCGCGACACAACACAAATACAGGGATATCTTATAAGGACTACTTAGGTTACATCTCTAGTACACATGGGACTTCAACACACCCCCTCACAGGGCTGGACATTTGAAACGTTGACTGATACAGGTGGAATAACAAGGATCACAAAACTAATATCCCCAATCATGTCTATCTTCTCTTTACATTCTGAAAGAATGAATGAAGGAGTATGTACTCCAACTCCACTCATAACATGATGAAGAACAAGGAGGTGCAAAAAGCTTTAAATCAATATTTTCTTTTAAAGATCAACAAAATTAGACACAGGTACAACACTGATACTTTAGCAATTTAGAGTATATGGGTTCCATAGCTCTTAAGCTATGAAGATGACAGCAAGGTAATCAAAATCGCGATTTTTATCGTAAATCTGTACAATTTTACGAGTCTAGAAAGCCTCAACGACTCGAGTCGCGTGCAGAAGCGGATTTTATCAATGATTAACTAAAATTCTTAGTTCAGGCCCCACAAAGTGAAAAGTTATAGAGAACAGAAAATGTAACAAAACACACATCAAAACTCAAAGAATATTTCCGCTGCTGAGTTTATTACACATGGAGACAGTTTCACAATCTTTTGGTTCAAATTTATTAAGCAATAAGCATCTACAGGCATAGCAAAACAGATTGTTCTCATACCAGATGAAGCAGAAGACTTGGATGCTCTAGGTGCATAACTCACTAGTGGTATGCTAGTAAGATTAACTTTAACTGACTTACTGTCATCATCAACTTTAAGTTCAACTGAAACATCAGCATTTTTCTTTGACAGTTGATCCACTTCTTTGTTATCAGTAGTATCCTCATCCCCGTTAGAGTCAGTGCCAAGATTCTCATCTTTGCAGGAATCATCATTTCCCAAAATAGCGTGTTGAAAATTGATTAGCTTAGTGACTAACTCAGGATGGATGCCCAACGGAAGGGATATGAAGTGTGAATAATCAAGATTTCTACTCCTAGACGTGCTACAACCCACTTCTTGAACTTCACGTCCATCTTCTGACTCAATTGTTATATCCGTTTTCAAGCTTTCTGCAAAACACAACATTTAAAATGGATAATCCTCCCACCTTCTCTCCCCCTCAATGGAGTTAAAAAATATCACGCTTTCTGAAGACACCCTACTTGGCATTATCTGCTTCTCAATATTACCTTCACATAGCCAACAATATATCACATACCAAAATTCTATCTGATCTAAGAACATGGAAGAGCTATACCATAAATAAAGATCAGATAAAATAACTAGTAAATCTGCTTTATTACATTCAAAGGATTACCACTTACAGTCATGTCACGTAAGAGAATTAATATATATCATAAAAAGGATGCAAAATTCTTATCAGTACTGCCAGAAGTTGATTGCCAATATGTTCAGTGACTAAAAAGACAGACCTTCGCAAGAACCAGCATTAGTGACAACAGGTCTCCAGATAGACTTCATCATTTTCTGTTTCATTCCCTGGTCTCCAATGCAAACTTTCTTTTTTCTATCACCCATTATAATACCACAGCTTAAACCATGAAAAGTTCTGTGTCCCTGTTGCGAAAATGAAAAAGTTTTAAAGCAGGGAAATGGGTTCAAAACTCTTACAGTCAATAGAAAATTTCATACAATTACATCTCATTGAGACACCATCTCAATTCAGTGTAGCAAAATTTGCTTGTGGGCACCCAATCTCCATTAATAGCTATATTATCACACTTGCCAACTAGTAATGTTACCATAATTTCACTAGTAGCACTAGATAAAATAAAGGAGCAAATGAAAAAAGAGTGATTTCAAAATTCAAAGGGTGTTAAAAAGTGAAAAATAAATTAACTTAAGTAATAGGAAATGGGAACCTGGTAGTAATGCTGTGTAGGGCTTGATGCAACAAATATGTTGGAAAATTTGAGAACTCGGACGATTCTGCAAAGCAAAAGAACAACAGAACACCAATAGTTGATAATTTGAAGATACAAAGCATATTATATATAGAATCATAGATAGAATGGAAAATGATTAGAAATTAAAAAAAGGGAGAACAACAACGGTAGCAATGAACAGAGTACGATAGCAACATTAAGGGAATAATAATATAATATATGAATTTGAGAAATCAAATTTGCGAGGAAATAGTTTGGTCGACGAACCTGAGAAGATACCTGCAACTGCAAGTGCAACCTATCATTCCCTTACTCCGATGGATTCCAATTTCCAAGTAAGTTCGATTTTTGTTTTCTTTTTTCTTTTATTTTTTCCTTCGGTGACCGATTACAGTTGTTTTAATAATAATAATAATATAATTTTTTTTTCTTATCAATTGAGTAATGGATGTTTTTCATTTTGCTTATCAAAAGTTGTTTTAATAATAATTCCTCTGTTATAAAATATAAGTGTCCTTTGAGATTCTTTTTCAGTTTTTGATACGCAAAAAAAAATGAATTTTATTTTTAGTCCTTATAAAAAATTCACTCACCTTTAGTCCATACATTTTCTTTCGTCAATGTCTTTAGTCCTTCATGACCCTTTTTTTTACCAAGTCATCTATGACTTTTGATAGCATTTTTGGGGCTTTCTATAGCATTTTTTAAGTATTATTAAGTTATGAGTGACTAAGAGCATTAGCGAAGGAAAATTGGAGTCTAAAAATGAATAAATATTTTTATGGAGAGTAATAACAAAATATGCAAATTTTATAGGGACAAAAAAGTATTTAACCCTTTATTTAAACGTGCTAAACTTGTCCATTTAAGTTCGATTCATATTGAATTTGAGATGGGACCCGGTGCTCCCGGGTTTGATTCCCGCAGTGGACAAACTCGGTGTTGTCCAGTGCGAAATTTAATCCTAAGTACGAGCGAGGATTAGTCTTTCGTTGAAAGCGTAGGGACACTCTATGGGTAGCCAACAATTGATGGGTAGCCAACAATTGTCCATACCAAAAAAATATTGAATTTGAGATGACTATGGTCTAAAATAGCTCAATGCATTTGCCGGAAGAGCATCGAGACCGTTCGTCACCAAATCCCACACATCTTGATATCCTAGATTTGCCTTCATCTTCATATACCACTGATCATAGTTCTTTCCATCCAAAATTGGAAGATTGTTGAGTAAATTTCCACTGCCATTCGAAGAACTCATCGTAACAGAATCGAAAATTGATCCTCACTTTCACTCGATTGATGATGCTCACTTTCACTCGTGTTTGGCTTGATTTCAGATTTCTCACTCCCACACAACACTCGATTGATGATGATTTTCACTCAATCGTCATCAATTTCGCTTGATTTCTGGCTTCACTCACACTCGAATTTGTGCTCTGAATACCAAATGTTGGAACAGGGAGATTTAGAGAGGAGATTGGTATGAATGTAATTCTCTTACTTACACTGAAAAAACGATTACATTGGGTATATATACTATTTAACCCAAGCACAATTCTGTTACAAATACTCTCATGACACCTCATTACTAATTCATTTCTATTACTCACTTATTCACCACTTTACTCACTTGCTTCTAGAGCACTTATACTAGCACACACAAACACACCTGATGCTAAGGCATGAGTACTCAATTCCAGACTCAATCACTTGCTGTTATGACAGCAACTCACACACTAGAACTAGATTACACATACACACTAACACACCTCCTTAAGCTAGTTCCTTTGTATCAATCACATTCAGCATCTTTCTTAGCACATTGAATCTTTCACTAACAATTTTTGCTTCCAAAAGTTATTTTTACTCTTAAACATAAATCATTTTATATTCAACTTACTTTCGTTCAAAATTAATTTTAGAGGATCAATTTTCGCATGAGATACAAAGAAGATACATAAGGTAATGACTCAACGTGGGTTGTGACTTAACCGAGATGTAGGCTCCCATGTAAGTGAAGCGAGTAAACTTTTAGATTTGATTATCTTCTAACAAACTCTACCCTAAAGTTACGTTTCAAAGATAAAACGTCCCGACTTTATTTGATAACACTCCTACGCACAACAATTAGGTGGGAATCAACCCGAAAAATAACACGAGACAAATCAAGATCATCTCTAGTCATGTTACAGGGCATCCAAAGCCTCGCCCTCTCTGATGTTTCTTTTTGACAAACTCTTTGATATTTCTTAGACTACGTCAGTTCCAACTTAACACGTTCATGGCGCCTGACTGGCCTGGGAGCTATGCTCTGCCAATAAAAAATGTATATTATTGCTTTCCACATAGTAAGTCGAAAAAAATGTCCCTTGCAATACCTTGTTATCCACAAATAACATGTACAAGGCAAGGCAGCATACAACACCCCTATCCCAGAATTTTTGTTCCACCACTGAATTTTATTGTTTTAACAATTAAGCCAAAGTGCTACACCTCCCTCCAAAAATCTACCACCAACTACAAATTAGATTCACATTCAGTTTAAGTACACGTTTGGTAACTCTTTAGAAATGAAGTTCTAATATGTAAAAGCTTTCAGGAAAATAAAAATAAAATAGAAGGGAGATTCACATATAACCCATGAGCTTGTTGCATGGTGGATTGGCATCCAAGTAAAAAGTCAACATGAAGATTATCTTTCGTTAGACAGTGTATCAAGAGAATATTTTATCCCACTCGCTAAACGATCAATGCCTAGTCTGACATCAAGCACTTCGTCTGCTTTAATCAAGGTTGTCAGCAACATAGTATACAATCCAAACTTCATAGGCTGCATCATTTTGCTATTCTGCGCTTTGGGGTTGTAGACAACTTATACTGAGTTTGGATTGTAGTTTGAAAACATAAACTTACATTTAAGCCAATCCACATAAGCTTGAACTCATTCAACCTGAAATCCAAATCCAACCAGCAAGAAGATTTAAACGACGACCATAATTTTCGATGATTAAATAAATGCTGTCACATCCTGGTCAAATTAAATAAATGCTGTCACGTCCTGGTCAAATGAAATGCTTGGTCATAACATGATCCTCATCAAATGAAAAATGTAAAATATAAGTTGATGGGGAAAAAATTATCATCCCTAACACGCAACCTAACTGCATATTTTTAGGAAATTTATGGTACATAGTATTACAACAATGCCATTATCCCTTTTTCAATGGAAGTGGTCTATGAATGCAGACTGAAGTTATGGCAAAGTGGACTCGATGACTTTCAATCATGCAATCAATTGCTCCTTATATAGAGAAATTCTTCCGTAGATTATGAACCTAACATTTAATGCTTACGAACAAGCTATAAAATTTTTACAATTAATTAAATTAAAATTATCAATATCGTAAATAAGGAAAAATGGGGCACACATTAAATAAGTATTAATTGTAAATGATAATATAATTTATTTAAATAATTAATTTTAATAATTTGATTGGTTGTTTGTAAGCCGTAAATGTTAGGTTCACACCTATATTCGAATTTCTTACAAATGTAATGCTACTTTACAAGGGCCTCTTAGGCAAAAATATGAGACAAATTGATTTTAGATACTCCCCACAAGTCCTCCAATCCATACTGCTTAAACTTGCCTAAACCAAAAGAAAAAAAAGAAAACCTTTTTATTCTGAACATCGACAGAGGCACAGAGCTATATCAGTTATTAAGGAAAATCTAAAGAAATTCCAGAAGGAAGGAGAAGCTTCTTATTTTCGGGGCAGCCTGGAGCTAGAGTATAAGCTGTTGAGCAACATAAAACAAAAAATACTCAAAAAAGAGAAGGAAATGGTAGCAGCACCTTGCATACGTCTGGCATTCATAGCAGCTGCATGCAACTGCAATTCAAGATGAGAAAAACCATGGATGACTACTGTAAACAAACCAAGAAGATCAAAATACTCCATCTCCCTTCTCATGTGCCATCAGATGTGGAGGTTGATGTCCATAGATTATGTAATGAGCTTTTCTTGGATCTAGTGACACACAACCATTTCCTTGGGATCTCAGGATCATCATTAGAAACGGTTGGCACATGCCAACAACCATTGGCTGATTCCTGCAGTTATATTGCGTAAAACCTTACTTATCTTTCATGAAAATAATTAGCATATATAATTGAATTGCAGCTTTCGGTCATCTGTCAATCATTTTTTAACCCCTTTGAATAGAGAAGGGACAGATAGAGATAGATACAGGTGGAGATAGAAAACCCCCAAATCTCTCAGAATTGGACAAAAGTCTCAGCCCAATTCATTTAGTACACAGAGTTCTACTGTTTGCTTGGTTAAAACATGATCCTCTATATCCAATTGAACGAGAAATCAGTTGGGTTATCCTCTCACCTGAATAACTATTGAATGACGAGGAGGCAAAACTAGGGAAGCTCCACGAGATGAGGCTGATACTCGAACCTATAAACAGAAAAAGGCATCATCTATCTTTTCAAGTTCATTATTGGAGTCAAATACTTGTACCCAAATTCATTAGCAAAAGACAAATAACAAATTAATAACTCAGCACAATGTTGTCAATGGTAGATGGCCAGAATTCTACCATAAATCTACCACCCCATTCCGCCACGGTGCCACCATGCTTGTTATTTAATGACAATGATTAAGCACCAAGGAAGGCTAAGGCTCCGTTTGGGAGTTTAAGAGGGGAGGGGAGAGCTTTGGAAAAAATGGAGTAATGGGGAGGGGAAGGAAAAATGGCTCCCCACCTTGTCTGGGGGATTTATCATTCTTCAATCTTCATAATACTAAAACCCCCTAATACGGGGGAACTCAAAAAATGTATTGGGAGAGTATATTGGAGGGCTTAGAAAAATTATTCAAAGTATTATTCTCAAAATTAAAAATACATTATTCATAAGTATTTTCTTTTCCTTCTCTACAAAACACTCTCAAATAAGGGCGGAGATTTCTCTCCCTTTCCCTCTCCCCTCCTAGAATGTAGCCTCCTGTTTGGGAGTTAGGAGGGGAGGGGGAAGGAGAGAGAAAAGGAGAGAAATCTCTCCCCTTATTTGAGAGCGTTTTTGTAGTGAAGGGGAAGAGAAAGAGATTGACTGAGTTATGACTAATATGTTTTTAATTTTGAGAGGATTATAAAAGGATGGAAAGGATTTGAAGAAGTTTTCTAAGCCCTCCAAAAATTCTCCTCCAATACATTTTCAAGTTCCCCCTTATTAGGGGCTTTTAGTATATGAAGAAAAAAAGATAAACCCCCCATTTAAGGTGGGGGACCATCCTTTTCCTTCCTTCCTCCCTTTTCCCTTTTCTTACCCGACTCAAGAGATTAGTCTCTGCAGTTGCGCAAAGAGGATATCCAATTTACACAACAAAAAAAACCCTCCCATTCCCCACTCCTAAACTCCCAATTGGAGCCTAAAGTTCTTGAGAGTTGATTCTAACATATATACATAACATACTCTTGCAAACTTCACGCTTCAGAAACGGAAATATTAGTAGAACTTATGGTTCGGGAAATGAATCAGAAGCAAGATGAATTATATTTCTGTACAAGATTTTTTAGAGGATCTTAATTGTAGGATTCATAACTTTTTTCTTGGGTAGTAGTCAATAGTCCATGATATAGAAGACTACTAGAATTCAGAATAGGCTTATAATGAATGCATCCTTATAGGGTTATAGTTAACTTTTCTGATAATTCAAAATACCTGATGCTTTTCCTTCCATCTTGGGAAAAAATTAGAACCCAGTAGTTGAAACAAATGGTCCCTCATTTCGTCATTTGTCAAAAGTAAGCATTTACAGCTAACAGCAGCATATAACCAGTACCTACAATAAACAAATCCACATTTTATTACAGCTGAATTGTTGGAGGGCTACACAAATTGTCAGATCACATATACTGAAGAATCTATGTTCCAATCAATGTTGGAAATGTATGATACAAGTAAACAAGAGTTAGACATGTATAATAAGTAAAAAAAATGAATGACACTCGGCAACTCAATCTAACTTAAATATCGTGGAAGCACTTCATTACCAGTCATCATTTGAACCTTGGGGTGTAGCATAAAGAGCACCATTTTTTTTCCAATTTTCTAGAAGTCTCCTGTTATTTGGATTCTGAGCAGGACCACCAGTTACTCGATTTACATGCAAAATTATAAGTGGCAATCTCTTTGAAGTGCTCATTTGACGCAATTGTTGAACAACATAATTAAGCTACAACCAAGTGGAAAGAACCATTAAGAAGCTGCTTTTGTAATGCGATAAAAAAGTCAACAATTTCACACACACACCTGCGAAAAGCTGAACTCCTGCCTGTTGGCAAGTCCTACATTAGCACCATCTACAACAGCATCAAATGGGCCATGCATCGTAAGCCACTTCTGGAAATGTTAAACATCAATATCAGTTCCCATGCCTATACTGATACTTTTATATATAACCTAATTGAAGACAGAGGCTTGAAAACATAGCCACTAGTCAATGGCAGTCTACGAGACAAGATAAGAGCCCTTCACCAAATTCAGTTTTTAAGCAATAAAGCATAATTTCTAAACAAAACAGTGAACAATGTTCTACCTCAAAATGATTAAATTTTGCCTTAGCTTCTTTTTGGCAAGCCAAATTACATAACGAGGCAGCAAAGTTTTCGGTCTCTTTTGGATCAATATCAATGCTCACAAGCTTCTCATTGCAAGATAGACACATTCCGTCCTCGTCCACATGAGTCTTGACCGCCTTCCATTGCCCACTTCCAAGCCAACCCTGTCCATGCCATCCTCCACCTCCGCGCACAATCCCTTCTCTTACTCCATTAACATCCCAGTTCTTCTTCCCGATTTTTCTGGCATATTCAGAGTTAAACCAATCCTCAATTATTTGCAAAGTTGATTCAGAAACCTGTCTCACCACAGCACGCAAGCGATGCAACATCTCATACACCTTGTCTGCATTATTTGCATTGACACTGACTTCCAAAAGAGCAGAAAGCTCGGGTTCCTCAGCCTTAACACCAGATTCAATCATGTGAGCATCAACTTGATAAGCTTTCTCAGCATCCCTTTTCTTGCAAAATCCATAGAGAGCAGGACCATAGGATCTCAGCTTAGGTGCAATGGCAACACTCTTCATTTGCTTAAGCAACTCAAAAGCCATTTGGGGATCTTCCTTTCCAGCAGCAAGCCTAGCAGCATTGGTAAATGTGGCTTCGTTTGGCTCGATTTGGTCACTCAACAGCTGCTGAAAGATCTCAAAACCCCTTTCAAGACCCAAAGAGGACACACTGGCAACACCTGTTTGGACAGAACACAGGTAGAGTAATTTGTTGTAGTGATCAAGAGTGAGCGGAACCCCCATTTTTCGAGCCTCGTCGTAGAGATCAAGTGCTTGAACAACATCACCTTCCTTTGAACAATTATTTAGCTTCCGTTTTAGCACTCCCTCAGGGGATTCTTGAGCAGCTTTTCTCCTTGCTTTGGTTGAAAGTTTAATAGCACTTGTTACTTTGGAAGAGGAGGAGGGGGAGCCATCGTTGTCTGGTGAGTTGGCTGTTAGAGCTAAAGTGCTGATGGCACTAGTTGGGGTAACACCGGTTACTATGCGTTTTGGAGAGTAAAAATAGCAATTCCGAGAGAGAAGTAGGCGTCGGGAATGGGATTGTGTCAGCATAGAGAAAAGGGGAGTGAGTCTCGCCATAGCACGGCTTCCACGCACCATCAGAACCCATCAACTGTTCCACAAAACAGCTTCAAATGGGACAGAATAATAGGACAAAATTCAGAAATACACAAATTCAGACTTTAACACATTAATCCAGAAATGCACATATAACAAGCATTGAACACTAGAAAACGATAACTGAATAGATTGCTTTGAAATCAATTGGTTTTTCTCACAGGGAATCCAAAAGAGCTGAAATGGTGCTCTGAAATGTGCAAAGAAATAAAATACGAAGATAAATCACAAATCCACTGAACTCAGCAATAAAATCTAAAAAGAGGGTAAAACGAAAACGAACCTGGAATGATTGAGGGAAGAAGACCGAGAGTAGGATTCAGGCATGGTTGAGATGAGAGCGGCGAGAGAGAGAGAGAGCAGCGCACGTCGCCAAGAGAGAGCGGCTCGCGCGAGATAGAGAGCAGTCCTGCGCGAGAGAGGGATTTTAAAATTCTATCTCTACAGGTGGAACTTCAATTTCTAACAGTTTTAGTGCATGTTTGGTTGCACGTTAGAACCCTATGGACGTGCGTTTACTAACCCAAAAGCGCTTTCATCTTGTTTGGGTTTTCAACTTCACGGTACGACATCCATGAAAACTCACGATGGCATTGAAGCAACAATTTGTAGCTTCCACGTCCAGCCTGAATCAATTCTCCTCTTGCTAACAATTGATTTATCTATTTTGCCATTCATAAATACCCTTCATCACCCACCTTTCACCAACAGCATAATAACTGCATCAACCCATATTTTCTAAGCTTTCATTCCTTTGGAAGAAGACAACGATACACCTGCTTTTGTTCCTATTATTTGCTGCGTTTCTTTTTTGACAAGAAGAAGTAGAAGAAATTATTTTTTGCTGCGTTTGTGTTGTTTGATTTTCAGATTCTGTAATTGTCCTTGGGTTAGAGAAGAAGAAGAAGAAGACTTGGGCTTGACCTAATTTTTGTTTTGGGCCTTTTAACTCTTCTCTTCAGTTATGTCAAGGCCCAACTGTTTTATTTTTTTTATATGCAGACATTTTTGTTTTTGGTACGCGGGAAAATTAAGTAAAAGTTTTTTCTAGTATAATGTTTATACTAAGATAATTTTAAGATATATCCATTTTGATAATTTTACACACAAAAGCAATTTTGATTTAATCTATCTAAATAACAATGATTGGTGAAAATCACTTTTCGGTAAATGTATCCAAACAAAAATCACGTTACTTTCAACTCACTTTTAACTAAACTCAATTCTGCAAACTCAATTCTGGCAAACTCAATTCTGTTCGCCGTGCAACCAAACATACACTTAGTATCACAAAAATTCTTTTTAAAATTCTAGTATTTCCAAAATTCTTTTTAATTATTATCTAAACTAAGTATTTTACCCGTGCATTCGCACGGACATACGCACGAGTGATACTGTATGGTCGGTGTATTGCCATGAAGTCATAATAGTAATTTGGAAGATAATCATAAGTTGTGAACAATGTCCAAAATGTATGATTTGAAATTCAAAGTGGAAAGAGATTGACAATCAGAATTACATTGATCCATAATAATCTATATGGACATTAGAGGTAAAATATGCATACACTCCCGTTTGTCGCTCTGTTGGCGCTCTCCTTGCCTCTCTTGTTCCCACTCATGTTCCCGTTGTCGCTCTCGTTGTCGATTCCATTGCCAGTCTCGCATTGCTGCTCTCGTTGTGTTGCAAATTTTGTCTTTTATGGGTGAATTTACTAAAATAGTTGTGTTGCAAAAAGTTAAAACAAAATCAGTATTTATTATTACAATTGTTAGTGGTTAAATTGATTGATTTTATTTATTACATGAAAAATTGATTGATTTTAGTAGTTTTAATAGAGAGACTATAGTAAATAGTAAATTTTAAATTATTTAATTATTGAGTGTGATATTAATTTAATAATTTATTTTTTTGGAATAAATAATTTTGAAACTATTGTTAGAGGTATGGTTTTTTTTGACAATTGGTAGTAGTTAAATTGATTAATTTTAGTAGTTTGAGTAAATTATAGAAATAGTTAAAAAAAATATGTTTTTAGTAAAAAAACTGACAAAAAAATGATTTTTTATGGAAAGAAAAACTGAAAAAAAATTGGGAAAAAAACTAAAAAAAAAGTTGGTTTTAAAATTTACTGTTTTTTGTCCTTTTGCTGCGTCAGTTGCAGCTTCTGATTGCAGTTTTCAATCAGTTTTTTGTCCCTCACTTTTTTGTCCCTCTATCGTTGCGACTCCCGTGGCCTCTCCCGTTGGCGCTCTCGTTGCCACTCCTGTTGCCATTTTACTCTTTTTTAGTAATTATAAAATAGTTATTTGGTAATTTTTTGTAGTGGTTAAATTGATTTCTACTATAGATTTATACAAATCCACCACATATGATTTTACCAATACCCACATTCTATCTAAAAGACACCTCAAATTCTTTAGGGTAAAAATGTCATTACACTCTATTTTTTTCTTTTTTTTTCTCTTTATTCTTACACTCTCTTTCTTACTTTTCACTTTTCTCTTACACTCTTTTTCTTCATTTTTTCTCTTTTTTCTTACAATCTCTTTCCACCTTTTCACTTTTCTTTTACACTCTCTTTCTTCCTTTTTTTTCTTTTTACTTTACTTTCCCATAAATAATTATTCTCTTTCTCTTATCACTTCACTTTAATTCTTTTAACTAAATTTCTAAATTTATACAAACACTACTTTAATTAAAAATTGTGAAGACTACTAGTATAAACCTACTATCAAAAAAACAAGAAAACTTAATGACTATTTAAATTAGTAATTAATATTTAAAACAAATATCTCTTATTGATAATCTAATATCTAACTTTTATTATCTACTATAATCTACTAATCAACTAAAATAATCAATTGAAACAACGAGATAACTGGACTGATAAATATAAAACACGGGATAACTGCAGTGATATATAAAAAAACATGGGATTAATATTTACCATTGATATTTATAATTTTTTGTGACAATTTATAATTAATATTTACCTTTGATAATTATAATTTTGGAAAACTACTATAAAACTACTATCTCAAAAAACACGTAATAACTGCAATAATCTACTAATCAACTCAAATAATCAATTGAAACTATGAGATAACTGCAATGATATATAAAAACACACGGGATAACTACACAAATATATAAAAAGACACATGATTAATATTTGTCATTGATAATTAAATTTTTTGAAGACTACAATAAACCTACTATCTAAAAAACAATAATATCACAAGAGTGGGAGAGAGAGAGAGAGAGCAGTGCACGTCGCCAAGAGAGAGCGGCTCGTGTAACGCCCCAAAAATAATTGGCTAATTATTTAATTAATTATTAGGAATTAGGTTGTGGAAAAATATTAGAAATAATAAAATGGTATTTTATTAAATCAGGGGGGTGGTGTTAACAATTAATTAAGTGGTAAAAAGGGGGGCCATGACCCAAAGGCCCCATTAGGCGCATGAGGTGATGGGGTTTACCTAGGGTTTGTAGTTTCTAACAGAAAATGATTTTGGTAAAATCTACTTTGGCTTTCATTGATTTTGCACTATTAATAGGTGCTGAGTTTTACAAGGGAGAGCACTTTTGCTGTACAATGCCATCAAACTAACTAAAGCAGTTACAACAGAAATTGAAACTAACTGTAATAACAAAAATTCACTAATACAGCAATTAACTCCTATTAATTTGGCTAATTACACTTAACATCCTCCCTCAAACTGATTTGCATATTGCAATCAGTTTAACTCTGTAATTCTGCACATTCCAAGCTGCTTTCTGAACTTCTCAAAGGTCTCACTCTTGAGAGCCTTAGTCATAACATCAGCTGTTTGATTTTGAGTAGCACAGTGTATCAGCTCAATCTTTCCTTGTCTGCTTAGTTCTCTAAGAAAATGAAATCGCACATCAATGTGCTTGCTACGCCCATGCATTACAGGATTCTTGGATAGCTTGATAGTAGATGTATTGTCACATAGGATAACTAAGCTGTCTTGCTGTTTTTCTCCAATAGTTTCCAATATTCTGCACAACCAGATACCTTGGCAAACACATACTGCAGCTGCTATGAATTCAGCTTCTGTTGTTGACAGAGTCACAACAGGTTGTTTCCTGGAACACCATGATACAGCACCATTTCCCAGCAAGAATACATAACCTGTCGTGCTTTTCCTGTCATCTTGATCTCCTGCATAGTCTGAGTCTGTATATGCTTCAAGCTTGTCATTTCCTCCCTTCTTGTATAGAATACCAAAGTCAATGGTTCCTTGCACATATCTCATAATTCTCTTGGCTGCAACTAGATGTTTTTCAACTGGAGATTCCATGAATCTACTGATGAAACTTACAGCAAAAACAATATCTGGTCGTGTTGCTGTGAGGTACATGAGACTTCCAATGATTTGCTTGTACATAGTTCCATCCACAGCACTTCCTTCATCATTCTTTGATAGTTTTGTACCTGCTACAATTGGAGTTTTTACTGGTTTTGAGTTCTGCATATCAAATCTCTGCAGTATCTCTGCTGCATACTTCTGTTGACTTATGAAAATTCCACTTTCTCCTTGAATCACTTCTATACCTAGGAAGTATCTCATCCTCCCTAGGTCTGTCATGTCAAACCTTCTTCTCATAGATGTTGTAAACTCTTCAAACATGTCTTTGTGATTTCCAGTAAAGATAAGATCATCCACATACAAGCTTATTATCAGACAGTTGCCATTTTCATCAAGTTTTGTGAAGAGTGTGTGCTCGTAGGGACACTTGGCAAAGCCCTGTTCTTCAAAGTAAGCCTCAATCTTGCTGTACCAGGCCCTTGGTGCCTGTTTTAATCCGTATAAGGCCTTCTGCAGCTTATATACTTCATCTTCTTTTCCTTTAACAATGTATCCAAGTGGCTGGTCTACATAAACTTCTTCCAACAAGTCACCATAGAGAAAGGCACTCTTTACATCTAGTTGATACACACTCCAATTTCTCATAGCTGCTACTGCCAGGACAGCTCTTATAGTATCCCATCTTGCAACTGGTGCAAATACCTCATCAAAATCAATACCATGTCTTTGGGAGTACCCCTTTGCTACAAGCCTTGCTTTATGTTTTTCTATCTCACCTGCTTCATTGAATTTTGTTCTATAGACCCATTTTACTCCAATCTTCTTGGCACCTTTAGGCAGTGGAGTTAGCTTCCATGTTTTATTTCTCTCTATGGATTGTATCTCAGCATCCATAGCTTTCCTCCATTCTTCATGTACAGCAGCTTGTTCATATGTAGTTGGATCATCTGTTGAGCTCATCACTGCCAGGTTCATAATATCTTCATACTCATCACTGATCTTGCTAAACAGAGATGTTTCAAAGTCATTTAGCCACTCTGGTGGCTTTCTTACTCTTGGTTCCAGAGTGTTCTGCTCAGCAACCTGCACTGTTTCTGTTTGAGATGAACTTGCAGTACTGTCACCTGTTTCAACCTCCTCAGCTTGCTCTACTTCATTATCATTTTCTGCTCTTATCTCTTCACTTTCATCATCAATACTTCTAATTTTTGCAGAGTCACTGGTGTTAGTTTTCCAGTTCCAGTAATCATCTTCAGAAAAAATAACATCCCTGCTAACAATAATTTTCTTTGTGATTGGATTATATAGTCTATAAGCCTTAGACTCACTGCTTACTCCTAAGAAAATGCACTTTTCACTCTTATCATCCAGCTTCTTTCTGATTACACTAGGTACATGAACATGTGCTAAGCAACCAAACACCTTAATGTGGCTAACATTGGGTTTCTTATCTCTCCAAACTCCTTCAGGTGTTGCATTTTTTAAGATCACAGTAGGACTTCTATTTATCAAATAGGCAGCCCAATTCACAGCTTCAGGCCAGAAGTTCTTTGGTACACATTTGTTTGCAAGAAGACTTCTTGTCATTTCCATTAAAGTCCTATTTTTTCTTTCAGCTATACCGTTTTGTTGGGGACTATATGCAGCTGTCAATTGTCTTTTTAATCCATTTTTAGAGCAGAATTCATTAAATTCTTTAGATGTAAACTCCCCTCCTCTATCAGTTCTGAGACAAGCAATACTCTTTCCACATTCCTTTTCAACTGCTGTCTTAAAGTTTTCGAAGCAGGCTAGAGCAGTAGACTTCTCAACTAAGAAGTAAACCCAGGTTTTTCTACTAAAATCATCAATAAAAGTAAGAATATACCTCTTCCTTCCACTTGATTCAGGCTTAATTGGTCCACAAATGTCAGAGTGAACTAGCTCCAGCTTGTTTGAAGCCCTCCAGTTTGATGATTTTGGAAATTCTGCTCTGTGTTGCTTGCCCTTCATGCATTCCTCACATGTTCTGTTTGATTCTTTTATCTCTGGCAGACCTTCAACCATGTTCTTTTGAGCTAACTCTTTCAGACTTCTCATGTTCAGGTGTCCAAATCTGCGATGCCACAGATGAGAGACATCTTCCTTTCCAGTATAAAGACATGTAGTAGATAGAGCAGTTGCAGTCACTGGAAAAAGCTTGTTCTTTGTCATTTTGGAGGTGATGATGAGACCTTTCTCAGCATGATAAATCTTGCACTGGTTTTGATGCAAAGATATTGAAAGTTCTGCCTTCTGTTGCAATTGTCCAAGGCTAATCAAATTGTTCTTTAGCTTTGGAATATAGTACACATCTGTCACAACCAGAATCATTCCTTTCACCTTTAACTTCACTGTACCTTTGCCTTCCACAGTGATTCTTGAGCCATCTCCAAGTTTTACAGTCTCTCTAAATGTGATATCAAGCTTTGAAAACCACTCTTTTTCACCACACATGTGGTTGCTGCAGCCCGAATCCAAATACCAAATTCTTTCTATTCTTTCTATAGCAGCTTCAACTTTAGCCATGAGTAGTACCTCTTCATCTTCATCAGCTTCTGCATATTGAGCCTTTTCTTCACCGTTTGGACATTCATATTGGAAATGTCCAAGTTTCTTGCATCTATAACACTCCAAGTTGTCTTTATAGGATTGTCTGCCTCTACCTCTTCCTCCTCTTGTAGAAGCACGACCTCTTCCTCTTGCAGACCCTCTGCCATTGCTGCTTACTTTCAGAACTTGTTCTTCTTCTCTCTGTGGAAACATTCTTTGTTCATGAACTAGGAGGTTTCCTTGAAGTTCATCCACAGTCATCTTCGTCACATCATTCCCTTCGTCAATTGCAGCCACTACATAGTTGAATTTCTCAGGCATTGATCTCATCACCTTTTCAACTACTTCTGTTTGATCAATGCTTTCACCATAAATTTTCATCTTGTTGACAATCGCAAGGGTTCTTCCAAAGTACTCTGACACAGTTTCTTCATCTTTCATGCCAAGAAGCTCAAATTCCCTTTTAGCTGCACGTAGTTGCGATCGTTTCACCTTCGTCGTTCCTTGAAACTTTTGTTTCATGGAATCCCAAATTGCCTTCGATGATTCTTTGTCAAGAATTGTTTCAATGATTTCTCGATCGATAGACTGAAATAGGTAGTTTCTTGCCTTTAAATCTTTCAACTTTCCTTCTTCGTGTGCTTTTGTATTCTCCGCCGTTGCCGGTGTTGTCAATCTAGGGATTCCTCCATCGACGATGCTCCAATACTCCTTGGAGCGAAGGAGATTTTCCATGAGCATCGCCCAGTGGTCGTAATGACCATCGAATCTGGGAATCGATGCATGCATATAGTTTCCATTGTTCTCTTTTTCGGCCATTGGAGAGAACTCGAATCTTGAGTTCTTGACAGGTCCCTTTCTTTCAAGCTCTAGATACCAAATGTAGTTTCTAACAGAAAATGATTTTGGTAAAATCTACTTTGGCTTTCATTGATTTTGCACTATTAATAGGTGCTGAGTTTTACAAGGGAGAGCACTTTTGCTGTACAATGCCATCAAACTAACTAAAGCAGTTACAACAGAAATTGAAACTAACTGTAATAACAAAAATTCACTAATACAGCAATTAACTCCTATTAATTTGGCTAATTACACTTAACAGGGTTGGCTCATTTGGAGCAATTGTAAGAAAAGAAAAGAAGAAGCTAGCGAAGGAGAGAAGAGAGAAGAGGGACGGCGCGATGGAGAGAGAAGAAGAAGGAGGAGTTTTTGGTTGCTGTGATTCTTGGGTTTTCGTGATAGGGGACCTCCTTCAACAAAACTCTAAGGTAAGGGGAGTCTCATAGTATAAATGGTTATATGATGAGTAGTATATAGGAGGGTAGAACCTATGATGCCTAGGAGTTGTTTGATAATATGCATGAATGAATTAAGAAATTATATGTATGTTGTTGGTGTTGTTTTGAGTGTTTACTTGCTTATGGTTTTTTGTACGTTTCTGGACACTGTTTCGGTCCTTCTAAAACTGGTACTGTTCAGTTGATCCAAAAATTATGTGGCTGATTTTTTTTGAAAATAGACTTAAAGCCGGTCGTTTTGGCACTGGTTTCGTTCAATTTGGAGTTGTGTAGCTCAAGTTATGAGTCTCCAAAGTTAGGTCAAATTTCTGGAATCAAACTGTGAGTAGGTTCGGTTTTTGTAGGTTTTGTGTTCTCAATCGAACTCCGTTTTGAATGATTATTGTTTCATTGGAAAGTAGACTTAATTCTCTACGAAATAGGCACTGGTTTCACGAAATTTCATTAAGAAATGAGAAAGGAAATTTAGTTACAAGTTGGGTAAAGAATTCTGTCCGATTTTGGTACCTCAGTGTAGTGTCTTGAAAAAATGTACCAAGTGGATACTTATTTTGAAAAATGAAAATCATAGGCAGAAACTACACTCCGAGAGCTTCCCAATGAGTGGTCTTTTGTTAAAATCTGATATCGTTTGCTATTTTAATTAATTCGCCGAAGTAGGGGCACTGCTGTAGGAAATTCTGCACTAGTGCTGTGCTGCGCCAGGGCGCCATGTTGCTGCCCTATGTGCGCCAGGTTGCTGCCCAGCGCCAGTTTTGCTGTCTGTGTTGCTGTCCGTTGTTGGCGCAGAGTGGCGCAGGTTGCTGCCCAGCGCCAGTTTTGCTGTCTGTGTTGCTGTCTGTTGTTGGCGCAGGTTGCTGCCCAGTGCCAGTTTTGCTGTCTGTGTTGCTGTCTGTTGTTGGCGCAGAGTGGCGCAGGTTGCTGCCCAGCGCCAGTTTTGCTGTCTGTTGTTGGCGCAGAGTGGCGCAGGTTGCTGCCCAGCGCCAGGTTACTTGTTGTGTTGCGCCCAGAGTGGTGCAGGTTGCCCAGAATGTGGCGCAGGTTGCCACAGGGCGCCAGGTTGCTTGCTGTGTTGCGCCCAGAGTGGCGCAGGTTGCCACAGGGCGCCAGGTTGCTTGCTGTGTTGCGCCTAGAGTTGCGCAGGTTGCCCAGAATGTGGCGCAGGTTGCCACAGGGCATCAGGTTGCTTGCTGTGTTGTGCCAAGAGTGGCGCAGGTTGCCACCAGGCGCCAGTTTTAGTGTTTATGTTGCCTGCTGTGTTGCTGTTTGTGTCTTAGTTTGTGTCGAGGTCTGTGTTGCTGTATGACGCCATGTGCTGTCTGTTTTGGCGCCCAGGGTGGCGCAGTTTGCCTCAGGCGCCCTTTTATGTGCTGTTGGGCGCCAATGTGTTGTGTCTGTGTTGTTGGTGTTGTTCCTAGGCGCCACTTTGTGCTACCTCAGTGTTGTGATGTTTTGTTGTGTCTAATAAGACTAAATTTGTTGTTCTTGTTGTTGAGTCAATGTGACTAAATCTTGTTGTTGTTGTTGCTGGGTCAAATATGACCAAAACTCGATGATGATGATGTGGTTGGGTCGAATATGACCAATGATGATGTTGTTGACGTTGTTGTGCATAGCATGATTATGTTGTTGATTGTTTCCAATGCGTTGTACATGGTGTCTCATGCATGGCATAATGCATTATTACGTTGATGTAGGCTTCGGCCATAGAGCTTTGCTCAGTGTTGATGATGAAGCCACAAAGGCTATTTACGTTGATTGGTACCACATGCATATACCCGTTGGTGTGGGTTGCATTTCATACATACACGTTGTACCCATGGTGTCGTTGCTTGTCGTTTTGCCTATGTTGTTACTTGTTGGTGTTGCTCGTTGTTTTGCTTATGTTGTTACTTGTTGGTGTTGCTCCGTGATAGTTGTACTTATGACTGTTGATGTGCTATGGTAGTTATAGTTGCCTATTCTCTAGTATATTATCTATCATATATGCTTTTATGCTGTTAGAGACTCACCCTTTCTGTTTGAATGTTACCTCTACGTGGGTAACGTGCAGGTAGTCGCAAATGAAGACCAAGAGTCTTTTAGTAGCTGAGTCAGTGTCGTCTCTGATACGTAGCACCCGGGGAGGGGAAGAACACTGTTTTAGTTGTTTTTGAAACATGGATAGGTGGTTTGAAGTATTTGAAAAATATTCGGGGTTGTAAACTAAGTTGATGTTGTTCTTCCACGTTTTTACTTGATCATACATTGTTGGTTTTTGAAATGTTGCATGTGACGCTCCATTGCCTGTTTTAAGTTTAATTTCCGCGCTCTGATATGTAATAAAACGAACGGGTAGAATTGGGGTGTTACAGCTCGCGCGAGATAGAGAGCAGTCCTGCGCGAGAGAGGGATTTTAAAATTCTATCTCTACAGGTGGAACTTCAATTTCTAACAGTTTTAGTATCACAAAAATTCTTTTTAAAATTCTAGTATTTCCAAAATTCTTTTTAATTATTATCTAAACTAAGTATTTTACCCGTGCATTCGCACGGACATACGCACGGGTGATACTGTATGGTCGGTGTATTGCCATGAAGTCATAATAGTAATTTGGAAGATAATCATAAGTTGTGAACAATGTCCAAAATGTATGATTTGAAATTCAAAGTGGAAAGAGATTGACAATCAGAATTACATTGATCCATAATAACCTATTTGGACATTAGAGGTAAAATATGCATACACTCCCGTTTGCATACTCGTTGACCCTCCCGTTGGCACTCTCGTTACCTCTCCCGTTGCAGCTCTCATTGTCAGTCTCTCGTTACCTCTCTTAGTGGTTAAATTGATTGATTTTAATAGTTTTAATAGAGAGACTATAGTAAATAAAAAAATTTAGATGAAGTAAAAATGAAGAAAAAAGAGAATAAGATTTTTTAAAATATGCATCCACGTTGGCGCTCTGTTGGCGCTCTCCTTGCCTCTCTTGTTCCCACTCATGTTCCCGTTGTCGCTCTCGTTTTCGATTCCATTGCCAGTCTCGCATTGCCGCTCTCGTTGTGTTGCAAATTTTGTCTTTTAGGGGTGAATTTACTAAAATAGTTGTGTTGCAAAAAGTTAAAACAAAATCAGTATTTATTATTACAATTGTTAGTGGTTAAATTGATTGATTTTATTTATTACATGAAAACTTGATTGATTTTAGTAGTTTTAATAGAGAGTGTAATACCCTAATTTTGTCCGATCATAATTGAGAGATTTTATTTATTAAAAATAATAATCTTTTTTTATGTCATGTATTATTTTCTTGTTTTTATTGCTATGAGTTTTAATCATCAAAAATATTTTTTTTAGAAGTAAAGAAACAAAAATAAGCCAAGGAGGAAATAGGGGGGTTTGTTAAAAAAGATTAGAGGTGCAATCGGGATTGGGCCATCTAAAACCCAATCCAATTCCAAAACCCTAGCCCAATTCTCATGACCCTAACACCCATATCCTAACCCTAACCCATATCCAACCCATAACCCATAACCCAACTCACCAAAACCCTAATTTCCCTCCTCTCCTAACCCTAATTTCCCTCCTCTCCTAACCCTAATTCGGCCACCCCCCTTTACCCTAAAAAATGTCCACATTCAATTCCCCCCTAGCCCCAAAAATCGACCACATTCATCCCCTAAACCCTAGTCAACACTTGACCCCACTCCCCTTATTCCCTCCTTGGAACTCACAATTCCACTTCACCACACTTCCCACTTCCCCATTTTTCTTTTCCCCATACACTCTTCCTCTCACTCACACGGCTCTCTCTCCCTTTCCCACTCCCTCACGCATGCCTCCCTCTCTCTCTCACTCAATCCCTCACATCACTCTCACTCACACACACCTCCTCTCTCTTTCTCCCACTCACACTCAACCTTTCCTCTCTCATCCTCTCCCCCCATCCCTACGAACCATTCTCTTGCCCACACTCATCACACACTTCACTTCTCTCTCTCTTTCACTCATCTTCTCACCTCCCCACTCTCCCATCTCCACGCATACCACTCCCACCAAACCCTCCACTCCACTTTTCTTCCCCTTTTCTCTCTTCCTCACGGATCCCCCTCCCCTCTCACAAAAAAATATATCATTTTCTTCACCAACTACCTCCAAACCTTCACCCCTCCATCATATCAAATCTTTCTCAAGTCAAAAAGAGGGAAACACTGTGCAAGATGGTGAGACAGTCAGAAGGGAGAAGGAGGCAACATTTTTGTATAAATAGGGGTCACACCTTAGGAGAGGGGACGGTTTTTCTTTTGGGAAAAAAAGGGAAGAAGAAATCTTTGAAGGAATAGGGTTTTCGTGAGAAAGAAAAATTTTCAAAAAAAAAGAGTGTAGATCTTTTAGAAAAAGAAACAACAGTGAGACTTGTTCACTGGTTCTTCCCCTTCTTTTCGTTTTTTTTCTCACTCCAAAATTTTATTTTTCTAGTTTAAATTTATTTTTTTTGTATCAAGAAGATCCTAGGAGGAGTTCATGTCCTAATGTTTCTGAAATACTGTAATACCCTCATGAAATTGTAATTTCCGAATTGTTGCTGTAAGTATTTTTCTTGCATATGTTCTTGCTTTTTTTTATTTTTATTATTTTATATATATTAGTTGTTATAGTTGCTGTTTTTTTTTAGTTTAGTTGCTGTTTTTTTTATGAAGATATTGTTGCTGTTATTTTATGTTTAAAATGTTGCTGTAAAAAAAAATTGTTGCTGTTTAATTTTATGTTAAAATGTTGCTATAAAAATAATTTTTATTGCTGTTTTTATAAAAAAAATGTTGCTGATTTTCGGATTTAAAATAAACCTAAAAAAAAGTGTTAAAAAAATGTGTTCCTTTTTTTTATTTAGGTACTAATTTTCGGATTTAAAATAAACCTTTTAAAAAAAAAGTGTTAAAAAAAATGTGTTCCTTTTTTTATTTAGGTACTAATTTTCGGATTTAAAATAAACCTTTTTAAAAAAAAAGTGTTAAAAAAATGTGTTCCTTTTTTTATTTAGTTACTAATTTTCGGATTAAAAATAAACTTTTTAAAAAAAAATATTTTCTTAAAAGAAATGGTTACTAATGTCACTACCCCCTTTTTTAAAAAAAAAAAAATATAATAACAAATGACCATTCTTCCAAATAAAAATAAAAACAAACAAGGTACCCTTTTTATTAAATAGTAACTAGGACAACAAAAAAACAAAAGAATTTTTCTTCATACCACTTGTTTAGTCTAGGTTTTTTTTTTAGGAAAAAGCGCTTCGAGAATCACGTGTTCTAGAGTCAAATAGCAAGAAGTAAAAATAAACCAATCAATCGTTTTTAGCGTCAAAACGCTATTTGCACCCCCGGCAACCATTTTTTCAAAGCGCCAAAACGCTATTTGCACCCCCGGCAACCTTTTTTTTAAAGCACCAAAACGCTATTTGCACCCCCGGGTAACCATTTTTTTTAGCGTCAAAATGCTACTTGCACCCCCTCTTGTCGCACTTTTCGCTTCTATTTACACCGCGATGTTTCCAAACTGCTTTTCTTTCTTTCAAACAATTTTGCTAATATAAAAAGAAATATGTGGTTACTAATGGTCACTCTGAGCTTAGCTTGTTTGACCGTTAGGACTAACCTTCTTTTTTTCACAACGGATTAGTAGCAGTGATCACTCTGAGGCCACTTGTTTGATCATCGCAAACATCCGCCTAAACTTCAAGAAATTTTCTCAATCCCGACACCATTTTTAGATCACGCTTCCCAGTAAGCGTTTTTTAAGCGAATAAAGAGCTCGATCGCAAACCGAGTATTTGTAGCAGTCACTCTGGGCCCCGCCCGTTTGAACGCTGTAAATACCTTCTTTTCCGAATAAGCCATTAATGACGACCACTCTGGATTTATCTGTTTGGTCACCATGAACGGCCTCTAGTTTTCCCAAACTTTTCAAAAAATAAAAAAAAATACCAACACAAAAATTTTTTCTAACTGAGAACTACGTAGCTTTGATTTCTCCATCGCACCCGGAGATACGTAGGAGCGGGGGCCCACTCCTGTCAAGCGCAAAAAAACTAAAATTTTTTATTAAGTCTTCCTTTCCGTTTTTTTTGCAAATAACAAAAAGGGTAAATTAAAATGTTTTCTTTAAACTATTTTTTTCTACACATTAAATTAAAAGGTAACCTTTTTAGGATGTTGCGGGGTGCTAGTACCTTCCCCGCACTTAATCGACCCCCGAACCCAAAAACAAAAGGTTTTTTTTAATGTTTCCCTAAAAATAAATATTGATGGCGGCTCCATTGTTCAAAAGCAACGAAGGATCCCTCCTCCGGATCTTTCGGTCGCTACAGCTGGCGACTCCGCTGGGGACTTTTTTTTTAAGAGGGTAAAGCCTAATTTAGTTAAATGTGTAGATATTTGTTAGTTTAGTACTTTATTTACCCTTAGCCCTTCTATTCGCATGTCTATTTTACTTATCTATTTATTTGCTCTATTGAACCTTAGGGTAGAAAACCTTTGCACTATTATCTGTATTTCTTTTTGCAGCATGGGTAGTTTAGGTTGCTTATATCACACACATCTATTACACTTGTTTATTGCACACACTCTTGAGCGGGGCCCTATACCCGGGTCTGAACAAAAAAAAACCTAGGACGAGTGGAGGCGATTAGTGTCAGTCATTCTGGATTTTATCTGTCTGACTCTCACGAAAGCCTCAGCCAGAGTACGCTCTTTCGTGATATCCCACACCAGGTAGCTCGCTATCGTTGTGGGTCATATCACGAAAGAGATTTCAGCTCTGGAGACCTTTGTGAGGAAGTGATTAGAGCCACCTGAGAGATTGATCACACAAGTAGCCCTAGACCGTAGCCTGTATATAAGACCTAACCTGTTTAGGACACAAGGGCAATTCACCTACCCGTTGCATCATCACAAAAACTTTTTTTTCAAAAAAAATCAAATAATGAAAACCATTTACTCTTTTGCCCTTTACATATATTTTATGTGACATGGTTAATGTTTCTCAAATTTTTGAATCACCAAAATTTTCTCTGTAACATCATTCTTTAATTCATCATACATCATCGTCATTTCAAAAAATAATATACAAAAAAAAAATCCTCACATGCATGCTATTCATTTCATTTAGGTTTGCCGGGAATTGTAAGAGGCTCGAAAGTTTTTGTCATAAGCAAGGCGATATGGGATCAAACTGTGAAGCAATCCAAACTCTGAACTACCCTATAGTAAAACAGCCTAATCTGACAAGTCTAAGGGAATGTGCTGGTTGATTGCCGCCCATCGAGCGCAGGTCTTTTGATAGGGTGTATGGGAAGATTATTATGTTACTACAATTGGACGTGCAAACGGATGTCATTGCCGCCTTGAGCCAGTTCTACGACTCTTCATTAAGATGCTTCACCTTCAAAAATTTCCAGATGGCACCTACCCTGGAAGAATATACACAGATCTTCGGCTTTCCTCAACAAGACAAAGGGCCCTACCAGTATCAGGGACAATACTACACAGATGAGAAACTCGCCTCAATGTTACAAACCAGCAAAGAGAACTTGAAGCTCCGGAAGAAAAATCGAAATGGCATTGCAGGATTCCCACAAGAGTATCTGGAAAGCCAAATGAAGTCCTTCGCCGACGCTAGAAATTGGGGTCCTTTTAAGCAGGTGTTAGCCTTGACCATCTTTGGCATTGTCCTATTTCCACGCCTTGAAAAATATGTGGACACAACAGCTATTGGCGTCTTCTTATCCTTCAAGGATCCAATTCCAGCCATGCTTGCAGACACTTACTGTACTTTCACTCATTATAGTGAGCTAAGGGGAAAAA
Organism: Astragalus membranaceus; assembly: GCA_039519185.1. NCBI lineage: Eukaryota > Viridiplantae > Streptophyta > Magnoliopsida > Fabales > Fabaceae > Astragalus > Astragalus membranaceus. Next base: position 224,359,521 of record CM076846.1, on the reverse strand, counting down.
GGATATCTTGCTGCCTGCACGCCTTGTATGTTTGGCTTCTCACCCATGCTTTCGTTAACAAAGTCAGAGTAGAGGGCCCAATTGAAGACGCCAGAGGGTGTGATGTGAAGACAATGAACACTGGTGAATGGTTGCAAGTGCTGGGGGGCCTTCATGAATATAAGGTTCGTTGGCACCCATCATGGTGGAAAGAGAGGCCCACAGTAGTTTTTCAATGCGGAAACTTTCAAAACGTCCCGCTCATGGGGACAAGAGGATGCATAAATTACAATCCTTCTCTAACTCTAAGACAGCTGGGGTACCCCATGCGAAATCCGCCCACCGAAGACATGTTAATCCCTTTTTACCTCCATGAAGGAAGCCCAAAAGAGGTTGACATGCTCCGGAGGATTTCTCAAGCGTGGGATATGGTCGTCCGCAAGGGACAAGAGCTTACTAAGAGGAGTGGCGACAAGGAAACCACCTTTCGTCAATGGCTCCAAAAGAGGATCCAAGACACCCGATTGCCTTACCAAAGTGCACTACGGGTGGAGGAAGAAATACCTGAACCTACCCTTCCCACTGTCGAAGATTTAGATAAGCTTAACATGGCATTGTCAAAGGCCGAGGAAGAAAAGAAGGGCTTACAGGCAGAGTTAGAGAAGGTGCTCCTAAAGAACCAGAAGTTGGAGGAAGAGAATGCAAGTAAGTCAGTGGCCATTGAAGACATCCGCAAGCAGCTCAAGATCGAACAAAAGAGCAAACTAGAGGTCCAAAAGTACTTAAGAGGGGCGAAAGAGGAAATAAAACGTTGCAACCTGAAAATGAACCAAGCCATCGATGATACATACAAGTGGAAAAAGTTATGGGAAGAATCAATGATGGCTGAAAAGACCGCACAGAGCCTGCTAATGGTATCAAAGAGAGAGTCCCGGATGATGACAGCCGAGTTTGAAGAGCAAGTGAAAAGTATCAAGCAGGATAAAGATACCATTGAAGAGATACTCCGAAAATACCAACAAGCCTTGAGAAGGGAGCATGAAAAATCTGATGAGCTGAATGACCATATCAGATATCAAGAGGAGGTTTACCACCAGCTGAAGACAGAAAGCATCTATTGGGAGAACCGCTTTGTGGAGTTGGTCAGCAGGATAGAAAACCATGAAGCCTTCATAGAGTTGAAGAATGAAAGCTTATACTGGAAAGACAGATTCTCAAAGTTGGCATGGCTGGCCGATCGAGCTATCGTAGGAATCCCCAAACGTCTAAAGGAGGCTAACGCGGCAATGCACCCGTTTAACACCCCGGTCCAAGTTTCCAAATTCATGGAGTTTTGCGAGGTTCTGATTGCCGAGCTCCGGGAGAAGGCTGGCAGCGCTACTAGTAGAAAACGAGGGAGGAGTGGAAAAATGAAAGCCATATGTATTTGAGTGAAATTTAAAGAACATTGTACTTTTCTTTTCGAAGTTTTATCTCCAAGATGTTGTACTTTCCTCCATCAATGAAGTTTGTTTGTCTCACATGCTGATCCTTTATCTTGAAAATATTGTGGAACTTTAATCTGTGTACTTATGACAAATCAGGATGCGCTTGCAATTTCCGACCTAAAACAATAAGACTCATGCACACATGCATCATTCGCATTTTCATCCATTCATATACTCATACATATACTCATACCATGTGTCCCACCAACAGAGAGTAAAAGACAAGCTGGTGCGTCAACATCGCTATTGGACTCGTTCTCAGGCCAGAAACATGGAAGAAAATCAGGACAATCCGCCTCAAATTATCCCGGATCAAGGCAATCCACCTCAAGACCTAGGCAATCAAGAGCTTAGGGCAGAAATAGATGGGATGAAAGAACAGATGGCTGAAATCTTAAAGGTCTTACAAACTTTGAGGGACAAAGACACAAGTGAAGATGTCTCCGCTGGGAATACGGAAAATCAAGTTACCAACCCTCCTCCTCCCAATGAACTCGGGATCCCGCATACAGTGCCCCCCACTGGGACTAATGACCAGGGTTACATATGGCCTCCTTACGGACTTCCACAAGGTTACACACCTCCGACAGTCAATGCTAGTCCAGAAGACGGTCCCTCAGGAGTCGCGGGCCAACAACAGCTTACACCAACGGGTCACAATGGTAATCCGGGGGCACCACAAGTTCAAAACCCGACCCCCGTCGTCATACCACAAAGACTCCCACTTGGCTGCCCTCCACCGCCGATAGTTGACGCTCAAGCTCAAGGTTCCAACCTCAGGAATCCCACTCATTCACATACCCCAAATGTGAACCCAGCCATAGTTCCGATGATCCATCCTTACTATGGTATGAGTGGGCTCCCTCACAATCACTCTATGGAGAACCCTCAAGCCCAAGACAAACTACAAATGCTTGAGGAAAGGTTGAGAGCAGTTGAGGGATCCAATGTTGGTGCGAGAGATGCTTATGATTTGTGCCTCGTCCCTAACGTAGTCATCCCTCCAAAATTTAAGGTGCCAGACTTTGACAAATACAGAGGGTCGACTTGCCCTGTAAGCCACTTAACCATGTACTGCAGGAGGATGGCGGCGTTTTGCTCACGACGACAAATTGCTCATCCACTACTTCCAAGATAGTCTGTCTGGGGCAGCTTCGAGCTGGTACATGCAATTAGAACGTGCACATATCAGATGCTGGAAAGACCTAGCCGATGCATTTTTGAGGCAATACAAATATAACATTGACATGGCTCCCGATAGAACACAACTGCAGAGCATGACGAAGAGAGATAATGAGTCCTTCAAAGAATATGCCCAACGCTGGAGAGGTTTGGCTGCACAGGTGGTACCACCTTTGTTAGAAAAAGAGATGGTATCAATGTTCATGGATACTCTTCAATCACCTTTCTACGACAGGTTGATTGGGAGCGTGTCTTCAAACTTTTCAGATATGATCGTCATCGGAGAAAGATTAGAGAATGGATGGAGAAACGGGAAGATTGCATATAGCTCCGCTGGAACCAGCAATCAGAAAAGGCCCTTCCCAGGTTTCCCTAAAAAGAAAGACGGAGAAACCAATGCCATCTCTGGATCAGGAAAGCCTCCCTACAACAACCCCCGACAGACTTTACAAATACCTACTCAAACACCACAAGCCCCACCTCACCAAGTCAACTCAGGCTATAGACCACAAAACTACTAAGAAAGAAAGCCCGCCAATTTCGACCCAATACCCATGTCATACACCGACCTATTCAATCACCTCATCAGTCACAACTTGATCACTCCCCGTCCAATGAGACCCCTTCAACCTCCTTTCCCTAGGAGCTATGACCCAGAGGCTAGCTGTGGATTCCACGTTGGGGCAGTTGGCCATTCAACAGAAAATTGCAAGGCACTGAAATATGTAGTACAAGACTTAATTGAATCTAAATGGTTAAGCTTCGCAGAAGACGGTCCGAATGTTGCCACTAACCCTCTGCCGGGGCACGGGAAACCTTCCGTCAATGCCATTGAGGATGCTGAGGGGCAATTATTGGTCAGAAAGGTGGAGGACATTGTCACACCCCTGGACCTCATCCATGCTGATTTGTGTCACTTCGGAATCATTATGAAAGGATGTACCGGAAAGGGCTCGTGTGCTGTTCCCCTTTGTGTCGGGGCCTGTGAAGCATTCAAGCCAGTCCTGCAAGACTTGTTAGACCGACACATAATACAAATAGGTCTTCAAAAGAAAGAGGAAGGCGTGTCGACTCTCCAGTCAAGCATTGAACAAAGCAAGAGTATCCGGAAACCACTGGAAATCCATTACAAAAAGGACACAAAGCTAACCACCGCTGTGCCTAAACCAATCACTATTCAAGTGCCAGTCCCTTTTCCCTTTAAAAGCACCAATGCAGTCCCGTGGAATTACGATGTGAAGGTTCAGACCAATCCAGATGTCATTAACATCTCAGGGACCGGTGGGATGACTCGAAGTGGGCGTTTCTATACCCCTGGAGGGCCTAGTGAGGACCGAACAAAAGAAGGTGAGGAAAGAGCCCGTAAGGGCAAAAGCGTAGAGCAGGAACCCGCCGATAAAAATGCAGGAAAGAAGACGCTATCCGAGCAAGAAGCCAGTGAATTTCTGAAGCTTATGAGACAAAGCGAGTATAAGGTGGTTGATCAACTGAACCAAACCCCCGCAAAGATATCTCTGTTGTCATTATTGCTCAGTTCTGATGCCCATCGTGCAGCATTAACAAAAGTATTGAATGAGGCCCATGTCGCTCATGACATCTCCGTCGGCCAATTTGATGGGATCGTCGGAAACCTTGTTGCAAATAATTATCTCACCTTTACTGATGATGAGATTCCAACTGAAGGAAGGGGGCACAACAAGGCCCTACACATATCTGTGAAGTGTGGAGATTACTCTCTTGCACGGGTACTTATTGACAATGGTTCATCTTTGAATGTATTACCCAGATCAACCATGGAGAAATTAGATGTGGACTGTTCATACATGAGACCGAGCTCCATAATAGTCAGGGCCTTTGACGGATCAAAAAGGGAAGTCATCGGAGAAATGGAATTACCTGTGCAAGTAGGTCTGGAGCACTTCGTGGTGACCTTCCAGATAATGGACATTGCCCCATCCTACAGTTGTCTCTTGGGGAGGCCATGGATCCACTCGGCATGGGGCAGTTCCCTCTTCTTTACACCAGAAGCTCAAGTTCATAGTCAACAATAAGCTGGTGGTTATTTTCGGGGAGGAAGAAATGCTGATAAATAAGTCCGCTCCCACTCGTTACATTGAGGCTGCTGAAAAGTCTCTCGAGACTGCCTTCCAAGCATTGGAAATCGCCAATACATCTGCTATGTTAGAACCCAAGCTATCCAAAACTGCCGTAATGGTTGCTAAGTTCATGTTAGGAAAAGGCTACCAAGCCGGAGGAGGCTTGGGAAAAACCGGACAGGGGATCCTGACGCCAATACAGCCAGAGGAGAACAAAGATAGACATGGGATAGGATATCGGCCCAATCGCACTGACAAGAGAAGGATTGTGGAGGAAAAGAAGGAGCGAAGGTTAGCCAGGCTCGAGGACAGGGTGCCAAATACGAAGAGGATCACCATCCGCGACATCAAGGAAAGCTTTCGGAGTGCGGGAATGTTGAACCCCAATCAGATCGCCGCAGTTGAGGACGATCTAAGCGCTGAAGAAGGCATCGTCAGTCTTGTACACCCTTGTCCTGCAAACAAAAGACTCAAGAATTGGGAGATCATTGATTTTCTTGTGGTTTTTAGTTCAAAGTAATGTTTCTGTAATGTAATCCTCTGGCTCTGCCCAAGGCCTTAGGATATTTCATTCGGGCACGCATGTTTTCCTTTCAGTATCAACATTAATGCAACGTTATTTCAGTTCCCAATAAACCCTTGTTCTCCTTTTTCTTTTTACATTCGCTTCTTATTTTCCTTCATTCGTTTTTTTTATTCCGTTAATTTACACTAATGCAGATCCGAAAAAAATGTCTTTGAAAATAACAACGCCAATAATCCATATTGTAACTTTGATCACCCCGTCAATCAAACTGAGGAAGATGTTGAGGATAACTGGGAAACCCCTCCAGAGTTAATGAGAATGATGGAACAAGAGGAAAAAATGATCGAACCCCACGAGGAATCAACTGAAACGATCAACTTAGGCACGGAAGAAGACAAAAAAGAAGTTAACATTGGCACCACATTGAAAGACAGCGAGCGAGAGAAATTGGTTAAGTTGTTGTTTGACTATGTTGACGTCTTCGCATGGACATACCAAGACATGCCCGGACTGGACCCCAACATAGTCGAGCACAAGTTACCAGTAAAACCAGAATGCCCGCCGGTAAAACAAAAGTTAAGAAGGATGAAACCAGAGATGTCATTGAAAATCCGAGATGAGGTTAAGAAGCTGTTCGATGCTGGGTTTTTAGCGGTGGCCAAATACCCTCAACGGGTAGCCAATATTGTACCAGTCCCAAAGAAAGACGGGAAGGTTCGGATGTGTGTTGATTATCGAGATCTGAACAGAGCTAGTCCCAAAGATGACTTCCCTTTGCCTCACATCGATGTCCTGGTAGATAGCACAGCACAACACTCTCTGTTCTCCTTCATGGATGGATATTCCGGATACAACCAAATTAAGATGGCCCCCGAAGACATGGAGAAAACCACCTTCATCACTCTCTGGGGAACCTTCTGTTACAAAGTAATGCCATTCGGACTGAAGAATGCTGGTGCAACGTACCAAAGGGCAATGGTCGCATTGTTCCATGATATGATGCATAAGGAAATAGAGGTTTACGTGGATGACATGATTGCAAAATCCAAGACTGAAGAAGAGCATATCGTCAATCTGCAAAAACTCTTCGAACGTCTCAGGAAGTTCAAACTCAGATTAAACCCTGCCAAATGCACTTTCGGTGTAAGATCGGGAAAGCTGTTGGGTTTCATAGTCAGTCAGAGGGGAATAGAAGTAGATCCAGCCAAAGTACGAGCAATACTAGAAATGCCGGCACCGAGTACTGAAAAAGAAGTTCGTGGTTTCCTGGGAAGATTGAACTACATCTCTAGGTTCATATCGCAGCTAACATCTACATGCGAGCCTATCTTCAAGCTTTTGTGCAAAAACCAAGAAACAAAGTGGAATGATGATTGCCAAGAAGCCTTTGAAAAGATCAAGAGGTACCTCCAAAATCCACCGATTCTGATGCCGCCTGTGCAGGGCAGACCTCTCATCCTGTATCTAACAGTGCTAGACAAGTCAATGGGTTGTGTACTGGGGCAACATGATGAATCCGGAAAGAAGGAACATGCCATCTACTATCTAAGCAAGAAATTCACCGAGTGCGAGACAAGATACTCATTGTTGGAAAGAACGTGTTGTGCTCTGGCCTGGGCTGCACGTCGTTTGAGGCAGTATATGCTGAGCCACACTACTTGGTTGGTATCTAAAATGGACCCAGTCAAGTATATTTTTGAAAAACCCGCACTCACAGGGAGGATCGCTCGCTGGCAAATGCTACTATCTGAATACGACCTTTTATATGTCACCCAAAAAGCAATCAAGGGTAGTGCATTGGCTGAGTACTTGGCACACCAGCCCATCGAAGATTACCAATCAATGCAGTGCGATTTCCCAGACGAAGATATAATGGCTCTATTCGTAGAAGGGAATCCTCCAGACAACGAAAGGTGGATAATGTTATTCGACGGCGCTTCTAATTTATACGGGCACGGGGTCGGAGCTGTACTGATCTCTCCTGATAACCGCTTCATACCGTTTACCGCTAGACTGAGTTTCTACTGCACCAACAACATTGCAGAATATGAAGCGTGCGTCCTAGACATCAAAGCAGCCATTGAATGGAAAGTCAAAAGGCTCGATGTATATGGGGACTCAGCTTTGGTCATCCATCAGACAAAAGGTGACTGGGAAACCAGGGATTCCAAATTAATTCCTTATCATGATCACATCCAAAAGATGGTTGAACAATTTGAAGAGATCACTTTCCATCATCTCCCTCGCGAAGAAAATCAGTTGGCCGATGCTTTGGCGACTTTGTCATCAATGTTCAACATCAATAACGACAAGAGTCTGACATTCATCCGAATCCAACATCGAGACCTACCGGCACATCATTGTGTGGCAATCGAAGAAGAGCCTGACAGTAAACCTTGGTATTACGATATCAAGCACTATATTACAAACAGAATATCCTCCTGGTGCCACCGAGAATGATAAGAGGACACTTAGGAGGCTGTCAATGGGTTTCTTCTTAAATGGGGAAGTGCTTTACAAGAGGAATCACGATATGGTACTCCTCAGATGTGTAGCAGAAGAAGAAGCAGAAAGAATTATGAAAGATGTCCATGAAGGCTCGTTCGGCACCCATTCTAATGGGCACACCATGGCAAGAAAAATCCTAAGGGCTGGCTACTACTGGTTGTCAATGGAGACTGACTGCTTCAATTACGTCAGAAAATGCCACAAATGTCAAATCTATGCCGACAATATCCATGTACCACCTGCCTCTCTTAATGTCCTAACAGCACCATGGCCATTCTCCATGTGGGGAATGGATGTCATCGGTCCCATCGAACCCAAGGCATCAAACAGACATCGTTTCATTCTTGTCGCTATTGATTATTTCACCAAATGGGTCGAAGCCGCTTCTTACGCCAGTGTAACAAAATCAGTGGTTGTCAGGTTCATAAAGAGAGATTTAATTTGCCGCTACGGTCTTCCGAATAAGATCATCACGGACAATGGGACCAACCTGAACAATAAGATGATGAAAGAGTTGTGTGACGACTTCAAAATCCAGCATCATAATTCCTACCCATACCGTCCAAAGATGAATGGGGCAGTTGAGGCAGCAAATAAGAACATAAAGAAGATCGTGCAAAAGATGGTAGTGACCTTCAGGGACTGGCATGAAATGTTGCCCTTCGCTTTGCACGGGTATCGGACCTCTATCCGCACGTCAACAGGGGCAACACCATTCTCACTAGTATATGGGATGGAAGCAGTTCTTCCCATCGAGGTGGAAATACCCTCCCTGCGAGTGCTAATGGAGACAAAATTGGAGGAGGCAGAATGGGTTCAAGCTCGTCTGGATCAGTTGAACCTCATAGAAGAAAAGAGAGTAGTTGCTTTGTGTCATGGGCAGTTGTACCAACAGAGGATGAAAAAGGCTTATGATAAAAAAGTGCGCCCCCGCCAGTTCCAAGAAGGAGACCTCGTGCTCAAGAAGATGTTGCCTATCCAAAAGGATTCCCGTGGAAAATGGACTCCTAACTATGAAGGACCTTATGTGGTAAAGAAGCCATTCTCTGGAGGAGCATTGATTCTCACAAAAATGGACGGTGAAGACCTCCCACTCCCAGTGAACTCGGACGCAGTCAAGAAATACTACGCCTAAAGGGCGACCTAGGCAAAAATTAGAGCGACCCGGTGGACTGAAAACTCTAAAGAGCAGTCCAGGCAAAAATTAGGGTCAGAAGTTGGACTTTGAGTTACAAAGGCAGTCAATACCTCCGAAAGTTGGATGATGAATGCTCATAGTTGTGTTAATGGGCGATCGGCGTTATTACTTCAAAGATACAAACAATCAAAGGATCAGCTTTCCTTATCTTCTTTTTCTTCTCTTTCTTATTGTAGTTTAAAACTCCCAATGTAATTTTCAGCCAGCGCGACCTTCTGCGCATTTGTTATCCATTTGAATATTAAACACTTCTTTTATTCTCTCATTTGCCTATTATCGTAAAAATAACGTTCATGGTAGACGATACTGAATTGCGAAACATGTGCATGATCACAAGCATTATATTCATTGCGAAATTTCCAGAAATCACAAAAAAGAGATGATCTCTCATAAAGTTGCAAAAAGGACAAACGCATAATCACTTCAGGAAATCTTAAAAACCCGCACTTTGGCACCACTGTTTGAGACAACCCTCGTATCCCACGTCAAGAGTCATGCGAGTTTGATGATGCCAACAAAGTCAATAAAGAGCTAAAAAGCAAAAAGAGCAAAAGAGCAAGAAAATAAAATGAAAAAAGAAAAAAAAAGGCCAAGAACAAAAGCCAAAAAACAAAATCATTCCACATTTCATCCATCATGTCATCAATTACTTAACTACATGCACGCATGCATCATTCATTGCAAGTGTCTGTTAAGATAATTTTATTTTGTGTCGTTAGCACCAATTCTTCAGACCCCCAGCGGTCCTTCAGAGCCCGGGCGCTCCTTCAGACCAACAATGGTCCTTCAACCCAGATCGCACGTCGCGTTATCGAGCAACCGACGGATCATCCGGCCCCAAGCCCTTCAGACTAGCTGTGTCCGCCTAAAAAACACAGTGCACGTCCTTCGTGGTTATATCAGTTCCGGACCTGATTAACCCTATCGGCCGCTCGAAAAGAGGCCACCCCCAGACCGTATTACTAGTACCATAAGCTAGTTACGCTCCTTCAGACCCATCGGTCCCTCAGGCTCAGGCATGCCCTTCAGACCCCGACGGTCCCTCAGTCGAACGCAAGTCGATGCGCCAAGCATTGATTTTGAACTAGACCTTCAGAGCCCCAGTGCTCCTTCAGATCCCCAGCGATCCCTCAGATCCCCAGCGATCCTTCAGATCCCCAGCGATCCCTATTTACCTTCCGTCTGTAGCAACCCAGTTTTTATAAGAAAAACAAAAAAAAACCCAGTCTAGACAAAATTAGTGTCTTTCTATCTTTATTTCTATTTTCCTCGAGAAACTCGGAACCCCTCCGATTTCCTAGCAAAATATAAATAAAGAGGGGCAGCTGTAATACCCTAATTTTGTCCGATCATAATTGAGAGATTTTATTTATTAAAAATAATAATCTTTTTTTATGTCATGTATTATTTTCTTGTTTTTATTGCTATGAGTTTTAATCATCAAATATATTTTTTTTAGAAGTAAAGAAACAAAAATAAGCCAAGGAGGAAATAGGGGGGTTTGTTAAAAAAGATTAGAGGTGCAATCGGGATTGGGCCATCTAAAACCCAATCCAATTCCAAAACCCTAGCCCAATTCTCATGACCCTAACACCCATATCCTAACCCTAACCCATATCCAACCCATAACCCATAACCCAACTCACCAAAACCCTAATTTCCCTCCTCTCCTAACCCTAATTCGGCCACCCCCCTTTACCCTAAAAAATGTCCACATTCAATTCCCCCTAGCCCCAAAAATCGACCACATTCATCCCCTAAACCCTAGTCAACACTTGACCCCACTCCCCTTATTCCCTCCTTGGAACTCACAATTCCACTTCACCACACTTCCCACTTCCCCATTTTTCTTTTCCCCATACACTCTTCCTCTCACTCACACGGCTCTCTCTCCCTTTCCCACTCCCTCACGCATGCCTCCCTCTCTCTCTCACTCAATCCCTCACATCACTCTCACTCACACACACCTCCTCTCTCTTTCTCCCACTCACACTCAACCTTTCCTCTCTCATCCTCTCCCCCCATCCCTACGAACCATTCTCTTGCCCACACTCATCACACACTTCACTTCTCTCTCTCTTTCACTCATCTTCTCACCTCCCCACTCTCCCATCTCCACGCATACCACTCCCACCAAACCCTCCACTCCACTTTTCTTCCCCTTTTCTCTCTTCCTCACGGATCCCCCTCCCCTCTCACAAAAAAATATATCATTTTCTTCACCAACTACCTCCAAACCTTCACCCCTCCATCATATCAAATCTTTCTCAAGTCAAAAAGAGGGAAACACTGTGCAAGATGGTGAGACAGTCAGAAGGGAGAAGGAGGCAACATTTTTGTATAAATAGGGGTCACACCTTAGGAGAGGGGACGGTTTTTCTTTTGGGAAAAAAAGGGAAGAAGAAATCTTTGAAGGAATAGGGTTTTCGTGAGAAAGAAAAATTTTCAAAAAAAAGAGTGTAGATCTTTTAGAAAAAGAAACAACAGTGAGACTTGTTCACTTGTTCTTCCCCTTCTTTTCGTTTTTTTTCTCACTCCAAAATTTTATTTTCCTAGTTTAAATTTATTTTTTTTGTATCAAGAAGATCCTAGGAGGAGTTCATGTCCTAATGTTTCTGAAGTACTGTAATACCCTCATGAAATTGTAATTTCCGAATTGTTGCTGTAAGTATTTTTCTTGCATATGTTCTTGCTTTTTTTTATTTTTATTATTTTATATATATTAGTTGTTATAGTTGCTGTTTTTTTTAGTTTAGTTGCTGTTTTTTTTTATGAAGATATTGTTGCTGTTATTTTATGTTTAAAATGTTGCTGTAAAAAAAAATTGTTGCTGTTTTTTTTTATGTTAAAATGTTGCTATAAAAATAATTTTTATTGCTGTTTTTATAAAAAAAATGTTGCTGATTTTCGGATTTAAAATAAACCTAAAAAAAAGTGTTAAAAAAATGTGTTCCTTTTTTTTATTTAGGTACTAATTTTCGGATTTAAAATAAACCTTTTAAAAAAAAGTGTTAAAAAAATGTGTTCCTTTTTTTATTTAGGTACTAATTTTCGGATTTAAAATAAACCTTTTAAAAAAAAAGTGTTAAAAAAATGTGTTCCTTTTTTTATTTAGTTACTAATTTTCGGATTAAAAATAAACTTTTTAAAAAAAAAATATTTTCTTAAAAGAAATGGTTACTAATGTCACTACCCCCTTTTTTTAAAAAAAAAATATAATAACAAATGACCATTCTTCCAAATAAAAATAAAAACAAACAAGGTACCCTTTTTATTAAATAGTAGGCTAAATATATATTTTGGCCCTTTATCTTTGGGGTTGTGGTCACTTTGGCCCTTTATCTTTTTTTTTTCTCATTTTAGACCCTCATGTTTTTTGTGTGTGTCATTTTGGCCCCCTGCCGTTATCATTTTGGTCCCTTATGTTTTTAATTGATTTCATTTTAGTCCCTTATGTTTTTAATTGATTTCATTTTGGGCCCTTATGTTTTTAATTGATTTCATTTTCGTCCTTAAAAATTTGCCTAAAAAAACATAAACATAACGGCAGGGGCCAAAATGACACAAACAAAAAACATGAGGGTCTAAAATGAGAAAAAAAAAGATAAAGGGCCAAAGTGACCACAACCCCAAAGATAAAGGGCCAAATTATATATTTAGCCTAAATAGTAACTAGGATAACCAAAAAAACAAGAGAATTTTTCTTCATACCACTTGTTTAGTCTAGGTTTTTTTTTTTAGGAAAAAGCGCTTCGAGAATCACGTGTTCTAGAGTCAAATAGCAAGAAGTAAAAATAAACCAATCAATCGTTTTTAGCGTCAAAACGCTATTTGCACCCCCGGCAACCATTTTTTCAAAGCGCCAAAACGCTATTTGCACCCCCGGCAACCTTTTTTTTAAAGCACCAAAACGCTATTTGCACCCCCGGGTAACCATTTTTTTTAGCGTCAAAATGCTACTTGCACCCCCTCTTGTCGCACTTTTTGCTTCTATTTACACCGCGATGTTTCCAAACTGCTTTTCTTTCTTTCAAACAATTTTGCTAATATAAAAAGAAATATGTGGTTACTAATGGTCACTCTGAGCTTAGCTTGTTTGACCGTTAGGACTAACCTTCTTTTTTTCACAACGGATTAGTAGCAGTGATCACTCGGAGGCCACTTGTTTGATCATCGCAAACATCCGCCTAAACTTCAAGAAATTTTCTCAATCCCGACTCCATTTTTAGATCACGCTTCCCAGTAAGCGTTTTTTAAGCGAATAAAGAGCTCGATCGCAAACCGAGTATTTGTAGCAGTCACTCTGGGCCCCGCCCGTTTGAACGCCGTAAATACCTTCTTTTCCGAATAAGCCATTAATGACGACCACTCTGGATTTATCTGTTTGGTCACCATGAACGGCCTCTAGTTTTCCCAAACTTTTCAAAAAATAAAAAAAAAAATACCAATACAAAAATTTTTTCTAACTGAGAACTACGTAGCTTTGATTTCTCCATCGCACCCGGAGATACGTAGGAGCGGGGGCCCACTCCTGTCAAGCGCAAAAAAACTAAAAATTTTTATTAAGTCTTCCTTTCCGTTTTTTTTGCAAATAACAAAAAGGGTAAATTAAAATGTTTTCTTTAAACTATTTTTTTCTACACATTAAATTAAAAGGTAACCTTTTTAGGATGTTGCGGGGTGCTAGTACCTTCCCCGCACTTAATCGACCCCCGAACCCAAAAACAAAAGGTTTTTTTTAATGTTTCCCTAAAAATAAATATTGATGGCGGCTCCATTGTTCAAAAGCAACGAAGGATCCCTCCTCCGGATCTTTCGGTCGCTACAGAGAGATTATAGTAAATAGTAAATTTTAAATTATTTAATTAATTATTGAGTGTGATATTAATTTAATAATTTATTTTTTTGGAATAAATAATTTTGAAACTATTGTTAGAGGTATGGTTTTTTTTGACAATTGGTAGTAGTTAAATTGATTAATTTTAGTAGTTTGAGTAAATTATAGAAATAGTTAAAAAAATTATGTTTTTAGTAAAAAAAACTTACAAAAAAGTGATTTTTTATGGAAAGAAAAACTGAAAAAAATTGGAAAATAACTGAAAAAAAAGTTGGTTTTAAAATTTGTTGTTTTTTGTCTTTTTGTCGTGTCAGTTACAGCTTCTGATTGCCGTTTTCAATCAGTTTTTTGTCCCTCACTTTTTTGTCCCTCTATCGCTGCCACTCCCGTAGCCTCTCCCGTTGGCGCTCTCGTTGCCACTCTCATTGGCGCTCTCGTTGCCACTCCCGTTGGCATTTTACTCTTTTTTAGTAATTATAAAATAATTATTTGGTAATTTTTTGTAGTGGTTAAATTGATTTCTACTATAGGTTTATACAAATCCACCACATATGATTTTACCAATACCCTCATTCTATATAAAAGACACCTCAAATTTTTTAGGGTAAAAATGTCATTACATTCTATATTTTCTCTGTTTATTTTACACTCTCTTTCTTACTTTTCACTTTTCTCTTACACTCTCTTTCTTCCTTCTTTTCTCTTTTTTCTTACACTCTCTTTCCTCCTTTTCACTTTTCTTTTACATTCTCTTTCTTCCTTTTTTCTCTTTTTACTTTACTTTTCCCATAAATAATTATTCTCTTTCTCTTATCACTTCACTTTAATTCTTTTAACTAAATTTCTAAATTTATACAAACACTACTTTAATTAAAAATTGTGAAGACTACTACTATAAACCTACTATCTAAAAAACAAGAAGACTTAATGACTATTTAAATTAGTAATTAATATTTAAAGTAAATATCTCTTGTTGATAATCTAATATCTAACTTTTGTTATCTACTATAATCTACTAATCAACTAAAATAATCAATCGAAACTACGAGATAACTGCACTGATAAATAAAAAACACGGGATAACTGCAGTGATATATAAAAAAACACGGGATTAATATTTACCATTGATAATTATAATTTTGGAAAACTACTATCTAAAAAAACACGTGATAACTGCAATAATCTACTAATCAACTCAAATAATCAATTGAAACTATGATATAACTGCAATGATATATAAAAACACACAGGATAACTACACAAATATATAAAAAGACACATGATTAATATTTGTCTTTGATAATTAAATTTTTTGAAGACTACTATAAACCTACTATCTAAAAAACAATAATTAATGACTATTTAAACTACAGATTAATATTTAAGATAAATATTTCTTACTGATAAGTAATCAATTGAAACACGGGATAAATATTTGTTATTGGTAATCTACTATCTATCTTTTACTATCTACAATAATCTACTAATCAACTCAAATAATCAATTGAAACTATGAGATAACTGCACTGATACATAAAAAAACACTGGACAACTGCACTGATATATAAAAAAATACGGGGATAATTGCAATGATATATATAAAAACACGGGATAGTTGCACTGATATATAAAAAAAAATGGGATAACAACACTGATATATAAAAAAACACTGCACTGATATATAAAAACACACGGGAAAAATGCATATATTGTTTTTAAATGATACTTTTACATTTTTAGTTTTAATATTTATCAATTTTTTATTTGAAACTCCTTTTTTATCTACTTTAAACTTTTCTTTAATTTCACGGGGTAATGTTCAGACTATTTAAATACTGTCTAAATTCATTCCTAAAAAGAACACGACAGCACCTGTCTGTATGCAAGTCATCCTCTATATTTTACAATTGATTTTAGATTAATAAGATTTCAAACTAACGCTTCTATTTGAGGTAATCATATGACGTAACGCGATCGGCCCGTGCGGATGCACGGGTATAGTACTAGTTTTAACAAAAGTAGTTAAATTGATTAGTTTTAGTAGTTATTTTGTAATTTTTCGTAGGGTTAAAGTTTTTTTACAATTTTTTTTTGACAATGGATAGTGGCTAATTGATTTATAGTGACTAATTATTTTATTAATTTTAGTAGTTTGAGTAGATTATAAAAATAGTGAAAATTGATTTATAGTAACTAATTGTTTTTATAAAAATATTGGCAACCGTTTTTAAAAAAAAATTTAAAAAAGTGTATACATTTTTTTAAAAAAAATCAGTTTTTTTGAAAAAAAATGTATTGGTACTGTAGCGCGTCAAAAACGTCACTGTAGCGTACTGTAGAGTGACAGAAGCGGGACTGTAGCGCGTCAGAAACGTCACTGTAGCGCACTGTAGTGATACTGTAGCATTTTGTCTTTATGTGCTGAATTGTCTATTTTGCCCCTAAATTGTGACAAATGTCAAAATTTGGTGATGTCTAATAATGTAAATGTGCTGGCATATGTTTTGATTATATAGAAAGTAGATAAAAAAAATTAATTATTTTGTCAAAAGAAAAATAATATCCCCAAAACTTCATCATCCTCAAAAATTGTTTCATCCAAAACACACTCTTAAAAAAAATTATTTTTATTTTGTTAATAAACTACCGAAGAATCAACCATATTGCTCCCTTTCTGCTTGGTGAATTTTATGAGACACGAAATCGAATTAAGTTACGACAAATAAAAATTATTCAGATGGAAAGGAATCTGGAAGTGGCCAACTATTTGGAACATTACTTTGCTAATGGTGTATTTCTTAAATTCTAAAAATTTCACTAATGCTCTTATAAAAACTTTATTTTGACCCCCTTTTTTGTATTATTTTATGCCCTCCACCTAACTACTACCCTACCTCTACTCACAGTAACTAACTGATTGTTGGTCCCAGGAAGGTAGCTCAGTTGGCGAGCTAAGGGATATGAAAGAGTTGCAAAATTGCAAAAAGGAGGTCCAGGGTTCTAACTTTTACAGCATTGCGATGTCATCATTGGAAAACCTATCTCATACCAAGGGAGTGAACTTGCACCTTTAAAATTAAACTTTTTCGCTTATCTCCTTAGTAATATTTATTTTGACACCATCAGCTTATATTTTTGTACCTAGACCCCAACTCTTTCAACTTTAATAGTTAAATAAAGACTAAGCTTTCAATTTAGACTCAGAAGTAGCCATAACTTTTAAACAACGGTTCCAGATTTGGCAGTGGTTCAGGCGATGGGGGCTTCATTGGCTCAGAAAGCGAGATAAGAGAGTGAGCCCTTTGAATGGGAGGCAAATTGAGTGGTCGAGTAGTGGGCGAGGTGGATTCTGAGAGAGAGCTTGTCTCCATTAGGGTGTCGAGCCCAATATGTGGGGGGTGGTAGAGGGAACCCATAGATCGGTTCCATGGCTTGGATCTTAGCATGGGCTAAGTGGATTCATATTGTGAGTATGGGTTGTGTGAGAGTGACAAAGGGAGGGTAGTTTGAAAGGGGCCAGGCGAAGGTTTTGGGAAGGGGAAGACCGAGGGTGAGGTGGGTGAAGGGGAGGGGTAGTGACGGGGATGAATGGTGGGCTATCAAAGAGGAGGAAATGTCATTGACAAGGTGGAGGAAGGCCAAGGACTGGCCGACAAAACCGCAACAAGAAGGGAGGCGACCTCCACTAAGGGAGGAGTAAAAGCCATGGTGGCGCATGGGGTAAACCCTAGCAGAGTCAAAAGACTCGCAGGGAGAGGTCATAACTTGACATTTCATAATTGTTCATTCATCATGTATAAAGTAGAATGCGTAGTGGGTATCAGCACTGCTTAAAAACAAAGCACTGCTATTTGCATTTCAACAAATGAGGGACTTTTTGACTATACAAGTCTAGTTGAAAAATATATAAGGAAATTAGCTTAAGTTCATGCATGTAAATTCATGCGATGATTCGTGTGTTAACGTAAGATTTAGCATTATTCTTCTTTACATATAATAACCTTTTCAAATCGATTTTAAGTACGGGACACATTATGCACATATTACAATAACCACATTGACTGAATGAATATACTACATCTATTTCAAAATAGATTTCGTTTTAATGTTATTTACACATAGTAAGAAAACTATGGAATAATTTGTCTTTTTCATATAATACATTTAACTATTTATTATTTCATTCTACTTATTTTTCTCTCTGCAGTGAATAGTTAAAGATATTGTTGACAAAACAACAGCAAAGAGAGGCAAGATTATTTGTAATTAGTATCCTACAAGAGGCCATGTCAATTGCCAAGAAAAGCATTTAAACACAAATTGATCTAAAATTCTAAATCCCAGGTCTGCACTACTTCAGTACCCTTTTTTTCCTTCTGGTTATGCTACTCAAGTTGGTCCTCAAGCATTTTCATTGGCTGCAAGATAAGTTCAACAGACTTGAGAAGCAACACCCATATATCCTTATTCCATATAGGAGTAAGTCGGGCAATAATCAACAAGACATCAGGCACTCTACCTACATATTTTCAGGAAAAGGTATTGAAGCACAGCAATGATAGTATCCATTTTCATCAAATGAAAATCTTTGCGAAAGGTGAGCTTCACTGATAAGATACTGCCCCCAGTCTTCTGATCCATACTGCTTGAATATACCCCGTGCATCAAAAGAGCCTACGTTTCTCTCCCACTTTGTCCTGAATACCAGCAGCTTATATATCTCAGCTATTCAAACTGAAAAATAATTCAGCAAAGTTATAACTAGTAAGCGTGGTATCACCTTTTCCTATGCCCGGAATTCATCACCGTGGCGTGCAGCTGCAACACGAGAAAAAACTTGATGATCACTGAAACTACCAAAACTACACACAAATTATACAGCAGGGGGAGAGTATGGCATTATTCTGGTCGTAAGATTGCCCATCAGGGCGTCAAAGAAGATGATATATATCTTTCTTTCCTTTTTTCCCCATTGATGTAGTCAATAGGTGTTCTCAAACTTACATAATTTTAAGTGGGAAAGAGGAAATTATCATTCTGCTAGGAAATGCATAAATTACACTCACAACAGGGGAGTTTGTCCATAAATATACAGTTGCTATGCATCTTTCATGTTAAAACACGGGCTGACACTCACTACATTAACATAAACCTCAGATATTCTGAGAGAACATAACGAAATTATAGAAAACTGACATCTAATAAATAGCATGACTAGTACGGTGAAAGTGGCCTTGAACCAAAGTAATCCTACTGAATGTGGGTTGCAATACTTTGCTATCATTGCTTTCAAAAATACATGGAAGCACAATGAAACCGCTAAACACAACTTACCTTCAGTCTCTGGTTAGCATCATTTTCTAAGACAAGTCCAGCTTCAATATATGCATCAATTATGACTTCTAAACAAGCTCAGAAAAACAATTTTTTTAGCACAATGTAAAAGTAAAACCAGATACCATCACAGATCCACAATTATTTGCAATTTATGATAAAAAAACAACTTCCTAGTATCAAATGAAAACTGCAAGAAAGTAGTCATATGGATACGACAGGCACGTAAAAGACGACCCTCACTGCCAATTTCTTCCACGGGCATACAGAACACGGGCTTTTGCAAGAGAACCTTTCATGCATTCCTGCAAGGTAAAACATATGTTTCCCTTATTAGAGATATCAAATGAAATTGCATGAAGTCAAATTTGATGGTATAAGAAAGCAAATTTCTATCCATCATACACAGAGATATGAGTCATGTACCAGTCTTAGAATATCTTTTTTATATCTTGTTAATCAATAACCAGCATGTTGGAATTCGTGAGTGTTGTATCGAAAAGATGGAGTTCAAAATAGAAACCTACCAGTCCCTTTAATCTTATTGAGATGGGCTGATTATCCAATGCTTCCATAACTTTAGGGGAAATACTCTATACAGATACAAACATAGTTACAAAGAAATAATTTAATTTACATACTATATCATTGTGTTGAATTTGATATAACTTACCTGCAAGACCTCAGTGGCTGTCTTAACACGGTCTTTGTTCCACAGCTTGAGCATGAGTACTGTAAGGTGAAATGTTTTAGGCTTGATGAATATAGATTTGTCAATCCCCAAATCTGTAAAAGTGAAAACTAAATCAGGGATATTTCGTATTAAAGGAGACAGGATATAGAAGAAGGAAGAAGATCAGAGCAGAACGAACAGTTATCTGCAAGTATAAACATTTAATCCTTGCCGAGTCTCTAAGGTAAGAAGTAATAAGCTATGCAGTCCAAATATCGGATATGACACGGGCGCGACACAACACAAATACAGGGATATCTTATAAGGACTACTTAGGTCACATCTCTAGTACACATGGGACTTCAACACACCCCCTCACAGGGCTGGGCATTTGAAACGTTGACTGATACAGGTGGAATAACAAGGATCACAAAACTAATATCCCCAATCATGTCTATCTTCTCTTTACATTCTAAAAGAATAAATGAAGGAGTATGTACTCCAACTCCACTCATAACATGATGAAGAACAAGGAGGTGCAAAAAGCTTTAAATCAATATTTTCTTTTAAAGATCAACAAAATTAGACACAGGTACAACACCGATACTTTAGCAATTTAGAGTATATGGGTTCCATAGCTCTTAAGCTATGAAGATGACAGCAAGGTAATCAAAATCGCTATTTTTATCGTAAATCTGTACAATTTTACGAGTCTAGAAAGCCTCAACAACTCGAGTCGCGTGCAGAAGCGGATTTTATCAATGATTAACTAAAATTCTTAGTTCAGGCCCCACAAAGTGAAAAGTTATAGAGAACAGAAAATGTAACAAAACACACATCAAAACTCAAAGAATATTTCCGCTGCTGAGTTTATTACACATGGAGACAGTTTCACAATCTTTTGGTTCAAATTTATTAAGCAATAAGCATCTACAGGCATAGCAAAACAGATTGTTCTCATACCAGATGAAGCAGAAGACTTGGATGCTCTAGGTGCATAACTCACTAGTGGTATGCTAGTAAGATTAACTTTAACTGATTTACTGTCATCATCAACTTTAAGTTCAACTGAAACATCAGCATTTTTCTTTGACAGTTGATCCACTTCTTTGTTATCAGTAGTATCCCCATCCTCATTAGAGTCAGTGCCAAGATTCTCATCTTTGCAGGAATCATCATTTCCCAAAATAGCGTGTTGAAAATTGATTAGCTTAGTCACTAACTCAGGATGGATGGCCAACGGAAGGGATATGAAGTGTGAATAATCAAGATTTCTACTCCTAACTGTCTGTTACCCAACACAAGAAAATATGTGAACCTTAGTTTGTGACTACAAAGTCAACACCACCAACCAACACAATACATTTTAAAAACAATAAAATAACAAATTGAAATACGAAGGTAAATATAGCCATAAGTTTCTTGAGATTGAGAGATTGCATGGACAGACAACTCACCTCATCAATTATAGCCCGAATCTTCTCTGAAGCTAAAGTCACGCTATCTATTGAAACGCCTTCAATGGCTGCAAAAGCCAATTATACCTGTTAGATTATATGAAAAGCATGATACAATATCTTGATCTTACTTTAAAATATCTTAGGTTATCTCTTAGAATTTGTTTCCTTATTTCTAATTTTTATCATCATTAATTTAACTGTTTGATTAGAATTACGAGTCAAGTATTAGTATAAATAAGGAATGGTGCTTAGCCTTTTGTAAAAAATCATATCAAACTATCAAACACAATTCGAAGTCTTTATTCTTTCTTTTCCCTCCTTTATCTAAAACCCTATAACTTCAAACATAAATCATTCAGATATGGACTTCGTTACACATTCATAAGAGAGTCATAATGATGTAGAGAAGATCTTGCTCCAAAAAGCCAGGCAGTTAAAAGGGGAGAGCCTCTCCTTTAAATGGAAGTTCTGCGTCTCACACTCAGGAGCCAATATAAGACTCATGCTTCTACTCCGCAATCATGTTTTGGTCTTTCGACGATGAGAATTGTATTCATGTCAAATTAGCTATCACTTAATTAAATAGCTCAATGTATAAAATTAATCAAAGTCGAAAAGAACCACAACAGAAAGCAACTTTTCAAAGCAGACAAATATTAGATAGACAGTGGATTTGGTGAACCCAAAATCTTACTAATAAAATCCTCTTCTTTTGAAGAAGGGAATATTAACTTAACCCTCATCTCCTCTTCTATCATTTTCTGCGTGGATCCCCTGAAACATTAATATGTATAAGTAACAAGCATATAATCTTATATCATAAGAACTATCTTCTACCCTCTCTCTTGAAAAAAAAAACAATAGCAACAAGATTTTTTATTGGTGATCCCATTTGATGTTGACAATGTGAATCTCATGCCCAAACCATTTACAATTCCTAATATGCATGACTGTAACACTGTTTTTTCCTTTTCAGCCTATCTACAATTATTAATAAGCATTACTATTCACAATTATCTTCACTTTCCCCCATGACATACTCAGCCTCCCTATCATCTAAACTATATCTAATTCCAGTTGGCTAAGCAATGTCGTTATCAATTCCAAACAAATTAAAAACTATTGTTTACCCTTTTCCTTCAATAAAACGAAATAGAGAAGCACCAACCTGCACAAAAAACACAAAATGAAAAGGCTGAAGCTGTTGCCTGTTCAGTGCATAATCAGAAAAAGGACCAAATGAAAGTATAAGTTTTTTAAAAGAGATGGGACATTCAAAGCTTTCTAAAAATGCAAGATATCATTCGTTTCCACTGTAAACTATGAAGAAGAAAAAAGGGAAGAAAAGTATCAGAAAATAAAAGCTATAGTCAGAGCCCAAAAAAATGAGAAAACAAAGCAGTAACTTAGTGTTTCATGCAAGAGTTCTTATGAAGTCCCCCCACCCAACTTCTATGAAATCCTGTCTTCTGATGACAAACCAAATAAATCTAGTGCTATGTAACCTTCAATGCAGATTATACAGTCAACAATTCTGAAACCTCAACATAAAAAGGGAAAAATCATATTTTTGGTCTCTTAATTTTATTTTAGGTTTCAATTTGGTCCCTCTTTCATTTTTTGCTCCAAAATAGTCCCTTATGTTGCAAAATTATACCAATGTGGTCCCTCTTTTATTTTGTGTTTCGATAACGTCCCCTCCTTAGTAAAAGTTATTCCAATATGGTCCCATTTTTTGTTCCAAAATGGTCCCTTAAATTGTAAATGTTATACCAATATGGTCCTCTTTGTACCACAATTTAAGTGGAAAGGACCACATCTGTATAATTTTGCAAAATAAGGGATCATTTTATAACAAAAAAAAAGGAACCAAATTAAAAAATATAAGAGACCAACAATATAGCTTAGCCTAAAAAATGGGCCAAATAAAAGATATACCGTGATCACCACTACCAGCACCCAAAAGGACAAATGAACAGAGATTGGTTGACATCTCCATCATATATAAACTATCAATTAAAGAAGATTCAAAAGAAGTGAAAATTTTTAATCTTGCCTCCACAGGAATTGAATGTTTTTCAGTGGAGAGAGATGAATCTCCTTCTAGGACTTTGTTTTCAACATTGTCCTGCAATTGGCTGGAACTGGTAGTTGAGTCTATAATTTCATCTATAGCGTCAGCAGCTACCTTCTTGAGATGCTCATTTGAAATAGTGCTAGACGTGCTACAACCCACTTCTTGAACTTCACGTCCATCTTTTGACTCAATTGTTATATCCGTTTTCAAGCTTTCTGCAAAACACAACATTTAAAATGGATAATCCTCCCACCTTCTCTCCCCCTCAATGGAGTTAAAAAATATCACGCTTTCTGAAGACACCCCACTTGGCATTATCTGCTTCTCAATATTACCTTCACATAGCCAACAATATATCACATACCAAAATTCTATCTGATCTAAGAACATGGAAGAGCTATACCATAAATAAAGATCAGATAAAATAACTAGTAAATCTGCTTTATTACATTCAAAGGATTACCACTTACAGTCATGTCACGTAAGAGAATTAATATATATCATAAAAAGGATGCAAAATTCTTATCAGTACTGCCAGAAGTTGATTGCCAATATGTTCAGTGACTAAAAAGACAGACCTTCACAAGAACCAGCATTAGTGACAACAGGTCTCCAGATAGACTTCATCATTTTCTGTTTCATTCCCTGGTCTCCAATGCAAACTTTCTTTTTTCTATCACCCATTATAATACCACAGCTTAAACCATGAAAAGTTCCGTGTCCCTGTTGCGAAAATGAAAAAGTTTTAAAGCAGGGAAATGGGTTCAAAACTCTTACAGTCAATAGAAAATTTCATACAATTACATCTCATTGAGACACCATCTCAATTCAGTGTAGCAAAATTTGCTTGTGGGCACCCAATCTCCATTAATAGCTATATTATCACACTTGCCAACTAGTAATGTTACCATAATTTCACTAGTAGCACTAGATAAAATAAAGGAGCAAATGAAAAGAGAGTGATTTCAAAATTCAAAGGGTGTTAAAAAGTGAAAAATAAATTAACCTAAGTAATAGGAAATGGGAACCTGGTAGTAATGCTGTGTAGGGCTTGATGCAACAAATATGTTGGAAAATTTGAGAACTCGGTCGATTCTGCAAAGCAAAAGAACAACAGAACACCAATAGTTGATAATTTGAAGATACAAAGCATATTATATATAGAATCATAGATAGAATGGAAAATGATTAGAAATTAAAAAGGGGGAGAACAACAACGGTGGCAATGAACAGAGTACGATAGCAACATTAAGGGAATAATAATATAATATATGAATTTGAGAAATCAAATTTGCGAGGAAATAGTTCGGTCGACGAACCTGAGAAGATACCTGCAACTGCAAGTGCAGCCTATCATTCCCTTACTCCGATGGATTCCAATTTCCAAGTAAGTTCGATTTTTGTTTTCTTTTTTCTTTTATTTTTTCCGTCGGTGACCGATTACAAAATAGTTCTTTTTTCTTAATAATAATAATCCTAATCCAAATATCCTACTTAATATGCGTCTCCCGCTCTGCAGTCAGTCTGCAGTCACGGTTCCGCGCTAAAATGCTATTATCACGTTGCGGCAGTGTATTTAGTGGTCATGCTATTCTGCATCCATTTTCAGTATACAAAATAGTGTTAGCGCCGCAAAAAGTGATTCCGGTCCCACCCCTTAGTAATTGACTTAGCCCATAACATAATAAAATTAACATATCAAGATCAACCCACAACATAATAAAATTAACATATCAAGAAAACCATATTGCAGATCGTTTAAATTACATATTTATTATTATATAGATATCATATAGTTATTTGAATAAATATTAAATAGATAAATGGGAAGAAAAAAAGGATTTTTCCGTGCAACAAACAAAGAGCCCTTCAATTCCATATCAAACAGAAATACAGATGCATTCTATATCGGATTCAGATACAAAAATTAAAAGAAAAGAGATAGGAAAGATCTAGATCCAGATTTGAAAGAGAGAAGAAATGAGATCCAGCAACATAGTTCCATCGGGCCACCATTGTTGCTCCGCCGGACCACCGCCCTTCCTCCGTTGAGGTGAATATAGTGACAAGAGCGGGCATGCATGACGTTGTGAGAGAGTCATGGAAGCAGGGAATGGAGCTTACCTATATTGCATGTATAGATCTGATTTTCTTGAAGCAGATTTGTAATACGAGGGAGTGATGAATGAAGTCATGTGCGTCGAGAGAGAGGGAAAAAATAGATGGCTGGTGAGTGTGGTTAATCGGTGATGAGGGTTTTTTTTGAAAGAGGAGAAGGCTTTATTGTGAAGTGAGGAAACACCCAATCTTAATGCGCCTCCTGGAGACAAAGCTACTGGCTCTTCTGGAGGTGGAGTAACTGTGAAGATTGAACCAAATACCTGATACCTGATCCTGTTATGTTGATGGTTTTTACTACCTAAATAAAGGCGTTCGCCGTTAGTGTGTTGCTCTAGCGTATTATCCGTTTCCTTTGTTTTCTTTATGAGATGCATAAGTATATTTCCAGTCAGTCTTATGTCCTGTATAGTGTAATCATACTACTTTGTAAGTCTTTTTTGCATGTTTGGTTTGTAAGGTCTGTATACTTATAAAAAAAATGTCTCTATACTTGCTGTAACTATGCACTTCGTGAGTACAGATTTCCTTTGGGGTCTGTGCTACATGTTTGTGCTTTTGTTTTATAACAATGTTTCGTGCTTACCTGTTTCCTTCCATAATTAAAGCATCTGCATAACTATACTGAATCACACAACAATACAACCCTTTGAGATTTGATTTCTTTATGACAATCCTATCATGTGGAGCTACCTTGGGGACTAACAAAGACCAAAGAGCTGTGAATATTATGACCTTATGAAGGGATCTCATGTTCTTTATGTAATGTCCAACTATAGGAGTCAGGCCATCTTGAGTGTTACTATAAAAGAAAGATAGCCCAGTAACCCTTCATCAAATTTACTGAAAACAGCACTGAGATATATCACGAGTTTTTGATCAGTATCATGATCATCACTAACGCAAGTAATATAGTCGTGATAAGCATCACCAAGCTCACACCAACACTTGCAACAACAGGAACACCAGCATGAAAGTTTGTAGAGACAGCTAGGTCTATTTTATTTATCCTAAAATTATTAATATTGTACAGACTACTTAAAAAAATTACTTCTAATTCTTTAATTATATGATTCCTAAAGTATCCAATGTTCACTGAAATTTTTCCATCTAAGGAAATTGTATCACAGTGTTTTTTATCAAGGAAATTTACTTTTCGTTATCCGTTGTCTTGTGTGAACTTATATCTGCAACTTGGAATATCGAAGGCATAATTATATTCGTATTCCAGTATATATATATATAGTGTGTGTGTTCTATATATGTGTTTGAGTATTTTGTGACCTTATATTTCTTTCCTGAGATCCATATATTTCCTGTTCTTTTGCCGAAAGTTATGATGTGTGTGTACCTCTACTCTTGAGTATTCAACTGTTACCCTCATAATATTAGTTCCATATATCTCTTCTTATTTTCTTCATCGTCTTGCGATATCTCTACAGATTTATTTTCTTCTGTTGTCTTTACATGGCTTTTGTTCCTGGGAGTAAACGGAAATTCGATTCACTAGATCGTTACCAGGCCACTTATAAACGGAGTCTTGGGCCTGGTAGGTATATATTGGGTCCATCGTCGTCACGTGTTGCTCCTCAAGTCGATACAACTCTTGCGGATGTTATTACTGATACAGGTTTTTTTGCTAACTGTTCTTTATGTTTCTCCGGTAGTGTCTTACAAAAAATTTATTTCATGCTTTTACTTTAACTTCATCTTAGTCTACAGACCATATCCGGTGTATCTTTAACGTTTTACATTATTAGATCATTGTGGATCTTTCATTGTGTTAGCAGCAACTTTCCTCCTATTTGTAGTTGTTAGCTCCTATTATAAGTTTAAGTTTAAATAGTAGGTCTGCAAGAAGTTTTTTCTTTTTTATTGTTTACATATTTTTTTCCTTTTTTTCTACCATCATAACGTTTAAATATCACTATATTTTCTTTTTTTTAGCTGTAGTAGATCTTGATCGTGTCACGGTTGAACTGCCTCACTCAGGGAGCAAAGTTGATAAATTTCCTAAAGGTATGTCTTATTAAACGATCTGTGTTTATATACGTGTCTTTGTCCTTGCTAACAGTTTTTAGGTTATATTCTTCTCTACAGTCCCGTATTGGAACGTTGGTCTCCCTACTTATTGTTGTGGTTATTGTTCTGCAATTATGTGGTATGAAGAGCGTTTACAAAAGTACTACAACTCGAAATCACCCGTTTTTACTCTTTGTTGTGGTCGTGGTCGGATACATATACCTCCCTATGAGAACGCCCCACAGCTGTTACATAATCTTTTTCATCAGAAGGACCCACGAAGTCGGTACTTTCTTGACAATATACGTTCTTTTAATAGTATGTTCGCATTTACTTCTTTTAATAGTATGTTCTGTCAACAAATCCATCTTCACCACGTTCTTTCCCCTTTTAATTATAGAAGCTCCTCCTGTTTTTGTACTAAATGGAGAAAATTATCATTCGATTGGTAGTTTACTTCTGATGCCTGGAGACTCCCCAAAATTTGCACAACTTTATATTTATGATACTCAAAATGAAATTTCAAATCGGATGTCGGTAGTTAGGTATGATATGGTTGACTTCAAGTCCTTATTTATTTGTTGGTTTGTTATTTTCCAAATATATGCCAACTTTTATTTACATGATATGCAGAATGGATGACAATTCTTCATCAGTTAAATCACAATTAGTCTCTGATATCAAAGGCATTCTCGATGATTGCAACCCATATGCAAAAAATTTTCGAACGATACAATAGCATTTGGCTTCTGGGCATCTACCAAACATTAAAATGCGTATTATTGGTAAACGAGGACGGGATGGTCGTCGTTACAATTTACCTTCCGCCTCTGAGGTTGCAGCATTGATTGTTGGTGATTTCGACACAGGTTCTGACCGTGATATTATTGTCCATAGTCAAACTGGTGAACTTCAACGTGTTCCTTTACTTAGTGCATCCTACCTACCTATGCAGTATCCTCTTTTATTTCCACGTGGTGAAGATGGATTTGTTGAAGATATAGCATTCAGTTCCAACTCAGGTGCTTCTATAATTAAAAGGGGAAAGGTCACATTAAGAGAATGGTTTGCCTATAGAATTCAGCATAGAATCTCTGATGATATATTATACAAACAAAGGCGTTTACTACGATTTCCAGGTGAATTTAATTTATTTTGCATTTACACTTTCTGTTTATTTTAAGTATTGTTTCTCAAGTGTTCACATTTGGTCCGTTTGGCATTTTGATGCCTTATTCATTTGTAGATTTGTCATTATCTCTTGAGGAACTACAGGCATTCACACTAGCAGAAGTTCAAATCATTTTACAAAGCAACAATAAGAGCTTAAGTGATTATCCTGTAATGCCGCAACCGGATATGTCATTAGTTATATCTACTGGAAATAGACTGATACATGACGAACTTAACTATGATAAGGCTTCATTGTGTCTGGAATATAATAATCTTCTATCAATGATGACTCTTGAACAACGACATGTGTTTGATACTATTATGAACCGAGTGAATTCTAAAAAAAGTGGTTTGTTTTTTCTCTATGGCTATGGAGGTACTGGAAAAACATTTATATGGAAGGCTCTTTCTTCTGGTTTAAGATCTAGAGGTGAGATAGTATTGACTGTCGCCTCTAGCGGGATTGCTGCATTATTAATTCCTGGTGGGCGAACTGCTCATTCTCGATTTTGTATCCCATTGAATGTTCAGGAAGACTCTACTTGCAATATTAATCAGGGAAGTCCATTGGCAGAATTAATTATTCGAACTAAGCTTATTATTTGGGATGAAGCTCCTATGATGCACAAACATTGTTTTGAAGCTGTAGACAGAACCTTCCGAGATATAATGAGATTTCAAAACAATGGTTCTTTAGATAAACCATTTGGAGGTAAAGTTGTTGTTTTAGGGGGTGATTTCAGACAAATTTTACCTGTTATTCCCAAAGGTACACGTCAGGAAGTGGTGCATTCTTTTATTAATTCTTCTTACCTTTGGAATTATTGTGAACTCCTTTCATTGTCCACAAATATGAGACTATTAGCTGTTGAGTCAGAATGTGATGCAATTGAAAGACAAAAATTTGCTGATTGGGTTCTAAAAATTGGAGATGGTGTTATTGGTGTGATTGATGATTTTGATATGAAAATTACCATCCCTGATGCTTTACTTTTGGAACCTTCTGAAGATAGTTTTAAGAGCATTGTTGATGCAGTATATCCCTCTTTTTTGAGTAACATGATTGATCCTCATTTTTTTCAAAACAGGGCAATATTGGCACCTACGAATGATCTGGTTGATAGTTTGAATCACTACATGTTGTCTTTAATGCCGGGAGAAGAAAAAACGTACTTGAGTTTTGATAGCCCAATTTCACTAACTTCAGATGTTGATTGTCCTGACGATATTCATACCCCCCGAGTTTTTAAACACTATAGTTGCTTCAGGAATTCCAAATCATTCCTTACAACTTAAAGTGGGGGTACCTGTCATGCTGTTGAGAAATATAGATCAATCATTGGGGTTATGTAATGGAACGCGATTAATCATAACCCGGATGGGTAAATTTGTTGTAGAAGCTGGGAAAGTTATTTCTGGAAATTGTCCTGGACAAAAAGTTTATATCCCTCGGTTATCCTTATCCCCATCTGATCCAAGAATTCCTTTCAAATTCCAAAGGAGACAGTTTCCTTTAGCACTTTCGTTTGCAATGACTATAAATAAAAGCCAAGGACAATCTTTAGAGCATGTTGGTGTCTATTTGCCAAAGCCAGTGTTTTCACATGGGCAATTGTACGTTGCTGTCTCAAGAGTTACCTCTAAGGAAGGTTTGAAGTTTCTGATTACTGATGAAGATGTCAAAAAGACAAATACCACTGCTAATGTTGTCTATACAGAGGTGTTCCACAATCTACGCTAGGTCAATTTATCTATTCATATGCTCTGTCTTTTTTGTATTAGTTAGAATATATTATTTATCACTATTAGATTAATATTGCCTTTTTACACTAACACATTGTGCTGTTTATCTTTATTGAATACGTTCTCAGGTATTTTCAGGAGGCTACTTTACGTTGCTTCTCCGTTTTTTTGATACAAGTCAAACCTATCACTTCTTTGTGGTTTTATTTGAGACGACATATCAGAATTGCCGGTGCAGTCTACGTCTTTTATAATTGTAACACATATGTTGTGGGGAAAATTTGTTCCACTATTTGACAAATAAAGTTAGTATATTTTTTTCCTCATATATGCTGTCTTATAATTGTAACACATGTGTTGTGCGGGAAATTTGTTCCACTATTTAACAAATAAAGTTAGTATATTTTTTTCCTCATATATGCGACAAAAGTGACTTAACTTCCAGTATTACTATATTCACTGTTACGAATATTTGTTGATTATTCTTTAAGCGTAATCGTTGTTATAGTTACAAATCAGTTCTTTCACATAGTTTTTATTATTTTTGTCGTATAGTACCCATGAGCCATCACATGGTCTTGCCATAATAATTGAGAAGAAATAGCACATCAACATCCCCAATTATAAGGTCGATTCTCTCATTTGACATTATGATAAATTTAAATCTCAACCTTTCATTAAAAATAAAAAAATAAAAAAACTTTCACACATTACATAAGCGAAAATGCGTGATAAGTGATTGGAATTTAACACTCGACACCCTGAAGTGAATTATTCAATCGGGAGAATCCATTTGCTCTTGCCCATACGTCTAAATAAGTCGATTCAAAAATGATATTCCGTCCAGGCTTGCTGGTTCGCCCGTGCGAAGCACGGGTTCTAAAACTAGTCCAATTGATAAGCAAAATGAAAAACATCCATCACTCAATTAAAGTTGTTTTAATAATAATCCCTATGTTATAAAATATAAGTGTCCTTTGAGATTTTTTTCAGTTTTTGATATGCAAAAAAAAGTTGAATTTTATTTTTAGTCCTTATAAAAAAGGCTTAATTACAGTTTTGGTCCCCCTATTATGACCAACTCACGATTTTGGTCCCCAAAGTTTTAATTTGACGATTTTGATCCCCCTATTTTCCCAATTTGTAAAATCAAGGTCCCCCTTCTTAATTTGGTCAAAATTAAAACTGTATTTTGACTTTTATCCTATGTGGCAGTCCACGTGGCACTGTTCCTCTTCAACCCCTCCCCCCACGTGGACTGCCACGTAGGATAAAAGTCAAAATACAGTTTTAATTTTGACCAAATTAAGAAGGGGGACCTTGATTTTACAAATTAGGAAAATAGGGGGATCAAAATCGTCAAATTAAAACTCTGGGGACCAAAATCGTGAGTTGGTCATAATAGGGGGACCAAAACTGTAATTAAGCCTATAAAAAATCCACTCACCTTTAGCCCATACATTTTCTTTCGTCAATGTCTTTCGTCCTTCATGACCTTTTTTTTTTACCAAGTCATCTATGACTTTTGATAGTATTTTTGGGGCTTTTTATAGCATTTTTTAAGTATTATTAAATTATGAGTGACTAAGAGCATTAGCGAAGGAAAATTGGAGTCTAAAAATGAATAAATATTTTTATGGAGAGTAATAACAAAATATGCAAATTTTATAGGGACAAAAAAGTATTTAACCCTTTATTTAACCGTACTAAACTTGTCCATTTAAGTTCGATTCATATTGAATTTGAGATGGGACCTGGTGCTCCCGGGTTCGATTCTCGCAGTGGACAAACTCGGTGTTGGCCAGTGCGATATTTAATCCTAAGCACGAACGAGAATTAGTCTTTTGTTAAAAGCGTTGGGACACTCCATGGGTAGCCAACAATGGTCCATACCAAAAAAATATTGATTTTGAGATGACTATGGTCTAAAATAGCTCAAATTTTAGATCATTTATAGTTTATGCTTGCTGATGATTAATTTTAGGAAAACAATTCCTTTTAGAAGTTGGAGTAGGTATATGTATTAGAGACGGCAATGTTGCGGCCAATGTTGCTGTCAAAGTTGTAGTATATAGTTTAACTTTAAATAGCTCTAAAGACGACGCCTCAAATTTTGGTGTTATTACTCATGATTGTAGGCGCATGTTATAGTTTCTTTCAAAAATTCTCGTTCTGAGTTTTTCATGAGGCAAACAAATAGGGTTAGTCATGTTTTGGCAAGGGTACCTAGATCTATAGCAACCTTCTGTATTTTCAGTAATATTTCAATATATATTTATCAGTTGATTAATGAAAGGGCTTACTTATAGTTATAGCCTTATTTTTTTAAAAAGAAAGTTATTTTAGAAAATTGGGAAAAAAAAATTGTCTACTATAAATTGATGCCAAGAACCCATTACCAAATTTACCGAACTACCCTTTAACAAATCAGCTTTTTAATGCCTTTTTTTGTCACAAAATTCAAATGTCCCGCCAACAATCTAAAATTTACAGCTTTCAAACATCTTCTTTCTTTTCTTCTCTCTCGTTTTAGTAAAACCCACTAATGCAAATACGAATTAATAGTTCAGTTGTTATTAATCACTTAGTTAAGCATTATATTAAGAAAAATGTTTGCATATTCGTTAGTAGTTTACTTTTCTAACTTTGGAAGTATTAATACACTAAACAAACACCACATTTAGATGTGTCGCATAGCATCTTGGCACATTGGATAGTGAGTGTTTGATTTGTTTCAAAATAATCCATGGCAAGAGCTACCCATGTTTAGAGCATTGGATGGACATTTATTTGGAAACCTTAACGTGGGATGCTTTTGTAATTGTCTCGGAACGCAAAACGGCAAGGCATCCTATGTTAGAAAATCTGGAGATTATTCTGAATTATCCCACGTTGGCTGATTAAGACACTAAATTGTCGCGTCCTCTTTTCTTAGAAAGGATATTCGTTATTAGCATCCGAAGTGCTTGTCCAAAACATTGAAAACAAGAAGGAAAAATTAAGAGAAAGAAACCATTAGGGAAGCAAGTACGAGACATTGTCCATGCCTATAAGTGAAACGGGGAAGACACTGATTGGTTCTGAATCTCTTTAAATAAAATGAGTGGAGCACGAGTTTGGAACAAGCAATAGACAGTTTGACCCCAGCGAAAGATAAGATGATGACTCATTGACTTATGAGACTTTACCAAAAATGTTGCAATGAATATAGCTATGTTAAAGTTAGATCGGATCGTGGGCTGGCCCATCGACCTTGTGTTTTGGGTTGGATTGGGCTACACAAAACACGGTCTAATATTGGGCGGGCCTAGCCCAGCCTACTTGTACGTTTTGGCCCAGTGGGACGGGCCGATCCACCCATCTTGACAACTCAACGGATTCAACTCCGTTCGTGTACACGCATCCGTATATCCCATGGTGCTAACTAAGAGACCGGGTTTAATCCAAGAGTGAGAGAGTAGGGGTCTCTTTCAGCTTTGGGCATGCAGTAGTGTTAAACCTCTTGAAGGAGAGATTTGCCGCCTATCGTGGTCCTAATCAACTCGAATGATTAGTTTCTACGCTATAGCAAAAAGAGAGGGTTTAACATTGCCAGACCCAGGTGCCGCCTCATGCTGGTCTCTCTCTTCAAACAAGGCTATCGTTTTTTTAATGCTAGAATAGAAAGATAAGTGGGACCTTGGATACAAACATATTGGGTGATTCATATCTCAACTGAGTCCTACATTACCTTATACGTGTCCCGTGTCCAAATAAATCTTTTCACAAGAAAAGCAAGCAGAAATTCAATCCACTCCACACTTAGCTGTTTCTTTTACTACCGTCTTAGTTTTACTACTCACAAAGTTATCTCTTTTCTTCTCACTGTTATTTCCACCTCATTCAACTACCAAACCAAACCTTAGTATGTTAAATCGTGGAACATAATATTATTGGTGGGTCATATAACCTTATGTACTGTTTCTTCTTAACACCTCACCTATAATATTTTGATATATGTCTCTCATTCTCTGCCTAGTCCTCAGTACTATTGAGAGTATTAACACCTCACCATAATTCTTCAAAGATAGATAGATACAATGAAAGAAACAAGAAGCTGTAGAAACTCATTATTGGCAACTGGTTCAAAACTCCAAAAAACAGAGGAAGAGAAACAGAGCAAGGGGAAGAGAAGTAGAGAGTGTAGGAAGCAACAGGTTTACCATGGGGTACGAATGAGAAGTTGGGGAAAATGGGTATCTGAAATTCGTGAGCCACGTAAGAAATCACGAATCTGGCTTGGTACTTTTGCAACCCCTGAAATGGCAGCTAGAGCACATGATGTTGCAGCTTTGAGCATTAAGGGTCACTCTCCCATCCTAAACTTCCCCGAAATAGCACACTTGCTTCCTAGACCACTCACGTTGAACCCACGTGACATCCAAGTTGCAGCTGCAGAAGCCGCTGCCATGGTGGAATTCGATTCCTCAGACTCGGAGCTGAGTGAGATTGTTGAGCTGCCCAATATAGAAGAAGAAAGCTTCGACTCAGTGGACTCGAAAAGAACTGAGTTCGTATCGATTGACTCGGTAGAAAGTTGGGTGTACCCGTCAGTGGCAGAGACCAGTTTTTCTGACATGATGATGATTGAAGAGCAAAGTTTTCCAAATTGGGACAGATAGATAGATGTGAGATTCACCAATACCATATTTGGTCTGGTTTTCTTAGGTTCAAAGCCTACAAAGTACAAAGTAAACATATCTCTCAGACTTGAACACTAGTATTGGCATTTATTTGGCCGTGTCTTTCATGTCTTTTCCTGTTTGGCTATTTTTTTAGCTCACTTCATTCTCAGCGACTCAGCGGCGTCCATCATCACTGTAGTTATAACCCTCCTTCCCCTCCTCATCCTTATACAGTTATACTCCATGCTAGTTCCTTCCTTTGTTGAATTCTCAATGTGTGTGAATAATATAGTACTAGTATTATTTTGTTTGTTTCATATATTAAACACCAACTAGTTAATCACAATGAATGGAACTGTGGCAGTATATTCATTAAGCCACAAACTTAGAAGAATCAACAACATTCATTTTGCTCACCACCCATTTAAATGAATTTCTATCATCCATTGCAAGTTTACAACACCTCAGATTATTATTTTTGTACTTCTAATGTATTCTAATCATACCCAAAATTGACTATATAAATTGAGGTTCAAAAGGAGTTGCGTATTCAGGACCTGAGATTAGTAGATTCAAAATTTTTAAAAACACGCAATTAGGTGGTAATTTAAGCGTAATAGTACAAATTTAAAATTTTATGTGGTTCAAAAAAATTATATAAAGAAGAAATAGACAAATTTTTTAGGGGGTTCAAGTGCTAAGTGTGTCTTTTTTTAATTAGGGTGGACCTACATATAAGGGAAGGTAAATTGGACACCCAAATAAAAAATATTTTGGCTCTCATCAAATTTTATTTTTGCACTTAGACCCCTGATTTTGCATCATACTACATCTTCTCCACTCTCACACTCACATTCACACAGTCCCGACCCACGCAGCACACTTATGCATCTCTTCTCTATACTTCTTCGTGAAACCCACCCACTTGCGAGTGACGAATATGGCACAACCCAGGTCACAACGACACTTCCCTGCATCGTGGGCATTGCCCTCAACCTTGATCTTCTCATCCATCCTTGCAGTTGCATCCCACTATTTGTGCTCCACTTTGCTCCAAATCGCAAGTCACCCTCAACTCCGCTTTCTCTTTGCAACACCCCAATTTGGAAAATTGATAATATAAATAAAATACCATTTTTAATAATAACTAAATTATATTGTTATCATGACTTGATAAGTATTATGAAAATAAGTAGTACTTATAAAAGATGATAAGTAAACTTAATATAACTACTACTAAATAATTAATAGATGATATATAAATATCCATAGGTAGGAATGCTCTTTTGACTAAAAAGTAGGAAAGAATAAAACTTGAGCCACATGAGTGACTAGTGAGAGTGATAGCCTTGCAGTAAAGACAGAAGTAATCCGTGATTTTCACTCACCTTTGGAAATAATAAAACACTTATAAGTAATTGGATGAGATGGTAATGGTCTCTTTCAACCTAACTAAGATTTTAAGTTCGAGTCCAACTGTGGGAGTACAGTAACATTAAAACCCTTGAGGGGAAACTTGTTTGGCTCAGGCGATTAGTCTCTGCAATTGCACGCAGATGACACCAATTCACTCGAATAATAAAAGAAAGGAAATCACGTGGTGATTTACATCACCTGATGACATAAGGTGCTTAGAGAAGAAGTAAAATTGTGTGGTAGAAAAA
This sequence comes from Astragalus membranaceus, assembly GCA_039519185.1. NCBI lineage: Eukaryota > Viridiplantae > Streptophyta > Magnoliopsida > Fabales > Fabaceae > Astragalus > Astragalus membranaceus. The sequence goes on along the minus strand of CM076846.1, from coordinate 224,322,780 downwards.
GGCCCCACCACTAAAAGATACCAAGTGTCCCTCTAGGGCCTTCCAAGACTTGCTATAAATAGACCTCTTGTCAACTGAAGTCACGCACCAAATCAAGTAAAAGAGCCCCACCAATATATTCTTCACATCATCGCGTCCTTTTCTTCAAATCATTGGTACTAAATTTGTCTCTATAATTATTATTCTAGATAGAATATAATCTAATATACTATCATTTTTCTTACTATTATTATCGCTATTATTACTACTATTATGGTCATTGCTATTGTTATTATTACTATTATTATTGTTATCTTTACTATTATCACTATTATCCTCATTAATCTATTTAATTCTTTAATACATGTATTGCTATCTAATCTATTACTTATATTTTTATCGTTTAACAATTTACTCAATAATGATACTACAAATAATTTTTGCTAAAATATTTTAGTATTATCAATTTTGGGTAAATGATATTATTTTCATTTCTTAAATTTTATGCTTAAAAATGAATTCACATTGAGGATGGTTTATTTAACTTTTAAGGAAAGTATCTCAGTGATTTAATCATTGTAAATATCCCCTAAAATATATATAATACTTACCCTTTGAGAAAGATGAAGTATCTTAGGTATTTTTCTGAAATGGTTTTAATTTTGAAAATGGTTTTTTCTATTTGATTAAGGGTTACCTAAGGGTTCTGCAATAAAAATTAGGGATTTGTTTCAGTTTTAGGTTTGGATATGATTTTGTTGAATATGTATTGAAACCGTGTTGTTTATCTTCTCTTTTCTTTCAAGGTTACAATGTTGGTTTGTTAGGGTTTGTTATCGATCTTGATTTGGTGTTGGTTATTGAGTTTGGAAACTGATATTTAAGTGTATGGAACTGGATTATAGTTATGATTTTAAAGCCTTATCTCCTTTGAATTATAGTGATGATTTTAGTTTTGTGAGTGGAAACAATGATTTATGAGCACAAATAATGAATTATGTAAGGGCCTCATTTCTAGGAACTAAAGTGTCATAGGGTAGCAAATTTTCCTCCTCATTATTTACTTGTGAGCTGACTATATTAACACCAGCTCACATTCAGTTTCAGAAGCCTGTTGCATTCGCAATTGCTTCATATCCACCCAAGTTTTGGAGCGAAATGGCAAGTGAGTCTGTGGTGGTAAATCTTGTTTGGACTCAAAATCAGCGTCTCCTTGCCATATTGCTAGTTGTTCACACTCCTTTTCTAACCTCTTCTTCGAAGTGAATGCATCCTCGTTTCTTTTCTGTTGGATCAAAAATAAAAATTGTGGCACACATACGGTTCTTAATTTTCCTAATAGCATAACTTATTTCATACAATAAGTATACAAGTGCTAGGAATGAAGGGAGATATGCCTTAGAAACTACACTTTCTTCTTCAACTGAAATATATACCTTTTTTTGGTTTATTGTTAATTTTAAGATTCAAGTTTTCTGAAGTGATTATCATTGATAAAGAACTAATCTACTTAAGCTCTTCAAGCTAGAAACAAGTTAAGAGTGTAGGAAATTGATATCAGCCCTCCTCAATCAGAGGCACAACTTGCCTTGATTACAAAAAGTAGAAAGAGCTGCCCTTGTTAAGTCTCGAGTCCTGAGGCTACAAATGTTAACTATGCATTTTGTATGAAATAGGAAGCCCCCAATAAACCAAGATTGAAGGGAATTAATAACTGCTCTTGTGCCGCTAGCGCTTTCAATAGGTTTTAATATCATCTTAACAAAAAACCCAGCTGCTAGATGTGGGGTGAGATTAGGCACACTACTCACTGTAGAGGAAATATGGATTCTGGTCGTGGTTGTAACGCCCCAAAATAATTTAATTATTCACTTAATTAAGTTATTTAAGGCTTACGACATTTATTTAAGTAAATTAATTAATTTGGAATTTTATTTTATTCAGGAGGTGTTTAAGTAAGTAGGGAGGTATAAATAAAGGCCCGCGACCCATCAAGTAGCCCAAGTTCAACTAATAAACCTAGGGGTCTTATGAGAAGGTGCTCATTTGTGCAAAGAAAGAAAAAAAAATAGAAAGTGAGAAGAGGGAGAGAGAGGGCGCGGCCGAAGCTCAAGGGGAGAAGAAGAGGAGGCTTGGCGTGAAGAAATCCAAGGGGGAAGGGAGAGGAGCTTGCTTGGTTGGTGATTCTTGTTGATTGCTAGGAGTCTTGCTTAGTTCCTTCAATTTCCTAAGGTTAGGGGGCTCTCCTCCACTCATAATAGACTATATGATGAGTGTTCTATGTGGGTGAGGTTCTAGGATAATTAATTGATTGATTGTTGTGTTGTTTTCGTGGTTGATGTTATGTTTGAACTCAATTTGATGAATCTATGTTGTTTGTTGTTGAAATGGACGTGATATGAACTGTATATGCTAGGTGTTTGATGTATTGTCTCAATGAAATTGAGTATGAATTTATGATGGTTGCAAGGTGTTTGATGAATTGCCTAAATGAATTGGTGTTGAAATTGGTGTTTGAGGAGTTGTGCCACTATGTTGCTAGTTGGGTGAGCCACGGCTAGGCGCCAATGCCCATGTCGTGGCGTGTTGCGTGTGAAGTGTGGCGTGTTGCATGATTGTGTTACGTATTATGTGTTGATGTGTGCCTTGGGTGCGGGCACCAACATGTTGCGTGCCCTTGTGTGTGTCTTGTGGTGTTGAGGCGAGGGCGCCAAAGTGGCAGGCCCGTGTTGCCTCGGTTGTGTGGCCGTGCGCCTTGTGCGCCTTGTGCTGGGCGCCAAGTTTGGCAGCCCCAGTGCGCGTGTGCTGGTGATGTGTTGCCCAGATGTGGCGCAGGTTGCCTCTGCGCCAGTTTTTGCTGTCTGTGTTGCCCAGATGTGGCGCAGGTTGCCTCTGCGCCAGTTTTTGCTGCTGTGTTGCCTAGTTGTGTTGCTGTCTTGGCGCAATGCTGCCAGTTTGCTGGCGCAGTGCTTCCCGATGTTGCCCAAAGTGTTTAAGTGCAGTTTTGCTTATTGTTGCCTGTCCCGTGTCAATGACTTAATATAATCTATTTAATTGGCGTTGGTGTAATTGGAGGATTAATTGTTAGCCTTAGAGTTATAATTGGAGGTGTGTTTATTGGTGTTGTACTTAATGGTGAAATCAATTATTGGTGATGGGCCTATGACCTCTTTTGGTGATGGTGAATTAATTAATAGCAACGGTGAGTCTATTAATTATTGGTGATTATGCTTATTGCTCATTATGGTGAATACGGTGTGTTGTGGTGCATTGTTCATGGCGTCACATAAACCATGTGCATTTATTGGTGAGTAGGCTTCGGCCTTATTATAAATTATTGGTGAGTGCCCTCAAGGCTTATTTTGGTGATGGATCCACATGCATATGCCCGTGGAGTTGGGTTGCATTTCATGCACTAATCATGCATTCGGTGATGTTTCTTGGTAATTGTAAATTTAATGGTGTATGTTGATATCGTTGTGAATTGGTGCTTCTAGTTGCTTTCCCTAGTATAATGCTTATCCTATATGCTATTATTTATGTAAAAAGACTCACCCTACTGCTTTTATGTTGCTTCTCATGTCGGCAACGCGCAGGTGATAGCGAGTGAAGGTTATCCTCATACCTTCTTCTAGTCGGTTGTGTCTGGCTCTAATACGTAGCACCGGGGAGGGGCATCTTAGTTTACTTGTCATTTTTATTTTGATGTTATTAAACTGATATTTGGTGATGTATTGAGTATGTTCAAGACTTGGTGATATTCCGCTGTGATGGTGATTATGTTCATGCTGATGTAAACTAAACAGGTGATTGTGGGCTCGTCCCTTGACTGTGGTGCTATGTATCGTACTATTGGTTGTTGGATTTTGCCATTGATGTTTGTTTGGTTTAAAGGGAGTAAATGTAGCACTCTCTCGTGGTTGTTTTTCTTTATTTTTTTAAAACTCTGATTTTATCAATTAAATAGTAGTAAATTAGAAGGGGGTGTTACATTAGTGGTATCAGAGCAATAGTTCGGTCTGTTCGACCACGTTGTTGAGTCTTGAGTTTTCTAATCCTCGAGTCTTGTTGCTCGTTCTGATTTGATCTTGTTTCAGTGAATAGTTGAGATGGCCGGAAGAAATGATGCGGCTGTTGCTGCTGCTCTGGAAGCAATGGCTCAGGTTGTGGGAAATCAGCAGGCTGCTGCTGATGCTCGCAACTTGGCCACTTTTCAAAGGGAGAATCCGCCCACTTTCAAGGGTCGGTATGATCCGGATGGAGCTCTTGCATGGTTGAAGGAAATTGAAAGGATTTTCCGGGTTATGGAGTGTACGCCTGCTCAGAAGGTGAGGTATGGTACTCACATGTTAGCTGAATAAGCCGATGATTGGTGGCTTGAGGTTCTGCAGAGGTTGGAGAATGCTGGTGAAGAGATCACGTGGGATGTCTTCAAGAGAGAATTTATGAGAAAGTATTACCCGGAAGATGTTCGGGGCAAGAAGGAGATTGAATTTTTGGAATTGAAGCAAGGGAACAAATCTGTGGCCGAGTATGCGGCAAAGTTTGTGGAGTTGGCTAAGTTCTACCCTCACTACAATGATGCTAATGCTGAATTTTCTAAATGTATCAAGTTTGAAAATGGTCTGAGGCCTGACATCAAGAAGGCAATTGGTTACCAAAAGATTCGGGTGTTTGCTGATTTGGTTGATAGCTGTAGGATTTTTGAAGAGGATAGCAATGCTGCCTATAAGATTGTGAAAGAGAAGAGGAGTTCTCAGTATCGTGGGAAGCCCTATGATGTTTCTGGTGGTAAGGGTAAGTGGAAAGCCGGTTCAGGCAAGAAGCCCAGTGGGGGAGATGCCCCTGCAAGCATTGTGTGCTACAAGTGTGGTAAGCCCGGACATAAGAGTGTTGATTGCCCGGTTAACAAGTGTTTCAAATGTGGCAAAGAAGGTCATATAGCTGCTAATTGTGAGAAGAAGGATGTTGTTTGCTACAACTATGGAGAGGTGGGGCATATTAGTACCAAGTGTTCTAAGCCAAAGAAGGAGAAAGCTAGTGGGAAAGTATTTGTTCTTGCGGGATCTGAGGCGGCTAATGAGATCAGAGGTACGTGTTTCATTAATGGTACCCCGTTGCTTGCTATTGTTGATACTGGTGCCACGCATTCCTTTATTGCTGCTGTGTGTGCTGATAAGTTGAATCTAGTTTTATCTTCTATGAAGAGGGAAATGATTATCGATACTCCAGCTAAGGGTTCGGTGACTACTTCTCTCGTGTGTGCTAAGTGTCCTTTATCGGTTTTCGGTAGAGAGTTTATTGTTGATTTGATTTGCTTGCCGTTGGATGGATTAGATGTTATCTTGGGTATGGACTGGTTGGTGACTAACCATGTTCATATCAATTGTTTTAGTAAGTCTGTGAGTTTCCCTTCTTCGGTTGAGGAGGAATCTGTTTTGTTGCCTGCTGGTCAGTTGCATAGAGTAATGAAGGAGGAAGTTAATCTGTTTGCTTTGATGGCGTCGTTATCTGTTGAGGGCCAAGCTAAGATTGATGAGTTGCCAGTGGTGCGTGAATTTTCTGAGGTGTTTCCCGATGAAATTCCTGATGTGCCACCTGAGAGAGAAGTGGAGTTTGCTATTGATCTGGTACCTGGTACTAGACCTGTGTCTATGGCACCTTATAGGATGTCTGCATCCGAGTTGTCTGAGCTGAAGAAGCAGCTTGAGGATTTGCTTGAAAAGAAGTTTATAAGGCCAAGCGTGTCGCCGTGGGGAGCCCCGGTGTTGCTAGTAAAGAAGAAAGATGGGAGTATGAGGCTCTGTGTTGATTATCGGCAGTTGAACAAGGTGACGATTAAGAATAAGTATCCGCTCCCAAGGATTGATGATTTGATGGATCAATTGGTGGGGGCTCGCGTGTTTAGTAAGATTGATTTGAGGTCGGGTTACCATCAAATTAAGGTGAAGAATGAAGACATTCCTAAGACGGCGTTTAGGACTCGGTATGGTCACTATGAGTATTCGGTGATGCCATTTGGCGTTACGAATGCTCCGGGGGTATTCATTGAGTATATGAATCGTATCTTTCATGAGTATCTAGATCGTTTCGTGGTGGTGTTTATTGACGATATCTTGGTTTATTCTAAGTCAGAGGAGGAGCATGCCGAGCACTTGAGGTTGGTGTTGGAAATCTTGAGGGATAGGAAGTTGTATGCTAAGCTATCTAAGTGTGAATTCTGGTTGAAGGAAGTAAGCTTTCTCGGTCATATCATTTCTGGTGATGGTATTGCAGTGGACCCATCCAAGGTTGATGCCGTGTTGCAGTGGGAGGCTCCTAAGTCGGTCACGGAGATTGGAAGCTTTCTGGGGCTAGCTGGATATTATAGGAGGTTTATTGAAGGGTTTTCTAAGTTGGCACTCCCGCTAACTCAGTTGACTTGTAAAGGAAAGGCGTTTATTTGGGATTCTCGTTGTGAAGAAAGTTTCAATGAATTGAAGAGGAGGTTGACAACGTCTCCTATTTTGACGTTGCCTAAGCCAGGAGAACCTTTTGTGGTGTATTGTGATGCTTCTAAGATGGGGTTAGGAGGTGTTCTTATGCAAAATGGTAAGGTAGTTGCTTATGCGTCTAGGCAGTTGAGGACTCATGAGAAGAACTATCGTACGCAAGACTTAGAGCTTGCGGCAGTTGTGTTTGCATTGAAGATCTGGAGGCATTATCTTTATGGCTCTAAATTTGAAGTGTTTAGTGATCATAAAGGTTTGCAATATCTGTTTGATCAAAAGGAGTTGAACATGAGGCAAAGGAGATGGTTGGAATTGTTGAAGGATTATGATTTTAGTTTGAATTATCATCCGGGAAAGGCTAATGTTATAGCCGATGCTTTGAGTCAGAAGTCCTTGCATGTGTCAGCAATGATGGTTAAAAAGCTTGAATTGATTGAGCAGTTCCGAGATATGAGCTTAGTTTGTGAAGTCACACCTCAGAGTGTTAGATTGGGATTGTTGAAGATCCATAATGAATTTTTGGATGTCATTCGAGAAGCTCAGAAGCGAGATATTAAGCTAGTTGAATTGGTGGTTGGGATTGATCACTCCGAAAGTAAAGACTATGAGTTGGATGCGCAAGACGTGTTGAGATACCGTGGGAGGATTTGTATTCCTAGTGATGAGGAGATTAAGAAGGCAATTCTTGAAGAGGGTCACCGAAGTAAGTTGAGTATTCATCCGGGAGCCACAAAGATGTATCAAGACCTGAAGAAGTTGTTTTGGTGGCCCGGTATGAAGCGTGATGTAGCTCAGTTTGTGTATGCTTGTTTGACTTGTCAGAAGTCGAAGGTTGAGCATCAGAAGCCTGCGGGATTGATGCAACCGTTGGAGATTCCGGAATGGAAGTGGGATAGCATTTCCATGGATTTTGTGACTGGTTTGCCTAATACCGTAAGGGGGTTTGATGCTATTTGGGTGATTGTTGATAGATTGACGAAGTCTGCTCACTTTTTGCCAATTAGTATCACTTATCCAGTTTCGAAGTTGGCAGAGATCTATATTAAGACGATTGTGAAGTTGCATGGTGTTCCTCTGAGTATTGTATCTGATAGGGATCCTAGATTCACTTCTGAGTTTTGGAAAAGTTTGCAAGAGGCTTTGGGTTCTAAGTTGAGGTTGAGCTCAGCTTACCACCCGCAGACAGATGGTCAGACGGAGAGGACTATTCAGTCATTAGAGGATTTGTTGAGGGCTTGTGTTCTTGAGCAAGGAGGTTCGTGGGATTCTCATCTTCCATTGATAGAGTTTACTTACAATAATAGTTTTCATTCTAGTATTGGAATGGCACATTTTGAGGCATTGTATGGTAGAAGGTGTAGGACTCCTCTGTGTTGGTATGAATCGGGAGAAAGTGTGGTGCTTGGACCTGAGATTGTTCGTGAGACCACTGAGAAAGTGAAGTTGATTCGTGAAAAGATGAAAGCTTCGCAGAGTAGGCAAAAGAGTTATCATGATAAGAGAAGGAAGGATTTGGAGTTTCAAGCCGGTGATCATGTGTTCTTGAGGGTCACTCCTGTGACCGGTGTTGGCCGTGCCTTGAAGTCTAAGAAGTTAACCCCTCGCTTTATTGGTCCGTATCAGATTTTGGAGAGAATTGGGAAAGTTGCTTATCGGATGGCTCTGCCACCTAATCTTTCGAATTTGCATGATGTGTTCTGTATCTCAGTTGCGGAAGTATGTTCTTGATCCATCTCATGTGATTCAAATGGATGATGTAGAGGTGAGGGAGAACCTCACTGTGGAGACAATGCCGGTTAGAATTGAAGGTCGTGAGGTGAAGGTTTTAAGAGGTAAAGAGATCAATTTGGTGAAAGTGGTTTGGTTGGGAGCAGTTGGCGAAAGCATGACTTGGGAGTTGGAGAGTAAGATGCGGGAAGCATATCCAGAGTTGTTTGATTCAGGTAATTTCGAGGGCGAAATATTCTAAGTGGGGGAGAGTTGTAACGCCCCAAAATAATTTAATTATTCACTTAATTAAGTTATTTAAGACTTACGACATTTATTTAAGTAAATTAATTAATTTGGAATTTTATTTTATTCAGGAGGTGTTTAAGTAAGTAGGGAGGTATAAATAAAGGCCCGCGACCCATCAAGTAGCCCAAGTTCAACTAATAAACCTAGGGGTCTTATGAGGAGTTGTGCCACTATGTTGCTAGTTGGGTGAGCCACGGCTAGGCGCCAATGCCCATGTCGTGGCGTGTTGCGTGTGAAGTGTGGCGTGTTGCATGATTGTGTTACATATTATGTGTTGATGTGTGCCTTGGGTGCGGGCGCCAACATGTTGCGTGCCCTTGTGTGTGTCTTGTGGTGTTGAGGCGAGGGCGCCAAAGTGGCAGGCCCGTGTTGCCTCGGTTGTGTGGCCGTGCGCCTTGTGCTGGGCGCCAAGTTTGGCAGCCCCGGTGCGCGTGTGCTGGTGATGTGTTGCCCAGATGTGGCGCAGGTTGCCTCTGCGCCAGTTTTTGCTGTCTGTGTTGCCCAGATGTGGCGTGTAACACCCCCTTCTAAATTAACTATTAATCAGTATATAAAATCAGAGTCTTAAAAGAATATAAATCATTGAAAAAGGTGTCACATTTCAATGCTTATAAAAATCATCTAGTTTATAATCAATGACGTGAAGTCCACAGTCAATAGCACGATATATAGCACGATAGTTTAGGGACGGGCCCACAACACCTGTTTTAGTTTACAGCACATAAATAAAATATCCTCAACACAGCGGAATGGTATCAAAGCATCATTATAACAATCCAATACATCAAAATGACAATAACAGTACTACTACGCCCTCCCCCTGGTGCTACATATCAGAGCTGACACACTACTAGAAAAGAGGCATAAGGATGCCCTCACTCTCGATTACCTGCAAGTTGCCGACATAAGAAGCAACAAAGGCAGTAGGGTGAGTCTCTTTACACAAATAATAATAATTAAGATAAGCATTATATTAAGGAAGGCAGCAAGCAACACTAATTCATAACAACTCACTACATTATCAACAACAATCATCATATTCATAATTCATCCATAAACTCATCAAATGCTTGACTAATGCATGTAATGCAACATGCATGTGGATCCATCATCACCGCTATTAGCCTGGAGGGCACTCACCGCTTTGGCCGAAGCCTACACACCGCTTTATGCAACATGAGTCATGTGACACTATGACTATGCACCACAACACCACACATAAGCCATAATAATTATTAAACACACCGCTTTTTTTATTCCTCAACTTAATATAATCAACATATAGGTCTTAAGGCTATCACACCGCTTTGGACCGGAGTCCCTCACCGCTTTCACATCTCCAATAATTACAACTCCGCACATACCGCTTTATATCCTTAGGCTAGTAATCTAATTTTACAATTGCACTTCCCCGCAATTACACACACCTACGCAGTACATGCAACACACACGCACGGGGCTGCCCAATTTGGCGCCCTGCGCAACACCACCAACAGTAGCCTAATCTCCACAATTTCAGATTAATTCATTTCATCAACATATATACTAACACAACATTCAACAATTATGCCCATCAACTAACACCACAAAACAGTAACAATTTCCCACCCTTCAAACTAACTTAATTCAACCACAATATATTAGCATAACCTACATATAATTATATCCAACACAGTATCAATTATATTCAACAATAATATTCAACAATAATTATATCCAACACAGTATCAACTCAACTTAATTTCAATAACAATAATATTCAACAATTCAACCAAAACAACCAACACAGTATCAATTATATCCACCCTTCAAACTAATTTAATTCAACAATAACATATTAGCATAGTATTCAACAATCCAACTCCTACACCCTAACCTACATATATCGCCTATCTTAACATTATTATAGGTATAAAGTAGAGCCCCCTAACCTTGGTGATTGAGGAACTCAGCCACGCACAAGCCACAAAACGAAAGACGCAGCAGCCCCCTCCTCTCCTCTTTGCGCAACCGTGGCTTCCTAAAGCCATGGAGAAGACAACAACAATGGAAAAAAAAATGAGGAATTGGAACCACCACTTGAAAGAGGAAGAAAACATGGAAAGGAAAGGATCAAGAAACTTACCCAAAGCCAAGATGAACCAAATCCCCTCTTTTCCTCCTTGCTGGAAATCGCGAGCCCTTCTCCTCTCACTCTCTCAGTCGTTGTTTCTTTCTTTCTTTGAGTGGGAATGAGAATAATTTTAGGTTTTGGGGTTTTATGGGATGGGCTTGGATCACCAATGGACTTGGGCCCATTTTTACACCACCCTTATTAATTCATCTCACCCCCTGAAATAAAACAATTCTAATTTAATTATTCCACTTAAATAATTTTGTAATCCCTCAAATAACTTAATTAATTAAATTATTTTAGGGCGTTACAACTCTCCCCCACTTAGAGAATTTCGTCCTCGAAATTACCTGAATCAAATAACTCTGGATAGGCTCCTTTCATCTTACTTTCCAATTCCCACGTCATGCTCTCGCCCACGGCTCCCAACCAAACCACTTTCACTAAATTGATCTCTTTGCCTCTTAACACTTTTACCTCCCGGTCTTCAATTCTAACTGGCATAGTTTCCACGGTGAGGTTCTCCCTCACCTCCACATTATCCATCTGAATTACGTGCGACGGATCAGGTACATACTTCCGCAACTGAGATACATGGAACACGTCATGCAGATTAGACAGATTAGGTGGCAAGGCCACCCGATAGGCAACTTTCCCAACTCTTTCCAAAATCTGGTATGGGCCAATAAAACGAGGGGTTAGCTTCTTAGATTTCAAGGCACGACCCACACCTGTCACCGGAGTGACTCTCAAGAATACATGGTCACCGGCTTGAAACTCTAGATCCTTTCTCCTCTTATCATGATAGCTCTTCTGCCTACTCTATGAGGCTTTCATCTTCTCCCGGATCATCTTCACCTTCTCTGTAGTCTCCCGCACAATCTCAGGGCCTAACACCACACTCTCCCCTGATTCATACCAACACAAGGGTGTCCTGCACCTCCTACCATACAATGCCTCGAAAGGCGCCATCCCAATACTCGCATGAAAACTATTATTATAGGTGAATTCAATCAATGGCAAATGGGAATCCCATGAACCTCCTTGTTCAAGAACGCATGCCCTCAACAAATCCTCTAGCGACTGGATAGTTCTCTCCGTCTGCCCATCTGTCTGGGGATGATAAGCGGAACTCAATCTCAATTTAGAACCTAAGGCCTCTTGCAAGCTTTTCCAAAATTCAGAAGTGAATCTAGGATCCCGATCGGACACGATACTCAAAGGAACACCATGCAGCTTCACAATAGTCTTAACATAAATATCTGCCAACCTCGGAACCGGATAAGTCATATTAATCGGCAAAAAGTGAGCAGATTTCGTCAACCTATCCACAATCACCCATATAGCATCAAATCCTCTCACTGTATTCGGCAACCCAGTTACAAAATCCATGGAGATACTATCCCACTTCCATTCCGGAACATCCAATGGCTGCATCAACCCTGCCGGCTTCTGATGCTCTACCTTAGATTTCTGACATGTCAAACAAGCATACACAAATTGGGCTACATCTCGCTTCATGCCAGGCCACCAAAACAGTTTCTTCAAATCCTGGTACATCTTTGTGGCTCCTGGGTGGATACTCAACTTACTCCGATGACCCTCTTCAAGGATTGCCTTCTTAATTTCTTCGTCATCAGGAATACAAATTCTTCCACGGTGTCTCAACACATCTTGTGCATCTATCTCATAATCCTTACTCTCGGAATGATCAATCCCAACTGCTGCTTCAACTAACTTAATATCTTGCTTCTGAGCCGCTCTAATAACATCTAAAAATTCATTGTGAATCTTCAACATTCCCAGTCTTACACTCTTAGGCGTTACCTCACAGACCAAACTTAAATCCCGAAACTGCTCAATCAATTCGAGCTCCTTCACCATCATTGCAGACACATGAAGGGACTTCCTACTCAAAGCGTCGGCTACAACATTAGCCTTCCCCGGATGGTAGTTCAAACTAAAGTCATAGTCCTTCAATAATTCCAGCCACCTCCTTTGTCTCATATTCAGCTCTTTCTGATCAAATAAATACTGCAACCCCTTATGGTCACTGAACACCTCAAACTTAGCACCATACAAATAGTGTCTCCAAATCTTCAAAGCAAAGACAATCGCTGCAAGCTCCAAATCATGAGTAGGGTAGTTCTTCTCATGGATTCTCAACTGCCTAGACGCATAGGCTACTACCTTACCATCTTGCATCAGCACACCTCCTAAACCCATCTTGGAAGCATCGCAATACACTACAAACGGTTGCTCTGGAACAGGCAATACCAAAATAGGAGATGTGGTCAACCTCTTCTTCAACTCATTGAAGCTCTCTTCACACCGGGCATCCCACACAAAAGCTTTCCCTTTACACGTCAATTGAGTCAACGGAAGGGCTAGCTTAGAGAAACCCTCTATAAACCTCCTGTAGTAACCGGCTAAACCCAAGAAACTCCTTATCTCAGTCACTGACTTTGGGCTCTCCCACTGTAACACAGCATCAACCTTGGCTGGGTCTACAGCTATACCGTCACCAGAAATCACATGGCCAAGAAAACTCACTTTATGCAACCAGAATTCGCACTTTGACAATTTTGCATAAAGCTTCTTTTCCTTCAATACTTCTAGTACTAACCTCAAGTGCTCTGCGTGCTCTTCTTCCGTCTTGGAATACACCAAAATATCATCTATAAATACCACTACAAAACGATCCAAGTAACTATGGAAAGTACGGTTCATGTACTCCATAAACACTCCGGGTGCGTTGGTAACACCAAACGGCATTACAGAATATTCATAGTGCCCATATCTAGTTCTGAAAGCCGTCTTCTGGACGTCATCATCCTTCACCTTGATTTGGTGATAACCCGACCTCAAGTCGATCTTGCTAAACACCTTAGCACCCACCAACTGGTCCATCAAGTCATCAATTCTCAGAAGCGGATATTTGTTCTTGATTGTCACCTTGTTCAACTGTCTATAGTCCACGCAGAGCCTCATGCTTCCATCCTTCTTCTTCACTAACAATACAGGTGCTCCCCAAGGCGACACACTAGGCCTTATGAACTTCTTCTCAAGTAACTCTTCTAGCTGTTTCTTCAATTCAGATAATTCAGACGCCGACATCCGGTACGGTGCCATAGACACAGGCCTCGTACCCGGCACAAGATCAATAGCAAATTCAATCTCCCTCTCTGGCGGAACACTCGGAATTTCATCAGGGAACACTTCCGGAAACTCGCACACTACCTTCAACCCCTCAATGATATCTTGACTTTCAACAGACAGAGACGCCATCAAGGCAAATAGATGAACTTCTTCCCTCATTAACCTACGCAATTGACCAGCAGGCAGCAAGGCAGATTCTTCTTCCTCAGGGCCAAGGAAACTCACTGATCTCTCGAAGCAATTGATATGCACATGGTTATCAACTAACCAGTCCATACCAAGGATAACGTCCAATCCCTCCAAAGGCAAACAAATAAGGTCCACAAGAAAATCTCTGCCGAAGACTGACAGAGGACACTTAGCACACACTAGGGAGGTAGTTACCGACCCCTTAGCTGGAGTATCAATAACCATCTCCCTCATCATAGAAGACAATTCAAGACCCAATTTTTCAGCACATATTGAAGCAATGAAAGAATGAGTAGCACCGGTATCTACTATAGCAATCACAGGAATACCATAAATAAGGCAAGTACCTCTAATCTCGTTAGCATCCTCGGATCCTGCCAGCGCAAACACTTTCCCTTTAGCTCTCTCCCTCTTGGGTTTAGGACAATTAGCACTCACATGCCCCACTTCTTCACAATTATAGCAAACAATCCCTTTCTTTTCACAGTTAGCAGCTTTATGGCCCTTCTGACCACACTTGAAACAATTGGCCTCGGGGCACTCATTACTCTTATGACCAGGCTTCTTACAAGAATAACATACGATGTCCGAAGGGGCACCTCCCCCACTTGACTTCTGACCAGCACCTGCTTTCCACTTACCTTTACTTCCAGCAACATCATAGGGCTTTGCCCTAAACTGAGAATTCCTATTTTCCTTCACAGCCTTGTAAGCAGCATTACCGTCTTCCTCATAGATCCTACACTTATCAACCAATCTAGCAAAATCCCGAATCTCTTGATACCCAATTGCTTTCTTTATATCAGGGCGCAGACCACTCTCAAATTTGACACACTTGGAGAACTCCGAATCGGCATCATTGGCATAGTAAGGACAAAATTTGGCCAACTCCTCAAATTTGGCGGCATACTCAGCTACCGTCTTGTTTCCCTGCTTCAGCTCTAGAAATTCCACTTCCTTTTTAGCTCGCACATCCTCAGGGTAGTACTTTCTCTTGAACTCCCTTGTGAAAACCTCCCAAGTAACTTCCACACCAGCAGTTTCTAATCTTCGCAACATTCCCAACCACCAGTCGTCAGCTTCCTCTGCTAGCATATGGGTTCCCAATTTCACTTTCTGAGCAGCAGAACACTCCATGACACGGAAGACCCGCTCTATCTCCTTTAACCAGGCCAAGGCTCCATCGGGGTCATACCGACCCTTGAAGGTGGGTGGATTTTCCCTCTGGAACGTTGCTAAGTTACGAGCATTAGCATCAGCAGCAGAGTGCTGATTCCCAACAGCTTGAGCTATGGCTTGCAGAGCAGCAGCCAAAGCAGCGTCATCGCGTCTCGCCATCGAATCAGATTTCTACACAAATAAACATAATTAGATACAACAGACATAACACCTAGACACTTGGTCGGACAGACCAACTTCAGCTCTGATACCACTATGTAACACCCCCTTCTAAATTAACTATTAATCAGTATATAAAATCAGAGTCTTAAAAGAATATAAATCATTGAAAAAGGTGTCACATTTCAATGCTTATAAAAATCATCTAGTTTATAATCAATGACGTGAAGTCCACAGTCAATAGCACGATATATAGCACGATAGTTTAGGGACGGGCCCACAACACCTGTTTTAGTTTACAGCACATAAATAAAATATCCTCAACACAGCGGAATGGTATCAAAGCATCATTATAACAATCCAATACATCAAAATGACAATAACAGTACTACTACGCCCTCCCCCTGGTGCTACATATCAGAGCTGACACACTACTAGAAAAGAGGCATAAGGATGCCCTCACTCTCGATTACCTGCAAGTTGCCGACATAAGAAGCAACAAAGGCAGTAGGGTGAGTCTCTTTACACAAATAATAATAATTAAGATAAGCATTATATTAAGGAAGGCAGCAAGCAACACTAATTCATAACAACTCACTACATTATCAACAACAATCATCATATTCATAATTCATCCATAAACTCATCAAATGCTTGACTAATGCATGTAATGCAACATGCATGTGGATCCATCATCACCGCTATTAGCCTGGAGGGCACTCACCGCTTTGGCCGAAGCCTACACACCGCTTTATGCAACATGAGTCATGTGACACTATGACTATGCACCACAACACCGCACATAAGCCATAATAATTATTAAACACACCGCTTTTTTTATTCCTCAACTTAATATAATCAACATATAGGTCTTAAGGCTATCACACCGCTTTGGACCGGAGTCCCTCACCGCTTTCACATCTCCAATAATTACAACTCCGCACATACCGCTTTATATCCTTAGGCTAGTAATCTAATTTTACAATTGCACTTCCCCGCAATTACACACACCTACGCAGTACATGCAACACACACGCACGGGGCTGCCCAATTTGGCGCCCTGCGCAACACCACCAACAGTAGCCTAATCTCCACAATTTCAGATTAATTCATTTCATCAACATATATACTAACACAACATTCAACAATTATGCCCATCAACTAACACCACAAAACAGTAACAATTTTCCACCCTTCAAACTAACTTAATTCAACCACAATATATTAGCATAACCTACATATAATTATATCCAACACAGTATCAATTATATTCAACAATAATATTCAACAATAATTATATCCAACACAGTATCAACTCAACTTAATTTCAATAACAATAATATTCAACAATTCAACCAAAACAACCAACACAGTATCAATTATATCCACCCTTCAAACTAATTTAATTCAACAATAACATATTAGCATAGTATTCAACAATCCAACTCCTACACCCTAACCTACATATATCGCCTATCTTAACATTATTATAGGTATAAAGTAGAGCCCCCTAACCTTGGTGATTGAGGAACTCAGCCACGCACAAGCCACAAAACGAAAGACGCAGCAGCCCCCTCCTCTCCTCTTTGCGCAACCGTGGCTTCCTAAAGCCATGGAGAAGACAACAACAATGGAAAAAAATGAGGAATTGGAACCACCACTTGAAAGAGGAAGAAAACATGGAAAGGAAAGGATCAAGAAACTTACCCAAAGCCAAGATGAACCAAATCCCCTCTTTTCCTCCGTGCTGGAAATCGCGAGCCCTTCTCCTCTCACTCTCTCAGTCGCCGTTTCTTTCTTTCTTTGAGTGGGAATGAGAATAATTTTAGGTTTTGGGGTTTTATGGGATGGGCTTGGATCACCAATGGACTTGGGCCCATTTTTACACCACCCTTATTAATTCATCTCACCCCCTGAAATAAAACAATTCTAATTTAATTATTCCACTTAAATAATTTTGTAATCCCTCAAATAACTTAATTAATTAATTAATTAAATTATTTTAGGGCGTTACATGGCGCAGGTTGCCTCTACGCCAGTTTTTGCTGTCTGTGTTGCTGTCTGTGTTGCCCAGATGTGGCGCAGGTTGCCTCTGCGCCAGTTTTTGCTGTCTGTGTTGCCCAGATGTGGCGTAGGTTGCCTCTGCGCCAGTTTTTGCTGTCTGTGTTGCTGTCTATGTTGCCCAGATGTGGCGCAGATTGCCTCTGCGCCAGTTTTTGCTGCTGTGTTGCCTAGTTGTGTTGCTGTCTTGGCGCAATGCTGCCCGATGTTGCCCGAAGTGTTTAAGTGCAGTTTTGCTTATTGTTGTCTGTCCCGTGTCAATGACTTAAAATAATCTATTTAATTGGTGTTGGTGTAATTGGAGGATTAATTGTTAGCCTTAGAGTTATAATTGGAGGTGTGTTTATTGGTGTTGTATTTAATGGTGAAATCAATTATTGGTGATGGGTCTATGACCTCTTTTGGTGATGGTGAATTAATTAATAGCAACGGTGAGTCTATTAATTATTGGTGATTATGCTTATTGCTCATTATGGTGAATACGGTGTGTTGTGGTGCATTGTTTATGGCGTCACATAAACCATGTGCATTTATTGGTGAGTAGGCTTCGGCCTTATTATAAATTATTGGTGAGTGCCCTCAAGGCTTATTTTGGTGATGGATCCACATGCATATGCCCGTGGAGTTGGGTTGCATTTCATGCACTAATCATGCATTCGGTGATGTTTCTTGGTAATTGTAAATTTAATGGTGTATGTTGATATCGTTGTGAATTGGTGCTTCTAGTTGCTTTCCCTAGTATAATGCTTATCCTATATGCTATTATTTATGTAAAGAGACTCACCCTACTGCTTTTATGTTGCTTCTCATGTCGGCAACGCGCAGGTGATAGCGAGTGAAGGTTATCCTCATACCTTCTTCTAGTCGGTTGTGTCTGGCTCTAATACGTAGCACCGGGGAGGGGCATCTTAGTTTACTTGTCATTTTTATTTTGATGTTATTAAACTGATATTTGGTGATGTATTGAGTATGTTCAAGACTTGGTGATATTCCGCTGTGATGGTGATTATGTTCATGCTGATGTAAACTAAACAGGTGATTGTGGGCTCGTCCCTTGACTGTGGTGCTATGTATCGTACTATTGGTTGTTGGATTTTGCCATTGATGTTTGTTTGGTTTAAAGGGAGTAAATGTAGCACTCTCTCGTGGTTGTTTTTCTTTATTTTTTTAAAACTCTGATTTTATCAATTAAATAGTAGTAAATTAGAAGGGGGTGTTACAGTGGTGTTCATCAAGTGACTTGCAGCAGCGCTATTTCCTCAAGCAAAGGTAGATATTACCTTCCAAAGTGTATCATGCTTCATGGAGGCTGCTGAAGTGCTCCTGTTCAATAACATGAATAGCTCAGAAATGCTATATGCAGTTTTAGGTGTGTCAGTGGACTTTGATCTAGTCTAAGTTTGATTAGTTTCCTTAAAATTGTTTCTGATGTATAGATATCTAGGTGTCTTGGATTGTGTTTCTTTTAGGCCTAGTCACAATTGCTTGTTATAGCCCTATGTATATGCTATTTTTTTGCCTTGTGTGGTCAATTGCTTGCAAAGTTTCTGCTTAGCCAATAAAACTACTACGGATCTCAATGCTCTTTCAATTGAAGCTACTGATTTTTTTTTCTTTGTGCTGAACATTGAACAAAGGAAAGGTATGGACTGTATTGTATGATGCTACTGCAATTGTCTTGAAACTACTGTTTGCTGTTTCAGCTTAGCTAGGAGCAAACTCTAGCTCTCATTATTATGTCTTGAAGGATTGGTTTGTTGTCAGGAATGAAATACACCAAAAGTATATCCTCGCTATCCTCGGGAAGAAATGGCGGGATGCAAAGTGTAGATTGTTTGATAAATATTATAATGGGAGCACCTGGTGCAATGCACAACTAAAGCAGCTACTGTATTGTGACTGAGTTAAAACATTGCGTTGCTGATACTCTTTTTGATATGAGGTTATCTTTAGCATATAATGTCATGTGTCACAGTCTAATAGATTTCAGAGAAACTGAATTCTGTTTTGTGAAAACTGAAACTGTTATTATTATTGAATCAGTTCATTGATACATGTATTTATAGGTATGCTAAAGCCTTAACAGGTTCAGCTGTGATCTAACAAACTCTGCCAGCTGCCCTAACAAACACAGTTAGTCTAATCCATTTGATTATGTTCTATACTTTATTATTTCAATAGAATCAAATATAGCTTCCACATTTAGTAACTACACTTTCTTTGTTTTTCCTATGCCTCACTGTATTAGAGTAGATGATAAATAACTGAACTTTCATTTATGTAATCAGAAAATGATAATTTTCAGTTCAACAAACTGCATTATTTTAGTACCTTAGCACTTTGATTGTTCATGCTACAGGCAGGAGGTTTTATTCTTAGATAATGAGATTGCTATCAACGAGGCTATCATTGAGGAAAGGGAGCAAGGCATTCACGAAATACAACAGCAAATTGGTCGCCTCTATGGCACAGCAGGTTTTTCTGTGAACGCCCGACTTGGATGACAAAACACTTTGACATTTTTTAGTTTCAACACGTGTTGACTTTGCAGACATGTCCGGTGTCCAACACCTTAGGTTGAAGACGTGTCCGTGTCCAACACGTGTTGGCTTTGCAGATTTCTATTGAACACATATTTGCTTTTTTTACGTTTTCTTTGAAAGGGTCATATTGGGTTAGAGTCTTTACATTACATTTTTTTCACTTTTCATGTAGGTCGGTCAAAGAGACACATTCTCACAACTGGATGGAGTTTGTTTGTGGGCTTAAAAAGGCATAGAGCTGGTGATTCTGTTCTTTTTATCAGGTAACTTTTGTTTGCTTCATTTTTTGTCAAATAGATAACACTTGCTATTAAATTCATTATTGTTGTCTCTATAATATATAGCACATTATTTAACATATAATTTTGTTGCAAATATAGCTTATGGTTTATGATATTAATTTCTTTTGAGTGTAATATCTGCTATATCTACTTATTTGTAGGGCATGTCCTTCAGGCTTTGTTATTCCACTTGCTAAATACAGAAAAGCTGTTTATGGAACTCAGATCTCAGCTGGCATGAGATTTGGTATGATGTTTGAGACAGAGGAATCCGGTACACGCAGGTAATTTCCCGAACGCTCGGATCGTGCTATAGCCAAATATGCTTGCTAAACTATTTGGTTGTGATATGTTCAAAGTAAAGTCCTGAACAAACATGAAAAGTAAGAACATCTTTTATTCTATTTCATGACTAGTTATCAAGTTAACTTTGCCAATTTTATTTCAATAGCAGTAGCTTTCTTTCCTTTAGCAGAAGTAAGAACATAACAAGTTGTATTGTAATTTTCAGAAAAAGGTGACATGGGATCCTTGTCATAACCATGATGTCCGACACTTGTTATATATAATTCTGTTTTATACCTTGCTGTCAATTTTTAACAAATTCCATATGGAGTTTGTCTTATGGCTGCTGGTTGCATATTGCTTTTATGGAGGAAAATGATCTTTAGAGCTAAGGTGTAGTAGCCGTACAGTAGGTGTAAAGGTGGTTAAGGTGCTCTTTGATAACTTGGTACCAATTTGGTGTGAAGCTACCAATTTACATATTTGAAACAGACACAAGTTGAACTTAATTTACATATTTGAATCTTTTATAGTTGTTTTTTCTGATTTATCTAGCTATCTCTTTCAATTTTATAGGTAAATATGTCACAAGAACAATGTGTCTGAAGCGGTAGGTGGAGATGATGTTGAAGAGGTAGATGGAGCGGTAGCACTTCAGTGCTGGACGTTGGCTGCGGGGGGTCATACCCGTGGTCGCCTCTATGGCACAGCAGGTTTATCTGTGAATGCCCGACCTGGATGATAAAACACTTTGATATTTTGTAGTTTCAAGACCATGTTATATTTTGTAGTTTTAAGACTATGTTATATTTTGTAGTTTCAAGACTGTTATATTTTGTAGTTTCATGACTATGTTGTATTTTTTAGTTTCAAGATTGTTCGGTTTTATGGTATTTGGTATTTTGGGATTAAGCATTTTGATATGGCATTCTATTCCATGACACTATGTTATAAATGCTTTAGGAGCGGTGGTAGAAAAGGCACGAAGTACATTAGGAGAAGTGGTAGAAAGAAAAAGTAGGATAATTAATTATTTTTAAAAAAAAACTTAGGTTAGCGTCGGCCAATCCGACACTACCAAAATAGTTGACTAACCCGTCGTCGTTGACTTTAGCGTCGGCCAATCCGAAGCTAGTTTAGTAAGTTGACTTTTTTTGTTGACTTTAGCGTCAACCTGGCCGACGCTAGTTAGTTCGTTGACTTTTTTTGATTGACTAAGTAGCGTCAGCCTTGGCAGTAGCGTCGGTTTTAGTGTCAGCCTCGCCCACGCTACAGTTAGCGTCGGCTAAAATTACAGGGCGCTACATTTACCTTCGAACATTTTAGCCTCGACACGTGGCCAACGCTAATTCACTGTTAGCGTCCGCTTTTGGCCTGTTAGCGTGGGCTTTTGGCCGACACTAAAAGCTGTTTTTCTAGTAGTGATTGTACCAGTGAGAATATAAAACGGAACACGTCCTCCCGATCGCTCCTCTAATTTAGAATATCTCCATGGAGTAGATATGGGCCCCATGCATATTTTGTTTTGTTTAGCCTGTTAAATATCTAAAATAATAAACCTCAATATTTATATCAAACTACTCTTTACTTTACTACATTGATTATTGTTGATGTGTACTCACCCCTTGTTTTTCTTGTTTGGTTTTATATGTATTTTATTTAAGATGGCCAGCCTACATCGGACTAGGATTGACGTAGATTTCAACACTGGATTCTGGACTCCGGACTATGCCAACTCAACTGTAACCTTTGATGGAGATGTAACAATCCTTGTCACTACAGGAACCTTTCCTAACTTCAATACCCGAACTTATCACATAAACCTTGCAGTTTCCTTTTATCTCCCTCTGGAGGATATGTGGGTCGCTACGGCTTTGGCACCCAACCGTCAAAACATGGCAACCCCTCCTCCTCGTTTTCCCGGATACTAGAAGGATTAGGACTGTGTGTAACACACCAGCCAAGTGGAAAAAATAATGTTGGATGTTTAATACATATATATATATATATATATATATATATATATATATATATATATATATATATATCTGTGTGTGTGTGTGTGTGTAGTAAATAAAGGCTGGATATGGGTGATTGAAGTAAGATGTGGTGGATGACTATAAGGATTATGTAGTCTTATTGTACCTTTGCGCTCCTAACCGTTGTACTACAATTTGAATGTATTAGTAATGTAATGTTATGTTTAAATAACTTGGTATGTTTCCGTTAAGAGAAAAAAAAGACAAAAAAATAAATTAAAAATATTAACAATCAATCGATTTAATAACTAATCGGTAAAAATATATTATCATTAATCGAAATATTTGAGATTGTCACATTTAGTGGTATCAGAGCAGGTCGAGTCTTATAAGGCCATAGGTATGGACTAACCATGTTTTGCTATGAGTTAAATTAGTATAGTTACTTTTAGATGAAAGGATATTTGAAGGAACCATAAGATTAAAAAAGAATCAAGAATCGAATTTTGAAATTCTAACTCCTGTAATTCTGTAGGAAGCCATGACTCGAGAAAGTAACGGAGAAATGACTGATGTGGTCCAAGCCATCAGGAACATGGCTGAAGCAATACTACAACAGACTCAACAAAACCATGGGCGAAATGAAGGAACACCTAAATTTCAAGTCTTGACAGAATTTTGCCGCAATAAACTTTCACAATTTAATGGAGAATATGATCCAGATAAAGCTGAATTATGGCTCCAAGAAATGGAAAAGATATTTGAAGCAATGATGTGCCCACCAGAGCGACGAGTTACTTACGCCACTTTTATGCTCGTCGGAGAAGCTGAATACGGTGGAAAGCAACCCGTCAACTTCTGGAGGCGGAAGGTCGAGAAATAACATGGGAACTATTTCGTGACAAGTTCTTGGAAAAGGATTTTCCGATGGATGTAAGACATGCTAGAGAGATGGAATTCCTGCATTTGAAGCAAGGAGGAATGTCTGTGGGAGAATATGCAGCAAAATTTGAAGCATTATCCAAATTTTCGATGTATTTCCAGCATCATCCAGATGAAAGCTGGAAGTGTCAAAAATTTGAAGAAGGGCTGCGTTATGAGATTCATGAAGCAATAGTTCCTTTAAATATATGAGAGTTTCCTGAGTTAGTGAATAGATGTAGAGGGATAGAGGATCTAAAGAAATCTAGAGAAAGGAAGTTTCAAAATTCAGGACCCTCTCGATTTAGAAGAAACGAGAAATTCAGGAAGAAACTATATAGTCGTCCTCAGGGAAACCAATTTCATGGAGGAAAAGGAGGATCTAACCAAGTGAAACCGACATTTCTGAAATGTTTCAAATGTGGAGGTTCCCACAATACCAAAGATTGTTTGAATAAGGAAGTGATTTGCTTTAAGTGTGGAAAACCAGGTCATTTCTCTCGAGACTGTCACCAGTTCAAAGCTGAAACCCCCACCAACAAGGAGGATACGTCAAGGCCTAAGACAAAAGGAAGGGTGTACACTTTGAGTGGAGCTGAAGCTTCTCAGTCTGATGACCTCATACAAGGTAAGTGTCTCATAGCGAATAAACTTTTAAATGTACTGTATGATTCGGACGCTACTCATTCTTTTATATCTGATGAATGTGCTAAACAACTGAACCACAACTCTCTTTTGATTTAATTGTCTCCACCCCTACCCATGATCCAGTAGTAATTGCCTTAGCATGTTTAAGTTGCCCTATCACTATTGAGAACAATGACTTTTCCATAAACTTATTTTGTTTACCTTTAACCCAAATAGATGTCATAATAGGCATGGACTGGTTGTCGGCTAATCACGTCTTATTAGATTGTTGGCTAAAGTGCTCCCGGGGTCCCTTATCTTTATTTAAAGTAACGATTTGGTCTTTTATCTTTTTTTTGTCCCAAATCAGTCCTTTATGTTTTAAATTTTTGACACATAAATCCTTTTCTGTCCCAAATCAGTCCTTTATGTTTCAAATTTTTAACACATAAATCCTTTTTTTTGACACATAAATCAGCACTGTTAACGGAAAAGGATTTATGTGTCAAAAATTTGAAAGATAACGGACTTATTTGGGACAAAAAAAACATAAAGGACTAATTCGTTACTTTAAATAAAGATAAGGGACCCCGGGAGCACTTTAACCTAGATTGTTCAAGCAAAACCTTAATTTTTCCCAACCCAAAGTGTCCTAGATCTCAATCTTCCAATCAAACAATCGCTTATTTCCGAGAAGAAGCACAAGAATATATGTCACTATCTTCTCTGGAAGTAAAAGGGGAGGCGAATCTGGACAGTATACCGATCGTTAGAGAATTTCCCGAGATATTTAAAGAAATCCCAGGATTACCACCCGACCGGGAGATAGAATTCTCCATCGATCTATTGCCCGGAACTGGTCCTATCTCAATAGCCCCATACCGAATGTCACCGTCCGAATTAGCTGAACTGAAGAAACAATTAGAGGCCTTATTGGAGAAGAAATTTATTCGACCAAATGTATCACCTTGGGGAGCTCCTGTACTGCTGGTAAAGAAGAAGGATGGAACCATGAGATTATGTATTGACTACCGACAATTAAATAAGGTGACCATTAAGAATAAATACCCTTTTACCTAGGATAGATGATTTAATGTATCAACTGAAGGGAGCATCAATATTTTCAAAGATTGATCTGCAATCTGGATATTACCAGATATGATTGAAGGCAGAGGATATACAAAAAACCGCTTTTTGAACTCCATACGGACATTATGAATATCAAGTAATGCCGTTTGGAGTCACAAATGCCCCTGCAATTTTTATGGACTATATGAATAGAATATTCCGCCCATTTTTGGATAAGTTTGTCGTAGTTTTTATAGACGATATTCTTATCTATTCGCGAAGTCCTGAAGAACATGTAGATTATCTCCGGTTAGTTCTCCAAATCCTAAGAGAAAAGCAGTTATATGCAAAATTGTCTAAGTGTGAATTTTGGTTGGAGGAAGTCAATTTTTAGGACACGTAATTTCTAAAACAGGAATTAGTGTAGATCCATCCAAAGTAGAAGCCGTCTTACAATGGGATAAACCCAAGACTGTAACCGAAATTCATAGTTTCCTCGGGTTAGCTGGTTATTACCGAAGATTTATTGAAGGATTTTCGAAAAGTGCTTCACCTTTAACCCAATTAACTCGGAAAGGACAGACGTTCGTATGGACCAATGACTGTGAGAGAAGTTTTCAGGAGTTGAAAAGAAAATTGACGATGTCGCCTGTTCTAGTACTCCCTGATCCAAATAAGCGTTTTGAAGTGTATTGTGATGCATCGCTACAGGAATTAGGATGCGTCCTTATGCAAGATAGGAAGGTAGTCGCTTATGCCTCTAGACAATTAAGACCACATGAGAGAAACTACCCGACCCATGATCTAGAATTAGCCTCAATCGTTTTCGCTTTGAAGATATGGAGACATTATTTGTATGGGTCTCAATTTGATGTCTTTAGTGACCACAAGAGTCTGAAGTACTTGTTTGACCAAAAAGAATTAAATATGAGACAAAGAAGATGGATGGAATTCATAAAGGACTATGAATTTGAACTCCAATATCATCCTGGAAAGGCAAACGTAGTAGCGGATGCTCTAAGCAGAAAGACTCTACATATTTCCGTATTTCCTCAATGATGATTTGGGAAATGGAACTTATTGAGAAATTTAGGGATTTAAATCTGGCTGTAGATGTGACGGGGAATCGACTTCGGTTGAGCATGATTACTATTTCCAGTAGTTTGATGACTCACATCAAGGAAAAACAATAGGATGATGAGTACCTTCAAAAGGTAATGGAATTAAAGAAACAAGGAAAGATGGACGAGTTCAAAAAGGATTCCGACGGAGTAATCAAATTTCAAAATCGGATCTGTGTACCGAACGATCAAGAGATAAAAAAATTAATTTTAGAAGAAGCACATAAGAGAAAGTTGAGTATACATCCTGGAGCAACAAAGATGTATCAAGATCTTAAGAAGATGTACTGGTGGCCAAAAATGAAGAAGGAAATTGCTCATTATGTGGCTAGTTGCTTAATTTGCCAAAAAGCAAAAATCGAACACCAAAAACCCGCAGGAGTGCTGCAACCATTAGATATCCCAGAATGGAAATGGGACGGCATAGCCATGGAATTTGTCTCAGGATTACCAAGGACCCCTAAAGGAAATGATTCAATTTGGGTAATTATCGATAGGCTAACCAAATCAGTCCATTTTCTACCTATCGGTATCAGGTATTCCTTAGAGAAGTTGACCCAGATTTATATCAAAGAAATTGTAAGATTACAAGGAGTACCCTCAAGCATAATTTCAGACAGAGATCCAAGGTTTACCTCAATATTTTGGGAGAGTTTACATAAAGCTCTTGGTACTAAGCTTCGATTAAGCTCTGCATATCATCCGCAGACAGACGGTCAATCTGAGCGGACAATTCAGTCTTTAGAAGATTTATTAAGAGCTTGTGTCTTAGAATATTCTGACAACTGGGATGAACTATTGCCACTAATTGAATTTACCTAGAACAACAGTTTTCATTCTAGTATAGGGATGACTCCTTATGAAGCATTGTATGGACGAAGGTGCAGAACACCACTGTGTTGGGATGAGACAGGAGAGTCTCTTATTTTAGGACCAGAAATAGTACAACAGACCACTGAGAAAATAAAGATGGTCCAAGAGAAAATGAAAACGGCACAAAGTAGACAGAAAAGTTATCCCGATAAACGAAGAAGGCCCCTTGAATTCCAAGAAGGTGATCATGTATTCTTGAGAGTCACACCGATGACTGGGGTTGGTAGAATAATGAAATCTAGAAAACTTACACCCAGATTTATTGGACCTTATCAAGTCATTCGTCGAATTGGTCCCATTGCTTACCAAATAGCCCTGCCACCTTTTCTTTCAAACCTTCACAGTGTTTTTCATGTGTCACAATTAAGAAAGTATATATCCGATCCTTCACACGTGATAGAACCCGACACAGTACAGTTAAAAGAAAATCTGACATATGAGGCTCTACCTGTTAAAGTCTCAGACAGAAGAATGAAACAGCTCAGAGGAAGAGAAATCTCACTGGTAAAAGTAATATGGAATGAAAATATCGAAGATGCTACTTGGGAACTAGAGGAAAAGATGATGGAGCAATATCCGCATTTATTCGAAGGTGAGTAAATTTCGAGGGGGGAATTTTTATAAGTGGGGGAGAATTGTAACACCCAAATTTGGAAAATTGATAATATAAATAAAATACCATTTTTAATAATAACTAAATTATATTGTTATCATGACTTGATAAGTATTATGAAAATAAGTAGTACTTATAAAAGATGATAAGTAGACTTAATATAACTACTACTAAATAATTAATAGATGATATATAAATATCTATAGGTAGGAATGCTCTTTTGACTAAAAAGTAGGAAGGAATAAAACTTGAGCCACATGAGTGAATAGTGAGAGTGATAGCCTTGCAGTAAAGACAGAAGTAATCTGTGATTTTCACTCACCTTTGGAAATAATAAAACACTTATAAGTAATTGGATGAGATGGTAATGGTCTCTTTCAACCTAATTAAGATTTTAAGTTTGAGTCCAACTGTGGGAGTACAGTAACATTAAAACCCTTGAGGGGAAACTTGTTTGGCTTAAGCGATTAGTCTCTGCAATTGCACGCAGATGACACCAATTCACTCGAATAATAAAAGAAAGGAAATCATGTGGTGATTTACATCACCTGATGACATAAGGTGCTTAGAGAAGAAGTAAAATTGTGTGCTAGAAAAAGGCCGCACCACTAAAAGATGCCAAGTGTCCCTTTAGGACCTTCCAAGACTTGCTATAAATAGACCCCTTGTCAACTGAAGCCACGCACCAAATCAAGTAAAAGAGTCCCACCAATATATTCTTCACATCATCCTGTCCTTTTCTTCCTCAAACCCCACCCACTCCTTTTCTCTTTCTTTCACTTCTCCACCAATCATAAACCACTTCTATACCCCACCACACTCACTCTACGACACTCACACTTTTCCCTTGCAACCATCCATACATATATATAGGCAGAACTCTTTCCTTGTTTCGCTACGTAATAGAATCATTCAGAAGCGGAGAAGAACTAACAGGTAGGGGGGTGAGGAACTTCAACAGTAGTAGTAGAGTAAATACTAAATTATTGAGTCAAGGGTGACCCTAGCCCTTTTATAATTTAAATATATTCTTACTTAACATACTATTGAATAATCAAATCATTGGTACTAAATTTGTCTCTATAATTATTATTATTCTAGATAGAATATAATCTAATCTACTATTTGGACTGTTATTTATACTACTATCTGTAACTTGGACTATGACTTGGACTGTAAATTGGCCTACGGACTGTGATTTGGACTATACTTTGGACTATTAACCAAGACTTGAACTGTGATTTGGACTACTAACTGTGCCTTGGACTATGGTTTGGACTACTAACTTTAACTTGATTATTAACTTGAATCATTATTATTTGATATTCTAATTTATTAATTATGACTAAAAATAAGTACATAAGGAATTCTATAAAATAAAATAAGTTTATATCATTTTTATTTATCCTTCTACTATTATTATTCTTAAATTGGTTATTGTCATCGTATTACTAATATTATTATTGTCATCATTATTATTGTTATGACCACCATTATTATTATTATTGTTTATTATCATTAATATTACTATTATTCTCATCATTTTTCTTACTATTATTATTATCGCTATTATTACTACTATTATGGTCATCGCTATTGTTATTATTACTATTATTATTGTTATCTTTACTATTATCACTATTATCCTCATTAATCTATTTAATTCTTTAATACATGTATTGCTATCTAATCTATTGTTACTTATATTTTTATCGTTTAACAATTTACTCAATAATGATACGACAAAATAATTTTTGCTAAAATATTTTAGTATTAAATTTTATGCTTAAAAACGAATTCACGTTGAGGATGGTTTATTTAACTTTTAAGGAAAGTATCTCAGTGATTTAATCATTGTAAATATCCCCTAAAATATATATAATACTTACCCTTTGAGAAAGATGAAGAAATAATGGATTAACAAAAAATAAGTAAAATTTGAAACATTGATGTGTGATTCTTAGAGTGAGCTACGCTTTGGTACACGCGTAAGTGCGCTAGTGAAGGTTGAGGAAAAACCTTGGGGGAATCACAGTGCGAGACCCCACAAGTGACCAGGTAGTAGCTCCCCTGTGTCGTGGTATTCGATTCCCCACTGTGATGATCCTGACGAGACACTGCAAGAACTCAGGATCGGTGGTAGAGTGTTTCGTTATGAAATTGTGATATGAGAAATGTACCAATGAGAATATAAAACGGAACATGTCCTCCCGATCGCTCTTCTAATTTAGAATATCTCCATGGAGTAGATATGGGGCCCATGCATATTTTGTTTTGTTTAGTGTGTTAAATATCTAAAATAATAAAACTCAATATTTATATCAAACTACTCTTTACTTTACTACATTGATTATTGTTGATGTGTACTCACCCCTTGTTTTTCTTGTTTGGTTTTATATGTATTTTATTTAAGATGGCCAACCTACATCGGACTAGGATCGACGTAGATTTCAACACTGGATTCTGGACTCCGGACTATGCCAACTCAACTGTAACCTTTGATGGAGATGTAACAATCCTTGTCACTACAGGAACCTTTCCTAACTTCAATACCCGAACTTATCACAGAAACCTTATAGTTTCCTTTTAACACATGGTAATGTATATGCATGATGGAAATGCAAAGGCAAATGCATGAAATGCGTGAATGAATGATCACTTGGAAAAACCAATTATTCTAAATGATTTTTGGAGGCAACGCAACATGTATATGATGCAAAATTCTAACTAAAAATAGTTTTTTTTTTATGATGAGATGCATGTTGGTACGGTGATAATAGGATGTATATGAAAGCAATGATTTTATCCTATTGTGAATGCATGGTGATTTTTTTTCTAGAAAAATGTAATGCACATGAATATAGATATGTGTGATGAGAACGCAAATGCATGAAATGCGTGAAGGAATTGATCACCTGAAAAGATCAATTATTCTAAACAATTTTTTGGAGACAATGTAGCATGTAGATGATGCAAATCGTCGTTTATTGCTAACTGAAATATATATTTTGGATGATGAATGATGCAAGAATAATGACATGACTTTTTGTTTTTTTTATTTAGAAAATGATGCATGCCCGGAGGAATAATGCATTTGAACATGAATGAAATGATGTATGAATGTTATGCTTTCTTTTTTGAAATGTAATGACGTTACAAGTGATGTGATGCCTACACTATGTGATGGTGATTTTTGGGAATGATTATGAATGAACGGTGGTGCATGATAAATGAGATGCTTATATTATATGGCTTAAACATTGTTTTTTTATATGCGAGGAAATAAAATGCATGACACTCACAATGATTTTTTTAATGCATGGAAAGAAAAGAATGCATGATGCTTGACATGATTTTGAATATTTTTGTTTGTTTTTTGGAGAAAGGAAACCAGATGCATGAGTGTTGACGAACCAGCTTGCCTTTTTGTTCATGAATGAATGAATGTGCATGAAATGCGAATGTATGGTTTTATTCATCTCGTCGGGGAATTGTAAGCTTTTTATTTGAAGAATAAAGCATGATTCTGGTGGTCTGACTTGCATGTTTTTTTGTTTTCTTTATACTTTCATCCACCTCTCTTAAAAAAGGTCTTATAATTCCCCGACGGTCATTGAGATGCATGCAACATGATTTAATTTATATATTCCTTTTTTATGATATGCGGAGAAGAAGGAAAATAAGAATGTATGAGAAATGCTTGCAAGAATAAAATAGATTTTTTTTTGGGTTTTTTTAGGGAAATGAGAAAAATGTATTAGTGTTTGTTTGAGTGCAGGGGTATGAAGCTCCTTTGTGTCCTACAAGGGTTCCTTAGAGAATAGACTTAGGGCTTGTCTGTTGAGTGAACCTTTCAAAGGGTAGCTCTAAAGAGTCCTACATAAGGTTCCTAGAGCCAACGACCCCAGTTAAGAACACTGATCACAACAATAGGCAAGCTATTAGGAGTACCAGCATTCTCAAGAGGTACCAAACTCTAGGTGAGACTTTCGTGACCACCCAACAGGACGCACATCCAGTAGGCCATCACTACGCAGTCTCGTTCTAACTTAGGTTATTCTCCAGCCCGGGTACAGGACTACTCTCACGTGTGTGCAAAAGTGTGATAGTGGAGTGTGTGAAGGAGCGAAATATCATGAATACCCCCTACCTGCAAAACAAACAAACATATATATACAAAAAAAAGTGGTCTTTTATCCTAGGATTTTCATATCACAAAAGAATAATATGCAATAAAAATAAAAGACAAAAGGGAAAGGGTAAAAATAAACATTAAACTAACGACTAATCCTACAACTAATTTAGACTAGGTTTGACTCTCTAAATGTCCCCAATGAAGTCGCCAGCTGTAGCGACCGAAAAATCCGGGTGAGGATTCCTCGAAGGTTCGAAAATGAAGCCGCCACCAAAGTTTAGTTTAAGGGCAAATATTGGAAAATCCCTTTGAGTTTGGATAATGGTCCTTGAGACCAGATTTGGGTTCGAGAGTCGGTTATGCGTGGGGAAGGTGTTAGCACCCCACGACATCCTTCCTAAGGAAGGTTACCTGCTAATTAGTTGTATAAAAAAGAAAGTTAATTTTTAAAATGTTTATTTTACCCCTTTTACTTTGAATCAAAAAGAAAAAAAAAGACTTAATAATAATTTTAGTTTTTTGTGCTTGACAGGAGTGGGCCCCTGCTCCTACGTATCTCTAGGTGCGATGAAGAAATCAAAGCTACGTAATTCTTGGGTAGAAAAAGTTTGGTTTGTTTGTGTTTTTTAATTTAGGGTTTTAGGACTTGTGATCCGTACGGTTCATTTATCCTAAAATGATGACTAACCCGGCCGTACGGCCGACTTAATCCTCTGTTTTTGAAAATAAGATTTTTGATTTTTTTGGAAGAAAACGATTTGTGTAGGGAGTGATTTTATTTGAATAGGTATTTTAGGACTCTTGAGCCGTACGGCCCATTTGTCCTAAAACGATGACTAACCCGGCCGTACGGCTTACTTAATCCCCTATTTTGAAAATAAGATTTTTATTTTTGGAAGAAAATGATTATTTTGTTTTTCTGTTTTGAATATGAACGAAAAGTTAACAAAGAAGAAAAAATGAAAAGTGCAACTAGTGAAAAATAATTATCAATAATATTTAAAAATAAACTAATTAAAAGAAAAATAAAATAAAAAAGGGAGGGGGAGAGAGAGAGCGAGAACTTCGCTGGGAGAGAGAAAGAATGTGTTCAGTGTTCTTGTTGAATCACTGTGGTGTCTTTTTCACCGTGGACAGGGCCTCCTTTTATAGGTGAAGGGTTAGGTGAAGAGACTTGCTGGGTAAGCAGCTTGTTGGGCTGAAGGTTAATGCTACTGACACCCCCTTTTTATTATTTTCGTTCTTCTCTATTTTTATTTTTTTTTATGTAATTTTTTTTGTTTTGGTGATAATGTAAATAAAAGACTGGTTTTTTAAATTAGAGAAAATGTTATTTTAAAAAGACAAATCTAGAAAAAGGACAAGCTGGGCCAAGGCCCAAACGAGAAAATCTAACATAGCCCCAATAAAGTGAATTACTAAGTACAGACCCAATAAAACGAACTAGCGTCTAAACGACCCCCAAAACTAACTTGCGGTAATAGGACCTGAGACTTACGACACACAAATCTAGATGATAAAAATGACTATAGTAAAAAGAGAGCGGACAAAATTGGGGTATAACAGCTGCCTCTCGTTATTGATATTCTACTAGAAAATTTGAATGATTTCCAGAATTTTCAAAGTAAAATAGAAATAAAGATAAAAGGACACTAATTTTGTCCTAAAACCCGGAAAAAGGGGATCACTGGGGATTTGAAGGTCTAGTTCAAAATCAATGCTCGGTGCATTGACTTGAGTTCAACTGAAGGTCCGATGGGGTATGAAGGGCATGCCTAGGCCTGATGGACCAAGATGGTCTGATGGAGCGCAAACTCGCAACGGTACTAGTAAAACGGTCTGCTTGGGGGTGGCCTTTTTCGAGCGGCCATGGGGGTCAAGATCAGGTCGTTGACCTGATTTTCTCACCTCGAAGGACGTCTCTTAGGCTGACACAGCTAGTCTGAAGGACCTGAGGTCGGATGATCCGTCGCGCTCAGTGTCGACGTAGTGATCTGAAGGTAGAGTTCGAAGTTATTGCTTTGACATGTTAATTCGAACTGAACTGCAGGACCTGGGGTCGGATGATCTGTCGGTTGCTCGATAACGCGACGTGCGATCTGGATTGATGGACCAATTGTTGGTCTGAAGGAGCACTGGGGCTCTGAAGGACCGCTGGGGGTCTGAAGGATCAGCTTGGTGATCCGAATTGCGATATGGGGTTGGCGCTTGGAGCGCCGATTTCGAGGGACGGGATATAGGGATCGATACTTGGCGTATTTTCCCGGGCATACCTAATAAATACATTTTCCTGATAAGGAAAAACTATCTATATTTGGCATGTCTTAATAATGCAATGAATGGAGTATGCGCGCATGCAAGCGTGTGCGACAATTGGTGTTTGTTGGGGTAGTGAATGAGATGTAGTGGATAATGGGTGTTGAAGTTGATGGAATAATGAAGTTGATAAACTGTGTATGCGTATGCAGATAAGATGTAATTAATTGTATTGCTTAGATGCATGTATTGTGATGAAATGCATGGTTGCATGATGGAATGATTTATGCTTTGGTGGGGGTAATGATTGCAATGTGGATGATTTTTTTCTCTTTTGGCCCTTTTTTTAATGAATGAATGAATGGACGAATGAATGGATGAATGAGTGAATGTGCACACGTAATGCTTAGATGCAAGAGTTGTGGTAAACGCATGACTTGATGTCGAAATACAATGTATGGTGCAATGATTTATGATATGGTATATTAGTAATGCATGCAGATGTGTTCTTAAATTTTGAGTTGAGAAATGAGACTTTCAATGCAAGAAGTAGAGAGATGAGTATTTTGGAGTCGTCATTTATTGGAAAAATTAGATTGATCTGAACTCAAACTTTGGCAATCTCAAGATTGTTATTTACAGACACTGGTGTGAAAAGTATACTTTTTGGTCGTATTTGCAAACTCGTTCATATTGCTCTTCTATTTGACTATGATGCCCCATGGTGGCTGAACTTAAGGTCCACAAAGTTAACTGAGTGGCTTTTCAGTATCACATTATTAGCTTGTGTTCACTCTCTTTGAAGTATTGTTTAGTAAACATGCAGAGTAGTGCAAATATAGATGAATGAGTCAGTTGACTCGGGGTTCTAGAGATTTAGGGTACAGACAGATGAAGGGATAAATGATAGATTTTTGCCAAAGTCATGAAAGGTAGGTTCTCCCCAACTCTAGAAATGTGGGACTGCCCTAATTCATAGTTGATGACGGTGAATGCATAACTTGGCCCTGTCTAGTGGTGACAACAACTAGGGGTGTAGAGGAAATTATGAATTGGTAATGCCGTGACTTTGGAATGAGAGGTGGAAGGCAAAAGATTTTGTCTCAACCCATGGCGTTTGGTGTTGCCCCAGCTATGACAATGACAAGGTTGCCCTGACTAGAGTTTGCGAAAAGCTGTATTTAGGATGGTGAAATTGCCCCGGTATGGTTTTATGAATGTGAATAAGGGAATGAAATGGGTGTAGGGCGAATTTCCCCAATTTTGAGCGGAGTGAAGGGTTAATGGTGACAGGATTGCCCCACTTTGGAATGATATTTCTAGTTAGAGTGAGGTAGGGGAAAGGTGACAGAGTTAGGGTAATGGGTTTGTGAGTTGGTCGTATGGCTATATAGACAGGGTGTGGTATATGGATGGGATAGACGCTGGAAAAT
Source organism: Astragalus membranaceus (assembly GCA_039519185.1). Classification (NCBI taxonomy): domain Eukaryota; kingdom Viridiplantae; phylum Streptophyta; class Magnoliopsida; order Fabales; family Fabaceae; genus Astragalus; species Astragalus membranaceus. The sequence goes on along the minus strand of CM076846.1, from coordinate 224,287,299 downwards.
TTCCCCAAGTTCAAGAAGAATGAAGGGTGAAGGGACTGCTCCACTTTGAGATATAGGTGATGGTCCTAGTATAAACTTTTGGTTCTTTTAAGATGACTCCCACAGACTATGATAATCCTGATATGATGAAAATATCATTTGGTGATCGCTAAACCTTGTCTTGATATCAGTGCAAGCCTTTTGAATTATTGTTTTTGAGCAAATATATCGTAAATAAATAAACTTACTTGTCCCAAAATTAAAACTTTTAGAAAATGAAATCAATCAGTCATTGATCAAAATGGACTTGTTAGGGTTGTAACGTGGCCAACGGTTAGGGGTTTATGTAAGAAAGGGTTGGTAATGTGGCCAATGGTTAGGGATTCATGAAAGAAAAGGTTTGTAATGGGGCCAATGGTTGGGGGTAATGTACCAATGGTTAGGGATTTATGAAAAGAAATGATAATTGGGCCCAAAGAAGTGTTTGAGGGTTTAGACAATGATCTTTCATGAAAGAAAGGATAAGTAGGCCCAAAGGAGTGTTTGAGGTCCATTTTTGAATTTTGTGAAAAAGTGCTAATTTGGCACAATAAGGTGTTTGAGGGCTTTAGACAATGATCTTTTTATTTGCGGTGCAATGTGGCTAGTGGTTGATAATTTATGAAAGAATGGGTGATTGGGCTCAAAGTGTTTGGGGATTGATGAGACAAATGATCTTTTTATTCAGTGGTGCACTTCATGATATGATGTATCAGCTCAAAGATTTATGTCGTCTTTTTATTCAAGACTTTTATCTTCTTTTTTTTTTTAAATATGATTCTCATTCTTTCATTCTTTGACAGCCTATTTCTCTTGAGCTGAATAAACTGAAGAAAGTAGTGCACCATCTTTAAATGGGGAATAGATCATTTATCCCGAACCCAAATCTGGTCTCAAGGGCAAATATTGGAAAGTCCGTTTGAGTTTGGATAAGGGTCCTTGAGACCAGATTTGGGTTCGGGAGTCGGTTATGCGTGGGGAAGGTGTTAGCACCCCACGACATCCTTCCTAAGGAAGGTTACCTGCTAATTAGTTGTATAAAAAAGAAAGTTAATTTTTAAAATTTTATTTTACCCCTTTTATTTTGAATCAAAAAGAAAAAAAAACTTAATAATAATTTTAGTTTGTTGTGCTTGACAAGAGTGGGCCCCTGCTCCTACGTATCTCCAGGTGCGATGGAGAAATCAAAGCTACGTAGTTCTTGGGTAGAAAAAGTTTGGTTTGTTTGTGTTTTTTAATTTAGGGATTTTAGGACTTGTGATCCGTACAGTTCATTTATCCTAAAACGATGACTAACCTAGCCGTACGGCCGACTTAATCACCTGTTTTTGAAAATAAGATTTTTGATTTTTTGGAAGAAAACGATTTGTGTAGGGAGTGATTTTATTTGAATAGGTATTTTAGGACTCTTGAGCCGTACGGCCCATTTGTCCTAAAACGATGACTAACCCGATCGTACGGCTGACTTAATCCCCTATTTTGAAAATAAGATTTTTATTTTTGGAGGAAAATGATAATTTTGTTTTTCTGTTTTGAATATGAACGAAAAGTTAACAAAGAAGAAAAAATGAAAAGTGCAACTAGTGAAAAATAATTATCATAATATTTAAAAATAAACTAATTAAAAGAAAAATAAAATAAAAAAGGGAGGGGGGAGAGAGAGCGAGAACTTCGCTGCGAGAGAGAAAGAATGTGTTCAGTGTTCTATTTGAATCATTGTGGTGTCTTTTTCACCGTGGTCAAGGCCTCATTTAATAGGTGAAGGGTTAGGTGAAGAGACTTGCTTGACAAGTTAACTTGCTGGGCAAGTCGACTTGCTGGGCAAGCAACTTGTTGGGCTGAAGGTTAATGCTACTGACACCCCTTTCTATTATTTTCGTTCTTCTCTATTTTTTTTAAATTTTTATGTAATTTTATTTTTGTTTTGGTGATAATGTAAATAAAAGACTGATTTTTTAAATTAGAGAAAATGTTATTTTAAAAAGACAAATCTAGAAAAAGAACAAGCTGGGCCAATGCCCAAACGAGAAAATCTAACATAGGCCCAATAAAGTGAATTACTAAGTACAGACCCAATAAAACGAACTAGCGTCTAAACGAGCCCAAAAACTAACTTGCGGTAATAGGACCCGGGACTTACGACACACAAAACTAGATGATAAAAATGACTATAGTAAAAAGAGAGCGGACAAAATTGGGGTATAACAGTATGTTTCCGTTAAGAAAAAAAAGGACAAAAAATTAAATTAAAAATATTATTAACAATCAATCAATTTAATAACTAATTGGTAAAAATATATTATCATTAATCGAAATATTTGAGATTGTCACACTCTTCCTCTAGTTTCGTCCTTGTCGGCCACATCTCTTCTACTTCTAGACCTCTCTGGTGGAGGTGGTGAGTGACTGAATGAGGTTGTGAATATGCGTATGTGTTAATTATAATTTTTTTATTTAATCATGTTACAATTATCATTGGCGGGGGATAAAAATTACGACAACAAAGAGTCAAAGAGAGAGACGAGATATTTTCATCTATTTTATAGAGTATTTTTTGGTAGGATCGTCTGTTTTATTGAGTCTTCCTTGATTTTTCCATCTCGACATTGATTCAATGAGAGGTGAGTGAGTCTGAGGGTAAATCGCCGTAGTGTAAGAAATGCCGTTTATGGACGCTCGTTTACGAACACCCAACTACACGTAATTATAAGACATGTTTTAAATATTGATAATACTATAGAAATATGTTTATCTCATGTAGTTTCCAGTAGCGGATCCAGAAAATTTCATCCGTGGGAGCAAGAAAATAAACTATCTTTAATATTTCATAGAATAAAAATATTACAAGCTTTTACATAATACATATTTACGTGCATAACAAACAAAATATAAAAAAATCAAAATTTTCATAAATTACAGTTGTTCTCTGCGCGTTTTCATATTCTGAAAATGTTGTATGATATTTTCGTTGTCAAAACTATAAAAAAAATACCTCTCTCAATATATGTAACCAGACAATCATTCAACCATTCACTATCTCAATATATGTTATTCGGATATCATCTCGATCTGTTGGATGATAACATGATATTTTATTCCTCTCTCCAAGATCAACAAGATTTTTTAAATCAACTTCTGAAAATTTCTATAAAGTGGAAGACCCTAATGATGTTGAAGCTCTCTTTTGAAAATATTTCTCTATTTCTAGCACACAAGAAAAGTCAAGTTTCAAACGACACATAAATATGAAAATACAATACAAGCCAATAACACAATAAATTAACATAATTGAAATCAATCAACGGTATGGTAGAAGCTTCTGAATAATAAACAACGATTCACTGATTCTGAATAATAAACAACGATTCACTGATGAGTGCGGATAACATTGGGGGCAAACACAATTTTTAACTGGGGGCAAAAAGGAATTTACTATTTATATATAAAAACTAAAAAAAATTATTGGTGGGGGCAATTGACCCCAGCATGCTAGGCATGCATCCGCCACTGGTAGTCTCTGACATACGCGTGTATACATTTTATCCCAACATCAAATAAATTGGTTATTGGTGAGCATATATATAGCCTTTTGGGACGACATAGGATGATGTTGAAAAACATGAGTTGAAAAATCAAACCCTTAACCAGATAGTTGAGGAGCCCAAACATCTATTATTTGTGCTACACCATGTTGGTTACTACCTAATATCGTTATTCATTAAAAAAATAGTATTGTAGCACCGGGAAAATTATACATAATTTTCTGAGAATGAGATAACAAGTGATTCATAAAATTTAATAATAGGGAGAAATTAATTCCTAGTTGAGTGATGTACATAAAAGTAGTAAACATGTTTATTTGAAAAGATAAAACAAAAAGTTTTATTTGAAAAGATAAAAGAAAAAGTTTGCAAAGCGATAGCAAAAATAAAAACACGCCCAGTGGGACTCGAACCCACAATCGCTTGATTAGAAGTCAAGCGCCTTATCCATTAGGCCATGGGCGCCTTTGATGTTATCTAAGGGAATACAATATATTTTATTAGAATTCGTATTGTAACTGGGACCACCAATCAATGTGAATAGTTGTGTAAATGTGTAATCTTAGCATTGCTGAAACTGGGAGGAAAGGGAAGTGAAAGGTAGGTAAGTCATGCTCCCCTGGCCATGAGAGGTAGCTGGATCATCTTTTCCTTGTGAAGATTGAGGAGAGAATGGATTTATATATGAATATTCACAGTTCATTGTCCTTTGCCTTATTCAGTTGGTATATGATATATTATGGAAGACAGAGTATGTGTGACAGGGGCTGCAGGATTTTTGGCTTCTTGGCTTATTAAGCGACTTCTTTTGTCTGGTTATCATGTCATCGGAACAGTTAGAGATTTAGGTTTCTCTCTTTCTTTATCTCCCTCCCTCTTGCATCTCTTTCATAACTAATTAAGTGGCGATATGCATGCATATAAAGACATTATTAATCATATAAGATATTTACATACAGGGAGGCAGAAGAAAGTTGAACATTTATGGAAGTTGGAAGGAGCAACAGAAAGACTTCAACTAGTCCAAGCTGATTTAATGGAAGAAAATAGCTTCGACAATGCTATCATGGGATGCAAAGGTGTCTTCCACATTGCCTCTCCGGTACTCAATAAAATAACAGATGATCCAAAGGTTTCTCTCTTAATATATACTACTTTCACATCACTCCTTATAACTCATAAGTGAAATACTTTGATGGATCTCTAATATATTTGTTTATCCGACAAAACAGTCTGATATCTTGGAACCAGCAGTACAAGGTACGCTAAATGTTCTGCGTTCTTGTAGGAAGAACCCTACCCTTGTTCGAGTGGTGTTAACATCCTCATCTTCGGCTGTTAGGGTAAGAGATGATTTTGATCCAAACACACCACTTGATGAATCATCCTGGAGCTCCTTGGAATTGTGCCAGAATCTCCAGGTTGGCATGCATTTCTATTCATATATAATAATGATTTGCTTGCATAGCTATGACTCACTATATGAATCACGACTCAGACGCTAGACACGACACTGACATGGATGTATAGACACCATTAATATTTTGAGAAAATGGAAGTAATTGAAGTGTTAGTGTGTCACATGACTAAGTACATACACATACAACAAACACGGCAATGACACATATATGTAAACACTCGTAATTTGAGAAAATAGAAGTGATCGAAGTGTCCATGTCCAACACGTCGTAAATCTGAAGTGTCGGTGCTTGATAGTTGTGTAGTGATTTAATGAGATATATCTAGTTGTGACATGCATGTGTTGAGTTGTAGGCATGGTACCCAATGTCAAAGACACTAGCAGAAAGAGCAGCATGGGAATACTGCAAAGAGAATGGAATAAACTTGGTGACAGTTCTTCCATCATTCATCATTGGACCTAGCTTGCCACCAGATTTATGTTCCACAGCATCTGATGTTCTAGGCTTACTCAAAGGGGAAACGGAGAGATTTCAATGGCATGGAAGAATGGGATATGTTCATATAGATGATGTTGTACTTTCCCACATCCTTCTTTATGAGAATCAATCCTCTCATGGCAGATATCTTTGCAACTCTACAGTAATGGATAATGATCATTTGGTTGCTTTACTGGCAACCCTTTATCCTTCTCTGCCAATCCCCAAAAGGTACTTTAATTTGGTTAATGCTTCTCACTGCAATGTGTGTATCTGGGTGTGTTACTGTGTTGTATATCTTAGATTCATTTGTTCTGTTTTCAGGTTCAAGAAACTAGATAGACCAAATTATGAACTAAACACGGGAAAGCTGAGGAGCCTGGGATTCGAGTTCAAACCTGTTGAAGAAATGTTCCAGGATTGCATTGCATCGTTTGTGGACCAATGCTATCTCACTCTTCCTGCTCCTATTTAAACAACTTAATTTCACGTGTTTTTAGTTGAGATTGTATTCTAAATCATACGATCAATAAAATTGATTTTCACATCCATGTGTTTTTCCCCATCTTTTCATCCTCTTTTTTTCTCTATTTGTATACGTTGGGGTGGGATACTACTGGATTAGATATGGTAATTCTTCGAATTAGTAAGCAAAAATTGAAATACACAATCAGGGCAACGGCCGGCTCACGATAGTAGAAATTCGTCAGTAATAGTTACTAAATTTTTCGGTGACCATTATACAACAATCCAATGTTTCATATTAGGCACAATTTAGTGTTTGTGCGGTTAGTGAATGGGTAAATGAAAACACTGGTTAGTACATGTTTGCCACAATATAATTTTGGTGTAGTCACCAAATTTTTTCATTAATGGAGAAATAACTATTATACTCATTTAGTAATAATTACTAAACTATTGTTTAGTACCGCGAGAGGGACTCATCAATTTAATATAATAAACCTACGGGAGATAGTTTGTAAATATCAGGTTGGCTGTTGGCTATTAAATGCATCCCAATTTGGAATTTGTCTTTTCGCCATTAAATGCATCCCTAAATCAATGGCGGAGGGAGCTTTTTTTGAGTATTTTACACAAATTTTTATGTATGCTAAAAGCCACCTTGTTAGCTTGGGTTTTTGTTCTCTTTTGTGGATCACATAATTGACCCAAAAGGGCCCACAACATAAAAATAATGATCATCAAAAATTTGCAAATAATGATAGAATCAATAAAACAGAATAATAAAATTGCTTTTTCTTTTAATTAATTACCAATTACAAAATTAAAAAATTAAAATTACATTTTTACAAGGTAATAACACAAAAAAAAAATGAAAACCTAATATGCTAAAAAAAAGCTGCTGCTATAACAGCTCCTGTTTTCACCTTTCAACCCTAAACCTTAAAGCTGAAATAGGAAATAAATAAAAGTTATGAATTAGGATCAATTACACTTAATTGTAAAATCAATTTCTGATTACACAAACCAGCTCCTTGTTTTCATCTTCCAATAGGGACGTTCAAAATCGAACCGAACCAAACCAATAGAAAACCGCAAATCAAACCAAACTAAACCAAAAATCACAAAAAACCGAAATGTATTGGTTTTGTTCAATTTTTTATATTAACAAACCGTGCGGTTCGATTTGGTTTGCGGTTTTCCTTACGCCAACCGAACCAAACCAAACCGCCAAAATACCTTAGAGTTTTGTCTAGTAATACTTTATGTTAGTGAAGCCCAAATCGCGCCCAAATCATATATTCAGTAAGCGAAGCCCAAATCCCAAATACCTGATACCTCTCTTCTTCTCTTGTCTTTAAAAATGAACTTGATTTTTACTTACCCTTATGTTTGTTTACCCTTAAGTTATTAGCCATTTTTGTTTTTATATTTTCACATGCAGAAGTTGTGATTTTACTTATATGTCTGTTATTAATGTTTCTTTTAAATTTTACATATGACAACTGATTTGGTAAATACATATATTAGAAGGAAAAAAGTATTCAGATTACCAACATGATATGACACAAGTGATAGATACTTGGGTCTCTTAACCATTTGGTCTTGGGTTCGATCCCTAGCCGGTGTGTATGGAAAAACATTTGTTGGGAGAGGTCAGCCCCTTAAATGGATCTCAGATACCTCGAAACGGTCGCCGTGGAGGATACATTGGTTTAAAAAAAAAGTATTTAGATTTGGTAAATTTTTTATGTATTCAGAATTTGTAGAATTAGCATATTTGATATTATTTTAAATTATGTATCGTCTCGAAAAAACCAAACCAACCGAACCAATCCAAACTGCATTGGTTTGATTTGGTTTCTTTAAAAAAGTCAACTGAACCAAAACAAACCGCATATAGTTTTACATTGCGGTTCGGTTCACTTTTCGTTTCAAAACCGAACCAAACCGCACCACAAACACCTCTACCTTCCAACCCTAAACCTAAAAGCTAAAATAGGGAATAAATAAAAATTAGGATAAATTACACTTAATTAGCAAAATCAATTTCTGATTACCCAAAACCTAAGCCTAATAAAAGCTGAAATAGGGAATAAATAAAAATTAGGATCAATTACACTTAATTAGCAAAATCAATTTTTGATTACACAAACCATAAACCTAATTAAAGCTGAAATCGGGAACAAATAAAAGTTAGGATCAATCACAATTAATTGCAAAATCAATTTCTGATTACACAAACACCATTATTATAAATAGAATAGAACAGAGACCAAATAAGAACATTCGGAAAATTTAATCACCAAAACAAAGATTAGAGTGTTTGAGCACAGTGAAAAAAGAGAGAATTCGAGTTTGGTAGCAAAAGGGAAGCAAAAGCAGAGGCAGAGACAGTAGATATCAGAAGATCAAAGTTATTCAGAAACATGGAATTCAGGTTGGTTCCCCATAGTTTATTTTATTACATTTGTTAATTTCAGAATGATCAATACATGGTAAACCGTTTTTTTTCTATACTAGTTAACCTGCGTGTGCCTTATTTGATAGTGATTATAATGACAATAAACTGTGTAAGAATTAAAATACAGAATTAAAAGAGGTAAAAACTGAAAAAATAACTTGTTTTGAGATTTAGAAAAGCAAAAAACTTGAGCAGAGCATGTAAATGATTTTAAATAAAATTAAAGCCATATGAAGAGTTAAAATCAAAACCTGAAAGAAAAAAAATGAAGATAGAAAATTGACTTCACACAAAAAATAGGATCAGAAGTAAATTAACAATAGGAATAGGATAGAAAAGAGATGAAATTAGGGACTAAAAATCACAAACAGAACCTAGTCAGTGAAATAGATTTGGGGGTTTAGAAACCCTAAACAAAAAAATTAGGGTAGGGAAGATCAGATCTGATACATGCGTCTCCTCCGGTGCGCCGTGTCTGGCTTCCCTGCCGCCGGCGTCCTTCTGTTCAAACACCATCACAGCCGCCAGACCGCCGCGAACCTTCGCCGCCGTGCACGGTCTCGATCTCAGACTCTCTCCCTCATTTGAAACCCTCTCTCTCAATTATTTTTTGGCTTCTCCTCTCTCTCCGTGTCTGGCTTCCCCACTCTTTTTTAAATTATTTTTTCTTATCTTTACCACTTTACTTTTTTTTTTTTTATCTTTATCACTTTACTTAGTATATGTTTGGATTGGCGGTGGAAGGGTCTGGAAGTGCTTTTAGCACTGCCTTTCGTGGATTCGGACTTTAAAATGATGTTTGGGTGATATCAAGCTAAATCGATTTTGTTACCTAGAATTGATTCTAGCTGAAGCTACAAATCGGAGCTTTCACGGTGAGTGTAAATCGATTCTGGAAAATAACAATGTTTGATTTGCCAATATTCCTTCATTGCCGATAGATACTCCAGTAAAATCGAGTTTACCATAAAAAGAGTTTCCAGATGACTCTGTTGCGGCGCCCGATACGTTTCTAATGTTGGTGTATAGGTCAAACAAACCTAATTTGTTAAGAGAAGTGGGTTGGGCTGTTAAGGCCTATTTATCTAATGAGCCCAACAATGATTTTTTGTAGTTTCTTTCACCTCATATTCAATATATTAAAGAAGAGGGATTTTTTTTTTGTACCCCCATCATCTCCCAGCTACCCCCACCGACCCTGTGAAAAGACGCAATTGCCCTTAACAAAATTTAAAAATCCCAAACGTATCCTGATTTCATTTTTTTTTTGGAAATCGGATTTAGGTAAATCCGATTTCCACTAAAAAATTTAAAAAATTTAAATCGGATTTAGGTAAATCCGATTTCCACTAAAAATTTTAAAAAATTTAAATCGGATTTATTTAAGATGGATAGATCCGCTTTTAAAAATAACAAATCGGATTTACCTTAAGTGGGGGTAAATCCGATTTGTTATTTTTAAAAGCGGATCTACCCCATCATATAAGGTAAATCCGCTTTTAAAAATAACCAAAGCGGATTTACCTTATGTGGGGGTAAATCCGCTTTGTTAACCCAATTAATAAATAAATAAATCAGTTAAAATTTTAAAAACAAATTTCGACCATCTTTTGGTTCTGTTTAGTGTGTAGTTCGTTAACACGTGACGATATTGTACGTCGGGAGAATAATTTAGGCTAAAAAATCAGTTTTCGGGCAACCTACTCAAATTGTAATGAAACCACATTCTTTAAATCCGAAAAATATCAAGGATCAATACTCCTCAAGAAGTGACTTCTTTCAGGACTGGGGACCTCAAAATCCCAAATTCCATCGTTTACTATTTTTTATTAATTTTTTAAATTTTTCATAATCTCCAAAAAATCTGAAAAAATTTGCATAACTTTATTTTGGTTTTATTAGATTTTTAGTGGTGTTTTCATAATTTTTGGATTAGTTTTGGCTGTTTAACGGATTTTTAGTAGTATTTTATAACCTTTTTTAAAAAATTAAATAAAAAACAATTTTTTTAATAACAAAATCGGATTTACCTTAGGTGGGATAAATCCGATTTCCTTTTTTTAGGGAAATCGGATTTACCTTAGGTGGGATAAATCCGATTTTCTCTTTTTTTAGGGAAATCGGATTTATGTACCCACTAGGTAAATCCGATTTCCAAAATAACAAAGCGGATTTACCTCTAGCTAAGGTAAATCCGCTTTGTTATTTTTGAAATCGGATTTACCTATTGGGCACCCCCATATGAGGTAAATCCGACTTTAAAAATAACAAAGCGGATTTACCTCAAATGGAGGTAAATCCGAGCGAATTAAAAATTGGGCAGGGGTATTTTCGGGTTTCACTTTTATGTGGGGGTAAATAGGGAGATGATGGGGGTACATAAAAAAAAACCCTAAAGAAGATTATAAATAATACAACAAGTTAAAGAAGATTTGTCAAAACAAAATTTAAAGAAGAAAGTCCAATTTAATAAATAATATTTTTTCCAATAAAATACGATTAGATTTTCATCCCATATTTTATTTTATATGCTAATTTAGTATTTTTTTATTGTATATTTTTTCAAATTTAATTTTCTTATGTAGTTTTAAGTTGATAAAAGCAATTTTGATCTAATCTATCCAAATAACAATGATCGATGAAAATCAATTTTCGGTAAATGCATCCAAACAAAAATCACGTTACGTTCAATTCACTTTTAACTAAAATCAATTCTGCAAACTAAATTCTGCCAAAATCAATTCTCGTCACCGCATAACCAAACATACATTATTTAGTTTTTTTATGAGAACTTAGTTATTAGCTTATCTATTCATTAAAAAATTAAAAAAGAAAAGGTTTAATAGCATCTTCGACCCTTTAATATTCACTACGTACGATTTTAGTCCAATAATTATTTTTTGAGGTAATTTAGTACTCTTGGTTTTAAAACTATATAATTATAATGTACCGACACTAATCCTAATCAGAGGTGAGAATAGGCTGGGCCGAGCTAGGCTTTGCATGGCCTGCATTAAAAATGTTGGGCCTGAGTCTGGCCTGTGGCCTGTGATAGGCCGACTTTTGGGGTCTTGGCTGACCTTTTGGAAAGCCTGACGAGGCTTGCAAGCCTGTTTAAAAGCCTATTTCACCAAAAAAAATTATGAAAGTCTGCAACCTTTGAGTAGTGTAGACTTTGTAAATAGAGGAACAAGCTAATAGATTAATGAAATTCGAGATCTAACAAAATCTTTTAGAGAATTATCTTTATACGAAATTTTATTTAAATTATATTTTATAATAATACTTTTTTTTTTTTGAGATTCAACACATTGAAATCGCGCCAGGTAGGGGTAATAAAAAATATAAGTTAAACAAAATAGAAAATTTAATATAATAATAGTAGTAATAAAAAATATTATTAATATTTATTTAAATAGGCCGGCCTGGTAGGCCTAAAAGGCTTTTTCGATGGCCTGTAGCCGGGCCTTTTTACCTAAATAAGCTTTTAAAAAAGCTTTGGCCTTATCTATTTAGAAAAAAAGCCTATTCTCACCCTTAATCCTAATTAGCATTTAAGAATCACGTAAGATTTTGTTAACTTAAAAAATTAATGAAAAAACAATGATTTATTACCTTTGATTAGGCGAACTAAATTAGCTCAAAAAATAATTAAAGGACTAATATTGCACCAAAAGATTATAAAGGGACTGAAAATACTATTAAGCCGAAAGAAAAAGAAACCAAGAAAGCGTTCTCGTTACTGTTAAAGAAAACGTTGTGGGCCTGTATCACTCTAATATCGCATCCCTTAAAACGTAGCACATGCTAATCCCACCCCATTTATTTCTGGAATACAGCTCATTCCATCTTCTTTATAAAAAAAACTTTAATCTATTTGCTTTTCTCTTACATCTCTCATTCAAAAATAAAATTGTTTTTCCATGAATAATTTTAGTAAATATTTAATAGGGAATTAAGCCAGTTGTACGATCAAATTAATCTGTGTTTTAAGACAAATGAGTCGTACGGTTCAAACATCCTAAACTTTTATGATAAACAATAACAAATTTCAATTAAAACAAAGCATGAACACACAAGCTATTTTCCCTATGAAAACAAAAAAAAAATATTAACCATCTCTTATGTGCGCGCTACATTTTTTTCATAGAATTACGTAATACACATAAAATACACTAAATTATAATTAGGCCCTCATTTTTATTTATGCTTTAATTTGGTCTCATATAATTTGGTTTCTTATCTCTTTTTTTTTTTATAAGCAATGTTAGTGGGGGTAAGGGAATGTTAGTTTATGAGAGTTGAACCCGAGACTTCCTTCCTGCACTCATTTGGTGCACTCATTCGATATCCCTTAGCTCGCCAACTGAACTACCTACTTGGGATTTGGTCTCTTATCTCTGATGGAAGTTAACGCCTTGTATAATTTCACTTTCTTCTTTTTTTTTCTCTATATAATATGCTTCCTATTGCAAGTTTAAACATGCAAGTATATCCTTTTAGAATAGAAAAAGCTATACAACACAAGAAAAATACCTGTAAAAAATGACTTACTCTAATACATTTCCCAAACTTCAATTCCGCTAGTTATACCTATAAAATAATCATAAAACAATTTAGATTTCAACCTTTGATTCCACCAGTTATACATTGGTGTAATCTTTACACATAAAAGACTAAAAAAACTCTAAAATTAATATAAAAAATTTAAAGTATAATTTAAATATGAACAGTAATTTTTTTTTGTGACTCAAAATATGAACTGCCGTTTAATAGAACGATGTGATGTCTAAATTTAAAGTATAATATAATTCTTGTTCATTGTTCATTTTTTTTTCAGGACTCCTCCAAATCCAGAGAATTCCACCAACCTTGGACTCATGAACAACGAGTCTTCTGAAACTATATTTGATTTATCTAGGGGAAAGTTTACCGTGAAAGGTGTTTCGTTGTTCAGTGAAGTTCCAGAGAATGTCTCTTTCAGTTCCTTCTCTAGTGTTTGTTCTGAAAGCTCTGAATCAGATGCCCCACCTTCACTTCTTCAACGTGTGATTTCTTTGTCTCACAAAGGTGGTTTCTTTGGGTTCTCCTCCTCCAAAGAAGAATCTTCTGATAGGTTGATGAATTCTTTGGGTAGTTTCAGTGGAAAGAATTTTCTCAGTGTCTTCAGGTTCAAAACTTGGTGGTCAACACAATGGGTTGGTAATTCTGGTTCAGATTTACAAATGGAAACCCAATGGGTTCTCATTGACATACCTGAAATAAAATCCTATCTTGTTATTATTCCAATCATTGAAGGTGGTTTCAGGTCTGCTCTTCATCCTGGTTCTGATGGCCACGTCATCATTTGTGCCGAAAGTGGTTCTACACAAGTGAAAGCATCGAGTTTCAATTCAATTGCTTATGTTCATTTGGGTGAAAATCCTTACACCTTGATGAAAGATGCATATAGTGCTATAAGGGTTCATCTCAATACATTCAAGTTATTGGAAGAGAAATCACTGCCAAATTTGGTTGATAAATTTGGTTGGTGCACATGGGATGCATTTTATTTATCTGTTGACCCTATTGGAATTTGGCATGGTCTTGAGGAATTTTCTGAGGGTGGTGTTGAACCAAGGTTTCTTATCATTGATGATGGATGGCAAAGTATTAGTTTGGATGGTGGTGATCCTAATGAGGATGCTAGAAATCTTGTTCTTGGTGGTGAACAAATGACTGGGAGGCTTCATAGGCTTGATGAAGGTGACAAGTTCAAAAAATACAAAGGTGGTCTCTTGTTGGGTCCTGATTCACCTTCTTTCAATCCAAAGAAGATTAAAGAGTTGATTGCCAAGGGAATTGAGCATGAGCATTTGGATAGACAACTTGAAGATGCAATCCTACATGGAAATTCTAATGTGGCCGAAATTGAGTTGAAGATTAAACAGGTGATAAAAGAAATTGATGATCTTTTTGGAGAAGAGCAGCAAAGTAAAGGAGAATGTTGCAAAGAAAATGAGTATGGGTTGAAGGCTTTCACAAGGGACTTGAGGACTAAATTCAAAGGTTTAGATGATATATATGTGTGGCATGCACTTTGTGGTGCTTGGGGTGGTGTGAGACCAGGAACCACACACCTTAATTCCAGTATTGTCCCTTGCAAACTCTCTCCAGGACTGGATGGTACCATGCATGATCTTGCTGTGGTTAATATTGTCAAAGGTGCTATTGGTCTTGTTCATCCTCATCAAGCCAATGACTTTTATGATTCCATGCACTCTTATCTTGCCAAATCTGGTATCACAGGGGTCAAAGTTGATGTCATTCATGTGAGTACTTTTCTAATTTTCTTTTTTCTTTTCTATATACTCTTCACATGGTCTACTACTTATAGTGTGTGTTGTGGATAAATCAATAAATAATCATTATCTTTGAATATTGTTATGCAGACTCTTGAATATGTGTGTGATGAATATGGAGGCAGAGTCAATCTGGCCAAGGCTTACTATGAGGGGCTGACTAATTCCATTGTTAAGAATTTTAATGGAAGTGGAATAATTGCTAGCATGCAGCAATGCAATGACTTTTTCTTCCTTGGAACAAAGCAAGTTTCCATGGGAAGAGTTGGTAAACACTAATGAATTTTTGTTATTTTTTTTATTCACAGATATGCAAGCAAAGAAAAAGTTATTTAACCAAATTTAAAATTTGTTGTTGTTGTTGTTATAGGGGATGACTTTTGGTTTCAAGATCCCAATGGAGACCCAATGGGAGTATTTTGGTTACAAGGGGTACACATGATTCATTGTTCATACAACAGCTTGTGGATGGGGCAGATGATTCAACCTGATTGGGACATGTTCCAATCAGATCATGTGTGTGCGAAATTTCATGCAGGTTCAAGGGCTATTTGTGGTGGTCCAGTTTATCTTAGTGATAATGTGGGCTCCCATGACTTTGATTTGATTAAGAAGCTTGTCTTCCCTGATGGTACCGTACCCAAGTGCATACATTTTCCTCTTCCAACAAGAGATTGCCTTTTCAAGAACCCTCTCTTTGATCAATCAACTGTTCTCAAAATTTGGAACTTCAACAAGGTACACCTACTTATCCTTCCACTGCTACACATATTTTATACCAAGCTTAAGTAGTTGATTACTATATGTTATCTAACAACAATATTTGTTCATATATATACAAACAAACAGTATGGAGGAGTGATTGGTGCATTTAACTGTCAAGGGGCAGGGTGGGACCCTAAAGTGCACAAGTTCAGGGGCTACCCTGAATGCTACAAGCCAGTAAATGGTACAGTGCATGTAACTGAAGTTGAATGGGATCAGAAGAAAGAAGCAACTCAAATGGGTAAGGCAGAAGAATACATAGTGTACCTTAATCAAGCTGAAGAAATGTTTTTGATGACTACCAAGTCAGAACCAATCAAATTTACCATCCAACCTTCCACCTTTGAGTTATACAATTTTGTCCCAGTCGCAAAGCTAGGTGCTGGTAATATTAAATTTGCACCAATTGGACTAACAAACATGTTCAACAGTGGTGGGACAATTATAGAATTGGAATATGTTGAAAGTGGAGCTGACATTGGTGATATTGCTAAGCTTAAGGTTAAAGGTGGTGGAAATTTCATTGCTTACTCAAGTGAATCTCCAAAGAGGTTCCAAGTGAGTGGTTATGATGTGGCTTTTGAGTGGCTACCTGATGGCAAAGTGACAGTCACTCTTCCTTGGATTGAAGCGGCTGGTGGGGTTTCTGATTTGGCAATTTTCTTTTAGATATCATTTTGTGGTTGAAAACTGTTTGTCATAAAATGCTTTTCCTTTTCATTGATAAACTGTTGAGAATTTTGTTTGTTTTATTTACTAAGTAGTGATTGGGAATGAATATTGGTTTGTTTTATTTAACTATTCTCCTATGTATTGCTTGATTCCATTATTTTGGCATAATTCGCGTTTTGAAAATATAGGGCAGATAATGCATGCTATTAGACCAAAATCTTATGCATGCTACTTATTTTATATAAAATTTGGAAGTTGAAATTTGGATCATCGGTCAAGATCGTACGGCCCCGAATTTGCCAACTGCAGGCAGTTTCATCTTCACGAAATCGGATCTGTTTATTTGGAGTTGCATATATATATATATATAATGATGGAATGGAAAATGCTACTATTCAGTAGAAAGTGAAAAGGATTGATCTTATATATAAATAAGAAGACGCAACAAACTAATGCAATACTTAAATCCAGATCGAAACAAATTAAGAGTTACATAAGAGAAATTAATCAAGTCAGTGTACGACCTGAAATACAATAACAATAATAATAATGATAAACAAGTAAAATATGAAAACCATTGAAGAAATGAAAAACAACTAGGTAGTAGTACTAGGTTGCCTAGTGCAACAATAAGAAGCTAGAGAAGCGTTCAGAGTGCTAACATTAACATCATGAGAATCAGAAAAGTGAGGAATTGAGGCATAAAAGTTGAAGTAATTGGCGCGATGGAATTGGAAGATGAAGCAACCTGAATGGTATCACCAGTATGATAAGAAGGTGAAGGAGGCCATGAGGGTGAGAAAGGTTGTTGAGGTGGAAGCGAAGTGGAGGGTGCAGGTGCATCTGATATTGGAATAGGATGATCATGTGGAGCCATGACTTCAACAAGTAACTTCTGTCCATGATTGCAATGATCATCAGTTCCACTGATGAAGTAAAAGGGTCCTGACCTGTCAAGATCAAGAGTGCTTTTTCCATTTGTAAACTCAGTAATGGGACTGCTTGTTTCACAACTAAAGTAATCCAATTTCTCCACTGTTAGAACTGAGTCATTCTCGTACTCAAAAACTGCATGCATGCATGCATGCAATAAGGAAACATTTAACAAACACATATATATAAGTGAGGATATATAGATATATATAATATAAGTGAATGAAAGTGTTACTATTAATTACCGAGAGAATCTCCGATTTGAAATCTGTTTCTTTCAGCCCATTGGGTGTAGAATGCAGTGTTGTTTGAGTCGGGTTCACGCCAACCAAAGTGATCACCAACGGTGAATTGTCTGGCAGCATCAACAGAAGAAGTAGTAACTGTGGTAGACAAGAAAGATAGGAGGAGGAGAACAAAAAAGGAAGCCATGTTTAATTGTGCTCTCTCGATCAGTACACCAAACTACGGTTAATAATAAGAATGGTTTGTATTGAAAGTTGTAACCCAACGCGGAATGTAGAGAAGAGTATATATATATATATAGAGAGAGAGAGAGAGAGAGAGAGAGAGAGAGAGAGAGAGAGAGAGAGGGAGATAGGTGGGGGTGTTGTGAGAGAGAGGGAGAAAGTGGTGGGATGGATGGTTTAGTGGGCAGTTTTACTGATAACGTGCAGTACTGTGGGTAGTGATGGCATGCAGTTATAACTCGAGAAAACGCGCTTTTTGGAAGCAGCGCGGGAGAGAAGCTAGGTAACGGGATGCCAATGCCGATATTTGAGCTAATTATATCTACTCTGTTTTTCAATATCATTTTTTTCCGTGGACCATGTTCATGTATATGCCTTTTTTTAGAGTATATATGCCTATCATATTTATAAAATTGGCCAAGAAATATAATTTTTTTATATATTGCTCCCGCAATTCCAAAACTATTGATGTTCAAGATTAAGATTAGTGCACAAGTATTAAAAAGTGATAAATTACTGTATGTTTATACTAAAATATCCTTATAATTTAATCTCCTACTATTTGTCATTAGTTGCATTATATTTTTCTAACTTCTCTCTCCCAACTAAGTGTATAGTTGGAAAAAACATTAACTATACATATAACCTCTAAAACATCAATAGTTTTAAATGATGGATGGCACTATATTATATTTTCAAATCTTACTAGATTTCTTTTTTTTTACCCAAATCTTACTAGATTTCTTTTAGCATATAAATTCATCATATCATAATAGCAAAAAGATTGGTATAACTTTTTATATAAATAATTTTACATGTAAATTCATCTAATAAATAGAATAAGAATTTTTTTTTGTCGGTGTGTATGGAAAAACATTTGTTGTGAGAGGTCAACCCCTTAAATGGATCTCAGATACCTTGAAGGGTTAGTCTCCACAGTCGCCGTGGAGGATATATACCTTGGTTTACCAACAAAAAAAAAGAATAAGATTTTTTTATTAAATTTTGTTCATTTAAGTGTCTCACACAATCTTAGCAACTTTTCAAATTTACTTAGTTTTTATGATTTAAGTATGCTGCGTGGATTATTCTAGAAGTAACACACTCTTATAAAGCGACTTAATCAATGAATGAGTGGATAAAATAGAATTATGGATGACAATTTTAGCATTACATGAATCGTAAATTTTAATAAGTACAAATAGAATATAATATATTATGCAAAAATCTATTTCTTGATAACACACCCCATAACATAATATGTATAATTCAGTCATTCTTCTTCAATTCTACTTTACTAATATCAAAAGTATGTTGATTCACTTGAGACGAGTCCCTAAAAAATATGGCTTTTTTTTTATTGTGAGTGCATTTGTTTATACAAGAGTGTGAATCAGTCTCGAAAACACAACTTAGTGGTAAAATATAAATAAGCACTATGTGGACACTAGGAGTGGAGATTCAAACTCATAATGTTCCATTTTCCTCCTCCCTTTACCCATTTACACTAGAACAAAAAACACAAGAGTTTGAATAATATAGTGGATTCCAAAATAATATAACATTGCAATGATGACCTAGTTGTTCTAGTGTTGGTATAGAAAATTGAGTTGTATCGTCGCTAAGAACAGAGAAAAATGCCTTAGGGTATGTATGGATGAAGGATTTTAATGAGGTACTGTAAGGCATTTTTACCCTAAGAAGAGTATTGTAATACCCCCAAAATTCACCTACTAGCTTGGAGAGCAGAACACCCTGAGAATAATTTTGTAAGGTTCGTTAGTGGATGGATTTGAAGCACAACTTCAGAAATAAAATAAAGAAAAAGAATGTGAGTTATAGAATCTCAAGAATTAGTTCGAAAATAAGTTTAGCCAAATGGAAATAAATAGTTAGCATAAAGGTTAGTGTGATGATCTAAATAAGATATGATTTAAAGTTTAGTGTGGGATTACTTCAACGAAAGAACGAAAAAGAAAGAATAAGAGTCAACGAGATTGAAGATACAATTAATAATATGGTAGAAGAACTTTTCCTAAACCTATATAAGATTAGTAAATAATGGATTACAATTTAGTGTTTAGTAATTACTAATTAGACTAGTTAATGAAACATAGCTTATTTAAATTGTTTGTGTAAATTCAAATAATTGATTGATAATGTGATACATCTATTTTGTTCAAAAAAAAATGATACATTTATTGTAGAATTTGAAATACCACCTCAAGACTGCAATTTTCAAATTCATTATTTTCTCTACAAAATCATTATTCAAATTTTGTTGCAAAAAATATAAAAATTTGCCCAAGAAAAAAATACAAAAATATAACTGGATGGCTAGATATATGGTACCAAAGACCCAATAGTTATTGAACAAAAAAATATGCATAGAATACAACAATAAAGGTTGTGTAGTATAACAGTTATTATAACAGTCCTACTGTCCTACTAGTTAGCAAATGTTAGAAGACCCAGTAAAAAAAATGTCCATACTCCATACAGGTTGTGTGGTGTAAATGTGGGGAAGAACATAACATAATACAACAATAATGTACACTAAATCTGCATAGAATACAAAATTTCCCAAAATTGGTGGACCATTTGCTTTGCCCCTATAAATTATCTATTTCCTTTACACTATTACCAGTCAATTCTTGTAATTCTCTACGCTTGGCAACTCGAATATCAAGTACGCTAACAGGCACTTGTCTTGTGCAGCCATGTAACTCTACAAGATGAGAGATATCTTGTTTGGTTAAGCTTTTCTTCTCAACAAGTTCATTCACCATAGCATCCATCAAACTTCTATTTTTCTGCAAGATCTGATAGGCAAAACAAAGTGGAGTGGTGACTTTTTACTCAATAATAAATAGTCATGTGAAAACAAAGTTGTGACTCTTAATTCAATCAAGAATCATCAAGTTCTTTAATCCTTCTTTCAGTAAGAACTTACCTCCTTCGCACGTTCGTAGCACGAGTTGAGAATCTGCAATGCTTCCACGTCAATTTCCTGACAATTAAATACCATGTTATCATATCATTGCCAAAGATAATGCGTTTTATTCTGTTTCTCCATGGTATAGGATTTGTACATTGACATTATCTCCTATTTGCCTATACATTATTTTCACTCGTTTATTCAAGATGCGGCTTAGGCCAAAGATGTGACAAGAAACAAGATGAGGAAAACAAAACTTGAGAGAGAACACGTACATTGATTCGGTCTGGCACCCAGAAATTGGATACTCCATGATACTTTTCAGAAAGGCCACCAAGGATATACATTCTTGCTGCAGACCTAGCATTGTCTGCAGTTTCCGCCCATATCGTACTAAACTGAAATATTACAAATCAAGTTAATATACTTCTACATAATCAGTCTAATCAATTCTATAACCATCAACAGATACCTGAAAAAAACACGTAATGTTAGAAAAGAAGTTTTGTTCACTGCATTATTTGTATGTTCTACAGCTGTATTCACCTTCTTTAGCTTTACAATTAAAAATAAAACTATAGTCCTAAAATTTATAGTGAGCAAGTATCTTACCTGACCACTCCCAAACCAAATTTGATCAGCTGCACGAGGAGCTAGTTGAATAGTAATATGATCAAGGAGGGATTTTCGACTGCACAATATTAGTAGTTACATGTTACAGGAAACAATATTGGAGGCACTAAACATAGTTTTATAATGCAATTTGATCAATCAGTAACAAATTAAATCAAATGAATAAGAAGGCGACATGGATCCTTTGGAAACATTATCTTCGACTAATGCTAGAAATAAATAGACAAGCATTTCATTTGGAGGGTATTCACCATTAGCTAATATTTATTAAAAAAATTGTAAAGACTTAATTGAGAAAACCTTACGTGAGCATTCCATCGTTGAATCTCACGGTATCCAGCTTCGCCCGAGCATAACCCAATTCCCTACCAGCTCTAGGAGCAATTGTGATCTACATCAAAGGGATTTTTACAAGTGGTGAAATAAATTTGACAAAATTCCTCTTTTCAGACATGAGTGTGCCCAACCAAAAAAAAAGAGAAAAAAGGAAGTGATAGCCGTACATATTCAATATTGTGAAAATCAGGCAAGCTCACAGCAACAACAGCCATTGCAGCTTCATTTATAGCTACTTGTTTCCATTTCTCTCCGCTCCTCTCCTTTCTATCTAGCATTCCTCTTTCTTCCATTTGTGCAGCTTGTAATAAGTCGTCGGTAGTAATCTGCAACAGTAAAAAGCAGAAATGAAGAACTGCCTATTACATGTTACTGAAACTAATAAAAATCCTTTTTCTAATAGCCTCCTACTTTGACCTCTTCCCTTTTTGCATATTAAAGTGAATCAAAGTGAATCCATATCAATCTTTAAGCATTGCAAATTAAAGTGAATTATTCACGCAATAAAACATTCCCTTATATAGTCAGATAAAACATGTCTTTTTATTTGCATGCATGAATTTGGGAAATGATAAGGAGGTTAGATGTGAGATGCCATACAGGATAAGAAAAGCAAGTATCAATTGCCTACAAGCAGTGGCGGACCTATGTGGTTCTGAGGGGATTCACTAGAACCCCCTGGAAAAAAAACATTCTATTTTTCCCCTTATATAATTTTTTTTAACCCCCTAATATTTTAAATTTGTAATAATACCCCTAAATTTGCACCCAAGACACAATTTTGAACCCTCTAATCCCGGGTCCTGGATCCACCATTGCCTACAAGAAAATACCCAAACAAAAAATAACTTTCTGGCCAAGACAAAGCTATTGTACATTACATGGAGGCATTACCTCAGTCCGCGAGTCCCGCATCATGTTGATAGCAGCAACCTCAACTATGTTGGCTAGCTCCGCACCAACCATTCCATCAGTCATACTAGCAACAGCACCATAGTCCACATCTTCAGCCACCGGCTTCTTACGAGCATGGACCTATTGGTCACCGGGAAAAAAAAAGAATAGACTAGGTTTGGTGCAATGACTGCAATCAATTATAAATCCACAGCAAATAATACTTTCCAGGGGGAAAACATAAACAGGTTTGCAATGCAAATAGCTTATTATATATAATATATAAAGCGGACATGTAAGTAAAATAAAGTAGAACACTACCTTTAGAATTTCTATGCGGCCAATGAAGCCAGGTTTGGGGAGATATATTTTTCGATCAAACCGGCCAGGTCTTACAAGTGCTGGATCCAGAATGTCTGGTCGGTTTGTGGATGCAATAGTGATCACCTCCCCCCTTCCTTCAAATCCATCTAAGCACACCAGGAGCTGGAGTATTCAGTCAATGGGAAACATCAACCAAAATACACACAAAATTTCGCTTTATAAAAAACAATTGGAGAGTTTGGTAGTGTCGGCTGTGTAGCCGTCATGCCTAACCTGATTAAGAGTAGCATCACGTTCCTGTCCACCTGAACCTTTAATCAAACCACGCTTCCTTCCTACAGCATCCAGCTCATCAATGAAGACAACAGACGGAGCCTGAAAAATATAACATGTCAGGTTTAGATGCTAATTGATAAAAGAAAGTAATTAAGGAAATAGGTTGCAAGAACCCAATTCTTATAATTTGACTTAAGAACAATCGGGAGAGTGCAAATACACACATTTTCTCTGGCTTCTTGGTAAAGTGATCGGACACGAGAAGCCCCAACACCGACATATATTTCCACAAACTGTGAAGCCGAAATAGAGAAGAAATTAACCCCTGCCTCACCAGCCACTGCTTTTGCCAGTAATGTCTTTCCCACTCCAGGGGGTCCACAAAGAAGTATGCCACCTGATTAAGTGATCCATTTAACCATAATTTAGTCAAGCTAAAAGCACTGCAACACTGAGTGTTTCTTCCTTTCTTTCCTTTTAATGGATAAAAAAATTTTCTAACTACAAGAAGATAATCAAATATTTTCTGCAAGCCCAACATTGCCAAAATGCCAAAGATACTAAAGGAAAATCATGCTTCAAAATTTCATAAACCTAAGGCAAAGCAGTTCAAATTATTCTGTCAAAAGCCTATCAAAGAGTTAGGGTAAAATGAGACCTGGTATTTTAACTCCTCTCCTTCGGTACATCTCTCCATGAGTAAAGAACTTAACAATCTCCTCAAGTTCAAGGCGAATTTTACCCAAGCCAGCAACATCAGTAAACTTGACATCCACACCCCTCTCAAGATACTGAGGAAGCCTTCTATTCTGTGCTCTTCGAACACGTGCCCCCGATTTCATAAACTGCTTTGTCATTTTCAAATAAGGATTATCCTCCCCTTTCCCTTGCTCATTCTCATCATCATCAGCACCAGCTTCAGTCCACCCCATTTCGGCCTCCAACTCCCTCAATTTCTTCCTCTCTTCAGCCTCAGCCTTCTGAATCTTAAGCCTATCCTCATAATCCTTCTTCTGCTTTTTATAACTAAACACCACAGTCCTATAAAAAATGTAAAAGAAAACCACTCCTAATATATTCACCACTTTCTTATCCGTTGCCAAACGATACCAAAGATTAGCACTCACCTCAGTTCTATTCTTTGCAGCATTCATTCTTTCCCTATATTGTTTCTTCCTTATCTGTCTCCTCTCTCTCTCCTCTTCTCTCTTCTGATTCCTCAAACTCCTCTCCACCATCTCCCTATCTTCCCTTGACTTCCTCACTTCCTCTTTCCTCTGCCTCTGAAGCTCCATCCTAGCTTTCCTCAACTCTAAAGCCTTCTTTGATTCCTTCTTCTTTATTTTCCACCTATTTGCAAGGGAAACCAATAAGTTGTGAAATGGAAGGGACAACCAAATATTTGACAACAGAGAAGGTGGGAATTCTGGACTCTTAAGGGGTGGTGAGTATGCATTCACACATAAAGTATCAACCTTTAACTCATCCCATGAACCCCAAAACTTTCCATCACTTTCAACTGAGGGCAAAACTGTCCTCAACACTCTAGAATCTTCTAAAACCACCAAAACTGCCACAGCGCGTTGCCTCCAATTCACAGAAGAAGGTTTCACTATGTGCTTGAGCATCCCGGTTTTCTTCAGTTCAGGGATTTCGGTATAGGGAATGCTTTCTGAAACAACGGGGAGCCCCTCAGTCCATGATTTCAGCTCCTCTGCGGATAAAGCTTCGACCTTTTTGGTGGATGGTTTTTTGGGTGCCCGTTTCTTTCCCTTCACGGTGGCGGTGGATGCGGCGGCGGGTTGTGGGATGGAAGCGGAGATAACGGTGAGGGTTACGGAGAGGTTAAGGAAATTGAGTGGGTTGTTGAGGGTTTTGTCCTTGTTGTCGTCGTTTTCCGGTTCTGGGGTTTGAATTTGAGATGAGATGGAACGGAATTTGGGGGGTTTCGGAAACCTTTTGAATTTGGGGTTTAGGAATGGTGATGAGGAAGGAGGGAAATGAATGAGGGAATGGGAAGCCATGGAAATGGAGTGTTGAGTGTTGTGATAAGAAAGAGAAGGTACAGTTATCTGGTTATTGCCGACATTGCCATTGATGATGAACTGAGAATCTGAGATTAGAGGACCATCTCAGAGAAGCTGCAGCATTGCTTCGCGCTTCGGCCTTGCCTATTGGGATGGATAACTGCCTTTTTCCCTATCTGTTTTTTTGTTAGGATTAAACATTTGACTTCCTGCTTCGTAGAACTTAACTGAATCCATGGAGATTGAACAAATTTGTTGTAATAATAAAATCATATTGATTTTATTACTTAATTTTTTTAAATACGATAAAATGAAATAAAATTGGTTTTTAATTTTAAGATGAACTTAATTAATACACCAACAAATGTAAATATATTTTACATAGTTAACCAATAAGAAATTGATATATCATAAAAAGAATTGACTTTTATCTCATTCATATTAAAATACCTATTGTGAATTCTTTTTTTTGACAAGTGATTTCTTATTAGTCGATAGTATAAAAAGTTTCTACGATCTTTGTGCATACCTATTAAACTCTTATAATATCAGATTTTTTTAAGTCTATTGTTTTTGTTTTTATTATAAATCTATCTTTTGTTATTTCTTCTACTTTTATCATAAAACATCTTATTATATTTCAATCTATTTCATATTATCTTATTTTACTTTATTCATTGTATATCAAAACACAGTAACCAAAAAAAACCACGGGCCGGCAAAGCCGGGTACTCGTGGCCAGTCAGGTTTCCCAGCGTAGATTAGTCATCGACAAAAGTCGGTAGAAACTACACACCAATGACATGATTGTTGGTTTTTAATCAAAAACCAAAACCTGGTCCTTTTAATTACAATATTAACAGCTTAGTTTAAGTAAACTAGCCGTTGGAGGGTAAAATAGTCATTAATGTCTTATACAAATTGTAATCAGAGTTTGTTGAATTAGGTAAAGTTTGTTAATAACAAACTGTTTGTTATTGAAAAACTAAAACCAACTCAACAAACTAATCTAGCCGTTACACATTACAGCTATAAATATAAACCTATGAATGTAAATAATACATAGAGAATCAGAACAAATTCATACAACAGTAAAAAATCAAGTAGTATTTTTATTTACAATGAATTCTTTCAAGTTCTGTTACTGTGTAGTTCTGTGTTCTCTGCGCTTCATTCTCTCTTGCATTTTATCTTCCTTTATTGTTCCAAGTTCTTCCTCTCGCAGAAGTTCTTCAGAAAAGGTAAAGTGTACCTCAGAAGAAGAGAATGAAACTGAGTTAGGGTTTCATATGGAAAATCAAAGAAGATAACAGAGAGTAAGGGAGGATTTTACCTTTCTGTAGACTTGTTTGAAAGCTTGCAGCAAGATTGATGAGTGATTGTTCATCAAGAACTATCACAGTAGCTCATGCAACAAAGGAAATCAGACCAGAATCATTGTGTGAGAAATAAAGGCGTTTGACAGAAAGAAAGACACAAGAGAGTTGTGTTTTTACCTTCTATTGAACATTTGTGGTGTTTGGTACCTGAAAGACAGAAATCAGAAATTAGGGTTTCTAATTTCAAAAGCTAAATCATACGAAAGAGCAAAGGAAACAAAAATTATACCTTTACTAGTCTTCGCTACTGTTCTGCTTGAGAGATTTCAAGCTTGTTCTTCAGTTTGTTACAAATCAGGGTTTGTAGGTGACGAACCTCAGAACGCCATGATTCAGTGCTAAAAACAAAGGGCTTTTTGCATCATCATCATCACGCATCATCATAGGTGAGAGAGTGAAGAGTTTCATCACTTCAATCATTGGAAATCAGTGAGAGCAGTGAAACCCTAGCAAAGGTTTCAAAGAGAAACGAAGAAGAACGAAGAATCAGGGAGGAGTCGTGGAGAAGAAAGAGAAAATTCAATGACAAAGTGACGGAAAAAACCCTAGTTTTGGGTTATATATCAATCTCAGTGGAGCAACCCGTATCCAAGGAGTGGATCCGCGTATTGCAACAGTGTAATAGCCACTGGGTTATGCAGCAACCCGGTTGCTGAAGTAGGTTGGACCTCAAGTATTTGGGCCTGCATTCTGGGCTGTGTATTCTGATTCTTGCACACTCAGTTTTGCTATTTTGCAACCCTGCACATAAAACAAATCAATTGATCAGAATTTTGCAGTATATGGTTCAAATTTTAACATGGTATCTAAGAGCTAGTGACAATCCAGGGCTAAATCTCTATCTCCATATCCTTCTTTAAGAGTTCTTACAAGTTCTTTTAATTTCTTTAATCTGCACAATCAGATTGCGCAGTTTCTGTGTTCTAACAATTTTACTGTGTTTGAAAGGATTTCAGTTCTAAAGGATGACTATCTAAAGGATTTCTGTGTTCTAACAATTTTACTGGGAAGAACTGGGACAGGTGGAGCCTTCAAATGAAGGCCATTTTTGGCTGCCATGGTGTTCTTAGAATTGTTAGAAATGGTTTCGATCCTTTGGGAGAAGACCCAACACCTGCTCAATCCATTCTTTTCAATGAAAATGAACAAAATGATTACAAAGTCATTTATCTCATACACCAAGGGTGTGATGAGACAAACTTTGATAGGATTAGAAGTTATGAAACTTCTAAAGCTGCCTAGGATTCCTTGGAAAGGTACTATACTTGTGCAGCTCCTATTAAAGAGGAGAAGTTACAGGCCTTAAGAAGACAATATGAAATCCTAAGTATGAAGGATGGGGAAAGTATTTCTGATTTCTTTATAAGGCTAAAAAAAATCACTAATATGATGTCTCAATATGGTGAAACTCTCACTGAAACAGTGATTTGTAAAAAGGTGTTAAGGTCTTTGACCAAGAAATTTGGTTGGGAGGTTAATAGCATTGAAGGCACAACCAGACCTGAAGATCTAAAAGTTGAAGAACTTCAAGCTAAGCTTGAAGCCAAGGAAATGAGGATCAACATTCTAGATGGTGAAGAAGAAGAGGATGAGGCCTTATTCACCAAGTCTAAAGGCAAGAAGTGGTCAAAAGGCAGCAGCAATGAGACAGGCAAAGGTAAGTCAGGTAAACCCAACCCTACATCTGATTTCACTAAGGAAAATAGCAATGCATCTAAAAAGAAAGACAAGTCTAAAATGCAATGCTATAGATATGATAAATATGGGCATTATGCTACTGAATGCCCTACTAGAAAGGATTCTAAGTCCAAAGAAACTGAAACTGAAGCCAATATGGCTAAAGAAGATTCTGATTCAGAATCTGAGCATATAGCTTTCAGTATGATTACTGATGAATTAGAAGAAACAGAAGCTAGGGAAGTTTCAGTGGTTACTGTTGAACCAGAAACAGAAACTAAGGAAGTTCCTATGAGTTCTAAAACTGAACCAAAAACAGAAACTAAGGAAGTTTCTGTGAGTTCTGTGACTGAACCAGAAACAGAAACTAAGGAAGTTTCTATGATTTATAAAGCTGAACCAGAAACATAAACTAAGAAAGTTTCTGTGGTTACTAAAATTGAATCTAGGATAGATAAAAATTGTGAATTTGTTATCTTTGTTATTACAATTAATGATGGCAGGATTTTTGAAGAAGTGTGGTACTTGGACTCAGGTTGTTCAAACCACGTGACTGGCCATAAGGAATGGTTAGTTAATTTTGATCCTAGTAGAAAAATTAGCAT
Organism: Astragalus membranaceus; assembly: GCA_039519185.1. NCBI lineage: Eukaryota > Viridiplantae > Streptophyta > Magnoliopsida > Fabales > Fabaceae > Astragalus > Astragalus membranaceus. The sequence continues at coordinate 224,258,645 of CM076846.1, read as the reverse complement.
CAAATGTGCTAGCAACAAACTTATTACAGCAGAAGGTATGGGGAACATATTGTTCAAAAAGAAAGATGGACAGGTGATATCTATACAAAATGGATTCTATGTTCCAGGTATAAGCTGTAATTTGATTAGCTTAGGGCAGTTAGTAGAAGAAGGCTTTTCTATTATATTGAAGGACCTAATGCTAAATTTGTTTGATAATGAGGATAGGTTGATTTTAAGTACACCCCTTGCTAAGAATAGAACTTTCAGAATCAGCATTTACACTTCAAAGGCAGAATGCCTAAGTGAAAAGGCTGAATCTGAAAGTACACTTCAGCATCGTAGGATAGGGCACTTAAACCTTAAAGGTTTAACTAACCTAAGAACTAAGGAAGTGGTAAAGGGTCTACCTAAAATTGAAAGACCTATTGAAACTAGTACTACTTTTTTACTAGGAAAACAGCCTTTGAAAAGGCTGAAATATGAATTTAAGGACAGATTGCAGATTGTATATTCATCTATCTGTGGGCCATTTAATGTGTTTTCATTAGGTGGTAACAGTTCTGTTTTAACTTGTGTAGATGAATATTCAAAGCTTTGGATCTATCTAATCAAAACCAAATGAGGAGCTTTGGTGTGTTTCAAACTGTTTCAGGAAGTGGCTGAAAGACAAGGAAGTTGTCCTAAGGAGAGAAGCAGCCTTAAAGACCCTATGAAGAGGGAATGTGACATTAAGGAGCCTGCACAGCAGCAAGAAGAAGAAGTTATTCATTATAAAGAATCTGCAACACCAAATTCAGAACCTACTGGTCAAGTTTTGACTAGGGGACAGAGCCTGAAACACCTCTAAGGAGGCTGGCAGGTTGGGAACTTGTCACAGATGGTGAAGTGAATGAAGGAGACTTCATACACTGTGCCATAAAGACGGATTCAGAATCATTGGACTATACTAAAACTCTTAAGGTGAAAGAGTGGAAACAGACTATAATTGAGGAGTTAAACTCCATTGAAGAAGACTTAGGGACTCTATCCTATGTCCTAGGGCTAGAGTTCTTAAGGATACCTCAAGGTTCTACTCTACAACAGCTTACATGTGCTAACAAGGTCCTAGCAAGGCTTCTCATGGCAGATTGCAGTACTGCCAGCAATATGGCAAAATACATTCTGGGTTATGGAGCTGCGCACTCAAGCAGCTTGGCTGGACTATTGCTCAACAAAGGAGCAATTGGCTGACTGGTTTACAAAAATCCTCAAGGGGAAGGTATTAGTTAAGCTTAAGAAGAGAGATAGGAATGGTTGCCTTCTAACTAAGAAGGCAACCTCTAAAGCTATTGCTTGGGGGCTTGTCCCAGGTTGTTTATGTTCTATTGCTAGTCCAGGGGCATGTCCTGATGATTTAGACTCTCTCTAAGCTCTAAGGTTTAGGTTTGTGATTAAGGGAGGATGTTGGTTTTTAATCAAAAACCAAAACCTGATGCTTTTAATTACAATATTAACAGCTTAGTTTAAGTAAACTAGCCGTTGGAGGGTAAAATAGTCCTTAATGTCTTATACAAACTGTAATCAGAGTTTGTTGAATTAGGTAAAGTTTGTTAATAACAAACTGTTTGTTATTAACAAACTGTTTGTTATTAACAAACTAAAACCAACTCAACAAACTAATCTAGCCATTACACATTACAGTTATAAATATAGACCTATGAATGTAAATAATACATAGAGAATCAGAACAGATTCAAACAACAGTAAAAAATAAAGTAGTATTTTTCTTTACATTGAATTCTTTCAAGTTCTGTTACTGTGTAGTTCTGTGTTCTCTGCGCTTCATTCTCTCTTGCATTTTATCTTCCTTTATTGTTCCAAGTTCTTCCTCTCGCAGCAGTTCTTCAGGAAAGGTAAAGTGTACCTCAGAAGAAGAGAATGAAATTGAGTTAGGGTTTCATAGCAAGAGAAGTAAGGGAAAATCAAAGAAGATAACAGAGAGTAAGGGAGGATTTTACCTTTCTGTAGACTTGTTTGAAAGCTTGCAGCAAGATTGATGAGTGATTGTTCATCAAGAACAATCACGGTAGCTCATGCAACAAATGAAATCAGATCAGAATCATTGTGTGAGAAATAAAGGCGTTTGACAGAAAGAAAGACAAAAGAGAGTTGTGTTTTTACCTTCTATTGAACATTTGTGGTGTTTGGTACCTGAAAGACAAAAATCAGAAATTAGGGTTTCTAATTTCAAAAGCTAAATCATACGAAAGAGCAAAGGAAACAGAAATTATACCTTTACTAGTCTTCGCTGTTGTTCTGCTTGAGAGATTTCAAGCTTGTTCTTCAGTTTGTTACAAATCAGGGTTTGTAAGTGACAAGCCTCAGAACGCTGTGATTCAGTGCTAAAAACAAAGGGTTTTTTGCATCACCATCATCATGCATCATCATAGGTGAGAGAGTGAAGAGTTTCATCACTTCAATCACTGGAAATCAGTGAGTAGTGAAACCCTAGCAGAGGTTTCAAAGAGAAACGAAGAAGAACAAAGAATCAGAGAGGTGTCGTGGAGAAGAGAGAGAAAATTCAGTGACAAAGTGACGGCAAAAACCCTAATTTTGGTGGACCAGCCCGTATCCAAGGAGTGGATCCGCATATTAGAACAGTGCAATACCCACTGGGTTATGCTGCGACCCGGTTGCTGAAGTAGGTTGGACCTCAAGTATTTGGGCCTGCATTCTGGACTGTGTATTCTGATTCTTGCACACTCAGTTTTGCTATTTTGCAACCCTGCACATAAAACAAATCAATTGGTCATAATTTTGCAGTATATGGTTCAAATTTTAACAATGGTAACAAAAAAAACATAGTACTGAAATCAAATTGGATTGAATAGAGTGTGCCGGTTTAAAATGAACTAAAATACAATTATTTGGATTTTAATGGTAAATGAGGTAAAAAAATTTGCTTACAGATGCTAAAATGGAAAACCAAAAAAGAAAAGGCCTACAGCGTTGCAAACTAAGTACCCGAAGCATCAGCTTCAAGCAAAGCCACTAACTCCTTTGGAGGAGAGAACAAAAAATCGGAATCAATACCACGGGCGTCTATCTTAGCCAGCAAATCCACACAACTATTACCCTCTTTGAGGGTGTGAACCAACTTACAATCCCAATCTCTATTCACCAGCTCCCTTATAAGAGCAATCACATTACCATACTTGTGAAAATTTTAGTTTCCCTCTCTAAACAAATACAACACAAACAAATACAACACATCAAGAGAGTTAGAATAACAAATAATCTTCCTATTACTCATATCCCAGCAAAGCAACAATCCATGAAGGAGAGCCATCAACTCAACATGGGTAATGTCAATATCCCCCTAGAGATCCATGAAAACCTCTGGTGAAAGTCCCTACACTCAGTGGCGGATCTTTATGGGAGCGGAAGGATGCCACAGTACCCCCAACTTTTTAAAAATTTACTATATATACACATATTTTATACACAAAATTAGGTTATATATAATTAAACGAACAATAAATACCAAAGATCTTGATCGACATAGTGTTAGGCGTGTAGCCTACAATATTCAAAACCCTGGTTTGATTCCCGCGGCTCGCATTTCTTGTTTTTGCAAACCGCAGTCAATAATATTGACATACTTAAAAATTACCACTGAACCAAATAAAACAGTGTAAAATATGTGGTAAAAAACATTTTATATATTTGTTACCAATGTGGCACCCCAATTTTTTTTCCAAGATCTGCCACTGCCATCCACATTGAGGTACACAACATCAAAAGGAGGCTTCTGCCACTAAACCAACCTTGGCTCCACTTGCTGAGAAACATCACGAGTCCCATAAGCCAGTATAGTAAGGTAAAAGAGTCTGATTTTTTTTTTTTGATATGGTAAGAGTCTGATTATTTGCTTGTTTAGCTTTGGGAAATCATTATAATATAATTTTTTTTTTATTATAAGCTCGTTCTCTCAATTTCGAAGGTCATGGTAGTTTTGTATTATGAGAGTAACTTCACAATCTCAAGTACCTAATACATAAACAAAAACAACAATTGAAGTGAAATCAATTACATAAATCATAACCAATTTTGTTATTTAAATCTAAAATTCGCTACATTTGCACAACACCAATTGTTTTTTAATACAGTTCAAAACCTAAAATAAATCATCAAATGGTTAGTGAATGAGTAACTCATTAACAACCAATTGAACTAAATTAAACGCATATCTATACAGCATTAATCATGTTGTAATGGTTCCAATGTGTATAGAGCACAGCTTGTATCAAGATAACCATTAAGCATTAATCAACTTGTATCAAAAAAAAATCTCAATCAAAAAACGCTATTGGCTTAGTCCAAAATCTCAAGTCCTTGGACAATTATCAGATTTACAGAAACATTGATCAAACCTGTATCAATATATTCTATTCTCATTTCTCAACATATGGCTACCTACCAAGTACTGATCAGAGCCACCCTTAAGATTGCAAAGATAAGATCCAAAGAATGACATTCCAGCTCAAATCCAATTAACATAACATGTCGAACCTCTTTAGAGTGTATGAATAGCTGAAAGAGTACTATTGCTTACAATAAAACAGAATGGTATTGTTTGATTCGCCAGAACAGCTAATCTAGACCCCAAACATCAAGTCCATGACCTTGGACACCAATGATTTTGTCGGAGAAGCAATGGTACCTCCAGTCTGCCTTGCAGATGAATTGCCATTCTGCAGATAATATGGTCGAGAAGGGGCTTTTGATGTGCTCGCTTCAGAGTTCCTAGAAGATGGTAGTGGTAAGGGCATGAACCCTTGATTGTTAAGTCTTTCATTCAAAGCTTGACGTTGCATGGGATCCAAGGGTTTCACACCAATAATTAGGACTCCGTTAATTTGCATTCCATTCTTGTTAAGAGCTTTTTGTGCATCAGATCGATTCTGCATGAGCAATAAATTTATTCAGTTGTGCATGGGCTAACACCAAGCTGTTTAACAAACAGTAACTACAAATCACTTAAAAAGAGTGATTAAAATAAATACACATGGAGCGAGTTCCTCACATTATATTGATAAAAAGAGGATTATACCAATGTCCTATATGGATGGTTTTGGGTTGGCATACATGCTACAACCATTGGTTTGTAAAGAAAAATTTACGCATTATGTTCAAGCAAGAGAGACATTTCAAACCTGATACAAAATGTGCATCCAGTTAGCTGCTCTAGGGCCAGTAACATGTTTCAAAATTTCACCACATTTTTCAAACTCCCGTAAAACCAAATTAGTATCACCTGGAGAAAATCTGCACAAAAAGAGCATTTAATATTTTACGAAGCATGTACATTGGTCTATATACTCTTTGAGATGGGCAAAAAATTTACTGAACTGCTCGAGGAATCCCTCAATACAATCAATTATAAATATTGGTATATATATGTTGGGGGGGGGGGGTACATCATAACCCTTGTATTGGAAACTACATAAATCAGGAACATAATTATATGACAACTAAACGGATAAAAACAAAAATGTATACAGCACTGAATAGAAAGCCGATCTCATTAGCCTATTGATTTTACATCTCAAATATGCTGCAAGAAAGTTAAATGGACCTAATCAAAGATATTCAAGTGACTATTCTCCAAGCTTCAAAAAATCATACAGTAAAAAAAAAGCTTCCTCAATAAGCAACCTAAAAATAAGACTTCAAACAATAAGCAACCTAAAAATTGAAATACATAAGGCTTAAAAAGCAGAGAAGTGGAGAAACTGGAAGAATAAAGCATCAAGGTCAAGTGTCGCAGAAAAATAGTATCGCTATGTTTTGGGTCTTGGGTCTTTAAATGAAAAAGACAAGTATAATATATATAAAATGCACCCCCACCAAAAATATTTAAAAAGAAACAACTATATATGTGATAGCACACAGCAAGGTTGTCAAGCTTGAGACGAGAGTCTACATAAGCTCGTGGACTCGACTCATTTACCTAATGTTAAGTAAACCTATAAATGGCTATAGACATAATAATGATAATATAAGTTTGACAAAACAATAATTCAACATTCCAACTTCATAATAAAGCAAAGTAGCAAACCACTATAATAAAGTGTGTTATTACATGAATAATAGATAAGATAATACTACATTAAGGACCAAGTAACGTAAATTCATAAATTACTAATGTGAAAATTTTCAAAAGATGAGCGGATTTGACCTACAATCATATAATTCCTTTCTAGTTAAATACAATAAAACAAAGCAAAAATCATACTGAAAACTTAAAATGAACTGAATAAAATTATAGGGCCAAGTAGCTAGCAATACTGACCGCTAATTTACATTTTAGGGCCAAGTCAATGTAAAATTATAGACTAGTATACCCGGTAGTTAACTGATAGTTTTTTCGGTAGTGAAACTGGTAGTTTACTGATTTTATCAGACTATACTTGAACTCGTACGAGTTTATCAAAATAATTTTTACATGCGAGTTAACTCATTTTTGTGATCTAAAATCATAGACTCGTAAGAGTTTAAGAGTTAATTCGAGAGGTTAGCAAACCATAGCACACAGTCCATACCTTCTAAATAATGTTGCTGATCAAATTCATTTGAGCTAACTTTCCAACCATGATTTCCCAAATTCATTAGGGTTTGCTCTCAACTCTATAGAACAACTTTTTATTATTTACAGGTTAGGAAGTAAATTTTGCAGTGTTATAACTTATTTTAATCACACTTCTTTTGTGTTTCTTGTCTACAGTACAAAAAAATCTAGGAAAAATGCCGATCATTAGATTTAAAGTGGAAGGTATTATAGTTTATAACCATTCCTCATCATTAGCAATTCACCAAATGTAAATGCTTAAGCAGAGTTAAGACATTACCCATATACAGTTACCCATTCTTCCTCATTGAGATTCCCTGCAGGTAAGGAATTTCTTTGGACCTCGGGCCTTGCCACTTCTAGTGGTGGAGGAAGAGTTATCAAAGCACCAGGCTGAACAACACCTTCAACTGGCGAACTCCTTCCCTTCTCATCTTGTTCACCACCACTCTTTGCAGTTGCAGGGGACCACCAATTCAAACCTGGTGAGCCCTGATGGTTCTGCTGCAACCCTCTGAAAGCATAAGATGTGCTAGCCTCGGATTTGCTCTTTGCTGGAGTCGAAAATTCCCTATTTGGAGTTTGGATTGGAGTTCTATTGTCTGACTTAGTCTCGGGGGATACTTGGTAATCCAGGATGCCTGATTCTGGAGAAAAGTCTGATCTGTCTTCCAAGGTGAAAACAGGAGGAGGCGGAAGGTCTGAACTGCCAAAGTTTTCACGCCATAGAGCAGAAGGAGATGCTGAACCAGTATGACCTGGACTAGAAAACTTTCCTCTCCGGGAAGAAACGGGGGAGGCTAAATCCTGGAAAAATAATGACTGCCTACCAGATCTTGGAGTTCTTTGCACTGTGGAACTCATATTGTATTATCTATATCAGAGAATGGAGTCAATATCTGCAAACCAAACCAAGAAACAGATGCATTAAGCAGACTGTCTAACAGATTCACTGAAAAAGCTGAAAAAAGAGCATTCCTCAGTGGTGAGCAACAAGTAGATTTAACATGGATCTAAACACACTAAACTACAATGCATTCCCTGGGGCTAAATACTAGAACATTATAGAACAACCTGGGAAATTTAATAACTAATTAATTTCTATTTTCTTTTCTCCAACAATCCAAACCAAGAAAAAAAACAGCAATAATCAAGTCTTAAAAGTTTTCCCCCTTTGTTAGCTCAGCTACAACAACAATGAAGTATTTTTCCACCATGTAAGATTGTATACATAGATCAACAGTGCAACCAGTAAATTGTTCTACTACCTAATCAACAAGCAACAATTTCAATATAAAATAGAAGTTTCAATTCGTATGCAAGTATAAGCAATCAAGGAATTAAGACCTCTAGGTGAGTTACTCAGTCAGTCGAGAAGCGGAAACTGTAAGAAATTGAAGAAGTGAAAATTTACAAAGAATTACGCCCCAGCCAAGAATCGAAGACAAAGAACAAGCTTATGAGCTAGGTCGAGCTGCGAAGCGGACATCTAGAAGCATCGGTAAAACAATAATGATGGGAACTGTACAAACGAGAGAGAAAAGGTACCTGGTGGAGACGGTGGAGACGGTGGCGGTGGCGGTGGCGGTGGTGGGTGTGTGGGATTGAGGGTTCTCAATTTGGAGGATTGAAATTCTGAAATTCCCTCCCAAACGAAGACCTGAAAGAAAATTGACAACACCACCTCCTCCCAAACAACCAAGGGGAATTTTTATAACACTAATATTCGTACAAAAGCTACAGTACCATTTCAAAACCCTAATTTGTTTTTTTCCGTTGCTCAAATCGTGTGACAACAAATATAAATTGCTGTTTTGGTCAAAAAAATATAAATTGCTGTAACAAAATAAAATAAAAACATTTCTTATTTTTTTGTATTAATTATATTCTTCCTCCAATTAAATATAGAGATATTCTTGTTTTTTTTTCTTCAAAGATATTTTTTGTTTTCCTACATAAATTATATACATTTGGGTTACTACAGTCTATACTTATCATTTTAGTTCCTGTAATATTTTTCATGTTTAATTTCCGTCTTTCAAATTGTAGACTATTTTATTTTAGTCTTATAAAAATATGGCCTATATGAAACAAATTCCAAAAAATATATTTATTACAGGGAAAAAATATTTAAAAAAATTGAGAAGACTAAAAACAAGAGATTAAGGAAATCACATGGATGAAAAATAAAACAAATTTTTTGCAAGAATAAAAACAAAATACTGCATATTTTTAGTCCCTCACTGTTGGTTGCCTAGGTAATTTCAACGACATCAGAACGTCGGTGCCCCAATTCGAACTAAGGTGTGAGCAATGATATTATGTGTGTGCGCGGTGTTTATTTGCGCGGTGTTAATTAATTGTCAATCCCTTTTTTAGGCCCTTACCGAACCGGTTCAATACTAAGATATTGTGCTTGGTTTTTTTAATAATGATATCATAATATCGGTTCGGTACTATAGTACTGTACCCGTTGAAAGCCAAGAAAAAAAGGAACGCGCTTAGAATTTTTTTGTTCAATAAGGATATTTTCGTCTTTTCGCATGGTCGGGGTTTTTAATGAGAAGGAGAGAAAGTGTAATAAGAATGAGCCCTTTTTTGGCTAAATTGCTGTTCTGGCCATTTATCTTTGGGGTTGCTATCACTTTGGCCCTTTATCTTTTTATTTTCTCGTTTTAGACCCTCATGTTTTTTTTTGTGTGTCATTTTGGCCCCTGCCGTTAGATTTTTCTAACAGACGCCACGCTGGCAGTTAACTGCTGACGTGGCGTCCAAATTGTCCAATCTGACGTGTCTTTGAGGGACCAAATTGAAACAAATTAAAAACTTAGGGGTCCAAACTGACACAAAAACTTAAAAACATCAAAATAAAAAAAAACAGATCTTTCTTCTTCTTCACTAGCACCACCGTCACCACCCTCCTACCAAACGGCGACCACCCTCAAAACCCCAAACGACCACCATCTCACCATCACCGTCACATCACTCTTCCTCTCACATTTTTCCTTCTTTTCCTCTCCTTCTCTCTGCGCATCTCTCCACCAAAGAAACAGATCTGAAAGAATAAGTTTCAGATCTGTGTTGCAATTCGTTCCTTTTGGTTTTCGTTCCTTTGTTGCAATTCGCTCTTTTTCGTTTTCGTTCCTTTGTTGCAATCTCTCCACCAATTTGTTCATTTTCATTCCTTCATTCCTTTGTTGCAATTCGTTTCTTTTCGTTTTTGACAGATCTGTGTTTCCATGGACCTTCAATCAAAAAACGAGTTTGATATTCAGAATCGTCGCGTCATCCTCTCAAAAAGCCCTAATTTTTTTTTGTCATTGGAGTACCTTCCACCAGCGACCACCGTGCCGGAGGTCATCTCCGCCACTTCTGGTGGTGGTGGCTCGCCGGAGAAGAAGAGATGAAGATGGAGGAAGAAGATGAATAGTGATTGATTATGTTTTGTATTTGCGTCAATTTGGTCCCCTATGTTTTTAATTTGTTTCAATTTGGTCCCTCATTGGCCATGTCATTTAATGAAGACATGTCAGATGTGACAATTAGGATGCCACGTCAGCAGTTAACTGCCAGCGTGGCGTCTGTAATACCCTAATTTTGTCCGATCAAAAATGAGAGATTTTATTTTTAATAAAAATAATAATCAGTTTTTATTTTTATGTCATGTATTATTTTATTTTAGTTGCCACAAGTTTTAACCAAAAATATATTAATTAGATGTGTGGAAACAAAAAATAAGCAAAGGAGGAAATGGAGGGGGTCTAAAAAAAAGGAATGGAGGTGCAATCAGGATTGGGGCATCAGAAACCCAACCCAACAAAAAAGGCTAGCCCAACTCGCCTAACCCTAAATCTCCTCCACCAAACCCTAACTCATCCAACCAACCCATAACCCATGACCCAACTCACTCCTCCACCAAAACCCTAATTCTCCCCACCAAACCCTAGTCAAATTCGGCCACCCCCCTTACCCTAAAAATCATCCACATTCAATCCCCCCCTTTCCCTAAAATTCGGCCACATTCACTCACCTTTCCCCTCCTTGATTTTCGACCCCACTCCCTCATTTCCCTCCTTGGAAATTGCACTTTTTCCTTTCCCACACTCCACCTTTCCTCTTTTCTCTCAAACCCCACTTCCCCATACACGCCTTTCCCCTCTCTCTTCTCTTCCTACGGCTCACTCTCTCTTTCTCACACCCACACACTTCACTTTCTCTTTCTTTCATCTCTCACATCACTCATCACTTCCTCTTCTCTTCCTACGACTCTTTCTCTCTCACACTCTCACACACTTCACTTCATCTTTCTCATCATTTCTCCTACTCACACACCCTTCCTTCTCTCCCACTCACACACACTTCTCTTTCTCTTTCACTCATCCTCCCATTCCCCCACTCTCCCATCTCCACGCATACCCCTTCCACCAAACCCTTAAACTCCATCATTTTTTTCTTTCCCTCACATCATTCTCTCTCACTCACGGATTCACTCTCCCTTCTCACCCAAAAAAAAACCATCATTCTCTCATCTGTTACACCCATACCCTTCGCAACCCCTCATAAGTTTTTGTCTCATCATGTCAAGCCACACTCAAAAAAAAAACACTGTGCAAGGTATGGAGGCAGTCAGAAGAAAACGAAGAAAAAGTCCTTCTTGTATAAATAGGGGGCCAAGCTTTGAAGAGACCACGGTTTTTTGGAGGAGGGGAGAAGATTTTCGAAAAAGAAGAAAAAAGAGAGTCTAGGTTTTTGTTTAGAAAAGAGAGTTTGAGAGTTTTTGTTCACTGTTATTCTTCTTCTACTTTTCACAAGTTTTATTTTTTTTAGTTTCAAATCTTGTTGTATTGAGGAAATCCGAAGAAGAAAACTTCTCCTTCAACATTTCCGGATTTTTTGTTTAAGGTATTGTAATGTAATATTTTATTTAATTATTGTTGTTTTATTTTTTTAGTTGCTCTAATTTTGTTCATGTAAATATTGTTGCCGTTTTATTTTTTTAGTTGCTGTAATTTTGTTCATGTAGATATTGTTGCTGTTTATTTTATTTTTAATATTGTTGCTGTTTTTTTTATTTTTGTTGCTGTAAATTCGTAAATTATTTTTTTAGATATTATTGTTGCTGTTTTTTTATTTAAAACTGTTGCTGTTTTTTTTATTTTATTGTTAATATTGTTGCTGTTTTTTATTGTTATTGTTAATATTGTAGATATTTTATTGTTTTAATTGTAAATATTGTTGCTGTTTTTTTTTATTTTTTTTAAAATTGTTGCTGTCATGTTTTTTAGATATTATTATTGCTGTTTTTATTTAATTAAAACTGTTGTTGTTTTTACTTCTTTTTAAAAAATTATTGCTGTTTGTATTGTTACTTTTCATTTAAAATTGTTGCTGTTTTTTTTATGCTGTATTTTCGAATTAAAATAAAGTTCTGTTAAAGTAAAAATATTGTTTTCCTTTCTCAAAATAATTGGTTACTAATACCACCCCCTTTTTTTTAAAAAAAAAGAATAGAAATAATAATTATAATCATTTTCCCAAACAAAGCAGCAAAAACACCCCTTTTAAAAATAATAACAATGACAATAATGATACAAAAAAGAAACAATGGTAATTCTTTTCAAAATAATAATAGCGGAAACCATTTTCCAAAAATCAACTTTCGAAATAGAAGACCGCTTAATCAAACAACCCATTTCCCTAAATCATGTTTTCTAAGTAAAGCGTTTTTTTTTCAAATAATCAAACGCTCAACTACTCTTTTTTTTTTTCACATCAGATTTCTATTGGCACCCCCAGGTTCTGATAATACAACCCCTGTTTTAGATTTAAACACCCATGTTAATTGCACCCCCACGTTTTTAGTAATACAGTACCCTTTTTGACAGCAAACCCATCCATTTTTTACTACAAGCCCATCTTTTTTTTTTTAAATACAACCTAGTTCACAAAAACCGATTTGGTCTCACTGTTCGCACCCCCCATTTTTGATACAACACTCCTTGTTGTTAATTGTACCTCCCTTTTTACTACCACCCATTCCGCTTTTATTTACATCGTAATGTTTCTAAACCATTTTTCTTTCTTTCAAACAACCAAGCTCGTACACAAATAGGTTGTTGCTAACAGTCACTCTGAGTTTAGCTTGTTTGACCGAAAGGAATAATCTCCATTTTTCGAAACGGATTAGTAAGCGGTGATCACCCTAAGGTTACTCGTTTGATCATCATGAACACCCGCCTAAAAAAAAAAGGACTTTCAATCAACAAAAAAAACACACACAGACATAATCTCAAATCTTCCTTTTTTGATCACGTTTCCCCGGTAAGCATTTTCCGAACAAACAAGCACGCGATCACAAATTGGTTATTTATAGCGCTCACTCTGGGCTCAGCTCGTTTGAACGCTGTAAACACCTTCTTTTTCTCGAACAAGTCATTAGTGGTGACCACTCTGGATTTATCTGTTTGGTCACCATGAACAGCCTCTAGTTTTCGCAAATATTTCAATAAAAAAAAATACCAACACACAAATATTTTCTACCCAAGAACTACGTAGCTTTGATTTCTCCATCGCACCCGGAGATACGTAGGAGCGGGGGCCCACTCCTGTCAAGCGCAAAAAACTAAATTTTTATTAAGTCTTCCTTTCCGTTTTTTTTGTAATTAATAAAAAGGGTAAATTAAAATGTTTTCTTTAAACTAATTTTTTTTCCTACACATTAAATTAAAAGGTAACCTTTTTTAGGATGTTGCGGGGTGCTAGTACCTTCCCCGCACTTAATCGACCCCCGAACCCAAAAACAAAGGTTTTTTCAATGTTTTCCTAAAAATAAATATTGATGGCAGCTCCATTGTTCAAAAACAACGAAGAATCCCTCCTTCGGATTTTTCGGTCGCTACAGCTGGCGACTCTGCTGGGGACCTATTTTAAGAGGGTCAAGCCTAATTTAGTTAAATGTGTAGATATTTGTTAGTTTAGTACTTTATTTACCCTTAGCCCTTCTATTCGCATGTCTATTTTATTTATCTATTTATTTGCTCTATTGAACCTTAGGGTAGAAAACCTTTGCACTATTATCTGTATTTCTTTTGCAGCACGGGTAGTTTAGGTTGCTTATATCACACACATCAATTACACTTGTTTATTGCACACACTCTTGAGCGGGGCCCTATACCCGGGTCTAAAAAAAACCTAGGACGAGTGGAGGCGATTAGTGTCAGTCATTCTGGATTTTATCTGCCTGACTCTCATGAAAACCTCAGCCAGGGTACGCTCTTTCGTGGTATCCCACACCAGGTAGCTCGCTATCGTTGTGGGTCATATCACGAAAGAGATTTCAGCTCTGGAGACCCTTGTGAGGACATGATTAGAGCCACCTGAGAGATTGATCACACAAGTAGCCCTAGACCGTAACCTATATATACGACCTAACCTATTTAGGACACAAGGGAAATTCACCTACCCGTTGCATCATCACAAAAACTTTTTTTTTTCAAAAAAATCAAATTACGAAAACCATTTACTCTTTTTGCCCTTTACATATATTTTATGTGACATGGTTAATGTTTCTCAAATTTGAATCACCAAAATTTTCTCTGTAACGTCATTCTTTAATTCATCATACATCATCGTTATTTCAAAAAAAATAATATACAAAAAATCCTCACATGCATGCTATTCATCTCATTTAGGTTTGCCGGGAATTGTAAGAGGCTCGAAAGTTTTGTCATAAGCAAGGCGATATGGGATCAAACTGTGAAGCAATCCAAGCTCTGAACTACCCTATAGTAAAACAGCCTAATCTGACAAGTCTAAGGGAATGTGCTGGTCGATTGCCGCCCATCGAGCGCAGGTCTTTTGATAGAGCGTATGGGAAGATTATTATGTTACTACAATTGGACGTGCAAACGGAGGCCATTGCCGCTTTGAGCCAGTTCTACGACTCTTCATTAAGATGCTTCACCTTCAGAAATTTCCAAATGGCACCCACCCTGGAAGAATATACATAGATCTTCGGCTTTCCTCAACAAGACAATGGACCCTACCAGTATCAGGGACAATACTACACAGATGAGAAACTCGCCTCAATGTTACAAACCAGCAAGGAGAACTTGAAGCTCCGGAAGAAAAATCGAAATGGCATTGCAGGATTCCCACAAGAGTATCTGGAAAGCCAAATGAAGTCCTTCGCCGACGCTAGAAATTGGGGTCCTTTTAAGCAGGTGTTAGTTTTGACCATCTTTGGCATTGTCCTATTTCCACGCCTTGAAAGATATGTGGACACAACAGCTATTGGTGTCTTCTTATCCTTCAAGAATGGAGAAAACCCACTCAATCCGATTCCAGCCATGCTTGCAAACACTTACTGTACTTTCACTCATTATAGTGAGCTAAGGGGAAAGAGGATATCTTGCTGCCTGCACGCCTTGTATGTTTGGCTTCTCACTCATGCTTTCGTTAACAAAGTCAGAGTAGAAGGCCCAATTGAAGACGCCAGAGGGTGTGACGTGAAGACAATGAACACTAGTGAATGGTTGCAAGTGCTAGGGGGCCTTCATGAATACAAGGTTCGTTGGCACCCATCATGGTGGAAAGAGAGGCCCACGGTAGTTTTTCAATGTGGAAACTTTCAAAACGTCCCGCTCATGGGGACAAGAGGATGCATAAATTACAATCCTTCTCTAACTCTAAGACAGCTGGGGTACCCCATGCGAAATCCGCCCACCGAAGACATGTTAATCCCTTTTTACCTCCATGAGGGAAGCCCAAAAGAGGTTGACATGCTCCGGAAGATTTCTCAAGCGTGGGATATGGTCGTCCGCAAGAGACAAGAGCTTGCTAAGAGGAGCGGCGATAAGGAAACCACCTTTCGTCAATGGCTCCAAAAGAGGATCCAAGACACCCGATTGCCTTACCAAAGTGCACTATGGGTTGAGGAAGAAGTACCTGAACCTACCATTCTCACTGTCGAAGATTTAGATAAGCTTAAAATGGCATTGTCAAAAGCCGAGGAAGAAAAGAAGGGCTTGCAGGCAGAGTTAGAGAAAGTGCTCCTAAAAAACCAGAAATTGGAGGAGGAGAACGCAAGTAAGTCAGTGGCCATTGAAGACAGCCGCAAGCAGCTCAAGATTGAACAAAAGAACAAACTAGATGTTCAAAAGTACCTAAGAGGGGCGAAAGAGGAAATAAAACGTTGCAACCTGAAAGTGAACCAAGCCATCGATGATGCATACAAGTGGAAAAAGTTATGGGAAGAATCAATGATGGCTGAAAAGACCGCACAGAGCCTGCTAATGGTATCAAAGAGAGAGTCCCGGATGATGGCAGCCGAGTTTGAAGAGCAAGTGAAAAGTATCAAGCAGGATAAAGATACCATTGAAGAGATACTCCGAGAATACCAACAAGCCTTAAGAAGGGAGCATGAAAAATCTGATGAGCTGAACGACCATATCAGATATCAAGAGGAGGTTTACCACCAGTTGAAGACAGAAAGCATCTATTGGGAGAACCGCTTTGTGGAGTTGGTCAGCAGGATAGAAAACCATGAAGCCTTCATAGAGTTGAAGAATGAAAGCTTATACTGGAAAGACAGATTCTCAAAGTTGGCATGGCTGGCCAATCGAGCTATCACGGGAATCCCCAAACGTCTAAAGGAGGCTAACGCGGCAATGCACCCGTTTAACACCCCGGTCCAAGTTTCCGAATTCATGGAGTTTTGCGAGGTTCTGATTGCCGAACTCCGGGAGAAGGCTGGCAGCACTACTAGTAGAAAAAGAGGGAGGAGTGGAAAAATGAAAGCCATATGTATTTGAGTGAAATTTAAAGAACATTGTACTTTTCTTTTCGAAGTTTTATTTCCAAAATGTTGTACTTTCCTCCATCAATGAAGTTTGTTTGTCTCACATGCTGATCCTTTATCTTGAAAATATTGTGGAACTTTAATCTGTGTACTTATGACAAATCAGGATGCGCTTGCAATTCCCAACCTAAAACAATAAGACTCATGCACACATGCATCATTCGCATTTTCATCCATTCATATACTCATACATATACTCATACCATGTGTCCCACCAACAGAGAGTAAAAGACAAGCTGGTGCGTCAACATCGCTATTGGACTCGTTCTCAGGCCAGAAACATGGAAGAAAACCAGGACAATCCGCCTCAAGATAACCAGGATCAAGGCAATCCACCTCAGGACCTAGACAATCAAGAGCTTAGGGCAGAAATAGATGGGATGAAAGAACAGATGGCTGAAGTCTTAAAGGTCTTACAAGCTTTGAGGGACAAAGACACAAGTGAAGATGTCTCCGTTGGGAACACGGAAAATCAAGTTACCAACCCTCCTCCTCCCAATGGACTCGGGATCCCGCATACAGTGCCCCCCACTAGGACTAATAACCGGGGTTACATATGGCCTCCTTACGGACTTCCACAAGGTTACACACCTCCGACAGTCGATGCTAGTCCAGAAGACGGTCCCTCAGGAGTCGCGGGCCAACAACTTACACCAACGGGTCACGATGGTAATCCGGGGGCACCACAAGTTCAAAACCCGACCCCCGTCGTCGTACCACAAAGACTCCCACTTGGCTGCCCTCCACCGCCGATAGTTGACGCTCAAGCTCAGGGTTCCAACCTCAGGAATCCCACTCATTCACATACCCCAAATGTGAACCCAGCCATAGTTCCGATGATCCATCCTTACTATGGTATGAGTGGGCTCCCTCACAATTACTCTATGGAGAACCCTCAAGCCAAAGACAAACTACAAATGCTTGAGGAAAGGTTGAGAGCAGTCGAGGGATCCAATGTTGGTGCGAGAGATGCTTATGACTTGTGCCTCGTCCCTAACGTAGTCATCCCTCCAAAATTTAAGGCGCCAGACTTCGACAAATATAGAGGGTCGACTTGCCCTGTAAGCCACTTAACCATGTACTGCAGGAGGATGGCGGCGTTTGCTCACGACGACAAATTACTCATTCACTACTTCCAAGATAGTCTGTCTGGGGCAGCTTCGAGCTGGTACATGCAATTAGAACGTGCCCATATCAGATGCTGGAAAGACCTAGCCGATGCATTTTTGAGGCAATACAAATATAACATTGACATGGCTCCCGATAGAACACAGCTGCAGAGCATGACGAAGAGAGACAATGAGTCCTTCAAAGAATATGCCCAACGCTGGAGAGGTTTGGCTGCACAGGTGGTACCACCTTTGTTGGAAAAAGAGATGGTATCAATGTTCATGGATACTCTTCAATCACCTTTCTACGACAGGTTGATTGGGAGCGTGTCTTCGAACTTTTCAGATATGATCGTCATCGGAGAAAGATTAGAGAATGGATGGAGAAACGGGAAGATTGCATATAGCTCCGCTGGAACCAGCAATCAGAAAAAGCCCTTCCCGGGTTTCCCTAAAAAGAAGGACGGAGAAGCCAATGCCATCTCTGGATCAGGAAAGCCTCCCTACAACAACCCCCGACAAACTGTCCAAATACCTACTCAAACGCCACAAGCCCCACCTCACCAAATCAACCCAGGTTATAGACCACAAAACTACCAAGAAAGAAAGCCCGTCAATTTCGACCCAATACCCATGTCATACACAGACCTATTCAATCACCTCATCAGTCACAACTTGATCACTCCCCGTCCAATGAGACCCCTTCAACCTCCTTTCCCTAGGAGCTATGACCCAGAGGCTAGCTGTGGATTCCACGCTGGGGCAGTTGGCCATTCAACAGAAAATTGCAAGGCATTGAAATATGTAGTACAAGATTTAATTGAATCTAAATGGTTAAGCTTCGCAGAAGATGGTCCGAATGTTGCCACTAACCCTCTGCCGGGGCACGGGAAACCCTCCGTCAATGCCATTGAGGATGTTGAGGGGCAATTATTGGTCAGAAAGGTGGAGGACATTCTCACACCCCTGGACCTCATTCATGCTAATTTGTGTCACTTCGGAATCATTATGAAGGGATGTACCGGAAATGGCTCGTGTGCTGATCCCCTTTGTGTCGGGGCCTGTGAAGCATTCAAACCAGTCCTGCAAGACTTATTAGACCGACACATAATACAAATATAGGTCTTCAAAAGAAAGAGGAAGGCGTGTCGACTCTCCAGTCAAGCATTGACCAGAGCAAGAGTATCCGGAAACCACTGGAAATCCATTACAAAAAGGACACAAAGCTAACCACCGCTGTGCCTAAACCAATCACTATTCAAGTGTCAGTCCCTTTTCCCTTTAAAAGCACCAATGCAGTCCCGTGGAGTTGCGATGTGAAAGTTCAGACTACCCCTGATGTCATTAACATCTCAGGGACCGGTGGGATGACTCGAAGTGGGCGTTTCTATACCCCTGGAGGGCCTAGTGAGGACCGAGCAAAAGAAGGGGAGGAAAGAGCCCGTAAGGGCAAAAGCATAGAGCAGGAACCTGTCGATAAGAATGCAGGAAAGAACACTACAAGAATAAGTGCTCTTTCCTGCCATTTTTTTCCGACGGAATTTATTTTCGTCGCTAATGCTGACGTTTCCGACGAAATCGGCCGTCGCTACATGTTTAGCCTATTTCCCGCTCACATTTGCGACGAAATTTGAAATGGTCGCTACGTTCCGACGGACATTTTCGTCGGAAATGCTAAAATTTTCGTCGCAAACATTTGTCACTTAAAACTAAACAAAAGCCAAATACGATCTCACTTTCACTCTCAGTCTCGCTCTCTGCCCTCACCCTCCCTCTCGCTCTCTGCGCTCACCCTCACCCTCACTCTCACCTTCCCTCAACATCAACCCTCCTCCGCCATCCTCCAACTTCCTCCACCGCCACTCTCTCATCAGCTCACCGCCACTCTCAGTCTCGCTCTCTGCCCTCACTCTCCCTCTCGCTCTCTGCGCTCACCCTCACTCTCACTCTCCTTCTCCCTGGACCTCCCTCTTTTCTGCAAACCCTAACCTCCATTCCCATTTTCGAAATCTATCGCGCCTCCTCTCCTCCGTCATACCCGTCGCTTTCGATTTTCTTGTAGTTCCACTCCTCTCTCACTCTTTCCTCCGTTCTCCTTCATCTTCTCCCTCCACCGCTCCATCGTTTTCCTTCATCTTCTGAACGCCTCAAGCCCCAAATTCTTCCTCCTCTCTCAGCGCCTCTCCTCCTCTCCTCTCAGCAACGAAACCAGCGCATCTCCTCTCTCAGCGCATCTCCTCTCAGCAATGAACCAGCGCATCTCCTTCTTCTTAAAGGTAAATTTTTTCTTCTACTTTAATTCGATTTGATAGGAAACCCCCAATTTTTGGTTGAATCAAAAACCCTAACTTCATCTTTACTGATTTGCTTTAATCAAAAACCCTAACTTCCTCTTCACTGATTTTCTTTAATCAAAAACCCTAATTATAATTGTTTGTGGCTTGTTCAGCCGTTCAAGAGGTACGTCCAGATTGGAAGGGTTGCGCTGTGTGGTGAGTGATGCATTCAGGATCTGCTCGTGTGGTAAGTTCTTTTGTTGGTGTTCACTCGGTTTACTTCTTTTGACTTGAAGATTTTCGTTTTTCAGTTTTTGATTCTGTTGGTGTGACTCTGTTTTCTATTGGTAAGGGTTTATTTCGTATATGAAATTTCAAATGTGATAGTTACTTGAAGCCAACTGGGTTTATTTCATAACAAATGTTCATCATTTGGTTTTATGAAGTGTGACTGCTAAATATTTATGTATAAAATTGTAGTTTTAAGTTTTTAAGGTCTTCTTTATGTATAATTGCATGTATTGATGTCCGTAAGTTGGTTAATTGTATATATGGATTATGGATGTAAGTTGAGAATTCTGAGCATTATATACAAAATCTAAAATCAGTTGACATCCATATTTGACTCAGTTGTCTTTAGTTAATTTTTGTACTTGGTAGGAAATTAGAATCTCCCATTATGTGTCCTAGTAATTTTATTGCTGTTATTACAATTTCAGGAGCTTCAATATCTGATACAGTTGTTTGTTATTCACCATTGATTGTCAGGAATAGACTGAGGGAGGAAAAGAGAAAAACATTCAATATATAGCATTCATGCTATAACATGTGATGCTCACCTAATTAATTTTGCCCTTTCATACTCCAGAAGCCGCAAAGGTGTCAAATCTTTACCATGCATTGACAAAGGTATTAGTTCAACCATATATCTGTGTGTATTATCCTTTAGAATTCATATTCGAAGTTGCATATTTCTAGACCATTGGAAAATTCCAGGCATTAAACAGTAGTTTTGCTTAAAAAAGAGAATGCCTTTATTTTATTTTTCTGAACCTTTTCCAAATAACACGAGGTAAAAATCTTGCATGGACCGAGTCAGTCTTATTTGGTAGGCTATAATTTTGTTGCTTCCCTGTTGGTTTTTGCACATAATTATTTAAAGGGGTTTCATTGTTATATATATGGGGTTTATAGATCTGTTGTGGAAGTTTTTTACTTTTATTTTTCATTGTTTATTGTGCTTTTAGGAGGAGTTCTCGATCTGATTGCTTTTCATGGTTTCGTATTGAATTCTCTTGTTATTGAGCTGATTTCTATTGTTCAATCATGGTTGTTGAGGTTGCTATATCAAAGCTTCTGCCTTTGTTACTTGCACTTGTAGTTGTTGGTAGTTATATGATTTTGCTGTTATGTTATGTGCATTGTCTTTCATTTTTTGCTTTTGGGAAAGTTTTTTCTATGAGCAGCACTTACATACAGTATCGTAGGTGCTATACCTTTTGTTCTAGAGATAAAGTGTCGGTTCTTTATTTGGTAACCGCCTATCTTCCAACTGTTTGTTTGTTACCAAAGCAGCCTCATACAGATCACTATCTTCAGCATTTGTATCAAGAATTGGCACAATATTGTTGTCATGGGCACCCTCCTTAAATGTATGCAGCTCCTCATTGACCATTTGTTTCTCTGGATGATTACTATCACCCTCAACGTTTTCAGGTAGGAAATTTCTTAGGTTTGATTGAGAAGTTCTTGGACTCTCATCAAATTTGTCTTCTGTTGGTCTGTCATTCACCAAAAAACACTCTTAAAACTTATTCCCTGTTATCTATTTCTGCAAACTTAGTCACTAATTTTTTTTCTGCTCCTTTTACAGATGTCTTGATATCACCAAGTATAATTTTCTGCCCTCTTTTGTGCTTGAAAGTTGAAACACTGCATATGTTGTGTCTGTGATACGTGCAAAATGATATATGAAGTCATTATCAATAACTAGGTCTAGATGACTTTCAAAGTTTCAATTAGTTTATTGATGTTGATTTGCTCCTCGCATAAAGATTTTAGATTTGGTGCCTATTTGTTATATAACTTTGTTTTTTCTATACACATTTCGCTTATATCCAAGAAATCTGAGATTCGCCCAATTTTAGCATCTTTATCTGTATGTACTTTGTTTGTGCACCCATTTCTCTCTAATGATTTGCTACTTTTTGTTTTGCTTCTGTCAAGGTACTCCACTTCTGAGGTTTTTGTTTCCCTCTTCTCCCTCGGTTCCCTTCGAATTGGTGAAGAAGGTCTTTCAAGGTACTCCACATCTCTCTCTTTAATTTGTTTCCGTTTTAAAGAGCTAAGACCTTCATAAAGAGGAAAAATCATTGTATATTGTGTGTGCATTTGTAATTTCTGATCTTGCTATTTGTTTTATTGTGCGAAGGTATTAAACCAATGGCGGAAGATCTGGTACTGGATACTGCAATCAGAGATTGGGTGCTGATCCCTCTCTCTGTGAATTATTTGCCTAACCAATTCAACAGTGAATTAATTGTTTGTCTATTTTCATTGAAGGAAAATGGTCTGTTGTTTGTTCCAAAAGGCCAAGCCACGAATCCACAGGCACAGACGTTCTCCGATCCAAACATGGCCATGGATATGACGAATCAAAACCTTTCAATGATCATACCTCAGGTATTGAAATTAGAGTTTGACACTTCGCTGTCATTAGATTTTGGATTATATTCCTTGCTTGTTGTTCTATTTTTTGCCTATGATAAGACACCTTATTAACTTGTGTTGTTTCCTCTTGTGTTGTTCTACTCGCACATATGCATCAATCTTGTTCCTAATCAAACAATGCTTCTCCGGCCTTTACTTTTCAAGCTTGAGTTGCAATGAGAGAAGAAAGATAACATGCCAGCTGGCAATATTGATGCCCTTGCATTTCAAAAGGACATTCCTCTCATCTGTATGCTCTCTCAGCTCATATATCTGTCACTTAACATAATTTTTCCCAAGATTTTATGTTAATTAATACCTTGTTCTACTATATATGCATGCATTTACGTGTAGTCATCTTATCTGGAGAACTTGAGGATGTAACTGGAAAAGCTCTAGCAACAGGATCATGCTATTTACGTGTAGGAACATTTTATAGTTGATGACTGATGCTAATGTATTGCTTCTCCTTTTCACTGCCTTTTTGTTTAGATTTTTGCTTCACAAATGTTCCTACACAAAAATACAAAATTCGGTAAAAGGTTAGGAAGAATGGCAACAATGATTTGCCACCAGCAAGAAGAACATCATCAAGCTCATGCAACAAAGCCCAACTAACTCCTTCACTGTCTGAAGGGTCTAGCTCAGGAACAAAATGTACATCATCAAGCTCTGTTGAATTTGTTGATGTATGTTGTTTAGTTTTCTCCAAACAAAAACTTCCTTTCATATTTTTAGATATTTTACATTATTATTACAAAACAATGTATAAATTACTAGGGGCTTTTTCTAAATTATTGTTTTCTGCATGTATGGATCATTGTATAATAGTACAGCATTATGCACAATTCTTGTTTCAGTTGTGTTGTGCCTCTTACTTGATCCAATAATAATTACTAATGCTCCATCATATTGTTAAGTGGCTTTATTGATCATTGTATAATACTATAAGTTAGTGTCTTGTAAAATTAGGCATACTGTTGCTTAGCCCCAACTTGTCAGCAGCAAGATTGTATATGAAACCAGTTTGTATAGATATAATTATTAAATAGTATTTTGGATGTATAATTTAATTTTTTTTTTATTTTTTTTTAAAATTTCCGACGGATTTCCGACGGATTTGCGACGAAAATGTGTCAAAGTTTCCGACGACTTTGCCACGGATATTTGCGACGGGTTTCCGACGACTTTCCGACGGATACATTTGCGACGAAAAAATCCGTCGGAAAAAAATTTGTGACGAGCGATTTTGCGACGACTTTTTGTCCGTCGGAAAGTTCGTCGGAAACATCAATTTGCGACGAAAATCGCTGCATTTGCGACGAAAATTGCCGTCGGAAATCGTCGATTTTCTTGTAGTGGAAGACCTTATCCGAGCAAGAAGCCAGTGAATTTCTGAAGCTTATGAGACAAAGCGAGTATAAGGTGGTTGATCAACTGAACCAAACTCCCGCAAAGATATCTCTGTTGTCATTATTGCTCAGTTCCGATGCCCATCGTGCAGCATTGACAAAAGTATTGAATGAGGCCCATGTCGCTCATGACATCTCGGTCGGCCAATTTGATGGGATCGTCGGAAACCTTGTTGCAAGTAATTATCTCACCTTTACTGATGATGAGATTCCAACTGAAGGAAGGGGGCACAACAAGGCCCTACACATATCGGTGAAGTGTGGAGATTACTCTCTTGCTCGGGTACTCATTGACAATGGTTCATCTTTGAATGTATTACCCAGATCAACCATGGAGAAATTAGATGTGGACTGTTCATACATGAGACCAAGCTCCATATTAGTCAGGGCCTTTGACGGATCGAAAAGGGAAGTCATCGGAGAAATGGAATTACCTGTGCAAGTAGGTCCGGAGCACTTCACGGTGACCTTCCAGATAATGGACATTGCCCCATCCTACAGTTGTCTCTTGGGGAGGCCATGGATCCACTCTGCAGGGGCAGTTCCCTCTTCTTTACACCAGAAGCTCAAGTTCATAGTCAACAATAAGCTGGTGGTTATTTTCGGTGAGGAAGAAATGCTGATAAATAAGTCCGCTCCCACTCGTTACATTGAGGCTGCTGAAGAGTCTTTCGAGACTGCCTTCCAAGCATTGGAAATCGCCAATACATCTGCTATGTTAGAACCCAAACTATCCAAGACTGCCGTGATGGTTGCTAAGTTCATGTTAGGAAAAGGCTACCAAGCTGGAGGAGGCTTGGGAAAAACCGGACAGGGGATCCTGACGCCAATACAGCCAGAGGAGAACAAAGATAGGCATGGCATAGGATATCAGCCCAATCGCACTGACAATAGAAGGATTGTGGAGGAAAAGAAGGAGCGGAGGTTAGCCAGGCTTGAGGACAGGGTGCCAAATACGAAGAGGATCATCATCTGCGACATCAAGGAAAGCTTTCGGAGTGCGGGCATGTTGAACCCCAGCCAGATCGCCGCAGTTGAGGACGATCTAAGCGCTGAAAAAGGTGTCGTCAGTCTTGTACGCCCTTGTCCTGCAAACAAAAGGCTCAAGAATTGGGAGATCATTGATTTTCCTGTGGTTTTTAGTTCAAAGTAATGTTTCTATAATGTAATCCTCTGGCTCTGCCAAAGGCCTTAGGATATTTCATTCGGGCACGCATGTTTTCCTTTCAATATTAATATCAATGCAACGTTATTTCAGTTCCCAATAAACCCCCGTTCTCCTTTTCTCTTTACATTCGCTTCTTATTTTCTTTCATTCGTTTTTATTCCGTTAATTTACACTAATGCAGATCCGAAAAAAATGTCTTTGAAAATAACAACGTCAATAATCCATATTGTAACTTTGATCACCCCATTAATCAAACTGAGGAGGATGTCGAGGATAATTGGGAAACCCCTCCAGAGTTAATGAGAATGATGGAACAAGAGGAAAAAATAATCGAACCCCACGAGGAATCAACTGAAACGATCAACTTAGGCACGGAAGAAGACAAAAAAAAGTCAACATTGGCACCACATTGAAAGACAGCGAGCGAGAGAAATTGGTTAGGTTGTTGTTTGACTATGTTGACGTCTTCGCATGGACATACCAAGACATGCCTGGACTGGACCCCAACATAGTCGAGCATAAGTTACCAGTAAAACCAGAATGCCCGCCGGTAAAACAAAAGTTAAGAAGGATGAAACCAGAAATGTCGCTGAAAATCCGAGACGAGGTTAAGAAACAGTTCGATGCTGGGTTTTTAGCCGTGGCAAAATACCCTCAATGGGTAGCCAATATTGTACCGGTCCCAAAGAAAGACGGGAAGGTTCGGATGTGTGTTGATTATCGAGATCTGAATAGAGCTAGTCCCAAAGATGACTTCCCTTTGCCTCACATTGATGTCCTGGTAGATAGCACAGCACAACACTCTCTGTTCTCCTTCATGGATGGATACTCCGGATACAACCAAATTAAGATGGCCCCCGAAGACATGGAGAAAACCACCTTCATCACTCTCTGGGGAACCTTCTGTTACAAAGTAATGCCATTCGGACTGAAGAATGCTGGTGCAACGTACCAAAGGGCAATGGTCGCATTGTTCCATGATATGATGCATAAGGAAATAGAGGTTTACGTGGATGACATGATTGCAAAATCCACGACTGAAGAAGAGCATATCGTCAATCTGCAAAAACTCTTCGAACGTCTCAGGAAGTTCAAACTCAGATTAAACCCTGCCAAATGCACCTTCGGTGTAAGATCGGGAAAGCTGTTAGGTTTCATAGTCAGTCAGAGGGGAATAGAAGTAGATCCAGCCAAAATACGAGCAATACTAGAAATGCCGGTACCGAGTACTGGAAAAGAAGTTCGTGGTTTCCTGGGAAGATTGAACTACATCTCTAGGTTCATATCGCAGCTAACATCTACATGCGAGCCTATCTTCAAGCTTTTGTGCAAAAACCAAGAAACAAAGTGGAATGATAATTGCCAAGAAGCCTTTGAAAAGATCAAGAAGTACCTCCAAAATCCACCGATTCTGATGCCGCCTGTGCAGGGCAGACCTCTCATCCTGTATCTAACAGTGCTAGACAAGTCAATGGGTTGTGTACTGGGGCAACATGATGAATCCGGAAAGAAGGAACATGCCATCTACTATCTAAGCAAGAAATTCACCGAGTGCGAGACAAGATACTCATTGTTGGAAAGAACGTGTTGTGCTCTGGCCTGGGCTGCACGCCGTTTGAGACAGTATATGCTGAGCCACACGACTTGGTTGGTATCTAAAATGGACCCAGTCAAATATATTTTTGAAAAACCCGCACTCACAGGGAGGATCGCTCGCTGGTAAATGCTATTATCTGAATACGACCTTTTATATGTCACCCAAAAAGCAATCAAGGGTAGTGCATTGGCTGAGTACTTGGCACACCAGCCCATTGAAGATTACCAATCAATGCAGTGCGATTTCCCAGACGAAGATATAATGGCTCTATTCGTAGAAGGGAATCCTCCGGACAACGAAAGGTGGAGAATGTTATTCGACGGCGCTTCTAATTTATACGGGCACGGGGTCGGAGCTGTACTGATCTCTCCTGATAACCGCTTCGTACCGTTTACCGCTAGACTGAGTTTCTACTGCACCAACAACATTGCAGAATATGAAGCGTGCGTCCTAGGCATCAAAGCAGCCCTTGAATGGAAAGTCAAAAGACTCGATGTATATGGGGACTCAGCTTTAGTCATCCATCAGACAAAAGGTGACTGGGAAACCAGGGATTCCAAATTAATTCCTTATCATGATCACATCCAAAAGATGGTTGAACAGTTTGAAGAGATCACTTTCCATCATCTCCCTCGCGAAGAGAATCAGTTGGCCGATGCTTTGGCGACTTTGTCATCAATGTTCAACATCAATAACAACAAGAGTCTGACATTCATCCGAATCCAACATCGAGACCTACCGGCACATCATTGTGTGGCAATCGAAGAAGAGCCTGACAGTAAACCTTGGTATTACGATATCAAGCATTATATCACAAACAGAGAATATCCTCCTGGTGCCACCGAGAATGATAAAAGGACACTTAGGAGGCTGTCAATGGGTTTCTTCTTAAATGGGGAAGTGCTTTACAAGAGAAATCACGATATGGTCCTCCTCAGATGTGTAGCAGAAGAAGAAGCAGAAAGAATTATGAAAGATGTCCATGAAGGCTCGTTCGGCACCCATTCTAATGGGCACACCATGGCAAGGAAAATCCTAAGGGCTGGCTACTACTGGTTGTCAATGGAGACTGGCTGCTTCAACTACGTCAGAAAATGCCACAAATGTCAAATCTATGCCGACAATATCCATGTACCACCTGCCTCTCTGAATGTCCTAACAGCACCATGGCCATTCTCAACGTGGGGAATGGATGTCATCGGTCCCATCGAACCCAAGGCATCAAACGGACATCGTTTCATTCTTGTCGCTATTGATTATTTCACCAAATGGGTCGAGGCCGTTTCTTACGCCAGTGTAACAAAATCAGTGGTTGTCAGGTTCATAAAGAGAGATTTGATTTGCCGCTACGGTCTTCCAAATAAGATCATCACGGACAATGGGACCAACCTGAACAATAAGATGATGAAAGAGTTGTGTGACGACTTCAAAATCCAGCATCATAATTCCTCCCCATACCGTCCAAAGATGAATGAGGCAGTTGAGGCAGCAAATAAGAACATAAAGAAGATCGTGCAAAAGATGGTAATGACCTTCAGGGACTGACATGAAATGTTGCCCTTCGCTTTGCACGGGTATCGGACCTCTATCCGCACATCAACAGGGGCAACACCATTCTCACTAGTATATGGGATGGAAGCAGTTCTTCCCATCGAGGTGGAAATACCCTCCCTGCGAGTGCTAATGGAAACAAATTTGGAGGAAGCAGAATGGGTTCAAGCTCGTCTGGATCAGTTGAACCTCATAGAAGAAAAGAGAGTAGTTGCTTTGTGTCATGGGCAGTTGTACCAACAAAGAATGAAAAAGGCTTATGATAAAAAAGTGCGCCCCCGCCAGTTCCAAGAAGGAGACCTCGTGCTCAAGAAGATGTTTCCTATCCAAAAGGATTCCCGTGGAGAATGGACCCCTAACTATGAAGGACCTTATGTGGTGGGCGGCCTAGGCAAAAATTAGAGCGACTCGGTGGACTGAAAACTCTAAAGAGCAGTCCAGGCAAAAATTAGGGTCAGAAGTTGGACTTTGAGCTACAAAGGCAGTCAATACCTCCGAAAGTTGGACAATGAATGCTCAAAGTTATGTTAGTAGGCGATTGGCGTTGTTACTTCAAAGATACAAACAATCAAAAGATCAGCTTTCCTTGTTTTCTTTTTCTTCTCTTTCTTTTTGTAGTTTAAACTCCCAATGTAATTTTCAGTCAGCGCGACCTTCTGCGCATTTGTTTTCCATTTGAATATTAAACACTTCCTTTATTCTCTCATTTCCCTATTATCGTAAAAATAACGTTCATGGTAGACGGTACTGAATTGCGAAACGTGTGCATGATCACAAGCATTATAATCATTGCGAAATTTCTAAAAATCACAAAAAGAGATGATCCCTCATAAAGTTGCAAAAAGGACAAATGCATAATCTCATCAGTAAATCTTAATAACCCGCACTTTGGCACCACTGCTTGAGGCAACCCTCGTATCCCATATCGAGAGTCACGCGAGTTGATGATACCAGCAAAGTCAAGAAAGAGCAAAAAAGCATAAAGAGCTAAAGAGCAAAAAGAGCAAAAGAGCAAGAAAAGAAAATGAAAAAAAAAGAAGAAGGCCAAGAACAAAAGCCAAAAATAAAATCATTCCACATTTCATTCATCATGTCATCAATTACTTAATTACATGCGCGCATGCATCATTCATTGCAAGTGACTGTTGAGGTAATTTTAGTATGTATCGTTAGCACCATTTCTTCAGACCCCCAGCGGTCCTTCAGAGCCCAGGCGCTCCTTCAGACCAACATTGGTCCTTCAATCCAGATCGCACGTCGCGTTATCGAGCAACCGACGGATCATCCGGCCCCAGGCCCTTCAGACTAGCTGTGTCCGCCTAAAAAACACAGTGCACGTCCTTCGTGGTTATATCAGTTCCGGACCTGATTAACCCTATTGGCCGCTCGAAAAGAGGCCACCCCCAGACCGGATTACTAGTACCATAAGCTAGTTGCGCTCCTTCAGACCCATCGGTCCCTCAGGCTTAGGCATGCCCTTCAGACCCCGACGGTCCCTCAGTCGAACGCAAGTCGATGCGCCAAGCATTGATTTTGAACTAGACCTTCAGAGCCCCAGTGCTCCTTCAGATCCCCAGTGATCCTTCAGATCCCCAGCGATCCTTCAGATCCCCTGCGATCCCTATTTACCTTCGGTCTAAAGCAACCCAATTTTCATAAGTTTCAAAAAAAAAAACAACAAAAAAACCTTAGTCTGGACAAAATTAGCGTCTTGTTATCTTTATTTCTATTTTCCTCGAGAAACTCGGAATCCCTCCGATTTCCTAGCAAAATATAAATAAAGAGGGGCAGCTGTAATACCCTAATTTTGTCCGATAAAAAATGAGAGATTTTATTTTTAATAAAAATAATAATTAGTTTTTATTTTTATGTCATGTATTATTTTATTTTAGTTGCCACAAGTTTTAACCAAAAATATATTAATTAGATGTGTGGAAACAAAAAATAAGCAAAGGAGGAAATGGAGGGGGTCTAAAAAAAAAGGAATGGAGGTGCAATCAGGATTGGGCCATCAGAAACCCAACCCAACAAAAAAGGCTAGCCCAACTCGCCTAACCCTAAATCTCCTCCACCAAACCCTAACCCATCCAACCAACCCATAACCCATGACCCAACTCACTCCTCCACCAAAACCCTAATTCTCCCCACCAAACCCTAGTCAAATTCGGCCACCCCCCCTTACCCTAAAAATCATCCACATTCAATCCCCCCCTTTCCCTAAAATTCGGCCACATTCACTCACCTTTCCCCTCCTTGATTTTCGACCCCACTCCCTCATTTCCCTCCTTGGAAATTGCACTTTTTCCTTTCCCACACTCCACCTTTCCTCTTTTCTCTCAAACCCCACTTCCCCATACACGCCTTTCCCCTCTCTCTTCTCTTCCTACGGCTCACTCTCTCTTTCTCACACCCACACACTTCACTTTCTCTTTCTTTCATCTCTCACATCACTCATCACTTCCTCTTCTCTTCCTACGACTCTTTCTCTCTCACACTCTCACACACTTCACTTCATCTTTCTCATCATTTCTCCTACTCACACACCCTTCCTTCTCTCCCACTCACACACACTTCTCTTTCTCTTTCACTCATCCTCCCATTCCCCCACTCTCCCATCTCCACGCATACCCCTTCCACCAAACCCTTAAACTCCATCATTTTTTTCTTTCCCTCACATCATTCTCTCTCACTCACGGATTCACTCTCCCTTCTCACCCAAAAAAAAACCATCATTCTCTCCTCTGCTACACCCATACCCTTCGCAACCCCTCATAAGTTTTTGTCTCATCATGTCAAGCCACACTAAAAAAAAAACACTGTGCAAGGTATGGAGGCAGTCAGAAGAAAACGAAGAAAAAGTCCTTCTTGTATAAATAGGGGGCCAAGCTTTGAAGAGACCACGGTTTTTTGGAGGAGGGGAGAAGATATTCGAAAAAGAAGAAAAAAGAGAGTCTAGGTTTTTGTTTAGAAAAGAGAGTTTGAGAGTTTTTGTTCACTCTTATTCTTCTTCTACTTTTCACAAGTTTTATTTTTTTTAGTTTCAAATCCTGTTGTATTGAGGAAATCCGAAGAAGAAAACTTCTCCTTCAACATTTCCGGATTTTTTGTTTAAGGTATTGTAATGTAATATTTTATTTAATTATTGCTGTTTTATTTTTTTAGTTGCTGTAATTTTGTTCATGTAAATATTGTTGACGTTTTATTTTTTTAGTTGCTGTAATTTTGTTCATGTAAATATTGTTGCTGTTTATTTTATTTTTAATATTGTTGCTGTTTTTTTTTATTTTTGTTGCTGTAAATTCGTAAATTATTATTTTTAGATATTATTGTTGCTGTTTTTTTATTTAAAACTGTTGCTGTTTTTTTTATTTTATTGTTAATATTGTTGTTGTTTTTTATTGTTATTGTTAATATTGTAGATATTTTATTGTTAATATTGTAAATATTGTTGCTGTTTTTTTTATTTTTTTTAAAATTGTTGCTGTCATGTTTTTTAGATATTATTATTGCTGTTTTTATTTATTTAAAACTGTTGCTGTTTTTATTTCTTTTTAAAAAATTATTGCTGTTTGTATTGTTACTTTTCATTTAAAATTGTTGCTGTTTTTTTTTATGCTGTATTTTTGAATTAAAATAAAGTTCTGTTAAAGTAAAAATATTGTTTTCCTTTTTCAAAATAAATGGTTACTAATACCACCCACTTTTTTTTTTAAAAAAAAGAAGAGAAATAATAATTATAATCATTTTCCCAAACAAAGCAGCAAAAACACCCCTTTTAAAAATAATAACCATGACAATAATGATACAAAAAAGAAACAATGGTAATTCTTTTCAAAATAATAATAGCGGAAACCATTTTCCAAAAATCAACTTTCGAAATAGAAGACCGCTTAATCAAACAACCCATTTCCCTAAATCATGTTTTCTAAGTAAAGCGTTTTTTTTCTTCAAATAATCAAACGCTCAACTACTTTTTTTTTTCACATCAGATTTCTATTGGCACTCCCAGGTTCTGATAATACAACCTCTGTTTTAGATTTAAACACCCATGTTAATTGCACCCCCACGTTTTTAGTAATACAGTACCCTTTTTGACAGCAAACCCATCCATTTTTTACTACAAGCCCATCTTTTTTTAAATACAACCTAGTTCACAAAAACTGATTTGGTCTCACTGTTCGCACCCCCCATTTTTTATACAACACTCCTTGTTGTTAATTGTACCTCCCTTTTTACTACCACCCATTCCGCTTTTATTTACATCGTAATGTTTCTAAACCATTTTTCTTTCTTTCAAACAACCAAGCTCGTACACAAATAGGTTGTTGCTAACGGTCACTCTGAGTTTAGCTTGTTTGACCGATAGGAATAATCTCCATTTTTCGAAACAGATTAGTAAGCGGTGATCACCCTAAGGTTACTCGTTTGATCATCATGAACACCCGGCTAAAAAAAAAGGACTTTCAATCAACAAAAAAAACACACACAGACATAATCTCAAATCTTCCTTTTTTGATCACGTTTCCCCGGTAAGCATTTTCCGAACAAACAAGCACGCGATCACAAATTGGTTATTTATAGCGCTCACTCTGGGCTCAGCTCGTTTGAACGCTGTAAACACCTTCTTTTTCTCGAACAAGTCATTAGTGGTGACCACTCTGGATTTATCTGTTTGGTCACCATGAACGGCCTCTAGTTTTCGCAAATCTTTCAATAAAAAAAAATACCAACACACAAATATTTTCTACCCAAGAACTACGTAGCTTTGATTTCTCCATCGCACCCGGAGATACGTAGGAGCGGGGGCCCACTCCTGTCAAGCGCAAAAAACTAAATTTTTATTAAGTCTTCCTTTCCGTTTTTTTTTGTAATTAATAAAAAGGGTAAATTAAAATGTTTTCTTTAAACTAATTTTTTTTTCTACACATTAAATAAAAAGGTAACCTTTTTTAGGATGTTGCGGGGTGCTAGTACCTTCCCCGCACTTAATCGACCCCCGAACCCAAAAACAAAGGTTTTTTCAATGTTTTCCTAAAAATAAATATTGATGGCGGCACCATTGTTCAAAAACAACGAATAATCCATCCTTCGGATTTTTCGGTCGCTACAGCGTCCGTTAGAAAAAACTAAGTTCAGCGATGGTGAAACTTAAAAATGGCGATGTTTTTCCTATCGATTCACAAATCAATTCTTTTAAGTTGTATGGTGATCAATTGTTATAAAAGTTTAATATATTGCATATATTTATTTATAAGAGTTTACTCTAAGTATAGTTAACAAATCTTGGGATCATCCTATTCCTCCGGTAACAAGTTCAGCGAAGGACTAAGAAAGTCTGAAACATTACAAAAAAGGGCCCTTATGTCCCACAATTAGCTAAAAAAATTGCACATGTGTTGGCAGACCAACGAATCAAAATAAAATTAACAATCCAAGCTTGACTACAAATCAGCTTCGAGATGTCTAAAATGATGAAGTTGAGTGCATAATTGGAAGAGTGGCTACTGGCTTTTGAGAAGCTGCTCCATAAGCGCTTGAGAATCCATTTCGGCCTCTAAGCAGCAAATTCCCATATCGCTAGACATTTTGAGCCCTCCTCACATAATTTATTTCACTACTTACTGTGTCATATTTTGTATTGGATTTCTTGGTTGCAAATCTTGGGATCATCTCTTCCTCCAATACCAAGTTTCAAAGATGTTACGGTAATAAGTAAAAAGGTCTCAATGATATTTACACCCCTTGCAAGGTCCAATAACCA
This sequence comes from Astragalus membranaceus, assembly GCA_039519185.1. NCBI lineage: Eukaryota > Viridiplantae > Streptophyta > Magnoliopsida > Fabales > Fabaceae > Astragalus > Astragalus membranaceus. Next base: position 224,224,611 of record CM076846.1, on the reverse strand, counting down.
ACCAGCCCGTATCCAGAAAGTCTAGCCCTTCAATCAACGGTTCAGGTACCTCTGCAAGATCTAACGGCTCAGGATCGTTAAAACAAACATCATTCAAACTCTATAAATACCACATTCAAATGTTCATAAATATAAGCAACTTCTAAAAACTAAACATTGATTCACTCAAATACTGACTTGAGTGTCGGAGTATTCTTGCAGGTACGACATCGTCCCCTCAAGATCGAACAATATTGATCAAGGACGACATCTACCAACTACTTTGGATTATTCACCAAGATCGGAAGTACGGTACAGAACATTGGCGACCACAGTGGGAGGATCTGTACTCAATTTCCTCTCCCATTACCTTGATCCACAAATGGCGCCCAAACTCCGTTCAAAACCGGCCAGTATAGTGGTCGGGCCCGGTGTAGGACTGGTTATACCCGAGCTCGAACCTCAACGAACCCCCGAGGGCCATGTTCAAGACCTTACAAATTCCACCCAAGCTCGGGCACAATTCCCCAATCCGAACCTCGCCCGCTCCCATACAAGCTCATACAGTAATAGTTTACCACCTCCCCCTCCATTGCTTCCAGCCCTAACTGACACTGTTCAACAGCTCGTCCAGCTCCTGACTCGATAGGAGGTCGTAAACCAAGAAAGAAGCTACCGCTTCACTGACCTTGAGGCCGTGGTAGCAAATCTCCGGACACGGGACGTTCCGGGCCGGGCTCCCCTGAAAAGAGAACCCTGGTTCGAAGGAGACATCGATCTCCACACAGGAGAAGGCACTATCATCGTTCTCCTCCTCGCCGACAACGAGGGAATGGTTCCCGTTCTCCTCCGGCTCGACAATATGACGATCTTGACGAATTGGATAACTCCCCCTATCATCGTTCTCCTCCCCGCCGACAACGAGGGAATGGTTCTCGTTCTCCTCCGGCTCGACAACATGACGATCTTGATGAATTGGATAACTCCCCCCAACCTCGCTCATTTTTAGCCTCTTCATCACCAAGACGACGTTCCAGAAGTCGAGAGGATAACCCTAAGGAGAAACAATCTCGACACTACGTTTATCCCGATCCCCATCACCAGTGTCAGCCACGACCTCAGGCGTTGCTAACCGAGGGAAAGGGCCCGTTCACTGTAACAATCGATAGCTACCGAGTTCTGAGGCACCTCGAAAAACCGCCCGGAGGTCTGAAAACGTACGATGGAACGGGCGATCCAGACAGGCACCTCGATTAATTCGACACAACTATGCAATACCGGAACGTACCCATGGAGATGAAATGTCGAATTTTCCCATTAACTCTAAACAAAGTTGCATCGGAATGGTTTCGGGCTTTAAGGACGAACACCATACCCTCTTGGACCAATTGGAAAAACTCTTTTCAGTTCACTTTGCCCATTCCAAAAGTAAACCCAAGAACAAAGCGGCATTGATGTCTGTTGTCCAAAAGGAGGACGAGCCTCTCAGAGAATACATAGAGAGGTTCAACAACGAAGCTTTTCAAGTTCGAGAACTAGACGATGCTTTCCGCATTTTCTTCATGGCGCATGGCCTACTCCCCGGGTTGGAGGATCCCCGAGTAGACCCTCCGGGGAAAAGGCTCGTCCTCCTTTTTTTATTGGCCAACATGATACCAGCGCCACTTACCTTCGGGTTGGAGGATCCATCGACATGCAGGATCCAGGTATCGTTTTCGATGTTCGCTGGTGTCATTTTGGCCACGAAGTCCTCTAGATCTCGTGCTTTCATAGTCGTTCGGGCTTCGTACTTGATTTCGAATTCTGATAGTTGTACCGCCCATTTGATCACTCTACCCGCGAGATCGGGCATGTGCAGGATTTGCCGAATAGGGTAATTAGTCCGCACGACCACCTGGTGAGCGACGAAGTAGGGTCGAAAATGTCGAGCTGCGATGATGAGAGCCAATGCGATCTTTTCGACCTTCTGATAGCGACTCTCCGGTCCGTGTAGAGCTTTGCTTGCAAAGTAAACTGGGCTCTTTCCGGTTTTTAACTCCCGCACAAGAACGGCCCCTAAGGCCTCCTCCGAGATAGCTAGATATATAAGTATAAAGTTTCACCTTTGCTTGGTCTAGTCAATATCGGAGGTTCGGAGAGGGCCTTTTTGAGCTGTTTTAAGGCCTCATCTTGCTCGGTGGTCTAGTTGAAATCCTCCTCCTCTTTTTTAAGCAGCTTGAACAGGGGACGGGAGTTGAATGCCGCATTTGATATGAAACGAGATAAGGCGGCGATCATGCCGTTAAGTTTCTGGACTTCCATTTTGGTCGTTGGAGTTCGCATTTCTGTTACGGATCGACATTTGTCGGGATTTGCTTCGATTCCCCTTTCTGTTAAGTAGAAACCTAAAAATTTCTCAGTCCGAACTCCAAAAGTGCATTTCTTTGGATTTAATCTCATATTATTTTGCCGGACCTCGGAGAAGATCACTCTAAGGTCGTTGACGTGTTTGTCATCGTCTTCACTCTTGGCGATCATGTCGTCGAGGTAGACTTCAACACTCTTGCCGATTTGTTTTTGGAAGACTTTGTTCATCATCCTTTGGTACGTAGCTCCGGCGTTTTTCCACTACAAGAAAATGTTGAATTTCCGGCCAGGAATTTCCGGCGGATTCGGAGTCGCCGCAAACTTTCCGGCGGATTAGGGGAATTACCGGCGGATTCCGTGGATTTTGCGGCGGATTTGAGATTACAAAAATATTATTTTTTACGAGATTTTAACAATCCGCTGGTAAGGTTATTTGCGGCGGATATTTGCCAATTTCGAATTTCACAAAACCACCGCAAATCCCCCTAAGTCCGCCGCAGATCCCCTAAGTCCGCCGCAACGCCCATAAATCCGCCGGTAACCACCGTTTCCGGTGGATGCTACCTTTTGACCGTTTGACTTCGTTTCTCCTATATAAACCCCTTCACCCCTTCTTCGTCTTCACACCTCTACCAAGAAACAGAGACATACGCCACTCTCTTGATACGACACTCTCTTGGGCATTGTCGGCAGCGGCTCCAACAGAGTGGCGTATGTCTCCATTTCTTTGTAAAGAAACTTCCACCTTTAATTTAATATTCACTATTCACTATTCACTATTTACTGTCGGGAAGATCTTGACCGTTAATTTAGTGTCGGCAATATCTTGACCGTTAATTAGTGTCGACACTAATCACCATTGACTATTCAATAATCACGCTGCACTATTCACTATTTAATGTCCGGTTCATCTTTTTCGTTAAAAGTAACCCCTTTATAAGCAAAAAAACCCCTCCTCGTTATTTCCACCACAGGAGACATCTACACTCATCAAACGCTCGGTATCATCCTCCAACTTAACAACTCGTTCTTGCAGTTCCTCAAACTTTCTATTTAAAGATTCAACCATCTTTTCATACATGCACCTCTCATCCTCCGAAACTTCACTCTCTAATTGGAGGATGAGAAGTGCAAGTATGAAAAGATGGTTGAATCTCTAAATAGAAAGTTTGAGGAACTGCAAGAACGTGTTGTTAAGTTGGAGGATGACACCGAGCGTTTGATGAGTGTAGATGTCTCTTGTGGTGGATACAACCAGGAGGAGTTTTTTTGCTTATAAAGGGATTAATTTTAACGAAAAAGATGAACCGGACATTAAATAGTGAATAGTGCAGCGTGATTATTGAATAGTCAATGGTGATTAGTGTTAACGGTCAAGATATTGCCGACACTAAATTAACGGTCAAGAACTTCCCGACAGTAAATAGTGAATATTGAATTTGGTGACCGAATTTTTAAAAAAAAAAACCGCCGCAAATCCCCCTAAACCGCCGCAAATCCCCCCAATCCGCCGCAAATCCCCATTTCCGGCGGCTTTTAAAAAATAAGCGCCATTTTAAATTTTCAAAAGTCCGCCGCAAAAGTCCGTGATTGATACTGATTTCACTGCCTAAAAAATATGATTCTCCTACCATTAATCTGTATTTTGGTTTGCTTAGTGTTAGATGTTTGCCTGTATTAACCAGGAACTCATATTGGAAGCCTACACAAGCAGCTGCAAGACCTACTATCTACCTCCCAATGTGCAGTTTTGAGATGAAAATTAGGTAGACTTGAACAATGATTTTATTGTTGTTTAAAATTTATTATAATTCTCATGCTAAATTCTATATCATCCGTTTCTTTTCATATGTCAGTTGATTATTTATATACTATGAGTGGTTATGTGTATTGTGTAGATTGGTATACACTATGAAATGAATGATCTGGGCGGGATTTTTTATAGAGACACCAATTCATAAGGAGTTTTCAAATATCTGGTTCATAAAACATTGAAACCTTATGCATTTTACTATTCCTTTTGATTGAAAGGAATAAAGCTGTCAATACAAGTGTTTCCACATAAATACACATTCATATAAGTTTTTAAATTAGATGTTGTTGAATGGAAGGACTAGAAGCACACAGTAGAGATTTGGTTGAATTCCATTATGTTTGTAGTTGTGCAGATGGCTACTTTCTTTTGAGGTAGTTGATTTCAATGGTGGTTCAAATGTTTGTACACCATCTAGGTTGTATTCATGTTTAATCTATTGTAATGAAACTGAAGTCTTATGTAATGTTTAAGAATCTTCCCACATTGAAGTTCATAGTGGGTTAAATAAAAGTATTTTGGTTATAATTTATTGTGTTAATTTCAATGCATGAATCTCAATCTCTTTTACATATCAACTATTGTATTACAATTGGTTATCTGCTTTCCTCAACTTTACCCACCACTCATTCATCGTGTTTTACCAGTTACTATGATATATTCATTCTACTCACTCACCATAAGAATTGACATTTTTAAATTAATATTTTGGGTCATTTATCACTAAAATTATAACTTACTTGGTAATATTATGAGTTGCTCTGATTTTGTGATTGTTAGGAAAATGTGTGTAGTTTTTATATCATGTTGGCTTTGTATCATGATGTGATTGAATCTTTGTTGGCAGCTATTGGAAGGATTACAAAGGTCTTTAATTATCTCAAAAACTCTTTTTGGTGCTCATGAAAAGGATCACAAAAACCAGAATCGTAATGCCTCTAAGGGTGAGAACCTATATCTATCTATAATTCTACTTTTGGTAACTAAGTCATCTGCTTCTGTAGTCGGGTTAGTCTATTATGTTTACATTTCAATTTAAATAGTATAAGGGAGTTTCATTAGGCGTCGTTCCATTGAAAAAGACCAACCATTATTGTATAATACTGAACATAGGAATCAAATTTTCATAAATAGTGAACATATAAAAAGTTTGACCCTTTCATTTATTTAAACTGAATTTGTAAGAAGGAGATTGGAGATATCTACTTAATCTGGCTTTGTCTCTATTCTTTGGAATGTACTATTGCATGTATTCCACTAAATTCTCAAGAACACACACATGCATACATAACCAAGCTCATACTATTTATAGCATGAGTTGAGTTTGACCATATCTTTTAATTCATAAATAATGCCTAATCACAAGAACAATGGTTCAGTACTAAAACTTTAATCATGCATTTTCTTATATTTTGGTTCTATGATTTCATGTAAGGGTTCCAACAAAAGCTGTATGCGCAGAGTATACTGAACTAAGAAAATACATACTAACTTGGTTGAATCTCCAGAAACAGGTAAAATACATCAGTTTGGGAATATATTGGTGCTTATGAGTGCTTATTATATGTGGATTAAAAACGAATTGATCATTTTCTTTAATTTATGGTCTTCTAGATTTTGTGCCCTGATTTTTTGTGATCATCACAAGGTGTACCACAATGAATAATTAAAATGTTGTAATGGGACACCTTGATTTGATAAGTATAAAAGTAGCTTGAATATTGTGTCTTTTTTCTTACCATTTTTAAAAATTTTAAAATTTCAGTTTTTCGTTCACTGTTAGATAGTTACTGCCTCCAGAAATTAGTCAGGTGTCTTCCTCAAAATACTCTCACTATGGTTGATACTGTTATGAGTCTGGAAAATTAATAAGTTCATCGCTATAGATGTGATGGTTTTTTCCATGCACACGTCTGTTTCATTGGAGCCCTGCCCTGCACATCTAGATCCTTAATTCTATTTACTTCTTTCTTTCTGTTTCATTATTGTCACACAAATTGTTTGCTAGGATTTTGTTAGCCTGCAATTTTTCCATCAAATAAAATGCTTTATGTTCTTAAATTACGTGGTTAATTCATAAGTCATATTCCCAGTGCAAGTCATAAAAATATTTCCAGACATTCACATTAGTCAAGTATCCTCTTCAACATACTATACATAGTTGATCCTAGCATGGAATGGGCCAGTGTGCATGGAAAAACTCAATATAACAAATCAGAAAATCATACATGAAATTTAAACATCTATACACTTTCATTGACTCCTTGATCATTGGTAGGTAGCTGTGGTTGTGGTCTTATATTCCGTCTAGACTCTAGATTTGAACAAAGCACAAAGACAAGTTTGTTGCTCTTCTATTGTCAAGACCAATCCCATAGTGTACTTTGTTGTTTAATCCTTCATTTTCATAACCTTAGAAATTTTCATACTTGCACCAACTAATGCAGCTACACTCCTTTTCCCACGACTATTTAACTATTATTGCTTTCAGTTTTTTTTTTACTAAAAACATAATGTTTTTTAACTATTTCTATAATTTACTCAAATTACTAAAATTAATCAATTTAACTACTACCAATTGTAAAAAAAAACACACCTCTAACAATAGTTTTAAAATTATTTATTCCAAAAAAATAAATTATTAAATTAATATTACACTCAATAATTAAATAATTTAAAATTTACTATTTATTATAATCTCTATTAAAAGTACTAAAATCAATCAAATTTTTCATGTAATAAATAAAATCAATTTAACCACTAACAATTGTAATATTAAATCATATAGAAAAAAGGAGAAACATGTGGCAACAGGAGCGGCAACGAGAGACTGACAACGAGATCGGCAACGAGATCAGCAACAAGAGCGACAACGGGAGTGCCAACAAGAAAGCGAACGAGAGCTCCAACGAGAGTGCCAACAAGAGAGGGAACGAGAGCGACGGGGCTGCATATTTTACCTTTTACTCCATTATTAATATTATAAGAAGATACCGACTTTGTTTTAACTTTTTTGCAACACAACTATTTTAGTAAATTCACCGCTAAAAGACAAAATTTGCAACACAACGAGAGCGGCAATGCGAGACTGGCAATGGAATCGACAGCGAGAGCGACAACGGGAACATGAGTGGGAACGAGAGAGACAAGGAGAGCGCCAACGTGGGTGCATATTTTAAAAAATCTTATTTTCTTTTTTCTTCATTTTTACTCCATCTAAAATTTATTATTTACTATAATATCTCTATTAAAACTATTCAAATCAATCAATTTAACCACTAAGAATTATTATATAAATACAACTTTGACCACTACCAAACTTTACAAAATAATTACTTAAACTTAAACGAATATGATTTAATTAATATTAAATCATATAGAAAAATATGAGTTAACATGTGGCAATGAGAGCGACAACGAGAGACTGGCAATGGTAGCTGCAACGGGAGTGACAACCAGAGAGGTAACGAGAGCATCAACGGGAGTGCCAACGGGAGGGCCAACAAGGATGCAAATGAGATTGTCAACGGGGATGCATATTTTACCTCTAATGTGTAAATACATTATTATGGATCAATGTAATTCTGATCGTCAATCTCCTTTAATTTCTTCGACTCAATATAATTTTCATTTGTATCTTATATGACATAATACCTATCTCTTTCCACTTTGAATTTCAAATCATACATTTTGGACATTGTTCACAACTTATGATTATCTTCCAAATTACTATTTTGACTTCATGGCAATACACCGACCATACAGTATCACCCGTGCGTATACACGGGTAAAATACTAGTGCTCAGTTATAGTTGATCCTTTGTTTCTCAAGCCTTTTGTGATTTGGTTATTTCAGTATTTAAAGTAAGATTCTATTCTGCCATTGAGTTGGCATAAACATAATATCTTATGGTAACTAAATTTATGGGATGCCAATGGAGTTGAGTCCAATCATGCAGCGTATTGTCATTTCATTAGATCCCAACATGGTGAGGTGAAAGATAGTATTATGCCTCTGTGGAATAAATGCAAGAGGGGACAAGGGAGAGCAAGCTCATCTAGCAGGATATTGTCATTAGATTTGCAGTTCATAGGAATAGTTAGAGAAGAGTCAATGTTACAAATATTTTTGAAAATCTGTATTAACCATTGAATGGTGATATGAAGTGGATAATTATAATTCACTTGGATTATTAAGTTAATGATGTTGGCAAAGTCATTGATGTTCATGCACCGGCAGCAACTGCTAAGTTTGATTAGCATTAGATTATATTTCTCTATTTCAATGTTTATCGATTATGACTTCTTAGTATTTCGATTTCATTTTTAAGACAATGCTAAGTTTTATTCCTAAATTGCTTATATTTAGTTTATCCAACATGTTTTTACATTCTCAAACTTCAACAACTTAATAATACTTTCTTAATGTATTAACTAAAGCTTTTACATTGTGCATCTCACGGGTGAATATGCTAGTATCAATTAACCATTGTATTCACACAATTTCATAAGGAGTTGGTATAACCAATGTAAATTAAGATTGTTTGACTATTTTTTTTCTATTTTAATGAAGTCCTATTTAAATTCATTATATTTCTCTCTACAAAATTGAAATTTTTTTATAATTTCTTAAAAAAAGTTACTCTTGTTATATTTTTTATGAAATTATGATATATTTTTTATATTAGATGAAATTAACAAATATTAAATAAGTAATATATATATATATATATATATATATATATATATCAATATATATTATCTTCAAATTTTTATAGACACATTTACCCTAACACACAAATAAAAATAGAGATATCAACGAGATGGGATGGGGACGGAGAATATTTTCTCACTTCCCGTCACCACATCTTATATTACTCCACATCCTTGCTTTCCACACTGGAGAGTTTTCCTCCCCCCATCCCCATCCCCACGGGACCTATTGTTCATACAAAAATAGTAAATAATAAACTTAAATTCAACATATTTTCGAAAATATATAAAAAACTAAAAAAAATCATGAAGCATAAAGTTATGGTAATAGAGATTATGTAATATTTTTTGGTTTATTAGCAATATCAATTTGATAATATAATATTATCTATATTTGTTAGAGTTTCATAATAGTTTTATAAGAAATTGAGACCCCGCGGGATAGGGGTATAATCCTATCCCCTTCCTACAATGCTTCGAGGGGAATTTAGTCATTTGTCCCTATCCCTATGGGTTAATATCCATCTTTAGGCCTTTAAACTAGGCAATTTCCATGAAGATTTCCACGTATAAGGAGAAGTTGACACTTCTAAGTATAATTACACCAGACATAAATAAGTCTTATTGCATGAAAATATTAACATCTAAACATAAATTAACAAACAAAATGTAATTTTTTTAAAACAATTTTCAATAGGATAAGTATACCCGTGTATAGCAAGGGTCAAACGCTCTGTTTATATGACATTTTGCAATATCAATACAACATTAATGCTACTTTTCCTATCATACCATTTCTTATTTAATAATATCTTTTCTTCCAATATTATTAATTTATCTTTCCCTTAACATTAATGAATGATAATTTTATAAATTAATTTTCCATACGAAATTAACGGGTGCTTCTAGGGTGAAAGAGCAAATTAAATCTTTCACCGGTGAAACACCAAAATTGACCATTGGATGTAGTATAAAAATTCATCAATGGTTGAGACTTAATATTGGTTGATTCAATCTTAACCATTCATAGCATTTTAAACAATATCCAACGGTCAATTTTAGTGTTTCACCGTGAGAGATTTGATTTTCTCTCTCACTCTAGAAGCACCCGAAATTAACTACCAAAATGTCATATAATATAATATGGGATGGAGGTAGTAGCTTGCTGCAAAGGAGATATATACCGAACAATACAACTTTTGACACAAACAAATAGATATAGAAGTAGTGCTGCTGAGGTATCTACTTTCTATATAATAAAACAACATGCCAGCAAAATCTCAATTCTAGACACTTTACAATATTGCCACGTGTCCAAATTTAAGGGTAAAATAGTAAAACACTCGCTAAAATACAAATATTACATCTTTCGAGTACAGTCTCCCAAAAAAGCTGGAGCCGTCAGTGACGCGCGCGTCAGCAGTGCAGTCTGCAAAAAAAAAGGACCAAAAAAAATAACAGCAATAGTGTCACGTATATCAATCAAAGCTGACAAAAAAAAATATTAAAATATTAATAACAACTTTTGCAAAAAACTGACAAACACAAAAAAAACAACAAAAAAAACCTGTGGACAAATGTCAGTGTCAGTTTTTTTTTTAAAAACTTTTTTTTGTCAGTTTTATTTCTATTTTTTTTTCAGTTTTTTTCCATAAAAAAATCACTTTTTTGTCTGTTTTTTTACTAGAAACATCATTTTTTAACTATTTTTATAATTTACTTAAACTACTAAAAATAATCAATTTAACAACAACAATTTCTACTTTCTATATAATAAAACAACATGCCAGCAAAATCTCAATTCTAGACACTTTACAATATTGCCACGTGTCCAAATTTAAGGGTAAAATAGTAAAACACTCGCTAAAATACAAATATTACATCTTTCGAGTACAGTCTCCCAAAAAAGCTGGAGCCGTCAGTGACGCGCGCGTCAGCAGTGCAGTCTGCAAAAAAAAAGGACCAAAAAAAATAACAGCAATAGTGTCACGTATATCAATCAAAGCTGACAAAAAAAAATATTAAAATATTAATAACAACTTTTGCAAAAAACTGACAAACACAAAAAAAACAACAAAAAAAACTGTGGACAAATGTCAGTGTCAGTTTTTTTTTTAAAAACTTTTTTTTGTCAGTTTTATTTCTATTTTTTTTCAGTTTTTTTCCATAAAAAAAATCACTTTTTTGTCTGTTTTTTTACTAGAAACATCATTTTTTAACTATTTTTATAATTTACTTAAACTACTAAAAATAATCAATTTAACAACAACAATTGCCAAAAAAACTCATACCTCTAACAATAGTTTCAACATTATTTTTTCCAAAAAAATAAATTATTAAATTAATATTACCCTCAATAATTAAATAATCTAAAATTTACTATTTACTATAATCTCTCTATTAAAATTACTAAAATCAATCAATTTTGCAATCAATTTAACCACTAACAATTGTAAAAAAAATTAAGCACTACCAAAAATTACAAAATAATTTTTTTATAATTAAATGAATATGATTAAATTAATATTAAATCAACGAGAGACTGACAACGAGATCGGCAACGAGAGTGCCAACAAGAGAGTGAACGAGTGCACCAACGAGAGTGCCAACGGGAGGGTCAATGTGGATGCATATTTTACCTCTAATGTCCAAATACATTATTATGGATCAATGTAATTCTGATTGTCAATGTCATTTAATTTCTTCGATCAATCAATTTTTTTATAAAAAATAAAATCAATCAATTTAACCACTACAAAAAATTACGAAATAACTATTTTATAATTTCTAAAAAGGAGTAAAATGTCAACGGGAGTGGCAACGAGAGCGCCAACGGGAGTGGCAACGAGAGCGGGAGTGCCAATGGAACTGCCAACTTGAGTGCCAACAAGTGTGGCAACAAGAGCGCCAACATGGGTGCCAACGGGGGACGTAACGAGAGCGCCAATGGGAGTGCCAACGGGAGGGCCAACGAGGATGTAAACGAGAGGGTGAACGGGGATGCATATTTTACCTATTATGTCCAAATACATTATTATGGATCAATGTAATTCTAATTGTCAATCTCATTTAATTCTTCGACTCGATATAATTTTTATTTGTATGTTATATGACATAATACCTATCTCTTTCCACTTTGAATTTCAAATTATACATTTTGGACATTGTTCACAACTTATGATTATCATCCAAATTACTATTATGACTTCATGGCAATACACAGACCACTGGTGTTTTGTATGTATGAAATTGGGATCGCGATTCACGGCTGAGAGCGATTCACGGCTGAGAACAGTCACTGCATTCAGACAATTGTATCCCTCTCTCTTCAAATATTTTTCTTTTATTATTTTATTTAAAACATATCAAAGGTTGGAATTTAAAAAATTGTATCCAATGGCATAAATTTGTCTGATTGCAGTGAATCGCGATCCATGAAATTGATAGAGGTATGTTTGTAGCCGACACCTCCAACGAGATTGTATGTCACTGTAGTATATGCGTACCATCCCATCCCGTCCCGTCCAATGTCACATGTCTCGTCAGTCAGGGGAGGGTCATGCATCGATGTGGTATTGGTATCATAGCATGTACTATGTCAATATGTCATGCAGCAGCACAGTAAATACGGATACTATATGACAGCGCAATCATCATTTCTCTCCTACTCCTACTCCTACTATTAATAAATACTCCATTTAATTGTTTTTCTTAAGAAAATAAAAATATTTATAAACACATATGGTATAAATATTTAAAATGAAGAAATACCAAAAAAAAATATATTTAAAATGAAGACGCATGCAAAAAGGTCATGATGGTGTCCTGTGTGACCCACTCCAACACGAACCTCTTCTCCCATGCTTGCTTTTGTGAATTTTAAGACTCCTCGCAATATCACATCTTACCATTACCACTATCTTCTCTCAATTCAACACCCTCTTGTTTCTTCCTTTTTACTATTTTGCCATTCTCTCTATTCACGGCACTATATAGTATATATCCTTTTCTTGGCTGATGATGATCTCTACTAACTTTGCAACATTGTCCATTGCACTTCAAAATTGGATAAAAATCTCTCAGTTTTTTTAACAGACGGATAATTATTATTGTTTCCTACTCAACTAACATCAACAAGTGTTCTTTTTTATATTATCGTCATGATGTTAGACAAAAAGTAATTTTTCACACATCAATTATATTTTATCCCACAATTTGAAATAAGTTTCTTGTAATCGGTATAAGTATTCCAGCTAGTTAGTAGTATCAAAATCCAACAAATATTTTATTTTACCCATCATTTTATTTATCAGTATATACCTATATACGTACACATACGGTAAGTATTTGAAAGTAAAAATATTATACATCTAGGTTTCCCATCACGAGACACACACGCCTTTTGATACACACACAAGTTCCATTCTATTTACTCACATGAAAACTATTTTTTTTCTCATTTGTCAAATAAGTTTTTATACGTAATTGCAAATTACAAAACGTATATATACCGACAAGAAGCAAGGAAATGAAGCACAAAGAACATGAGAAGGGGGGTAATAATGAGATTATGCAGATAATGATTCTGGAAACGGCGGGACCCGTGGGTATTGGGGACGTTCCATTCCAAAGCAAAGGTGTCAGAAGGAGCAGCCAGGCAGCGGGAAAAGGGGCAGTTTGGTCCATTTAATGTGCAATTTGAAAAATAAAATAAAATAATAATAATAAAATATGTAATTGCTCTTCCATTTTGAACCGAAAGCGAAAGAACCAATTGAAAAACAATAAGCACAGAACAAAACATGAGAAAAAAAACTAAACTCATGTGAAATGAATGAAAGAACTGAGAAAATGAGAGGAACCAACACCACCTAAATACAAAAAGCAAAAGCCTGAACAAACTCCACTACTTCTTTCTCTTTCACCAGTTAGGGTTTCTTTTTTTTTTTCTTCTGTTTGTTTAATTCCCAAAGCAAAAAAAAAAGAAGACAGAAAAGACGTGTTAAGCACAGTTCATTCACTGTACCAGAGATTCCCCCTCCAAAATAAACTTTTTCTTTGATCTTATCCCTCCAATTCAAATATTCTACTGTTTTCCTCTCTCTCTCTCTCTCTCTCTCTTGCGTTTGTTTGCTAGTTTCAGAAAGTATGTTCCATAGATCAGCAAGAATTCGAAGAGATTAGCTAAGCAGAAGAATGAAGATCGGTGAAACGGTGTCGTTTAGGTTGTTAGGGATATTTGTGGGAAGCAAGCAAGGAAAACAGATCGTTGGCGTGGTTATGATGAGGATGGTTGGAAGGCTCTGACCTCGAAGGACTTGACGTGTTTTCTCGTGTTCGTTGTTGTCTCTTGCTAAGGAGACATAGAGATAGGTTGCGTGCCAGTTCAGGAAAAACACGGCGGCTTCTTCAATTTCTTTTTCTCACAGTTATCGGTGCAAGTTGTTATTGTTTTGCAAATGTGTAGTTTGTTTGGTCTTAAAAGGAACTGAAATCTGAAACAAGTGTTTCTTGTGTTTGGATTTGGTTAAGAAATAGGAATAGGAATAGGAATGTCTTGCAAGGATGGGAAAGGGGGATTGGATAACGGAAAGTATGTGAGATACACGCCGGAGCAAGTTGAAGCTCTTGAGAGGCTTTATCATGATTGTCCCAAACCCAGTTCCATTCGTCGTCAGCAGCTTATTCGGGAGTGCCCTATTCTCTCCCACATTGAACCCAAACAAATCAAAGTTTGGTTCCAAAACAGAAGGTAATTAATTAGTTAATTCATGCAGATTGAAATCAAACTTGTGTTTTTTATAATGATATTGAATTTTAATTAACGGGTTTTATTTGGTTTTGTGATAATTTAGATGTAGGGAGAAGCAGAGAAAAGAGGCTTCGAGGTTGCAATCTGTGAATAGGAAGTTGACGGCTATGAATAAGTTGCTGATGGAGGAAAATGATAGGTTGCAGAAACAGGTGTCTCAATTGGTGTATGAAAATGGCTACTTTCGCCAACACACCCAAAATGTATCATTTTTGCTTCGTTACTAAGTTTTCTAATCAATTATCTCCTTAAAGTTTCTTAATTTATTATATTATTATATTACAACTTTTTTGTATTATTTCTTTGTATGCTTAGAATGGTGCTTTCTCTGCAGAATACTCTTGCATCCAAAGACACAAGCTGTGATTCAGCGGTGACTAGTGGTCAACGCAGTTTGACAGCCCAGCATCCCCCAAGGGATGCCAGTCCTGCAGGGTTAGTGGGAGTATGATTGTTTGTTGGGTCCCTTTATGTTCTCTTTGGCTTTGTCTGTTTGGCCTAATGAAATAATGTGAATTCCCCCCTCCCCCCAGACTTCTGTCCATTGCAGAAGAAACTTTAGCAGACTTTCTCTCGAAGGCTACTGGGACTGCTGTTGAGTGGGTCCAAATGCCTGGAATGAAGGTAATCAAATAACTCTTTCACTATTTGGTTAACTAGTGGCTAAATTTACATCTTTGAACAACCTTGAAACCCTAACTTCTGATGGATTTCTTTGTTAATAAAGGTTTCAGTTCTATTCAAAGCATGCTTGCTTGATCAAACATTTTCTGATTATTGTTTTTCATTAATTGTTGCTTATTCGTGCAGCCTGGTCCGGATTCCATTGGAATCGTTGCAATTTCTCATGGCTGCCCTGGTGTGGCAGCCAGAGCATGTGGCCTAGTGGGGCTAGAACCTACAAGGGTAAGTGCTCTGGATTTATTGTCTTTATGCTATTTGTCTTGCCTATGTTTATGGATGTCATAATCAACCGTACTCTTTCCAGGTTGCAGAAATCCTTAAAGATCGCCCCTCATGGTATCGCGATTGCCGAGCAGTTGATATTCTGAATGTGCTTCCCACAGCAAATGGTGGAACTATAGAGCTACTTTACATGCAGGTAAAGCAACTCATACTCAATGTGAATGAATGGCTGCTCTCTGTAATCTCACACAGACTAAATCTCTTAATCGCTTACTTTGTTATGATCAGCTATATGCGCCAACCACACTGGCACCTGCTCGGGACTTCTGGTTGTTGCGTTACACATCTGTTTTAGAAGATGGAAGCCTAGTTGTAAGTGACTCTAAAAAATTCCTAATATTTTTATTTGACTGGATGTTATTATAGTCAAAAAAGAAAATCTTGCGTGTGCGATTCCTAACCCATTTTTTTTATATTACAAAAAGTCCTCCTACTCCTGAAGTACATGCGTATATTTATGTCATTCTCATAATGTTTCCCTGCTTCAGATCTGTGAGAGCTCTCTCAAAAATACACAAAATGGTCCAAGCATGCCTCCCGTGCAGCATTTTGTCAGAGCTGATATGCTGCCCAGCGGGTACCTGATAAGACCTTGTGAAGGAGGTGGTTCCATCATCCACATTGTTGATCATTTGGATTTGGAGGTACAAGAATTTCAACTTTGTTGCATCAATATTTTTATTCAACCTCAAATAACTTCAGCATATATGTATTATTGTTAGCCATGGAGTGTTCCTGAAGTACTACGTCCACTGTATAAATCATCAACAATGCTGGCTCAGAAGACAACAATGGTGGTATGATTTTTTGTATTTCATTTTATATGGTGATTTTATTTTTATCCCATTTAAGTTTAAATTTTAAACTCTATGCAATTGGAAAATATTTGTCGACTTAAAGAATGACGCAAACGTAGAATAAGGGCTTCACCAAATGTTGTGTTTACTTTACATTTTTTCATTGTCATCCAGGCTCTGCGTCACCTAAGGCAGATTTCACATGAAGTTTCTCAATCTAATGTCAGTGGGTGGGGTAGACGACCAGCAGCACTTCGAGCACTTGGCCAGAGATTGAGCCGGTTAATATTATTCAACTGAGGCATAAATTTTGTTGAAATTCGTTGTTGCATGTAAATTCAGAATCTCACATGTTTTCTTGGCAGGGGTTTCAACGAGGCACTCAATGGGTTTACTGATGAGGGATGGTCAATTATTGGCAATGATGGTGTTGATGATGTTACAATTCTAGTGAATTCATCACCTGACAAATTAATGGGTCTGAATCTTTCCTTTGCCAATGGATTTCCATCTGTCAGCAATGCAGTCTTATGTGCTAAAGCTTCAATGCTTTTACAAGTAAGGATGCTTTTCAAATTTCACCAAATTTCCTTAAATTTGAGAGTAAAGTATCGAATAACGAAGTATATATTTTACTGCTATATATATGATTTAGACAAAGATGTAAGTCAAGCCCCTATTATATTGTAAGCATATAATTCATAATGTTCACTGCATATTCTTGTTTTTGTACGAGCTGTTAAGGTCCTGTTTAGTTGAAAAGTAATTACTGAACTCAAATGATCATAACATTAATGACTCCCAATTGCCTAGTTAACAAAACGTTGCTTCTATGTCTCCTATCCAATGAGATTATAATGGGGCATATATGGAAGGACTTGTTTGATCAGTCATTGACCTTTTTGATCTGCAATTACTGAACATGCATTATTTGTTTTGTAAGTAATTATTATGATTATTTCTGTCTTCTAATCTTGCTTTTCTCCTTAAAAAAAGCATGGCCTAGAGACATTACCAATTTTAAGTTTTAACATTGCATTTTTTTATTCTCATGTGGCATTTCTTTGCTCAGAATGTGCCTCCAGCCATTCTACTAAGGTTCCTACGGGAGCATAGATCTGAATGGGCAGACAACAACATGGATGCTTACTCAGCTGCTGCCATTAAAGTTGGTCCTTGTAGCTTATCAGGATCTCGGGTCGGAAATTATGGGGGTCAAGTTATTCTTCCTCTAGCCCACACTATTGAGCATGAGGAGGTAAGAAATTGCCCTTGAAACTCAATAAACCATTGTGATTTTAATAATTGTGTAGGTTTTAACTTTGCATACTCATTCTAGTTTCTCGAAGTCATTAAATTGGAAGGAATTGCTCATTCTCCTGAAGATACAATATTGCCCAGAGAAGTGTTCCTTTTGCAAGTAAGGTTTTCCCCCTAGTATGGCTTGCTTTATTTTTCTCACCGTCAGAGATGGTTCTAACTTGAAATCCCTGTTTTGCTGATGTGGTACTAATTTGTGAAAATAAAGTTTGACTTCTATCTGCAACTCTTATTGCTTTGGTTCACATTCCTCGCTAATAAAAAAATGTTTATACAATTTGAATTATTTGAGGATTTAATCATCCTGTATTACTCCTGCCAAAATATAGCATGCTTATGTTCTCTTACATGAATTCTTCTAGGTTTGCAATCTTTGAAAGTTTGATGCATATCATAATTCAAAGTCGTGTATCACTGTATTGACTTGTTGCGTTAGTTTAGAACTGACATATCTTTAGGTTTTGTGCTATATAATTTAAAACTTAATATAATTCTTTTTAAGATACTATTAATGTAGTTATCTTTATTAAGTATATATAATATATAGCGTATTTGCGGAACCTTTTAAACAAACTTGCTTAGCCGAGCGGTAAGAAACATAATCTGGTTCTTTGTGATTGCAGGTTCGATCCCCTGATTGCCTCTTTTTTAAATGCATTTGACATTTTACTTTTTTTTTTTGGTAAATCATTTGACATTTTACTTTTGTATTATAGTGGCAGCAATATGTGTGTGTCCAATATTTGCATATTTTTGGTGGCAATATGTGTGTCATGTGTGACAATCTCTTACATAGGATTATTAAAATATAAAAATAAATCTAGACCAAAAACAAAGCCCTAGACCATTAAAAATATAAAAATAAATGTGTTATTCTTTTATAAAGCAATTTCAACCTTTTTTTCACAAAAAATCAAAATTATCTTTTAAAAATCACGAGATTTTAATTTCTTAACTGATCTCTATATTTTGTCAAAAACATTATGTCTCTATTGTCAACTCTCAAATTTTTTTTAAAAAATTTAATTTTGTTTGTAAATATAATATTTTTTAATATATTAGTTGATTATTTTGGCTCCCCCTAATATTTCACCCAAGCTCCGCGACTGATTCAGTTGGTCCTGTTAATACAATGTTGTTATTGACATTTTCTACATTAGAAAACAAATGAAATTATGAATTAGTCCCCTATGCTTATTTTTATATCTAGGATGAGGAAAACTTATGAAATTATGATGTCCCAATGTCTTTGACTAGTTGGGTTAAGAAATTGATTAACCATGCTAATAGAGGTGTTTGGGAGGATAGTGAGACAATGTACTTTGGCTACTAGTCTTTTATATGTCTTTGGATTTGAAAGTGGCTTCCCTTGATTTGATAGAAGCTTAGCATTAGGATCTATATGAGTGTCAACATGTTTAGCAGTCATCATACCTGTCTCCTTTAGAGTACCATTGCAGTTATTGAGAGATGACATTATCCTTGAGTTGCGCCATCTCTATTTAGAAACACCATCAAAGCTTGTCACGATCTTCCATATGATAATAGTGACAATTTTGTTGTTTTAATCTGAGCAAGTTCATGATGATCACTGCATGAACTAATGACAATGTCATCAATGCACACAACTAAATAAACTGCACCCTATGGCTGAATGGCGGCCAAAAACAAAGTGATCAGTCTCACTTCGAGTCAATACCTAGTGTTGTACCCTAATTGATTTTTCAGGTGCAACACCTAGCTACAGTGATAAATCTACTAAACTAAATTCTATGGCTATGAGATTGTTTGAGGCCATGCAGAGATTTGCGAGGAGGACATACTAGCTTCGAAGACTCATTGGAATGTGTCTCCATGCATGATAAACAATGGCAACATTGTTTGGTTGTGAGAGCAAGAACAGATGTTTGTGGGCATACCCGAGATCTGATTAGGCCGAGTCTTCAAAGATGGGCCGATTTTAGTGTTGTGACTCAAAGCTAGTGGTCATTGGTAGGAAAAATATGACAATCGATGGTTGCCAGATGTGCAAAACTTCTAGACAAAGGGAGAATTGTCGAAGATAGCTACTAGGAACAGAAACACTATAAGAGAAGGAGTTCGAGACTTGAAACTGGAGAAGAAACATGTTATTTGGAAAAAAATCTCCAAAAGATAGTTTGCCCATTTGGTACTTACGAATTGACTTACTTCATGAGTAATTCTTGTCATAGTTACTGCACATAATTTCACCAATCTTGAGTGTTGAGTATTGTTATATAATCATGTTATACATGCCAAGATTTAGATTAATTGAACACTCATAGTTATGAATTGATATTTACTTATATTTTTAAAAATATTTTATGGATTAAATTGAAATTATTAACATGTAGTTTTTAAACTTTTTGAAAATTTACATTTTTTATCGTATGCAAGAACTTTTAATTCAATAGCTAGATTAATAAAATAAATATGAAGTCTATAGAGTTATCAAATGGAGTAACGACAAGAGCTGCTTAGGGTAAGTGGATCCTACTTTACCCTAATTATCATATTTGCATGATAGTGTACAACCATAACTATCCTATTTAACATTATTTCTAACACTTTCTTATATAGTTCATTTTGTTTGCTTTGATAGCTCTGCAGTGGAATGGATGAGAATGCTATTGGTACCCCTGCTGAACTTATATTTGCTCCAATTGATGCATCCTTTGCTGATGACGCCCCCCTTCTGCCTTCTGGTTTTCGCATAATTCCTCTTGATTCTGGAAAGGTCAGCCTTAGTTATTGTTGAAGCAGTATATTTTGTTTGAACTTAGTATCTACCTTTTCAGAAGGTTCTAATTATTATGTAAAATTTACAGGAAGTGGTCAACCCAAATCGTACCCTTGACCTGGCATCTGCTCTTGACATCGGCCCCACTGGAAACAGAGCTTCAAATGACCATTCTGGAAATTCTGGCTGTATGAGATCAGTGATGACAATAGCATTTGAATTTGCTTTTGAAAGTCATATGCAAGAGCATGTAGCATCTATGGCACGGCAATATGTTCGTAGCATTATATCATCTGTCCAAAGGGTAGCATTAGCACTTTCACCTTCTCATTTAAGTTCGCAAGCTGGGCTTAGGACACCACTTGGTACTCCCGAAGCGCAAACACTTGCTCGTTGGATTTGCAACAGTTATAGGTGTGTAAGCTCCTTTTATTTTTCTTGCCTTTGTCCTTCTACTTAATGAGACTGAAGCTAGTGTAATGTATTTCGCCATGAATCTTTCGGTACTGGTTGACATATCCTGCTGTGATGAAATCCTTTTGGCGTGTTAATCCATTGTTCTTCAAGATTAGCTTAAGAATGAGAAATCGGTTCACCATTTTCATATTTGATAAATTATAAATTATTCCCACATCTAACTACGTTTCATTTTTTTTTCTCATAGTCAGTTCTTTCCTCTTCACTCCTACCTATTTCTTATCCGCAAAATAGGAAAAGGAATCTCCTACTGAACTTGCTAGCATCGATTCTGAGTACTGTATATAGGCTCATGGAACCATATTTTGATATTATGTTGTATTACTTACACACAACTGTTGTTTGGCTATGGTAAAAAAAAGCTGTTGTTTGACTGTCCTTTATGTTGTAGGTGCTACTTGGGTGTTGAGCTACTTAAATCTAATAATGAGGGGAACGAATCTCTGCTCAAGTCTTTGTGGCATCACTCGGATGCAATATTGTGCTGCACTATGAAGGTATGCTTGAAATTGATTTCATTTTCATTTTACATGCATAGCATATAACTTCTATGATGTAAAGGATAAAAAGAATATTGTAAAATATTTACTTACAATGCGTGTGCTTGGTATTTCCGATGAAAGGACTGAGGATGTTCAACATCATCTGTGTCAATGAATTATGCATATTTTGTTCTGACTATTGTAACTCTTCAGACCAAAATCTATTTCTACTTGTACCTTAAAAGGTGTTATACCTATCCAGATTGTTGGTTTCTGACTATTGTAACTCTTCTACTACTTGTTTGAAAGCACCCCTCATGGCACTCAGTTTTTGCAGGCATTGCCCGTGTTCACTTTTGCAAACCAGGCAGGGCTTGACATGCTGGAGACTACCTTGGTTGCTCTACAAGATATAGCGTTAGAGAAAATATTTGATGACCATGGCCGAAAGATTCTGTGCTCAGAGTTTCCCCAAATTATCCAACAGGTCTACAAATTTTATTTGAACCGTACCATCATTTATTCCATTTCCACCAGACTTGTTATTAGAGCCGTGGGATTACACACATACTTGTAAAATTATGCTTGTCTTTGGTTTTACCCACAAGATAGTATTTTATCTGGATAGACATATTCCTTTCTTTCATCTCCCATCTTTCCCCCTGAATTGGGAGTATACTGAAAATAGAACTTTCGGTATTTTCAAGCTTTATTGTGCTTTCTATTGATTTCGATTCACTTTTTTTGATAGGGTTTTGCATGCCTTCAAGGTGGTCTTTGTCTCTCAAGCATGGGGCGACCAATTTCATATGAAAGAGTTGTGGCTTGGAAGGTGCTGAATGAAGATGAGAATGCTCATTGTATTTGCTTTATGTTTATGAACTGGTCTTTTGTTTAATATATGATTAGAGAATAGAAAGACTAAGCACTCTTTTTAGGACATGTATGTTTTGTTGCTTGATGTTTTCCTGTATTTGCTGCGAAGACTTGGATTGGATGCAACAACTTATGTATTAGCCTATGTTACCTATTTCCCTATAATTCAGTACTGTGTTTAATGTTGATCATTCTTGCTAAGTTTTGCTCCTTGTTACGTGGGAAGATTTAATTCTTGATGACCATAGTTGGGATATAAACAAATTACAATCGTGATACAAACTCTTCTACATACCCGATACAAAAATATCTTGTACAAAATTCGAAATATTTCGAGGCAAAAGATTGTGTTGATCATAATGAACAAGATGCTTGGTAGTTTTCTTTTCTTTTTTTTGACAAAAGAGGATGCTTGGTAGTTGTGTGGGAGATATTCGCTACTTTTGTTACAGTTCATTAAATTATGTGGTTGAGGAGGAGGAATACCTCGCAGCAAATGAATTTTTTGAGTGAATTCTACTACCATGCTCAAGGGAGATGGGTATTACAAGTACCTAAAAATCATGTGAAACTTTAATGACGGTTGATGTCGTCTATCGAAAATAGAGGCTAGCAGTCTTAATCATCATTATAATTGAGATTGTGACTTGATCGGTGCTCGTTCAACAAAAAACAAGAAAAATAAAAGAGAGTCTGAAAACTCATTTCATTGGTTTTCCCAGTTGTTTTGAACTAGCGTCAATCAAGTCACCATTTAAATACTTAAGTTATTGTGGTGATGATACTTATCTTGCTTCAGAGACATAATTTGGCAATGAAGAGCTGAAACTATAAACAAACAACTTTACATCTAACTCAAAAATAATATTACACCGAACTATCACTCACATTACTACTGATTTATCACTGCCATAATTTTTTGATATAATAATGAACCACAGTTACATTTATATATGTAGTACATCGTTACATTACATGTATCTATCTATGACTTTAGTATATGTTTCAGCCTTTGAGTAAAGCCCGATTCAACATCTTTTTACTATCAGATTGAGACTGCAGCTTTATTTAGTTGACATCTTCCTTCAAACTAACTTCAATGACTTCCCCCTGATCTCCTTTTTGAGCTCCTCGTGAAACAAAAAAGTTTAAGTTTGTGGATGAAAGGTTCGTGTGAAGTGTGACATAACAAGTCTTTTTCCTTCTTCGTGTAATTAAGTTAACCACAAAAGCAGAAAGTAGAGGCATAATATATATGGTTTTACCATGCCAGCCCGTGAATACCCCACAAGATGCCATCCATCCATTCAATTTGATAAAAGGAACTACTTTTTAATTAATGGTACTCAACTTTCTTAGATGTTTTGAACTGCATGCATTCTAAGAACTAGAGTGGTTCTTTTTCTTTTCTATTTAAGCATGTAGTGTTAGAGCTACTCCTGTATAGCACATAGTTTTTACGGGCACCACTTTTTTTGGCAGCTTTATATGCACAACTTTAAAAGCTTTAATATACATTTAATTATATAATAATAAAAAGATCAATAAAATCCTTGTCCAATCTAATCTTAATCCGGTTACAATTGTGGCTCTGGTTATGTCATACTTCAGGATTCAATTCCAAGTTTTTTCCCATGGATATTTATATTTCTCAAATATAATTTTCCTCTTATTTTCATATATATATATATATATATATATATATATATATATATATATATATTATTTAGACAAAAACTTAGTTGTAATTCTTTATGTGCTGTTTAATTATATATACACTTAAATTTTCATTCAAAAAGAGTAAATAAGACATAATTTGATGTCAAGTTAAAAATAATTAACTCAGCTAACATATTATAATTGGTTAACACCATTCTGCACAACCTATAAAATATTTTCTGAATTTCTGTCCTTTTTTCTTAATACAATTATTCACATTATTATCATCAACCAATGAAAGAAATCATATGCAAAACGCGAACTTGCAGTATTTGCAGCCACATGTGGACAAGTACTACCCAGCTAGTATGGAAGTTTCACTTGGAAGTAAAGGAAAAGGATGGATGGAAAAAAAAAGCACACGAGCATCACATTATAACATATACAATATTATTATTCAACCAATCACTTGAATTTTCGAAAAGCTACTCGAGTTATTGCATTCAGCTCATAAAATATTTGTAGAAAAATCTAGCAAGTTCACGAGATCATTGATACTGACATTTGCATTACTAAGATCCACACATGTTGAACAACATCAGATTCACAGAAACCGCTATAAATAACACTGTTCCCCATAGCTAATTTGTTCAACAATATTAATTAATTTCTTGTAACACATTCTCAAATGGCACCCCATCGAGCCTCGATACCTCCTTTGCCAAGCTCATTCTCTAGGAGCAACAACAACGTATCTTCGAAGCCATCATCTGGTAACAACAACATTCAAAGAACAATCTCAGACATATCATTCGAGTTATCAAAAGAAAGTGTTGATTTAACAACACTTGCACCAATAACTGAAGTAGAAGATGCAAAGTGTGAGTGTTGTGGAATGAGTGAAGAGTGCACACCTGAGTACATAAAACGCGTACGTGAAAAATTCTCAGGGAAATGGGTATGTGGTTTGTGTTCTGAAGCAGTGAAGGAAGAGTTGGAGAAAAATGGTGGGAAAAAAGAAGAGGCTCTTAATACACATATGAATGCATGTGTTAGGTTTAACAAATATGGGAGAACTTTTCCTGTTTTGTTTCAAGCTGAAGCTATGAAAGAGATGTTGAAGAAAAGTAAAATGGAAGGGAAAAGGGCTAAGTCGTTTAACCCTAGGGGTGGTGGTGAAAAGAAAGGTGGTATTGCTAGAAGTTCTAGTTGCATTCCAGCAATTACCAGGGAGATTAATGATTTCACTATCTCTAATTAATCTTATTAACCTCTTTATTAATTATCATATATATATATTGATCACAAATTATTTATTTGTGTTAATTTTCCAAGCTATGTGAAGGGAACATGGTTTTGTAATAATTTACTTGTAATTCCTCTTTCTTTATTTCTTTCTTTTTCTACTGACTAGTGACTACTCCAAGTTTCTTAATTTCTTTGGGGGATGAACAACATGGCCAATAACCTCAATAATGTTACCTTCTGAATCTGAGGTTTTTTCAGGTCTCTGATCTCTCTCCCTAGCTATCATATAGTTTTTGAAAGTTGGTTAATTAATTTGCCTTTCTCTCTCTCAATGGATAGAGGGTTATAGTTGGTGGCTTTTTCTTGTTTTAGTCCGTGTTAGTTCTTCTTATTCAATGATATTGATATGTATTTAGGTATTGCCAACTTTAGATTCATGTTATAGTGGAAATAAATCTTTGCTTGATGCATTGAACTATTGCTTTTTAGTTAGCTCTCTTTATCTCTCAATTCAGTGTTACATGCTTTAATTAGCCCGTTTTATCTCTCAATTCAGTGTTACCAAGCCAAGGAGAGAAAAAAAAGTTTTATAAGCAAAATTATTATAACTAAACCATCTTCACCAATCCGAATAAGAAAATTAAGTACACTGTCTCTCCTCTTTATAACTAAACCATCTTCGTGATATACGTTTAATTTGTGCTTCAATTGTAAATTTGTAATTAAATTAATCTACCTTCCAGCTTCAAAATGAAAATTGTGTAAGGTCTTTTTTTCTTTTTTCTTTTTTTAAATAAGGGGGTACTCGAATCCGTTTACAATAGTTAAGGCATGTCATCGGAGAGGAACTCCAACTAGAGAACGAAACATTGAGATTACATCCCACCTTTTCAATAAATCATCCCCATGATAATGCTACTAAATGATTGTACGTAGTCTTATAAATAATCTATGGACTGACAGAATATTAAGCCAATGGGTGAAAATAAATACCATGAATTATGTTCTCTCTTTTTTTTTTACCAAAATAAACTTATCTCATTTCATTATGAATAATGGAGTCAATACAGGTTGGAATCAAATCAAAACACATAGAACTAACATATAATCTTGATGCCCTTGCAAGCGTGTGAACAACAAGATTAGCTTGTCTCTTAATGAAGCTAACCTGAAAGCTTTGTAATCTAGAAAGAAAACATCGACCATGAATTATGTTCTACAAAGTCTTAATATGATTTATTTGTAAGATATAAATCATTTTTAAGTTTAACTTTACCTTTTAGAGAGTTTGATAAATTATGGGTTGCAATAATAACTTTAAATATGGTAAAAACTTTTGTAGGCCAATATGCTTAAAGTAATGAAAAATTCTATAAGTATATGATTTTTTTGGTTTTACCCAGGGTATCCACATGTCGACCGCAGTGACTAATCCCCTCACTGAATTCTAAGTGTCTCGAGGGGCAAGACAGCTAGCCCAGAGTTTTAACGCAGCTCCGTACCTAAGGTGGGGATCGAACCCCGGACCCTTGGTTACTATAAGTATATGATTTAACACAATGCACAAAATCTAATATAGTTAAAAAAATATTATTTAACTTGAACAGGTCGGTCCATTTTGCTTAAAATTTTTTAACAAATGAGTGCCCTAAATTCAGACATTTTTTTAGGAATTTATCAAAAACTTTAGACACCTATTAGACAAGCCTATCCTATTCACATCCCTAATCATAATTAATGCCATAAATATATCTAGAAGTTTCCCAATTCAATGAATACAATCTAAATTATGAATTATGGGTTCTCGATATAGTTATAGACTAATGAAAGTTGTAAATAGTCAAAGAAAACTTCTAAATTAATGAGGTTTTTTTAAGTGAAACAAGAAACACATGAATTACGAGTCTTACAAAAATAAATTAAAAGTAAATAAAAATATATTGAGGTTATTTAAAATGGTCCATTTTTCAAATTACTAGAGTTAAATCAATCAGAGTCCATGAATTCATGATTGATGTTATTAATCGCAATCAACTCAGGGTAGGTTGAATAAATTATAACAATATTTTATTATAAAAAATTTTATTGACTTTTTTCATACTCTCCTTTTCTTCATTGAAGATAATCATGTTCGAGATTCTTTCAAGTACTAAATTGGATATATATGTCTCAACTCACATGAATTTGTAAAATTATGTGAAAATGAAGGCATTGTACATGAAGTCATTTCACCCTACACGCCTCAGTATAATGGAACAGTTGAGAGGAAAAACAGGACCATCCTCAACATGGTAAGAAGTATGTTGAAGGAGAAGAAGCTACCTCATAGTTTATGGGGAGAACTTGTAGCCACAGCAGTATACATTCTGAACAAATGCCCCACAAAGAGACTGATTGGGAAGACACCCGAGGAAGCTTGGTTAGGAAGAAAGCCAAGTGTCAAGCATCTCAGAATAATTGGCTCATTATGCTATAGACACGTCCCTGAGCAACTAAGAAGCAAGCTGGATGATAGAGCACAACAAATGATTCTTGTTGGCTATCATTCGACAGGAGCATACAAATTGTATGATCCTGTGCAGAAGAAAATGGTGAAAAACAGAGATGTCGTAGTAGATGAGTCGAAACATTGGAACTGGGAAGAAGGCTGTGAGAAACCTACAATAATGGACTTCGACGAAGTTCATGATCTGAATGATCAAAATGAAGAGGCTGAAACTGAAGAACCTGAAGAACCATTGCTGTCGAACCTGTCAGAAGGTCACAGAGGGAAAGGCAGAGATCAGTGAGGCTAGAAGGATTCGACACATTCCCAGATTCTGCTATTACGGCAGAGGGAGACCTGACACTTTGCATTAATGGCTGAAGCAGAACCAGTGAGCCTGGAGGAAGCTCTTAGTCACAAGCAGTGGAAGGAAGTAATGATTGATGAGCTGAAGTAAATCGAAAAGAATGGCACTTGGAAGCTAGTCGAACTTCCAAGGCAAAAGAAAGCTATAGGCGTGAAATGGGTCTACAAGACCAAAGTCAAGCCCAATGGAGAAGTGGCCAAGTACAAGGCCAGGCTAGTAGCCAAAGGTTTCCTGCAGAAACCTGGTTTGGATTTCAATGAGGTCTTTGCCCCAGTAGCCAGGATCGAAACCATAAGATTGGTAGTAGCATTGGCAAGTCATAGAGGCTGGCCCCTACATCAACTAGATGTAAAGTCAGCATTTCTTAATCGACCTCTGGAGGAGGAAGTCTATGTTTGTCAACCACCTGGTTTTGAGTCGAAGGGTCAAGAAGACATGGTTTTTAAGCTTGAGAAAGCCCTTTATGGACTCAAGCAAGCCCCAAGAGCGTGGAACAAGAGAATTGATGGATTTCTCTTGGCTCAGAAGTTCATGAGATGCACCAATGAACATGGAGTATATGTGAAGAAGAATGGAACTTCGACTCAGTTGTTGTTGTGCCTGTATGTAGATGATCTACTAGTAACTGACAGCAATGAAGTCGAAGTCGAAGCCTTTAAGAAAGTGATGATGTCTGAGTTCGAAATGAGTGATCTAGGACATCTATCATATTTCTTAGGAATGGAATTTACAAGGACAAGTAAGAGAATATTTCTGCATCAGTCGAAGTATGCAGCTGATATCCTGAACCGATTCGACATGATCAATTGCAAGGAGGTTTCGACACCAGCAGACACAAGCAGCAAGCTGTCGAAAGATGATGAGGGGATTGATGTAGATGCCACCCTCTTCAAACAGATTGTGGGTTCCCTGAGGTACCTGTGCAACACTCGACCTGACATTATGTTTAGTGTCGGAATGATCAGCAGATTCTTGGAGAAGCCGAAAAACTCTCATCTAGTAGCTGCCAAAAGAGTACTAAGGTATATAAAGGGAACACAAAGTTATGGTATTCTATTCCCTAGCAAGTCTGAGTCGAAGAATGATGCTGGAGTGTTTGGTTACACTGACTCCGGCTGGAGTGGAGACAAGAATGATCGAAAGAGTACAAGTGGGTATGTCTTCATGTATGGAACGACACCCATCTCATGGTGCTCGAAGAAGCAAAGCATTGTAGCACTATCCTCCTGTGAAGCAGAGTACGTGGCTGCTTCCTTTGCAGCATGTCAAGCATCATGGCTGAGCATGCTATTGGTCGAAATTGGAGTGCACAAGGTCGAAGCAATGAAGTTGTTGATCGACAACAAGTCTGCGATAGATCTCGCCACGAATCCTGTCGCACATGGTAGGTCGAAGCACATAGAGACCAAATATCACTTTCTGCGTGATCAAGTAAACAATGAGAAGCTGAATCTGAAATATTGCTGTTCGGAACTTCAAGTAGCTGATGCAATGACCAAGCCATTGCAAAAGGGAAGATTCGGAGAACTGAGAACAATGCTTGGGATGATGTCACTCAGCAATGTGAATTAGGAGGGAATATTGAGATATACATTGTAATTCTATTGCTTGTAATAAACGTAGGTGTAGTTAGTAACCTAGTCGAAATGGACTGGTCGAAATTATGGGCCTGGGCCTGTTTCACTATATATATATATATAGACGTTAGTAGTATGTAATCAGTACCTACTTTACATGAAAATCAGTGCAGCTTTTACTATTCCATTGATATTGCCCTAATCATTCCCTTACACCTTTGCCCCACCACTTCATTTTCTTCTCCCTTTCACGTGTTTATCCCAAACAATACCTAATAATTTTACCTCAAACAAAACATTTGTTAGAGTACAGCACAAATTGTGAAACTCACGTGTGAGAATGCATTTGGTGCTGGCTGCACAATCTAGCATTTCGTGCTAACTCCAAAAGCAATGTCTCCCCCCCCCAATAATGTTCCTATTAAAATATAACAAAATATTATAAAGACATAAAGTAAGTAAGTAACACAAAGCACTATACACTGTAGATTCAATATTTTCCTTCTCCTCCTTTCCCTTCCTTCCCCCACTATATATAACCCTCTCACCCTCCCTCTTCTCTTCAATCCATTTCTTCATCATATATCTCTCTAATCATCTCTCTCTCTCTCTCTCTCTCTCTCAAATTACATATTCCAAACAAAAATATCTTAAAAAAAAGAAATGGAGAGCAATCTACCAGTGATATCAAAGAAAGTGTGGAACATGGTACGTGTGGTATTCTTCATGTTAAGAAAAGGAATATCAAAAGGTAAACTAATGATGGACCTAAACATGATGCTCAAACGCCGAGGCAAACTCGCCGGAAAAGCCATTGCCAACTTAATGTTCCACCACCACCACCACAACAGCCACAACCACGGTGGCTCAACCTCAAGCAGACACACACAATTCTCTGCCACAAGGGAATACGAATTCAGCTGCAGTAACACTCCCAAGTCCAACTACTTCTTCCCTATAGGGAAACGCCACCGCCACAACCACGGGGGAAACTTCTTCACCCGCGCTCAGGCGCCACCTACACGAGACGAAGAGGCGGTGACGGTGAACGCAGTGAAAGCAGTGCTTGAGATGCTTAACAATGAAGCTGCTGTAGCTTCGTCTCCTGCTCTTCCTGGATTTGGTCGCAGCCCAATGGTGAGGCAATTGAGGGTTACAGATTCACCTTTCCCTTTAAGAGAAGATGATGATGATGAGAAAGATAGCCAGGTTGATAAGGCAGCAGAAGATTTCATAAACAGATTTTACAACCAGTTGAGGAAGCAGGATTGATTCTACCTACCCTGTAATTCAGTTCATGGATATATATGTTGTGTCCCTTCTTTGCTATTTCTTCTGAGTGTAAAAGTGTGTCAACCATTTTTATTTTCATGCACGGTTGATGTTTATCAACAATAAAACAAGAGATTTACAGAGTGAACTGAAATTTAATATTTAGCTCTCCTTTCTCTCTTCCGCATCAATTTTATTTCTCTATTATTTAGTAATTATATGCCAGAGAAGAATTTTATTCAAATGTAGTAGAAGGAGTATTTGAACTTAGTATATCAAAAACAGGCTAAAATTAATACTAGTGTGTCTTAGGTTCTGCGGTGACAAAAATTGATTCTAACAAAATTGATTCTGCAGAATTGATTTATTAGTGTTAACTCCCGCTGTCGATGTGATGACCTATTTGGTGGGTGATCTGTTAATACCTCTGTAAGCACTCGAAGAGCCGTGAGGCCTGTCTTGACCTTGGTGAGCTCCCGGAGCCCAACTCACCTAAACTTTTTGTAACAAAAAAAGAAAGGATACTCAAAACCGGACCAGACCAACAAAGCTGGGCAGGGCATCTGGATTCTATTCTGAGGGGGTTCCATCCTTAACTGTACCAGATCGCTGGGAGTGAGGTTGGAGTCTTCCAAAATTTTCTCGGCCAGATCGCTATATCAGGCTTTGATGAAGGGCCGTTAGAGGCTAGGATTGGAACCGAATCTCAGGCATATGTTGGGATTAATCAGAATGGTACCCATACCTTCAAAGGTGTGTATATTCGGTTGGAGATTACTCACCGGCAGATTGCCGACGCATGATGCACTGTTACACAAGGGTTGCTTTAGGAATCCACGAACGGTGTTGTCCTCTATGCTTTGAGTAGGAAGAAACAATTCAACATTTTTTATCTCATGCAGGTTTGCTAATCAGGTTTAGTGTGGCATCAATTCATGGCTAGTACTTCCACAGTGCTCTTCCCTAGTTTGGATGTAGCACGAAAGCCATAGTCACAGCAAGCGAGCCAAGAGGGTAGCCATTTAATATGGTTGGCATCTTTATGGTGTATTTGGCTGGAGAGAAGTAATACCTTGTTTAGAGGTGCAATAACAAGACTTTCAACGATCTTATGTAAAATTAAGTGTATTTCTTATTGGGAGTAGTTTGTAAGCAAATTAGATAGATCGCTGGGACTCACAATTGAGGATGGATTAGGCCAAATGTTTGTATCCAAACTCAATAATTAACATTTGTGTATTGGGTGAAGCACCCCAGGGCTTCATATTAATACACTTTTCTTATATAAAAAAACACGAATCCTAGCTAGGCTTGTGTTTTTCTTTGGTACGAGCGATTATGCGAATAATCGAATTAGCTAGTATATACACCATGTACTCTAGCAAATTAATTGGAGAACAATAATAGAATCCTTATGAGGTACCCTTCGTACACCTCTTTGTACTCATAAAGAATTTGTTATTTTATTGGACTTAAAAAGAGCATGTTGAATCTTTACCTTACATAATTTAATTTGATTCTCATCGAGCTTGTTTGTTTTTCTCTTTTACGATACCCTCCTAGTTTCTTCGAGTTGCGATTTTTCTGATTTTAAGTTTTAACCACGTCTTTTTTATTGGGTTTTTAAGCAAAAACCCTAAAAATGCCTAACAGCTATATTTTCAAAACTGAAATATAGCTGTTAGAATCATGTGACCAAACAGTCCCTGTGTTACAGTTTTAATCACAGCTGTATTAACAGATTTAGGTACATTGGTTACAACTGTGTAACTAATTAGTTTCTAACTAGTTTAGTTAGTTTTGTTAAACAAACAAGCTTAACAAACTGAGTTGTTAGCTACAACAACTCAATAACTACCAGCTAATACATCCTTTTCAAAAGCTATAAATACATATCACATATGTAATAGCAGCAGAATGTACAGTGAATAATATACATAACAATAAATTGTTTTACAGTTTTCCTTTACATTGCGTCTTCATATCTCCTCTCTGTGCATTTTGTTCCTCACGATTCTCTCTAAGTTTCCTTCACCTCTTGAGTGCTTCAAATTCCTTCAAAGTTGTGAAAGATCCTGCAAGCAAAGAAAAAAAGAAGGTTAACAATTAATTTCAGTGACTGAAATTAAAAGAAAGAAAGGAAGAACAAAGAAGGTTATGAGAAACCAAGATTAGGATTTTTTTCTGAAATAAAAAGGAACACATCAAGGTAGCAGCGCAAGGAAAACAGTAAATAGTATAGGGTTTATATCAACAAAACCAAGAACACAAGGAAATCATCAAAGTTGTTGTTGATTTACCTTGTGAATGTTCTGATCCGTGTATTTGTGTGAATTGTCCATCGTTTTTGTGAGTTTCATACATACAACACAAAGAAGAACTTAGAATCAGTGAAGGAGAGAAGGAAACAGTATCGATTCGAAACTAGGGTTTCGAAATATAACAAAATCAGTTACTAAAACAAAGGGTTTTTCGTTAATACCTTTGTGTAGTCATTCTTGCTACGTACTCTGCTGGTGTGATTCCAGTGTTGATTCAGCAAGATCTCTGGTTCCATCTTTGAACCCTAGCAGAGCGCTGAAAGAAGGGTTGACGAAGAAGGAGAGAACGGCGCAACAAGGTTGAAGAAGAAGAGTCTTGATTTTCTGATCAGTCAGTTTAGGGTTTGACTTTTTATAGTCCGGGTCAAGTGGATCCGCGGGGAGATCCAAACCAAGTGGGTTCGGGTGCGCAATACCCGGTTCCCATTCTTTGTTTGAAGCAGTAGAATAGGTTGGGTGTTGGGCTGGGCCTGTATTGGTTTTTCAATACTTGCACCCTATCTTTTTCTTCATACAAACCCTGCAGAGAAAAACAAGTGAAATTGGTCAAATTACAACATTTTTTTGCCTTCAAGCTAGTTAATATTATTATTATATATTTATAAAATAAAATTAGCTTACTGTATATGCACGCTCCAAGTATCTATATATATAAGGATGTCATATTCGAGATGGACGCAAAGTGCGTTGTCGATGCTTTCAACTCCAATAAACAACTTATTTCCGAGTTTGGTTCTCACATTACCGCTCGTAAGGATCTATTTTCTTTTTTAATTGTAACTCCCATGTTGAGTTTGCTAGGAGGAGTGCTAACAAGGTCACTCATTCCCTTGCGAGGATAGCCTTGTTGTCAGCTAGTCCTCATGATTACTCCGTAGCTCTGATAGACTAAGATAAGCTAAAAATCAGAACTAGGGGTTGCAAGGAAGAAGATAACAAATAAAAACTGCATAGATTTTTCATTGCCCTCTCCAAGGGAAAAATAAGCTTAAATAGCTAGGGTTCTCAAACTACTAATCAGCAAAATGGGCCATGGGCCTCAGCAACACAACATAATAAAAAGCTAAACAAATAAAAACATCAGATTACTAAATACACCTCAGTATTTCTATTTGAAGTCCTTGAACCAACTAGGCTTTTTAATTTGTCTTTTGGGCCTATCATTACTATCCGGCCCAACAGAAACCTTGTCCTCAAGGTTTGGGTTGACACCTGGCGCAAATCTGGCCGTTGGTGGAGCAGGGAGATCCAGCGCTGGAAATGTGGCCTGGGTCGCGTGAACGCGTGGCTCGCATCTGGCCGTTGAAGAGGAAAGTTGATCAAACGGTGGAGAGGGCAGGTGTGGCGCGGTCAGCGAGGTGCAGGGAGTGATGATGGCGTGTGCAGTCTGCTCTGCTGACGCCTTGGGAGCCGAAATAGCTTTAGCAGTTGGGAAAAGGGAATCCAATGAATCATCAAGTGGGGAAGATGCAATCTTGGTCTGTCCGTTGAGATCTAACGGATCTCGTTGATCCACGCGGCTGGAGTGGGAAACCGCGTCCCCTGGAAACGAGGCGGAATTGATGGGCACATTTTCCACTGTTAGCGCGTTTTGCAAAGCACAAGGCGCGTGGGATGCGTGTTTTTGGTGCTGAGGAGTGATATTTTGAATTGACGGTTGAGATGAAGTCAGATTAATTTTGGAAGACTGACCCTCAATCAATGGTGTCGTTGGCTTGCTAGGGAGAGAAACCGATTGTGTTAAAAAAGGATTTGTAGTACTTCCACTTATTTCAGTTTCCCACTTCTTCTTAGATACACCTTTCAGTTCCTTTTCAGTTACCAGACTCGCCTTTCTCTCTCTCTCCTCATCTGCTTTTCTCTTCGCTATTTCCTCTAGATTCTTCACTGTCTCTTCATATTCAGCCAAAACCTTCTCCTTCACTGTCTCTTTTGTACCTTCAGACATCTCTAAATCACATAGATCAGGAGGGAGAGGTGTGAAATGAGAGCTAGGATCTTCACCATAATAAGGACGTAGTAGAGAGACATGGAACACTCGGTGGATCCGGGCTGAAGATGGTAGATCAAGCTCATAAGCCACCTTTCCAATACGACGAGTGACCTTAAAAGGGCCAAAGTAGCGTTTGGCCAGATTCTGAGAAGTTCTTCGTACTACAGACTGCTGCTTGTAAGCCTGGAGTTTCAACAGGACCAGATCTCCTGGTTCAAAGGTATGGTCTGATTGATCATGCGTTGAGCTTCTATCCTTTTTTTGTTGGCCTGATTGATCATGCGTTGTCTGCTTCTTTTCAAGTTCTCCTTCAAGGTCTCTAATACTGCTTGATGTTGTTGCAAGGTGAACTCTAAGTTGTTGATGTTGGTTGAGCCTGTGACGTAGTCAGAGATGGATGGGGGAGGGCGGCCATACAGGGCTTGAAATGGCGTCATTTCAATACTGGAATGAAACGAGGAGTTATGCCAGTATTCAGCAAGATGAAGGAATTTGAACCATTGACGAGGGTGGTCACCAGCAAAACACCTCAGATACGCCTCGAGACAACGATTTATCACTTCAGTTTGGCCATCTGTTTTTGGGTGGTAAGCTGTGCTGTACTTTAGAGTCGTCCCTTGGACTCGAAAAAACTCTTTCCAGAAGGAGCTGAGGAAGAGTGGATCTCTGTCCGAA
Organism: Astragalus membranaceus; assembly: GCA_039519185.1. Classification (NCBI taxonomy): domain Eukaryota; kingdom Viridiplantae; phylum Streptophyta; class Magnoliopsida; order Fabales; family Fabaceae; genus Astragalus; species Astragalus membranaceus. The sequence continues at coordinate 224,188,672 of CM076846.1, read as the reverse complement.
ATAATTGTCTTTGGAGGACCATGCAAACGGCAGATCTCAACTGAGAAGCGAGTGGCTAAGTCGGAAGCAGTGTACTTAGATGGAAGCCCAATCAAGTGGATATACTTTGTTAAGCGGTCACAGATGACCCAGATCACTGTATGTCCAAAGGAAACATGTAAATGAGTTATAAAATCCATTGTGAGTTCTTCCCATACCTGATTTGGAGTTGGTAAGGCTTGTAGTAACTCCTTTTTTTTTCTGAGGAAGATATTTGTTATGCTGACAACTTGAGCAGTGTTTGACAAAGTGTTTGACATCTCTGTGGATTCCTGGCCAACTAAATGAGGCAGATAGACGAGCAAGTGTTGGTTTCACACCTGAGTGACCGGCAACAGGGGTGTTGTGATATTCTCTGAGCAGTGCTTGTCGTAGGTCGTCTTCATCAGGTACAAAAAGTCTCTCTCTAAAGTAAAGTAGACCATTTTTGAAACTGTATAGTTGTTGCATTCCTGAATCTGATTGACTCTTCAAGACTATTTCTTTTCCCTTGTCATTTTGTGCATAATAATCCCTGAGATGAGCTACAAGGGTTGGGACTGGGGATGAGATTGCAGAGAATAGAAGACCGTCGTCTGAATACTTTCGGCTTAAAGCATCTGCAACTTGATTTGCTTTTCCAGGTTTGTAGAAAATCTCAAAACTGAAACCTTGTAGTTTAGATGCCCACTTCTGCTGTTCTGGAGTCTGTATAGTTTGTACCAAAAGGTTTTTGAGACTCTTTTGATCTGTAAAAATGTGAAAATGTCTCCCTATAAGGTATTGACGCCATTTCTTTACTGCCTCAGTAACTGCGTACATCTCACGGACATACACAGACGCTGCCTGCATCCGTGGACACATTTTTTTGCTGAAGAAGGCCAAAGGGTGCCCTTCTTGGGATAAAACTGCACCAATTGCAATTGCAGAAGCATCAGTCTCGACCACAAAAGCTTTGGAGAAATCTAGGAGAGCCAAAACAGGAACTTGTGTAATTTTATTTTTCAATTCTGTAAATGCCAAACTGGCTGATGTACTCCAACTGAAAATAGTGGAACGTAAGAGATCGGTGAGAGGAGCGGCGAGAGAGGCGTAGTGGCGGACAAATCGCCGATAGAATCCGGTGAGGCCTAAGAATCCCCTGAGAGCCGTGAGAGAACGTGGCTCCGGCCAGTCTAGAATAGCTTGCACTTTTTCTGGATCTGGGGCAACACCCTTAACTGAAATAACATGGCCTAGGTAATGAACAGTATCAACTGCAAACCCACACTTAGATAATTTTGCAACAAAAGTATGTGTATGTAATAAGTCTAACACAAGCCGCAAATGAAGTAAGTGATCAGATAATGATGTGCTATAAATTAAAATATCATCAAAGAAGACTAAAACAAACCGGCGAAAAAAAGGTCTAAGTAAATCATTCATAGCTGATTGGAATGTGGAGGGGGCATTAGTCAAGCCAAAAGGCATAACTAGAAATTCGTAGTGCCCATCAAATGTTCTAAAAGCAGTTTTATGTGTATCTTCTGGTGCAACCCGAATCTGATGATAGCCTGAGCGTAAGTCTATCTTGGTGAAAACATTAGCTGAACCCAACTCATCTAGAAGCTCATCAATAGTGGGTATAGGAAATCTATCTTTGACAGTAACAGCATTAAGAGCACGATAGTCCACACAGAAACGCCAAGTTCCATCTTTCTTGCGAACCAATAATACTGGAGAAGAGTAAGGGCTGTTACTAGGGACAATGGTTCCCTTTTTGAGCATGTCATGTATAATGGTGGTCATTGCTTCCTTTTGGGAGTGAGGGTACCTGTAAGGCTTCACATTTATGGGAGGGGTGTTAGGTAATAGTGGTATGTGGTGATCATGGGGTCTAGATGGTGGTAGGCCATGGGGTTCGTTAAAAACTGTAGGGTATTGGAGAAGAATGGAAGTGACTTCAGATGGCAGGTCTTGTGAGAGACTGTCTAGTGTTGGTTTTGGATGGGAGGGTGGGCTGGTGGATTGTGAAAGTGTTTCAAAACTTAAGAGGTGTAGGGAAGCAATTGCGTCTGTGTGAACGAGGTGGCAGATTTGGTTGTAAGTAGATTGGGTAGGGGTGGTCCTTGGGCCGCCTTTTAGAGTGATGGGCTGGTCATTTTGGGTGAAGGTGATTGATGGAATTGAGAAATCAGCTTAGATGGGTCCAAGAGTACGGAGCCATTCCATACCAAGAACCACGTCAGCACCCTCAATAGGAAGCAAATAGAATGGTAAACAAAAAGTGTGGTTTTGTAGGTTAATTGAGACATTGTGGCAAACTCCTTGACACTGTAAATGAGAGCCGTTGCCAACCATGACCGAGAATTGTTGGGTAGCTGAGGTAGAAAGGTCTAAGTGGGTAGCAATTTTGGGTTGTAAGATGTTATGTGTGCTACCAGTGTCAACTAAAACCATGACTATCAGCCCGCCAATTTGGCCTTTAAATTTGAGTATTTGGGGAGAGAATTTCCCTGTGAGTGCGTGGAGTGATAGCTGGAAGTATTTGTTTTCATGATCAATAGTAACATATTCCTCCTCCAAGGTGAGTTGGCTTTCATCAGCCTCCTCTTTGTCCTTTGGGTCGTCCTCTACTAGCAAAAGCAAAAAACGACTACTTGTGCATTTGTGGCCAACAAAAAAATTTTCATCACAATTGTAACATAGTCCTTGTGTGCGTCTCTCTTGCATTTGAGCCTGGGTCAACTTTTTGATAGGTAGTGTACTTTGAGTGGGGGTGAGTTTTGGGTTTTGGATGGATGAAGATGTAGTTTGGGTAGGCTGTTTTTGGGAATGGTGGGCAGTGGGTTGGAAGGTAGGGCGTGAGGTAGTTGGCTGAAAGGGTTTAGATAATTTGGGTCTTGCATATTTGAGTTTTGCTTCTATGAGTTTAGCTAGGCCAGTAGCTTGGGATATTGAAACAGGCCTTTGAATAGCAATTTCATTCCGAATCTCAGCATTTAACCCCGAAATGAAACAGTTCAGAATAGCATCTGTTGGGAGACCAAGAACTCGATTTCCCAGCTTTTCAAACTGAGCCTGGTATTCAGTAACAGACCCTGTTTGGCGGAGTTTGAATAACTCTGCTCGATGGTTTTCATTTGTAGAGAGACCAAATCTGAGTTCGAGAGCCTTGGTAAATGACAACCAATCAAACAATTGATTATTATTATGCATCCATTTATACCAAGCTAAAGTATCACCTTTCATGTAAAAAGCTACCATAGATAAACGACTTTCAGGTGGTATTTGATAAAAAGTAAAAAATTGGTCAGCTTGAAATAACCATTCTAATGGGTTATCACCATCAAAAACAGAAAGTTCCAATTTAGGTGTTCGAAAAGCAGGTTGGGGGTGTGGAAAGGGAGTTGGCCTGGTGGTGTAGTGAAAGGGTAGGATGGGAAAATAGGACCTGGAGGGTTTGGGGCATGTTGTGGGATAAAGTAAGGGTAAAATGGGTAGTTTGGTGTGTCTTGGAATGTTGGGATCTGGTGTTGTGGGTAAGTTGGTGGTTGTACTGGTTGTGTAGGTGTGTGGATGGGTATTTGTGGTCTGGTTGTATGAATAATGGTGGGTGGAGTGGTTGTAGGTGCTGTGTGCAATGGTGTAGGTGTAGATGTGCTAACAATAACAGTCTCAAAACCAGGGGGAGCAGTGGGAGATACAGGGTTACCTTGAGTGGAGCCACCATTGGAAGCATCAGATCTATGTTGTTGGAACCCCATTGCAGAAATCTGGTTTAGCACCTCTGAAAGTTGAGCTATGATGGTGGCATGTCTGCTGTCATTGATTTGCTGCTGGTTTTCTAGCTGAGTACGAATTGACCCAACTTTTGAGTCAATGTGCTCATGGGTGGCATGGATGGCATCATCCAAATCCTTGGTAGTAGGATTTGTGGCTTTAGGAGGCATAGAGAGTAGAGAATGAAAGCACCAAATGATAGACTAAGCTAAGCTAAAAATCAGAACTAGGGGTTGCAAGGAAGAAGATAACAAATAAAAACTGCATAGATTTTTCATTGCCCTCTCCAAGGGAAAAATAAGCTTAAATAGCTAGGGTTCTCAAACTACTAATCAGCAAAATGGGCCATGGGCCTCAGCAACACAACATAATAAAAAGCTAAACAAATAAAAACATCAGATTACTAAATACACCTCAGTATTTCTATTTGAAGTCCTTGAACCAACTAGGCTTTTTAATTTGTCTTTTGGGCCTATCAAGCTCCCACATGTATTTTGGATTTTATTATGAATGAAATGCACTAGTTGGTTGCAGTGGCGGACCTGGCTACAAGCCAGGGGGTTCAGTTGAACCCCCTGGAATTTTTTTTTTTGCACTAAACACTCTATATAAATAGCCTAAATCTCTTGAAATTTTAATTTTGACACCCCTGAAAATTTGAAATTGTACTAGTAGACCAAGTTTTGCACCCATTTGACACCGGCCTTAAAAATTTGACACCCCTGACCCCTGACCCTGGGGTCCTGGGTCCGCCACTGGTTGGTTGTTGTCAAAAATATAAAGACAACATTGGCATTCAAATTATTGTATTATTATTATTATTATTATTATTATTATTATTATTATTATTATTATTATTATTATTATTATTATTATTATTATTATTATTATTATTATTATTATTATTATTATGTGTTTGTGCGAATAATTTGAAAGATTTGGCTATGGCATTTGGTTAATATGATTGGCGACCCTGATTCAGTTTAAAATTTAAAATTAAAATTAAAATGGTTTGTACAGTAACAGCACCATTCCTACTTCGTTGTCGTGATATGATTCCACTAAGTGAAACTATATAGTAGCTGGCCCCTCCAACTCCAAAATATTGTTCCCTTTTTCAACTTTTGCTTTTCACCACCAATCTCTCTTTCTGCTTTTTTCTTAATTTAAGTTAATTAGTTTTTCTAAGTTTTCTTACAATGTATACCACTTTTTTTTTGCTGCTTTTGCTTAAGTTATTGCTGGTGAAGAAAGTGTTCACGCCTCCATATAGGAAGAAAACCCACGCATAAACAATGAATCGGGTGACCAAATTATATTGTCATTGTTCAACGAAAAATCTTTTTGGGGTTCTTGCTTTGAAAATATAAGTATAATAAATTTTTTTCATGACCTTAAGATAATTGAAAATATAAGTTTTTTTTAGCAGCATTGTTATGATCACTTCTAAAGTTGTTTTTAAAAATATAAGTATAGTAAATTTTTTTCATACTCAATTAATTTAAAACATACAATATTGTAATTATTAATTGTTAAAATATTTTAAATTATTTAGGGGTAAACATTTTTTAACTTAGCTACTTTAAAAAAAGAGTTTATCATATATAATGATTCTGATTATTTTCTGATTATAATTTTTCTCTTTGCAGTTTATTGGAATATACCTTGTAATTGTGTATTGCTTGTATTTGTAATAAGTAGCTCTCGAAAGTGTAGTTAGTAGTTGGTATATTGAGCCTAGTCGAAATATGGGCCTGGGCCTGACTTTAGGTTTTGTGTATAAATAGGGATCACTAGTTAGTGAATAAAAATGCTTTTGATTACCTTTTAACCTAATCCTATCACTTTACAGTCTCACTGTTTTATTGCTCCCTTTCCTCTCTCTAGCGCCGTCGCTCTCCCTTCCCTCTCCTGTCTGCTGCGCCGTAGAATCCCAACAAACTGGTATCAAAGCTTTAAGATCCATGGCAGCGAGAGATAACTATGGTGGAGGTATTCCGGGGAGCCTCCCCATTTTCGATGGAAAAGACTTTGAGAGATGGTGTTCGCAGATGAAGGTGCTGTTCAGATATCAAGATGTACTTGACATCGTGAACGATGGAGTTCCACCTGTGGCAGATGACGCCACAGAAGCGGTGAGAAACAGCCACAATGCGATGAGAAAGAGAGACGGAAAAGGGCTGTTTTTACTTCACCAGTGTGTCGATTCGAATGTCCTGAACCTGATCATCGACTGTGAATCAGCAAAGGCAGCGTGGGACATCCTCAAGAGCTCGTATGGCGGAACAGACAGACTGAAGAAGATTCGACTCCAGTCGCTCAGAAAGCAGTTCGAAGCCCTGAAGATGTCAGAAGCAGAATCGATTGGCGAATTTATTACGAGGTTAGTAGCATTAACTAATCAAATGAGGGGAAATGGTGAGACTGTCGAAGAAGTGAAGAAGGTCGAAAAGGTGCTTCGATCCTTAACCGAGAAATTCGACTACGTTGTTACAGCCATTGAAGAATCCAAGGACCTAGATACATTGACGTTAGATGAACTTCAGGGTTCCTTAGAGGCACATGAATTGAGGATAAGGCAGAGAAGTTCAGAGAGAGAAACTGAACAAGCCTTACTTTCATATTCCTCTAAGAAGAATTGGAAGGCAAGTAACAGGGTCGAAAGAGGTAGAGAAGAAGGATCAAGCAGTAAGCAGAATGATTTCGACAAGAAGAAGGGATCTTTCGACAAGAAAGGTGACCTGTCGAAAGTGCAATGCTACAACTGTCAGCAATTTGGGCATTATAGAAACAGGTGTAAAAACAAGAAGGTTTCTAGAGATGCTGAAGCCAATTTTGCGAGTGACAGTGACACAGACTCCGACTCAGATGGGCTAGTGCTGATGGCAGTCGAAGATGAGATTGAAGATAACACTCATCTTGACGAAATTGCTGAAAGTAGCGAGCAGAACAGTGTGAACACTTGTATAAGTGGATACACTTGTAATGCTCAAAATACTTGTGCTATGTGTGTGTGGCAGGCCAGTCGAAACACTGGGGATACCTCCAACATAGCCAGCAACGATGATGAGGAATTATCATTCATGACGACTATAGACCCAGAGTTGCTGTTGTTAAAACCAGATACAAATTCGACTGAAGAGAAGTGTGTCGAATTGCAGGTTGTCGAAGAACATTTCCTGAAGAGAACTGTCGAAGAATGTTGTGAAAAACCGACAACAATGGACTTAGAAGAAGTTCATGATCAGAGTGATCAGGATGTCGACGAGGTCGAAACTGAAGAGCCAGAAGAACCCATTGCTGTCGAACCTCTCAGAGGGTTGCAAAGGGAAAGGCAGAAATCAGTAGAGCTAAATGATTTCGACACAATCCCAGATTCTGCTGTAACTGCAGAGGGAGAGTTAACTCAATTCGAACTGATGGCTGAAGCAAAACCAGTGAGTCTGGAGCAAGCTTTTAGTCGAAAGGAGTGGAAGGAAGCTATGATTGATGAGTCGAAATCAATAGAGAAGAATGATACCTGGAAGCTAGTCGAACTTCCAGCGCAAAAGAAGGCAATAGATGGTGAAGTGGCCAAGGGTAAGGCAAAATTAGTAAGCATTGAGAAAGAACCCTTGTATTGGGCACCAAGTATTGAAAGTTGCAGCCCGGTTCGACAGAGTGCGAAACAGCTCGAAAAGGGGCAGAACAGATCGAAAAGTTGCAGCCCAGTTCGACAGAGTTCGAAACAGTTCGACAAGGGGCAACACAGGTTCGACAGGGTGTGGGCAAGATCAGGCAACACACTTTGGGCACATGGGTGCCGAATTCCTCTCGACAGGAAAGATTCGACAGAGGAACAAGAACTCTGGCTATATGCAGAGTTGCCGCCTGGTGACTGGGGGCCAAAACAGAAGTGTCACTTAGCAATGACCAATGCATTGCAGAAAGGACACTTCGACAGAAACAATGACCAAGCCATTGCAGAAAGGAAGATTCGAAGAACTGAGGACAATGCTTGGAATGATGTCACGTAGCAATACAAATTAGGAGGGAATATTGGAATATACCTTGTAATTGTGTATTGCTTGTATTTGTAATAAGTAGCTGTCGAAAGTGTAGTTAGTAGTTGGCATATTGGGCCTAGTCGAAATATGGGCCTGGGCCTGACTTTAGGTTTTGTGTATAAATAGGGATCACTAGTTAGTGAATAAAAATGCTTTTGATTACCTTTTAACCTAATCCTATCACTTTACCGTCTCACTGTTTTATTGCTCCCTTTCCTCTCTCTAGCGCCGTCGCTCTCCCTTCCCTCTCCTGTCTGCTGCGCCGTAGAATCCCAACACAGTTTGCCAATTATAGATACATGTTTTAATAATAAAAAACATGATAATCCCTCTTTTCATTTGTTATTCTTAAATTATAGTTTTTGCTATACAAAGTGATACTTGATAATTATTTTACAAACCCGAGCACTTGAATGAGATTGTAGGCGTCTCTTCTAATTTAATCAAAGTCCTGGGTTCGAATCCAAAAAAAAAAATAATCCTTTTACAAAATTTATGTACTTTAAAATTGATTACACATATGTTTCTAGTTTCTACTACTTTTTAGCTGTCTACCAACAACGTTTCTAACATAGAATTGTACTCTATAGTATTCTTCTGGTTGTAAACGTGACTAGTCCTCTTTTTTTTTCGCACCATATTAGGAAAAATTATAAAAGCGCGATATGAAATTAAAGTTTCACCAGTTGTTGACACAAACTAAAATTCCTCCAACGAAAATCGAAGTATCCTTGACTTATTATGTCTAATGCAGGGTATGCACTACGTGCACTTTTTTCTGCGACCTTTGTTTAAAGTTGATTTTTATGTTCTCCTATGAATGCTTTAATTTTGCTTGCTATACCTTCTATTAAATCATTGTTTTCTAGCTTATTTTTTTTTATAAGCGTTATGAATAACATGTTTTTTTTACAATGAATTACGTGTTATTATAAGCTGATTTTTTTTCTTGTCCCAAAAGTATAGCTTAATGGTAAAACACGCGTAATCAAGGAAAAAAGACATTGCCTCCTAGCAGTTACCACTCACTCACTATTGTAAAAAAAAAACAGTTACCGCTCACTGAAAATATTTGGCTAAAGATAAAGTTCCTTATTTATTCGGAGCTAAATAGTGAAGAATAGGTAAATTTTAAGTATTTTCCCCTTAATATATTGAAATAGATAAATGTTATATTTATAAACAAAGAAAAACTTCTACAAACACCTTCTCTTTGGTTAGTCGACGCATAAAGAAACTTATTAATTAGGTGCTAATTGGCTTGCGAACTATATGGACTACGCTTACCAATGGCACTTTGGATTTGGAGCATCTTTCAGTAGAGCTTCAACATGTCCTTATTGATGACTTGACTGGGACCTCTATTCCCGGGGATGTTAGAGTAGTTTAGTTTTTCTTTTGTTTTCTCGTTGGGCGAAAGCCCTCTTTATGTACATATAAAAAAACAAAGAAAAACTTAAATATGTTGGAACTTAAAATTATCTGTGATAGGCCGCGTTTGAATTGTGAGTTATTAATTCGTAATAAAATATAAGTAAAATACTAAAATCAACTATGTATATACTTTTTTGTGTGTGAATCGGGTATCTTCTAGGCGCAATTGCGCGCAGAGACTAATCCCTTGAGCCGTATAGGAACACAATGGACGGTAAAACTCTCCCTCAAGAGATTTAACGTTGTTGCATTCCCAATGATGGATTCGAATCCAAGATCATATCATCCAAGCGCTCTTGAGTATCAACTATCTGCATACTTATTGTTTGTAATTTTTTTTTATTTACAGACTTATTAATATAAGTACTAGCTAGTTATCTGCATTTATTTTTGTAAATATTTTTTTTTTTGACACAATTTTATAAATCTTATTTAAAAGTTTAATTTTTATTACTTAAAATACTCATCATCTCATTTAATTGCTTATATTCAACGTTAAATGAAGAATATTTTTGGTATACTATTATTTTTATAAGTAAAATATATTAAAGTGAAATACAATTGAGTACTACAAGGGGAGTAGTTTGGTTTACACACATTGTCAAGTAAACAAAGTTAGATGTTCTACAATTTTTGCTCACAATCCAAGACCATGAAAGCACCTCTTTTTTTTTTTATATCAAAAAAGCACTTTTGTTTGATCAACTACTCAAGATACATTAGTTGTTTGAAATCCCTTTTTAAAAATAGTTTTTAGTTTTCTCACTACAAAAAATTGATCATTAGTGAGGGATATTTCGCTCGCTAATTGCCCAAAATCTGTCGCTAATGCCAATTTGCGAGGGACAGGTTCCCTCGCTAAATTGCTCATCGCAAATGAGATTAGCGAGGGAATTTGAATAGCTCGCTAATTAGCGAGGGACAGGTTCCCTCGCTAAAGGGATTAGCGAGGGACCCAAATCCCTCGCTAACAATGACAGCCACGTGGCCACGCGTCCAGTTTCCCTCGCTAATGCCCAACTGATTTAAATTTTTTTTGCCAAACCTGCTTTTATACCTGTTTATTTTATTAATAAATAATAAAATCTAAAATAGCTAAAACATTTTAAAATAAAAATTTCGAGAATAAAATATTTCGATAACATAAGATCCGAATCAACACAACTTAGTCTAAAATATTATAACAAAAGACTGAAATGTCAAACTGATACAGTAAATAGCAGAATCCAATCTAGCTTTGGGTTTTACCATCTTCCCATTAGGCATTTCCACCAAATTCAAATCGGACCGATGTTTGCTACAGTAAAGAGCAGAATCCAATCTAGCCTTATTATTATCTTTGGTTTTACCTTTCACATTCATCACATTGACAAATATGTTGTCAAAGAATTTCTTCTCGATGTGCATAACATCGAGATTGTGCCTCAACAGATTATCTTTCCAATACGGGAGATTCCAAAATATGCTTTTTTTTTGTCCAATTGTGCACCTGCCCATAACCATCCAGCCGGGTGAGCTCCCCTACCTCCGTGGCTTGTGGCAAATCCATAACTCTGCTCCAGATTTCACCGGATGTCAACAAAGGCGGTGGTCCATCTGTTTCAACTACCCGTTTCTTGAAGGCCTTATTGTTCTTTCTAAATTTATGATCTTGCAGTAAGAATCTACGATGCGAGTCAAACCAAGAACTCTTGCCCCCGGACTTTAGCGTAAATGCCTTTGTGTGTTCCATGCAGTGGTGACATGCCAATTACCGTGAGTCCCCCAACCAGACAACATACCATAAGCAGGAAAGTCGTTAATTGTCCACATCAATGCCGCTCTCATCATAAAATTCTTCTTTCGTGCTGCATCATATGTCAAAACACCCCCCCCCCCACAATCTCTTAAGATCATCAATCAAAGGTTCCAAAAAGATGTCAATGTTAGCTTTTGGACTGGATGGACCAGGTATCAGAAAGTCAAAAACATATACGGTTTAGTCATGCACATCTCAGTAGGAAGATTGTAAGGGGTAACAATGATGGGCCAACAAGAGTAGAGTGATGCTGATGCTTGGATATATGGAGTAATTAAATCCATCAGAGCTTAAGCCAAGCCGAACATTCTGCGGGTCTGATTCCGAGCCTAGTATGGGGGTCAAGGACAGCACAAAACCCTTTTCCATCCAAGTAGTGAAGGAAGTTATTTCGTATAACTTCCAACCTTACCGTTGTTAGTATCGCAATTATCTCAATGGAGATGATTTCAAGCAAAATATGGAGGTGAGAGACAAGACCTCACCCTTTTCCATCAACAACACACAGTCATCTAACCTAGGGTTCATCAAAACAACAATTAAACATTTTTCAATTAACAACTCTAAAATAATACACTTTTCAATAACACATTTCAATTAACATCTCTAATTAAGTCTTGCTCTAACAACATACACTTTTCAATTTCAACAAGTTAACACAATTAACAACATACACAATTTTCAATTCTCAACAATTTTCAATCTAACTCTTCTTAACAATTTCAATTTAACAAATTCAAATTCACTTTTCAACTACTAACAACAATCATCTCTAACATAGTTTCCCAAACAACCTTCACTCAATTTTAACTCACATTTCACACTCAATCCTACAACCTTTAAAACAACAAGTTTATTTTAACAACAACAACAACAACAAATTCTAACTCACATTTCACACTGAATTTAACTAACATTTCACAAGAACACTTAATCCTAACACTCAATTATAACTCACATTTCACAACAACACTCAATTCTAACACACAACAACAAATTTATTTTAAAAACTAACCGTTATGAGATTGAGGTTCGGTGCGGTGGTTCGGTGATGGTGCCAACTCCGGTGCGGTTGTGAGGCTTCAAACACAAATAATTTCAATCCTAAACAATTTCAATTTCAATAAAAAAAATAAATTAAAACAAATTCAATAAAAAAATTAAAATCAAAACAATATCATAAAAAATGAAAATCAAAACCTACAAAAGGAGAGCTTCGGTGGTGGTGATGGTGGTGGTTGTGTGGTGGAAGGTGGAGAGAAAAAGAGGGAAAGGGGAAAGTAAATTCGTAAGAGAGAGAGAGAGAGGAGAGGAATTCGTAAGAGAGAGATAGAGGAAGAGGAGACGATTTCGTGGGTGGTGGTGGTTATGTGGTGGTGGAAATGAGAGAAAAGGGGTTAGGGTTCGTGGGTGGTGTAGTGGGAGGTGAGAGAGAAGAGTGAAAGAATGAGAGAAGAGTGAGAGAAGAGAGCTACGGATTGAATTAATTGGGATTTAGCGACGGACGTAGCGAGGGATGGGTCCGTCGCTAATCCTCCACGCTTCCCAAGTACCTGCAACGGTCAGAAATTTGCGAGGGACCAGGGAATCCGTCGCTAACGTTTCTTGGTTTTCGTGCTGCACAGTTTTCAAATTGGCGCCCAGGATTTAGCGACGGACAATCCGCCGCTATTGCTCGAAAATCCGTCGCTAATTCTCAACACGACGAGGGCCCTTTTTCCCTCGCAAAGTCCATCGCTAATTCCGTTTTTTGCGAGGGACCATCATTTCCTCGCTAATGTCCCTCGCAAATATCCAATTTTTTTTATAGTGTCTAAAGTTTTTAATGAACAAATTTGTTCTTTGTTAATTTTTAAAAACTAGAAAACAGTTTTTAAAACTCAATTCAAATTAATTAACATGCTTTCTTACAATTTAGAGAGGTCCAAATTTTGTTTATATTTTGTTAGGATGAGAGTATTATGTTTGTGATCTAGATCTTCTTGTAGAAGATATTTTGTTTTGTTTATAATCTAAATCAACCAACTGATCACAACTCAATAATTAGACTTTGTGTCTCTATTAATATTCTTTTATTTGTATCACTTGGAACGTACAATTAATACATTCATGTGCTTTTTGGAATGGAATGTTTGTTTTTACATTGTTTTGTCTTCCATGCTAATATTGGAAGTGGTTCATCGGTCGAAATCATTTATATTATTTTAGAGGCACAAAGAAATTTGTAACACAAATAATGGTGAAGAAGTTTGATTTTACATAAGAGTACAAAAGAAATCGTAAAACAAAATCTACACTTTCTTTGAACCCCGACACTAATTGAAAAATCATGTAAATTTATTTATTTGATTTCCACTTGTCAATGTTTCAAATCTTTGAATATCATAATTTTTAAAGACGTGGAATTAATGCCTTAGTGAGGATACAAAGGGATTTCTTATGGGGAATAAATGATCGTGATAGAGGTATGTATTGGATTGCTTGGGACAAGATTTGTCGTCCAAAGAAGGAAGGCGGTCTCGGTATCAAAAATCTTGAATTGTTTAACACGGCTCTCTTGTCCAAATGGAAGTGGAGGATGCTAACGGATTCTAATGTTAGTTGGAGGAGTATTCTTTCGCTCAAATATGGTGATTTTGCGGCTGCCTTTGTTCACGGCTCTGTGGAGTTTAGGGGCGCGGCTGGATCTTTGTGGTGGCGCGGTTTATTGGCTTTGGATGGTAGTAATTCTGTCAATGGCTGGTTCGGTTCGGTGATGAGAAGAAGGTTGGGAAATGGTGGTTCTATTCACTTTTGGAAGGATAATTGGATAGGCCAATCCCCTTTATACTTGGTTTTTCCTAATCTTTATGCAGGTTGTGATCACAAATCAGTCATGGTCTCTGACATAGGATCCTGGAGCGGCGATAGGTGGCTTTGGACGGAACCGTGGATGCACATTCAGAATCATTTATGCGCCGAGGAGGCCGGGCTTTTGAATTCAATTCTTCAAGATGTAACACCTTCAAGGGAGGGGCGAGACACTTGGTTGTGGATGTAGGAACCTTCAAGAATTTTCTCCGTCAGTTCGTGTTACAAGTTGTTGCTCAAGTCCGATGCTAATGAAGGTAATGACAGCGGGGTAAATGTCATTTTAGAGAAGTTATGGAAAACAATCACTCCATCTAAAGTCACCATCTTCGGTTGGTGTTTGTTACGTAATTCTTTACCCACGAGGGATCTTCTCTTACGTCGCTATGTCATTCAATCCGAAAATGATGCAATGTGCCCGTTTTGCTCGCAACATTGTGAAAATACTCAAAACTTGTTTTTGGAGTGTAGCTTTGCTCATGACACTTGGATCCGTGTTTGTGATTGGATGGGGGTTGAACATAGTGAGGGGCAAAGTGTTATTGATCATTTGTGTGGCCTTGGCAAGCTTTGCAAGGGGGAGAAGGCGAAGAAATACAAATTTTTGATTTGGGTCACTACTTATTGGTGTATTTGGTTGTCCCGCAATGCTCTCGTCTTTAGGAATGAGAGGAATCAAGCATCGAATCTGTTTTTACTCGCATTAAGAGTTTATCTTGGAGCTGATTGGTTTATAGAGAGGGTTGTAGTTCTTCTTTATCTATTCCCACATGGTGGAATAATCCTCTTCTTTGCCTAAACAATATGTTGTTTGGGTTCGAGCACCCCTAGTACTCCATCAATGAAATTTTGCTTATCTAAAAAATAATAATTTAAGAAGATATAAATTCTCACCTGTAAAAAGATTAAAATGAACTTAAAAATATGCAAACAAAATAATTGGTGATATTTGTTTCATTCATACGAAGAAAAACCTAAATTAAAGTCCATGAATATAAAATTAAGAATAAAAATAAAAGTTTAATATGATATATACTTTTTTTGTTATCAGGTCATTTTTGTGCGCAGTTTCGACCGGCTTTGTCGGTGACTAAAATACGCCGGAGAACTTGACTAGCTACATATACCCGATTTTGCCGGTCCATATGGTTCTCCCCCCTAATTGTTGTCGGTTAATATGATACTTGATCATAAAATATCTTTAAAAAACATTAAACTCAAGATACTATAGGAAAAACGTTGGTCAAAATAAAAACGAGAACGAGTTAGGTCTACTATAACTTTTCCTTTTTTGTTTTTGATTAATAAAACTCGTTTTCTTTGATGCTAAGCTTTCTCCTATTTACCCACCAAAGTCAACAATAGCATCGCTCTTCTTCCCGCCACGATTTTTGAGCTTGCTTCGTCTGCCTTCCAAAACTCAAAGTTCCTACGCGACAACACGTACGTGACTATTACGCGCTCATAAGAATGCTCATTATCATATGTGCCCATCATTTCATTTATTTTAAGGTAATGATTTCATTTTAAGTACTGTTAAATCATTACCAAAGCATGATTGAAATGGTATAACCAACCAATATTTTGACTAAAATGTTTTTTTATTTCCATTAATTGTGAGATAGCTTTCATTAGGGGTGGACAAAAAGTTTAAACCGACCCGAAAACCGAGTTACCCGAAGTGTTATGTAATTTCGATCGGTTTGAGATGGGTGTCAGGTTCCATACTAACAAATTTGGTTAATAATGGTCTTATTTAGGCTGGCTCGGTTGCTAAAAGTTGAATCCAGTCCAGACCGAACCCGCCCGTGATAATATCATTCACTACAAGTACAATATTACACTATTATATTCGTGGAGCATTACCAAGAAGTTAGGAGAGAGCTTTTTCTTTTTCCAACTCTAGGTGCACACCTATATCACCCTTTCAATCACTCAGCACCATTTTCACATAGTAGATAGTACTACTATTTTCTAATTTAAACAAATTAAAAGAATGAGAGAAAACTCAAAGAAGTAATATCATATCACTTTGAAAAGTGGCGTTATCTCTCTCTCTCTCTCTTCAACCTCCGTTTTCACCCTCTGTTCATCTTTAAGCTTCATCTTCACCATTTAACAGTTGTAGAGAAAATAAAAATAAACAGAGAAAAATAAGGAGAAGAATAACTACGTACCGTATAAAGAAGCTCAAAACCGTGTCTACCCACCCGTTAGAACCGCCACCCGCCAAAACCGAAACCACCGAAACCACTACTCCATATGGGCGGAAGTGGGTGCATGTTTGTGTTATACGGTTATTATTGGATCTGACTTTTGCAACCTGAATCCGGTATAACGGACCGATTGTCCGGCCCTAGCTTTCATGAAATCTTAATTTTTAGTTTTTTATATCATATACAAAAAAGAAAACAGTGTTATGTACAAATTATTTGACTTTTTGTTACAAGATGTGCAAAGGCTAACCTATTTAAAATGAGTCACATGATTCTCGCATATTTTTAGTTTTCAATATTTTTATGGTATAAATCGGGTATCTTCTTTGCATAATTAGATTTTGATTAAGCTAAAAGAGATTTTAACCATCTCATCTAATTAAGTACTCTTGAATATTACTTTTCAATATTTAATATGTTACAAGTAACCTTATATATTCAATAAAAAATATATCTTTTACAAGAAAAAATATTTTATTTTTATTGCAAATTAAATGCGCAATATAAGACGATATGATAATAATTTTAGGAGCTAGCTAGCTATGAATATGGAAGTTCTACCCACGGCGGCTGGTCATAAAGTAATGAGTAATCATTGCTACCCCAAAAATAAAATATTTTTTTTAAAATAAGTATAATAATAAATATGATTAGCCAAAAATAAAATAAAAAATTAAAACTATGATATTTTTTGATTACCATGTTATTGGTACGCAATTAGTTAAAACTAGGTATAATAAGTCATTGATATATAGTTTAATAATGTTTTATTATTATTTTTTACTATTTAGCTTATTTTTTTCTCTTCTCTATTCCTGTTCCCTAAAAGAGTCTTGTATCTAGAAAATATGAATTTATGATAACTTAATCGTTTTTTATGCAAAAAATTCTCTTTTGGTCCTCTTAACACTTTTGGTTTTATTTTAAAGAAGTCTATTTTACTTATAACAAAAACTTATTTTATATTTAGCACCCTCATAAATTATTATCGGCCTTCTAGCTAAACTATGACAAACATGGTGATGTAGTCCTAATAAGTGCCTTAAGTTTCCATAAGTATGTGAAAATAAGAACATGTAATTATTGGTGGAAGATAAGAACATGCATGGAATAGTCGATCTCGTGGTTTTTTTGATGCATAGGCGTTATTCATGGATGAACAACACATAAAAACCACGAGATTCTTTTGTTAAAAAAAAACTAAATACCCCTTTTTTTGATAAAAAAAACTACGAAAGAAAAACTAAACTAAATACCTCTGGACTCTGGTTTTTGATTGGCTTAAATCACAATTAATTAGTCATACTCATGGTGCAATTCATCACATCCATCACATTTGCATCGAGATTAGCTACTTGGATTCATTTGTCATAAATTGAGGAGGAGTACTACAAGGAATTACTATAATCACCCTCCAATCAAATTTAGTGTATGTTTGTTTTAAATTTTGTGCTGCCCATAATAAATTTTGAGATTAAAAATAATATTAATATTGTTCTGTACCGTATCTCAGAAGGTATGGATGATCCAGGATAGTTGGTAGTACTAGGTCTTGATTAACTGAGCTCCGTTGTGGAGTTCTGATCCTAGATGGAGTTTCGATCTTGGATGGAATACGATCTTGGATGGGGTTTCGATCTTGGATGGGGTTTCGATCTTGGATGGAATTCCGATCTTAGATGGAGTTTTGATCTTAGATGGAGTTCCGATCCTAGGTGGGGGTACTTGCAAAGACACTCCGACGCTCAAGTCAGGAAGTGAATTGATTAGAGGTAAGAATATAGGAGAGCGTGTGTACCTTTGACATTGCATTGAATGCTTATTTATAGAGTAAAGGTGTGTTGATCACCTAATGAATCATAGCCGTCCGATCTAGGGCCTAGATCTTAGCCGTTGATCAATGGATTTGCTTTTGATAATGGACCTCACTATTGAGGATTGGGCCCAATCCGTAATAGTTGCCCCCCAAGTCGGGTCGCCTGTGAAGCGATCTTGACTTGTAAGCTTGTCTGAGTTCCAGAGCTGAGTTTACTTTCCTGAAGACTCCGTTGACCCTTTCTCAGAGTGACTGGGATTTTGTTCCCTAGCTTCGATCTTTCACGAAGACGGGCTTGTGCTTGCGAGACAGAGATGACCGTTGAGTGACTCAAGGTTCCTTTGAATATCCGGGATTTGGGAATGATGTGACCACCGAGTGACTCGCCCTTCAGGGTAATGGCAGCTCCGATCTTGTTAAAACGTGTCCACCTGAGGGGCTCGAGGTGTCAGTTTAATGTCGCCTTCAGGGCAGTTTACCAGGACTCGGCCTAGATGGAACTCGCCCTTCTAGGTAATGGCAGCTTCGGCCATGTTAAAACGTGACCACCTAAGGGACTCGAAGTGTCAGTTTAATGTCGCCTTCAGGGCAGTTTACCAGGATTCGGCTCAGATCGAACTCGCCCTTCTGGGTAATGGAAGCTTCAGCCATGTTAAAACGTGACCACCTGAGGGACTCGAGGTGTCAGTTTAATGTCGCCTTCAGGGCAGTTTACCAGGACTCGGCCCAGATCGAACTCGCCCTTCAGGGTAATGGTAGCCTCGGCCAGTAATCTTTGCGACTTCGAAATCCAAAGATCTTCGTAGCCCTTAGGACAGTCTACCGAGGCTTGGATCGGATTGAACTCGTCCCAACGGGTCGCCACCTACTTGGACACTAGCGATGTCGAGCTCGGTGTCTCAGGTTCCGGTTTAGCGTGGAACTTTAAGGTGATCGTTCGACCGATACCAAATCCTTCCCTTCAACCTCGGAACTCACTTTTACTAAGCACTCAGTGTGAGGAAAATCGTAGCCGACATATATATATTAGATGATTGAATATTTAAGGCGATCAGATTACATCATGCCCGTAGGCTCATTCCGGGGAGACTCATTCTCACCTTGCCGAACTGCTTGCAGCACCTTCGGGGATTTCGGCTTGATCTTGGAGTGAGCGAAGTGAGCAAAAAAAAGCTTAGCCAAGTGGTCCCATGAAGAGATGGTGTTTGGCTTGAGGGCCCTAAACCAATCCAAAGTTGTTTGCTCCAAAGTGAGAGGGAAAATCCGGCACTTAATCTCATCCGGGACGTTCCGATATTGCATCATCGTGTCAAAATAGTCGAGGTGACGATCTGGATCGCCGGTTCCATCATGCATTTTCAAACCCTCAGGGGGTCTCTCGAGGTGCTTCGGCACCGGAAAATAGTCGATCTTAATTGTGAAAGGTAATTTACGCTTTGCCGGCCTCTCTAGGGGTGGAGACCGTCAGTAGCCATATTTGTCGGGGGATCCCCGCGAACAAGGGGGCTGACGTTCCTGCCTCGGGGACCTTTCCCGATTTCTGGAACGTCGCCCCGGAGAATAGGAAAACAGAGACGAGCTAGGCCGAGGGGAACCCTCAGGATCATAGGAATCATCAGGGGTCCTACTTGGGGGAGTCTCCGATCCTCGCCCTCCTCTACGACGAGGTAGAGTGCGAAGATGGTATCTCCTCCAAGCTGAAGAACGGTGGCGCCTGCGACCATGAGTCCTTCCACTTGAAGAGTTGCGCCGAGAGGAACTCCGATACGGGATGTTACGAGCCCGAATCTCAACAATCTCAGCTTCTAACTGGGTGCAACGTTGGCTTTCCCGCTGGTCGACCTTGACTTGCCGATTTAGGAAATGGACGAGCTGTTGAACAACATCGACCGGTATCTGGATCGTCTGTGGGGGAGGTGGAAGTCAGTTCCGGGATGATCTCCCAGGAACCATAGCCGTAGCCGAGCTTCGAGCATGCGCCGGGCTAAGGGGTAAGGTGACTGCCACCCCTTTCGGAGTCACCAGCTGCAGGACCGGTCACTCAACGACACTCAGGATAGTCCTATGACGTAAGGTCGGACCCATCGTGAATCAAGGAGACGGGAGAGGAACTAGAGTACAAGATGCTCCCACTGTGGTCACCAATGTTCTGTACCGTATCTCGAAAGTTATGAACGATCCGGGATAGTTGATAGTAGTAGGTCTTGATTAACCGAGCTCCGTTGTGGAGTTCGATCCTAGATGGAGTTCCGATCTTGGATGGGGTTCCGAACTTGGATGAAGTTCCGATCTTAGATGAAATTCCGATCTTAGGTGGAGTTCCGATCTTAGATGGAGTTCCGATCCTAGGTGGGGGGTACCTGCAAAGATACTCCGACGCTCAAGTCAGGAAGTGAATTGATTAGAGGTAAGAATATAGGAGAGCGTGTGTACCTTTGACATTGGATTGAATGCTTATTTATAGAGTAAATGTGTGTTGACCTAATGAATCAGAGGCGTTTGATCTAGGGCCTAGATCTTAGCCATTGATCAATGAATTTGCTTTTGATAATGGCCCTCACTATTGAGGATTGGGCCCAATCCGTAACAAATATAATTCAAAATCACTACTATTATTTTGTTAAGGTGATAAAATTGCCGCAGATAAAATTAGTATAATTAAACCCGAACCGAACCCACGTTACCCACCGGTTTGATGAGTTCGACTGTGAATCAGTGGAATGGTTGGCCCATCAAGTAGGGTTTGTTACTGTTACCATTCAGGGTACTCTTTTTACTCTTAGGGTCTTTTTCCCATTAGGTTTTGATCCAAGGAGGTTTTAACGAAGCCCATGTTATTTGTACCTTTACAGGTTGGAGTACCCCTCGTACTCCCTTAATATATCTCACACTTTTAAAAAAAGGTAGTTTAACTGAGCATGTTACTGACCATATTTGACTTGGTCAATTTTGTGGTCGAATCGGGGACTCGACCGGTAAGACCGTGGGGTCGAGCCGGTTCAACCTGCCTAGTGTTGCATTTTTTTATTTATTACTGCTATGAAACAACGTCATTTTTCTTGTTATGAGTGTTAGTAAAAATAAAATTTAAAACTGTTATGAAAATAACCACAACTTTAGTAAGAACGAATACGAAACATCATATAAGAGAATAGAGATGAAGAAGGGAGAAGAAGAAAATGACAGAGTCTCTGTATTATGCTCTTTACCCAAGTGTCACCTTACACAAAAGAGTGTGTCATATTTATAGGGTGTAGATTGACAATTGAATGGACAATAATCAAAAGCCACTAACAATCAAATTACTAAAGAGTGCAATAGAAATATGGAAAAAATACAGTGGATATCCACTAATATTATATTTTCATAACAAAAACGACATATTTTACCTATTGTCGGGGGGTTTTAGGTATGATAAGATTTTTTATAATTTTTTCAAGTATGATAAGATTTTAGGTATGATATATATATATATATATATATATATATATATATATATATATATATATATATTTATATATATACCATGGGCCCCAATGTGGGTATGACCATGGGTTTTGAGAAATCCTATAGTCAATCAGTCTACTATTTTATAACTAGTATATGGTAATATTGCATAAGATTATTATTCATCTATGTTTATACCTTGCAGTACTTACGTGAGTTCTTAATTCAATTATTTAAAGTACTTTGCTACGTATTTTACTAAGATACATTGTACTTCTATGTTATTCCTTGTAAAGTTTAAGTGTTTATGATCAAAGGCCTTTTAAAAGATCTTCATCAAATATTTTCATTATAACTCTGAAGGACCTAAGAATTTTCTGAAGAATATCTTGACATCTCACTAATGAACGAATGGTAGACGAGTACGTAAGCCCCTGAAGATGAATGAATAGGGCGGTCACATACCACTATTTGAGATTTATTATTCTTAATTATTCTTAACCTTTTAGAGGAAAATTTTGCGAAAATTCTTTACCTTTTGATCATATACAAGTTAAATACAAGAAATAACTTAGAATACGAATGTTTAAATCTGGTTAAATATATATCAATAAATTGCTTTAAATATTGTTTTCTGAAGTTTGGTTGTATTTACTCCAACGTATAAAATAGAAAATAATTCTTTTATTCAAAGTCTTAATATCTAGCAACATGGCATTATACTGATCACTGTAACAAACATGGTTAAATCCTCGGCATACTCCAGAAGGTAATCTCTAGTTCATTTTTAATACTTATATTTCTGCAGAACCAAATGAAGGCGATGATGCTTACGGGTGAGGAAATTTATACAACTCTCTTAAATCAAAGCTTTTCCTCACATCTTTATTATGACTCCTACAAACCTGCCCCCTCTTACTTCTTTTGCTTCATCCTCCAACAGTAATATCAGCCAGAATCAATCTTTCAACAAAGTCAATCAAGATCTTGACAAAGATCTTTTCAAACAGTCTCCTATATCTATGTTTACCATAGATAAAAAATCCCTTAAAAAGGATTTCAATTCTGAAGAATGGTCTCTCCACAGAGAATGGTTCTTCCAACATTATCAAGGAAACAAAGGAAAATCTATCCAAAAGAAATTCTACAAGTTCCTTGAAAAGGTCAAATACAATATTCCCTTTTTTGATTGGTTTCATGCCTATACCATCAAGAAAAACATCAATTACCCCTTCCAAGATGACCTTATCGGAAGAAAAACCTTAAACGTCACCACTATTTGGCACCTTAAAGATGGCCAAATGGTCCAATCTGAGCTACCCCCCAAAATACGTTTTGCCCTAAATAGCAAGGAACAAACCGTCCCTGTTATGGCTGCTCCTTTTAAAACCAAAGATGAAGGAGAACCTATCACGGCCAGAGACATCAAAGATCTCATGGAACAATCCAACTATACTAACAAGTATCTCCAGGCTCTGGGAGATTCCAAAAAGGGAAAGAAGAAAGAAATCAAATCTGAGCCATCTTCTTCTACCAAAATTGAAAGACCTATTTTCAACCCCTACAGAATCTCCAAAAGCTTCAAAAAAGCTCAACAAATCGATCCAAAGAATCACGTCAAAAAGGAAGTTGATGGTGCCAAGGACGAGCTTCTGTTCAAAATCAATGAACAAATAGCCCTCCTCAATAGGACCATACCTGAAACACCTTCCCCTGGTACCCCTCCCCCTAAAGGTACCAAGATCATCAATATGCTTGATGAAACCTCCTCTAACTACTCTGAAGAAAGTAACCCCAAAAATGATATTATCAATCTTGTCATCCACAATCCCAACAATCAATGGCATAGGGAGACCAAGCTATACTACCCTAGAGCCATTGCTCCTGATCTTCTTCTCGAAGAAAGAGAAGCCAGCATAAAAAGCTTCAGTGCGAACAATATCTATGAATGGAACATAGACGGTGAAAATGAGTATGGCATAACCAAGATTCTACAGAACATGACAATGGTTGCCACTGCTTATGAAACCGCTAACAATTGCCCTGAAAACATGATCGTAGAAATCCTTGTTGCAGGATTCTGTGGTCAACTCAAAGGTTGGTGGGATAACTACCTCACTGAAGAATCCAGACTATCTATCCTCACTGCTGTCAAAAGTGAACCTAATGGTGAGCCCATTCTGGATGAAGATTCCCTTATCCCTGATGTGGTCAACACCTTGATCTTCACCATAGCTCAACACTTCATCGAGACCCCTCTCTCATAAAAGATAGGTCTGTCGAATTATTATCCAATCTCAGGTGCAAAACCCTTGGTGATTTCAGGTGGTACAAAGACACCTTCCTGACCAGGGTCTACACTAGAGAAGATAGCCAGCAGGCCTTCTGGAAAGAAAAGTTTTTAGCAGGCCTTCCCAAATCCCTAGGGGATAAAGTCAGAAATAAACTTCGTGGTCATGACCCCAATGGTAATATCCCCTATCAGCAATTAAGCTATGGACAACTTATTGCTATTATCCAAAGAGTTGCTTTAAAGATTTGTCAGGACGATAAAATCCAGCAGCAACTGTCCAAAGAAAAGGCCCAGAACCGCAGGGACCTTGGAACTTTCTGCGAACAATTTGGTCTCCCCTGTGCTGATAAAGCCAAGTCCAAAACCAAACATAAGACCAACAATAGCTTACCCAGACCCGACTATTACAAAGAAAAACGCTTTGAAGACCCAGACCTAGACCTACCAATCAAGCCACAAGAAATCATTATGAGAATAATGACAAACCTAAAAACCCTATCGCCTGCTTCAAATGTGGTAAACCAGGCCACATAAGCAAAAATTGCAGAGTTATGGGAAAACTCAAAACCCTAAACCTGGATCCTAGTATTGAGGACAAAATTAACAGTTTGCTAAACCAATCCTCTGAGGACTCTTCTGACCATCCTTCTGCGGACCTTAGTCAAGTCCAGAATGACGATCTAACTGATTCCTCTAGTCACTCCTCTAATCATATCAATGTCCTCACCCGGGAACAAGATCTTCTCTTCGAAGCCATAAGTGCCATTTCTGATCCTCAGGAAAAAGAGAAATACCTCAGCAAACTTAGAACAACCCTTGAAGCTAAACCTCCCAGGAATCCCATAGTTACAAGTAGGTTTAACCTCAGGGACACCCTCAAAAGATTAGAAAAAACCAACATCAAACCTGTTACTATCCAAGACCTTCACTCTGAGATCAACATCTTAAAAACCGAAGTCAACGATCTAAAAAAGAAACAGGCTGATCACCAATCTATCATCGATCAGTGATCGATGATAGATTGGTGATCAGTGGAAGACTCGTGATAAAAGCTCATCCTCCGAAATTCCCAACACTGAGGATAGCTCAGATGAGGATCTCCTCGGCCTCATCAATCATGTCAAGATCCAAAAAATTTATATAAATATCAAAATTGTCATAAATGATTTCGCCCTTGAAACTATTGCTTTATTTGACACTGGGGCTGATTCCAATTGCATTTTAGAAGGGCTTATTCCTACTAAATATTTTGAAAAAACCTCTGAGCAACTTAGCACTGCTAATGGTTCCAGACTAAAAATCAATTACAAATTATCTTCGGCCTTTATTAAAAACAAGAATTTCAAAATTAATACCTCTTTTCTTCTTGTTAAAGATTTGAAAAACAAAGTTATCTTAGGAACTCCTTTTATAAGATCACTTTTCGCTTTTCAAATTACCAAAGATGGTATTATAGCTCAACATCTGGGTCAGCCAATCATTTTTAAGTTCCTTAGAAAACCCTTTACCAGGAATTTGAATCCTATTTCCTACAAAGAAAACCAAATTAATTTTCTGAAAGATGAAATCTCTTTTAAGAATATTGACTATCAATTACTTAGAAGAGATAATCAGCTCAGGATCAAAGGTATCTTAGATCAAATCCAAACAACTATTTGTTCTGACTTGCCCAGTGCCTTTTGGGAAAGAAAACACCATATCGTTGAACTTCCCTATGAAAACGATTTTCAAGATAGGCAAATTCCCACCAAAGCCAGACCTATTCAAATGAATCAAGATCTCCTTCTTACTTGCCAAAAGGAGGTTAACGATCTCTTAAAAAAGGGTCTTATTCGCAAAAGTAAGAGTCCTTGGTCTTGTTCTGCTTTTTATGTCAATAAACAAGCTGAGATTGAAAGGGGAACTCCCAGGCTCGTCATCAACTACAAACCTCTCAACCAAGCCCTTTGCTGGATCAGGTATCCTATCCCCAATAAAAAGGACCTTCTCAAAAGACTTCATGACGCAAAAATCTTTTCTAAATTCGACATGAAGTCTGGGTTTTGGCAGATCCAAATAAAAGAAGAAGACAGGTACAAAACTGCATTCACTGTCCCCTTTGGTCAATATGAATGGAACGTTATGCCTTTTGACCTAAAAAACGCTCCTTCGGAATTCCAAAGAATTATGAATGATATTTTCAATAATTATGCAAGGTTTGCAATTGTCTATATTGATGATGTGCTAATTTATTCTCAATCTTTTGATCAACATATCAAGCACATCAACACTTTCATCTCCATAATCAAAAGAAATGGCATTGCTGTCTCAAAAACTAAAATCAATATTTTTCAGACAAAAATTAGGTTTCTTGGTCACAACATCCATCAAGGAACTATTATCCCTATCAGTAGAGCTATTGAGTTCTCTGATAAATTTCCAAATCAAATTATTGACAAGACTCAATTGCAAAGATTTCTAGGTTGCCTCAATTATGTCTCAGACTTCTTTCCACAACTTAGCAATCTCATCAAACCCCTCCATGATCGTCTGAAAAAGGATCCTCCTCCTTGGACAGATGTTCATACCAATGTTGTCAAACAGATCAAATCCCAGGTTAAAGAACTTCCTTGTCTTTACCTTCCCAATCCAGAAGCTTTTAAAATTGTTGAAACTGATGCCTCTGACATTGGTTATGGCGGTATTTTAAAGTAAAGAGTTTCTAGGAAAGAGCAAGTCATAACCTTCACTTCTAAACACTGGAATCCTGCCCAGCAGAATTATTCCACTGTCAAGAAGGAAGTCTTGGCAATCGTTCTATCTATTTCAAAGTTTCAATCTGATTTATTAAATCAAAAATTCCTTGTTCGTATTGATTGGAAGTCTGCAAAAGATATCTTACAAAAGGATGTGAAGAATCTTGCATCAAAACAAATTTTTGCTAGATGGCAAGCAATTTTAAGCGTATTTGATTTTGATATTGAATATCTCAAAGGTTCTGACAATGCTCTCCCTGATTATCTCACTCGTGAATACTTGCAAGGAAATAATTAGTTCTTCCTCAAGAAGATTCAAAATGTTTTCAAAATTTGTCCTTGAACAAGACAACTGTACCACCATTGGTGGGAAAAACTGTTCAAACACCCTTGAACATGGTGATCGTAGTGCCAGTGATGGCATGAAAAACTGTTCAGACACCCTTGAACATGGTGATCGTAGTGCCAGCAGTGGCATGAAAAACTGTTCAAACACCCTTGAACATGGTGATCGTAGTGTCAGTGATGACATGAAAAACTGTTCAAATTATCATCCCACTAACCAATTATTATTTCTTATCTGTGTGGCCCCCTCTAGTCATAGCCACAGCATTCATGGCAGACAAGGAGCATCTCTACTTTTGTCCCCCACCAATTCAAATCATCACAAGCAGACAAGAGGAATCTGCTTTCATCATTTCATTCCTTGCCACCTGGCAAAGGCAGCAATCATGGCAGACAAGAGGAATCCACTTTTGTCTCCTTTGAAAACTCCACGGTTCAAAACCTTGGATACCAAACAGTACCTGTCACCTATCCACTATTCAAGTGCATAGCACCGGTCAACAACTCAAGACTCATGTGCACAGTGCAGGTCACCTTAGTGCACAGTCATTGGATTCCAAACAGTAGTCCTTTACTGTTCCTTCCGGTTAGTAACCGGATACTATTTCATTTTCAATCTATATATACGTGCTTAGGCTTATGTTAGAACGCACGCTTCAATTACACTCTTCAATCACTTATCTCTCTAATTCTAGTGAGAAGTCAGAGCAACTTGTAAGCTCTTCTTCCTCTTCAATCTCTTCTTCAATCTTCAAACTCTGTAACTCATAGACAGTCCTCTGTCTTATATGGAAGGCTTTGCCTCCTAACTTATGTTATTGTTTTAATTCTGCACTTGTTTATTTATTTGTGTTGCATTCTGTATGCTACCTTCTTCCCCTCTATCAAAACCCATGGTAAGTACTGCAATATATATATATATATATATATATATATATATATATATATCATAATTTTTTTTTGGTGATCTTTAATTGTGGTCTGGTCATCTAGTTCAATTAGTGACGCACTGATCCGACTAGTGACCAACTAACTATAATGTCTTGACTTTTTTATTTTTTTTTTCGTTTTTTAGTTCCAACTCTCATGTTCAGTTTGCTAGGAAGAATGCTAATAAAGTTGTTCATTCACTTGCGGGGCTGGCCTTATTGTCAGCTAGTTCTCAGGGTTACTTTGATGTTCCCTCAAGTATCTTCAGTTTGATTATTAATGAAATTTTGTAGGTGCTTATTGTAAAAAAAAACTACAGTGTCCTTACCAGGTCTATGACCCGGGTTTAATACCATTGCTAAAATTGCAGTATGGGGTGAGCTAAATTGATTATATATATTGGCAACAAGAATTAATAATTATGCTAAATAAAATCAATTGACCGAGGAGAGAGTCGGTCAGGATTTGCTCTTGGCCACGCTACATCTGTTTCGTCCTGACGATTCAGAGCAAGATCGTTGGCGGCGGAGGCTTGAAAACCTCCATTCTTTTTCTATTAAATATTGTTATGTGCTTTTGTTGAATTTGATGCAGCAGGATAGGATGGATAGCGATATCCATAGTGCTCTTGTTGATATGTGGCAGTTATCTATTCCCACTAAGTGGGAGTTTTTAGTTGAAGATTGTTGTTTGAGAATCTTCCAACTTGCGATAGTCTTATTTCTAAAGGCATTATCAAGGATCCTCATGGGTCGTGCCGCCCCTTTTGTTTTGAGCAAGATGAGTCTACTCCCCATATTTTTTTCTGTGCAGGTGTTCCGGGTTAGTTTGGCTTGTTATTCAGAATTAGTCGGGCATGGCGGTTTCAGATACTCTAGTAGGTGTCGAGCATTTTCGGGCTCATGGCTTGCAGCTGGAATCCAAGAAGGCTTGTAGATTGAAGTAGTTGATCTGGATGGCTGTCACTTGGTGTATCTGGTTTCATCGGAACCATACTCTTTTTAGAGGTCAAATATTTAATTCGCGGGTGGTTGTTAGCAATGTTAAGTCTATAACATGGACTTGGTTCATAAGCATGGAAGGTCGCAATTCCACTTTTAAGATCTCTGATTGGTGGGGAAATCCTTTTGTTTGTATGAACTCGATATGAACTTGGTGTAACTGACTTTTTTCCTCATTCTTCCAGGGTACTCTTTTTCCTCATTGGGTCTTTTTCTCATGGGGTTTTGGCCTAATGAGGTTCTAATGAGGCCCATTGTATATATAAGGGTTGGGAAAAAAATTGAGTGTAGAACCCACAAAATGCTTTATATTTACACATCAAAATTAATTCTAGTTTCATTATCCAAATAAAGTCAATTCTTTTGCATTATTTTGTTACTATTATGATGTTCAATAATTATTTTCATTAAAATCTATTGAATCAGACGTTAACTCTATGTTTTGATGAAGTATTTTTTGGAAGTAATTAATTTTTTTAGGGAATTGAAATATTTTATGCGCCCACTCTATGATTATAGGCTAAATAGCACTTTTGGTCCTTTATCTTTGCTCCAGATTTCACTTTGGTCCTTTATCTTTTTTTTGGTCCGTTTTGGTCCGTTTTGGTCCTTTATGTTTCATTTTCGTTTCATTTTGGTCCCTCACGTATTATTTAATTCAATTAAAACATTAAAAACATTAAAACATTTAAAACAATTAAAACAATTACAAAAATAAAACATAAAACCCTCCCCCCACCGTCCACCACCACCCACCACCACCCCCACCGTCCACCACCACCCACCACCACCCCCCACCGTCAACCACCACCCACCACCAGATCTGTCTCTCTCTCTCACCGTGAACCCCTCCCCCCTCCCCCCACCGCTGCGCACCCCCCTCTCTCCCCTCTCTCACGGTTATGGAGTTCTCCCACGAGGTAGGGGCTGTAATTGTTCAAATTGACGCCATAATCGAACTCAGGGGGAAATTTCGAGTTGAAAGGTGGAGTTTGGGGTCCAATCGCAGAGAGAGGAGTGAGAACGTGTGAGAGGAAGAAGACGGGTCGGGTCGTGTGAGAGGAAGAAGACGGATCGTGGGCTCTGGGTGCGCAGCGGTGGGGGGAGGGGGGAGGGGGGTGCGCAGCGGTGGGGGGTGGGGGAGGGGGGAACGGTGGGGGAGGGGGTGCGCAGCGGTGGGGGGTGGGGGGGAGGGGGGAACGGTGGGGGAGGGGGGGAGGGGGTGCGCAGCGGTGGGGGGAGGGGGACAGTGGGGGGAGGGGTGGACGGTGGGGGGAGGTGGTGGGTGGTGGTTGACGGTGGTGGGTGGTGGTGGGTGGTGGGGGGATGGGTTTATGTTTTATTTTTGTAATTGTTTTAATTATTTTAATTGTTTTAATGTTTTTAATGTTTTAATTGAATTAAATAATACGTGAGGGACCAAAATGAAACGAAAATGAAACATAAAGGACCAAAACGGACCAAAACGGATCAAAAAAAAGATAAAGACCAAAGTGAAATCTGGAGCAAAGATAAAGGACCAAAAGTGCTATTTAGCCTTGATTATAATATATATAGATGGCATAATCAATTTTGAGACACCGTGAGTCGACCTGGTGCTCTCGAATTCGATTTTCACAGTAGACAAGTTCGACGTTGGAGAGTGCAAAATTTAAGCCTAAGCACGAACGATGAATAGTCTTTTGTTGAAAGCGCCAATAATTGTCCGAACAAAAATAGTATATAGTATATGTCCACATAAGCTAAAATATAAAACTGCACGTTCAAATTAATAAACCATTGGTTGTGACACTTGGATATCTTGCATGCAAATATTTAATTAACACTCAATCACATAAAAATTAGGCAAGTAACATCAAAAGGATAGTGTTTGTTACACGTGTATATATTGTCAATCAACTATGTTTATAATAAATTACTCCATTAGATAAAATAAAACCATATATAGGCTTGACTTACATGACTTAATTTTACCAAGAAAGCAACCATATACATACATACATCAATTCTTATCTTTGATTTTGCTAAGTTAAGTTTAAAAGATAATAAAGCACCTGAAAATGGCTACAAAAGTGAGTGTTGTCTTTCTCTTTATATTAATTATTAATATTAATTACTTGAACAAAATGCTTATATAATTCAAAGCCAAAAGAGCCTCTCAGCTTCTTGGTTTTGGCCACATCTAATTGTTTACTCAATCAATCAATTAAATAAATAAAGGTTGTCCTGAAGCATACACAGTTGCA
This sequence comes from Astragalus membranaceus, assembly GCA_039519185.1. Taxonomy (NCBI): domain Eukaryota; kingdom Viridiplantae; phylum Streptophyta; class Magnoliopsida; order Fabales; family Fabaceae; genus Astragalus; species Astragalus membranaceus. The sequence continues at coordinate 224,157,735 of CM076846.1, read as the reverse complement.
CAAATAGTGCTCATTAATTAATTAAATTAAAGGGTGAAGATTAATTAAGGGGTAGAAAATCTTTTGAGTATCAAAGGAAGCTTGTTGGAGTTGGAGGTGGCAACTTCCAACCAAGCTGCCGTATTATCCGAACACGAAACACAATTATTATTTCTAAATTCAATTTGAACTATGATGATTTTGGTTTTGGAATTATTGATCTTCCAAGTACTACATTTGCTCAATTTAATTGGTCTATTAAAACCAACATATAAATTCTGGGTTACGTTCTTGTGTACTATAATTCAATGGTGGTCCCCCAATGGGTATCTTTTTTATTGTTGGTCAAGCCAAATAGGTATCTTAAGAAGGGTGGTTTTATTAAGGATTGAAACGGGTCAATCTAATTAGGCTAAGCAATACCATTTTCAACGGATCTGATACACATGGAGACCCAAGTGGCGCAAATATAGAAGGAGGAAATGGGCCTAGCCATGCTGTCCAGTCCAACAAAAGGCCCCAAAGAACCAAAAGGCTCCCAGCCCGCTACCGTTGAGAGATAATTGCTGTTGCTGTCATGGGATTCCTTTAGTCACTTCTAGAATAAAACTATTAGAATGCCTTGCTGTGTATCCACGAAATGCATCCGTTACTTTTCTTCCTTGCATAGATATTATTATATAAGCTGTACTTGCCTTTGGGCATGAGGGGGATGAATATATGAAGAATTCCTTTTCCTTTCCTGTATATTTGCTTTAGGAGTTAGCCAGTTCTCGAATACTGGTACTATCATTGGTGCTTTCATTGTGTGTGTCCTCTTCCTCCATGGCTTCACGTCCTGAGCCCAACGCTGACTTGGCCAAGCAAGTCGCCACCCTCACTCTCCAAATCGAGGCCATGCGCCAGCGCCTTGACGCCACTGTGACCTCATCGTCCTCTGCTTCCACTGCTGAATCCAACAACCGTCCTAGACTCAAGCTTGACGTTCCACGCTTCGACGGTTCCGACGCCCATGGGTGGATCTTCAAAATCACCCAATTCTTCACTTACCACCAAACACCAGAGGAGGAGCGCCTCACTATTGCTTCCTTCTATTTGGACGGCGCTGCCCTCGCGTGGTACCAGTGGATGTACCGCAACAATCAGATCGTTTCGTAGCGGCAGTTTCTTACAGTGCTGGAAACGCGTTTCTCCCCCACTGCGTTCGATGATCCACGAGGAAATTTGTTCAAATTGACCCAAACCTTCACAGTTGCTGCGTACCTCTCTGAATTCGAAGCTCTTGCGAATCGTCTAGAGGGCCTCTCTCAAGCTGATTTGTTGAGTTGTTTCATCTCCGGCCTCAAGACCGACATTCGCCGTGAAGTCGTCACCCAGCGTCCGACGACGATCTCTCTAGCAGCGGGTCTTGCTCGATTGCAGGAAGACAAGCAAATGGATCTGGCTCGTGCCTCGCGCTCACGACAATCCCAACCATGGCACCTGGGTTCTGGTTCACGCCCTCCGCTCAAAGGCACGCCTGGTTTGTCATCTCCGGCGAAACCTACAAATGGATTGCTTCCTACTCCTTCTGCGAAGCCACAGTTTCATCACCTTTCCGGCCCAGAGATGGATGAACGCAGAGAGAAAGACTTGTGTTTCAATTGTGATCAGAAATGGTCGCGAAATCACAAATGTGGTGCCCGTGTTTTTTTACTCGTTGCTAACAATGATGTTGATTTCAATCCTGTTGCAGATGAATTGGAGCTTGCAGCTGCCTCTTTAGACCCAGGCGGAGATCCACCGTCAGTGACATAGTCTACGACAGCACAGCTCAGCTTTCACGCCCTCTCCGGCGAGCAGGCAACAGACACATTCAGGGTATTGGGTCAAATCCTTGCCCAGCAGGTTTGGGTTCTGGTGGACGGGGGTAGTACCCACAATTTTATCAAAGAAACAATAGCTGCTGAATTGGGCCTCACCTTGGACCCCATTGACTCGTTTCACGTGTTGGTTGGAAGTGGACAGGAACTCCATTGTTCTTCTATCATTCTGGGGTGCCAATAGTAATCCAGGGTCACTCTTTTTTGGTGGACTTATATGTATTGGACCTGCGTGGGGCTGATGTGGTTCTAGGAGCCCAATGGTTGAAGGGATTGGGTCCAGTCTTAATGAACTACAACACGCTGACTATGACCTTCTTCCACAATAACACTTGTGTGGAACTTGCTGGCCACACCTCTCCACCTTCCATAAGCCTCCACCAATTTCAACGCTTAGCCAGATATGAACCGGAAGCCCAATTATTCTCACTCCACATATCCCGCCAAGCCAAATAGGTATCTTAAGAAGGGTGGTTTTATTAAGGATTGAAACTGGTCAATCTAATTACGCTAAGCAATACCATTTTCAACGGATCTAACTTTTTTGAGTATAATAACACTTGAGTATCTTCAAAATAAAGTATATATAACACTCGAGTATAAATTGTTTATTTGCCTGATTGTTTTAAATAAGGTGACAAGGTGATATGTACCTTACTCGAGCCAAGATAGTTCCAGCTTGAATAATTGGTAGTGCTCTTGTGGAAGTCATACCTCAGAGTCCAAGTCAGATGTGGTACCTGCAATGACACTTTGACGCTCATGGGAAGTCTAGAACAAGGTAGAGAGAATGAATGTTTATCTGCTGCCGTGGATGAGCTGGTAGTTATAGGCGCCAGGTATGCCTGAGGCGCTTCCAGCGCATAGATGATGTGGTGTGTTCTCGACCGCTAGATCTAGATATGCGTTCCCAGCCATTGATAGTCGCGGTGCACGAATCGCCAATGAGACTTGCTTTGCTCACACAATCGGGCTGTTGCTAGACCCAAATTCAGACTCGAGCTCAGCCCAATCCGGAACACAAGATATTATTCGATGATTATGTATAATATTTTTACAAATTACATATATAGGAAGTAAATTAATAGACTAATGGATCAATATTTTTAACGGATCAATATGGATCAATATTTCTAACGGGCCTAAGGACAATTGGAAGTCTTTTTTTTTAATTTTTTATAAGCAATAATTTCATTGAAATGGAGCATAAGGGGTGCCCAACCCTTACAATGGGGAAAAAGAAAAGGGAGTGCCTCCTCAAAACCTCCCTGAGCCAAAACCCATTGGGAAAAAGTCTCAGGGAGGAAAAAGAGTACCTCGTACAATCTGCACTACAGTGAGGACAACCAACCTAACCCACTGTTTCTCGCCCAACTAGATTACATATTGTTCAGACATTGTAGTGGATTAGACCACGACATTGAAATTGAAAAAAAATGAGCAACAATTCAAACGATAAACACACCACCTCTAAGTTAAGCTTTTGATGCGGGTTATTACTGCTTACAATTGGAAGTCTTATTTTGCACCACTTTTCTTTTTTCTATGGAGAAAATTAAAACATATAGAGTGCGCATTAAAAGAATATCAAATAGCAATTTTGTTGGAACCCTCGACTAGGGCCATAAAAACCAAAACCATATAAACATTAATTATTATGTGCATTATATTAATTGTCAATTGGTTATGGGAGTTATTACAAAACACAATGAGTAGGATTATATGTCAGTTGTGGGAGATTTTGCCCCACTTCTTTATGCTTTGGCTAACAACTACAAAGGACGTGAAAAAATTTCGTTTTTGAATGAGTTTCTTTAGGGTCCAGGATACAAAAGTGAAGCCAACACATTTGAGGGAATTCTTTTAATGAAAAAGCTCTTTTGTACTAAAAATTTAATATAAAATCAAATAAAATTATCCAAACACATACTATTAATTAAGGCAAATCTTGGATCCTAAAATGGTTATGTTAGCGTACGTTGCCTTTTAAGATTTGACAGAGCATGCATCCACAACTAATGTTACAATTATAGAGATAAAGGATTGGATGAAATTTAGCCTTATCTGTTAAAGGATTGGATTGGATTGGATTGGATTTAGCTCTATCCCTTTTGTTGGATATATGATTTCTCACAATTGCTTTTTCTTACCTTAAAATAATGATAACAGTTGTTGTCTTCAGAATCTAGATTAACCCTTCGTTAAGAATGTTTCATTGGCTGACACAAGTTATTGATCATAGAAGTTCGCTACGGTCATTGGACTTTGGCTAAAGTAAATTAGTAACCTAACAATTGGAGCCACACACATGAGACACCTAAGCCTCTACGTTTTTTTTCTTTCACTTTTTTAGAAAATCTTTGGATGCTACTACATGTTAGCTCGTTCTAATTGACACCTATACTCTTAATAGTTATCGTTCTATTACAATTTTGTAATTAAATAAGATACTACTTAAGTTTAGTCGATTAATATAAATGTTTTGTTCTAATGTTAGAACTTTGCATAATTATAAAGTTTGAGTTCATAAATTAAAACTTAGAGCATGTCAAATAAATATACACATATAATTATGTATGTTGATTCACTTTGGTCAAAAAAATGTATGTTGATTCCCATAAGTTATTTTTATGAATTTTCATACTTTATACATTTATTCAACTGTAAACAACAAGTAGTTTAATCCCAAATTATATTTAGAATTGGGCTTGGACTTGTATATACCAGCTCTGTAGATTTTTATAATTATAAATTTAGAATTTATAAATTTAAAATTTAAAATTTAAAGTATCACATGAAATTTATAGATAAAAACATTGTCTATTTTGGTTCACCTAGTTTATTTTTATAATTTTTTACAAATATAAAAATAATTATTTTCGTAACTTTTACTTTTCCTTCAATCAATTTTTTTGGACAAGTTAGCATGGGACCAAACCCACCCAAAATTAAACAAACTAACTGGCCCAAAAGCCCAAGCCGAACAGCTAAGCAGCGAAACGGGAAAAAATGTATACGTTGACCTTTTCGTTCAACCATTGACTCATATTTTTGGCCCATACTTATTACATCCCCTCCTACTCACCATACACCCACTGACCCAGCGAAAAGACTAAAATACCCTTAATGAACAAAATAGTTTGAAGATGGTCCATTTTTTTCTGGCTTTCAACAGGTACGGTACTTTAGTACCGAATCAGGTACGGTACCTTGGTACCGTGGCATACGTTTTACCACACACCGTTAGTACGGTACTAACGTACCGAACATGTTCAGTTTTAAAGTACCGAACTTGAACCATGCCAAAAAAAGGTATGGGAACTACAAATGATTGACACACTTGTCATCTAATTATATAATATTGGAAGTAATGAATCACGATGTGTGCTAAAAGTGAGTAAAGATATAAAGATATAAGCCAAAAAAATGGAATAAAGAATGCAACAGACGTAAATGATTTCATGTTACCCTTTGCAGTGAAAGTCAACGATCCCAGTGAGTATGGAAATAGGAAATCGACTGAGTCCCAAATACATTTGTCTCTAACCACCTCACCAGATTGAAAGAAGTAATGATGTGTGTTGAATGAGAAGCACTTACACCAGTGGGTAGAGCAGGGCATAGAGTGACCAAATTTGTAGTTATGGTTCGGTACTTCAGTACCGAACTTGTATTTTGAAGTACCGTAATGATAAAAAAATGCAGCGTAGGGTGGTGATGGGAGCGTGGAAGCGTGAAGGGTATTTTTGGATTTTAAAAAATTTGGGGTGTGTGGTGAGTAGGAGGAGGAGTGGAAGAAGCATGGGTAAGGTCTCTACATTTTCAATTTTGTGTGGACATGTTAATTTCAGCCCAGTAGACTTTGGGTATGGCCTTTTTAGTGTGCTCAAGTTTTAGCTACGGACAGTTTAATCTGTGGAATGTTAAAAGCACTTCCCCCTTTTTATTCCTGCACCTCCATTTAAATAGAAAAAAATACCTCTATTAACATTTTATCCTAACAACAACTATCCCCATTCACTTTATCATCGTACTCATTCTCTCTCGTTTTGTTGCGAGGTAACCTTTGAATTTCCTGAAAATAAACTTGTTTTTAATTGAGAGACTCCAGAAACAAGGATAAGAATATGGGGGTGTAGTTAGAAATAAACCCGTAACTATGTGTTCAAATTCATATGTTTGTGGCTCCTAGAAACACGTTTTTGGGTGAATTTATTTTGTGTTTCGACTTTTATTAAGGTGTTGAATGGTAAGTAAACATGTCTAAAATATCCCTTGAAAATATATGAAACTTTGGAATGAAATTACACTATTAATGGTTCTACTTCTCGATCACTTATATATAACATTTGAATTTCTCTTACATTCCACGTTTCCGAAACGGATCCTATCAAATATTTTACATTTTCTATGACCCGCTATGAGTAGAAGGGACTGACTTCTTTCTTGACAAGGATCCTGAATAAATCGCACATGCTCCAAGGACTTCACGGAATTAGGAGGCACACTGGTAGGTATACCAAGAGAAATGCGGGTAAGCGACGAGCCTGTTGTATAGTAGCTTCTATTCTGACTTTCCCCATCCCATGGCATGGTCAATGGGAACTTAGCAGTTTGCTCCCCAGTGTAGGGGTGAACCTGTCAAGAACAATAGTTTGTAATGCGCTTAAGGTAAGGCGTTCGCTCTCTTCCATCACTGCCCCGCTCGTTGTCACCTATGTTGAAGAAAGGGAACCCTGCACCAAATGAGGAGGGATGTTTTTTTTCCGATAATTAGAAATAATAGCAGGGTGTCAGTAAACTTAACTCGCTGATGAAGAGTAGAAGGTACTGCCCCAGCATCATGAATCCATGGTCGACCTAATAGCATGGTGTATGCTGAATCGATCCCCATGACTTGGAACAACACACGGAAAACACTCAGACCAATTTCCAATGCTATCACGCATTCCATATCATCACGCACGTTTCGTGATCGTCTCTCCGATTCCGGCAACAATCAGTGTTTTCGAAATTATACCGAAGAAATTACTGGGATGAGTCGCGGACTAGGTTGTTCTCTTTAAGACGTTTCATGGCACTGCTCGATGGTGCAAGCAGACTATCAACCACGACGCCCCCAGGATAAAATAGCCCAGTTACGATTATGACTGCACAGTCAGTAATCGCTCGAGATATACACCTGTCTATATGGTAAGTAACCACTCGAATATGGCTCAGAGGCCAGTCTTAGAAGAGTAGAAGAGTAGAAGAGAAGTATTTGAGAGAGAAGAGAGAGTTCGTACGGATGCCGTTTAGTCAAGTGAGGGAAGGGCCTTTTATAGGCTTCAATAACTGCTTCGTGCGCAAGTCAAGGCACGATTTTAGGCTCCAATAACAACTGACTTGGAGCGCAATTCAGATGGGAACGGAGCCTTCATGCGCAAGTTGTTGCGCGAATTTCGATCCGTTAACAACTGACTTGGAGCGCAATTCGCAACAGCTCCATTAGATAACGCTCGTCGTAGCTGGTCGGTTCAATGAATCTGGACAAGCACGTTCCAAAAAATAAAATATAAGTTAATTAATTTCGCAAAAAATTTTTTTACACCTCACAGCCCAAGCCCGTTCACAAAACTGGGTACCCCTTGAGCCCCAACCCAAATGTGTGAACTTCCCACTTATAAGCACTCTTCAAGTGCTTAGTCCAAGCAATGTGGGACTTGGATAATTTTTAAATTCACACCAATGTTCCAACAGTTACGATCACGCATTCCATTCCCTTTCTGTTACCCGTTGCGCACGCATTCATCGGAGAGACGATCATGAAGCGATTCCGGCAACCATCACGCACGCTTTCCGGCAACCATCACGCACACATTCCGGCAATGATCACAGAATCAATTTCTTTTACGCGTTACAATCATCGGAGCAGAAGAGAATCAATTCCGGCAACAATCACGCATTACGAAATCACGCATTAAGAGAATAAACACTATACGGTTAGCAAAATTAATACTTTCTTTCTTTCTTATTTGAATTTTCATTCATTGCGTAAGTCGTTTTTCTGTATCACAGAACCAATTCACGCAAGCTTCACGCGTAAGTCGTTTTTCTGCAGATTTCAATATGCTCGGAGTTGATGAACATGGTGAAGCAATCAGCTTTTCACGTTTACTTGCTCGTAAGTCACTTGTTGCTTTGTAATCTTTCTCTATTATTGTGTCAATCTCAGTTTTAGTAATGCATCGTTCTAACCATTTTGGTACTAATCTGTGGTTAGTGGCCACTAACCAGTGTTTTGCAATTCTGTGGTTAGTGGCTACTAACCATTGTGGTACTAATTTGTGGTTATTATCCCTTACTACATTGTGGTACTAGTTAGAAACGATCTAAATGTAAATAGTGTGTTTAACAAACAATGTTTTTTATGTCTGTTTGTTGATGGATAGTTGCTGACTTGCAGCAATGTTTTTATTATTGCCTTATGGCACTTGTGAAGTTTTTCTCTTATGAGCATGTTGTCATATCTTATCTATGCAACCCGAGTTTGGTATTTGCATCGTTCTTCTAGATTAAAATATTTGGTTTCCCCAACCTAGTCATATTTTAGCATGATCATGAGGATTTGAACTTCCAAAACCGTAAAGGAAAGCATGTATTGTTATTTACTTGGGTTTACCCATACACTTTGTTTTTTATGCTGAAGTTATTTATCTATTTTTGTCTATCAACTTCCTGTTAACTTGGATATGGCTGTGCATCATCTTCCTAGGGCAAGCAAACAACTTTTGTGTGCAATTGAAAGTTGAGATCATGAAAAATGGAGGGAAAAAAAGGCCGCAGGAAAAAAGAAAAATATAGGAAAACTAGAATTGTTTTTTGCACAAACCAATGCATATGTATATTTTGTTTAGATTGTGAGACACTAAAAGTGTAAAAATACATCTATGTAATTTTCTTTTTTAATCCCAGTAATATGCTTTTTGATTAGGCTCTTCTCCCACAGATACTACTAACCAGATTTGTGCATAACTGTGGTTAGACACTACTAACCACAAATGTGCATAACATTGGTTAGATGGGAAACCATGATGTCTTTTTTTCCTCTTTTGTTAGAATTTATATGCTACTTTTGAAAATAAAATAACAAATACCTGGCAACTGTAATAACCACTACTGTATGAATCTGTGGTTATTGGCCATTATTGTACGAATCCGTGGTTATTACTGCATGGCGTAATAACCACTATTGTACGGATCTGTGGTTAGTGACCACTAACCAGAGTTAAGCAATTTTGTGGTTAGTGGCCACTAACCATTGTGATACTAATTTGTGGTTATAACCAAGAAAGTGCATATCTGTTTATATTTGACGATTTTGGTAGTTGCTATAGCAGCCATAGCAAGGTAACCAAAAATACAATCCTAACACCACCACAAAATGTCGACGGCGACGGCGAGTTTGGAAGGACGACAGCGATGGAGACGACAGAGCAGCAGCAACACTCGACGATGGAGGAGACGACAGAGCACTTGATGGAAACAATAACTAGCCGGTAACGGATTGTGAAGTGGTTAGATGCAGTAGCACAACAAACGGCGAGACCAGGCTCCGACGGTGTGACGGCGAGAAAATGTAGTAACACGTGAAAGCGCGAGACACTATAGCAGTTCGTGACAGCGAGAATCTACACGTCGTGACAGAGAGACCTTCGATTCTTCCACTTACGACGAGATTGGTTGTGTTTGAGTCACAATTGAAGGGGACCACGGCGAAATGCACTTCTAAGTAGGCGCTGCGACGACAGGTTGTGCGTTTGGAACGGTTTTCAGCAATGGAACTGTTCAGCGATGGAAGGTTTCAGCAATGCAAAGCTTCAGCGCTATGGCGGGTTTAGCAATGGAAGCGTTTTCAGCGATGGAAGCGTTTTCACCGTGATGGAAGTGTTTCAGCGGTGGAAGTGTTTCTGTTTCTGGGTTTTTTTTAATTATTATGATAGTGATTAACCGTTTTTTTAATTATAAAGGAATTTACTTATGTACCCTTTTGTAAGAAATACTAAACGATTGTTTAGTATTAATTGTAAATCAGACTCGATTATAGTTAATTGTACCAACTCTTGAAAAAATTGCTTCAGTCCACTTAACTATAATCATATCTTAATACTATAACTATTGAAAAATAGGTTGCAAATTAAGCTATTATTTTTCCAAAATATTTTCCATCTTATTTATAATTCTCCTTATAGTTTATCAACACAATAGTTTAGTGTTCTCAGCTTACTCAGCAAATGTAGATTCCCAGTTTGTTATACTTCAGATTAACGTTACTGAATCCAAATGAAAAAAATATTGAAAATCTAAAGATTCTTATTGTTAAAAATTGATGTGCTGCGTTGAACACAAGGTTACCCTGCAACTGAGAGCATTATAGTTAATTCATTAGTTAAGCATCAAATTTTCTATGTGATTTGAATAAATAAAGATTAAGAGTTACGACAATTAATGCTGCCACCACACCAATGATTTGCATTTTCTTGGCTACCTCTATTTCTCTCTACTCATTTGTCATTTTCATATATACATTATATTATATAACATTATAACCCTTTCTTAATAGAAGAAGACTCTGTCCACTCCACTCCTGTGATCCTCTACTCTATCATTTCCAAACCTCACAAACAAGAAAAGGAGTATAAACAAAAGAAGTGGTAAAGATTTGCAGATAATAGCCATAGTGATATATACACACACCAAAAATATGAATAAGCCACATATAACTTTCTAGTTCAAACTTCAAACCCCATCAACCAACCTTACTCAAAAAAGTAAAGCCGTTCTATTCAAGTAAGTACTAGCACTTTGCATCTTCCTCTTCTTAAGGTCCTATTCATTAAGACAAATTGTAGTTTTAGGTTTACTGAACAACTGATGTATTTGGTATAGATATATCAGTATATGTTTGTTGATTAGAAATATATATAGAACAACAAGCTATGTTGGTTTGATTTTAAGATCGTTGTTGTTTTCATATTTGAAGGAGAGAGAAAAAATGGATGGGAATTTAAGTAGAAGCATAAGTAGGAGTTTAAGCAGGACAAGTTGGAGGATGGAAGAAGTATTTGCAAGTGGAAGGTATTCAAGAAGGACTTCTAATGTTGATGAAGATGAAGAAGCACTTAAGTGGGCTGCCATAGAGAAATTGCCTACTTATGATAGGTTAAGAACAAGTATCCTTCAAACTTTTACTGAACAAGGTGGTGATCCAAGCAGATTGGAGCATAGGGAAGTTGATGTTCGTAAGTTAGATGTTAATGATAGGCAACAGTTTATTGATAAAATCTTCAAGGTTGCTGAAGAAGATAATGAAAAGTACTTGAGCAAGTTCAGAAACAGAATTGATAAGTGAGTTCCATATTATTCCTTCTCCTTCCACTTCACAAATATATATTAGTTCTGTGCTTTCTTGCTTATTTTATACATAATTCAACTCAGTAGCATACATAAATGATTCAAGTTTTTGAATTTCAACAACACTCACGATATAGATATGAACTTACTTATTTCTGTTTGGATTGATTTATTTGAACTTATTTACTGGTATAACTAACTACTTGTGAAACGGTTTAAGAGATTGGTTTATGAAAGCAGCTTATAATATATTCATAAATTATTTTCGGTTAACTTCTATAAAACTTTGAGGCAGGCTTATAAAAATAGTTGGTAGATTATACGAAAATAATTTTATTTTATCTTTTATTATAAAAATGGCTTATACACAAACATCTATATGATAAGTATTGTGTTATAAGCGTTTAATTAATTTATTTATTTTATCATGACTGGGTAGACTTTTTTTTGTTCATGTGCCCATTTGTGACGGATTAAAAAATAAGCGATCTTGTTGTTAAATAATTTAGACAGTGGCGGACCTGGCATATAATGAGGGGGTTTAGTTGAACCCCCTGGAATTTTTTTTTTGCACTAAACACCCTATATATATAGCCTAAATCTCCTGAAATTTTAATTTTGACACCCCTGAAAATTTGAAATTGTACTAGTAGACCAAGTTTTGCACCCATTTGACACCGGCCTTAAAAAATTTGACACCCCTGACCCCGGGGTCCTGGGTCCGCCACTGAATTTAGAGATTAATTTTTAGAGATTTTTAAGAGAATAAAAAGTTGTTTTGATACCGAAAATCACTTATTTTAAAAAATCATTATTTTTAAAATAATTTTTATGAGAAACTACTTAAAACAGATTTTCATTTTAAAGATAAAAATGATTTTTTTAAGAAATAATTTTTCAGAAAAGCCGAAACAAAGATACTCAAATTCAGTAAAAATGATTTTTTTTCAATTAAAAAAATGATTTTCTCGTAGAAAATACGATGACAAACGGCTTTTTTTTTTATAACAAACGGCCTTTAGTTTTCATTTCTTTTGCATATCTTAAAATAACACAAATGAATTAGGTTAGCTTACATAGGGATTTTTGACTTTGCTTTCGGCCGGCAACCTGAATTGCAAGAAATGATATGTGCACATAACATGACAATTTTCTTATTTTAATTGGGTGCTTTACTCGTTTTATGAAATGAACGTCAACATAGCCATAGGAAAACAAATTAATTAAACATTAATGGGATACCATACTATATACCATGTACAACATAGGAAACGAATTTGCTGTCGGTTAGCGGTCACCTACTACTAACCACAGTCTGTAATCTCGATGCATGTTTGTTTGAGATTCTCTGGACAAATTAGAAATAGAATCACTAATCACTATGAAGACAGAGAAAAAATAGTCAACAATATTTGTTAAATTGACTGTAGATGTGTTTGGTTATAAAACGTGTATATATAAAATCATTCTTTAGTAGTTAAAGTTGATTAGAATGGAAGCAACAATTTTGAGATTCACCAAGAGAGATAGAAAATATAGAGTGTAGACGTAACACGTATAAAAAGACTAAAAGATAGAGAGAAATTGAAGTGTTGAATAGGTGTAGAAAAAAAAGTGAGTGTTCAAAAATTATGGTTTTGCTTAAATATACCGATGACAGCGGTTCGATTTCATAAGATAAATTTGTTTTAAATTTTTTATTGCAAAAGTTATTTTTTTATTTTTAGGAATTATATAGGTAATATTGAAAAGTAATATTGAAAAGCTATTTTTATTTTTATGTTTAAATAAAATAATTATTTTCATCTCAAACCATATTTTTGTGATTAAAAAATAAAAATTGTTTTTCAAACCAAAACAGATGCTGGACTAAAATGAGAGAAGGAAAAAAAAAATCCAGTCCTTGGTCACATTAGGCCAGCTAGCAAGGCAGCAAAGGAATTATTAATAAAGAAAATAATCATGTGATTGAAAGCTGCGTCTTCCTTCATGTTTGATGGTTCTAAGATTTGTTTGTTTTCATCCTAATTCGTGGTTTCTCATAGAAAGATTCTTAAACTATTTATAATGTTTTTTTATTTATACTTTAATTATCCTTTTTTCTTCAACATTGGCTCTATATCAAGTTAAAAGTAAAATGCTTATCTAAAAAAAAAAAGTTAAAAGTAAAATTTCATTCTGCTTTCTCTTATTGCTAACGTATATTAGTCATTTTAGTCTCTAAATAAATGTATCAGATTTGCAAATATATCATTTTTTGGGACGCTACTTAAAAATTAGTATCCAATTGTTTATCTGTTCATAATTCCTTCAAATTGCAGGGTGGGTATCAAACTCCCAACAGTAGAGGTGAGGTGTAAAAATTTGAGAGTTGAGGCTGATTCCTACGTTGGCAGCAGAGCTGTTCCAACCCTACCAAACGTTGCACTAAACATCCTTGAATCAGCTCTTGGCATTTTTGGAATTATTAGTACTTCAAAGACAACAAAACTCACTATTCTTAAAAATGTCTCTGGCATTATTAAACCTTCAAGGTACCACCAACTCCAACTCCAACTTTTCATCATCAAATTATTACTTGGGTTGGTATAAGTAAAAAATTTGTTGGTATTACTATTTTGTGTGCAGGATGACCCTTTTGCTAGGTCCACCTTCATCAGGGAAAACGACCCTTTTGCTAGCATTGGCTGGAAAATTGGACACAGACTTAAGGGTATATATACACTCCAACTATATATATTAAACTGTTAGAAATTAAGACAATGAATATAATTAATTTTTTATTATCACATGGATCGAGTTGAATAAACATATATGCATGTGATGTGATGTGTTTGGTTTGAATGAAACAAACAGGTAGAAGGAGAAATATCTTACAATGGGTACAAGCTTAACGAATTTGTCCCAAGAAAGACTTCAGCTTACATTAGCCAAAATGATGTACATTTGGGAGAAATGACTGTAAAAGAAACACTGGATTTCGCTGCTAGATGCTTAGGAGTTGGAACACGATATGGTAATTAATTTACTGATCAACAATTTTTAATTTTCAGAATAATATCAAATATCAATTTTTAATTTTTAAAAAATGTTATTGTAGAGCTATTATCGGAGCTTGCTCGAAGGGAAAAGGAAGCTGCCATATTTCCAGAAGCAGAAATTGACCTTTTCATGAAGGTATCTATCTAATTATACTATAATCTCAAACTAAAGACTAAAACAGTAGTAGTAGTTATTAATCAATGTATATTAATTTCTCACCAATTTTAGGCTACTGCAATGGAAGGAACACAAAGCAGTCTCATTACTGATTATACTCTCAAAGTAAGTCACTTCTTTTCCAAATATTAATTTGAGTATAATCAGTCTCATTACTGATTATACTCTTAGGGGTTTTTTTTTCTTCAAATATTGAATTTAGTACAAGCAATGCTGAACATAAGATAAGTTAATTATTGATCAAGAAAAATAAGATAAGCTAATTAAAACAGATGCATACTATTATGTGTTTATAATTCTTTTATTTTGACAGGCAGTGCTTAATGACTTAATTATAAAATTCAATTTATTTGTTGTGTGAAACAAAACAGATACTGGGGCTTGATATATGCAAAGATATCATTGTTGGTGATGAAATGAGGAGAGGCATATCTGGTGGCCAAAAGAAGCGTGTAACCACAGGTAAATAAATAAATATTTAAAATCCATATTTCCTGGAATTTTTTTTGTTCCACATAGTAATGTGAGTGGTTATAAGTCACGCATCGGCTATGAATGAGTTATATGAATGACATATAAGAGAGGGGACCCATATACCTAATACATTTTGGCAACTTCACCAAATCATAAGTGTGATTATCATGCAATGACTTCATCTCATCATGCAATACTCAGCTTCTGAGTTGAGCTTGAGATGACTCAAAAGCCTCACCAGGATTCTCATCTTCTGACATCTCATTCTCCTCATCATCATTAACTGGAATATGTAACTCATAAGTTGTTGATCATCAACATGTGGCTCACCATTTTGAACATTACCATCAACACTATCCAAATTCTGAATAGGCAACCGAACTGGATCAACATCTGACAAGTTGTCATTTTTTTGGGTGTAGTATTCTCCACCTTATCAATGTCCTCAATAGTTTGGTCTTCCATGAAAACAACATCACGACTCCTGAGAAGTTTTTTCCCTATAGGATCATACAACCTATAACCAAATTCATCTTAATTGACCATAACCAATGAAAATACATTGCTTTGACTTTGCATCCAACGTGGATCTTTCATCCTTTGGAACATGCACAAAGGCCTTACAACCAAAGACTCTCAAATGATCATAATTAACCTTCTTCCCAAACCAAACTTTATCTGGAACATCACTATTCAAAGCAACAGCGGGACTGGGATTAATAACATGCACTGCCGTGTACAGTGCCTCACCCCAGTAGTGTTTGGGCAACTTAGCTTCCGAGAGCATACACCTCACTCTCTCAACTAGTGTTCGATTCATCCTCTCTGCTAAACCATTTAGCTGAGGAGTTTTTGGAGGAGTCTTTTCATGTGCAATACCCTGCTACTTACAATAATCATCAAAGGGTCCACAATACTCACCACTGTTGTCGGTACGAACACGCTTCAACTTCTTACCTGTTTGCCTTTCAACCAGAGTATGGAATTGTTTGAACTTCTCCAACACTTGGTATTTTGTCTTCAAGGCATAAACCCATAATTTCCTGGAACAATCATCAATAAAAGTAACAAAATAAAGTGCACCACTAAAAGATTTTACCTTTAGAGGGCCACAAACGTCAGAATGCACCAGTTCAAGTAGCTCTGACTTCCTAGAGGGAGGATGCTTTTTGAATAACACTCTAGTTTGTTTACCAGTCATGCAATGAGAACATTTCTCCAAATCTCCATTCTTCAAACCTACAAGCACATCCTTTTTGGCTAAGACATTTAACCCTTTTTCACTGATATGACCAAGTCTTTGGTGCCACAAAGATGCTTCCATATGCACAGCATTCACGCTGTCTATAGAAACCATAGCTTTTGTCCAATACAGTTTAGAAATTTTCTTCCCTCTAGCTAAAACCAAGTTACCTTTGCTGAGTTTCCACTTTCACCAAAGTTATTATCATAACCACAATCATCAAGCATAGACACAGAAATCAAATTAAAGCGAACATCGGGAGCATGTTTGACTCCTTTAAGTAACAACCACATTCCCATGTTGGTTTGCAAACAAACATCACCAACACCAATTACCTTAGATACACCATCATTACCCATCCTCAACACTCCAAAGTCAACTGGAGTATAAGATGTGAAGAACTCCTTCTTAGGTGTAACGTGCAATGTAGCATCAGTATTTGTCCTGAACATAACCAAGCTCCTGCAAGAATTTCTTCAACCATATCAACTCTTTGCATGTTTCGGTAATGGCAATGAACTCTGCCTCAGTAGTAGACAATGCTACACACTTTTGCAACCTAGACTACCCGCTCCCCCACCAAGCCGAACCATGGCTTTGATACTACTTGTTGGGGAAAACAACATAGAGAAATAAAATGAGCACAATCGGAACACAAGGATTTAACGTGGAAAACTCCAAAACCGGAGAAAAACCACAATTGTTGTCTAATGATAACCAGAGAATAACACTATGTGAAAATTGTTACAACACACAGACTTCTAAGAAAAACACCCCCATAGCCCCAGTACACCCACACCCTCCAAAGAAAATATTTAACTACATCTCACAACACTCTAAAACAAGAGTATAAGAGAAAAAACAAAGTCAAATACAACTTAAGGTATTTCCGACTGGTGCATCTTGTAATGAAGATCTTGAGCCCATTATATAGCCTTGGTCTCCCTCTTCCTTCACAAAACTAAGCTTTTGTATGTGCCATTTTCTGTGACAATAATTGCATTCCACATTTTCAAACCGAGACTTGGACTTGCTTCTACTTTTCTCTCTACCACCCTTTGTTTCCTTTCTCTGAGTACTTCTCCCCCTATTTTCAGTGACAAGTACCTCAGATTGAGATGAAGAACTATGTGCCTTCCTTCTCATCTCCTCATTAAGTATACACCACCCTTAGCCGTTTCCAAAGAAACAATATCATTAGGAGCAGAACTCGTTATAGAAACCCGAAATGTCTCCCACGAATCTAGTAAAAATAATAATAGAAATAGTCCCAAAAGCTCATCATCAAATTTGATACCCATTCCTGACATTTGATCAAGAAGCCCTTGAAAATCACTCAAAGTGATCCGAAATAGAAGTCCCCTCCTTATACTTCAAACTTATGAAGCTATTCAACAAGAACAATTTATTATTCCCTGATTTAGAGGCATACAAGGACTCTATCTTCTCCCACAAGGTTTTTGCATTTGTTTCATTAGCAATATGGTTATAAACATTATCTTCTACATATTGGCGAATGAAACCACATACCCGTTGATGTTCAAAATCTCATTCTTCGGTAGATGTCGAATCCGGCTTTTTACTACCAAAAATAGGAAGATGGATTTTCTTCACAAACAATAAATCTTTCATCTTGCCCTTCCACAAATGATAATTTGTACCATTCAAAGAAACATCTTTCTATTCATATTTGCCTCCATCAATCAAGCAAGTAAAATAGCCCCTAACCAAGAGCTCTGATGCCACTCCGATGGGGAATCAACACATAAACGTAATACCAGAGCAATATGCAGCGGAAATAAATTCCCCAAACTTGCGAGAACCTATGAGGAGCAACAACGAATATATGGCGACAAATAAAACGAAATAAAAACGCACAATTGAACACCAATATTTTTAACGTGGAAAACCCCTCAAAGAAAAGGGTAAAAACCACGAGTCGTCCCGACCAAAGAAATAGCTCCACTATAATCAAATAAGGGTACAAGAGAGTCTCAACAAAGTGCACAAATAGTGCCAACAACCAGCCAATACAATAAAGCACAAAAGCTTACAAATTGAGAACAAGAAGATGAAAATACCCAAAACTACATCTTCAGTGCGAAGACGGTTTCTCTCTCCTCGGACCTCGTTTCGACGATCCGAACTGTGAAAGTGTAGAACTATGTCTCGCGAACCTGCTGTCCAAAAGCGAAGGCGATCCAACGGTTAATGAATCCGCAATCTCAGTTTTACGGTGACAGGTTTGAGAAAAACGGGAATTGTTCTCTCTCTTCTTTTCTCTCTTTTGGTGGCTCTCTCTATTCCGAAAATATCTCTTCATCAACCCTAATTTAACTCTCTCCACTTATAATAAGTGAGAAACATAATGCGCTAAAATATTTAGGCCTTTATCCACATAGGAAGGGAGCCCAATACCCAACAAGTAATTGAGAACAATTTTTTTGTCTTTTCTATTGGTCTAGTATTTTTAAGTCCAAACCTTATCTTCATGTTTGAATATGCTTTTTTTAATCAACTAATTCAAAGGTTGCAGAAAATTTTGCATTCAGTCAAATATTCAAGTGAGGTTTAGAAGATGTGCTGACATCACATGTACTTTGGCCACTTAAAATCTTTTTTTTGACTTTGGTCTTTCAGTTCTTTTCTTACTTAGTCTTTTTCTTACACCTTTTTTTTTATTGTTAAATATTTATTTTGGTCCTAAAAATATTATACGATATCTATTTACTCGTTAATACACTTCATCTAACGAGACAGATTCGGCTTATACGTCCGAGTTCGATTCTCCAACAATAGAACAACTTGTGCCAAACTTTATTTACCTGCCGACCAAACTCTGAATTAGTCGGGCCATTTTCTCTTGGACACTGGAGGAGGGTTAAAAACATCTAGACCAAAAAAAGAAATATTATCAATCTTCTAAATATCTATAGAATTGCAATTGTTAACTGTCATACCCTAATTTTGTCCGTTAGATTAATGCGATTCGTTTTTCTAAAATAATAATAATAATCTTGTAGACATTTGATTTTAATCGGTTTCTTGTTTCATTTTCAAAAATCCCAAAAACATGTTCCATGGTGCATGCGTATTATTTTTAGTCGCGTACACGCGTTAGTCTTAACATTTTTGCATTGTTGCGTGCACATGTTATTTCTAACCACATACGCGTGTCATTCCTAATCGTATGCGTGTCGTTACTCTCTTTGCGCACGCGTGTTCGCCTCTCGTCGTGTACGCATTTTTCGGTGCCCGTCGTGTACACATTTTTCGGTGCCCGTCGTGTACACATTTTTCGGTGCCCGTTGTACGCTTTTTTTAAAAACAAGTGCAAAGAAATCAAGGAATCTATAGATAATTAGCTGTCCAGTTTTTATACATTTACAATATAACCCAAAAAGTCAAATTTGTTACAAATGAGGACAAAAAAAAAGTAAGAAAGATACAAAAAATTAAAACAAAGGTGAAAAAGCAAGAGGCAGCGCTGCTGCCCTTGTTGTTGCTGTGCAGGAATTCATTTTGGCTACCAGCTCAAACTTATTTCTCCTTGTTCCTTGCTGTCTTCCCATTTTTGGCACCAACAATACTACCTTCTGCTACAGCAGTACCACCACTTCTGTGTCTCCTGTTTTGGCTCTGCAGAATTTGTCTCCAAAAGATTTGATACACTGCTTTGCACCCACACCTACACCACACATATTGGACTATATAAGTAACAATGAGCAGATCACAGCAAAAAAAAAGGAAAGAATAAGGGAAAAACAAAAAAGAAGGGAGAGTAAAATCGATCACCGAATATCAATGTTTCAGAACGTGAAAAATAGGGGAAGGTAGAACAAAGAGAGAGGGGGAGAATGATTCTGAGAAACAAAAATAAGAAGAATGAGAGACAAGAAATCATTACCTCCGGCGAACCACCGTGCGCCACCGTCATCGCCGCTACAAACCACCATCACCGAACACCCCGTACTCGCTTCCCTTCCGTTCGCGTTTGCCGGCACCACCATGGTACCAACCGTGGTGGTTCTCCTCCGGTTGACTCCACCCACCGCGAGCCATCATCCGCCGCCGTCGTCGCCCTCTTCCCCTCTCTCTCTCTCTCGGCCTCTCTGTTCTCCATCGTAACCACCAACCTAAAAAACTCTAACCACATTCACCGCCCACTCATCTCTCTCCTCATAACCAGCAACACCCCAACAACACCGTTGCCACCACCACCTATGACACAGCACCGCCTTGAACCGTCAACCGCCGTACCACCACGAACCGTCGCCCTTCCCCTTCGATTTCCCTCTCTCACCACCATCAAACCAACCCCCACCGTCGCACTCCTCTCTCTCCCCCGTCGTCGCTCTCTTTCTCTCAACCGTCTCACGCCGTCTTTCTCCATCAAACCGCCATAGCCACCGTCATCACCGCCACCACCAAGCGACGTCTCCGCGCGTCTGACCGTGAACTCCCTTCGAACCGTCACTCCTCACCACGACGTCTCTCCCTCTCTCGTTCACCTTCCCATCTCTCCCTCTCCCCGAAATTTTTGTACTCTTTCTCTAAATGATGAGTAGCGGCGCTGATGAAGAAGGTTAGAATGAAATTAGGGTTATATCATTGTATTCTATTACTATTATTATTACTTTTATTTTTAATTTTATTTTTAGTTTTACAATCGGATTACTCTACGCACCCCCTTTTTTTCATTATTACAGCCCCCTGCAGAGGCCCAATTCGTAGGCCTTGTTTAGAAGCTAAAAAACGTGGGCTGCAACTAATTGCACCTCTTGTATTTCTGTTTTACAACTTATTGTGTTTTGTCTGCTAATACCTTCCCTACGCAAAACCTCCGTATCCACTCAATAGGGATTTTCCAATGTTTGCCCTTAAACTAAACTTTGGTGGCGGCTTCATTTCAAGAACTTCGAAGAATCCATCCTCCGGATTTTTCGGTCGCTACATTAACCTAGCTCGTCCCTCTATTGGTATTTGTAAGGACTACAATGACACTAACTTAGTAATTTCATGAATTCATTTGAAACTAAGTAAATCTTGTCAATGATGCATTTAATAATAGGTCAAGACGAAGGGACAAACTTAATTAACATTTTGAAATTTCAGGAAGATCATTTTAGAATATTGATAATATGGAGAACTAAATTCATATTTCCTACAATTTAATAACCTAATTTGAATATTTACTCCTTTATTTACTGAATTTGTCTAGAAAGTCATCTATTAGATACATAATTTTCATTACATCATATCAACTAATATTTTTCCAATCCCAAGTAGGTAGCTCAGTTGGCGAGGTAAGGGATATCGAAGGAGTGCACCAAGAGGTCCTGGATTCAAACCCCGAAAACTAACATTGCTTATAAAAAAAACTAATATTTTTCCATATAGAAATAATGATTTGCATCTTCATTTATAAAATGTCATCATCCTTTTAGATAAATAATAAACAAAATATTATAATAACGCGGATTGCTACAGGTGAGATGATTGTTGGGCCCACAAAAACAATGTTTATGGATGAGATATCAACGGGTCTTGATAGTTCCACAACATATCAGATAGTGAAATGCTTCCAGCAGATTGTACACCTCACAGAAGCAACCATATTCATGTCACTACTCCAACCTGCTCCTGAGACGTTTGATCTCTTTGATGATATTGTCTTGATCTCAGAGGGTCAGATAGTTTATTGGGGCCAACGTGAGCACGTCCTTCAGTTCTTTGAATCTTGTGGGTTTAGATGCCCTGAAAGAAAGGGAACTGCAGATTTCTTACAAGAGGTATGATCATATCATAACATAACATAACATAACATTACATAACATTTGACAAAAAAAATTACATAACATGACATGACATTGACTACGTCTTAATAAATCACTAGCCTAACTAATCAAATCATGTGTCTATACTTTCAACATCTCTATTAATTATTGGGTTCAATCTGTTTGTGTTTCCTATCAAATTTGGGAACTTTGGTTTGTGTCTATAAAAATTTTCACCCACTTTTAGTTTCCAAATTTTCCCTTGTGTCAAATGGAATTATACGTGAAATTGTCTATGTGGACTATTTTAATGTGGTGGCACCTGATAGAAACCAGTAGATTAACAATAACAATTGCAGTAACAGAATGATCTTGAAGATAGAAATGGAGATAAGAAGTTACTAGTAGGGATTACAAGTCTAACTACCCAAGAGCATTGCTCTCCTCAGAAGTTGTAAGTTACAACTTCTGGCCATTACAACATAATAACTTATCTGATAACCTCTTACAAACAAACACCCCATACTTATATTCAAATACACACCAAATAACTACCTTACATATAATAACTACCACACCATAACTACCTAATAACTTACATATAATCAGGGCCGGCCCAAACGATACGGAGGCCCTGTGCAAATGATAAAAAAGGGGCCCTAATTATATTTTTCCAAATAAAACTCAAACTTCAATACAAAGAGAGATATTCAAATCTATGGCTAGCACCTGAATTCATAGCTTTGTTACATTCAATGCCTTTGGCTATTTGATAAAAAGAGAGATATTCAACCTCAAGAAATGGGCTGGGCTGGTTGGGGTTAAAAAAATGGGGCCCTAAAATTTTTTTTTTGGTGGAGGCCCTGTGCAATTGCACAGGCCTGCACACCTATCAGTCCGGCCTTGCATATAATAACTACCACACCATAACTACCTAATAACATAATTAATTCACAAATAACTACCATTCTCCTTTATTCTTCTTGGCTCTCCTTTCATAAACCCATCAAATGACGGGTTTACCCTTTTGTTTCTCACTAACATGCGCGACACTATCATTTCCCCCGCCTTGAAAAACAACCTTGTCCCCAAGGTTGAGATTTGGGAATTGTGCTACCATGATAGATGTGTCTTTCCATGTTGCTTCTTCCATAGGTTTCTGTCGCCACTGAACAAGGACTCGAGGAACTTGCTCACCATTACCGTTAATGGTCCGGCGTGCTAAGACTGTATCAGCCTCCCAAAGCAACTCATCCGTAATTTCTAAACTGGCAGGTAGATTTTGATGAGCCACAGCATTACCCTCAACCTTCTTCAATAGTGAAACATGAAAAACAGGATGTATGCGAGATGAATCAGGAAGTTGCAGTTTGTATGCCACGGCTCCTATCCGTTCCAACACTTGAAACGGGCCATAATACCTGGGAGATAATTTAGGACAGATCCTGGTAACAACAGATTGTTGAACATGCGGCCTCAACTTAAGGAAGACCATCTCACCAACTTCAAATGATCTCTCCTTTCGATGTTTTGTCTTTCAAGAATTCCATCAGCTTGTTTTCCATCATTCTAGTTGAGTCACTAACAAAACCCATAAGCCACTCATAAAGCAAATCAATTACACCCTTTGTAATTTTAGACTCACTGTGCAAACAATGGTTAGTGTGACCCCATGCTTGAGATTCAACTCCATCTCCTTGGTGTTGGACATATTGCAAAAATGTTATAGAGTTTTCCATAGAGAAATTGAAAAGAGCCATAAGAGCTTCACTAGTGAGAAACAAACTCGGAAATCGTTGGAGTGGAAGAAAAATGTTGAAGATTTTATACCAAATTGATAATAGTGTGGTTTGGGTCCCATAAATTGTGGTTGTTACAACATTTTCTATAACCCAATCTTGCTTTTCCATGGGATGTTGCAATAAAACAGTCTCTAAGTTAAGATGGTTGGAGTACATACTAGAGACAATTCCTGCATGCAAACATTGGTTTCCTTTTGCCACACCAATTTCAGCTCCTATGCATTGCTCCCAATTCATAAATTCATGAGCACTAGGATGTTGCTTTTTATCTTCTATTTTCCTTGCTCTTTTCAGCCACTTCTTCTCTTTATTACATTGGGCAGCCTTGATTAATTAATTCTCGGGCTTCTTAGATCTCATAGAAGCAATCCTATAATTATCAGTAGAGCCTATCTGGGAATTGAACAATACATGCTGCTGTTGTGGTGTTTGGTTTCCTTGACATGCACATGTCGTGGCACTTTCCAGTATACTTTCACCTTGTTTAATGCCGCCTGGATCCAACTTATGGACAAGTGGAGTCATTACCAAAATTGACACATATATTGATTGCATTAATCCACTGCCACAATTTCTACCAACCTCCATTAGTAACTTGATTATTTTACCAACTCCTTTAGTTTGCAGCTGAACACCATTGCAAACAACGCTATCAATCCCTACTTCTTGTATTTCACTCAGGTTAAGAAAACTAGTGTCACAGTGTTTGAGTTTCAGGAGAAATGAACCCCTTCTATTCTCCACTTTCTTTTTTTCTTGCAACACCCCCCTCTTTACTAGTAAAGGAAGTAGAAGTGATAAAAAAAATTGGGCTTGGCCCATTTTAGATGAATTCAGATCCACTTTATTAAAACTGCAACCAGACTTAGGGTTTTTTTTATACCCCCATCAACTCCCATCTACCCCCACCCAATACCGTAATCCCGAAAATACCCCTGCCCAACTAAAATTCGCTCGGATTTACCCCATTTAAGGTAAATCCGATTTGTTATTTTTTCAAATCGGATTTATCTACCCAATAGGTAAATCCGACTTTAAAAACAACAAAGCGGATTTACCTCAGATGGGGGTACATCCGCTTTGTTATTTTTCAAATCGGATTTACCTAGTGGGTAGATAAATCCGATTTCCCTAAAAAAAGGAATTCGGATTTACCCCACCTAAGTTAAATCCGATTTTGTTATTAAAAATAATTGTTTTTTATTTAAATTTTTAAAAAAGGCTATAAAAATACTACTAAAAATTCGTTAAAGAGTCAAAACTAATCCAAAAATTATGAAAACACCACTAAAAATCTAATAAAACCAAAATAACTTTATGCAAATTTTTTTAGATTTTTTGGAAATTATGAAAAATTAAAAAAATTAATAAAAAATAGTAAACGATGGAATTTGGGATTCTGATCGTTGATTTGATCGGATTTAATAGCTTGATCGTTGATTTTTTTCGGATTTAATAGCTGTGGTTTCATTACAATTTGAGCAGATTGCCCGAGAACCGATTTTTTAGCCTAAATTATTCGCTCGACGTACAACATCGTCACGTGTTAACGAACTACACACTAAACAGAACCAAAAGACGGTCGAAATTCGTATCTAATTTTTTAACTGATTTATTTATTTATTAATTAGGTAAATCCGAATTTATTTATTTATTAATTAGGTTGTTAACAAAGCGGATTTACCCCACATAAGGTAAATCCGCTTTTGTTATTTAAAAGCGGATATACCCCCATATAAGGTAAATCTGCTTTAAAAATAACAAAATCGGATTTACCCCCACTTAAGGTAAATCCGCTTTGTTATTTTTAAAAGCGGATTTACCTCATCTTAAATAAATCCGCTTTTAAATTTTTAAAATTTTTAGTGGAAATCAGATTTACCTCACAGATACATAAATTCGATTTCCAAAAAAAAATTGAAATTAGGATACATTCGGGTTTTTTAAATTTTGTGAAGGGCAATTGCATCTTTTCGCAGGGTCGATGGGGGTAGATTGTTATGTGATGGGGGTACAAAAAAAACGCTCAGACTTACTAACCAGCATTTGGGCCTGGCCCAAAACAATGTCAACAGGATTCACCTTCATTGCAAAGCATTCAGCCCTTAGCTTCCTTCTCTTTGTACATTCTGCTTGTAACTCCTCATTTTCTGTAATTTGGGCAGGTGTAAGTAACAGATAATGGGCCTGACCCATTGGTTTAGTCTAGAAGCCCAATTCCCATGAGATCCAATCGGCACTAGCCTCATTCCCTTCACACTCTCTATCGCTGAAGATCAACGCAAGAGAGAGAAGTGGTACTCCACCATCGCAATCTAGTCCCACCGATCCATGGTGGATCCGTCGTCTTCCTCCTCCGGCGGCCGACCCTAGTTCTCGTCGTCACGGACCCTCTCGTCGCAACCTTCATTCATGAGAGAGACAACCTGCTTACTCGATTCAAGAGGAACGCAACCCTCCCCCATGGTTTCGCGAACCTCTGACGACGCATTGTCCAGCGTCGGTTTCTCCATCGCGGTCACCAATCTCACAGCGTAGAGCATTGGCCCTATCAAGGCCACTAGCGATCCTTCTGCCCCTCCCTCTATGATCTGTTACCCATTCCTCTCTTTCATTTTCCTTCTTTGGTTCTGATTTCGCACCCGCGACAGTTACAGGCTTCGCAACATCCATGGCTTCTAGTTCTTCATTCATTCCCTTCCGATGCTTCTCCATGCAATTCTGAACCCTTACTTGTTGCACCCATAGATTCTGACCCTCCTTTGTTGTGTGAATTCCCTTCACCACTCTTCCCCTTACTCAGTGAAAGCAAGGAAATGATTTTCTCTTGATTGTCTGCGGCCTGGTTCTGCATTTACTTCGGTGACATTTCCAAATTCGCAATTTTGCTCTCAAGCGCAGCAACTTGAGTCTCCATTTTCTTCGGTGGTATCCGGCAAGTCGGACCAATTTGATAGAAACCAGTAGATTAACAGTAACAATTGTAGTAACAGAATGATCTTGAAGATAGAAATTGAAAGGAAATCGTATATTAGATTGATAAGAAGTTAGTAGTAGGGATTACAAGCCTAACTACCCAAGAGCATTCCTCTCCTCAGAATAATAACTTCTCTGATAACCTCTTACAAACAAACACCCCCATACTTATATTCAAATACACACCAAATAACTACCTTACATATAATAACTACCACACCATAACTACCTAATAACTTACATATAATAACTACCACACCATAACTACCTAATAACATAATTAATTCACAAATAACTACCCTTCTCATTTATTCTTCATGGCTCTCTTTTCATAAACCCACCAAATGACGGATTTACCCTTCTGTTTCTCACTAACAAGTGCGACACTATCAGCACATGTGTGTGATGCCAAATCACACTTACTGCCTAGTCACAAACTTGTTGAGTCCAATTCAATATGCTCTTGAAGTCGTTCTTAAGTTATCCTAGGCTTATCCTTCTACGTCATGCATCGTCTTTTTCTTGGGTTTGGATTCTCTCCTTCTACACTCTCTCAATCTCTCTCTACACTCTCTATCTCTCTCTTAAAATTCATAAAATAATATATACTAGAGAAAATGTAAGAGAGATGATAAGAATTTAAGAGAGAGAGAGAGAGAGAGAGAGAGAGGGAGAGGGTGTAGAGAGCGATTGAGAGAGTGTAGAAGGAGAGGATCTAATTTCCTTTTTCTTCTCGCTCCAAAACCTTAAAGATGTCGCAATCGTGTCTCATAGAAGACTAATCATTGAGAGTGTGTTATAAACAATTTTTATCGTATGGAAATATATTTCTAAAAAGGTGAGGGTGTATTGTAAAAATGAGGTCTTAATAGTTTCTTCCTAGAAATAGTAACTTTGTTAATAAATAATAATAATAAATAAATAAATAAATAATTTATTAGGCAATTATAATTGCAAATTCGTAATGATGGAATTTGATGGCATTTAAAGGTGAACTTTTTCTAGTAAATATGTTTTTATCAACCAAATGCAACAACAAGTGCCATAACTATATAGAATAAGCATGGATTAGATTACTTGAAAAAGAACTTACTTTTGGATAATTAATTGAACCAAATCCTATTTCAATTTTTGAAGGACCAAAAATAGGATGGTAAGTGAGACTGACACTTAAGAAATTTTACAGGTTACATCAAGGAAAGATCAAGAGCAATACTGGGCAAACAGAAACTTACCATATCGTTACATTACAGTGACTGAGTTTGCAAACAGGTTCAAGGAGTTCCATGTTGGAATACAACTTGATAATGAGTTATCTGTGCCATTTGACAAGTCATTAGGACACAGAGCATCTCTTGTTTTCAAGAAATATACAATGCCAACAATGGGACTTCTCAAAGCATGTTGGGACAAAGAATGGCTTTTGATCAAAAGAAACTCTTTTGTCTACATCTTCAAGACAGTTCAAATATGCATTATTGCAGTCATATCTGCAACTGTGTTCTTAAGAACTGAAATGCATAGAAGGAATGAGGATGATGCTGCTGTCTACATTGGTGCTATTTTGTTTACCATGATCATGAACATGTTTAATGGATTTTCTGAGTTACCACTCACTATTGCAAGACTTCCTGTTTTCTACAAGCAGAGAGACCACCTTTTCCATCCTCCATGGACCTACACCCTCCCCAATTTTTTTCTACGGATCCCCATTTCTATATTTGAGGCTATTGTTTGGGTGCTCATTACATATTACACGATAGGATTTGCACCTGAAGCCAGCAGGTAACCTCAATTACATCAACTCATCTATATGTTTGTCAATTGCACTCATTTTACAAATAAAAATAAAAGCATGTTTAGCCGGATATTATATACTCCCTCTGTTTCACGAGATACTTGTCGTTTTAAGGTTATTTATACATACCAATGAGACTAATTTTGTTACTTTTAATGAAAGTATTTATCTTTTTCCAACAATACCCTTAACTCTTTATTATTTCATTCTACATATTTCTCTCTCTACAATACATAGTTAAGGGTATTATTAATAAAACAGTAATTAACGTTAGGAACTTTGAAAATGACAAGTAAAATGAAACAAAATTATTCTTAAAAAATGACATGTATTGTGAAACGGACGTAGTACGATGGTATGATTATTGACCGGTGTATTCATATTACTAACAAAGCATTATGGGACCTAATTCAACTTTTAGGTTCTTCAAGCACTTGTTGTTGGTGTTTCTTGTCCAACAAATGGCAGCTGGGATGTTTAGGGTGATATCTGGAGTTTGTAGGACAATGATAATTGCTAATACTGGTGGAGCTCTCATGCTTCTTCTTGTTTTCTTACTTGGAGGTTTCATCCTTCCAAAACGTTAGTAACTAATCAAATAAAGATGGTAATGTATTTAATTTGTTGAGAAGTGTGTTCAGGATTCTTAAGCCTTAATAATATTAACAGGTGACATTCCTAATTGGTGGATTTGGGGCTATTGGATTTCTCACCACTATCATATGCTTTCAATGCCTTTTCTGTGAATGAAATGCTTGCTCCAAGGTGGAGTAAACCGGTAAGTAGTGTATAATCTTCCTCAACACCAAATGAAAATGTGGTTAAATGGTTCATAAGAAACTTACTTTTGATTTCAAATGTGCATGTTTTGCAGTCTTCGGATGGTTCAACCACATTGGGTATAGCTACATTAAATAATTTTGATGCTTTTACTGAAAAGGAATGGTATTGGATAGGTGCAGCAGCTCTTCTAGGTTTCACTATTTTGTACAATGTTCTCTTCACCCTTGCACTTATGTACCTTAATCGTAAGATCTCACATTATGACTAAATTTTTGAATAAATTGATTTTTTTTTCACTAGTTGTTTATTGTCAATAAATTTTTTTTATTGTAGCTATTGGAAACAAACAAGCAATTATTTCAGAAGAAGAAGCAAGTGAAATGGAATCTGGAGGTGGTACTGGTACGTAACAAGTGCATTTCTATTGTTGTAATGTGGTGTATATTGTGCTAATGTAGTAGTTCTTGTAAATGATTTATTTCAGGAGAAATAGCAATGCAACGAATGAGTAGCAGAGGTAATCCTAGTGGTATAAAAAATGCCGATCCAACGCTTGAATCAGCCACTGGAGTTGCCCCAAAGAGAGGAATGGTTCTTCCTTTTCAACCACTTGCAATGTCTTTTGATAGTGTTAATTACTATGTGGACATGCCTGCCGTAAGAAACTCACCCTTGTAGCCTTTTCCACACACACAGACACTTATATATATATACATATATACATATCAGCTTACAACATTATGTATCAATGGTATCATTGACAGGAAATGAAAGAGCAAGGAGTCACAGATGATAGACTACAACTGCTTAGAGATGTAACTGGTGCGTTTAGGCCTGGAGTTCTAACTGCTCTAATGGGAGTTAGTGGAGCTGGAAAGACTACTTTAATGGATGTTTTAGCTGGAAGGAAGACAGGTGGCTTCATTGAAGGTGATATTAGAATCTCTGGATTCCCTAAGAATCAAGAAACCTTTGCAAGAATTTCTGGCTACTGTGAACAAACTGATATCCATTCACCTCAAGTTACTGTTCGAGAATCTGTGATTTACTCAGCTTTCCTTAGATTACCTAGAGAAGTCAGTAATGAGGAAAAAATGGTAAGTACTAGCCATAAGTTATAATATCATTTATTTTGCTCAAGGTGAGTATACATGAAATATTTGAACTCACATTTCATTAGTTTTATATTTTTTTAGAAATTTGTAGATGAGGTGATGGATTTGGTGGAGCTGGATAATCTGAGGGATGCTATAGTTGGGCTTCCAGGTGTTACAGGATTGTCAACTGAACAAAGAAAAAGGCTAACAATAGCTGTCGAGCTTGTTGCCAACCCTTCAATCATTTTCATGGATGAACCTACTTCAGGTCTTGATGCAAGAGCAGCAGCTATTGTTATGAGGACTGTGAGAAACACGGTTGACACTGGAAGAACAGTTGTGTGCACAATTCACCAGCCTAGTATCGATATCTTTGAAGCTTTCGATGAGGTTCCATTGAAGTTTCTTTATATGTGTGTGTCATATGCTTTTTTTATCTTCATAACCATTTGGTGGTTATATATATATATATATATATATATATATATATATATTTTTCCATGAACTAGCTGTTGTTGATGAAGAGAGGAGGGCAGGTGATCTACTCAGGTCCATTAGGACGGAACTCACACAAGATTATAGAATATTTTGAGGTATTACATTACAAATATACAATAAAATGACTATATACTTTTGATTAAGTCGTGTAGAAAAAGGTTTAACATGTTCATTTATTGGGGATAGGCAATTCCAGGGGTCCCAAAAATTAAAGATAAGTACAATCCAGCTACATGGATGTTAGAAGTAAGCTCTATAGCAGCTGAAGTTCGACTTGGAATGGACTTTGCTGAATACTACAAATCATCGACATTGAATCAGTAATTCTTCAAACAACTAAGATACTATTATTGTCAATTGGTTTTTCATTCTTTGCTAGTTTTAATTAACATACATGGTTATGAGTAGGCGAAACAAAGGTCTTGTAAGAGAGTTAAGTGCACCTCCCCCTGGAGCAAAAGATCTATACTACCCAACTCAATATTCTCAATCAACTTGGGGACAATTTAAATCATGCATATGGAAACAATGGCTTACTTACTGGAGGAGCCCAGATTATAATCTTGTGAGATACTTCTTCACCTTGGCTGCAGCTCTCATGGTGGGGACAATATTTTGGAGAGTTGGCAAAAAAAGGTTTGTATTAGTTTCCTATAATAATGAATTGAAAATTGCATCCCATTCTCTAAATATTTATTTTGGATTACAGCTACTTTTTAATTATCTTTGTATAGGGATAGCTCAGCTGACCTAAATATGATTATCGGAGCACTATATGGTTCTGTATTTTTTGTTGGTGTCGACAACTGTCAAACTGTTCAACCAGTAGTAGCCATTGAGAGAACTGTATTCTATCGAGAAAAGGCTGCTGGAATGTATTCTGCTTTACCTTATGCCATTGCACAGGTTAGAAGTTTTCACAAGTCAAAATGTTGATCCAAACTTGGTATTATGGTATATGTTGCTTACTGTGCTGAAATAAATGGTGGGTTCTTCTATTTGCAGGTTGTTTGTGAAATACCATATGTATTTTTCCAAACTATATATTTCTCATTTATAGTGTATGCTATGGTGGGCTTTGAATGGAAAGTGGAGAAGGTGTTTTGGTTCTTGTTTGTGAGTTTCTTCTCATTTTTATACTTCACTTATTATGGGATGATGACAGTTTCCATTACACCAAATCATCAAGTGGCCTCAATCTTGGGAGCAGCATTCTATGGACTATTCAATCTCTTTTCTGGTTTCTTTATCCCAAAACCAGTGAGCACTATTAGTTTTTCGTTACTGGTATATGAATTAATTTTGTCAATTTTTACTGACATATATAGTAGTTCTTATTCTAACTTTGGCATTTCAGAAAATTCCTAAATGGTGGGTTTGGTATTATTGGATTTGCCCAGTAGCATGGACAGTGTATGGTTTAATTGTCTCACAATATAGAGATGTAACGGAAGAAATAAGTGTGCCTGGGGAGACAAATAAACCTTCAATCAAGGATTTTATTGAAGACTATTATGGGTTCAAATCAGATTTCATGGGACCAGTTGCTGGTGTTTTGGTGGCTTTCACTCTCTTCTTTGCCTTTATATTTGCCTTCTGCATCAAAATACTGAACTTCCAAACTAGATAAAAAGAATAAGTCAAAATTTTGGAAGTTTTACCAGTAAAAATGTGGTTGGTGGTGGACATAAGCAACATGTGTCAAATTTGTGTGTTCCAATTTTGTGTTTTCTGTGTGTGCACATATACCAACATTACTGGTAAGTTTTAAGGGCCATTTAGTACATCTAAATCATGTTTATCAATTATCATATCATTTTTATATTTCTTTTATTCTCTACATAGAAGAAATTCGTCGCTTTATTTGGTCGATCTTTGCACCAATTATTAACACGTGTTTTGCAATAATGAAAAATAGTTTCACATTCTTGATCACACCATCCAAAAGTACTACTTTGATTTGATGATTCAGACAATCTCTCTTTTGTTTACATAAAGGTATGATAACAACTAAAAAAAGGCATGGTATACGCTTCAAGCAACGGCCTCGTCTCCAACAATCAGTCTTTTTTATTGGCAGGTCCTGGCAGTGGGGCCTACCAGGAGCCATGAGTATCATCAGCTGGAACTGTTTGGGCTTGGGTAACCCACGAGCAATTCCTTCGCTTCGGGACCTCGTTCGGTCTTACCAACCGGATGTTCTTTTTCTTTGTGAAACTTTAGTTCATGCTGACAAGATAGAAGAAATTTGTGTTAGTCTTGGGTTCGATTCTGCTTTTGCTATTGATTGTGTTGGAAGGAGTGGGGGTCTAGCCTTGCTTTGGCGTCATCCGTTTGACTGTACGGTAACGAACTATTCAGTTAATTACATTGATGTGGATGTGGTTAGTGTGAACGGTCCGTCTTGGAGACTGGCAGGGTTCTATGGTTGTCCGGAGAGTGGGAGGCGTGAGTCTTGGAATCTGCTTAGGACTCTAGCTCGAGATAATTCTTTGCCATGGTGTGTTGTGGGTGACTACAATGACTTGCTATCTAATGAAGAAAAGAGAGGGAGCGCTGATAGGGCTCCTTGGTTGCTTAGGGGCTTTCGTGAGGCAATCCAAGATTGCTTGCTTCATGAGGTTCCAATGTAAGGGTATCAGTTTACTTGGAGTAGGGGGAGAGGTACGGGTGCATTTAAGGAAGAGAAGTTGGATAGAGTCCTTGCTACACAGGATTGGATTGATTTGTTTCCTAACTGTTGTTTAATCAACGGGGTGGCTAGTCGCTCTGATCACACACCTCTTTGGTTGCAACTTTGGGAGCGTAGGCGGCGTGGTGGACCCCGGTCCTTTTGGTTTGAGAATGCTTGGTTGGAAGAGGCTGACCTTCCTATTGTGGTGGGAGAGAGTTGGACGGACGGAGATGGCAGTGGGGACTTGATGAAGAAAGTGGAGAATTGTACTAGCGCAATAGACGGCTGGGGGAGGCGCTTGAGGTCTAGGTATCGGCTAGATATTAAAAGGTGTAAGGAGGAGATGGAGGTTTTGAGAGGGTTGGTAGACGAAGGGGCCATGCATAGGTACAAAGAGGTTAATGAACGTTTGTCGTCTTTGTTGATTCAGGAGGAGACTTTTTGGAAGCAGAGGGCGAAGGTTCATTGGTTGAAGGATGGAGATACTAATTCAAAGTTTTTTCATGCCATGGCTAGTGCGCGTAGGAGGCGCAATGTTATTACGAGGTTGGTTCGGGATGATGGTTCTAGCGCTGAGTCACGGGTGGAGTTGGGAGTGGTAGCAAATGACTATTTTACTCACTTGTTTCATGGTGAGCATGGTGATTATGGCCCGGTGGTTGATTGTTTGCGTTCGGTGGTGACTAGTGTGGATAATGATGCGCTGACAGCACCTTTTGACATAAGTGAGTTTAAGGATGCTCTGTTTCAAATGCATTCGGATAAGGCTCCTGGCCCGGATGGTTTGAACCCAGCTTTCTTTAAACGTTTTTGGAATCTCTGTGGACCCGAACTTTTTCATTCTGGTATTGCTTGGTTGGAGAGTGGTGCGTTCCCCCTACTCTTAATGATGCGAATATTGTTCTTATACCGAAGGTTGACAACCCAACTTCTATGCGTGATCTAAGACCTATATCTTTATGTAATGTCATTTACAAAATTATTTCCAAAGTATTGGCTAATAGATTGAAACCTTTGCTCTATAAGTGTGTGTCACTAGAACAATCTGCTTTTGTATCTAATCGCTCTATTTTGGATAATGTTATGGTGGCAATTGAAACAATACACCACTTGAAGTGCCGGGTGAGGGGCAAAGTAGGGGAAGTTGCGCTTAAAATTGACATAAGTAAAGCATACGACAGGGTGGATTGGGGGTATATGTGCAATGTGCTTGAAAAGTTGGGTTTTAGCGCCAAGTGGATTGGGTGGATGGCTATGTGTGTTGAAACAGTGCATTATTCAGTGCTTATGAACGGAGAAAGAGCTGGCTCAGTCTCACTAGGGAGAGGACTCAGGCAAGGTGACCCACTGTAACACCCATCTTGGGCTATTTTCCTTAGCCCTATTCGCATACCCTATTGGGCTAGTTCCTTCCACTTAGTTATTTCCAATCCTAATATGCACCAACACACTAAAATAATTAGCTTACATTTCTATTATTATATCTGTCACATAAAACTAATACAGTTAATTAAATAATAAATTGATAAATATTTAATTAATTTTGGGGCGTTACAACTCTCCCCCACTAAAAAGAATTTCATCCTCGAAATTTTATCTGATTCGAACAACCTGCAATGTAAACAATGGTTAGTACTAAAAGACAACAGTTGGTCGTTAACCGACACAACGACTCGACGATTTGGCTGGACGGACCAACCATTGCTCTGATACCACTATTGTAACACCCATCATGGGCTATTTTCCTTAACCCTATTCGCATACCCTATTGGGCTAGTTCCCTCCACTTAGTTATTTCCAATCCTAATATGCACCAACACACTAAAATAATTAGCTTACATTTCTATTATTATATCTATCACATAAAACTAATATAATTAATTAAATAAATAAATCGATAAATATTTAATTAATTTTGGGGCGTTACACCCACTGTCACCCTACCTCTTCATATTGTGTGCTGAGGGTCTAACAGCTTTACTAAAAAAGAGTGAGGGGAGAGGTGAGATTCATGGTGTCAAAGTGTGCCGTGGAGCTCTTATTATAACACATTTGCTTTTCGCAGATGATTGCTTTCTTTTTTTTGCAGGGCAGATGTGACTGAACCTACCAGGCTGAAGAATATATTGGCTACTTATGAGAGAGCTTCAGGACAGGCTATCAACTTACAGAAGTCCGAGATATAATTTAGCCGTAACACGCAGGACACGGTCAGAGCTCAGGTGGTTGACATTTTGGGGGTTACAGAGTGTTTGGGTACGGGTAAGTATCTTGGATTGCCGTCTATGATCTGGAGGAGTAAGAAGCAGATGTTTGGTTATTTACGAGATAGAATATGGAGCAGAGTTAGACAATGGTCAGGGCGCCATTTATCTAAAGCTGGTAGAGAGGTTTTGGTCAAATCAGTTGCGCAAGCAATACCGGCTTACTGTATGAGTACTTTTCTAATTCCTACTTCTCTAGGTGAGGAAATGGAGAGGATGGTTAATTCATTTTGGTGGGGCTCGAATAGAGGTGCAAGAAGAGGAATTAACTGGTTGAGTTGGCATAGATTGGCAAAGCGCAAAGAGTATGGAGGATTGGGATTCCGACATTTCCATGGATTCAATCTGGCTATGCTAGGGAAGCAAGGTTGGCGCATGTGCAACAACCCGGATGCTATTGTAACACGTGTCTTCAAAGCTAAATATTTCCCTAATGGGGACTTTATGAGGGCTCGCTTGGGCCATAATCCCAGCTATGTTTGGCGTAGCATCCACACTTCACAGGTATTAGTCAATTTTGGAGCTCGATGGAAAGTTGGGGACGGTACTTCTATTAATATTTGGCATCATCCATGGATAAAAGGAGGCAATAGCGCCTTTGTTACTTCTAGTGTGGTGGCGGGTTGGGAGGATATGCGGGTAGAAAATCTTTTTGATGCTCATGGAGGGGAGTGGAATAATGCTCTAATTGACCAATTGTTCAATGAGGAGGATAGAAGGCGAATCAAATGCATGGTGTTTCATGGGAGAGAGGGGGAGGATCGGTTGGTGTGGAATAAGAGTAGAGATGGTTGCTATTCTGTTCGTTCGGCTTACTATGTGTATATGAATGAGCTGGTGGATAATTCAGCCTATCGGATTTCAGGGAATTGGAACTTAATATGGAAGTTGAAAGTCCCTCAAAAAGTCAAGATTCATCTTTGGCGTTGCGCTAGGGGGGTTCTTCCTAGTCGATCCAATCTTCGTAGGCGACATGTGAATTGTCCGGGTGAGTGTCCTTGGTGTGAGCAAAGTGAGGAATCAGGCTGACATTGTTTCTTCGGGTGCCCACAAGCGGAGGCGGTTTGGAGGCAATCCGGGTTTTGGCCCACTATTCAACAATTTCTTAACGTCGGAACGGAGGATTTCAAGACAACTATTTTCAATATTTTATCATTTGTTTCTGAGTTGGTGAAAAGAGGCGTGGCTATGATAATTTGGTGCTTGTGGAAGAGGAGAAATGACAAAATATGGCAGAATATTTCCCAACCAATCCGGTCCGCCGTTTTGAGTGCAATGGAGTATTTACATCATTGGAATCAGGCGAGAAAGCCCAATACAACGCATGGACAGCAACAGCAACAGCAACATCAGCAACAACACCAGCAACAGTAGCAGCGACAGCAACATCAACAGCAGCACCTACCAGCAACAGCAGCAGCACCAGCAACAGTAACAGCAAATGCTTCTGCAACAGCAGCAGCCGCTGCCAGTAACAGCAACAACAACGCTGCACTTGTTTTAACAGCAACAACAGCATTTGCAAGCACCATTACAGCTGATAACCATTGGGTGCGTCCAGCAGAAGGCACTGTAAAATGCAATGTTGATGCAGCTTTATTTGATGACAACAGGTTTGGAATTGGTCTGTGCATTCGGGACTATCAGGGCCTTTTCGTTAAGGCAAAGACGGTGTGGTTTTATGGTTGCCCACCACTACAGGAGGCTGAGGCTTTGGGACTATTAACGGCGGTCAAATGGCTTCAAGAATTACATATCCAGAGAGTTACCATTGAGCTGGATTGCAAGTCAGTGGTTGATGGTATCCGAGGAGTGTGTCATTCTGTTACCGAATTTGGCTCTATTTTAAGTTCATGTAGGAACCTATTATCGTTATCACAAAACTATACAGTTAGTTTTATCCGGAGGCAAGCTAACATTGTTGCTCATTCCTTAGCTCGGGCATCAAGAGATTTCGCTAGCATCCAAATTTTTGATTGTAGTCCGGCTTGTATCTTTCCTTTGATTATGAATGAAATATAAGTTTTCCTTTTTCAAAAAAAAAATTATCCTAATGAATGCACAGTTGAAAACAACATATCTTAGTTAAGTTGGTGCACTAATCAACTTGGGTTAGGCCAACCTAATATTTGCCCAACCATATAATATGAGACTTGTTTTTTTTTCTTGGGTAAACCCGGGTATTCTCCACGGCGACTGTGGAGACTAATCCCTCGAGGTACTGGAGTTCATTTAAGGGCTAACATCTCCCAAGCGATGTCTCTCCATACACACCAGCCAGGGATCGAACCCCTGACCAAATGCTTAAAGGATCGAACCCATCAATCATAATATGAGACTTGTTTGTTGTTACTATCATTTTTTTTAGATATGTTTTTCCGTCCCTACAGCGATTTTCTAAATATTTGCATGAACGAAAAACATATTTAAGCCAACTTTTTTTGTTAACATCATGACACTTTGTTAACACTTTATCAATACTTTAGTATTTGTTGAAATTCACCTAAACCTCGGTAATTTATTTGGATTCAATTTCTTGTGTGGTTGAACTTATTTTCAAAAGAGGAGACAATTATTTCAAACAATAATATTAGAGGGTCAAAATAATATTTGAAACGCTAATTGAAGTAGCGTTTGAGCTTATAGCTTATAGTGTTTCACTTTTTCTCTCATTTGTACCTTTGTTAATTTAACTAAATTCTTCATTTATCCTCTCGCTTGGAGCAATTTAGTTTGGAGCAAGGACAATTGTGATCTTACTTGTAATTCTGACTAAAAGATTGTGCTTCAGTTGGTAAATTCTCCTCCTAATGTTTGGCACAGCTATGCTCATCATTAAGAACATTAAAGATTTGTTGGATAGAGATTGGAATGTTGAGCTTTTCCACACCCTTAGAGAAGGCAACGTGTGCACAAATCACTTAGCAAAGATTGGTGCTAGATGGACACTTCGTTGGGTGGAGTTTGCTTCTCCTTCTCTAGGCCTTGACCTCCACCTCCTAGCTAATGCTAGTGGTGTTGATTTCTTGAGAATTTAGTTTGTGTTTTCCTTTTTGCTTTCTTTTCACCTTCTTGTATCAAAAAAAAACAACATGAAAATCATGTTACGTTCAATTTACTTGTAATTAAAATCTACTATACAAAATCAGTTATGTCAAAATCAATTTTCGTCATTACAGAATCAAACAGACATAAAACAATCGAACCTAACTATTTTACTAAGTATATTCTACTTCGTTAGTCGGGATGATTTTAAATGAGCTCTTTGTCTGATGTCATTTTAGTCTATGAGGATCATATGAATATGATGGTGAGGTTGGTTATTTTTGGACCATGATGGTTGTGCTGCAATGCCTGCTTCCCATTAAAGAACCGCCAAAGTAGAATTTTAAGTGTTACTTTTGGGCCGCTAATATTTATTAGAATTTTGATTCCCTAATTTTCCAATCTTTCAAATTTATCCCTGATCATTTACATAAAAAAACATCGCATAATTTCTGGATTTATCTCAAAATAGATGAGTTCGGAAGTAATTTTTTCCGTATTTATCCCTAGGAGATAAATCCGAAACACAAAGTCACTTCCGGATTTATCTATTGTGAGATAAATTCGAAAATTCTTAAAAAAATGACTTTTGGATTTATATTTTTAAGATAAATCCGGAATTGTTTGTAAAAATATATTTCGGATTTATTTTTACATAAAAATTTAATTTTGGTTTTTTTTTAACATAGCTCGTTTGAGTAAGCTCTAATTAAAGTATAACAAAAAAAGGATTCTGCTTGTTATTGTCTTTAATAGCACTTGTTCAAATAAGCACTACTTTAAAAGACTTCCCAAAAATTAACTTTTACATTACGGATTTATGTTTTTGACATTAATCCGGAAAATATGCTTTTAGAATAATTTTGAAAGAGTAAAGTTGAAATAAAAGAAATTAGAGGGTAAGTGTTCCAATGTGAGGGGTATAAAAATCAAAACCATCTTCATTACTTGTTTTCTTTGTGCATTGAGTCCTTTTGTACCAACAAAAAAAAAGAAGTTTAACTCTTTTTTTGGTACATGAAGTATAACTCTTTATTTTGACCAAGAAGTTTAACTCTTTAAATAACTATACTAGTACTATTAAGTGCTGCCATTTTTAATTTTTTAATGTAAAATTGTCAATGAATAATATTTTAAGAAAACTTTGAGTCAAAATAAATATTTTAAGAAAACTAGAAAAAATTTCAAAAAAAGGAAATTAATATTATATGAAGGGTAAAAAAATTTGCGACTTTGGTTTTCTTAGATATATTTTGAAAAAAAAATGTGATTTTTTTGAAGAAAATGTGATATAAATTTTAAATTTACACTTTTGTATATAAAATATTATATCAGAACTTAATAAAAATCATCTTTTCTGTCAAAAAAATCATTTTTAAAAAATATACTTCTACGTAGAAATTTATAAGAATTTTAGTATCTAAATTATATATAGATGAATGTTTTACATAATAAATATCTAGGCTCAAAATTGACGCATTTCATGATTTCAAGGGAGATTAAAACCCGAATTTTAAGAATTTTTAGAGTAATAAAAACATATTTTAGCATAATTATCTAATTTAATCTAATACTACTATAATACTTAAATACTAATATAATAAAACAATAAGCTAGCAAATTGACGTTTTTAAACATTCCACTAGTGCGCCATGTGTCCATTTTTTTGGGCATTGTATACATTTTGGCACTAAAAGACAAAAAAACTCAACTTTTTACAATTTTTTACTTTTTCTCTTACACACTTTCTCATCATCTCTCTCCTCTCTTATTTATTTATTTAGTTATTTTATTCTCTTCTCTCTCTGTCTCTCATAATATCCCCCTCTCTCATTTCTTTCTCTTTTTCTTCTTCCATCTATATTTATTCTCATTTACTTCTATTTTATTCCACTTCAAACATATCTATCTAATACTAATCTAATCTAATTGCTAGCAAAATGTCAAAAATTGTTCACTTATACAATTGTTAAGTGTCCAAAACCAATGATAAAAATATAATCTATCTAATATCTAATATATAATCTAATCTAATCTATCTAATCTAATCTAATCTAATCTAATCATATGCAACCAAAATGTCAACGAGAGAATGATGTATTATATTAGATTAGATGATCTATAGAATAAAGCATATAAATACCGATCAAAAAAGAATAAAACATATAAACAAGTGGCAACGGTAGCGGCAACAAGAGAGGCAACAGAGAGCGACAATGGGATCGGCAACGAGAGACTGACAATGAGATCGACAACGGGAGCGGCAATGAGAGAGGCAACGGGAGAAAGGGCGCGCCAACGGGGTTGCATATCTTATATTAAATCTCATTTTCTCTTTTCCTGATTTTTACTCCGTTATTAAGATTATAAGAAGATACCGACTTTTTTTTAAAATTAATGCATTACAAGTATTTTAATAAATTTGAAATAAGTCTTTTATCGAGTTTTTCCTTTTTCTTTGACTACATATTTTTTTGTAAAAAATCAGTAATTACATAAAATCAATATTAAATTATGTAGAATTTACTATTTAGTATAATATACTCAAACTACTAAAACCAATTAAATTAACTACTACCAATTGTCAAAAAAAGCGATACCGCTAGCAAAAATTCTAAAATTATTTTTTGTAAAAAAATCAATAATTAAATCTCATTTGCTTTTTTCGTGAGCCGCATGGAGCGGCAACGAGAGCGCCAAGGGCCAACAGGAGTAGCAACGAGAGCGCTAATGGAGGTGCATATTTTATATTAAATTTTGTTTTTGCTTTTCCTCATTTACTCCATTATTAATATAATAAGAAGATACATACTTTTTTTAACTTTTTAGAACAAACCTATTTTAATATATTTGAAATATTCTCTTTTATCGAGTTTTTCTTTTTTCTTTTATTACATTTTACAACTTTCAAACGCAACGGATTGTATTGAATTGAGTTGAGCAACAAGAAAGAAAAGCTTAGCTATTGACAGCCTTGGTTGTCCTATCCCCACTGTTTTTCACTGGATGCTTTTGATCGGCAATATACGTCTGGAACTTTTCATGAATATTGCACATTTTTTTATGACAAGGGAAAGCCAAACTCTGAATGCATGTCCAAAGATTCTACAACTAGCTATAAATTGATAAAATATTAAGGAAACATATGTCAAAATGGTGATTTGACATTATAGTAATTAAAAAGTTTGTTCTAACAAATGTTACTGTGAGAGTTCATTAGCCGATTAAAAATCAACTTAACGAATAACACCAGAGACAAAAAATGAAAACAAAGATATCCTTCCGTTTTTTGTTTATTAGGAAAAAAAATGGATATGCACAATTTTTAATAAAAGGTGAAAAGTTGACGCACACTTCTAATATTACCTCTACTTTATGTTGCTTCATTTTTTGTAAAGAGTGTAAAATCAATTATCATTTTACTTTTTTATTGGTAAGAGTAAAAGTAAGGTTATAAATAAGGGTAAATTTGGTATGTTTAGAGAAAAAAACGTTGACTTGCTTTTATTTAGTAACAAAACTTTGTGGGAATTTTTGCTTATATACGAAAACGGGAGTAATTCAAAAAATTATTGAAAACTAAAAATAAAAACTCTAATATTTTATAGGTCACAAAACTTTATGGGAATTTTTGCTTATATTCGAAAATGGAGGGAGTAATTCAAAAAATTTATTGAAAACTAAAATTAAAAACTCTAATATTTTATAGGGTCAAAATTTAGGATTTAAATTTTATT
The DNA here is from genome assembly GCA_039519185.1 of Astragalus membranaceus. Classification (NCBI taxonomy): domain Eukaryota; kingdom Viridiplantae; phylum Streptophyta; class Magnoliopsida; order Fabales; family Fabaceae; genus Astragalus; species Astragalus membranaceus. The sequence continues at coordinate 224,115,114 of CM076846.1, read as the reverse complement.
CAATGTGTCTTTATGTCTTCTACCAATAACCGAAGAGAATCTATTCCCAAAATTTAACCCAATCAAGTGTTACGTGAAAAAGTATTAATCCATGCATTGGTCATTGGAAGGAGAGGTGATATGAAAACATGGCACATTTAGGATCATGTACTTTTAAAACAAGGTGGCCAACTTTCAACCACCATTGATATTATCCACATGCTCATGGGGTCATTCCCATCGCCCACCTACCCAATGCAACTCCTTAATTTTTTGCGCCTCTTTTTCTCAGCCGTTCACTTTCCTTAGCTTGGAGTTTGAGTTTTTTTTTTTAATTTTCTTTTCAATTTAAGGCACGCACGCGCGCGCACGTACACGATAATCCAATGAATAAAGTATTGCATGACGACAAATTTTTTAATTTTCAAAAGGATTTATCTATACAGTACACCGTTAGTATCCCAAGTAGGAAGTGGCAAATTAAATGATACCGAAAGATAAAAGTGCTTTAAATGAGTGCAAACAGGAGGTTTCGGTTTAAAACTATGCACCATTTGTGTAAAAAATTTACACATGAAATTAATCATAAATTAATAAATCATTACAGATTTGCGGTATGATTTTAATCATAGTTACATAAAATAATCTTTAATTACTTTTATGGATAAATGTTAGTAAATTGGTAATTGTTAGAGGAGAAAAAAAATATTAGTTTTCAAAATTTAAACACTAACTTCGTTTTTATATTTATTCTATGTTGTTTACCTTATCAAATAAGCTATCTACTTAGTATATACAATAATCTTTCATTGGATGATTGTGTAAAATATATTTTACACAACTTGAAATTGAATTTGAAGGAAATTAGAAAGCCATTTTCAGCTGTTAATTACCTATTCAAATTGGGGTTAAAGGATGAAAAGGTTGAAATAATAAGTGACATTATAGAGTATTTCACAAGACAGTGTCATGGTACAAGCTAGCAATCATCATAGAAAACAAAGAACCATTGTATAACTATAATCAAACATGCTATAAAAACGAATATGCGGTTTGTCGTCACTTCGTCCCCATAAGAAGTACTATGACGTTTCCTTCCTTCTTCCAAACATCTTTGCAACTTTGTTGGCAAGTGAATTTTTGTTTAATTTCTTTTTGGTTTAAGGACTATTTGCGTGCAAAGTGTGAGATATATTTATATTTGGAATGTGTTATTTGTGGATTGGTTATGCACTTATTGTGAATTAAATTTCCATGGTTGTACACATTACAATTACAATAAGAAAATGAAACTCAAATATGTTGACACTCTAGTCCTTATAATAATCGCTTGCGGATGTGAAAAAGTTATTAAAGAAATGAGAAGTTAATACATAGGTTAATAAAAGCTGAAACCACGAAAAAAATCATTTTTTGTCATGATAAAGTCTTCACTAATAAAATTTAGAATAAGATTCCACCAACTAAAGTTACGACTAGTTATATCATAATTTTGCTAATTTATCAGTAAAATTGTAATCTCAATAAAAATGAATCAATCTAAACCTATTCATGAAGTGAATATGAGTAACAAGGAGGTTGAATTGCGAACTCTTCAAATTTTATTGTGAGATGAGGCTTCAAATTATCCCAAGTGAATATTTGGAGTTGAGTAAGTTAAAAATATGTACTACAACTAAACCTATTCATGACTATCCTTTGACTAAGGAATTCCTTATCTGAGTTCTTATAACACATATGATTTAATTAATGTGATACTATAAAGGATAGAATCCTATTTCTTAAATTCGGAACCCATGAGTGAAAACTCTTTGGTTGATTCTTAACATAGGAACTCAACGATAAAATTAGGAGACAAGGATTAGAATTTCGTTTCTTAAACTCAGAACTCTAAATTTTGAATATCAAAGAACAAGGATCAAAAACTTACTAAGCTTTGGATTGAAGGACGTTCTATTGATGAAAACACGAAGAAAAACATTTTGGTTAATCTCCTTAGAACGAAATGGTGAAGAAAACTTGCAATGATGATTTTTTGAGAGGAAGGGATGAACATTCGAGTTTTCCTCTTGGTTAGGGCTCAATGATGTGTGTTCTGAGGTTTGGTTTATGCTAAGGTCAAATTAGGTCGTGGATTAAGTGAACATTCGATTAGGGTCAACTAACACCACGTCAAAACACACTTAAAGTGGTAGGTATAACTCTTATTCAGATCAAGACAAAATCTAGTCGATTAAAAAGTTCATTCAAAAACTTAAGAAAAACCTTCTCAAGGCATTCCAAAGCATAACAAATACATATAAATTACATTCATGCAAAACATTTAAGCATTAATGTAAGGAAAATGAGGATTGTTACATGTTAGATGTGGACACTACCTTCTTATAATTAAATGTTGTCGGATCCTTCTCATGACAAAGCATGACATTCTCATCCTCCAGCATTTTCTTCTGGATGACAAGTTCTACAAGAGCGTCATTAAGGCTCTTGGTGGAGGATGAAATGGAGCGTGCTTTGGAGAGAATAAGACAACGCATGAGAAGTCGTTGTAGCAAAACATGGCTATGTTGGGCACAAAAATAGCATGAGAGAGGCATCTAGAAACTGGAACATGGTCAGAAGAAGGCATGCATGACCAGTCGAACGACCATGGTTAGGGTCGTCGCTGATAGAAGTTAGGTTTTAGCTTATCTATAAATTGCAATTGTACATAGTAGTTTAGACGCATCGTCAATATAATTCCTCTTTTCTATGCAATTTAATTTGCTGAATTTCTATTAGTTGTCCAACTTAAAATTCTTTGGAGTAGTTAAAGAATTCAAAGTCGAGGATGAAACCGAATTATTTCTTAACATAGTCACTTAAAAATAAAAGAAAGTTACACTTGAGAGTTTTTATTCAATCCACTCAATTAACTTTGTGGTGCTAACTCAAATGAGATAATGCCTTTGCAAGTAGCTGCTCTAACAACTCTCAATTATAGATTCCTACCAAAGAGGTAATAGCTTCTTGAAGGGGATATAGATCCGTCCACCTATTTTTTCCATCTTTCTCCATCCTCTCCATTATTACACCTTTACTTTTTTAATCACTTTCTTTCTTCTCTCATCTTTATCATTTGTGAAGAAGAGAATGAATGGAAGATGGTCCAAACACATATACTAAGTTAATTTTTTTTTTAAACCAAAGTATTTCTTGCGCGCAACTGTAAAGACTAATCTCCCGAGATATTGAGATCTATTTAAAGGGTTGACCTCTCCCACCAAGTATTTTTTCATACACACCGAGCAAAGATCAAATCTGTGACCAAATGATTAAAGAGTCCAAATATCTATAATTTGTGCTATACGATATTGGTCCTTGAGTTAAATACTTCACTTTCGATGTAAGTTGTTTAATTGTCCACCAAAAAAAAGCTTGAGTTGTTTAACCAAAAATACCAGCTAGTACTACAAACTCATTTATAGTTCCACACGTCAATATGATATGAAATGATGGCACTGAGAAGACCAGAACATTGGATGCTGGCACTCCATCCACACACGCAATTGCAGTCTCATTCATTCATTCGACTGCCGCAACACAAGAACGCATAGCCTCAAAAAACAAACAGAATATAAATAATTTTTTTATTATTAAATTAAATTTCTGAAGAAAAAAGGTAATAAATCCACTGTTCTTAAAAAACAAGGAAAAGTCCCTATCCCAGGGATTTTTGACTCTTTATTTTATGATTTAGTTGGTTAATTATTTACTTTTAAAAAAAAACACGAGAAATTTTTTTTAAACAAGTGAAGGGTAGTTTGGTAAGATCAACGAAAATGGAGTTGGTAGCACTTGCAAGTTGCAACCTTTAAAAGGTTAGCTGAGAAGAAGAGTTTAGTTCCATTCCATTGCTTCTTTCTGATTAGTGTTTGTTTTGAGACAAAGTCTGTGGTAAAGAGGGAGAGGGAAGAAGGACAGAGGAGATTCCGCAGCCAAGGACTGTTTACCTTAAGACTCTCTCTCTATCTTTCTCTCACTCTCTCTCTCTCTCTCTCTTCTTATATTGTTTTCTCTCTCATTACTCTCTCTCTCTCTCACACACACATTTTCATCGCCATCATGATCTCCTCAAGCGGATGCACCTTCCTGGTAACACGAACTCTTACCTCCCCTTGTAAATCAGAAACCGAAAATGACTCTATCTTGTTCCTTTTTTTGTTGTGTAATGAAAATTTAGAGTCGGTCAAAAAATCAAATAGTTTCTGGGTTATTTAATTTGCTCTTCATCTATAATGAATAAAAATCAGATTTCAGATTTTTATTATGATTTTAATGAGATTAGCTGATTTATTTATATTGATCTATCCTATTTTCCCGTGAAATTTATAAACAGAGCAACTCAGGATTTAGTGGATGTGGTGCGCAGAGAAGAGTCTCATCGGGAAGTCCATGGAGAGTGGTGTGTATGGCTCCAAGCAGTAGCAGGTCTGGTGACGGAAACGGCACCTTTGTGATGGATACACCCTCAAAAGAAATCATAATGGAGCCTGTCGTCAAGGATATCGATGATAACGCAATCTCCGGCGGTGGTCCTCGGGATGTCTACGGCGAGGATAAGGCAACCGAAGATCACTTTGTTACTCCATGGAGTGTCTCTGTTGCTAGGTAATTATCATCTTCTAAGCTCCCCTTTATTTGATTTTGATCATCATTTTCTTGTGTTTTAGCATTCACTAGATTCGAATTCGATCTTTGTTTGTTGCATAAAGGGAGATCTTGAATATGCTCCTTTGATCTCATGACTGCAGTTTGGTTGGTTCACTTAGTTTATATCGTCAAATTTTGCAGTTCTGTTTCAGTTTTATATGCTAGTAATTCTACTTATTTTGTTCATTAATTGTGACTTGCTTGCAACAAATTATACAGATTTAATTTAAATTTAACCTGTTTATTTTTCGACAGATTGAATCACTTATGATTTCAGTAGTTACTAAGGATTAAGACATTATGCATATGCTTACTCATTAGCTGTTTCTTGCTTCACTTATAGTTACTAAGGATTAAGCCATTATGCACATGCTTGATTAGCTGTTTCTTGCTTTTTAGTGGTTATTCATTATTGCGAGATCCCCACTTCAACAAAGGGCTAGCTTTCACTGAAAAAGAGAGGGATGCCCATTACTTGCGTGGCCTCCTTCCTCCGACAGTTATTCCTCAAGAAACTCAGGTTTATCATCTGACTAAAAGATACACCGAATACTCTATTCATACTTTTGGAAGCCATTAGATTGTGCATGTGGTTACACAACGTCAATTTAATGTTATGGTCACATTACTTGGCAGGTTAAGAAGATGATCCAGCACGTACGCCAGTATCAAGTTCCATTGCAGAAGTACATGGCAATGATGGATCTTCAGGTGTATCCTTGTGAACAATTCTTTTTTAAAAAGCTATTAATCCAGTTTCGTTCTGCTGCTTCTCTTTAAATGATATGTACTAATTGTCCGTAACTAGTTCTATCCAACTGTAGAATGAAATGTGAAGAATTATATGTGCATGATGACTCCAAACTTTTTTGCAGCAATCTCTAAAGGATTTTCTATTCCCACATCTGTTATATGCATACCTTTGCAGTCATTTTTGAAATTCATCTTTGATTTTCAATCATATCTTGTTGGAAGTTAATTTGCATGGTCTGATCGGCAAATTTTGGAATTGGATTTTAATCCTTCACTTTGGTATATTGTAAGTTTGAATTCTAATCCTTTCACTTTGGTATATTGTGCGTTGCAGGAGAGGAATGAACGCCTGTTTTACAAACTTCTCATTGATCACGTTGAGGAGTTACTCCCAATTGTGTATACTCCAACTGTTGGTGAAGCTTGCCAAAAATATGGGACCATTTTCATGCGCCCCCAGGGTCTTTATATAAGTTTGAAAGAAAAGTAAGTTTGACTATGACTGCTTTTTTATCCTCCTAGAATTCTTTGTTGGTTTCACCTTTAATTGAATATCTTTTCTATTGTTTGTTCCTTTGTCTCTTGGCTGGGGTTTAAACTTAAAGGGGAAGGATTCTTGAAGTACTTAGGAATTGGCCCGAAAAGAACATTCAAGTCATAGTTGTAACTGATGGAGAACGGATCCTGGGTCTTGGGGATTTGGGTTGTCAGGTAATTAAATTTCTATTTTTATGCTCACATTCTTAATTTATGATAGTTGAATTGAATAACAAGAGTTAATTAATCTCTCCTTTGGTGTTTTGTTGTGTTCTCAGGGGATGGGAATACCAGTGGGGAAACTTTCTTTATATACGGCACTCGGGGGAGTTCGCCCTTCAGCTGTAAGTATATTTAGGCCACATTGTTAAGTAATGCCTATTAAAAATTGCAAAGGTCTGTTACTTTGTTTTCAAGAGATTACTAAAATTTGATCTACAGATCCCCCCCCCCACCACCACCACCACCACCACCACCACCAAAAGGAAAATTTCATCATGCAGAGGTTCCACTCCAGAAATTAGATTAAGAAAAAACAAAAATGAAGAGATTTTGTCGTGAGTCGTGATTCATTTAATATTAATAACAATTCAGTTTTTAAAGTGGTGTTGAGCTGTGTGTCTTGGAAGTTTATTTAGAAATGTCTATGCACCTTTCATTTTTTTTATAAATATTGTGCATCTTTCATTTTTTTGATAAATATTGTTTGTGCATATTGTAACCTCCATTTCTTATTACATCTAAAATGTTATCGTTTTAAATTGTCACAGTGCTTGCCTATTACCATTGATGTGGGTACAAACAATGAGAAGCTGCTCAATGATGAATTATATATTGGGCTAAAGCAAAGACGAGCAACCGGACAGGTTCGTTATCTCTTATCTTAGCTGGACCGTGTGGAGTTAATCATTTTTAATTTCAGCCAACATAATTTTCTAATACACACTCCAACTTCTCTGGTCCAGGAATATGCTGAACTTATGCATGAGTTTATGACTGCACTCAAGCAAACTTATGGTGAGAAAGTCCTCATTCAGGTACCAAGCAGTGTGAAGAGGAATTTTTTTCTGGCTTATCTGCCTGCAGTCCACTCCATACTAATTTCAAGTTTCCTGCTTTCTGTATCTGTTATTTCATACAATTAGTTTGAAGACTTCGCAAACCACAATGCTTTCGATCTGCTTGAAAAATACAGATCCACACATCTTGTTTTTAATGATGATATTCAGGTAATGAATTCCTATCTCTGATATTGAATTCATGTACGTTGATAACTGTACACTCATAACTAACTCTTACATTGTATCTACTTCATTCCAGGGAACAGCATCAGTGGTACTTGCTGGACTAGTTGCAGCTTTGAAATTGGTTGGGGGAAGCTTAGCTGACCACAGATTCTTATTCCTTGGCGCTGGAGAGGTATGTGTAATTCTGGGCTCATGAGTCGTTCATCATTGGTTCTCAGAGGAGGAGGGTTTAATCCTTTTAAAACAGAGAATGGAACTGGTTAACACCGCGTATTAAAACTCATTAAAAAAAAGTTTTATACTCATTTTGAATGCAAAATGCTACATTCATTTACTCTTGGTGGCTTAATTATTTTGTCTGGTGGTTGCAGGCTGGCACTGGAATAGCAGAACTCATAGCACTTGAAACATCTAAACAGGTTGCTTGCTACTTTTGGGTTATTACCTGTTTTTTCTGTGTGCTGGGTGTGTGTGTGTGGGGGGGGGGGGGGGGGGGGGGGGTGGGGGTGGGGGGGTAGTGGAGGGTGATAAGAGTTGCATGACTAATTTAGATTTACTGATACCACCATTTTTGATGCAGACAAATGCTCCATTGGAGGAAGTGCGCAAGAACATTTGGTTGGTGGATTCAAAGGTTTGTAATCTTAAGTAACCTCCACCTTTACGAAGTAGATTCTCATCTTTTATTCTTACTTCTGCAGGGATTGATTGTCAGTTCACGTAAAGAATCGCTCCAACACTTTAAGAAGCCATGGGCTCATGAACACGAACCTGTTAGAAACCTTTTGGATGCTGTTAATGTATGATCCATGTTTCTGTTTATTACACCTAAACACATGCACACATGGAACACAAGTTTCGTTTTCCTTACATTTTCAATGTTATCTTTTCAGCAAATTAAGCCAACAGTGCTGATTGGAACATCGGGACAAGGAAGAACTTTTACCAAAGAGGTGGTTGAGGCTATGGCATCTATTAATGAGGTACTGTGTCAATCTATTTATCTTCCCATGCAATATCATGCCTGGATAAACTAAGTAATGTGTTATTCAATAATGCTTGTAGAGACCTATTATTCTTGCTCTTTCCAACCCAACCTCACAGTCAGAATGTACTGCGGATGAAGCCTATATGTGGAGCAAGGTAATAGGAAGTAACTTGTATCAATTTTTATTGATTTACATAGGTGGTTGGAATTGATCAATGTTGACCATTCTGTTTCATTTACTTCCCTTGTCCACGCGCATTATCATCAGGGACGTGCTATTTTTGCAAGTGGGAGTCCATTTGCCCCAGTTGAATACAAGGGGAAAGTGTCAGTTCCTGGCCAGGTCTAATTCCTTGATAATTTAAATTAAACATAACAAATGTCACATGAAATAAGGTCTAATTGGGATGTTTTGTTTTTTTGTTCATCAGGCCAATAATGCATACATATTCCCTGGATTCGGTCTAGGTTTAATAATGTCTGGGACCATTCGTGTCCATGACGACCTGCTTCTTGCTGCTTGTAAGTTCACAACAGACTTAAACATTAATTTCAATACTATGTTTGGGACAGGTGAAAATGTGAGCACTGGGGTGGTGTGAATGAGATATGATTCATATGAATAAATACCCCAGTGTATCTCAAATGTGTCCATGTTATATGTTATTCTTTGGAATAAATGCAATTTTATAAGTAAATCCAGTAAGAAGGATTGGTGTAATGAAGTGTAGGTGGTTGACATTTTCTTTAATTTCAATACTATGTTTGGGACAGGTGAAAATGTGAGCACTGGGGTGGTGTGAATGAGATATGATTCATATGAATAAATACCCCAGTGTATCTCAAATGTGTCCATATGTTATATGTTATTCTTTGGAAAAAATGCAATTTTATAAGTAAATCCAGTAAGAAGGATTTGTAAGTGTTATATGTTATTCTTTGGAAAAAATGCAATTTTATAAGTAAATCCAGTAAGAAGGATTGGTGTAATGAAGTGTAGGTGGTTGACATTTTCTTTAATTTCAATACTATGTTTGGGACAGGTGAAAATGTGAGCACTGGGGTGGTGTGAATGAGATATGATTCATATGAATAAATACCCCAGTGTATCTCAAATGTGTCCATATGTTATATGTTATTCTTTGGAATAAATGCAATTTTATAAGTAAATCCAGTAAGAAGGATTGGTGTAATGAAGTGTAGGTGGTTGACATTTTCTTTAATATTTCATGATACAGCGGAGGCTTTGGCTGAACAAGTAACAGAGGAGAACTTTGAGAAGGGTCTTATATTCCCACCATTCACAAACATCAGAAAGATTTCAGCACACATTGCTGCCAAGGTTGCTGCCAAGGCTTATGAGCTTGGTGAGCTTTTAGTTATCTATCTCTGAAATTTTTAGAAATTAAAAATTTTAATTAGTACTCCATCCAGATAGAAATATAACAAAAAAAAACACGTTTGTTTTATGAATGTGCATTTCGTTATTGTTGTTTATATTTTTATTTAAGTTTGCTTTTGTCTCAGGTTTGGCCACTCGCCTTCCTCAACCAAAAGATTTGGTGAAGTTTGCTGAGAGCTGTATGTATACCCCAGCCTACAGAACCTACCGGTGAAGCAAATCAATAGCTTTCTTTTCTTCTTTTTTTGGCTTTAATCGTGAAATCTTGTCAATTTTTTAATTTATTATTTTCTTTTTAGCGTTTTGGTCTTGTAAGTTATTGTGTTGGGTGGGTTGGGTGTAGTGATAGTTGGACCACTAAGGGGTGGGGAGGTTTTTTTTTTGGTACAAAACGATAGCTTTTTTCTTTTTGGACCAAAAGGGATAGCTTGAAATTTTATGTTCTGCTATAAATTTTATTAAGTGACAGTAATCAAAGCTAGAAACAGACGCATCTTAAATGGTCGCATGCATGTATTACGAAAAGTACTAGCAACATAGCAACACATTAATAAACATTTCCTCAATCATGAGTCATGTTAATTTAGTCGAATTCATATGAATCTCACCATCTCCAATCTCTATCGTCACTCTCAACGTCTCTCTAAAAACAAGATTTTAGACGAAGAAAAAAACAAAAAGTTAGTTTCTCAAGAAACTGATAACAATGTGTTGACTAAGAAACAAGATTTTGAACACGTTTAAGAATAAAATTCTCGACGGAGAAAAAATTGATTCTTGGAGAAGCTGATAACAATGTTTGCAAGTTCGATAACAAGATTCCGAAAAAAGAGTATGAGAAAACCAAAAAATGTAGTTCTCCCGGTCCCGGAAGCCAATAACAATTTGCACGTGCCTGAAATAAATTCTGAACGCCCAAAAGATGGCCGAATCTAGCTCCACTCTCATATTGGCCGTCTACACCCCAAATGTTAAAAACTAAATTTTAATGACAAAAATGCCTCGAGTTCACTATAGACCTGAAAAATTAAAACCCAGAATCTATAGTGGTTTGAGTTCATGATAGTTTAAGTAAATTGAGTTCACTAGAACTATTATAAACTCAGTTCACTATAGGTTATGAGTTTCAGTAGTTTTACAGACTTATAGTGAACTCAATTAACTATAGTTCACGTATACTGTGTTCACTAGAACTATAGTGAACTCGGTTTACTAGGGTTGTTTTCAATAAAACCACTATAGTGAACTATGTTCACTATAACTGTAGTAAGCTTAGTTTACGTCAACTGAAATTACTAGAGCTATAGTGAACTCAGTTCACTAAGGTTGTTTTCAACATAACGACCATAGTGAACTCAATTCACTATAGCTCACGTAAACTGAAGTCACTAGAGCAATAGTGAACTCCGTTCACTAGGGTTGTTTTCAATAAAACCACTATATATAGTGAACTCAAGTCACTGGGATTATTTTCAACAAACACTATAGTTCACGTAAACTGAGTTCACTAGAGCTATAGTGAACTCAGTTCACTGGGGTTGTTTTTAACAAAACCACCATAGTGAACTAAGTTCACTATAACTATAGTGAACTCAATTCACTATGGTGATTTAAAATAGTAAGGGTAATTTTAGAAATTGCTAATTAAATGGGGGTGTAGATAGCCAATATGTGGGTGGAGATAGACCAAACCAACAAGATTCTTGAAGTTCTGCGACAGCAAGAAAAAAGGAGGGAGTAGTGGGATGAAGGGGAGGGGAAGTGGGGACGAGGTGGGGGAGGGTTGCAGGAATAGGAGAATGAGAGTTTAAGCATACTGCTTTGGTTCTTATTATAAGAAAAATTTGTAATTTTAGATTCATTGAATAACTGATGTATCTGACTTATAATATAGGTCAGATACATCAGTATTCAATGAACCTAAAAGTTCAAATTTTTCTTATAATTAAGACTAGAGGCCGAGGGAGTATGAGAATTTTTGGTTTCTTTCAAATGTAGAAGGATGTGGGGAAATTAAAAAAGGAGGTTCTTTTAACGAAGCCCAGAAAAATGCAACTGAAATCATATCATTGAAAATGGTTTTAAAGACTGATCTGTTTCTCTGTTTCTTCTCCTCTTCATCGATCTAATGGCGTTGTTCGTTCTCCTGTGTTGCGAATGAGAATGATCAGGTCTCGTTTCTTCGTAGACTGAAGGCGTGAAGTCTAGGATTATTTTGCTTAATTTGGGTGTTGTTGTATCGAGTCAATCATTATGTTTTTGCCTAGTATAGTATTGTACTACTACTGTTGTATTTTTCCTCTTATGGGTCTGTGGTGTTTCTTTGCTTTTGGTGACCCCAAAACAAGCCCACTCCCTCTTTGGTGTCTCGTTGTTCCATTTGGGTCTATGGTTTGGGCCTGGCCCATATCTTCATTGAAATATAAATCATAGCTCTATTGACCAAAAAAAAAAGTTGGGCCACATTCGGATTAGTTCATTATGGAGTTACATTTTTTGTACCCCCACTATTAGACGCTATACCTCCACAATGTCATTTCATTTCGATTTTACCCCTTAGCAAAAATACAAAACGGATTTATCATTTTAATAAATAAATCCGTTTCGAATGTTTTAAAACAGGATTTATCTATTAAAATGATAAATCCATTTTGTTAGAAAAGATGCAAAACAGATTTATCATTTTAATAGATAAATCCGTTTTGAAATTTTTTAAACCGGATTTATCTATTAAAATGATAAATCCTTTTTGTTAAAAAAAAATTCAAAACGGATTTAACATTTTAACAGATAAATCCGTTTTGAATTTTTTAAAACCGGATTTATCTATTAAAATGATAAATCCTTTTTGTATTAAAATATAAAATTTGATTTATTTAAAATTTTAAAAAAAGGTTATATAATCACCACTAAAAATCTGTTAAAGAGTCAAAACTAATCTAAAAGTTATAAGAACACTACTAAAAATCTAATAAAACCAAAATAAGGTTATGCAATTTTTTTTTAGATTTTTTTAGAGATTATGAATAATTCAAAAAATTAATAGAAAATAGTAAATGATGGAATTTGGGATTTTGAGCCCCTCAAAATGGATTTATATTTTCAATTTTTTTGCAAAACGAATTTATCCTAAAACTAGATAAATCCGTTTTACATTTTTTAAGGGGTAAAATGGGGATAAAAAATTTGTGTGGGGATATGGGTCTAATGGTAGGGGTACAAAAAATGCAACCCTTCGTTGTGGTGGCTCACTCACTAACTAGTAAGGGTAGCTATAATAAAGTCTTGTTCTCAGTTGTTTCTTTTAATTCCATATTGTATTGTTCCTATTATCATAAATGAAATGCTATAATACTCATTTTTGTCAAATAAAAATAAAAAATGTATTATTTTTAGTGACTCACACATGCCACGTTATTAAATTCGCCAATGAAGAATATTTGGAGGATGAAAATTCAAACAATTTTATTGTAAAGACTAAAACCAAAATTGATGAATTTTATAAGGACTAAATATATTTAACTCAAAAGAATATAAGCATAACTATTTTTCAAAAAGAATATTAGCATTATGAAATCAACTATCTAACTCTAATCTAATTAGATATACTGCAATTTGTTGATTTCCTAATTGAATTTATAAAATTCTTGTCCATAAAAAGGGTTTAAGATATTTTATAACATCATGAAGGTCATAGGATACTATATTAATATACTTAATTTAAAGTCACCCAAATAAAGTACGTAAAAGCCTGACTTTGCTTCAATATTCACTCACTCTATGTTCCCTTTATCCCTTATCCCTTTATAAATAGCCTTTCGGATATTTATAAAATGTGGTGAAATTCATGCTCTCACGTGTCCGTACAAAATCATATACTAGATCTTTATTTTAGATAATCTTGTTTACTTAAGACGAAAATTTTGGATCACGATTGCCTGCAGTTGAAAGCAACTGTAGGTTCCAGCATTCAGCCAAATCTAAGCCATTTTGTGTTTGTAAGTGTCCAAAAACATTTCTCTTTTTTTTCCTAAGTGCCAAAAATCACACAAAACAGTTCAAATTCAGGAGATTGCAGTATTTTCCAACTGCAGTGAATCCTAATCCGAAAATTTTATAGTCTGTTATTAGGATCGTGGGCAACCAATGGCCGGCCAGTCCCCAGGTTTTTTGTCGAGTCAATGAATCCGACCTGTAAGTTTGAAGGAGCTTAATTTTACCATTTTCAGCCAGGATGAGGAGGATTCTTCTAGTGGGAAAGTAAGAAGGGATCGTAATTTTACCTATATTTATGGACATCCGCAAAAACTATTATTTTTTTGACAGTAAAATTTATTGTCATTTTTGAAATAAAAAGCTTATTAGCATCCGCAAAAAATATTAATAATAGGTGGACCGTCATAACTTATTTATCGGCTCAAACCAATAGACTCGGCCCAAATCATTCTTAGTCTTTACACTCGGCCCACGCATATGTAAGTGAGAAACAGTCTAGCTGAGTGAAGGGATTTTTTTTTATACCCCCATCATATTACCATATACTCCCATATAATTTGATAAACTGAAAATACCCCTGCCAAACTAAAACTCGCTCGGATTTACCCCCACTAAAGTTAAATCCGCTTTGTTATTTTTCCAAAGCGGATTTATCTACCCAATAGGTAAATCCGACTTTTAAATAACAAAGCGCATTTACCTTATGTGGGGTACATCCACATTAACAAAAGCGGATTTACCTAATGTGGGGGTAAATCCGATTTTATTTTATTTTTTAGGAAAATCGGATTTATCTTTTTTCAGATAAATCCGCTTTGTTATTTTTCCAAAGCGAATTTATCTACCCAATAGGTAAATCCGACTTTTAAATAACAAAGCGGATTTACCTAATGTGGGGGTTGTAACACCCAAAATGATTTAATTAATTATTTGATTAAATTATTGAGGTGTTGCAATATTGTTATTATTATTAGTATAATTATTTTAAATATTGATATATTAATTTATTTATAATTGAAGGGGGTGGTAGTAATAATTTCGGAATGGTAAATTTGGCCCAAGAAGAAGCCCAAGCCCGTTAGCTGAGATCCTAAGGCGCTGGGGTTGGGGTTTTGCGCCTCCAGCTTGTGAGAAAGAAAGAAAAACGTAAAAGAAAGAAAAGAAAGAAGAAGAAAGTCGCGAGTGAGAAGGGAGAAAGGAGAAGGGCGAATCGCACAAGGGGGAGAGGAAAAGAAGAGCTGTTGCTGTGGTTTTGTTGGTGACTCCGTAGGAAGGACCCCGTCTTCGGTGTAATCAAGGTAAGGGTGGGTCTTACCTTATAATAGGGCTTAGAATGGGTTGTATGTGAGGGTTTAGGGTTTATCCCATTTGTCTCGTAATTCCATTGTTGAATTCGATATATGATTAATTGTGTGAAGATTGATTGTCTCTATGTGTTTTATTGAAAATTGTATGAGTTATGAGATGTATGTGAGAATCATAGTGTATGCCAAATAATTGATAAAATGTGTATTTTAAGATATGAGAGTGAAATTGAAGGATTAGAAATAATTATTGAATGATTGAGCATATGAAATTTGGAAGAATTTGAGTTTGAAGGACCCTAGGCGCCTTAGGCGCCATTGTTGTTGTCAATTCATGCTTTGTTGCTGCTGTCTGGGCGCCTGTTGCCTATTTGCTGTGTTTTCAGTGTTGCTGCCTTGGTGCATTGGCGCCTGGGGCGCAGGATCCCTGTGTCTAGGCGCCAAGGGCGCCTAAATTGGGCTGCCCGGTTTGTGTTCCCGAGTTATATTTCTGAGTAATCATGTCATTGGGATGTCGTTATGGTTGAGTTTTGGTTGCTAGGATGTATGTTCTGAAAAATCACTGAGATCCCCTCCCCCCAGGAGCCATGTTGCTCGTGTGCGTATATAGGGTGTTTTGGGTGAACTTCAAATTCTGGGCATATTTTACCGTGCATTCTTTGGTATTTGCCTGCCCAAATTCAATTTTAAACATTTTGGCTCGAGTGGTTTTATTTTTGCATGTGTCAATTTGGAGTTGTCTCGGTGGGTGTTGCTTATGTGCGCTGTGTTGCCAATTCTGCCAATTTGCGCCTCATTGGCGCGCCAGTCGCGCGTCACGCGCAAGTCACTGGGCATTTCTGCCTTTACGCGCGCCACTCGCGCCTAATCCGCGTGCCACGCGCGAAGCTTCATAATTTTCTGCTGTTCCGAGCCATTTTCAGCACGTGTCTCGGTTTTGTCCCAAATTTGTTTTTGACATATCTTTTGACTCGGGTGTCCGTTTTAAGTGTTTCAAAGTGCGTTTCGAAGCTCGTTCAGTCCTCTATCTGTGTATGCTACTGTAATGTGAAAAATACTTAATTTGGCTGAAAGTTTCTGGACACTTGTAGTTTGCTTTTGATGTGATAAAGTGTCGGTGGGTCTACGGACCAAGAATGTTGGTGATGATTTTAGGCTGCGGTCTCGACGTTGTAATTTATAATGATGATGTGTGTGACTTGGAATTTTGAAAAATTATGCCTATTGATTGTTCATGGAGTCACATGCATGCATTAGGCTGCGGTCTTGACGATGCATTTTTAGGCTGCGGTCTTGACGTTATTTTTTGGCTGCGGTCACGACGTGCCCAATTGGCTAATGAGTAATGATAATGGTACCACATGCATTCTGCACCTCATACATACATGCTCATCATTGATGATTACTTTGTTTGGTGTACAATATGACTGTGTGACAATTATATTTATAAGATGCGAGAATTGTTACATTTATACATTGCGGATGTTGATGTTTATTTATCAGTTGGAAATGTTGCTGTATATGTATAAAATATAAATATATTGCTGTGATTGGCGTAGTCCTTATACTCTAGCATACCGCTTATTATAAGCTTTATTATGCGGTTTAGACTCACCCCTTCGTTGTTTATTACTACAGGTAACCATGAGTGAAGGCTGTTATTTTTCATTCCTGCGTCGGTCTAGTGCTCTGATACGTAACACTCAGGGGATGGGCGCTAGTTTTCTTTGTTTGTTTATTTTAGATGTTAAACATTTTTATTGAGGTTTTTATGTTGAGGCTGCGTTTTTGTGTGCTGAGTTTTATCTCTTTATTCCGCTGCGAGATGTTGTAATTTCTGTCATGTGGACAGAATAGTATGTTTTTGGGAACCACATTCCATTGTTACGTGTTACGTATTTTCTTTGATTTATAAAAGGAATTTTATTATGTGGTTGATGTTTGTTTCGAAGAAATGTAGCATCCCGTTTGGATTAGTTGAAAAATAAAATTTGTGAGCTCTGATAATTTTTATTTAAATACCGGGTAGAAAATGGGGTGTTACATTAGTGGTATCAGAGCAGTTCGGTCTGTCCGGCCAATGTTGTCCTGTCATAGTGTCTTATGACAATTAAGAATTGTTAGATTAGTTCTAAATTTCTGATTGTGCTGCAGTGATAATTTGAAATGGCTGGGAGAAACGATGCTGCTCTTGCTGCTGCTCTGCAGGCTATGGCTCAGGCTGTTGGGAACCAGCAAAATGGTGCTGAAAATGCTGGGACTCGCAGTTTAGCCACGTTCCAGAGGGAGAATCCGCCCATTTTTAAGGGCAAGTATAATCCAGATGGTGCTCTAGCATGGCTGAAAGAGATTGAAAGGATATTTCGTGTCAGGGACTGCAATGATGCGCAGAAGGTCAGGTATGGCACCCATACGCTGGCAGAAGAAGCTGATGATTGGTGGATGGAGGTTAGGCAGAGGTTAGAGACTGCTAATGAGGAGATAACTTGGGCTGTTTTCCGTAGAGAGTTCTTACGGAAGTATTTTCCAGAGGATGTGAGGGGGAAGAAAGAAATAGAATTCCTTGAGTTAAAGCAAGGAAACATGTCAGTGACAGAGTATGCTGCCAAGTTCACTGAATTGGCTAAGTTTTATCCCCATTATGCTGATGCTGATTCTGAATTCTCAAAATGCATTAAGTTTGAGAATGGACTGAGGGCTGATATAAAGAAAGTTATAGGGTACCAGAAGATTCGGGTATTTGCCGATTTGATCGACAGTTGCAGGATATTCGAAGAAGATAGTAATGCTCACTCCAAGGTCATGAGAGATCAGAGGGGTAAGTTTCAGAACCGGGGTAAGCCATATGAGGTTCCGGCTGGTAGGGGTAAGCAGAGGTTTGCTGAGGGTAAGAAGCCAAGTGGGGGAGATGCTCCCGCTAATATTGTATGTTTTAAGTGTGGAAAGCCTGGTCACAAGAGTTTCGATTGCAAGGTGGGGACGAGAGTATGTTTTCGTTGTGGCAAAGAGGGGCATATGGCGTTTGACTGTGAACGCAAGGATGTGACTTGTTACAACTGTGGTGAGGTAGGTCATATTAGTACCAAGTGTACTAAGCCGAAGAAAGAGAAGTTCAGTGGAAAAGTGTTTGCTCTCACAGGATCAGAGGATACTAATGAGATTAGAGGTACATGTTTTATTAATGGTATTCCTTTGATTGCTATTGTTGATACTGGTGCTACACATTCATTTATTGCTGCTTTATGTGCTTAGAAACTGGGCCTTGCTTTGTCTTCTATGATGAGAGAGATGGTTATTGACACTCCAGCTAAGGGTTCAGTAACTACCTCTCTTGTGTGTGCTAAGTGCCCTCTGTCAATCTTCGGAAGAGATTTCCTTGTTGACCTTATTTGTTTGCCGTTGGGAGGGTTGGATGTCATCCTTGGTATGGACTGGTTAGTAGTTAACCATGTGCATATTAATTGTTTTCGTAAATCTGTGAGTTTCCTTCCTCCCGAAGAAGAAGAATCTGTTTTGTTGCCTGCTGGTCAATTGCATAAGGTAATGAAAGAGGGAGTTCATCTGTTTGCTTTGATGGCGTCATTGTCTGCTGAGAATCAGGCGATCATTGAAGGGTTACAAGTAGTGTGTGAGTTTCCTGAAGTGTTCCCTGATGAAATCCCGAGTGTTCCGCCAGAGAGGGAGGTTGAGTTTGCCATTGATCTTATACCTGGTACTAGGCCTGTGTCTATGGCACCGTACCGGATGTCAGCCTCAGAGTTGTCTGAATTGAAGAAGCAACTAGAAGATCTACTTGAGAAGAAAGTTGTAAGGCAAAGTGTGTCGCCATGGGGAGCTCCGGTGTTGTTGGTGAAAAAGAAGGATGGGAGTATGAGACTTTGTGTCGATTATAGGCAATTGAACAAGGTGACAATAAAGAACAAGTATCTGCTCCCGAGAATTGATGACTTGATGGACCAATTAGTGGGTGCTAAAGTGTTTAGCAAAATCGATTTGAGGTCGGGTTATCACCAGATCAAGGTAAAGGATGAAGACATTCAGAAGACAGCTTTCAGAACAAGATATGGGCACTATGAGTATTCTGTGATGCCGTTTGGTGTTACCAACGCGCCGGGAGTATTTATGGAGTACATGAACCGTACCTTCCATAGTTACTTAGATCAGTTTGTAGTTGTGTTTATTGACGACATTCTGGTGTATTCTAAGACGGAAGAAGAGCACGCAGAACATTTGAGGTTAGTACTAGAAGTGTTGAAAGAAAAGAAGTTGTATGCGAAGTTGTCTAAGTGTGAGTTCTGGCTGAATGAAGTAGGTTTCCTTGGTCATATTATCTCTGGTAATGGTATAGCTGTGGATCCAGCCAAGGTTGACGCTGTGTTGCAATGGGAGAACCCGAAGTCAGTTACTGAGATTAGAAGCTTCTTGGGGTTAGCTGGTTATTACAGGAGGTTTATCGAAGGTTTCTCGAAGTTAGCCCTTCCGTTGACTCAATTGACGTGTAAGGGAAAGGCATTTGTGTGGGATGCTCGATGTGAGGAGAGCTTCAATGAGTTGAAGAAGAGGTTGACAACATCGCCCGTTTTGACTTTGCCTGTTCCGGATCAACCGTTTGTAGTGTATTGTGATGCTTCCAAGATGGGTTTGGGAGGTGTGCTGATGCAAGAAGGTAAGGTAGTAGCTTATGCGTCTAGACAGTTGAGGACCCATGAGAAGAACTACCCTACTCATGATTTGGAGCTCGCTGCGATTGTATTTGTGCTGAAGATTTGGAGACACTATTTGTATGGTACTAGATTTGAAGTGTTTAGTGACCATAAGAGCTTGAAATACTTGTTTGATCAGAAGGAGCTAAATATGAGACAGAGACGTTGGTTAGAATTGCTGAAGGACTATGATTTCGGCTTGAACTATCATCCAGGCAAGGCTAATGTCGTGGTTGATGCCTTAAGTCGGAAGACCCTACATATGTCGACTATGATGGTCAAAGAGTTAGAGTTGATTGAGCAGTTCAGGGATATGAGTCTAGTTTGTGAAGTGACACCGCAGAGTGTCAGGTTGGGAATGCTGAAGATTGGCAATGAATTTTTGGTTAGTATTCGAGAAGCCCAAAAGTCAGATGTAAAGTTGGTGGACTTGTTAGTTACGAATGATCAAGCTGTGAATGGAGATTTCAAGTTAGATTCCCAAGGTGTATTGAGGTTCAGGGATAGGATCTGTATTCCTGATGATGCTGAGATGAAGAGAATGATTCTTGAGGAGAGCCATAGGAGCAAGTTGAGTATTCATCCAGGGGCTACAAAAATGTACCAAGATTTGAAGAAGTTGTTTTGGTGGCCTGGTATGAAGAAGGATGTGGCACAGTTTGTGTATGCCTGTTTGACTTGTCAGAAGTCAAAGATTGAGCATCAGAAGCCTGCGGGGTTGATGCAACCATTAGAAGTTCCGGAATGGAAGTGGGATAGCATTTCCATGGATTTTGTGACTGGCTTGCCAAATACCGTAAGGGGGTTTGATGCTATATGGGTAATTGTGGATAGATTGACGAAGTCTGCGCACTTCTTGCCAATTAGTATCACTTATCCAGTTCCAAAGTTGGCAGAGATTTATATCAAGACAATTGTGAAGTTGCATGACGTTCCGCTTAGTATTGTATCTGATAGAGATCCAAGATTCACTTCTGAATTTTGGAAAAGTTTGCAAGAAGCTTTGGGTTCTAAGTTGAGGTTGAGCTCCGCGTATCATCCGCAGACGGATGGTCAGACCGAGAGAACTATTCAGTCTTTAGAGGACTTGTTGAGGGCATGTGTTCTTGAGCAAGGAGGTTCGTGGGATTCTCATCTTCCATTGATTGAGTTCACCTATAATAACAGTCATCATTCTAGTATTGGGATGGCACCGTTTGAGGCGCTGTATGGTCGGAGATGTAGGACTCCGTTATGTTGGTATGAATCTGGAGAGAGTGCAGTGTTAGGGCCTAAGATTGTGCGAGAAACCACTGAGAAGGTGAAATTAATTCGTGAGAAGATGAAAGCGTCGCAGAGTCGACAAAAGAGCTATCATGATAAGAGAAGGAAGGACTTAGAGTTTCAGGCCGGTGATCATGTATTTTTGTGAGTCACTCCGGTGACTGGTGTTGGGCGTGCCTTGAAATCAAAGAAGTTAACTCCCCGTTTCATTGGTCCGTATCAGATTACGGAGAGGGTGGGAAGTGTTGCCTATAGGGTGGCTTTGCCGCCTAATCTTTCGAACTTGCATGACGTGTTTCACGTGTCACAACTTCGAAAGTATGTTCCGGACCCGTCTCATGTGATTCAGATGGATGAAGTAGATGTACGGAATAATCTCACTGTGGAGACTATGCCTGTGCGAATTGAAGATAGAGAAGTGAAGGTTCTGAGAGGGAAGGAGATTTCTTTGGTGAAAGTGGTTTGGTTAGGAGCTGCTGGTGAGAGTATGACTTGGGAGCTGGAGAGTAAGATGCGGGAGTCTTACCCAGAGTTGTTTGACTCAGGTAAGAATTTTGAGGACGAAATTTCCTAAGTGGGGGAGAATTGTAACACCCAAAATGATTTAATTAATTATTTGATTAAATTATTTAGGTGTTGCAATATTGTTATTATTATTAGTATAATTATTTTAAATATTGATATATTAATTTATTTATAATTGAAGGGGGTGGTAGTAATAATTTCGGAATGGTAAATTTGGCCCAAGAAGAAGCCCAAGCCCGTTAGCTGAGATCCTAAGGCGCTGGGGTTGGGGTTTTGCGCCTCCAGCTTGTGAGAAAGAAAGAAAAACGTAAAAGAAAGAAAAGAAAGAAGAAGAAAGTCGCGAGTGAGAAGGGAGAAAGGAGAAGGGCGAATCGCACAAGGGGGAGAGGAAAAGAAGAGCTGTTGCTGTGGTTTTGTTGGTGACTCCGTAGGAAGGACCTCGTCTTCGGTGTAATCAAGGTAAGGGTGGGTCTTACCTTATAATAGGGCTTAGAATGGGTTGTATGTGAGGGTTTAGGGTTTATCCCATTTGTCTCATAATTCCATTGTTGAATTCGATATATGATTAATTGTGTGAAGATTGATTGTCTCTATGTGTTTTATTGAAAATTGTATGAGTTATGAGATGTATGTGAGAATCATAGTGTATGCCAAATAATTGATAAAATGTGTATTTTAAGATATGAGAGTGAAATTGAAGGATTAGAAATAATTATTGAATGATTGAGCATATGAAATTTGGAAGAATTTGAGTTTGAAGGACCCTAGGCGCCTTAGGCGCCATTGTTGTTGTCAATCCATGCTTTGTTGCTGCTGTCTGGGCGCCTGTTGCCTATTTGCTGTGTTTTCAGTGTTGCTGCCTTGGTGCATTGGCGCCTGGGGCGCAGGATCCCTGTGTCTGGGCGCCAAGGGCGCCTAAATTCGGCTGCCCGATTTGTGTTCCCGAGTTATATTTCTGAGTAATCATGTCATTGGGATGTCGTTATGGTTGAGTTTTGGTTGCTAGGATGTATGTTCTGAAAAATCACTGAGATCCCCTCCCACTGGGAGCCATGTTGCTCGTGTGCGTATATAGGGTGTTTTGGGTGAACTTCAAATTCTGGGCATATTTTACCGTGCCATCTTTGGTATTTGCCTACCCAAATTCAATTTTAAACATTTTGGCTCGAGTGGTTTTATTTTTTGCATGTGTCAATTTGGAGTTGTCTTGGTGGGTGTTGCTTATGTGCGCTGTGTTGCCAATTCTGCCAATTTGCGCCTCATTGGCGCGCCAGTCGCGCGTCATTGGGCATTTCCGCCTTTCCGTGCGCCACTCGCGCCTAAGCCGCGCGCCACTCGCGAAGCTTCAGAATTTTCTGCTGTTCCGAGCCATTTTCAGCACGTGTCTCGATTTTGTCCCAAATTTGTTTTTGACATATCTTTTGACTCGGGTGTCCGTTTTAACTAGTGTTTCAAAGTGCGTTTCGAAGCTCGTTCAGTCCTCTATCTGTGTATGCTACTGTAATGTGAAAAATAATTAATTTGGCTGAAAGTTTCTGGACACTTGTATTTTGCTTTTGATGTGATAAAGTGTCGGTGGGTCTACGGACCAAGAATGTTGGTGATGATTTTAGGCTGCGGTCTTGACGTTGTAATTTATAATGATGATGTGTGTGACTTGGGATTGTGAAAAATTATGCCTATTGATTGTTCATGGAGTCACATGCATTTTTAGGCTGCGGTCTTGACGTTATTTTTCGGCTGCGGTCGCGACGTGCCCAATTGGCTAATGAGTAGTGATAATGGTACCACATGCATTCTGCACCTCATACATACATGCTCATCATTGATGATTACTTTGTTTGGTGTACAATATGACTGTGTGACAATTATATTTATAAGATGCGAGAATTGTTACATTTATACATTGCGGATGTTGATGTTTATTTATCAGTTGGAAATGTTGCTGTATATGTATAAAATATAAATGTATTGCTGTGATTGGCGTAGTCCTTATACTCTAGCATACCGCTTATTATAAGCTTTATTATGCGGTTTAGACTCACCCCTTCGTTGTTTATTACTACAGGTAACCATGAGTGAAGGCTGTTATTCTTCATTCCTGCGTCGGTCTAGTGCTCTGATACGTAACACTCAGGGGATGAGCGCTAGTTTTCTTTGTTTGTTTATTTGAGATGTTAAACATTTTTATTGAGGTTTTTATGTTGAGGCTGCGTTTTTGTGTGCTGAGTTTTATCTCTTTATTCCGCTGCGAGATGTTGTAATTTCTGTCATGTGGACAGAATAGTATGTTTTTGGGAACCCCATTCCATTGTTACGTGTTACGTATTTTCTTTGATTTATAAAAGGAATTTTATTATGTGGTTGATGTTTGTTTCGAAGAAATGTAGCATCCCGTTTGGATTAGTTGAAAAATAAAATTTGTGAGCTCTGATAATTTTTATTTAAATACCGGGTAGAAAATGGGGTGTTACATTAGTGGTATCAGAGCAGTTCGGTCTGTCCGGCCAATGTTGTCCTGTCATAGTGTCTTATGACAATTAAGAATTGTTAGATTAGTTCTAAATTTCTGATTGCCACAAAAAGACTTAATATAAGCCAAGAAGCCGAGAGAAAGGGAATGCAACCAATGACCCATACTTAGACAAAATTGCTCAGGCTAACTCACTCATAGAGCTTCAAGAATATTGGCGCCTATCATGGGATCGCAGTAAAACACTTTTTGGCCACATATCAATCTTCTTCTCACAAGGGACCACACTACTTTCTGCTCTAACTCGGAGGGCCAGTTAACTCTGTTGACTCAGATCAGTCATCTCTACATTCATCCCCCGAAGACTGCACTCTAACTACGTCCAACGATACTTTTAACTCCGCTTGCATCAGGGTAGGTATTCTATGTGAACCTTTCAGTTCTTTGATCCATTCACTCTATTTGTCCGTCATTAGTCTCGATGACCGAGTTCCTCCCAGAATAATTATGGCATTTGGTCTCTTTTGGACCGTTTGAACAATATTGTGTTACCGTGACACATTCCCGTCGAACGTAATCTTAGGCTCTATTTGGCAATGTCAATCTGCTAGCTTATAACATATAGTTTATAACGGATAAATATAAGTGTTTGGCATGACTAGCTTATAACATTTTTAGTAGCTTATAGTATTTTTTTTAAATGCTACTTAAAGTAACATTTGAGCTTATAGTTTTTAACATTTCTTTTTTCTTCTCATTTTTAGCCTTGTTACTTTAATTAGATGTCACATTTATCCTTCATTTAAATGAATACTCTTACTTTAATTAGATGTCACATTTATCCTTCATTTAAATGAATACTCTTTCTCATATTTAAATTGTAATTACAGATTGGTTATTTATGCATGAATACTCTCTCTCTCTATCTCTCTCTCTCTCTCTCTCTCTCTCTCTCTCTCTCTCTCTCTCCCATTCCAACTTTTTGTAAACCAAAAAAAATACTCGCCATAATTATTTTTTAAAATTATGTTTTTCTCTAATTTATAGGACATTACTTTTCCCATTATAAATGTGCAATTTAACAAAGGCTAAATTGCACTTTTGGTCATTTATCTTTGACTTAAGTTTCATTTTGGTCATTTATCTTTTTTTTTCTCTCGTTTTGGTCTTTTATCTTTCATTTCTGTGAGTTTGGTCCATTTTTTTCTCGCTTTGGTCCTTTATCTTTCATTTTTGTTTCGGTTTGGTCCTTATAAACAAAAATACAGAAAAATGACGAACACTATGAATGTGCTCAAGAACACCAAGAACACTTCGATTTCTTGTTTCTTGAATAACTTATACAATATGCGACCAAATTGAATTAAATTAGACTCTAACTTGAATAACATTTCACAAGGAATTCAATGAAACCAAAATTAAGCTCAGAAAAGTGCTTATGCGCAAAATCACTTATGGAACCGAAATCTTGAATTTGAAGTTCAATAAACCTTCAATCTCAACAATGGTGATTTTGCTATAGAGCACCAAACTGAACGATTCTTGGGCCTAAAAAAATGCTCAAAATTCAACAAGGAATCAGAATATGGCAAGTATTTTGTTCAGTAAAGTGCATAAAACGCAAACACGGTCAAAAAGCAATTCACATCTATAAAACGTGTTTTGGCTCTTATTTGCTCATTTCTCAACCAATTTGCGTCAAACCAATTGTGTTCAACTCGTATTGAGTGCTGAAATTGAACTATAGCAAAAGGTTTCAACAAAAACGATGAAAATTCGAGAACGATGTGAAAAACATAAACCTTCATTCGCGTTTCTATTCTTCACATCGTTATCGAATTTGCATCGTTTTCGTTAAAACCTTTTGCTTTATTTCAATTTCTACACTCAATACAAGTTGAACGCAATTGGTTTGTCGAAAATTGGTTGAGAAATGAGCAAATAAGAGGCAAAACACGTTTTAGAGATGCAAATTGCTTTTTCACAGTATTTTGCGTTTTAGCGCTTTACTAAATAAAATGCTTGCCATATTATGATTTCTTGATGAATTTCGAGCATTTTAGGCTCAAGATTCGTTCAATTTGGTGCTCTATAACAAAATCAGCATTAATAAGATTGAACGTTTTTTGAACTTCAAATTCAAGAATTCGGTTCCAAAAGTGATTTTGCGCATAAGCATTTTTTTCGAGCTTAATTTTGGTTTAATTGAATTCCTTGTGAAATTTTATTCAAGTCAGAGTCCAGTTTTATTCAATTTGGTCGTATATTGCATGAGTTATTTAAGAAACAAGAAATCAAAGTGTTCTTGATGTTATTGAGCACATTCATAGTGTTTTTCATTTTACTGTATTTTTGTTTAAAAGGACCAAACCGAAACAAAAATGAAAGGCAAAAGACCAAAGTGAGAAAAAAAGATAAATGACCAAACTGACACAGAAATGAAAGATAAAAGACCAAAACGAGAAAAAAAAAAGATAAAAAATCAAAATGAAACTTAAGTCAAAAATAAAGGACCAAAATGCAATTTAACCTCTTTTTTTTACAAAGTGTAATTTAGCATTTTTTTTTGACAGCTGCAATTTAGCCTTTAACAAACTAACTTATAGAGAAAAAGATAATTATTAGTGGCGTCGTAAAGTAGTACAGGAAGCTGTGATAATGTAATGTAGGAAGGGTAAAAGAGTGATTACACCAGAAAAGCAACGAGCGATGGGAAGGTCTTAAATTAGGAAGAAGGGTAAAAGGTCTTAAATTAGAATTCCAGAATTAGCCTTGATGTTGATACAAAAATCCAGAATTATCCAAGAGACACGCTTTTCTTAATTAAGCAAAACACATGCACACACGCACACACTATTTTTTTTAATCTCTAATTTTTATTTCCTATCTATAATCCTATTTTTTCTATAGATATCAAATATCACGTTGTTGTTGTTGTTGTTGTTGTCTTCCTTGAAGGCTGTGATTGCAATTCGACCGAGTCAGGTGGCGGAGAATCAGCATGACTCGGCGATGCTCTCACTGTAGCAACAACGGCCACAACTCCCGGACATGTCCGTCGAGAGGTGGCGGAGGGGTGAAGTTATTTGGGGTGAGGTTGACGGATGGATCAATAATAAAGAAGAGTGCGAGCATGGGGAATCTAACCCTTTCCTCCGTTCATAATCATTCTTCCTCATTACTCGCCCCGTCGTCGGCTAATCCCAGCTCACCGTGTTGCGAAACACCTCATGAACCAGAAGGTTATTTATCCGATGACTTGGCTCATGCCTCCACCTTCGCCAACCGCCGTGGTGGAGAAAGGAAAAAAGGTATTTCATTTTTGACCACACATTTTTAGCGTGTTAGATTTTCTTTTGAATGAATGATCATGAAATCCAATTTTTGCATGCAGCTTGTATTTTAGTCTTGTAATGCTTGGTTATTTTT
The DNA here is from genome assembly GCA_039519185.1 of Astragalus membranaceus. Taxonomy (NCBI): domain Eukaryota; kingdom Viridiplantae; phylum Streptophyta; class Magnoliopsida; order Fabales; family Fabaceae; genus Astragalus; species Astragalus membranaceus. Next base: position 224,087,823 of record CM076846.1, on the reverse strand, counting down.
AATTTTTTTTTGACAGTTTTCTTTTGAGGAAAAATAAACAAAAAAAAATCCCGTTATTAATGACATAAAAGATATTTTTGTTGTGGTTTTCTTATTTGCATTTTATGGAACTCATCTTAATTATTTGATTAGCTGGTTTAAGTACAATTGTGCCTATAGCTGCCTTAACTGGTTTAAGTACACAATTGCGGTGCCTATAGCTGCTGCATATTCTATATGGGAATTGGATTTAATGCAGTCGGACTGTCTGTTGTGTAGTCAAACAGTCAATTAGTTGGGTACCGTCCGATTAAGATCAGGCGGTTTAGATGTTAATAGCAGCTTTTAATTTTTGTTTAATAAAAAACCCGATTTTAAAATTTGGACCGTCAGATCTTAATCGGCGACTTCCAACTAACTGTTTGACTACGCAACAGTACGAATGGATCCTTCTATAAGCCATAGTTTAATTTTGATGCCATATTTTTGGGAATTGTCAGTTACTTGAAAGCTTTGACTCTTGTAAGTTGTAAAAAGTACATCTGGTTTTAATCTCATCAAATCATACCTATTACTAAATCCAGAATATTGCTACTTTGCTCTTTACTGGTTTTATTTCAGAAGCTCTCAACATTGTTTTGCTTTTACAAGTCTCCTAGGAGGTTAATTGCTGCATTGGAGTGTAGTATTTTAACAAGGACAGTTGATTCATTAGGCAGTCTGAGACTCTGAGTACCTTTTTTTGTCTTGTTGATTGGATTATTTCCCTCATTATGCACTTTTGTGTGTTTTAGGTGTTCCATGGACTGAAGAAGAACATCGGCGGTTCTTGATCGGTCTCCAGAATCTGGGAAAAGGAGATTGGCGTGGGATAGCACGTAATTATGTTGTGACGAGGACCCCTACTCAAGTAGCAAGTCATGCCCAAAAGTACTTCATCCGGCAGAGTAATGCTACCAGGAGAAAGAGACGTTCCAGCCTTTTTGACATGGCTCCGGATATGGTTGGTCTTCATTCATCATATCTAATTCAGCAATCTCCATGCACACACATACTTATGTCTACTGCATGTATAAGACTAATAGAGATAATATGTTGCAATAATCTCTCATAGTTACAATGACATCATGGCATTTCTCAACACTAGTTCTTGCTACATATCTATTATGGATGCACATTTACAGGCACCTGTATTTTTTCTAATGAAAGCAAATGAGGTGGTCATCCTTGTTTGGTAACCGGAAATTGATCATGAGTTATGCTTGATGAGTTTATGTAGTTATTTTTCTCTGCTTTTTCTTTTTCCACTCTAGCTAACACTTTTTTTGTAAATCATATGTCAGTCTTCTGATCCACCGTCAGTGCCAGAAGAACAAGAACTACTTCCACCTTCTGAAAACTCACAACAACCTTTCAATGGAAAATCACAGCCTTCATTAAATCTGTCTCTCAAGTCAGAATTTGATCCCATGGAAACCACCTCTCAAGATAATGTAGAAGAGCCCAATGAAACTACAATGGGATCAAAGGGATCGACACAAATGGCTACTGGATTCTTCCCAACTTATTTACCTGTCCCATTTTCCATATGGCCGTCAATGGGAGGTCCCTTTGAGGAAGTCAATGGAGGAGAAACATCTCCTGATCATCGTCATCAGGTCCTGAAGCCAATCCCGGTCATTCCCAGGGAACCTGTCAATGTTGATGAACTTGTGGGAATGTCTCATCTGAGCATTATGGAAGCACAGGTACTTGACAGAGAGCCTTCCCCTCTTTCCTTAAAATTGTTAGGAGAGCCCTCAAGACAGTCAGCATTCCATGCAAATGCTCCAGTTAATGGTTCCGATTTAAAAAGTGGCGAAAACAGCGCCATTCAAGCAATTTGAGGCTTTCACAACTGGTGAAGAGCAGTAATTAATCCTTCTTTTGGCTGTCTTTTCATTTGTGCTATAATATATTAATTTTTTTCATCTTCCAAGTAGTAAGAAGTTATATGGTGATATGTAGCTCAGGTTAGATCAATTCTTATTCTTTCTAACTGTACACATAAACGAAAGCTTAAATAATCAAATACCTCCAAGAGGTTCATGTTCCTCTAGCTTTGGTTATAATAGTTGGCTAGCCAACACCATGTATTCAACTTGCTCTCGCACTCCCTACCCCTATTGGATGCAAATGATGCACTGTATGATGTATGTACTCATATTTGTTTACTAAGGGTTTTTTAGCTTTTAATTGGTATTCTTAAATCACATCTGCAGCTGGAGAGAACTAAATCATATAGTCACACTTTCTTTTTCTCTTTTGCTACATCTGTATAAACAGGCCAACTGAGCTCAGTGAAAGAATAAGAAACACAATACGCCTCATAACTTCATTTAATCGGTGTTCTTATTCCTTGTAAAGTACCCACAAATGGTATAAAGACATTATTATTCTCATCATTTGAATTTTTCTTTTTATTATTTTTCTCTGGGCAATCCTTCTTAAAATACCCATCCTTATGACAAATGTAGCATTTGTACTTTCTCTTTGATTTATACCTTGCTCTGTTTTTTCGCTTAACATCCGTTTTATCTGATCTTTCTCTATCCATCAATAAGTCATTACTCTCAGTTTTCTTTCCACCATCAGTTATGCTTTTCTTCATCTCTCTTTGTATAAGTGTAGCCTTGACCTCCTCTTCTTTCCACCATCAGTTATGCTTTTCTTCATCTCTCTTTGTATAAGTGTAGCCTTGACCTCCTCAATACTGAGACTCTCTACCATACATCATAGTATCAACAAGATTTTCATATGATGGTGGTAGAGAGCAAGGCAGTACCACAACCAAGTCATTCTCTTCATACTTGATATCCATGCTTTTCAGGTCAAGGAGAATCTTGTTGAATGCAACAAGATGCTCCTTGAGTGAACAACCCTCTTCAATGAACTGATGCACTCTCTTCCTGTGGTACAACTTATTGATCAGTGACTTTGTCATGTAAAGACTTTCCAATTTAAACCATACCCTTGCAAGGGTGTCTCGGTCTGCTTTGGTCATCTTTTCATTTATGCTATGATATATTAATTTTTTTCTGAGCCATAGTGTTTAATCTTCCAAGTAGTAAGAAGTTATATGGTGATATGTAGCTCAGGTTAGATCAATTCTTGTTCTTTCTAATTGTACAAATAAATGAAAGCTTAAATAATCAAAATACCTCCAAGAGGTTCTTGTTCCTCTAGGTTTGGTTATAATAGTTGGCAAAAGTGTTAGTTTTCCAACTAGATAAGGCAACTTCCATATTTTTATGATTCTGAGTAATAGCAACAGAGTGATCCCAATGTTGATTTAGCATGCTACTATATGAGGAATCAGAGATCCAGGCGCTCTCAAACTTAAAGAGCTTGGGGCTAAGGAAAGCATTTAAACCATGAGGGCAAACTAAGAGAGGGTGGTAGTTAGAATAGTCAACTTTTGGCAATACCTTTACAACAGCTTCGGGAAAATGAATTCTCCACAAATCATTACTAAAAGCTGTATCTAAACGTTTGAAGATACACCTAGGAGGACACTGCTCAAATAACATCAAATGGCCCGACTAACCACAACCCAAATTGGCCAGATCATCCGCACACCAGCTAGCCTCTCTAAAAATATGCACCATCTTGACTTCTTAAGGCTCCTTCAACAAATTGCGGCCCATGATACAGCCAACATTATTATTTAAAATCACTTCACCATCTTTGTTAAGACAAAACCACCCCACTTAATCTCCCTCCAATGTAAATATTTCTTATGAACCAAAGAACAACAAGCCATTGCATTATTGTATTCCCACTCGCTGCCACAACCTCAGGGGACGAAGGAATGAGGCATCATGCATTTCTTTATTTTTCCACATCCCATATAATGAATGACATGCAGTGACCCAAAGGGCGGCCCAATTTAAAGGCCCATACTTCTTACAACCCTTCGCTACTCATTCAAAAATACCCCCCAATCCTCCTTATTATCAATTATGTACTCATCTAACAGCCCCACACGAACAACATTGGAGATTAAGCTTTTTCCGATCCTCTCACTGAGATGCAGTGCACAAACACATCCTTTTTTTCTTTTCTCTCTTCTCTAATTTTTCATTAATTGAATTGAAATTTGTTTTACTCTCCTCTTATCTTTATTATATCACTGTTGTGCTTGTTACAGTGCTCGCTCATAGGCATAGCAGATGATGATCTTCAATGACAGAAAAATTCGGTACAGCAAAACAATTACTAAGTGGTACCACACTATGATGCCGTATCGGTTCGGAATCATAGTGTCGCACCTGTTAAAAATCTTAAAATAGGGGGTGTGTGGTAAAACATATGCCACGGTATTAAGGTACCATACTGGTTCGGTACTAAAGTACCATACCCGTTGAAAGCCAGAAAAAAAGGGACGCGCTGGGAACTATTTCTTTTATTACTGGCATTTTGGTCTTTTCAGTGTTAGGGGATGTCCAGTGAGTAGCTGGGGGATTATAGGAAGTAGAGGATGTTTGGTCTTTATTAAATAGATTTGACTTGATCCAAGAGCCCAAATCTCACGCAAAGAATTCGCTACGCCAAGCAGGCCTAACAAGGCCCCACCAAACATAGTAGTCAAAATCGAGATTTTGCTTAATATCGGGAGGGGGATAACGAAATCGCAAACCGTAAATCGCAAGTAGAATCGGAAGATTCTACAAAAATGTAGTGAGTAAAAGGGGTATTTTTGGAGAAAAGTGAGGTGTGGTTAGAAAAATAACTAAGTGTTATTTACACTAGTTTTGGGCCCAGCCCATTACACTAACTACAAACCCTAGTTTGAAAAATAACTGAGTGTTATTTACATTAGTTTTGGGCCAAGCCCATTACACAAACTACTAGGGTTAGTAGGGTTAGTAGCTTTGGGCCCGACCTGTTTGCGCTGTCTTCACATCCACGATTCTGCATACGATTTTCAGCAGCAACTCGCGATTTTGTTCGCAATCTCGTACGATTTTACCAAAATCGCACGATTCTACTTTTTTTGCGATGCTGCTTACGATTCGAATCGCGAGGGGGTAGTAAACTCGTACAATCGGACGATTTTACGAGTAAAATCGCGATTTTAACTACTATGCCACCAAAGAGACATTGCAAGAGGGAAGTCCCAGAGAACGTGCAAGACGTCTTCCATGGTAGAATTGCAATGAGAGCAGAGACCATCACGAAGATGCATTGTAATAGCCTTCCTTTTATTGGTTAAAAGGTGATCATGAGTGTTCCCGACCAAACCGGCCGGTATACACATACGCTCGGCTATGAAAGAACTTCCCCGCATAACTGACCGATCGGTCCCAAATATCTCACCTCTACCTCTCCCAATGGAATGAGGCGTGATCAGAGGGAAATATCAATGATTTCCTTTCTTCAAGTTTGTAACGGTCAACTCAGCCATTAAGTGTATTAATAACCATTAATGTACCTTGTAATATAAATACAGCCCTTTAAGACCAATATACGGATCCCAAGTTCAGTTATCATACTCTAGTGTCATTATGCATTTATCACTACTACTATTCTTGTGTTCAGTCCTTTTCCTCTTAGGGAAACCGACCGTAACAATGAGCTATAAGCCAGGTAAAAGATCCGATTCTCTCTGGAGTTGAAAATTTCCATTCACCTGACCACAAATCTTGGTCCAAATAGTCTTGGTGACCTACAAAGAAAGAGTAAGCACTTGCAATTGAAAATTACCATCACTAGTTCCAGACCAAAGACAAACATCTGCCCCATTCACTGAGCTAGGAGGAGTGATAGTAGCTATCCTCACATTAACATCAGACGGAACAAGATTCACAATCGCAGACAGATAGATCCCAATGACCCTCATCATTCACAAGGTCACAAACACAAAACTCAAGAAGCGAAGGAGGGATAGCACCGACAAAATCCCTGAGCTTCACACCAGGCATAACCCAAGTATTATTCCAGGGTATTGCTTTTCCCACACCCCCTCCTACTCGAAACACACCCCATAAGGGTGTGAAAAGACCAAAAGGCCAGGCCAAACCTCTTTTTTTTCACGAATTTTCACCTGTTCGAACACGGGCATTCGAACAGGTTCGAATGACATCGTTCGAGTGTGTTAAATTTTGACTTCACACCCTTTTGGGCGTTTTTCACCTGTTCGCATGAGGTCATGCGAACCTGTTCGCATGACCTCGTTCGAACACATTCGAACGACATCGTTCGAGTGTGTTAAATTTTGACTTCACACCCTTTTGGGCGTTTTTAAACTGTTCGCATGAGGTCATGCGAACCTGTTCGAACAAGGTCGTTCGAACAGTCATAAAACACGTCCTCGCAGCGTCTCACACGAGGTTATTTTTGGAATAAAATTTGTTAAGGGGTGTGAAAGAGTAGGAGGGGGTGTGGAAAAAGCAAAACCCTTATTCCAAACTAACACATTGACACCATCACCAATAGCCCAAAACCTGAAATCACTAATATGAGCCCAATTTCTTGTTATATGCTTCCGCAAAGGCGAGTCTGTTGAAAGGGCTTCTACACCCCCATTCCCTTGAACTCTAGAGAGCTACTTTCCTCTTAACACCTGACTCCACAGTTTGTCCCTCCCTTTATTCAGAGCCCAAGCCAACTTCATAGTGCACGAGTCATTGAGAGTAATAAAATTCGGGATGCCTATTCCCCCCATCTTCTTTGGCTTGGTGATAGTCTTCCAAGCTATGGCATGATATGATATCTACGATGTGCATCGTCATCACCCCAAATAAAACTTCTTTGCAGAATATCATTCATACACTGAATTTGAGCAGTAGTTGCTTGGACAAATAATAAAAGATCATCTACAACATCAAATGGGAAACACAAGGGCCATAATCAAATATTGTAAGAAAACTTAATAATAAACAATTTTTATAAGTATACTTTTAGTTGAATTTTAGGCACATAAAAACATCTTAATATAATTATTTTAAAAGAAAAAAATTAGTAACTAAACTAACATATATTGAGAGAATCAATTCAGTCAAAAAATAATTAAAAACTGATACAGAAAAAAGAGTTAAATATGTTTTTGATCCCTAAAAGATTTGTAAATTCTGCTTTTAATATAAAAAATTTAACTCACTTTTAGTTCTCACGTTTTTTTATCGTCAATGCTTTTAGTCCCTCCTGACTTTTTATAGCGCTTAGAAGCGCTATAAAAGACCCAAAAAAGTGCTATTAACAGTTATGAGGGACAAATCACGCAGACAAAATTTTTAAGCCTCATTAGAAATACTATTTGAATAATTTAAACAAATAAATTAAGTTGGATAATAAATAAATAAATAATTTAAGTTGGGTAAAAATTTATGGATAAATTAACACCTTTTGTTCTAGAATAATACCAAATAAATGAAAACATTTTGTTCTATGGTCCCAACAAACAAATGAATAAATCAAAATATCCGCCAGACGAGCAGCCACTACAAGAATTTAAGTTATTACTGGCTAACTCAATCCCCCAGTAATGCTGAAATTCGGCCAGAAATTGCACATTACTGGCGGATTTAGTCCGCCAGTAATCAGCCAGAAAACGGCCGCAGGTAATTGTTACTGGCGGAATTTCAGCCAGTAATGACTGGCGGATTTACTGGCCGAATTTCAGCCAGTAATTACTGGCGGAAATTCGGCCAGTAAATCCGCCAGTCATTACTGGCTGAAATTCCGCCAGTAATGTATTATATATTTTTTTAAAAAAATATTTTTAAAAAGCTTTTTTGTATTTAAAATTTGTTGTTTTAAATATTTAATTCGTTTTTTTTATTTAATTTTTTAAAAAGCTTGTTGTTTGAAGCAAAGTGAGAACCAAAGTCTTCCTGGCAGAGGCGGCGACGACGGTGCTCCGGCGACCCTCCGGTGGTAGTGGTTTTGGGGTGGTTGTGTGGTTGTAGGGGTTGTATTGTTAAAACCAGAGGGGTGTGGATAGTGTTCTGAGTTTAAAAATAAAAGAAGGGTGCTGTGTATAAAAGAAGGGTGATAGTGTTCTGTGGTGGTGGTTCATGGTGGTTTAGCGGTGGTGAGAGAGAGAGAGGAATTGTGGCCCGCGGTGATGAGAGAGAAAGGAGGGTGTGCGAAGGTGGTGGCTCTGCTGTTGTTGTTGTGGAGGTTTTGGTGGTGATGAGAAATGAAGGTTGGTGGTGATGAGAAATGAAGAAATGAGGTGATGAGAAATGAAGAAATGAAGAAATGAAGGTTGGTGGTGATGAGAGATGAAAAAATGAAATGAGATGAGAGTGATTAAAGGTGGAGAGAGAGATGAAAAGATGGCACGGATGAAAAGGTGGAGAGAGTGATTACTGGCGGACATATGTCCTTTACTGGCGGATATATGTCTTCGAAGACGCAAGCAAGAAGGAGAAGATGCAGTTACTGGCGGAATTAAAGGCATTACTGGCGGATTATGTCACGAATTTTACTGGCGGAATTGTGGCGGAACGGGTGCATTACTGGCGGAATTGGGCAGCTGACAGCCCACGCATGTGACGCGACACTCACTTTGCATTTACTGGCGGAATTAAGCATGTTACTGGCGGATCCCATTACTGGCCATTTTTAATGGTCAATGCACAGCTTTTGAGGGTATGTTACTGGCTGAAATTCCGCCAGTAAATGCATTTACTGACGGATATGTTACTGGCGGAAATTTCCTGTTACTGGCTGAACTACGTTACTGGCGGAACATGCGTGTTACTGGCGGAACTGCATTACTGGCTGTTTAAATTCGACAGAAATGTTATGGAATCCGCCAGAAACTTACTGGAAGACTGAATCCGCCAGAAATCGCAAAATTCCACCAGAAAACTTACTGGCTGACTGATTCCGCCAGAAATGTCTAGCCAGTAATGCAAGTAATTCTTGTAGTGAGCAACTACTTTCGTGATATCAGGCAAAATTTCTTTTAAACATTACATTACAGTAATTTTGAGTCTTTTTTTTTTAAAAAAAAATTGAGGCCCAATTCCCTTACTTTAGTTGCTTGGGCCTTGGGTCGGCTCTAAACTCTATCACTTCTCGAGGCTACTATATCTAATCCCTCCAGAAAAGCTCTTACCATTAGAGCAAACAAACTCATCAAAGCCCAACAAAGTAAAATTTCTTCTCAGCCTCTCCGCTTCCACAGTCTGGCAATTTTTCTACCTCCCTTTTAGGCCCATATACCCCCAATTTTACTTTAATCCCAAGTTTCCCCTCAAAATTCACACTATTCCCGGAATTATGTATTAAATCATAAATCCGGAACTGTATTTCTTTGACTTCCCGAAAATATGCACTAGACATAAATCCGGAATAAATATTTGGCTTACGGATTTATGTCCCAAAAACATAAATCCGGAACTAAAAGAATACATTCCGAATTTATGTCAAAAACGTAAATCTGAAAGTTAAAAAAATAATTTGTGAAGACTTTTAATAGCGCTTATTTAAGTAAGCGCTTATTTAAGTAAGCGCTATTAAAGAGTATAAACAACAACACTTGCTCACACAACTGCATTACTCCGGATTTATCTTTGACTCTTTAATAGCACTTACTCAAATAAGCGCTATTAAATGACTTCACAAATTTTTTTTTGGACATTCCGGATTTATGTCAAATTTATGTTTTTGACATAAATCCGGTATGTATTTTTTTATAATTCGGGATTTATGTTTTGACACAAATCTGGAAGTCAAAAAATAAATTCTGGATTTATGTCAAAACCGTAATTCTGAAAAGAACAAAAATATTGGGGTACGTGTTAAAATTCAAGGGTAAAATTTGAAGATTGGGTAAAATGGGGTGTATGTGGGCTTACGGATGGGGTGCAAAAATCTCCAGCCACTCCATAATCACAACCAGGGTCGTCTCAAACAATTTGAAGGCATTGTTTTAATCTTAAAAATTGAGTCTTAATTATATTTTTATCAAATGAACCACTAAAATACTAATTTTTATTGAACGAATATACTAATTATTTTTGAACAATTTGGCTTTTATTGAATGAATATACTATTTTTGGAGGCCAACAAAATAGTATTGGGCTGAGACCTTGTGTAATAGCCCAACTTTCACACCGTTAGAGACGACCCTTCTCAGAACAGGCATCTGGTTGATTAATATCCATATAATATTTACCGTTTCGGAAAAACTCTGGGATCCCAACACCTCTACAATTCCAAAGTAAGCTCTTGGGATTGATTTGATTCATGGATAACTAATCTAATAAGTGCATAAGAACCCTCTCAGTTCCAAAAGAACCATTCACCACAGTCTCGGTAGTCTCCATCTCCACCACCATATCAGCATCACCTTTATCACTAGACATTAAAATAGTTGAGTTCATGATATTACCCGTCTCCTCCAACGTAGGAACCTGTTGGCATTGTTTCGAGCTTTGATCCTGACCACTGTCATCAGGGGGACGGGGTGGATGAGGGGTTGCATGCATGGGGATGTTGGAAAGTAGAATGATTTTTAGGAAGATTTTTGGAGGAAGGAAGAGGAGCCTATGATTTCTAAAATTAGGGAATACTTTGTACAAAGTATTCCAAAGAGAGATGGGCCGAAATTGGCTCACGAATTCGGGTTTATGCACCTTAGGAATGAGACAGATATCAGTTTGGTTAATATCTCTAATGTCAGAAGGACTATCCCAAACTTTTTTAACCAATTTGAAAACAGAGCTTCCAACAATGCTCTAATCCTTCTGGTAGAAACCTGGAGTGAACCCATCAGGGCCAGGCACCTCCTAAGCTCCATACAGTCACACCCTCCATGAGCTCAATTTTATCATCATCGATCTAGGTACCAAAGGAAAAGGAGGAGTTTTACCAAGGACCAAAAACACTCTCCTCCCTAAAAGGCCCCCTCTAGAAATCATTGACAATATTCCTCACTTCATCTTCCTCTTCTCGCTTCCTACCAGAAGAGTCTCGTAAAGCAAGGATTTGATTTTTCCTCCTCCTATTAAGCGCTTTGACATGATAGAAATGAGTGTTCCAGTCTCCGTCACTAAGCCCCTTCGATCTAGGCCATTGGTCCTACATCAACTCCTCTTGGCCAAGCACAATATTCAAATCATGTTGCAAAGAAGCTTCTAGTCAAACTAAAAATCTATTACTTGCACCATCCACTATCCGTTTCTGAATAGTGAATATACCACCAATAGAGTTAAGGAGGCTATGCTTTCTTCACCTTACATCCCCAAAGACGTTTGTTTACCGTGGATTTTGGTAAACACCGCTAGTTTCCAGTTTGGTTTACTTGCAGGATCAACTAGTAAATCCCAAGACAGTTTGGATAAAAGTTGTTTAGAAAACACGGGTTTCTTACGGGTTAAGTTAAAGAAAAGAAAGAAATTCAATATTTCTTGCGAAACTAATGAATTATTCCATAAAAGAAGAGAATTGCGTAAAACAAAGAAGAGAAAAAGTGCAGGAATTGGAAATAAACAAAGTAAAATTGCATTAAAAAGAGAAAAGTGGTACACAATCATACTTCTCTGGGCTCGTTTTTCGCTTTAACTTGGAAGTAGAACGTGAGAATTTGTGTAATGCAGTCAACGATGTGTAATGCAGTCAACGAATTTGAGAACATTCCCAAACAGTTGTGTCAAATCACTTAACGTCATCATCATCACGTTTCAGAATTGAAAATACAGTTTCAGCAAAAAAGGTACTTTATGGCGCCATTATCTCAGATTTAGTGGGTCACGTTTGCATTGAAACTCCTCATTACATGATTACTCATTAACTGCTCTTTAAGAAAAACTCAAAGGTTTTCTTCTTTTTCTCTCTCTTTTTTTTAATCTTGCGTTATTTTAACTTGTTCTAGCATTGGCTTATACCTTTTTAAGTACTTGCCATTTATACGCATAATTCGACCTCTGCGCCTATTTCTTCTATTTCATAAGCGCCATTAGAAAAGACTTGTGAAATTTTAAATGGTCCTTCCCAATTTGGTGACCAATGCCCAAAACTCTATCTTTTTTGTCCATAGGCAAAATGACTTTCCAAACTAAGTCTTCTAAAGAGAAATATTTCGACTTAACCTTTTTATTGTAGGCTTTAGCCACTCTTTCTTTTTGCCTTGTAAGCGCGTCTAAGGCAGTTAATCTTTCTTCGTCTAGATCAACCAATTCATCTAACATCATTTCCCAATAATCATCAGATGGAATTTCAAATTGTCTTTGAATCCTGGTTGATTGTAGACAAATTTCGATTGGCAAAACAGCCTCATGCCCAAAAACGAGCCTAAAAGGAGTAGTACTAATTGACTCTCTAGGAGAATTTCGACAAGTCCATAAAGCTTGTTCAAGAGTCTTGTGCCAATTTCTTGGTTTTTGTCCAATATGCTTTTTTATCAAGTTAATGATGATTTTATTGGCTGCTTCCACTTGACCATTGGCTTGTGCATAGTATGGTGTCGAACCTAACAACTTGTAACCATTTTCAGCAGCAAATTCTACCATTTTCTGACCAATAAACACTGAACCTTGGTCTGTGGTAATGGTTTCTGGAATTCCAAACCTATATAAAATATGGTTTTGAATAAAATTGATCACTGCTTCTTGATTAACATTAGCCAAATGAATAGCTTCTACCCACTTGGTAAAATAATCTATCCCAACTAATATAAAACGATGGCCTTTCGATGACGTTGGTTTAATCTCACCAATTATGTCTAAGGCCCATCCTCTAAATGGCCATGGTTTTATTATTGAGTGTAACTCACTCGTAGGTACATGTTGCGCTCCTGCATGTTTTTGACATTCTTGACAACCTTTGGCGAATTCTATGCAATTTTTCAGCATAGTTGGCCAATACACACCCTGTCGAAATAAGAGCCATTTCATCTTGTGACTTGCTTGATGGGACCCACAAGTTCCACTATGAGTATCAGATATTGCCAAGTATGCCTCACTTTCACTAAGGCATTTGAGTAAAACTCCTTCAGGGGTCTTTTTGAACAACTCATTTCCAATAATCACATAGCTTAAGGCTCTATACTTGGTTTTCCTATTAGTTATTCATGTTGGATTTTCCAAGTATTCGACAATCTGCTTTCGCCAGTCATCGTTCAACATATTGTCAATAGCAAAAACTTCAAAATTTTCACTAAAATTTTCACTATCACTATTTTTAGTAACTGGAGGTAATAATGCTTCTTCTGCCCCCCCCCCCCCCCCCCCCCAAGTTTTTGTGTTGACAATTTCTCTAAAGAGTCTGTCGAAATCAATTTCTCTTTAATTTCTATTAACTCTTCGAGTTTCTCTTTGGATACCTTATAACCTGAAGCAATTTGTGCCAACTCATTTGCCTCTTGATTATCAATTCGAGGCACATGCTTTATATTCCCATAGTCGAAGTGTTTTAACAAAGCATTGGCAGCAACAAAATATGTAATTAAATTTTCTTTAATACATTTATATTCTTTTGTTAATTACTTCACAACTAGTTCAGAATCGCCTTGGATTTCGACATTCTTTGCCCCCAAGTCTAACAAGATCTCAAGTCCTGTTATTAAGGCTTCATACTCAGCCTCATTATTGGAGCAAAGTTCTTTAATTTTAAACTTATATTTCGTTAGTATTTTCATTATTTTTATGACTAGAACCGTCGAAATATAACTTCCAAGGACGAATATCCACTAAAATTAATGTTTCCTCAACTAATGAGTGATCGACAATAAAATCAGCAACAATTTGTCCTTTAATGGCCTTTAAAGGCTGATAAGTTAATGAATATTCTGACGGTTCTGCTGCCTGCTGCACGGTGCAGAGGCAGCAGAGGATCCAAACCCCTCCTTCCTCCGTCATTCACTCTCACTTCTCTTCTTTCGCTCTTCTCTCTCTCTCTCTAAAGAAAGTGTGGAAACGGCACTGAGAAAGAGAGTAGGAAAAATTAGGGTTCCACTTTCCCAATCCAGCTTATATACGCGTTCCCTTTCTTCAATTTATTTTGTTTTTAAATTTAAACATCAGATTTATTTTTACACCCCTGTTTTTGATAATACGCAGCCCTCTGCACATAGGCCCATTCGCAGGCCATGTTATTAAAAGCCCAGAAAGACATCAGATTCGTTTCTGCACCCTCTTTTGTTAATAATACTGTACCCCTGCAGCTAATTACACCTCCTTTATTTCGGTTTCTCAACTTATTATGCTTCACCTATTTTATTCAATCAAAATCATTTTCTCATAAATAAAAATACCAAACACACAAATATTAGCTAACTTGATTGGTTTACAAATGACTAGCTCTCCTCTATTTATAGGCTCCAAGGGAGAGTTCTGCGTCAATCTAGAGAAGATTCTACACACTTCAAGTGAGAGAGTTTCGACATATATCTAGAGAATATTCTATGCACTTCTCTCTGCTACATTTTTTCTACTAAATGGGTCAAATCAAATTTACCTTTCAACTGGGGACTAATTAAATCCATTCCCTGCTAACATGTGGGGGGTGTTATTATCACAAGAAGCAAGTTCCACATTATTTCTCACGGTGGTCACGTGAGTTTTTAATTTGATTGCATGGTAGCATCGATCGATCCCTAGCTTTTATTTCCACGTTGTTTGTTGTACATGTTTATCACAATGCAAACTCTACACGTGTTGTTGACCAGCACCCTTCCCATCATTATTAACCTCATTCATGATTACCAAATCTGACTCGTTTAATTCATTCATTTCTTTTCATCACCAGATTGTCTCACACGTTTTTCCCTTTAATCCACCCAGCATGTTTCGGGCTGATTGATGATAGGCGCATTAATTTTATTCTCACCATTATTTTCCACGTTTTCTTCTCGCCGCAAAGTCCTCTGATTTTCCACATTGAGTTCTTCCATTGACTGCTTTCCCATTTAGGGAGATATTATTATGATTAAAAATGACATATATCCAGTGTTTTTAGGAACCCCTTCAATGCTCCCGGTGCAGCTCTATCCTTTCCCGTGTTTGCCTTTTTCAGATTAGAGCATTATTTGTACCCAAAAAGATTACAGCATTATTTTGTCATAATTATTTTCTCGTCTGATTACATCATCATAATTGTTGAATCACCGCATATTATTGTTGAATCACCGCATATTAGTGTCTTGTTATATAGATCTGATCGCTTCAATTTCTACATATACAGAAAAAGGAGTTGCTTTTGGACTAAGAGTTGAGTAGATAAGAGAGGTACCAGAAAGTGCATAATGCTTTCAATTTTCCATTTGAGTTCTTCATGCATATAGTATAATATTCATTGATATATGTTCAGTTTCAATTTTCCATTTGAGTTCTTCATGCATATACTATAATATTCATTGATATATGTTCACTGACAAATTATTTTGATAGCACTTTTAATACTTAGGCGAAGACGATGAGCACATGTCAAGCTACCTCTGAAAGAGGACCCGGAGATATTGATGCCAGTACTAGTAGTACTACTGGTGTGTTTTTCGATGATTCCTTATTGTGAGTACTTTTATTATATTTCAATATTCTTATCTTAGCTCCTCCTAGATTTATATCATGAGCACAATACATGTACGTACTACCACTAGAACATTTTTGGTCTTTGGCAATAGTTAAAAATTGTGGCCAAAACTACAAAAAAATGTTGTCTAAAGGTATAGGCAACATTTTCCAGGTGTAGACTAAGTCAGTGTTACCTATTGTCTATGGCAACATTTTTTCGTACTTTCTGGCAACATTTTATAGGCTATGAATAGGCAACATTTCTCACGCGATCCTGACGCAACATTTTGAGAATGTTGATACATTTAAGTACAAGGCATACCTGTTCCCTAATCATAAAAAGACAACATTTTAAAAATGTTGCCTTTTAGATAAAGGCAAAAACTTTGGACTGTTGTATAAGAAACAATTTTAACATATAATCAAAACTCTCTTTTGAGTACTAAACACAATATTTTGTGATTGTACACTTAATTTTAATTTAATTTCACAATCATAATTATATTGTAAATATAGTCATAATTTGATTCCACGTAACTCATTCAACTCTTAATTTTAAACTGATCCTACATATTTTATTAAAATTAAATATTAAATTTAAAAATAAATATCTCATGCATATGTAAATGAATAAAGTGCACATCATAGGTGTTCCAAATTTCTAAAATAGATTTCATGCAACAATATCTCCAAAAAGTTTTAACATGGAGCTAAAACATCACTCTATACAGGAGACAAAGGAAAAAGCATAGTTTGCTTATATTTAACATTATGAAATATGAGCCTAGAAAAATATTCACAATAAGTCTCAGAAAATAAAGATTCAAATATGCCATCTTGCAACTCCAATTTGTATCTCCTACATTAAGCCATGCTGCATAAAAAAAATAAAAAGAAAATGTATTAGACCAAAAAATTTTGGGAGATGTAAAAATGATAAATCCCACAACCCATGGTACTCAACTAAAAATTTCAATATAAATAAGAGAAACCTATACAAAGCTAAGAAATAAGTCCCACTAGCTCAGATTAATTCTATCACCTATATTGGACAACAAAAACAGAGTCATACATATAGAAAGATGATCTTATGATTATATCAATCATAACATGTATTTTTCGTTTCTTAGTGCAAGTTAGTTACAAGGTAATGTATCCGCTGAGAGAAGGACTATTAAAACTTAGCAGTAACATGATGTCAAAAAACAAAAAAAAAACTTAACAGTAACATATGCTTCTCACTGCTTACCACTATAGTGAACCTTGTTGATGGGAAAATCTTATTACCGAGTCCTAAGTTGTGCCCAAGAATAGAAGGATCTAGCTTCACAATATCCTCCTGAACAATAAAACATTGAAGATAAAATTATCAGATACATAGCATTAGCCTCTTCGTATCATTATCCCATAAACCAACTAAAATTAGGTATGTATATTACAAGTTATCTACTCAGGTTACCAATGATAAAAAATCAAGATAAAATTATCTAGCCAAAGTTATTTTGAAATTTTGATATAGTATTAAAACTAAATTAAAATACCAAACTAGCAAATTAAAAGCAAGACCCGATGCACTTCACCTAAGGTTTGTCAGAGGATAATGAACTCCAAACTTGGCCTTATATTCCAAACTAGCAAACTAATATATAGTGATAAACATAGAGCAACAGATATACATCCCAAAAAAACTTCATTAAGAAATATCACAATATTATTTGTAGTTTACTTCAAACTCATAAAACCTATGGCACAAATGATTTAGGTAATAAAATTAAAAAGACCAAACCAGACTATGTGTCACATTATGAGTCAACTGTTGGCAACAGTGGCGAAGCCAGGATTTTTCTAGAGCCTGGGCAAGAAAATTTTCCGCCAATTTACATATGACATAATATATACATAATCATAAAGTGTGCTAAATAGGAGAGATGAAATCTAACCTGTCAATAGAGTGCTAAATAAAATTAGGAGGTAAATGCCCTTTCCGAGACTTCTTTCGGGTGAATGTTCGCATAATATCAACATCTTGAAGTGACTTGAATATCTCCCGCTCGGTGTAACATATCATCAAGTCATTGAACCACTCATCGTTGATCTTGTTGCGTAATTTAGACTTGATAATCTTCATTGCTGAAAAAGCTCTTTCAACGGATACTGTCGACACCGGGGTGTTACAGAATATGATTCCCTACCAATATGATCTTTAAAGCCTTTAGATGCATGCTTCCAATCTTTAAATCCGTCTTTGTTGAAGACTTCATACCCAAAGTGCTCGGCCCTCCCGGGCGACTTAAAGAGAAAGCAATAGAAACAATAAGCTGCATCCTTGGACTCACTGTATTCAATCCATGTATAACTCTTATACCATGAACTACAAAATGCTCTTGAATACTTCCCAAATTGAGTACGAGGGAAATTTGTCAAATTTGGTTGCGTTGGACCCTTCAATATATACGCCCTCCTCACTTGGTCTTGAATCTCCGGAGCATACTCATCAATTTGTTTCCTACATCCTGGATCACGCACAATGTCATTTGGATTAAACTCATTGGCCGCATTAGGGGGCGTTTCTTCTACTTCGGCTTCCGGTTGCACAACATTCGCATTCTCAATAGAACTTCTAGGTACCAAAAACCTCCTCATCTAACAAATTTTATGATCCAAAAAAAGAAACTATGTAAAAAACAAATAATGATCAACATATAAGGAAACTAAAAAAGAATCAACAATTCTACACAAACTAATGTCTCAATAACTTCAAAGAGTCCAACGCAATAATTTACACAAACTAAAAAAGAATCAACAATTCTAACACAAACTAATGTCTCAATAATTTATTTGGAATAAAGAGTAGGGATTAGGAATATACCTCAAATAACTTCAAAGAGTAACATTGAATGTGTGGGTACTTTTCCCTCTTTTTAGAGCAAAAACCCTAACTCCAAAATACTACCCAAAGAGAGGAATGAGTTGGTTTTCCTTAAAATAGAGCTCAAATGTAAATGATTTAAGCTTGGATTGTACTACTTGAAGTGAAAAGAAGAAGAAAAGGAGAGGGAGAGTGTCGTGAGAGAAGAGAGGAAATTGGGGGGGGGGGGTGGGGTTCTGTTTGTCGTGAGAAAAGAGAGGAATGTGTTGTGTTTGCTTAATTGCTTTGTTTATTTTATTTAGTTTTTTATATATATTGGGCTTTTGGGTTTCATTTAGTTTTTGGGTTTTACTTTTTTTTACATTGGGCAGGACCATTCTTTTTTTATTTCACACCCATTGTTTTACTATTTTTGCCCCTGGTTATGACTAAAAATCAGCTATTGGGTTGGGGGCTTTACAAACAAAGTAGAAGTTGAGCCCGGGCGCGTGCCCGGGCTAGCTGGGCCCTAAAATCGCCCCTGGTTGGCAAGTGCACCTACACCACAATTATATGTGTCAACTGTTGGCAGGTGCACTTACACCACAATTATATTATTCAGATTATGTGAAAATGTTAAGAGGCTATGTTCTTGAAGTATTCAGACTATGTTCAAAATAACACAAACAAAGCAAATTGTCTCTGCACCTAAAGTTAATATTGGTAGAATATAATGCAAAGACAGAATGACAATGCAACAAATGTCAATTTAAGACTAACAAATCCTATGGAGTGTTTATTATTAGATAATTTTCGTTTCGAAATAATTCAAAACGGATTTATCCAATAACTTATATAAATCCGTTATTAAAACACAACAAGAACAGATTTATGTTTCGCTAATATAATTCTGTTTTATTATTGAAACCGTACCAGATTTATGTGGGTTGAATTAAATCCTTATACATTTTTTTAAAATACGGATTTATCTAATGTATCTAAGTGGGGTATAAAATATGCATGCCTTAATAAACACTGCTTCTAAGATTGGAGATTGTAATACCAGAAAGAGGAAGCAGAAAACGAGATGCTCCACTTCTTACCAAAGATTGTGGGAATGATTGTTGTGAACGAGCAATCAAGCAGCGAAAGAAGTTTTTGAGCGTGGTGAACGTGTGTTGTGAACGAAACGATCGCGGTGAACTTTGAATAGGGTTTTTGAATCGTACCTGTGATCAATGAGAGAAAACTAAACCGAGTAGTTTACAAGTATGCTGTGAAAAACAAAATTGTCATTAGGAGAAGAGTTAGCGCCCAGTTTTTAGAAAATGAAAAAAATACCGCCTATATTTAATCTTAAAAATTAGAAAGTTCACACAGTTCTCAACTCTCTATTTAAAATTAAGAGAACATTTATTAAGTGTTGCAAATAAGTTGACTTAGTTACAAGTTAAAAATGTAGGTATATAGTTTTCATGGAACATTTACTCAGTGTTGCGAAAAAGATGTTGAGTAAAACACTTATTTTATGGCAACAGTTCTAGAATGTTGTCTAATATGTCTTAGGCTACATTTTTCACCTGTTGGAAAAACATGTCTTGCCAGAGACCAAAAATGTTGTAGTGTGCCATATCTTCAAATTGTGACTCTTTTACTATATATGCAGGAATCATGAAGCTCGCCAACCTCTCTCTAGGAAGGTTTCTATTCCGTCTTCAATGATAAATCCATATCGTATGGTCATTGTTCTACGGTTTATTAGCCTATGCATATTTTTTTGTTATCGAATAACAAATCCCGTGCGCGAGGCTTTTGCATTGTGGCTAATATCAGTTATACTTATATGTGAACTTTGTTTTGCAATATCTTGGATATTGGATCAATTCCCAAAATGGTTTCCTGTAAACCGTGAAACATATCTAAACAGGCTTGCACTAAGGTAAGGTCTGCCTTAATTTGAACTGTATATTATTATAATAATAATAATAATGAAATTATGTTTTATAAAATCAATTTGGGTTGCAGATATGATTAGGAAGGGGAACCGTCACAGCTAGCAGCAGTTGATATTTTTGTGAGTACTGTTGATCCATTGAAGGAGCCACCACTTGTGACTGCCAACACTGTACTATCTATTCTTGCTGTTGACTACCCAGTGGATAAGGTCTCCTGTTATGTTTCTGATGATGGTGCTGCTATGTTGACATTTGAAGCTCTAGTTGAGACATCAGAATTTGCAAGGAAATGGGTTCCTTTCACCAAGAAATACGCAATTGAACCTCGGGCACCTGAGTCTTATTTTTCAAACAAAATTGACTACTTGAAGGCTCATCCATCATTTCTCAAAGATCGCAGATCAATGAAGGTAAGAAGATTGACTTGTTGCAAATGAATTACTCTGTTGTTTTTTTAGCACCTGGCTGGCTGGTAGCATCTTTTAACGTTAATTAATTCCTATTTTCTTCACAGCAAGAGTATGAAGAATTCAAATCTCGTATTAGTAGTCTTGTTGCGAAGGCAGTGGGAATTCCTGAAGAAGGATGGGTGATGCCAGATGGTACACCTTGGCCTGGAATCAACGCTAGAGACCATCCTGGAATGATCCATGTAGGAAGTTTACTTATTTATTTATTTACCCTTATGGTTGGTTTCTGATAATGGCCTTTTTTGCTTCATTCACTAATTTTTATTATTATTTCTCAAAAGTTTATCTACCTAGATAAAGTAATTAAATTTTAGAAGGATGATATTACCTATATTCTCCAATGCTTACTCTTGTGAATTTTTGCTAGAAAAATAGTCTACTCTTGTGAATAATATTTGTGCATATTTCTATTCTCTATCTGCAGTTTTTCTTGGGCCAAAATGGTGGAGTTGATACTGAGGGTAATGAACTTCCGCTTTTAGTCTATGTTTCTCGTGAAAAGCACCTAGGGTATGAACATCACAAGAAGGCCGGTGCCATGAATGCACTTGTGAGTAACTATATATAAAATATATGGAAATTACTTTTCTATGCCCTATCAGGGTACTTAAGTATCTCACCAGTTGTGATTTTTATTTATGACTTTCAGGTTCGAGTATCAGCTGTTCTTACTAATGGGCATTTCATATTGAATCTTGATTGTGATCACTACATAAACAATAGCAAAGCGTTGAGGGAAGCTATGTGCTTTATGATGGATCCCAACCTTGGAAAAAATGTTTGTTATGTTCAGTTTCCACAAAGGTTTGATGGTATTGATATGAATGATCGATATGCCAATCATAACACTGTTTTCTTTGATGTAAGTATCTCACATGATGAAATTCATCTGAAGATTTATTTTAGGCTTTAGGTAAAAGATTTATGTTAATGATATTCAACTTTTTGCGGCATGGATCACAACTTATTGTCATGAATCAACTATCCCAAAAGCTTAAGCTAGTAGGTGTATATATATATATATATATATATGAGTGGTTTTATTTTCTGTCTAATAATAATATACGTATTTTCTTCATTTTGTCTCAATCTGAACAGATAAACTTGAGAGGTTTGGATGGCATTCAAGGCCCTGTTTATGTGGGTACTGGATGTGTCTTTAATAGAACAGCTTTATATGGTTATGAGCCTCCTATAAAACCCAAGCATAAAAAGGCTGGATTTGTTGCTTCACTTTGTGGTGGAGGAGATCGAAAGAGCTCAAAAAAGAAAAAATCTAGCAAGCATGTTGATCCAACTGTGCCCATCTTTAGTCTAAAGGATATAGAAGAAGGATTGAAAGGTATGCATGCAAGCCTATTGAATGAATACCTTGACTTGCCTTCTATAATATATGCATTTCATTAACAGTTCTACCATGCATGTAAAATAGTTTTGTCACTTGTAGTTATGTGAAGAAGATATAGTTTGTGGGAAATTGCATATATCATAAATGGATAGTCTCATCTCATCTGTGAAATTGCATATTTAGAAACTCTTTGCCTATGTTTTCTTTGTGAAGAAATTTATGTTGAGTTATTTCAATTACTTTTCCCTTTTCTTTCCTAATTAATACAACCATTTTATTTTTATTCAGGTGCTCTATTTAATGATGAGAAATCACTGTCACAAATAATCCTAAAGAAAAAATTTGGCCAATCTGATGCTTTTGTTGCCTCTACACTTATGGAAAATGATGGAGTTCCTAAGTTTTTCACTCGAGAAACTCTCTTCAAAGAGGCTATTCATGTTATCAGTTGTGTTTATGAGGATAAATCAGAATGGGGAAGCGAGGTACAAAACAGATTATGTAGATGCACTTTTATGGAATTTTCTTTGAAGATATAATCACTTTTATGCACTTTTATGCAGGCATTTATTATGCCATTAGCAGTGGTTACCAATCACGTGGTCCTCTCTTTGGTAAACTTTTCTTTGCATTTTGGGTGATCATCCACCTCTACCCTTTCTTCAAAGGTCTCATGGGACACCAGAAGAGAATGCCGACCATTGTTGTTGTTTGGTCTATTCTGCTTGCATCCATTTTTTTTTATTTTATGGGCCAGATTCGACCCGTTTACAACACACTTCATTGCTCCTAAACGAGAGGTGTGTGGAATTTACTGCTAGAGAAGTATGAAGCTAGCAGATTGAATATCTTCTAGTCTTAAGAGTGAAGGAGTGCGATGATTGAATGTGTAAGGTTCACGGGACAAACTCCTACTTTTCAGCTAGTCTCTTACATTCTGAAGGAAAACCTAAATAGGCTAAATCAATGTATAATGCTATATAACTCATGGTAGTTAAATCAAGTCATTTGATTTTTACATAACATTGTTTAAGTTAGACATAGTTCTTATAAATCCTAATTGATGTTGGTACTTATTTGTTCAATTATAAAGTATGCATGTTTACATAAAGAGTAATGGAGAGATAAAGAAATAGTCTAGTTGGCATCAAACAACAATGAAGGAATACCTTATATATCTATAATCTATCCAAGTAAGTTGTACTGATTTCATATCTTTCTATTTATAACTCTTAGTTTGAACCTTTTAACTTACACAGTAGAATGGCAATAAATTTCAAGTGGCGGTTAGAATACAAAAATTGAAAGATTTGTGTACGAAACTCATATACGTAAAAAAATTGTTGATATATAATATGTATATTCAATGGCCAAGATCGAAGAATGAAGACTTGTTGTGAAGGGTTCTTATGTGATTTTAGTGTATTTACAAAAATACACCTTTTTGAAACCATAATTAAAAAAATAAAAAAAATTCTTAATAAAATTTTTGATATCCCTTTTTTGGAAGTGTTATAATATTTTAAAAATAGAAAAATAGTCATTGTAACAAAAATGTCGTTTTTGTTTTAACTGTTAATAAAATGTGAAATTTCTAATTCGTTTTAATAATAATAATAATTTAATTTATGACTGAATTAAAATTTAAAATTATGTTAATTAGTCTTTTAATTGTTACTAGTTGTTAAAATGACGTAAAAAATTAGTAAAAATTCATTAAAAATTGTTACAACGTGTTATTTTTATTAAATAGGTATTTATGAAGGCTTGATACTTGACCCTCCACATGTTGTCCTATAGTTAGAATTCAAAAGTCAAGTAGTAAAAGGGAAAATTAAAAAAAAACACGAATGAAAAGAAAAGAAGAGGAATGTTAAAATTTGTTGGAAAAAGACAGATGATGAGTATATGACATTAGTAAAAACACCAAAAATTTATATTGTCAAAAAAAATGTAAAATTTAAATCACCTTTAAATCCCTCGCTAAAAATGGTCTCGCTAATGGTTAGCGACGAAAGTTAGGGACGGAATTTAGCGAGGGAAATTCCGTCGCTAATCACCTCGTAATTCGTGTTTTTTTATTAAAAAAGCGCGCATTCGTCATTAAAGTATATTATAAAATTATTGTTATAATAATTATTATAATATTATTAATATTCGGTATATTATAAAATTATTGTTATAACATTATTAAATTATAATATTGTTATAATATTGTTATAAAATTATTATAAAATTATTGTGAAATATGGTGGTGGTGGTGGTGGCACTAATGGAAAAAAGGCTTTTTATATCGGTTAAAATTGATATTTCATATCGGTTCCCGAACCGATGCCGAAAAAGGAGATATAAAAAATAGAGACATTTCATATCGGTTCCTGAACCGTTATGAAAAGTTGCTTTTATATTGGTTGTCCCTGGCAATAGTTCTTGAGCATAGTATGGACTAACAGTTACAACCTGGTGTGCTTCTAAAATTCCAGCTTTCATCCAATTGATTTTCCTTCCAAGAACTGGTTTAACATGCCTACAGGATTGGAACATTATGTAGTAGTTAGCTTTTGATTTTGAGTAGGGATGGTTACAATTCACATTTGATGAAAAACATACCCAATTGGTTGGTATGCAGCTTTCAAGTAGCAAGAGATAAGGGCAGTTTGCCAATCATTAGCGATGAAAATGACATCTTTGTCTGCGTATCGAAAATTAAAACAGTATGCTTAAACGATCTTCAACTGCTGGTTTTGAGGAACTTCATTTAAGACCTTTTGTCCATACCATATGGTCCAGAAAAGTATTCATTGGACTTAAGATTCAGAACCCTTGGTGCTTCCAGAGCTGCCTGTAAGATTAATTCAAAAACAGAAACTCAATGGAAAAATAGGAATACTGAGTTGAGAAATATGAAAACAGATTATATGACTCATTAGAACCTGACAGAACAAGCTAAAATGTAGTTGGTTGTCTTGGTAATCTTCTCTTGCAGCAGGTCCATAAAGTTTTGTTCCACTTTTACCCCAGACCTTCAAGTTCAGTTATCAGTAAGTATCTGAAAACAAAAACAGTGAATGTACAAATGAAGAAAAGAGAAATGTTCTAACCTTTTCAAGAAACATAGGATGATCTACAAAGACGCGATCGACTCCTCTTTTAAAGCAATGGAAGAAGCCAACTTTTTCCTTTCTATCACCTACTTCACATGCAATGTAACAGATTGCAATGCTTTTAACTACAGAAGAACACATTTTGATGAAAAATTGAAAACCTCTTCAATGAAGATGAAAATGAAAACCTAATTTAAGAGGAAATTCACTTGAAGCTTACTGCTAATGCTGGTGGCAGACCACCTAGATCATCTCCTAAACCACCAGTTTTGCTCCATGGACCAACCTCAGTTCCTACAAAGATCAAATTCATGCCACAAATTATGATACCTGAAGGCCTAACATTCTTCTCTAAAAGACCCTTCCTCCTAGCTTTCATTGCCTTCATTTCAATTGGAGTTCTATTTACTAGCTCATCCAAAGGGTTTAAAATTCTCAGTCCATTATAAGTATTTGTCTGCCTTATAGAGCGTAGTCCCATTGTCACCCCTTTAGATTCACAAGAGATATTTGGTCCATGGTAGACATTATTAGAATTTCTGGATCCTATGCTACTTGAAGCAGCCACTGTTGCCATTTTTTACACTGAAATTAAAAAAAGAAAAGAAAAATTCCATTAGAATTGAACTTATTTTCCATTTTCTGATAGAACTGAAACTAGTATATCTATGTACCACTACAGCTATTAGAACACAGAAACTGAGAAAAAGCATTGAATATTAGAACACGGTGCTAATATTCTTGGCTGATACACATTAAAGAAAACATATGAATTATTTAACTTGAAAAATTCAATACTAAAAGCGTTCCAATTAATTTACCTGTGGCAATGTTCCACCCAACAATGATGAACATAGTGCTGTAAAAGCCCCAGCATTTATAATGTATCTGCATTCACAGTTAGGAAAAATTATTTTCTAAACTACATCATATACTTATTTATGTTTACAGTGGAAAAATCCAAACCATAGTTTAAGGACAAACTTATCTATTTTAATTTCAAGCTTTATGAAGAATCTTAATGTGAATAGAGTTGTAAAAAATTTATACAACTTACGCGGCCCATTGCATTCCGTTGTCAGCAAACGCAGATGAAATAGGGGTGTCAGGATTGATAGCATAATAAGGTACTAAACCAACAACTACAATGGAGACCATCATATACAATCCACAACATACAAACAGTGAAGCACCAATTCCTAGTGGCAAATCTCTTTGAGGATTTTTCACCTATTCATCAAAGTGAGAAAACATCATTAGGAAGTTTGATTTGAACATTCTTTTATGTACTAAACATGTAAAGAAAATGACATTTTTTAATCTTGAAAGTAACGGGAATTGATTCTAGGCTAGCAGAAGGGGCTAGTCTCTCAAAAAGAGACTTTTCATATCGGTTCCCATAGAAAACCAATATGAAAAGTCTCTTTTTAAAAAAAATGAATTTTAACATCGGTTTTCTATGGGAACCGATATGAAAAGTCTCTTTTTTTTTAAAAAAAAAGTGAGGTTCAAGGACTTTAGATATTGAAGGAAAGAGAGTGAAATACACAAATCTGCAGAAGAAAATATATTCAAAGATATCAGTCAAACTTACCTAATCATGTGATTTTTAATATTCAATGGATGAATTGGGCTCTAAACAGATCAAAGCCTACAAATCTTACATACAAAAACAATATTTAATTCTAATTGCAGTACTCACTTGCTACAATCCTAATTCTAATGCTCAGTAGAACTCCTCAACTAACTTCATAAGTTCTGGCCGCTTGCAAATGAGTCTGCATCCTCTTCAATAAGCTTAATCATTGCTATGACTTGGGCATCTATGTCTGTAAAAAATATAAACACTTAGAACCATCACTTAAATGTTTCCAGACCATGGATTTTCATGAAATATGTTAGTATAAATGAAATGCATGGACCATAAGTTCATCTAGCACATTGCTTGTAACTGAATAAGGCCACAAGGCTCAAATCTGCTAGGAACCAATATAAAATCAGCTCCAGCAATTATCATGTGAGCTAGGGGAACATTGAATTTTGCAACTCCTCTGGCCTTGTCAGGGTACGCTGTTTCAAGTTGCTGAAGCTGCTTTTCCATTTCCTTTTTGCCTGTTCCCTAAGGAATAACATAACATATTCATGAGATTTCTAGTTCTTTTTCTTATGTAAGAATGGCTAAGAAAATCAAGTTTTTATTTGTTTTCTTTTTATATACTTACTAGGGCTACTATCTGAACATTCTCCTTAATAAATTGGGGAATGGCTTCTACTAGAATATCAGAACCTTTTTGTTCTTCAAGCCTACCAATGAAGCCAATGAGAGGAATATTTCTATCAACTGGTAATCCAACTTCTTCTTCAAGAGCTTCTTTCAGAAGAGCCTTTCCTAAGTAGAAGCATTTGTTAAAATTGTCATGTAGCTATTTTTCTTATGAACCATGACACAATTTAAAGAAACTTCAACTCTTAAAAAAGCTATTCTTACTGTCGAAGCAGTGTATTGACAGTTATATATTTATCAGTGGATGGATTCCACTCTTGAACATCCATGCCATTCACGATTCCGATAATACCGGACCGGCAAAGGATGTTGTCCAATTCCACTCCATTATCTGGGCCTGGCAATAGTTCTTGAGCATAGTATGGACTAACAGTTACAACCTGGTGTGCTTCTAAAATTCCAGCTTTCATCCAATTGATTTTCCTTCCAAGAACTGGTTTAACATGCCTACAGGATTGGAACATTATGTAGTAGTTAGCTTTTGATTTTGAGTAGGGATGGTTACAATTCACATTTGATGAAAAACATACCCAATTGGTTGGTATGCAGCTTTCAAGTAGCAAGAGATAAGGGCAGTTTGCCAATCATTAGCGATGAAAATGACATCTTTGTCTGCGTATCGAAAATTAAAACAGTATGCTTAAACGATCTTCAATTGCTGGTTTTGAGGAACTTCATTTAAGACCTTTTGTCCATACCATATGGTCCAGAAAAGTATTCATTGGACTTAAGATTCAGAACCCTTGGTGCTTCCAGAGCTGCCTGTAAGATTAATTCAAAAACAGAAACTCAATGGAAAAATAGGAATACTGAGTTGAGAAATATGAAAACAGATTATATGACTCATTAGAACCTGACAGAACAAGCTAAAATGTAGTTGGTTGTCTTGGTAATCTTCTCTTGCAGCAGGTCCATAAAGTTTTGTTCCACTTTGTAGCGACCGAAGAATCCGAAGGAGGGATTCCGCGTTGTTTTTGAACAATGGAGCCGCCATCAATATTTATTTTTAGGAAAACATTGAAAAAACCTTTGTTTTTGGGTTCGGGGGTCGATTAAGTGCGGGGAAGGTGCTAGCACCCCGCAACATCCTAAAAGGTTACCTTTTAATTAAATGTGTAGAAAAAATTAGTTTTAAAGAAAACACTTTAATTTACCCTTTTTTGTTATTTGCAAAAAAAACGGAAAAGAAGACTTAATAAAAAAATTAGTTTTTTGCGCTCGACGGGAGTGGGCCCCCGCTCCTACGTATCTCCAGGTGCGATGGAGAAATCAAAGCTACGTAGTTCTTGGTTTAGAAAAAATTTGTGTGTTGGTATTTTTTTATTTTTTTGAAAAGTTTGGGAAAACTAGGGACCGTTCATGGTGACCAAACAGATAAATCCAGAGTGGTCGTCATTAATGGCTTATTCGGAAAAGAAGGTATTTATAGCGTTCAAACAAGCAAGGCCCAGAGTGAGCGCTATAGACAACCTATTTTTTTGTGCGAATTCGATTTTTCGAAAGAAGAAAAAAGAACGGTTCGGAAGCATCACGTTGTGAATAAAAGCAGAGTAAGTGATAAAAGGGGGTGCAAATAATAATGGAGTTGTATTAGAAAGGGAGGTGTGAGTAGCGTGACTAAATCGTTTTTTTTTTTTTGTGAACTAGGTTGTGTTTGAAAAGATGGGCTTGTAGTAAAAACAATGGATGGGTTTGCTGTTTTAAGAGAACGCGGGGTGCAAATAGCGTTTTGGTGCTTTTTTTTTTTTAAAAGGTTGCCGCGGGTGCAAATAGCGTTTTGACGCTAAAACGATTGATTGGTTTATCACCCTTTTTTACTATTCTACCCTAGAACGCGTGATTCTTGAAGCGCTTTTTTTTTTCTTAAAAAAACAAACCTAGCCTAAAAAGTGGCATTTTGAAAGCGGATTATGGAGAAAAATAATTCTTTTGTTGTTTTTTTTTGATGTCATAGTTATTATTTAATAAAAAGGGGGGCCTTTTTACCTTTTTTGTTCAAAAAAGATTTTTGTTATTATATTATTTTTTTTAGAAAAGAGTAGTGGCACTAGTAACCATTTATTTTTTTTAAAAATATTTTTTAGTATTTGAAAAAAAGGCTTTTATTTAAATCCGAAAATAGAAAAGGAACACATTTTTTTTTACCATTTTTTTTTGAATCCGAAAAATAGTAATTTATTTTTAAAGAAACAACATATTTTTTATCACTTTTTTTTTATCCGAAAAATAGTAATTTATTTTAAAAAAAAGCACATATCCTTTTTTTTCATTTTTTTTTTATCTGAAAATAGTATAATTTATTTTTAAAGAAACAACATATTTTTTTTTATCACTTTTTTTTAATCCGAAAATAGTATAATTTATTTAAAAAAAGGCACAACATTTTTTTTTTACTTTCTTTTTTTTAGTCCGAAAATAGTATAATTTATTTAGAAAAGGCACAACATTTTTTTTACTTTCTTTTTTTTAGTCCGAAAATAGTATAATTTAACAAACAACAAAATAAATAACCAATAGCAAAAATATAATATAAAAAAAGCCTCTAAACTAAATAATAAAAAGACAACAATAATATTCTAATAAGAAAGCAACTACACTAAATAATAAAAACAGCAAATAAATATACAAAAAGGTAACTAGGCTAAATAACAAGAACAACTAAAATTTATAAAAAAACAATAATAATATTTACATAACAAAAACGGTAACTAAAATTTAAAAAAAACAACAATAATAATATCTAAAAAACGTGAACAAAAATAAAAATATTACATTTTAGTACCTTGACAATGAAAATCCAGAAATGTTGAAGAAATTTCCTCCTTCAAATTTCTTCAATACAAATGAACCTTTAAACTAAAAAAAACTAGGAAGGAGGAAAAGAAAGGGAAGAAATATTTCTCTAAGAGAAACCTTAATTTTTTTTTAGAAGCTCCTCCTTTTTTTTTTAAGAGCCAAAATTCGTCCCCTTTCTTCAAAGTGGGGAACCCTATTTATACAAAAAACTTGCTTCCTTCTTCATCCACTCTTGGATAGTGATGATGACTTTTTGCTATGATGGAGGTTTGGGGGAGTTGTTGAAGGGGAAAAAAAGAAGACATGTGAGATGAGGGGAGATGATGGTTGAAGGTATGGGCATGGAGAAGAGAGTGCCATGTGTGAAGTGTGTGATAGGGAGAGGAATGGATGAGTGTGTGAATGTGAGAGAGGAAAAAAAAAAAGAAAGGGAAAGAGTGAGGAGAAGAGAGAGTGCCGTAGGTGAGGGAGAGAAAGAGGGGATGAAGTGAAGGTTGAGTGAGTGGAAAAAAGAGAGAAAGGATGGTTGAGTGTGAGTGGGAGAAAGAGAAATGAAGGTTGAGTGTGAGAGAGGGAGAGGGGAGTAGGCGTAGAAATGAGAGAGAAGAGGGAGGTTGAGTGTGAGAGTGTGATGGGGAAAGGAGATGTGGGGAAGTGGGGTTGTGTGTGGAAGTGGAATTGAGAGAAAAGAGGAGAGGTGGAGTGTGGAAAGGAGAAAGCAAATTTCAAGGAGGAAAAAAGGGGGGTGGGGTCGAATATGGAGTGGGGAAAAGGGGAATGAATTTGGCTTGTTTTTAGGGTAAAGGGGGAGAGTGAATGTGGATGGCTTTTAGGGTAAAGGGGGGGAATTCGAATTAGGGTTAGGAGGAGGGGAATTAGGGTTTTGTGATGAGTTGGATTATGGGTTGTGGGTTGGATATGGGTCATGGGTTGGGTGGAGGAGTGTGAGGGTGAATTGGGCTAGGGTTTAGGAATTGGGTTGGGTTTTAGATGGCCCAATCCAATTGCACCTCCATTCTTTTTTTTTTACAAACCCCCCTTATTTCCTCCTTGGCTTATTTTTTGTTTCTTTACTTCTAAGTAATATTTTTTGATGATTAAAACTCAAAGCAATAAAAACAAGAAAATAATACATGACATAAAAAAGATTATTATTATTTTTTCAAAAATTAAAACTTGTAGCAAACTAAAAATAAAATAAAACATGGCATGAAAAGAAGAATATTATTTTTCTCAAAAATAAATAAAATTTCTTTTTTTTTTTTCGGATAGGACAAAATTAGGGTATTACAGCTGCCCCTCTTTATTTATATTTTGCTAGGAAATAGGAGGGGTTCCCAATTTCTCGAGGAAAATAGAAATAAAGATAACAAAACGCTAATTTTGTCCAGACTGAGAATTTGTGTTGCTTCTTCTCTTTTGGTTTGATAATTATGAAAACTGGGTTGCTTTAGACAGAAAGTAAATAGGGATCGCTGGGGATCTGAAGGAGCACTGGGGCTCTGAAGAAGCACTGGGGCTCTGAAGGAGCACTGGGGCTCTGAAGGTCTAGTTCAGAATCAATGCTTGGCGCATCGACTTGCGTTCGACTGAGGGACCGTCGGGGTCTGAGGGGCATGCCTAAGCCTGAAGGACCAATGGGTCTGAAGGAGCGCTTCTAGCTATGGTACTAGAGATACGGTCTGGGGTGGCCTTTTTCGAGCGGCCATTAGGGTTAATCAGGTCCGGAGCTGATATAACCACGAAGGACGTGCACTGTGTTTTTTAGGCGGACACAGCTAGTCTGAAGGGCCTGGGGCCGGATGATCCGTCGGTTGCTCGATTAACGCGACGTGCGATCTGGATTGAAGGACCATTGTTGGTCTGAAGGAGCGCCTGGGCTCTGAAGGACCGCTGGGGGTCTGAAGAATTGGTGCTAACGACACAAAATAAAATTATCTTAACAGACACTTGCAATGAATGATGCATGCGTGCATGTAATTAAGTAACTGATGACATGATGGATGAAATGTGGAATGATTTTGTTTTGTTTTTTTTTTTGGTTTTTGTTCTTTTCTTTTTTCATTTTTCTTTTCTTGCTCTTTTGCTCTTTTTGCTCTTTAGCTCTTTATTGACTTTGCTGGCATCACCAAACCCGCATGACTCTTGACGTGGGATACGAGGGTTGCTTCAAGCAGTGGTGCCAAAGTGCGGGTTACTTAAGATTTGCTGAAGTGATTATGCGTTGGTCCTTTTTGCAAATTTGTGAGAGATCATCTCTTTTTGTGATTTTTAGAAATTTCGCAATGATTATAATGCTTTCGATTATGCCCATGTTTCGCAATTCAATATCATCCACCATAAAACATCTTTCCAAAGTAAATAGGGAGGTGAGAGAATGAAGAAAGAGTTTAATATTCAAATGGAAACCGAGTGTGCCGAAGGTCACACTGGCTGAAAATTACATTGAGAGTTTAAACTGAAAAGAAAGAAGAGAAAGAAAAAGCACATCATTTGATTGTTTGTATCTTGGAGGTAACAATGCCAATCACCCATACACATGACCTTGAGCATCCATCACCCAACTTTCGGAGTTGTTGATTGCCTTTGTAACTTAAAGTCCAACTTCTGACCCTAATTTTTGCCTGGACCGCTCTTTAGAGTTTTCAGTCCACCGGGTCGCTCTAACTTTTGCCTAGGTCGCCCTTTCGGGTTTTCAACCTAGCGAGCTCATTTTTGCTTGGCTCATCTTTCTCTTTTTTTTGTATATTTCTTTAGGCATAGTACTTCTTAACTGCATCTGAGTTCACTGGGAGTGGGAGGTCTTCACCGTCCATTCTTGTGAGAATTAAGGCTCCTCCAGAGAATGCTTTCTTTACCACATAAGGCCCTTCGTAATTTGGGGTCCATTTTCCACGGGAATCCTTTTGGATAGGCAAAATTTTCTTGAGCACTAGATCTCCTTCTTGAAACTGTCGGGGTCGAACTTTCTTGTCATAAGCTTTCTTCATTCTTTGCTGATATAACTGCCCGTGACACAAAGCAACTACCCTCTTTTCTTCTATGAGGTTCAACTGATCCAGACGAGCTTGAACCCATTCTGCTTCCTCCAATTTTGTTTCCATTAGCACTCGCAGGGAGGGTATTTCCACCTCGATGGGAAGAACTGCTTCCATCCCATATACTAGTGAGAATGGTGTTGCCCCTGTTGACGTGCGGATAGAGGTCCGATATCCATGCAGAGCGAAAGGTAACATTTCATGCCAGTCCTTGAAGGTCACTACCATCTTTTGCACGATCTTCTTTATGTTCTTATTTGCAGCTTCGACTGCCCCATTCATCTTTGGACGGTACGGGGAGGAATTATGATGTTGGATTTTGAAGTCGTCACACAACTCTTTCATCATCTTGTTGTTCAGATTGGTCCCATTGTCTGTGATGATTTTATTTGGCAGACCGTATCGGCAGATCAAATCTCTTTTTATGAACTTGACAACTACCGATTTGGTTACACTGGCATAAGAAGCGGCCTCGACCCATTTGGTGAAATAATCGATAGCGACAAGAATGAAGCGATGCCCGTTTGATGCCTTAGGTTCGATGGGACCAATGACGTCCATTCCCCACATTGAGAATGGCCATGGTGCTGTCAGGACGTTCAGAGAAGCAGGCGGCACATGGATATTATCAGCGTAGATTTGACATTTGTGGCATTTTCTCACGTAGTTAAAGCAGTCGGTCTCCATTGACAACCAGTAGTAGCCGGCCCTTAGGATTTTTCTTGCCATGGTGTGCCCGCTAGAATGGGTTCCGAACGAGCCTTCATGGACGTCTTTCATAATTCTTTCTGCTTCTTCTTTTGCAACACATCTGAGGAGGATCATGTCGTGATTCCTTTTGTAAAGCACCTCCCCGTTTAGGAAGAAACCCATTGATAACCTCCTAAGTGTTCTCTTATCATTCTCAGTGGCACCGGGAGGGTATTCTCTATTTGTGATATAGTGTTTGATATCGTAATACCAAGGCTTACTATCAGGCTCTTCCTCGATTGCCACACAATGATGCGCCGGTAGATCTCGATGCTGGATTCGGATGAATGTCAGACTTTTGTTGTTATTGATATTGAACATTGATGACAAAGTCGCCAAAGCGTCAGCCAACTGGTTTTCTTCGCGAGGGAGATGGTGGAAAGTGATCTCCTCGAACCGTTCAATCATCTTTTGGATGTGATCATGATAAGGAATCAATTTGGGATCCCTGGTTTCCCAGTCACCTTTTATCTGATGGATGACTAACGCTGAGTCCCCATATACATCGAGTCTTTTGACTTTCCATTCAAGGGCTGCTTTGATGCCTAGGACACACGCTTCATATTCTGCAATGTTATTGGTGCAATAGAAGCTCAGTCTAGCAGTAAATGGTATGAAGCGGTTATCGGGAGAAATCAACACAGCTCCAATCCCGTGCCCATACAAATTAGAAGCGCCGTCAAATGACATCCTCCACCTTTCATCGTCTGGAGATTTCCCTTCTCCGAACAAAGCCATTATATCTTCGTCCGGAAAATCATACTGCATTGATTGGTAATCCTCAATGGGCTGATGCGCCAAGTATTCCGCTAAGGCACTACCTTTGATTGCTTTCTGAGTGACGTACAAAAGGTCGTATTCGGATAGTAGCATTTGCCAGCGGGCGATTCTTCCCGTGAGTGCAGGTTTTTCAAAAATGTACTTGATGGGATCCATTTTAGATACCAACCAAGTCGTGTGGCTCAACATATACTGCCTCAGGCGACGTGCAGCCCAGGCCAAAGCGCAACATGTTTTTTCCAACAATGAATATCTTGTCTCGCACTCGGTGAACTTCTTGCTGAGGTAATAGATGGCATGTTCTCTCCTTCCAGACTCATCATGTTGCCCCAGTACGCAACCCATTGAGTTGTCTAGCACTGTTAAGTATAGAATGAGGGGTCTGCCCTGCACCGGTGGCATCAGAATCGGTGGATTTTGGAGGTACCTCTTGATCTTTTCAAAGGCCTCCTGGCACTTATCGTTCCACTTCGTTTCTTGGTTCTTGCACAGCAATTTGAAGATTGGCTCGCAGGTCGATGTCAATTGGGATATGAATCTGGAGATGTAGTTCAACCTTCCTAGGAACCCACGAACTTCCCTTTCGGTTTTAGGCGCTGGCATTTCAAGAATTGCTCGTACCTTGTCTGGATCTACCTCTATACCCTTCTGACTGACTATGAACCCCAACAACTTTCCTGATCTTACACCGAAAGTGCATTTGGCGGGGTTTAATCTGAGTTTGAACTTCCTTAGGCGTTCAAATAGCTTTCGCAGATTGACGATATGTTCCTCTTCAGTCTTGGATTTTGCGATCATGTCATCCACGTAGACCTCTATTTCTTTATGCATCATGTCGTGGAACAACGCTACCATCGCCCTTTGGTACGTTGCCCCAGCATTCTTCAAACCGAATGGCATTACTTTGTAACAGAAGGTTCCCCAGAGAGTGATGAAGGTGGTTTTTTCCATATCCTCGGGGGCCATCTTAATCTGGTTATATCCGGAATATCCATCCATGAAGGAGAAAAGGGAATGCTGAGCTGTGCTATCCACCAGGACATCAATGTGAGGCAAAGGGAAGTCATCTTTTGGGCTGGCTCTGTTCAAATCTCGATAGTCGACGCACATCCGAACCTTCCCATCTTTCTTTGGGACCGGTACAATATTGGCTACCCATTGAGGGTACTTTGCTACCGCCACAAATCCTGCATCGAACTGTTTCTTGACCTCATCTCGGATTTTTAGTGACATTTCTGGTTTCATTCTTCTTAACTTCTGCTTTATCGGCGAGCATTCAGGTTTTACTGGTAACTTATGCTCGACTATGTTGGGGTCCAGTCCCGGCATGTCCTGGTATGTCCATGCAAAGATGTCAACATAGTCGATCAAAAGTCTAATCAATTTCTCTCGCTCACTGTCTTTTAAGGTGGTGCCAATCTTGACTTCCTTTTCATCCTCTTCCGTGCCCAAGTTGATTGTTTCGGTTGATTCCTCGTGGGGTTCGATTATTTTTTCTTCCTGTTCCATCATTCTCATTAATTCTGGAGGAGTTTCCCAGTTATCTTCAATATCTTCCTCAGTTTGATTAATGGGGTGCTCAAAGTCACAGTATGAATTATTGGCGTTGTTATTTTCAACAGTGTTTTTTTCAAATCTGCATTAGTATAAATTGATGGAATGAAAAACGAGCCAAAAGAAATTAAAACGCAAGTGCAAAAGAGAACTGGAATTTATTTGGAGAATCTGAAATAACATTTTATTGATATTGATATTGAAAGGAAACATGTGTGCCCGAATGAAATGTCCTAAGGCCTTGGGCAGAGCCATAGGATTGCATTACAGAAACATTACTTTGAACTAAAAACTACAGGAAAATCGACGATCTCCCAATTCTTGAGCTTTTTGCTTGCAGGACAACGGCGCACAAGACTGACACTGCCATTTTCAGCGCTTGAATCACCTTCAATAGCTGCAACCTGGTTAGGATCTAGCATTCCTGCGCTCTGAAAGCTTTGCTTTATGTTGCAGATGACAATCTTCTTCATATTTGGCTCCCGACCCTCAAGTTTGGCCAACCTCCGCTCCTTCTTTTCTGCGGCGATCCTTCCTTTGTCAGTACGACTAGGCCGGTACCCTATCCCACATCTGTCCTTGTTTTCATGCGGCTGTATGGGTGTTAGGATCCCTTGTTCAGTCCTCCCTAAACCACTTCCTGCCTGATAACCCTTGCTTGTCATGACTTTAGCAATCATCAATGCAGCTTTGGACAGCTTTGGTTTTAATGATGGGGCTCCTTCCCCCACATAGGTAGCATTTGCAATTTCTAGTGCTTGGAAGGCGGTCTCGAAAGATTCTTCTGCAGCCTCAACATAACGTATAGGGAATGGCTTGTTGACTAGCAATTCTTCTTCTCCTGAAACGACCACCAATTTGTTGTTGACTATGAACTTGAGCTTTTGGTGTAGAGAAGAGGGCACAGCCCCTGCCGTATGGATCCATGGTCTTCCCAGAAGACAACTGTAAGATGGATTGATGTCCATCACTTGGAAACTTACTATGAAGACTTCTGGACCTACTTGTACAGGTAACTCCATCTCTCCGATAACCTCTCTTTTAGACCCATCGAATGCCCTGACCAGTGTAGAACTGGGTTTCATGTATGAACAGTCTACGTCTAGCTTGTTCATGGTTGATTTGGGTAGTACATTCAGGGACGATCCGTTATCGATGAGTACTCGAGCTAGAGAGTATTCTCCACATTTCACGGAGATATGTAAAGCCTTGTTGTGCCCTCTTCCCTCGACGGGGATCTCATCATCTGTGAAGGTGAGGTAATTGTTTGCAACGATATTTCCGACGATCCCGTCAAACTGACCAACTGTGATGTCGGGAGTGACATGGGCTTCATTCAGCACCTTCATTAGTGTTGTTCGGTGGGTTTCCGAATTGAGTAATAGCGATAGCAGGGATATCTTAGCGGGAGTCTGATTCAGCTGGTCTACTACCTTGTACTCGCTCTGCCTCATAATCTTTAGAAACTCACTGGCTTCTTGCTCAGATAGTGCCTTCTTGCCCGTATTTTTGTCAGATGGCTCCACTTCTTTGTCTTTGCCTTTATCGATCTTTCCTCTTTCATTTGATTCTCCTCCTCTGGGTCTTTCAGGGGCATAGATGCGCCCGCTCCGAGTCATTCCGCTGCTTCCCGAGACATTTGTGACATCAGGATTGCTCTGAGGACCTTCCACTTGGACTTTCGCATTGTAGCTCCAGGGGACTGCTTTGGTGTCGTTGTAGGGGAAGGGAGCTGGCACTTGGATAGTGATTGGTTTAGGCATACCCAGGGACGACTTGGAGTCCTTAGTATAGTGGATCTCTAGCGGCTTCCGAGTATCCTTGTTCTGGCCATTGCTCGATAGGATAGTTGACACCTGGTCCTCCCTCTTTTGAAAGCCTACTTGTATTACATGTCGGTCCAACAGGTCTTGAAGCACTTGTTTAAACGCCTCACAATTTCCAATGCAGTGATGGTCATTGCATGGATTCTTTCCAGTGCATTCTCTCTCAATAATCCCAAAGGAACACAGATTAGCATGAATCACTTCCAGGGGTGTCTGGATGCATTCTACCCTCCTGATTAGGGACGGTTCTGCAGAATCTTCAATTGCATTAGTTGAGGGCATCCCATGTCCTGGTAATGGGTTGGTAGCCACATTAGGACCATTTTCCTTAAAGTTCAACCAGCCCGAGGCGATTAGATCTTGGACGACATACTTCAATGCTTTGCAATTTTCTATGGAATGGCCGACCGTTCCTGAATGAAATTCGCATGTGGTGTTTGGGTCGAAGCCTCTAGGAAAAGGGGGTTGGATCTGTCTCATTGGGCGGGTGGTGATTAAATTATGGCTGAGCAGGTGGCGGAATAGGTCGGAGTATGACATTGGGATAGGATCAAAGTGGACGAACTTTCCGACTGAGTAGTTTTGTGTTTTATGGCCTTGGTTATTTTGGGTAGGTGGGGTAGGTAGTGTTTGTGCTGAGAACGGATTGGTGTGAGAGGGATTGGAGTAGGAAGTTTTTCCGGCTCCTGTGATGGCATTGGCTTCTCCTTCTTTCTTTTTAGGAAATCCGGAGAAGGGCTTTCTCTGGTTAGTGTTTCCGGGGGGGGTATAAGCGATTTTTCCATTCCTCATTCCGTTCTCTAGTCTTTCTCCAATAACGACCATGTCCGAGAAACTTGACGATACACTCCCGATCAGTTTTTCATAGAAGGGTGAAGGAAGAGTTTCCATGAACATAGATACCATTTCCCTTTCAAAAAGAGGCGGTGCTACCTGTGCTGCTAGTCCTCTCCAACGCTGAGCATATTCCTTGATGGACTCATTATCCCTTTTAGTCATGTTTTGTAGCTGGGTCCTATCAGGAGCCATATCAGTGTTGTACTTATACTGCTTAAGGAAAGCATCAGCGAGATCCTTCCAACACCGAATATGAGTGGGTGTCAACTGCATATACCAATTTGAAGCTGCCCCAGCTAAGCTGTCTTGGAAGTAGTGGATAAGCAGCTTATCGTCGTTTGCGAATGCAGCCATCTTCCTGCAATACATAGTTAGGTGGCTTGCCGGACATGTTGCTCCTCTGTATTTATCAAAATCTGGCACTTTAAACTTAGGGGGAATGACCACGTTTGGGACGAGACATAAATCTTGTGCATTTCTTGCACCAACACTGAATCCTTCAACCGCTCTCAACCTTTCTTCCAGCATTTGCAGCTTTCCTTGGGCTTGAGGGTTCTCCATAGAGTAGTCGTGAGGAAGCCCACTCATACCATAGTAAGGATGCATCATCGGAACTATGGCTGGGTTCACATTTGGGGTATGTGAATGAGTGGGATTCCTGAGGTTGGAACCCTGAGCTTGAGCGTTAACTACCGGCGGTGGAGGGCAGCCAAGTGGGAGTCCTTGTGGTATGACGACGGGGGTCGGGTTTTGAACTTGTGGTGCCCCCGGATTACCGTCGTGACCCGTTGATGTAAGCTGTTGTTGGCCCGCGACTCCTGAGGGACTAGCATCGACTGTCGGAGGTGTGTAACCTTGTGGGAGTCCGTAAGGAGGCCATATGTAACCTTGGCCATTAGGCCCAGTATGGTGCACTGTATGCGGGATCCCGAGTCCATTGGGAGGAGGAGGGTTGGTAACTTGGTTTTCTGTGTTCCCAGCGGAGGCATCTTCACTTGTGTCTTGGCCCTTCAAAGTTTGTAGAACCTTCAAGATTTCAGCCATCTGTTCTTTCATCCCATCTATTTCTGCCCTAAGCTCTTGATTGCCTGGGTTCTGAGGTGGATTGCCCTGATCCGGGATATCTTGAGGCGGATTGACCTGATTTTCTTCCATGTTTCTGGCCTGAGAACGAGTCCAATAGCGATGTTGACGCACCAGCTTGTCTTTTACTCTGTTGGTGGGACACATGTTATGAGTATATGTATGAGCATATGAATGGATGAAAATGCGAATGATGCATGTGTGCATGAGTCTTATTGTTTTAGGTCGGGAATTGCAAGCACATCCTGATTTGTCATAAGTACACAGATTAAGGTTCCACAATATTTTCAAGATAAAGGATCAGCATGTGAGACAAACAAACTTCATTGATGGAGGAGAGTACAATATTTTGGAAATAAAACATCGAAAAGAAAAGTACAATGTTCTTTAAATTTCACTCAAATACATATGGCTTTCATTTTTCCACTCCTCTCTCTTTTCCTACTAGTAGTGCTGCCAGCCTTCTCCCGGAGTTCGGCAATCAGAATCTCGCAAAACTCCATGAATTCGGAAACTTGGACCGGGGTGTTAAACGGGTGCATTGCCGCGTTAGCCTCCTTCAGACGTCTGGGGATTCCTATGATAGCTTGATCGGCCAGCCATGCCAGCTTTGAGAATCTGTCTTTCCAGTATAAGCTTTCGTTCTTCAACTCTATGAAGACTTCATGGTTTTCTATCTTGCTGACCAACTCCACAAAGCGGTTCTCCCAATAGATGCTTTCTGTCTTCAGCTGGTGGTAGACCTCCTCTTGATACCTGATATGGTCGTTCAGCTCATCAGATTTTTCATGCTCCCTTCTTAAGGCTTGCTGGTATTCTCGGAGTATCTCTTCAATGGTATCTTTATCCTGCTTGATACTTTTCACTTGCTCTTCAAACTCGGCTGCCATCATCCGGGACTCTCTCTTTGATACCATTAGTAGGCTCTGTGCGGTCTTTTCAGCCATCATTGATTCTTCCCATAACCTTTTCCATTTGTATGTATCATCGATGGCTTGGTCCATTTTCAGGTTGCAACGTTTTATTTCCTCTTTCGCCCCTCTTAGGTACCTTTGAGCCTCTAGTTTGTTCTTTTGTTCAATATTGAGCTGCTTGCGGCTGTCTTCCATGGCCACTGACTTACTTGCGTTCTCTTCCTCCAACTTCTGGTTCTTTAGGAGCACTTTCTCTAACTCTGCCTGTAAGCCCTTCTTTTCTTCCTCGGCTTTTGACAATGCCATTTTAAGCTTATCTAAATCTTCGACAGTGGGAAGGGTAGGTTCTGGTATTTCTTCCTCAACCCGTAGTGCACTTTGGTAAGGCAATCGGGTGTCTTGGATCCTCTTTTGGAGCCATTGACGAAAGGTGGTTTCCTTATCGCCGCTCTTCTTAGTAAGCTCTTGTCCCTTGCGGACGACCATATTCCATGCTTGTGAAATCTTCCGGAGCATGTCAACCTCTCTTGGGCTTCCTTCATGGAGGTAAAAAGGGATTAACATGTCTTCGGTGGGCGGATTTCGCATGGGGTACCCCAGCTGTCTTAGAGTTAGAGAGGGGTTGTAATTTATGCATCCCCTTGTTCCCATGAGTGGGACATTTCGGAAGCTTCCACATTGAAAAACCACTTCAGGCCTATCTTTCCACCATGATGGGTGCCAACGAACCTTATATTCATGAAGGCCCCCCAGCACTTGCAACCATTCACCCGTGTTCATTGTCTTCACATCACACCCTCTGGCGTCTTCAATTGGGCCTTCTACTCTGACTTTGTTAACGAAAGCATGGGTGAGAAGCCAAACATACAAGGCGTGCAAGCAACAAGATATCCTCTTTCCCCTTAGCTCACTATAATGAGTGAAAGTACAGTAAGTGTCTGCAAGCATGGCTGGAATCGGATCCTTGAAGGATAAGAAGACGCCAATAGCTGTTGTGTCTACATATCTTTCAAGGCGTGGAAATAGGACAATGCCAAAGATAGTCAAAGCTAACACCTGCTTAAAAGGACCCCAATTTCTAGCGTCGGCGAAGAATTTCATTTGGCCTTCCAGATACTCTTGTGGGAATCCTGCAATGCCATTTCGATTTTTCTTCCGGAGCTTCAAGTTCTCTTTGCTGGTTTGTAACATTGAGGCGAGTTTCTCATCTGTGTAGTATTGTCCCTGATACTGGTAGGGTCCCTTGTCTTGTTGAGGAAAGCAGAAGATCTGTGTATATTCTTCCAGGGTAGGTGCCATCTGGAAATTTTTGAAGGTGAAGCATCTTAATGAAGAGTCGTAGAACTGGCTCAAAGCGGCAAGGGCCTCTGTTTGCACGTCCAATTGTAGTAACATAATAATCTTCCCATACACTCTATCAAAAGACCTGCGCTCGATGGGCGGCAATCGACCAGCACATTCCCTTAGACTTGTCAGATTAGGCTGCTTCACTATAGGGTAGTTCAGAGTTTGGATTGCTTCACAGTTTGATCCCATATTGCTTATGACAAAACTTTCGAACCTCTTACAATTCCCGGCAAACCTAAATGAGATGAATAGCATGCAATGTGAGGGTTTTTTGTATTATTTTTTTTGTGAAATAGTGATGATGTATGATGAATTAAAAAAAGACGTTACATGCGTTAATAAAAGCATATTTTGGTGATTCAAAAAAAAAAAAAATTGAGAAACATTAATCATGCCACATAAAATATGTAAAGGGCAAAAGAATAAATGGTTTTCATTGTTTGATTTTTTTTGAAAGATAAAAAGTTTTTGCGATGATGCAGCGGGTAGGTGAATTGCTTTTGTGTCCTAAACAGGTTATGTCTTACATATAGGTCACGGTCTAGGGTCACTTATGTGATCAACCTCTCAGGTAGTTCTATTCACTTCCTCACAAAGGTTTCCAGAGCTAAAATCCCTTTCACGATATGACCCACAACGATAGCGAGCTACCTGGTGTGGGATGCCGCGAAAGAGCATACTCTGGTTGAGATTTTCATGAGAGTCAGACAGATAAATCCAGAATGACTGTCACTAATCATCTCCGCTCGTCCTAAGTTTATTTTTCAGACCCGGGTATAGGGCCCCACTCAGAAGTGTGTGAATAAATAGGTGTAGGTGAGGTGTGTGATATAAGCAACCTAAACTACCCAAACTGCAAAAGAGCAAACAGATAGCAATATAAAAGTCTTCTACCCTAAGGTTTGCAAGAAAACAAATAGCAGAATGAAAGTCTTCTACCCTAAGGTTCAATATGCGAATATAAAGACTAAGGGTAAATAAAGTACTAAACTAATAATTTACACATTTAATTAAATTAGGCTTGACCCTCTAAAAAAAGTCCCCAGCGGAGTCGCCAGCTGTAGCGACCGAAGAATCCGAAGGAGGGATTCCGCGTTGTTTTTGAACAATGGAGCCGCCATCAATATTTATTTTTAGGAAAACATTGAAAAAACCTTTGTTTTTGGGTTCGGGGGTCGATTAAGTGCGGGGAAGGTGCTAGCACCCCGCAACATCCTAAAAGGTTACCTTTTAATTAAATGTGTAGAAAAAATTAGTTTTAAAGAAAACACTTTAATTTACCCTTTTTTGTTATTTGCAAAAAAAACGGAAAAGAAGACTTAATAAAAAAATTAGTTTTTTGCGCTCGACGGGAGTGGGCCCCCGCTCCTACGTATCTCCAGGTGCGATGGAGAAATCAAAGCTACGTAGTTCTTGGTTTAGAAAAAATTTGTGTGTTGGTATTTTTTTATTTTTTTGAAAAGTTTGGGAAAACTAGGGACCGTTCATGGTGACCAAACAGATAAATCCAGAGTGGTCGTCATTAATGGCTTATTCGGAAAAGAAGGTATTTATAGCGTTCAAACAAGCAAGGCCCAGAGTGAGCGCTATAGACAACCTATTTTTTTGTGCGAATTCGATTTTTCGAAAGAAGAAAAAAGAACGGTTCGGAAGCATCACGTTGTGAATAAAAGCAGAGTAAGTGATAAAAGGGGGTGCAAATAATAATGGAGTTGTATTAGAAAGGGAGGTGTGAGTAGCGTGACTAAATCGTTTTTTTTTTGTGAACTAGGTTGTGTTTGAAAAGATGGGCTTGTAGTAAAAACAATGGATGGGTTTGCTGTTTTAAGAGAACGCGGGGTACAAATAGCGTTTTGGTGCTTTTTTTTTTTTAAAAGGTTGCCGCGGGTGCAAATAGCGTTTTGACGCTAAAACGATTGATTGGTTTATCACCCTTTTTTACTATTCTACCCTAGAACGCGTGATTCTTGAAGCGCTTTTTTTTTTCTTAAAAAAACAAACCTAGCCTAAAAAGTGGCATTTTGAAAGCGGATTATGGAGAAAAATAATTCTTTTGTTGTTTTTTTTTGATGTCATAGTTATTATTTAATAAAAAGGGGGGCCTTTTTACCTTTTTTGTTCAAAAAAGATTTTTGTTATTATATTATTTTTTTTAGAAAAGAGTAGTGGCACTAGTAACCATTTATTTTTTTTAAAAATATTTTTTAGTATTTGAAAAAAAGGCTTTTATTTAAATCCGAAAATAGAAAAGGAACACATTTTTTTTTACCATTTTTTTTTGAATCCGAAAAATAGTAATTTATTTTTAAAGAAACAACATATTTTTTATCACTTTTTTTTTATCCGAAAAATAGTAATTTATTTTAAAAAAAAGCACATATCCTTTTTTTTCATTTTTTTTTTTATCTGAAAATAGTATAATTTATTTTTAAAGAAACAACATATTTTTTTTTATCACTTTTTTTTAATCCGAAAATAGTATAATTTATTTAAAAAAAGGCACAACATTTTTTTTTACTTTCTTTTTTTTAGTCCGAAAATAGTATAATTTATTTAGAAAAGGCACAACATTTTTTT
The DNA here is from genome assembly GCA_039519185.1 of Astragalus membranaceus. Lineage (NCBI taxonomy): Eukaryota > Viridiplantae > Streptophyta > Magnoliopsida > Fabales > Fabaceae > Astragalus > Astragalus membranaceus. Next base: position 224,042,827 of record CM076846.1, on the reverse strand, counting down.
TACTTTCTTTTTTTTAGTCCGAAAATAGTATAATTTAACAAACAACAAAATAAATAACCAATAGCAAAAATATAATATAAAAAAAGCCTCTAAACTAAATAATAAAAAGACAACAATAATATTCTAATAAGAAAGCAACTACACTAAATAATAAAAACAGCAAATAAATATACAAAAAGGTAACTAGGCTAAATAACAAGAACAACTAAAATTTATAAAAAAACAATAATAATATTTACATAACAAAAACGGTAACTAAAATTTAAAAAAAACAACAATAATAATATCTAAAAAACGTGAACAAAAATAAAAATATTACATTTTAGTACCTTGACAATGAAAATCCAGAAATGTTGAAGAAATTTCCTCCTTCAAATTTCTTCAATACAAATGAACCTTTAAACTAAAAAAAACTAGGAAGGAGGAAAAGAAAGGGAAGAAATATTTCTCTAAGAGAAACCTTAATTTTTTTTTAGAAGCTCCTCCTTTTTTTTTTAAGAGCCAAAATTCGTCCCCTTTCTTCAAAGTGGGGAACCCTATTTATACAAAAAACTTGCTTCCTTCTTCATCCACTCTTGGATAGTGATGATGACTTTTTGCTATGATGGAGGTTTGGGGGAGTTGTTGAAGGGGAAAAAAAGAAGACATGTGAGATGAGGGGAGATGATGGTTGAAGGTATGGGCATGGAGAAGAGAGTGCCATGTGTGAAGTGTGTGATAGGGAGAGGAATGGATGAGTGTGTGAATGTGAGAGAGGAAAAAAAAAAAGAAAGGGAAAGAGTGAGGAGAAGAGAGAGTGCCGTAGGTGAGGGAGAGAAAGAGGGGATGAAGTGAAGGTTGAGTGAGTGGAAAAAAGAGAGAAAGGATGGTTGAGTGTGAGTGGGAGAAAGAGAAATGAAGGTTGAGTGTGAGAGAGGGAGAGGGGAGTAGGCGTAGAAATGAGAGAGAAGAGGGAGGTTGAGTGTGAGAGTGTGATGGGGAAAGGAGATGTGGGGAAGTGGGGTTGTGTGTGGAAGTGGAATTGAGAGAAAAGAGGAGAGGTGGAGTGTGGAAAGGAGAAAGCAAATTTCAAGGAGGAAAAAAGGGGGGTGGGGTCGAATATGGAGTGGGGAAAAGGGGAATGAATTTGGCTTGTTTTTAGGGTAAAGGGGGAGAGTGAATGTGGATGGCTTTTAGGGTAAAGGGGGGGAATTCGAATTAGGGTTAGGAGGAGGGGAATTAGGGTTTTGTGATGAGTTGGATTATGGGTTGTGGGTTGGATATGGGTCATGGGTTGGGTGGAGGAGTGTGAGGGTGAATTGGGCTAGGGTTTAGGAATTGGGTTGGGTTTTAGATGGCCCAATCCAATTGCACCTCCATTCTTTTTTTTTTACAAACCCCCCTTATTTCCTCCTTGGCTTATTTTTTGTTTCTTTACTTCTAAGTAATATTTTTTGATGATTAAAACTCAAAGCAATAAAAACAAGAAAATAATACATGACATAAAAAAGATTATTATTATTTTTTCAAAAATTAAAACTTGTAGCAAACTAAAAATAAAATAAAACATGGCATGAAAAGAAGAATATTATTTTTCTCAAAAATAAATAAAATTTCTTTTTTTTTTTTCGGATAGGACAAAATTAGGGTATTACACACTTTTACCCCAGACCTTCAAGTTCAGTTATCAGTAAGTATCTGAAAACAAAAACAGTGAATGTACAAATGAAGAAAAGAGAAATGTTCTAACCTTTTCAAGAAACATAGGATGATCTACAAAGACGCGATCGACTCCTCTTTTAAAGCAATGGAAGAAGCCAACTTTTTCCTTTCTATCACCTACTTCACATGCAATGTAACAGATTGCAATGCTTTTAACTACAGAAGAACACATTTTGATGAAAAATTGAAAACCTCTTCAATGAAGATGAAAATGAAAACCTAATTTAAGAGGAAATTCACTTGAAGCTTACTGCTAATGCTGGTGGCAGACCACCTAGATCATCTCCTAAACCACCAGTTTTGCTCCATGGACCAACCTCAGTTCCTACAAAGATCAAATTCATGCCACAAATTATGATACCTGAAGGCCTAACATTCTTCTCTAAAAGACCCTTCCTCCTAGCTTTCATTGCCTTCATTTCAATTGGAGTTCTATTTACTAGCTCATCCAAAGGGTTTAAAATTCTCAGTCCATTATAAGTATTTGTCTGCCTTATAGAGCGTAGTCCCATTGTCACCCCTTTAGATTCACAAGAGATATTTGGTCCATGGTAGACATTATTAGAATTTCTGGATCCTATGCTACTTGAAGCAGCCACTGTTGCCATTTTTTACACTGAAATTAAAAAAAGAAAAGAAAAATTCCATTAGAATTGAACTTATTTTCCATTTTCTGATAGAACTGAAACTAGTATATCTATGTACCACTACAGCTATTAGAACACAGAAACTGAGAAAAAGCATTGAATATTAGAACACGGTGCTAATATTCTTGGCTGATACACATTAAAGAAAACATATGAATTATTTAACTTGAAAAATTCAATACTAAAAGCGTTCCAATTAATTTACCTGTGGCAATGTTCCACCCAACAATGATGAACATAGTGCTGTAAAAGCCCCAGCATTTATAATGTATCTGCATTCACAGTTAGGAAAAATTATTTTCTAAACTACATCATATACTTATTTATGTTTACAGTGGAAAAATCCAAACCATAGTTTAAGGACAAACTTATCTATTTTAATTTCAAGCTTTATGAAGAATCTTAATGTGAATAGAGTTGTAAAAAATTTATACAACTTACGCGGCCCATTGCATTCCGTTGTCAGCAAACGCAGATGAAATAGGGGTGTCAGGATTGATAGCATAATAAGGTACTAAACCAACAACTACAATGGAGACCATCATATACAATCCACAACATACAAACAGTGAAGCACCAATTCCTAGTGGCAAATCTCTTTGAGGATTTTTCACCTATTCATCAAAGTGAGAAAACATCATTAGGAAGTTTGATTTGAACATTCTTTTATGTACTAAACATGTAAAGAAAATGACATTTTTTAATCTTGAAAGTAACGGGAATTGATTCTAGGCTAGCAGAAGGGGCTAGTCTCTCAAAAAGAGACTTTTCATATCGGTTCCCATAGAAAACCAATATGAAAAGTCTCTTTTTAAAAAAAATGAATTTTAACATCGGTTTTCTATGGGAACCGATATGAAAAGTCTCTTTTTTTTTAAAAAAAAAGTGAGGTTCAAGGACTTTAGATATTGAAGGAAAGAGAGTGAAATACACAAATCTGCAGAAGAAAATATATTCAAAGATATCAGTCAAACTTACCTAATCATGTGATTTTTAATATTCAATGGATGAATTGGGCTCTAAACAGATCAAAGCCTACAAATCTTACATACAAAAACAATATTTAATTCTAATTGCAGTACTCACTTGCTACAATCCTAATTCTAATGCTCAGTAGAACTCCTCAACTAACTTCATAAGTTCTGGCCGCTTGCAAATGAGTCTGCATCCTCTTCAATAAGCTTAATCATTGCTATGACTTGGGCATCTATGTCTGTAAAAAATATAAACACTTAGAATCATCACTTAAATGTTTCCAGACCATGGATTTTCATGAAATATGTTAGTATAAATGAAATGCATGGACCATAAGTTCATCTAGCACATTGCTTGTAACTGAATAAGGCCACAAGGCTCAAATCTGCTAGGAACCAATATAAAATCAGCTCCAGCAATTATCATGTGAGCTAGGGGAACATTGAATTTTGCAACTCCTCTGGCCTTGTCAGGGTACGCTGTTTCAAGTTGCTGAAGCTGCTTTTCCATTTCCTTTTTGCCTGTTCCCTAAGGAATAACATAACATATTCATGAGATTTCTAGTTCTTTTTCTTATGTAAGAATGGCTAAGAAAATCAAGTTTTTATTTGTTTTCTTTTTATATACTTACTAGGGCTACTATCTGAACATTCTCCTTAATAAATTGGGGAATGGCTTCTACTAGAATATCAGAACCTTTTTGTTCTTCAAGCCTACCAATGAAGCCAATGAGAGGAATATTTCTATCAACTGGTAATCCAACTTCTTCTTCAAGAGCTTCTTTCAGAAGAGCCTTTCCTAAGTAGAAGCATTTGTTAAAATTGTCATGTAGCTATTTTTCTTATGAACCATGACACAATTTAAAGAAACTTCAACTCTTAAAAAAGCTATTCTTACTGTCGAAGCAGTGTATTGACAGTTATATATTTATCAGTGGATGGATTCCACTCTTGAACATCCATGCCATTCACGATTCCGATAATACCGGACCGGCAAAGGATGTTGTCCAATTCCACTCCATTATCTGGGCCTGGCAATAGTTCTTGAGCATAGTATGGACTAACAGTTACAACCTGGTGTGCTTCTAAAATTCCAGCTTTCATCCAATTGATTTTCCTTCCAAGAACTGGTTTAACATGCCTACAGGATTGGAACATTATGTAGTAGTTAGCTTTTGATTTTGAGTAGGGATGGTTACAATTCACATTTGATGAAAAACATACCCAATTGGTTGGTATGCAGCTTTCAAGTAGCAAGAGATAAGGGCAGTTTGCCAATCATTAGCGATGAAAATGACATCTTTGTCTGCGTATCGAAAATTAAAACAGTATGCTTAAACGATCTTCAACTGCTGGTTTTGAGGAACTTCATTTAAGACCTTTTGTCCATACCATATGGTCCAGAAAAGTATTCATTGGACTTAAGATTCAGAACCCTTGGTGCTTCCAGAGCTGCCTGTAAGATTAATTCAAAAACAGAAACTCAATGGAAAAATAGGAATACTGAGTTGAGAAATATGAAAACAGATTATATGACTCATTAGAACCTGACAGAACAAGCTAAAATGTAGTTGGTTGTCTTGGTAATCTTCTCTTGCAGCAGGTCCATAAAGTTTTGTTCCACTTTTACCCCAGACCTTCAAGTTCAGTTATCAGTAAGTATCTGAAAACAAAAACAGTGAATGTACAAATGAAGAAAAGAGAAATGTTCTAACCTTTTCAAGAAACATAGGATGATCTACAAAGACGCGATCGACTCCTCTTTTAAAGCAATGGAAGAAGCCAACTTTTTCCTTTCTATCACCTACTTCACATGCAATGTAACAGATTGCAATGCTTTTAACTACAGAAGAACACATTTTGATGAAAAATTGAAAACCTCTTCAATGAAGATGAAAATGAAAACCTAATTTAAGAGGAAATTCACTTGAAGCTTACTGCTAATGCTGGTGGCAGACCACCTAGATCATCTCCTAAACCACCAGTTTTGCTCCATGGACCAACCTCAGTTCCTACAAAGATCAAATTCATGCCACAAATTATGATACCTGAAGGCCTAACATTCTTCTCTAAAAGACCCTTCCTCCTAGCTTTCATTGCCTTCATTTCAATTGGAGTTCTATTTACTAGCTCATCCAAAGGGTTTAAAATTCTCAGTCCATTATAAGTATTTGTCTGCCTTATAGAGCGTAGTCCCATTGTCACCCCTTTAGATTCACAAGAGATATTTGGTCCATGGTAGACATTATTAGAATTTCTGGATCCTATGCTACTTGAAGCAGCCACTGTTGCCATTTTTTACACTGAAATTAAAAAAAGAAAAGAAAAATTCCATTAGAATTGAACTTATTTTCCATTTTCTGATAGAACTGAAACTAGTATATCTATGTACCACTACAGCTATTAGAACACAGAAACTGAGAAAAAGCATTGAATATTAGAACACGGTGCTAATATTCTTGGCTGATACACATTAAAGAAAACATATGAATTATTTAACTTGAAAAATTCAATACTAAAAGCGTTCCAATTAATTTACCTGTGGCAATGTTCCACCCAACAATGATGAACATAGTGCTGTAAAAGCCCCAGCATTTATAATGTATCTGCATTCACAGTTAGGAAAAATTATTTTCTAAACTACATCATATACTTATTTATGTTTACAGTGGAAAAATCCAAACCATAGTTTAAGGACAAACTTATCTATTTTAATTTCAAGCTTTATGAAGAATCTTAATGTGAATAGAGTTGTAAAAAATTTATACAACTTACGCGGCCCATTGCATTCCGTTGTCAGCAAACGCAGATGAAATAGGGGTGTCAGGATTGATAGCATAATAAGGTACTAAACCAACAACTACAATGGAGACCATCATATACAATCCACAACATACAAACAGTGAAGCACCAATTCCTAGTGGCAAATCTCTTTGAGGATTTTTCACCTATTCATCAAAGTGAGAAAACATCATTAGGAAGTTTGATTTGAACATTCTTTTATGTACTAAACATGTAAAGAAAATGACATTTTTTAATCTTGAAAGTAACGGGAATTGATTCTAGGCTAGCAGAAGGGGCTAGTCTCTCAAAAAGAGACTTTTCATATCGGTTCCCATAGAAAACCAATATGAAAAGTCTCTTTTTAAAAAAAATGAATTTTAACATCGGTTTTCTATGGGAACCGATATGAAAAGTCTCTTTTTTTTTAAAAAAAAAGTGAGGTTCAAGGACTTTAGATATTGAAGGAAAGAGAGTGAAATACACAAATCTGCAGAAGAAAATATATTCAAAGATATCAGTCAAACTTACCTAATCATGTGATTTTTAATATTCAATGGATGAATTGGGCTCTAAACAGATCAAAGCCTACAAATCTTACATACAAAAACAATATTTAATTCTAATTGCAGTACTCACTTGCTACAATCCTAATTCTAATGCTCAGTAGAACTCCTCAACTAACTTCATAAGTTCTGGCCGCTTGCAAATGAGTCTGCATCCTCTTCAATAAGCTTAATCATTGCTATGACTTGGGCATCTATGTCTGTAAAAAATATAAACACTTAGAATCATCACTTAAATGTTTCCAGACCATGGATTTTCATGAAATATGTTAGTATAAATGAAATGCATGGACCATAAGTTCATCTAGCACATTGCTTGTAACTGAATAAGGCCACAAGGCTCAAATCTGCTAGGAACCAATATAAAATCAGCTCCAGCAATTATCATGTGAGCTAGGGGAACATTGAATTTTGCAACTCCTCTGGCCTTGTCAGGGTACGCTGTTTCAAGTTGCTGAAGCTGCTTTTCCATTTCCTTTTTGCCTGTTCCCTAAGGAATAACATAACATATTCATGAGATTTCTAGTTCTTTTTCTTATGTAAGAATGGCTAAGAAAATCAAGTTTTTATTTGTTTTCTTTTTATATACTTACTAGGGCTACTATCTGAACATTCTCCTTAATAAATTGGGGAATGGCTTCTACTAGAATATCAGAACCTTTTTGTTCTTCAAGCCTACCAATGAAGCCAATGAGAGGAATATTTCTATCAACTGGTAATCCAACTTCTTCTTCAAGAGCTTCTTTCAGAAGAGCCTTTCCTAAGTAGAAGCATTTGTTAAAATTGTCATGTAGCTATTTTTCTTATGAACCATGACACAATTTAAAGAAACTTCAACTCTTAAAAAAGCTATTCTTACTGTCGAAGCAGTGTATTGACAGTTATATATTTATCAGTGGATGGATTCCACTCTTGAACATCCATGCCATTCACGATTCCGATAATACCGGACCGGCAAAGGATGTTGTCCAATTCCACTCCATTATCTGGGCCTGGCAATAGTTCTTGAGCATAGTATGGACTAACAGTTACAACCTGGTGTGCTTCTAAAATTCCAGCTTTCATCCAATTGATTTTCCTTCCAAGAACTGGTTTAACATGCCTACAGGATTGGAACATTATGTAGTAGTTAGCTTTTGATTTTGAGTAGGGATGGTTACAATTCACATTTGATGAAAAACATACCCAATTGGTTGGTATGCAGCTTTCAAGTAGCAAGAGATAAGGGCAGTTTGCCAATCATTAGCGATGAAAATGACATCTTTGTCTGCGTATCGAAAATTAAAACAGTATGCTTAAACGATCTTCAACTGCTGGTTTTGAGGAACTTCATTTAAGACCTTTTGTCCATACCATATGGTCCAGAAAAGTATTCATTGGACTTAAGATTCAGAACCCTTGGTGCTTCCAGAGCTGCCTGTAAGATTAATTCAAAAACAGAAACTCAATGGAAAAATAGGAATACTGAGTTGAGAAATATGAAAACAGATTATATGACTCATTAGAACCTGACAGAACAAGCTAAAATGTAGTTGGTTGTCTTGGTAATCTTCTCTTGCAGCAGGTCCATAAAGTTTTGTTCCACTTTTACCCCAGACCTTCAAGTTCAGTTATCAGTAAGTATCTGAAAACAAAAACAGTGAATGTACAAATGAAGAAAAGAGAAATGTTCTAACCTTTTCAAGAAACATAGGATGATCTACAAAGACGCGATCGACTCCTCTTTTAAAGCAATGGAAGAAGCCAACTTTTTCCTTTCTATCACCTACTTCACATGCAATGTAACAGATTGCAATGCTTTTAACTACAGAAGAACACATTTTGATGAAAAATTGAAAACCTCTTCAATGAAGATGAAAATGAAAACCTAATTTAAGAGGAAATTCACTTGAAGCTTACTGCTAATGCTGGTGGCAGACCACCTAGATCATCTCCTAAACCACCAGTTTTGCTCCATGGACCAACCTCAGTTCCTACAAAGATCAAATTCATGCCACAAATTATGATACCTGAAGGCCTAACATTCTTCTCTAAAAGACCCTTCCTCCTAGCTTTCATTGCCTTCATTTCAATTGGAGTTCTATTTACTAGCTCATCCAAAGGGTTTAAAATTCTCAGTCCATTATAAGTATTTGTCTGCCTTATAGAGCGTAGTCCCATTGTCACCCCTTTAGATTCACAAGAGATATTTGGTCCATGGTAGACATTATTAGAATTTCTGGATCCTATGCTACTTGAAGCAGCCACTGTTGCCATTTTTTACACTGAAATTAAAAAAAGAAAAGAAAAATTCCATTAGAATTGAACTTATTTTCCATTTTCTGATAGAACTGAAACTAGTATATCTATGTACCACTACAGCTATTAGAACACAGAAACTGAGAAAAAGCATTGAATATTAGAACACGGTGCTAATATTCTTGGCTGATACACATTAAAGAAAACATATGAATTATTTAACTTGAAAAATTCAATACTAAAAGCGTTCCAATTAATTTACCTGTGGCAATGTTCCACCCAACAATGATGAACATAGTGCTGTAAAAGCCCCAGCATTTATAATGTATCTGCATTCACAGTTAGGAAAAATTATTTTCTAAACTACATCATATACTTATTTATGTTTACAGTGGAAAAATCCAAACCATAGTTTAAGGACAAACTTATCTATTTTAATTTCAAGCTTTATGAAGAATCTTAATGTGAATAGAGTTGTAAAAAATTTATACAACTTACGCGGCCCATTGCATTCCGTTGTCAGCAAACGCAGATGAAATAGGGGTGTCAGGATTGATAGCATAATAAGGTACTAAACCAACAACTACAATGGAGACCATCATATACAATCCACAACATACAAACAGTGAAGCACCAATTCCTAGTGGCAAATCTCTTTGAGGATTTTTCACCTATTCATCAAAGTGAGAAAACATCATTAGGAAGTTTGATTTGAACATTCTTTTATGTACTAAACATGTAAAGAAAATGACATTTTTTAATCTTGAAAGTAACGGGATTTGATTCTAGGCTAGCAGAAGGGGCTAGTCTCTCAAAAAGAGACTTTTCATATCGGTTCCCATAGAAAACCAATATGAAAAGTCTCTTTTTAAAAAAAATGAATTTTAACATCGGTTTTCTATGGGAACCGATATGAAAAGTCTCTTTTTTTTTAAAAAAAAAGTGAGGTTCAAGGACTTTAGATATTGAAGGAAAGAGAGTGAAATACACAAATCTGCAGAAGAAAATATATTCAAAGATATCAGTCAAACTTACCTAATCATGTGATTTTTAATATTCAATGGATGAATTGGGCTCTAAACAGATCAAAGCCTACAAATCTTACATACAAAAACAATATTTAATTCTAATTGCAGTACTCACTTGCTACAATCCTAATTCTAATGCTCAGTAGAACTCCTCAACTAACTTCATAAGTTCTGGCCGCTTGCAAATGAGTCTGCATCCTCTTCAATAAGCTTAATCATTGCTATGACTTGGGCATCTATGTCTGTAAAAAATATAAACACTTAGAACCATCACTTAAATGTTTCCAGACCATGGATTTTCATGAAATATGTTAGTATAAATGAAATGCATGGACCATAAGTTCATCTAGCACATTGCTTGTAACTGAATAAGGCCACAAGGCTCAAATCTGCTAGGAACCAATATAAAATCAGCTCCAGCAATTATCATGTGAGCTAGGGGAACATTGAATTTTGCAACTCCTCTGGCCTTGTCAGGGTACGCTGTTTCAAGTTGCTGAAGCTGCTTTTCCATTTCCTTTTTGCTTGTTCCCTAAGGAATAACATAACATATTCATGAGATTTCTAGTTCTTTTTCTTATGTAAGAATGGCTAAGAAAATCAAGTTTTTATTTGTTTTCTTTTTATATACTTACTAGGGCTACTATCTGAACATTCTCCTTAATAAATTGGGGAATGGCTTCTACTAGAATATCAGAACCTTTTTGTTCTTCAAGCCTACCAATGAAGCCAATGAGAGGAATATTTCTATCAACTGGTAATCCAACTTCTTCTTCAAGAGCTTCTTTCAGAAGAGCCTTTCCTAAGTAGAAGCATTTGTTAAAATTGTCATGTAGCTATTTTTCTTATGAACCATGACACAATTTAAAGAAACTTCAACTCTTAAAAAAGCTATTCTTACTGTCGAAGCAGTGTATTGACAGTTATATATTTATCAGTGGATGGATTCCACTCTTGAACATCCATGCCATTCACGATTCCGATAATACCGGACCGGCAAAGGATGTTGTCCAATTCCACTCCATTATCTGGGCCTGGCAATAGTTCTTGAGCATAGTATGGACTAACAGTTACAACCTGGTGTGCTTCTAAAATTCCAGCTTTCATCCAATTGATTTTCCTTCCAAGAACTGGTTTAACATGCCTACAGGATTGGAACATTATGTAGTAGTTAGCTTTTGATTTTGAGTAGGGATGGTTACAATTCACATTTGATGAAAAACATACCCAATTGGTTGGTATGCAGCTTTCAAGTAGCAAGAGATAAGGGCAGTTTGCCAATCATTAGCGATGAAAATGACATCTTTGTCTGCGTATCGAAAATTAAAACAGTATGCTTAAACGATCTTCAACTGCTGGTTTTGAGGAACTTCATTTAAGACCTTTTGTCCATACCATATGGTCCAGAAAAGTATTCATTGGACTTAAGATTCAGAACCCTTGGTGCTTCCAGAGCTGCCTGTAAGATTAATTCAAAAACAGAAACTCAATGGAAAAATAGGAATACTGAGTTGAGAAATATGAAAACAGATTATATGACTCATTAGAACCTGACAGAACAAGCTAAAATGTAGTTGGTTGTCTTGGTAATCTTCTCTTGCAGCAGGTCCATAAAGTTTTGTTCCACTTTTACCCCAGACCTTCAAGTTCAGTTATCAGTAAGTATCTGAAAACAAAAACAGTGAATGTACAAATGAAGAAAAGAGAAATGTTCTAACCTTTTCAAGAAACATAGGATGATCTACAAAGACGCGATCGACTCCTCTTTTAAAGCAATGGAAGAAGCCAACTTTTTCCTTTCTATCACCTACTTCACATGCAATGTAACAGATTGCAATGCTTTTAACTACAGAAGAACACATTTTGATGAAAAATTGAAAACCTCTTCAATGAAGATGAAAATGAAAACCTAATTTAAGAGGAAATTCACTTGAAGCTTACTGCTAATGCTGGTGGCAGACCACCTAGATCATCTCCTAAACCACCAGTTTTGCTCCATGGACCAACCTCAGTTCCTACAAAGATCAAATTCATGCCACAAATTATGATACCTGAAGGCCTAACATTCTTCTCTAAAAGACCCTTCCTCCTAGCTTTCATTGCCTTCATTTCAATTGGAGTTCTATTTACTAGCTCATCCAAAGGGTTTAAAATTCTCAGTCCATTATAAGTATTTGTCTGCCTTATAGAGCGTAGTCCCATTGTCACCCCTTTAGATTCACAAGAGATATTTGGTCCATGGTAGACATTATTAGAATTTCTGGATCCTATGCTACTTGAAGCAGCCACTGTTGCCATTTTTTACACTGAAATTAAAAAAAGAAAAGAAAAATTCCATTAGAATTGAACTTATTTTCCATTTTCTGATAGAACTGAAACTAGTATATCTATGTACCACTACAGCTATTAGAACACAGAAACTGAGAAAAAGCATTGAATATTAGAACACGGTGCTAATATTCTTGGCTGATACACATTAAAGAAAACATATGAATTATTTAACTTGAAAAATTCAATACTAAAAGCGTTCCAATTAATTTACCTGTGGCAATGTTCCACCCAACAATGATGAACATAGTGCTGTAAAAGCCCCAGCATTTATAATGTATCTGCATTCACAGTTAGGAAAAATTATTTTCTAAACTACATCATATACTTATTTATGTTTACAGTGGAAAAATCCAAACCATAGTTTAAGGACAAACTTATCTATTTTAATTTCAAGCTTTATGAAGAATCTTAATGTGAATAGAGTTGTAAAAAATTTATACAACTTACGCGGCCCATTGCATTCCGTTGTCAGCAAACGCAGATGAAATAGGGGTGTCAGGATTGATAGCATAATAAGGTACTAAACCAACAACTACAATGGAGACCATCATATACAATCCACAACATACAAACAGTGAAGCACCAATTCCTAGTGGCAAATCTCTTTGAGGATTTTTCACCTATTCATCAAAGTGAGAAAACATCATTAGGAAGTTTGATTTGAACATTCTTTTATGTACTAAACATGTAAAGAAAATGACATTTTTTAATCTTGAAAGTAACGGGAATTGATTCTAGGCTATGCAAAAAATGCTGTTGCAGAACCAGCAATCATGCCATCTACTCCAAAGGGAAAATACCTATTACCAAAACAAGAGACAAGTTTTATTCAGTAACTAGAATAGTGCCTTGAATGGATTTCCTACATTCACGCCATCACCAATATGGATGGTAATCAAGATCAGACAACTCATGTTTCGACTTTTGCATTTTGGACCTAATATCCTAAAGTCGGAACATGAACTATCTGATCTTGATCCAATAGTCAAGATTGCACGACCAAACATACATACGGTGTATAGTGCAAAAGAAAGATGTAAAGTACCTTGTTGGAAGTTCATATCCAACCCAACCAGATTTGAATCCCAAGTAACCACCAACTACTATGACAAACATCAAAACACATACATTCACTGATGTGACTATACTTTGTACCACTGTACTCTGCATACAAATATTCAATTTCAAATTAAAGGAACTCTCTCAAAGTGTATATTACAAGAAATATAGAAACTGATGTGGAAATTTTAAATGAATAAAGTTGAAGAAGTTGGTAATAGAAATTTCTACCTCTTTGATTCCAGTACATAGGAGTCCAGTTACAAGAAATATCATAATTGCTGCTATTAATCCCAGGAATGTGCTGATAGGATAAAAAGCTTGGCCAATTGTTCATGCCTCCAATAAGTGCACCCTAATCAGAGAAATATATATTTGATATCAACAACGTGCATCCAATAGAAAATTGAAAACAGAAAAAAAAAATATTTAACATTGTCTTTCACCAGATAAACCATATCTCCAAAGGAATTGATGATGAGTGACAAAATCACTCCAATAAATACTGAGATAAAAAGAAATACCACTTAATATATATATATATATATATATATATATATATATATATATATATATATATATATATATATATATATATATATAGACACACACACACACACACCAAATATGAATCAATCTGAAATTGTTGGATCTATTGAGGGACTAAAAATTAAAAATAAAATCTTACCAAATTGGGCGTAATGCCCCGGGCAACAGTAGCTCCACCAATTCCATATTCCAGTAGTAAGGCCCAGCCAATCAACCAAGCAACTCTGGAAATATAGTGTCCAAAATTTTCAACTCTCAATTGACAATAATGTAATCTTTGTTCCAAGTAAATGGCAATGAAAGTTTAATAGACTTTTAGTTAAACTTCAAGATCAAGATTCAAGATATCAAAATACAAATTCTATAACCTCAGCACAAACACAAAATATACACATACATATTGGGGTCTTCATCCATAACAGCGGTTTCTTGAGCGAAGGTGTCTTGAAGAACAAGGTCGTCCTTGTCACCGCCATCGCCACCTTCGTTCTTTTCGGCGGATTTAGCAGTTACACTGCCAACGCCGCCTTCATTCTTTTCGGCGGATCTAACATAGCGATTGAAGCACATACCTGTACAGAGAGAGAGAGAGATTGCGATTTGGATTTTGAGCAATTTCAGAGATTGCGATTTCTATGCCTCCATAGTTCCATCTGCTAGTTGAAGAGAAAGAGAGAGATTCTAGGGTTTTTTCAAGCCATTTCAGAGGAAGAGATAAATGAGAGATCCTTTACGGCGGCGTAGTGGTTGGAGGTGAGCACGACGGCGAACGTGACGCGGAGGTGAGCACGAAGGCATGGAGTGGAGTGGCCGGCGGAGGTGAGGGCAGTGTTGGTTGAGAGAAAGGCGTAGGTGATTGAGTGTGAGGACAGTGTGGGAGTGATACTGAGGAAAGACACGCGAGAGTGAGATGCAACTAATTGTAAAAGCCTAATTTTTTTGGTTTCTATAACGGGTGGTTTTGTGACCCAAGGTTGTCAGAATCGCGATGCAACTCGTAATATCGCACAATTCTGCGACTCTGCATGCCATCTCCGTGCTTGATTCATGGCAGAATCGCAAATTCATCAACTCGCGTAGAATCGCCATGAGAAATCGTGGAATCGGTGGTATCGGCGATGTTGAACGATTTGGAAAAGGCGTTCGATTTTCCGGGTTAGATCCGTGGCTCGGTTCAGTAGCGCGCGACCCGGTTTCGTCCAGCGTGAAGCCTATTTATTTGGAAACTCAGAAACCACATTCACGCAACCTCCTCTGTTTTCCTCATTCACGCAGAAACCAAAATTATACTCTGTTTTCCTCATTTCTCCATTCATTCACGCACCTTTTCCCCTGTTTTATACTCTGTTTTCCTCATTCAATTTTCTCCATTCATTCACGCACCTCCTCTCTCGATCTCACTTCCATGGCTGGTGTTGGACCCTCTGCTGTTGGTGCTGCTCCTGCCCCACCTGCACCACGAAAAAAATACTCCCAAAAAACACAGCAGGTAACCGAAGTGATGTAGCATGGAATCATGGTATTGCTATTGATAGCGATACCAAAAGAATTCAGTGCAAGTATTGCCATAAGGTTATTCAATCTGGAGGTGTCTACCGATTGAAACATCACTTAACAGGCACTCAAAAAGACGTGGGATCATGTAGGGTTGTCCCTGAAGCAGTCAAGCACGAGATGCTCAAAATTGTTACTAATTTGCAACAAAATTTAATCAAGAAAACAAACAAAGAAGTGGAGGATGAGCATATGGAGAAAGAAACTGAGAATATATTTAAGAAGAGGTGTTTTAGCTCACAACCCACCATCAACGCTGTGTTAAAAAAGAGCTTGAGAGATGATGCATGGCGGGCAGTTGCAAGATTTTTTTATAACAATGCCATACCATTCAATGTGGTTAAGAGTGAAGAGTTCGGCATTATGTGTGATAAGATTGCACAACATGGTAATGGGTTTAAGCCCCCATCTTATAATAATATTAGGGTGAAGTTACTGAAAGAGGAAATGAAGTTGACACATGAGTCCTTGGAAGATCATAGGGCTGAATGGAAGGCAACCGGATGCACTATAATGACAGATGGATGGACCGATAGGAGGAGGAGAACAATTCTGAATTTCTTGGTGAATAGTCCCAAGGGTACGGTTTTTTTGAAGTCAGTTGATGCTTCAAAAATAACCAAAACGACTGATAAAATTTTCGAGATTATCGATGCAGTTGTTCAAGAGGTAGGAGAAGATAATGTGATTCAGATAGTAACTGACAATGCAGCAAATTACAAAGCTGCTGGTGAGATGTTGATGCTAAAGAGGAAAAAAATGTATTGGACACCATGTGCGGCACATTGTCTTGATCTGATGCTCGAGGACCTGGAAAAGATGCCGGTTCATGGGGAGACGATTCCCAGGGGTAAAAAACTTACAACTTTCATTTATCAAAAAACTTCCCTAATTTCTCTTTTGCATAATTTCACAAAAAATAGCGATTTGATTAGACCCGGGGCAACACGATTTGCAACATCCTACCTTACGTTAGGGTGCTTGCATGAGAAGAAGGAAGCTCTTATAAGAATGTTTACTTCCACCGAATGGAAGGCCACCAAACATGCAAAGACACAAGAAGGGAAAGATCTTGAAGATATGGTTTTAGATAACAAGTTTTGGAAGAACATTGTTATTTGCTTGAGGGGAGCGACTCCTCTTATTAAAGTGCTTCGTTTGGTTGATGGTGATACCAAACCAGCCATGGGATTCATCTACGAAGCAATGGACCAAGCAAAAGAGGAGATACAAAAGGCCTTTAATGGTGTCAAAAAAAGGTAATTTTGTTTCAAAACTGTTTATTAACTCAATTTGCATTGATTTATAGTTACATGCCTATATGGAAGATAATTGATAATAGATGGGACAAAATGCTCCATAGGCCTTTGCATGCTGCGGCCTATTTCCTTAACCCTCAAATGCATTATGGTCCAAGGTTTAAAGCTGATATTGAGGTCCAAAAAGGCTTAATGGATTGTTTAACAAGAATGATTGTTGATCCTCAAGAACAATCTATGATTAGTATCCAACTTCAAGAATTCAAGAAACAAAGAGGGTATTTTGGTACACCATTGGCCAAAAACACCATTGAAAAAACTTCTCCGGCAGATTGGTGGGATTCTTTTGGTATTGAGTGTCCAGAACTCCAAAGATTTGCAATTCGCATTTTAAGCTTGACATGTAGCTCATCGAGATGTGAGCGGAACTGGAGTGCCTTTGAAATGGCTCATACTAAACGAAGAAATCGTTTGAAGCAACAAACGATGAATGATGTCGTATTTGTCATGGCTAATTCAAAATTGTCCCAAAAAAAGAAAGCTAGAAAAACACATGAGATGGACTTTGCTGACATTGAATCCGATGATGATTGGGTTATGAATGAAGAAGATGGAGGTACTGAAGCTTTGGATGAAGACTTGGGAGGAGATTATGTTCAAGTTATTGAGAATTTGGATAGAGGGGATGAGGATGTTCAAGTTATTGAGAATTTGGATGATGAACATGAAGAAGGCAAAGATGAGGATGAAGATGAAGATGATGGAAGTCACAATCCCTTGAATGATTATGAAATATTTGATCTTTGAGACTTTGAGTTGCTTATGCTTTTGTTTTAATTTTGGTGTTATGGATTTGGTACTGAATGTGAGTTTTAATTTTGAATGATTATGAAATATATGTTGTTTTGTAGACATATATATGAATCCTTATGCTTAGATATATGTTTTTGAAAAATTGGTAGAATCTTATGATTCGTGTTACGATTCATCGATTCACGATCTTGTGACCCCTCTCCGATGCTACCTAGAATCTCGATTCTGACAACCTTGTTGTGACCCGTTATGGAAGCCAAAATTTTTGGACTTTCTATAACGGTTATGCAAGGGAACCGATATGAAAGATGATTTTTGCACTTTTTATATCGGTTCCAGTGTCAACCGATATAAAAATTGTAATTTTAATTACGAAACTGCCACCGCGTCACTTTTAATATCAGGCAGTTTTTAAGCGATATAAATGACAGTTATAAAAGGCATTTTTTCCACTAGTGTGGTGAAATATGGGAAGGAGTTTGTGTAGAGAGAGAGAGACGGTTACAGAGAGAGAGAGAGAGGAGTGAGGGTGGAAGTTAATTTTGAAGTGGTAGTGGTGGTGGTGGTGAAATATGGGAATGAGTTTGTGTATAGAGAGAGAGGGGTATGGTTAGAGAGAGGAGTGAGGGTGGAAGTTAATTTTGTGGTGGTAGTGGTGGTGGAGGTGAAATATGGGAAGAGGGTTTGTGTGTGTAGAGAGAGAGAGAGAGAGAGAGAGAGAAGTGTGAGGATGAGAGGAGCTATGATGTGGTGGTGGTGGTGGTGTGGTGGTGTAGGGTGGGTTTGGGTAGAGAGAGAGGAGAGTAAGGGAGAAAGAGAGTGAAGTGAGAAAAGAAAAGAAGACGAGAAGAGAGAAGAAGTGAGGAGGATTCGGTTTAATAAAAAAAATTAGAATTAGGGACGGAAATTTAGCGACGGAAATTCAAATTAGCGACGGATTTTAAAATGGTGCAATTTCCAAGGAATTAGCGATGGATTTTTTGCGACGGAAATTAGCGACGGATTCAGAATTTTACGCATTCCAAGGTCTGCGCAACGGTCACGTCAGCATTAGCGACGGATTTTTTTGCGACGGATTTTAAATTTAGCGACGGAATTTAAATTTTTTGTTAAAAAAAGCGCGCCTTCGTCATTATTAGCGACAGATTTTGGTTCCCTCGCTAAAATCCCTCGCTACTTAAACATTAGCGACGGATTTTAGTTCCCTCGCTAATTTTTCGTCGCTAATAAAGCATTTTTTGTAGTGTTTATAGAGCGAGGCGACGTCCCTAAGCCGTAGGATTAGCCGAGTCGATCTTGGCTGTTGATTGTGATTCCTACGCCTTTGGTGCGTTCCTGGCGAGTTGAGCTGTAGCAAAGTGGGCCGGTTTGGGCCCATTGTAAGGATTGGGCCATCGGCCCAGTCCGGAACAACAGATAAAAGTAAAAGTGACATATCGAACTTAGTCAAGCATCGGATTATCAATAAAGCTAGTTAGTACGAAAAGAAACGTACGACGTAGTGTAAATACCGTTTTCCATCATCCGTGGAGGGATCTGTATTTTTATAAAGCCCAACGTTAAATAGTTCATTTCTGACATTTCTTACCGGATCTATTTGTACCGAATAGCATCGCCGATCGGATTATGGGCCCATTTTAATGAGCTTATTTTTGAGCTTATGAAAACAACTTATGGAGATAAATAAGTTTTTATGTTAATTCATAAATTCTCACTAACAAAAGTTATATCTCTATAAGTTGTTTTTCCATAATCTACATTGACAAACTAATGAATATAATACATAAAAGCTTATTTATTTACATAAAATTTATTTGAATAAGTTGTTTTTCATAAGCTTGAAATAAACTCTATCCAAACGATACCTATATATGGTGCAAACGGTACCTATATATAGTGCGTGTGATGAGTATAGACATCACTTAATGTTGAAAAAGATATAGCCGGAGCATATTAAATATTGTATCCACTTTTCCCGTATATAATCTTTGGAAAATGCTAACAACAGCGCTGCATGCATTTGGATGCAAAACAAGGACAAGAGAGAGACACAAAAAGTACGTAAGAGCAACATCTGATGAATCATGAGAGGGGGACATAAGGTAGCAGCCAATATAAGATATAATAATATTAATATATGGTATATATCCTCTGTCGAGAAATGTCGAGAGGGGCGAGAGGGGCGTTACTTTTGTTGATTTGTATCATGTCTTTGATGGTGGCCCAATTATGATTATTTGGTCATTTCGTTTTCTAGGTTTGCTAAAAAGGATCTTGGCTCATGCATTTGGATAAAATTTTGGCGGATAGAACAAAAGTTGGGTTTAGTGGGCTTGCTAGCTATAGCTGCTTTCAATAAATCAGTGGATTCTGCACGAGATGATGATGATGTAGAATTGATGCTGCCTGTGCCAAGACAGGAATAACACCCCCAAATGGCACTTATATATATATATATATATATATATATATATATATATATATATATATATATATATATATATATATATATATATGATTGCAATTTGCATCAATCCCCCCAGGCTTCTTATTATTCGCTTCTTGACGAGGACAGCAAAAGGAAAGAAGAATAGTGATACTTTTTCAGGTTCTATGACGTGCTGCCCATCTGATCTCGGTAGGGCCGACCATTGGGCGGCTTCGGGCGGCACTACAAAAAACGGATCAAATAGCGGGGGTTTTTTTTGCGGAGGTTTTAAAAACCCCATCAGTTTAACATTAAAAAGGAACTTCTCGTCTATCTAGTTAAAAATTTCGTTTCAATTTACGGAGGTTTAAAACCCCCACTGATTGTCAAGAAAAACCCCCACTAATCGTAAAAAAACAAAAAAAGAAAACGTTTCCCTCTTCACTTTCACACTCCAGTTTCAGTCGAACCATTTCCCTAAAATTCAATTCGTAAAAACCTTTCTCTCTTCTCAGCCTCATCTCCTCACTCCGCCTCTCTCGCCATCTCCTCACTCCGCTTCTCTCGCCTCCATCTCCTCACTCCGCCTCTCTCGCCTCCATCTCCTCACTCCGCCTCTCTCGCCTCCATCTCCTCACTCCGCTTCTCTCGCCTCCATCTCCTCACTCCGCCTCTCTCGCCTCCATCTCCTCACTTCGCCCCCATCTCCTCACTTCGCCTCTCTCACTTCAATTTCTCAAGAATGAAACCGTATCTTCTCAGTCGCAAAACCCTTATGAAACCGTATCTTCTCAGTCGCAAAACCCTTTCCCCTTTCCCCTATCTCGTTTAACAGAATAAAAAACCCTCCTTTTCCAGAACCCTCTCGCGAATCCCTTTCCAGAAACCCTCTCGCGAAACCCTTTCGCGAATTCCTTACCAGAAACCCTCTCGCGAACATAGTGGGTTGCCGTATCTTATTGTCGTGTCTCTTTCCAGAAAAGGAACTTCTATTGTGCGTCTTGGCAACGAAAATGAACTTTGAGTGCGCCTTCAACTTCTTCTATTCTGAGGTAAAGGTCTTGGCTTACTTATTTGTTTTGATTGTGTGATATAATTACTGGAATTGTTGTATAAATCAGTGACTCTATGTTTAATGGTATAAATTAGTGATATAAATACAGTATTAGTGGTATAAATCAGTGGCTTCCTTTTTTGCAGATTGATTTTGTGATTCTGAGTTTTTTGTTATTTGATTATCGGATTTTGTGGTGTTTGATTATTCATTGTGGTATAAACCTGCCTCGTTTCGTTGCCGTAGCAGTCGTGTCTTTTATTGCTGTCGCCGTTGCTTATTGTCTGCTTATTGTCGTTGTCGTCTTATTGTAGTGTACATTGAGCACGATTTTTTTTAGATTGGGGTATGTTATTCTTTTAATTGAAGGAATGATCCTGAGAATATTACATGTGGCTATGTGCAGATTGGACTAGTTTATGCAAGTCAAATAAAGAGAGGGAGAAGGGATAAGATAAAAGATGAATGTTGGAAAAAGTATTACAGATCAGTTCATTAATAACTGACCTTTTGTCCCAAAAAACTTCTTATGACTTATGATCCCTTCTGTCAATAGGGGTCTTTTAGAGGTTAAGGGTGCAGGCTATTTTTTTGAACAAGTATTTTTGATAGATTCGCTGTCTTCACTCTTCATACATTACTAGCCCCCTGCCATTGTCTTCTGGGTACTACAAATTGAGTTTGTGCTAATATATTGAAGAATTTTTAGATGATATTGTATATATTCTTGAAGATCAGGTGATATAGTCATGAATTATGTGGGTGAGTCATGAGTGAAGGCTATGAGTTGTTTAAATGTTTGCTTTCTTACATTTTCAGCAACATTCAAGTCTGAACTCCAAAGGGTGATTTTGGCAGGTCGAAAAACGCGTATGTATGTTGATCAAAATTGCTATAGCCTGATACGCCAAGCTGTGGTTATCATGGATGTGAGTATCATTTAACTACATATTCCATTCGATGCCTATTTGATTATTACTTGAAGTTGAGTTAGGCATAGCTAATTAAATATGGTAATGTTGCTGAAAATAGTCCCCGTGCACTTTATTGCTTAAGTTTATGTTATTCTATTTCCTTGGAATCTACTCTTATCCTGCTCTTGGAATTGATTTACAGATTCTTTGTCCTTCGAAAATTGAGGACATATGCCTGATGAAGTTTCTTTCTTTGGTCTTGCAGGTACTTCTGATCTTATAAGTGATATATTTTCATTTGAATCTTTACTTGTTACAGTTTATTTCACAAACGCAGAGGCAAATAAGAGGTAGTGCTTTGAAATTGCTAATGGACTACATTCGTACTTTTCCGTGCAAGGTAAATATGCTTACATCATTTTGCTTTGCTCCTAACAACAGTATACAAGTTTATCAAATATAGTCTTCAGGTTTTTACTACTCCTTTTGCTTCTCGATTTGTTTCAGATTTGTTAGGTTTTGAGATCTGAACGATTTTTGTTCATAGATCTGAACGATTTGCAAGGTGTGACTGTTTCTGTACCTTTTTATGTGTAGATCTGGAAACAGATCTTCTAATGTGAAAATTGAATCAAGTCTTGCAACCAGTACCAAACTATTTATGATGATCCACCTATAGTGTTATTTAGTGTTATTTATTTTGCTCTAAGAATGTATCCTTTTGTTTGGTTGCTCAAAATGTTCAACAATAATAGTATGCAAGATGCTTGTGCCTTAGCAATTGTGTTGATATTTTTTCTTTTCATCTTGCAGTCATGTTAGGAGTTGCACCAAAGGATTTACATCTTGATGCTCATCAATATGATACCAAGATGAATGAGTTGTAAGAACACCTCCTTATCATTTTTTATTCTTGTTTTGAAGTGAAGTATGCAATACAAGTCTGTTTTGTTGGCATTTATTTACTTAATGACTTATGTATTAGTTGTTTCTACTATAGTCAATTTGATTAACTCTAAATAGTCGATCCAAACATGCTATTTGCTTGCTCCTGGTGCCTTGTATTATGCTTGTTTTCAATTTGTGTAGCTTTGTAAAGTATTAGGTCATTGAAGTAGATATTGAAGAGTTTCTGGCAAACTATAAGAGATCTATCTCTGGAAAAAATGAATTAATTAATATGTACAAGAAGAGTCAGGTCAGGACTCAGGGGTAATATGAACATGTAGCAAAGCATTTTGATGAAGCTTAATTACATCATATACGTTTGCTAAAAGCCTAAAATTTTCTTGGATACTTCCTAGATAGAGCTTGCCCTGCTATTAATTTGTTCACTTCCCTTTGATTTCAAAGCCACCTCTCTTGTGAAGATATATTGTCTCTTTGTTCTATTCCTGCCATAAACTTAGTTATATTTCTTGGTTACATCGTTTTTCAAGGGAAATTGATGTCCCCTTTAAAATGAAAATGAGTTTGCTAGTGTACAGGCATGAAAGATGAGCTGCTGAGAATTTATCTATTGCTCCCAGTATTCTTGCAGATCAATTTACTCTCATGATGCAATATCTACATTTAAATTTAAATATCTGCATGCAGAGCTCCTCTGAAACTCATTTATGGTTAGAAGTTTGAATTAATAGGCATGGTTAGAATGTTATGTGGACATTAAATAGTATATGCCTCAGCATGGACTGATGTAGGACTGCTGCGAAAGGTAGTAATTGATAGGATTGTAAATAGAAATCCCGGTTGTAGTTTATAGAAATCCTGATGCACAAGCTGATATTTAGTTCTTTTTTACTTTGATTTTTGATATTTGAAGTTAGTCAATTTTTCTTTTGTTATTTCAGGCAAGTGATCGTGCAAGTGAGCCTCATTCTCCAATGGATGCAAGTGGATCATTTGGTGCTAGTAACATTTAATGGTTTTAGGATCCTTTAGTATAGGATTTCTTTGCTGCTATTATCATTTTGAGCTGTATAACAATAGATATTTGAGCTACAATTGTTTCTTTTAATTATGTTTTTGAGTTGGACGACATTAAATATTTTAGATATTTGACAGTACATTTATGTTATCACGGTTATATTTTTAATGAAATTTTCATTTTTTTGATTAAGCTTGGTAAGTTTATGTAAGATATATTAGTGATAAAAATATGATAATAAGATAAGGAAAAAAGAAATTCTACAATTGCAAAAGAAATATTGTCTCTATTATAAGAGGTTGTAACCCCCACAAAAAGTCCTATCAACTATGGCAGTAAAAAATCTCCACAAAAATAAAACTCCTACAAATCACTCGACTTAAGGAGGTTGATAACCCCCTCAAAAAAACCTCCACTAATTGTGGGGGTTAAAAACCCCCGCAGTAAAACCCCCGCTAAAAGACATGATACCAACGTTTTCTAAAAACCCCCGCAAAACGATTGCGGCACTTGAAACTCCGGCGTTTTTTAAAACCCCCGCAGATTACGTCGCGGGGGTTTAAAACCCCCGCTAAACGACTTAAAAACCCCCGCAATCTGTTCTGTTTTATGTAGTGCGGGTTCGGGCCTGACCCAAAATGTGTAAAACCGAAAGGACTTTATTTAGGCCCAAATCCGCCCAATTCTAAAACCGGGTTGCTGCGGGTTCGGTTTGCGACGGGTTCGGTTTTTGTCGGTTGGGTTTGGGCGGGTTGGGCCTAATTGGGCCAATAAAATCCTCTTTATTTTTAAAGTCTTTTTCAATTTAGTTGTTATAAAAAAGTCTTTTTTACTTTTTTTAGTGTATGTATATAGTACAGTAATAAATACCTGGATATCAAATTTAACTAAATACTAATTCAGTTAACCAAATACTAAAACATTACAAAACCTGGAAATACCTAGATATCAAATTTAACTAAATAGTAAATACTAAAACATTACAAAACCTGGAAATACTAATTCAAGCCTTTTTCACTTTTTCACATTACAAAACCTGGATATCAAATTTAACTAAATACCAAATAAATTCACTTGATAACCAAGTCCATAATATAAAATCATCCAAATCTAAATAACTAATTCAAAGCCTGGAAATTCATCCAAATGTTCAAATGAAAGTCTTCAAATGTTCAATGTTCTAAATACTAAAACATTGAACTCCTGTTAAGAATGTGATTATCGCCAAATAAATTCTTCAAATGTGAAATAAATTCAACTGAAATTTAATAGACTCCACTTCAATTGAAAGTCTTCAAATGTTCAATGTCTTCAAAATTATTTCCATAATGAAGACTCCACTTCAATCTCCTACACCAAAACCAACTCCTGTGAAGAATAACATAATTGAATAATTAGTATTTAGTAGTGCAGTAACATAAATTCTTACAATAACGTTCTATGCAAATTTTCATGTTTGTGGTGCCATGAGTCCTAGTGTCACATAGATACTTCTGCCCACAATAGTTACACTTAGCAGTTAGATCTGGTGCTTCACTTTCTGGTAATTTAGTGAAGTGGTCCCAAGCCATGAATGTCTTACGAGGACCATTTGCATTTTTCTTCCTTTTTTTGGGAGGATCGGCAGGGGCAGCAGTTTCGGTTGGTGGTGGGACAGTAGTTTGGGTTGGTGGGGCAGCAGTTAAATTTTGAGGTATTTGTTCTTGAGTAGGAGCAGGAGTAGGTGGGGCAGCATTTAAATTAGGAGGCTGGTCCATAACTGAAAGTTACACCAGAAACAAATTCATACATGCATTCAAACACAAATGAAATTAAGAAAACTTATATATTTCATACATACATTCAAATTCAAACACAAATGAAATTAAGCAATTACAGTTATATATCTTAACCAGTTATATATCTTAAGCAGACTTATACTGTTATACATACATTCAAGTTCATACATTCAAATTCAAACACAAATGAGTATTAGACCATATAAATGAAATAATCAATTAGAGTTATATATCTTAAGCAGACTTATACAGACTTAAGCAGACTTATACCACTTGAAATTAAACAAACAAACACAAAAGAAATAATCAAATGAAATTAAGCAGACTTAAGCCTTTGATTTTGAGAGAATACCTTGATGTTGATGATGTTCAATACTGCAAAATAGCTTGACGTTGATGATGTTCAATAGTCAATACCTTGCTTGTATCTCTGCAACATAACATAAAACGAAATTAACAAATATCAAATTAACAAAAAGCAGAACCAGAACATAGAAACAGATTAACAAATAGAAGCAGATTAACCAAATATATCAGATCAGAATTAACAAATATCAAATAGAAGCAGATTAACAAATATCAAATAGAAGTGGAAACAGATTAACAGAAATAGAATCAGAACAAAAAGCAAAACGAAATGGAAAGAACAGAAACGAAGGAAATGAGAACGAAATAACGAATACCTTGATGCATCACAGAATTATTCTTCTTCCACGAACCTAGTAGCTATTTGCAAGTTCGTCATCCTTGATGTTGATGATGAGAACGAGAGAAAGGGAACGATTAGCGAACAGTCTCAACAGAGAATAGAGATGAGAGAAAGGAAGCGAACGTGAGAACTCACTGTGAAAGGGAACGAACGAAGAGACGAACGAACGAAAAGACGAACGAACGAAGAAGACGAACGAAGAAGACGAACGTGAGAACTCACTGTGAAAGGGAGCGAACGAACTCACTGTGAAAGGGAACGAACGAAGGGAACTCACTGCGCTAGGGTTTTCAGGTTTTGTGTTGTGCGAGTGCGACGAAGAAGACGAAGAAAACGGTGATTGAGTGAGAAGAGAAAATTGTGCTGCGCTAGGGTTTTCAGATTTTGTGAATTGTGACACAGTGTCACTGTTGAGCGCATTATATACCTAGGGTTAAATGAGGCTTGTGCGAGCGGGTTCGGGTTGTGCGGGCGGGTTTGGAGTGCTACCGCACCCGCCCGTGCACAACCGTGTCAACCATTCTCGCTTCCGTTCGTACCCGCGCACCCGGCCGAACCCGACCCATGCGGATTTTGTAGGTGCGGTTTCTGCGGGTTTGGGTGGGTTCGGTTTTGCTGATCACCCCTAGATCTGGGGCACTATGCAACTTCAATCATGTATTGTGTGTGTCCCTTTCTATGTAGTAATTACATCTATTACATCTCCCTCTCCTTTACCAAATAGGAGTCAGACAAAGACACAGCGTCTAAATATTATAATTTTGTGTTATATCTGTCTCATATTATATGATGTTTTGGAAAAAAAAAGTCGTCCCATATTCATGAAGTTTTACAATACCAATAAAACATTAATGTTTATTTTTCTATTATACTCTTCATTATTTAATAATATTTCTTTTTTCAATTTTATTAATTTATCTTTTCCATGTCATTAATGAAAGATAATTTGATAAACTAACTCATAATTTATCGTTTCCATACAAAATTAACTACATTTTTTAATTTGTGTGAAAGGACCTAAAATGACATATATATATATATATATATATATATATATATATATATATATATATATATATATATATATATAATATGGGACGGAGGGAGTATACGGTTAATTACCAATCATCGCACTTAACACAATAGTTTTTTTTTTGTTACAGAAAGTTTAGAGGTACTTACAGATCACACACCAAAGCGATCATCATGTCGGTAGCGGGGGTTGAACCCATGCCCTTACGGGGAATGAGACAACTTCTTACCAATTGAGTCAACCTTCATTAGCACTTAACACAATAGTTAATATCAATGGTCAATAACTAGTAAAAATAATTCCGTAAAATTACTACACTATTTTATTGTTATATTTTTTCTTAATCTCTATGTGAAAAGCCTAGGCCCACACTTATTTCAGTTGTTGGTCTTGGGAAAAGCTCAAGTCTCAGATCGACTAGAGATAAGGACTCAAATGCGTATACAATGAAATGACATCTCTCACCTTATAAGTCGATCTTGTAGGATTGAGTTAGGTTCAATCCAAATTCTAATGTGATATCAAAGTCTATCCTAGATACATCAGACCACTCACTATTATAACTGCGTATCAAATCCAATAGTGCATTGACCAAAAGAATGCAATAGTGCTAGGCATGAGAGGGTGTATTGAGAGAAGCCCAAATCTCAAGTCTCAACTCGACTAGAGATAAGGTCTCAAAAACGTATATAATAAAAGGGCAAGTTTTGTAGGATTGAGTTAGACGCAATCCAAATTCTAAGAGTTGTTTTAGCCGGTTTACAAGGATTCTTGTAAACCGCAATGGTACTGTACTGACATACCACCAAAATGACTAACATGCATGTGACTACTAGTCTTGGTTATCAGTTTCATGTGGGGATAGATCATTGTACGTGCTGGATTCTTATCAATGTGATATGTGCATAAGAGGGTACGTAAGATAGAACCAACCAATGATCTGACAGTCTAGAAAAAAAGACGAGAAACCAGATTCTGATCCTCTCCCACTTAGTTCCACCCACCTAAGACATTCTGCTTTCTAACTCTTTACAAAGTAGCAGATGTGACCATATACATGCTAATTAAAGAAATCATTTAAGGATGTGACTATACTCCAGATAGAATACGCCTTGTCCTTTCACTTCAGTGTGGCATAAACATTAGGAATAAAGGCAAGGAGATAATTTCTTGTGCTACACTTCTTTCTCCTTTAATAGACACTTGTTTCTGTAATTACATAGAAATAAATTATTTACGAGGACCTGCAAAATTCTCTCTTTTCCCTCTTTTGCTTACATGATTGATGATTCCCCTCTTAACTATTTGTTAAATGAGTGATGCTGCCAAAAAAAAAAAGTGCTACACCCAGTCGGTGCCGATAGTGTGAAAGTCGTTGCGGACGTCAATTGTTAAAGGGGTGTCAATGTTAGGAGTCCCACATTACATAAATAAGAAGACTCAATAACCTAAAGAACTACTTTTGGGTTGGGCTCTCCTAATGGACCTAAGTCCTAGCTAACACTGTTCTCTTCCGAATGTACCATATCATAGCACGGTTTCTTCAAATTAAAAAGCTAAAAATATTAGCCTTAGCCTTTCCTCCACTTATGAAACTAAAAAATAAGGTCCTCAGTACCTCTTATAAATGATCAGGATAAGTAACAACGAGCTTGTGTGTTCTTAGAATTTCAGCAAGTATATATATCGAATCGTTGCAAGTAATAATAAAACGATAAGACCGAGTGTCAAACTCAAGGATTGCGGTTAATTATCAATTTAACGGATTAATTACTAAATTAAACAAGGATTAAATTGGATTTGTTGACAATAAATTAAAATAATAAAGCAATAAAATGTTTAGTGGGTTTTTGATTTATAAGCATTTGGAACGAGCTCAAATGATTTCACCTTAATGCATAATGAATTGAATTTATTATGAATTCCTACTATGGCTTATGATTGAATTCTCTTAATTATCATATTCCTAATCCCTTAGGCAATAAGAACTTTATCCTAGAAAGCGTCTTAAGAGTGATCAAATTTCCATTCGCAACTCCAAACCGTAAATCATCTTAAGAGTGATCAATTCCTAGAAAGAATTAAGAACAGAGATTGAAACATAAACGCATAAGAGTCATTCAATTAAAAGGGTTTCAAATCAAACACATAAAAGGATCAATCAATCTTTGCTCATTCCAACAACGGGAAGTTTAGCTAGACATAACAATAAAAAAACGAAAGAGATAAAAAAACTAGAGGGAGAAGCCGATGACATTGATGCTCCAAGGACTTGTTCCCATGCTTGAATCATCAATGGAGGTCAATGGGATATGAATCCTAGCCGTCACGAGCTCCAAAACACACCCTAGGACTGTCTCCAAATTCCTTGGTTTTCCCCAATTTTGAGATGCCCTAATTTTTCATTATTTGGGGCTTCAATGCTATCAAATTGTAGCCCATCGTGAGGCAATGCAACTCCATCCCAAGGCGGTGAGCCAAAATTTTCCTTGATCGCGAGGTGATGCAGCTTGGTCGCGAGGCGAAATTGTGCAGAAACTTTTTTTTCTCTGTTGCGTCGTTAGCCAAGTTGTCTTGTTCGCTAATTGTTGGAACATCAAATTGAAGGTTGTCTTTTTTTCCCTCCATTTGGTTGCTTCGTGATCTCCCTACCTAGCTAAGTGATGGGCAAAAAAATGGAAGGTTTAAGAGTACTAAAGTATCCAAAAACACACTGAAGTTTTTGAACTCACTATTGAAAACAATGTTTTTCTACTTCGAAAACTATCTAAAATACAAGATAAATAAGGGATCAAACTATACATATATTGCAGAGCTATCATATGTTCAAGCAGAAGAGGACACTGAAATTCAAGGTTGCCTATAGTAATATTGCTAACTTGGCTAATTAGCTTTCATTCCATCTAAATTAACAGCACTAAACTATGCATCAAGTTGAACCGGATATAACTGAAATGATTTAGATTAAATAACTCATTTTTTATTTAGTTTGTCAAAAGAAAACTTTTTTTTATTTAAAAATGTGGTATTAATTTAGTCCTCTAAACTTACAATATTAAGTGTCAATTTAGTCCTCTAAATTTACCACATCAACAGAAAACGTGACATGTCAGTTTCATTAACATCGTTAATTGACGGAGGTTGACAGAGGAACTAAGTTCTGGAACAAAATTAGTATTGGATTTATAAAACAATAAAAGTCTTGGAACAAAAATTGAAGACTAAAACACCAAAAGATTTAGAACGGATGGAGTAAATTTTACAAGTTTTCCATCGGTTTGTTATAACTCGGCAACGGAGTTATAAAATGATCATTAGTGTCTCTATATTTAAAAAAGGTTTAATTTATATAATACACATGTATTGTCATATCATTAAAAATGATAAATATTTTTTAATCATTTTAAAATTATTTATATCACAATTTATGATTGGACGTGGAAGTAAAAAACTTTACACTACTAGTACAAATTAAATATTTTAATTATATATTAAATATTAAATACCTCTTTCCACTATTACTAAATATTCGACAATTTATTTTAATTATATTATTTGTATGGGTGTATATATATATATATATATATATATATATATATATATATATATCATGGCAATTCTTAGAACTTCTTATATATGTTTATTTCACAAACGGTGTGAGAATTTGGGTAAAGATCGTGGATTATAGTGATGTAAATGATTGATGTATAAAAAAGAATGAAAATGCTAGGTTTTTAAAAAGTGAGAATACATACGTAATGATATATTTAAATGGGGAATCGTTGGATTTGAAGGTGAATATAATCTTACATATATGATATATCAATGAGTAAATCTATATATGTAGAAAGAAAATTTACATTTGTGTGCTTAATTATGGTTGTTTGCATAGCAATTAATATTCATTCTAGAATCGACGGAAAGTAAAATAAATATCTCGTTTTTTTTTATGACAAAAAGGGGTTAAATATTGGGAAATGTCTTTTCATGGAATCAACAACATTCTCCACTTTTTATTACTAGTAAGTTCTTCGAGCCATAATCCTTATTCTTACTCTTTAAACACATAGTGCATGCAATGTATGCAATATGTCTGATTATACAAGTTATAATGAACTGTTTTTATGACATGACGGTGTAATTTATATGATTTATTGATTTATGCGCCGTAAGCAGCCTTTTGGGGTCCCTTTTAAGGATAAATTCTTTGTCTCATGCCATGCGATGCCCAATAATATTGTTTGGAATGGAATTTCTTTTAAGTTAAATTTTATTTTGCTTACAATCAACTAACTTGAGTTGAGAATTGAGAACGCAGGGCATATGCTAATTTGGTATATGTCTGTCTCCTTTTACTAAAAGTGAGAATTTCTCCCTTAACTATTATTCTTACTTTTTCTTTTATACATCCGTATAGTAGAGAAGGAATATGTCAATGCATCTTCGTCCATAATCTTTCTTTAGCTCATTCATTTTGGACAAAAGATAGTTTGCATTTGAGTGGTGTTACATTTGTTGGGGGATAAACACGTGAAAGGGACAAGAAAAGGAAGTGGCGGCGCTAAAGGGACAAGAGAAATGATTAGGGCAATATAATATGAATAGTAAAAACTGCACTGAATTTCATAAAAGTAGGTTACAAATTACATGCTACTGACGTCTATATTTATATACAATGAAACAGGCCCAGACCCATAATTTCGACTAGCCCATTCGACTGGCCCATTTCGACTGGCCCATTTCGACTAGATTACTATTCACACCTATACATTACAGGCAATAGAATTACAAGGCATATCTCAATATTCCCTCCTAATTCACATTGCTGAGTGACATCATCTCAAGCATTCTTCTTAGTTCTTCGAATCTTCCCTTTTGCAATGGCTTGGTCATTGCATCAGCTATCTGAAGCTCCGAACAGCAATATTCCAGTTTCAGCTTCTCATTGTTGACTTGATCACGCAGGAAGTGATATCTGGTTTCTATGTGCTTCGACCTACCATGTGCAACAGGGTTCTTGGCGAGATCTATCGCAGACTTATTGTCGATCAACAACTTCATTCTTTCGACCCTGTGCACTCCAATTTCGACCAATAGCATGCTCAGCCATGATGCTTGACATGTTGCAAAGGAAGCAGCTACATACTCTGCTTCACAGGAGGATAACGCAACTATACTTTGCTTCTTCGAGCACCAAGAGATGGGTGTCGATCCATACATAAAGACATACCCACTTGTGCTTTTTCGACCACTCTTGTCTCCACTCCAGTCGGAGTCAGTGTAGCCAAACACTTCATCACCATTCTTCGACACACTCTTGCTAGGGAACAGAATACCATAACTTTGTGTTCCCTTTACATACCTTAGTACTCTTTTTGCAGCTACCATATGAGAGCTTTTCGGCTTCTCCATGAATCTGCTGATCATTCCGACACTAAACATAATGTCAGGTCGAGTGTTGCACAGGTACCTTAGGGAGCCCATGATCTGTTTAAACAAGGTGGCATCCACTTCAATACCTTCGTCGTCTTTCGACAGCTTGCTGCTAGTGTCTGATGGTGTCGAAACTTCATTGCAGTTGCTCATGTCGAATATTTTCAGGATATCAGCTGCATACTTCGACTGGTGCAGGAGTATACCCTTACTTGTCTTGGTAAACGCCATCCCCAAGAAATATGATAGATGTCCCAGATCACTCATTTCAAATTCTGACATCATCACTTTCTTGAAGGCTTCGACTTCGACTTCATTGCTGCCAGTTACAAGTAGATCATCTACATACAGGCACAACAACAACTGAGTCGAAGTTCCATTCTTCTTCACATACACTCCATGTTCATTGGTGCATCTAGTGAACTTCTGAGCCAAGAGAAATCCATCAATTCTCTTGTTCCACGCTCTTGGAGCTTGCTTGAGCCCATACAGGGCCTTCTCCAGCTTATAGACTTTGTCTTCTTTACCCTTCGACTCAAAACCAGGTGGTTGACAAACATAGACTTCCTCCTTCAGAGGTCCATTCAGAAATGCTGACTTTACATCCAGTTGATGCAGGGGCCAGCCTCTATGACTTGCCAAATGCTACTACCAATCTTATGGTTTCGATCCTGGCTACTGGGGCAAAGACCTCATTGAAATCCAAACCAGGTTTCTGCAGGAACCCTTTGGCTACTAGCCTGGCCTTGTACTTGACTACTTCTCCATTTGGCTTGACTTTGGTCTTGAAGACCCACTTCACCCCTATGGCTTTCTTTTCTTTTGGAAGTTCGACTAGCTTCCAAGTATCATTCTTCTCGATTGATTTCAACTCGTCAATCATTGCTTCCTTCCACTGCTTGTGACTAAGGGCTTGCTCCAGGCTCACTGGTTCTGCTTCTGCCATTAGTGCAAAGTGTGTCAGGTCTCCCTCTGCTGTAATAGCAGAATCTGGGTAAGTGTCGAATCCTTCTAGTCTTACTGATTTCTGCCTTTCCCTTTGCGACCTTCTTAAAGGTTCGACAGCAATGGGTTCTTCTGGCTCTTCAGTTTCGACCTCTTCATTCTGATCATTTCGATCAGAGACTTCATCGAAGTCCATCATTGTAGTTTTCTCACAGCCTTCTTCCCAGTTCCAATGTTTCGACTCATCTACTACGACATCTCTGCTTTTCACTATTTTCTTCTGCACAGGATCATACAGTTTGTATGCTCCTGTCGAATGATAGCCAACAAGGATCATTTGTTGTGCTCTATCATCCAGCTTGCTTCTTAGTTGCTCAGGGACATGTCTATAGCATACTGAGCCAATTATTCTGAGATGCTTGACACTTGGCTTTCTTCCTAGCCAAGTTTCTTCAGGTGTCTTCCCAGTCAATCTCTTGGTGGGGCATTTGTTCAGAATGTATACTGCTGTGGCTACAAGTTCTCCCCATAAACTATGAGGTAGTTGCTTCTCCTTCAACATGCTTCTTACCATGTTGAGGATGGTCCTGTTTTTTCTCTCAGCAGTACCATTATGCTGAGGCGTGTAAGGTGCAGTGACTTCATGCACAATTCCTTCTTTCTCACAGAATTCGACAAATCCATGAGAATTGTACTCACCACCTCCATCGCTTCTAAGGGTTTTGATTGCACATTCACTCTGCTTTTCTATCATTACCTTAAACTTCTTGAATATTTCTAGTACTTCACTCTTCCTTTTGATCAAATACACCCAGGACATTCTAGTGTATTTGTCAATGAAGGTGACAAAGTACTTATTCCCTCCTAAGGAACATACTTCGAAAGGACCACAGACATCAGAAAATATCACCTCTAGCTTCTTCTCTGCTCTGCTAGGTACTTCTGATTTAAACGAATTTCTTGGTTGCTTCGACTTGCAACAACTCTCGCAAACTTCGACAGGTACTTTTACTGCAGGTAACCCATGAACCATCTTCTTTTCATGTAGTTGACTGAAGCTCTTGAAGTTGAGGTGGCCAAATCTTCTGTGCCATCTCCAGTGCTCCTCTTCGACAGTGGTCTGGAGACAATGTTCTTCGACTACTTGCAGCTTGATTTTGAAGGTTCTGTTACTCTGCATCGACACCTTCAAAATCATCTTCTTGGTCGAATCGAACAAGCTGAGACTGTTATCACCCATTTCGACGGTGAAGTTTTTCTCAATCATCTGCCCAATACTTAGCAGATTGCTCCTCATATCTGGTACATAAAATACCCCTTGGATGTAGCACCACTTACATCTTTCGACAGGAACTTTATGGTACCTACTCCTTCAACAGTAACTCTACTGTTATCTGCAAACCTTATCTTTTTGCTTATCTGCTCCAGTTCGACAAACCACTCCTTGTGACAACACATGTGATTTGAACATCCTGTGTCGAGATACCATTCGACGGACTTCTCTTTAGTCGAATTTGTATCAGCCTTCAACAACAGTAATTCTAGGTCAGTAGCTGTCATGAATGACAATTCTTCATCATCATTGCTGGCAATGTTGGAAGCATCACCAGTGTTTCCACTGCCCTGCCACACACACATTGCACAAGTATTTTGAGCATCACAAGTGAATCCACTTATACAAGTGTTCCCACTATTTTGTTCGCTACTTTCAGCAATTTCTTCATCGAGTCGAATCTCATCTTCGACAGCCATCAGCATTAACTCCTGAGTCAGAGTCTGAGTCACCATCATTTGCAAACTTGGCTTCTGCATCTTTATCCCTAGGAACTTTCTTGTTTTTACACTTGTTCCTATAATGCCCAAATTGCTGACAGTTATAACACTGAACTTTCGACAGGTCTCCATTCTTCTTGTCGAAAGATCCTTGTTCTTTCTTCTTACTGCTTGATCCCTTTTCTCTACCCTTCTCCTTGTTGCCCGCCTTCCAATTTCTCTTAGAGGAGTATGAAAGCAAGGCTTGTTCAGTTTCTTTCTCTGAACTTCTCTGCCTTATTCTCAATTCATGCGCCTCTAAGGAACCCTGAAGTTCATCTAACTTCAACGTATCTAGGTCCTTGGATTCTTCGATAGCAGTAACAACGTAGTCGAATTCCAGGGTTAAGGATCTGAGCACCTTTTCGACTTTATTTACTTCAGTCACAGTTTCACCATTACCTTTTATTTGATTAGTTAATGCTACTAACCTCGTAATGAAATCTCCAATCGATTCTCCATCTATCATCTTCAAGCCCTCGTACTGCTTCCTGAGCGACTGTAGACGTATCTTCTTCAGCCTATCTGCTCCTCCATACGAGTTCTTTAGGATGTCCCAAGCTGCCTTTGCTGAATCACAGTCGAT
Organism: Astragalus membranaceus; assembly: GCA_039519185.1. Classification (NCBI taxonomy): domain Eukaryota; kingdom Viridiplantae; phylum Streptophyta; class Magnoliopsida; order Fabales; family Fabaceae; genus Astragalus; species Astragalus membranaceus. Next base: position 224,006,708 of record CM076846.1, on the reverse strand, counting down.
GATCAGGTTCAGGATGTTGGAATCAACGCATTGGTGAATCAAAAACAGCCCTTTTCCATCTTTCTTCCTCAGCGAATGGTGGTTGTTCCTCACCGCTTCAGTGGCGTTTGCTGCCAATGGTGGAACACCATCATTCACGACATCAAGTACATCTTGATATCGAAACAGCACCTTCATCTGTGCACACCATCGTTCATAATCCTTTCCGTCGAAGATTGGGAGGTTCCCCGGAATACCTCCACCAGAGTTGTCTCGCGCTGCCATGAATCTTGATAGATTTTGTAAGGATCTAACAAGCTCTTGATACCAGTTTGTTGGGGATAAACACGTGAAAGGGACAAGAAAAGGAAGTGGCGGCGCTAAAGGGACAAGAGGAATGGTTAGGGCAATATAATATGAATAGTAAAAACTGCACTGAATTTCATAAAAGTGGGTTACAAATTACATGCTACTGACGTCTATATTTATATACAATGAAACAGGCCCAGGCCCATAATTTCGACTAGCCCATTCGACTGGCCCATTTCGACTAGGTTACTATTCACACCTATAAATTACAGGCAATAGAATTACAATGCATATCTCAATAACATTACATAAAGATGACATTGTGGTGGATTGCCAAATATGGTGATGACTTTTTTTTTAATTGATTCAGAAATTAATCTAGTTCCCTTCTTGAATTTTTTCCATGTTTTTTGTTCTTTTTCTTATAACACTGACTTAATACTTTGAAAGTTAGGGTTGAATATATTTATGGTTCTACAAAATTGGTAATATTTGATTTTAATACTATAAAATATTGATTTTAGAACTATAAAATCATTTGTAATTTTTAGGAGTTAGGATACTCTGCTGCAGCAGCAACGGGTTCTGTGCAACAACATAAACAAGCTAATAAAAAGAGAAGTTAGAAAGAAAAAAAGGATTTAAGTTAATTTGTGAATTTCATTAGTATGTATTGTCGTCGTAAAAACTTTTTACACCATCAACTAATAAGTGTGTGACTTTTAAAATGATTAGGACAAAAGTTAATAATTTTTATTACATGTCAATTTTCGATCGGTTGCTAATGTAAAAAAAGTTTACCCTTTCGGTGCATAAAATTTAAATTCTTAATTTTTTATATACACTTGCTATTATTTAACTTATTCCCTAAACCAACACTGTTGGCCCAATGACTTGAGCTACCGAGGACACAGAGGTTGGTTGACCTGGTGCTCTCAAATTTGATTCTCGCAGTGACAAACTTGGTGTATGCCATCATGAAATGTGCTTCTAAGCACGAGCAGATATTAGTATTTCATTAAAAGCATCGTGACATCTGTAGATAGCAATTAATTGACCGAACCAAAAAAGTTAACTTATTCGTTATTCACTATAAATTCATCTACAATCAATTAGCTTATTCATTATTCACCACTTTTTATTAAAGATATCCTTAAATTAATGATGGCACTAGCTGAGAAAAGATACAAAACAAATTTTGATTTGAGTGAAGCCTTCTATTTCGATTTGAGTGAAGTACTCCTTCTCTTACAATTTAAGTGTTGTTTTTGATATTTCACAAATATTAAGAAAAATGTATGAAGTGAAGAAAAAGAAGAAGGATTTTACAAAATTAACCCCATTGGTAATTAGTGTATTGATCATCACCATCATAAATGCAACCATTTGGACGAGATCGTTTGGGTCTTTTCCAGCTAAACCAATGTCCTGGGTTGGAATCCAACTTTGGGAGTGCAGCGGGGTTAAATCTCTTGATAGAGAGTTTTGTCGCTCATTGTAGTCTCTACAAGTGTACTAGTCTCTACAGTTGTGCGCAAAAGATACTCGATTTATACTAAAAAAATGCTTTGTGAGTGATACTCATATTATATTATTAATTAAAAAATAATTTTAATAAAAGATTAATTGAAATTAGAAAATCACACTTATTTTGAAATATCATTTTTAGTATGTGTGAGAGTTAATTTCACTTAGAATGTCACTTCAGTTCTTAGGCTTTTTTTGCTCTTCTCCCTTATACCCCCATAATCCCTTTAATCCCCAAAATACCCTTCAAAATTTAAAAGAAAACTGTTTTTTAAAACTTTCCGGAATTATGACTTCCGGAAATACCTCTTTTGAGGTGATTCTGGAAAGTTTTAAAAATTGGTTTCCAGAATTATCCTCTTTTAAGGTAGTTCTGGAATGTTGTTTTTTATTTATTTATTTTCTTTTAAAATAACGTAAATACGATTAATTACGCTAAATTACGAGAACAATAAATTACGAGGACCATAAAATACGAGAACGAATACGAGTACAAATACGAGAATTATAATATATCAAATTCGATAAAATACGAGTACAAATACCATAATAAAATACAAAAAAAAGACATCTAGCGGTCAATGTCATAATCAGCTAAAGCTTGACCGGCTAGCAGATCTGGCCTGTCGACCAGATCTGATCAAAAGTGTGACCACCTGATCAACCTAATCCTCCTGGTGCGGGTACTAGGAGCAGGAGTGTGATCTGCATCTCCTCCTGCTGGCTGTGACGACTCGCTTCGCTCAAAACGTCCTAAACTGCTCCCCACTGAAAAAAAACACAAAAAAAAATTAAAAACGAATTTTTAAAAAAAAAATCCGGAAACACCTCGTTTGAGGATGATTCCGGAAAACTGTTTCTCTGAACTTTCCATAAACACCTCAAAGGACGTATTTCCAGAAGTCATTTTTGACTTCCGGAAAAACGTCCTTTGAGGTGTTTCCAGAAAGTGCAGAGAAACGGTTTTCCGGAATCATCCTCAAACGAGGTGTTTCCGGAAAAATCGCAAAAAAAAGCTTCCAAAAATACGTAAAAATAAGGTATTTTCGAAAAGATAAAAAAAAACTTACTGATAATTTCGGAATTTTCTGAAAATGAGATGATGGTTTTGGTTTTTTATTGTTAGTAAGGGTATTTTGGTCAGATTGCGCAAAATGGGGGTATGAGAGGGGGTAAAAAAAAACCAGTTCTTATTATATCAAGACGCTCAAAGGATGCCCCTACCCCACGGTTCTGTACAGGAACTATATCTAACTATATCAATGGGGCTAGTGGTGCTAATTGCATATAGTCATGGTTGTATATTTATTTACACACTTTGTTGGAATATTATTTACGACTTTTGGTTTGCACGTGACACTAAAATTCCTTACTGCAAATTATGTGTACCTAAACCTAAGCAGTCAATTTGAATCTCCTTGTTATTTCTTATAAATAAAATATCTATAAGTATTCCCATATATTTTATGCAATTAGAATATATTAAGGATATAAAAACTCGACTACTTGCTATTTCTTTCTAAGATTAATAATAGGGCATCTATGAATTGATGGGGGGTTTGTTGGAGCCTGTGATGGTGATTGCGCTAAATATTTTTTCAATATAGCAACGTTGCCGGAGGGAAGAAATATAAGAGTTTGGCATCTAGGAATAAGGATTGGTCCGAGTGGTAATTGAACTTGAATTCCATTCTAATGTTTTGGGTTTGAATTTTGGGTGTGACAAAAACTCTGTTAGGAGGGGAGAATCACACGGGCCGGTAAAGTCGGGTACTCGTGGTCAGCTAAATTCTCTGACGTAGATTAGTCACCGACAAAACCGATAAAAAATACGCACCAATGACATGATAAAAAAAAGAATTTAACATCTTATATGGTGTGCGGTCACGTGGTCATTGTAGACTCACAAAAACAAAATAGTCATTTTTTTGGAGTATTTTGCAAATTGTAATGATATAGTAGCCTTTATTAAAGGAAATAGATTGTCCGTAACTTTAGTTTTTTTAGAGAGAGAATCGTGATTAAAATAATGTTTGAAGTGTATATTTGAAAAGTATATGTAAAGTGTTAAAATCATATTTATACTTCATAGTGGTTCAAAGTAGCTTGAGAGATGAGAGGTAGACCGGGTACTGCCAAGTTTGATTTTTATAATGACAAATACGATATAGATCGATGTGAGATTTACTTCTAAATACAAATAGAGAACAAAAAGTATTGAGACACTATGTGACTAGGAAGCAATAGTTGGAAAATAAAAAGTATTTATAATACTACGATCACTCCACTTGGTAGTGGCATGAAGTGACACGTGTTACGTGAATGAATCACAATCATGAGTGCCTTAATCCTAGTTGCTTTTGTTCCAAATTTCTATCTTTTGGGTGCTATAAAAGCCCTGCAATCCCCACTTCCAAATCATGCAACCTCACACTTCTTCAACAACAAATATTGTTCATTCCTTCTCTTTATTCTCTCCGCGCTTCTACTACTACTATCTTCTCTCTCTCTCTCTCACTCTCTATCGCACTCATTAATATCATGGACAGAAACCATCCCCGCAGGCAAATTGCTGCAATGAAACAGTCTCTCTTTGATCAGGTTCTTTCCTCATCCATTCTAACATTTTCTATTTTTATGACAAAAAGTACCATATTTTATTTTATTTTATATATTGCTCTCTAGTCCTAATAATATTTTGGTACAAGGGCAATAATGGGATTTCAATATTTACAGGGACTTCTGGATGAGCAGTTTATCCAACTTGAAGAATTGCAGGATGATGCTAACCCTAACTTTGTTGAGGAAATTGTTACTCTTTACTATCGTGATTCATCAAGGCTTGTCTCTAACTTGGAACACACACTGTAAGTTAATCAATTGCATCATACTACTACGTACTTAGTATTTTCTTTTCATTCTCCATTTTTCTTTTAAATTTTAAATTTAAACTAAGTTGGTGTGATTCTTCTGATTTTGGCAGGGAGAGAAATCCATTGGATTTCAACAAGCTGGACACAATAATGCACCAGTTTAAAGGAAGCAGCTCAAGGTATATAAACATAAACATATATATATACAAGTAAAAACAAAACAAAAGTAACAGTAGTAATTTTAGTTGAGAGAATAATTACATCATATTCAATATTCATGTGCATATATACTTGGTTGCTTTAACTCTCAAATCTATTAGAAGAATTCAACAATGATTTGATCAGTTTGCTTTACATTCATTATGGTTTGCAGCATCGGAGCCAAAAAGGTGAAAGCAGAATGCACTCTGTTTAGGGAATATTGCAGGACAGGAAATGCAGAAGGGTAATCAATCTACCTAGCATTAACAGTTATTCAAGCATCCTTTTACTTTTATTTGAATAACTATCATTTCAATTCATTCAAGACACACAATTTCAAATTAATAGTAACATAAGTGCTTTGTGGAAACATGCAGATGCAAGAAGAGCTTCCAACAAATGAAAATAGAATATGCAGCATTGAGAAAGAAACTTGAAACTTATTTTCAGGTGTGACAACATATTGAATAATGGATATATATATATATAGTGAGATATTTATTTGGACGTAAATTTGTTGTTTCAAAAGCATTGTGTTATTAAACTAGAGTCCTTTTTAACTCTTGCAGCTGGCTAGGCAAGCTGGTCCCCTTGAGAGAGCAAGTCGGCCCAAGTAAAAAGAAGCTTCTTGAAAGATATACATATGCGTATGCACGGGTATACTTTTAGCCGTGACTTAAAAAAGGAAAAGGAGGAAGGAAAATTACTTATTCACCACTAGAGTTGGAATGGAAACATTGTGCTTCCAAATATCAGGTTTTTGCATCCTTTTTATTCCCAAAATGCTGTGGGAATCTTGTTGCTTTGGAGCTTTATAGTTCATTACTGTTATGCTTTTGCTACTATTACTATAGAGGACACTATTGTTACATCATATTATTACAAGTCAAGTACCATCATTGTACCTCTCTCTTTGACTCTAATGTTATTGTAACCCTTTTCAAATTTATTGTTGGTCTATTGAAAGCAAAACAGAAAAGCCTGCAAGAGACAAAGTACCTTAGTGTAAAATGATACTAAAATCAATACGGTTTGACCAAAAAAAACTCCATTGATCTGAATTGCACAATTACAAAAGGTTGATCACTTTTATATAGATCCGTGTTGCAATTCAGCTGAACATAAAATTAAATGGACCACATAAATACAATAAAAGCCCAGATAACAAGTAGCAACGGCAGACTAAACAACAAAAACAGAAAATAGGCCCTAATACCTTTGTGTAAAATTTAGTCTTTTTTTTTTTAATTTGGACCATTGTTGGCTACCCACAGAGTGTCACATCGCTTTCAATGAAAGACTAATATTCGTTCGTGCTTAGAAACAAATTTTGCACTGGCCAATACCGAGTTTGTTTACTGTGGGAATTGAGTTCGAGAGCACAGAGTCGACACTTGTGTCCCAGGGTAACTTATGTCAGTGGGCCTACAATGTTGGTTTGTAAAATATATAGTCTGATAATATGGAATAAAAATTAAATTATAACTATAAATTAAATAAGAAGATTATACGGTTAAAATGAATATTAACAAAGACATTGAAATTGAAGATCCATAGATAATAAGAAGAAAATTAAAGTCTAAAGAATTTTTTTTGAATATAATAGGGGCTCAAAGGCCCGAAACGAAAACCACGAGTCACACGAAAACTAATCGAGGAGTAGAAACTCCAATACAATCATCATGCAAAAATTGTAAAAATCCACATTCATCAAATGTAAATATAAAAACTTAACTCATAATTAGAAAGAAAAGAAGACAACTCAATTAGAAAGTGAAATGTGTGGGTATCATGAAAGATTGGATGAAAACAACCAATAAAATAGAAGCACCTGTATTAAGTTCAAAGAAGATTATGTGGGATTCTATTGTAAATGTGGCTGAAGTTCTTGTGGGAGTAAATGCTTCCATGTAAGCGACTAATTCTTCTTGGAATGTGGTCACCAATTCAGTTGCCAATAAATGTGGTTGCGTGACTGCAGAAAACAACAAAATTAGAAAATGAAACATGTGGGTATCATGCAGGGTTGGATGAAAATCACCAACAAAATAGAAGCATCCATAGAAGGGTGAAAGAATACGACGAGGGGTTCTTTTGTAAATGTAGTTGAAGGTCCCGTGAGTAAAAATTAAATTATGACTATCAATTAAATAAGAAGACTGTAAAATTAAAAAAGGACAAATGACAAAGACATTGAAATTGAACAGCCATAGATAATAAGAAGAAAAAGTGTAAAGAATGTTAATAACATAATCCATATTCATCAGATGTTGAAAGATGTTGAAAGATTTATTTGATATACACGGCCTATCACCTGAGGTGATTTTGACTGACAGAGATCTTGGTCTTATGAGTGGCATTCATGAAGTATTTCCGTCCTCTATTCCTCTATTAATTTGCTTTGCGAGTGGCACGTAACTAAGAATGTGAAGGCAAAGTGTAAAGAGTATGTCAAGGTGGATAGGCAAGAGTCAGTGATCTCTCTTTGGCACGCTCTTATTGAATCTCGTGACGTGGTTGAGTACTCCCGGCAGTTGCAACTATTGGAGCAGTCATGTGTCGATTTGCCATTATTTTTGAAGTACTTGTGTAACATCCTAAGTTCGTAGTTGACATAACAAACTCAGAATGTTAATTTCAATAATCTCACAGGTGCACAAAACTCATAAATGGATATTCATCAAAAGATAAATTGAACTTTTATAAAGCTGAGATGGATAAGTTTACAAAATACATCCATCATAGCTGACAACTGATAATATCCAGAGTGCACAACCCTAAACATAAGTCGGTACATAACCCGTACTACAACATAAAAACTGAAACATAACTACTTGCTAAACAAGCTAGACTGTAGAACTTTCTCTAGTCCTCAAACCATAGGACCCTTCGCCTTATTTGTGCCACTTGAGCCTTTTTCTTGTGAGTCTAAAAATCAACAAATATGAGTTGTGAGATACTATCTCAGTGAGTTCTCGTTACCCCTTACAATATTACACTCGAGATTCAATTTTAGTCATTAAGCGTAGGATGCCTCTCCCCTAACGCTTGGACTTACATATATAAATGCTGAAACGTACACGGAGGGAGAACCCGACCCCCCCGACAAACAAATCGGGTAACAAACTCAGAGCCTTGAGCTCATGACACCTCCCCCAAGCACATCCCCCATTTTTTAATCCAATTATAGACTACCCTTACATATGGGCTAACATAGTTATCTATCGCGTAGTTCACAAAACGATAACAATTCGATATCTCAACAAACAACCCATGTGCAGAAATTTTCAGCAACATACCTATTCTTTGACGAATTAATTAACACATCAAACAGTAACGAAATTTAGCAAACAACCACTCTTTGGAAAGCTTAAAATATCTAGTTTCTGAATAATATTTTTGTTTTGCAAAATTGTAAGCCATTTGGTACAGTTTAATAAAACAACCTACATTGTTTTAAAAACAGGGCAGCAGCTGTGGCCCGACTTGTGTCACGTTTTAAAATACCAAAACTCAGTCAAATAACATGGAATTGGAGCTCAAACTGAAGCACAATAACTCTAGTTTACAATGAGACCGAAATCATTCAAAAATGAGTTCTATAGAAAACGTTATGCACAAAATACCGAACCTATATCCGAAACTGTCTCAGATTTTTGACCTAACTTGTGAGGATATTTTCTTCAGCTATACTTACTCAAATCAGTCAAACAAGTGCCTAATTTGAATAGAATTGTGTCTAGTTTCTAACAAAACAAACCACATTAAAATAGGAAATCTATAGAATTCGAAATCAACCAAAAACTGAACCTATATCAATACGAATTTATGCAATTTTTCAGCATTTCAACATAAACACTTTTCTATTCAAGTTATAGACAATCAAAGCACCAAGAATCAACTTAAATCATTATCCTAACATGAAACCCTAACATTCCAATTTAGAATACTCAGCATTTCACGCAATTAAGCAAACAAAAACGAAGAACTCACCGTATACTCGGAGTGGAGGCTACACAAGCTAACAATCAACGACCAAAACACCCCAAATGCTCCCTAAGCTCTTCAAAGTGGCTCTAAGAATATGTCCCAAAACCCTTGGCTCCTCAAGCTAGCTCTCAAAGTCAAAAATGGGACTTCACATACACCCCTATGACCTCCATTGACAAACAAGTACCCAAAAGCTTCAAGGGACCTTCTCTTTCAAAATGGGTCGCGAAACTAAGGGAGAAGAAGGGAAGGTTTTTAGGCTGAGATTTTGGAAACAAAAACATGGAAATGATAAAGGAAGTTGTGGTGGTTTCAATGGAGCAAAGATCACCAACATGCATCAAGAACCTTGTCTTCTCCTTCTCCTTCTCTCCACGGCTCACCCCCTCTCTCTCTCAAGCTCTCCTTTCTTTCTTTTGTTTTTCAAAAATGAGGGAGGTGTAGGATGTGGTGTTGTGTTTTGTGTTGTTGACTGGTCGTCTTATATAGGATAGCAAGAGTAAGTGAGGGGTATAAAGGTAATTTGGGTAGCTGACTTAGGGTACTATAAATGTGGTTATCATTCTAATAAAATTCACTAACTCTCACTCACAATCCCCTTCCCTAAACTTAAAACATCAAATAATTGCAATAATAATCACACAGTACCTTTGGTAATTAAATCACAATAATTCACACATGATATTTCAATCAACCAATCAATTATTTAAACAATAACTCAGTCAATTAGCTGTCAAAGTAATAAAATTACTTTGGGTGTTACAACTTGCATGACACATGGTTGACTCCTCATAAGCATCGATTTGTGGAGGCATGGGCTAACCAGGTGGCACACTTGCGGAATACCACCAGCAATAGGTATGTCATCTAATTTACAATTATATTTTGACTTGCTATTTTTTTGGTTTGGAGTTTAATTGTGTTTGGCTATTATTTTAGGGTTGAGTCGGCCCACTGGGCGTTGAAGACGGCATTAGGGAATTCTGGAGGAGACTTGTGTAGGTGTTGGGAAGCGATGAATGACATGCTTAATCTACATTTTGCTAAGATTGTCGAGTCTTTTCAAAGAAGTATCAACCGTATTGAGGTGGCTCACAATACTCCATTCTACAAGAAACTACGCGGGTTGGTCTCTTTAAATGCCCTAAAACATATTGCTAAAGAGTTTGATAAAACCAAGTCAGGTGTGGGGTATGACAAAGCTCGTTGTGGGTGCGTCATTAGCAAGACACATGGGTTGCCTTGTGCTTGTCAACTTGGTGTTTATCATGTTTCTGGTATTGTAGGTGGTTGACAAAAATTGGTGTAGGCTGAGTCTGGATGGTATGGATGAGGATGAGAATGAGAATCAAAAGAAATTCGATGATTGTGACATCACTTTTCCATGGAGATGATATGGAAGCGATTTAATTCTATGACTCAAGAGGAGAAGTTTGTCTTCAAGAAGCATATTGATGAGCTAGCATTTCCTACCACATCTTCTATGGTTCCACCACCTTCTAAACTTAAGACAAATGGTGCACCAAAGAAGACGAAAAAAAATGTACGATGTGAAACGCGACCCTTCTTATTGGGAGCATATGGATGAGGCAATGAAGAACACTCAAAAATCTGTCAGTAAATCATCACAAGGGACTTCAAAAAAAGTATCACAACAACTATCACTATCACAGGGGACTTCAAAGAAATTCTCACAGCGGATCTCACAATGTTCATCAAAGTCTTTTCCACATCGATTATTACCATGGGTTCCTCTACATATCCACCACTACGTTGCAGAGATTATTGATGTTGTTGGGGATGGACATTGTGGCTACCGAGCAGTTGCGTTGGACTTGGTATTAGCGAGGATAGTTGGCCTTTAATTCGGCAAGACTGTATTCAAGAAATAGGCTCGCGTTATGATCTATATGCTGAATTTTTGGGGCTAACCGACTTGCAATTATTAAGCAGTCATTGTTTGTTAGGGATATGGGAAAGCAGGATGCAGACAAGTGGTTGCCGATGCCGGAGATGGGGTACATTATAGCTACCAAGTATAATGTCGCCCTAGTTTCATTGTCGTTGAGAGATTTATATACTTATTTGCCGTTGAGAGGTTCATATTCGACTAGTAAGAGTCGCAACATCATATGTATTCTTTTCGTGGACAAAATTCATTGGACGCATGTTTTGCTTTTGCCTGAGTGTCCATTGCCCCCACTTGCTCTTCAGTGGGAGCATTTTTCATCTGACGAGACTACTACATGGTTGGATCCTTTTATAGGGCGTATCCAACAATGGGGGTCTTTAGCTTTGCTCCCCAAACCACAACTTCATCCACCGGTAGTTGTCGACATAGCAGCTGATTCTGATTGAGGTTACACGAATATTCAGCGTTTTTTTTGTATATGATATTCCTTATATATATATATATATATATAAAATTTTTTGCCTTAAAATTGTAAAATAATGCTAAATTTAATTTTTTAATTAATTGCAAAACGGATTTATCTAATTGTTAGATAAATCCGTAGTAAAAAATTTAACTACGGATTTATCTAACAATCAGATAAGTCCGTTTTGCAGAAAGTAAATAACAGATTTATGTAACAAGTAGATAAATCCGTTATGTATTTTTTACAAAACGGATTTATCTACCAATTAGATAAATCCGTCATTAAACAATTAACTGCGGATTTATCTGACAAATAGATAAATCCGTTATGTAAAAAATACATAACAGATTTATTTACTTGTTAGATAAATCCGTTTCAATAGAAAAACGGGGGCAAAATGGGAAGAAAATTTCGTTTTTGGGGTATGATGTATAGTGGTGGGGGTATAAAAAATAGAACCCTTAAAAAAAAAAAACCTCGCTGGCTTGCCTTCAGCTTTAGGCCCAATTGACATGTGCTCCAGCTAACCCTAAACACTCAATTCATTCACAACAAACACTCCACGACGCAGCTCACACTTCACACTCCTCCTCCACACTGCAGTTCACACAGTGGTTCGCCGACTCGCTGGTCACGCTTCACCTCCACGACGCGGTTCGCACTCCGCCATAATCGCACTCTGTGACACCCTCCACGTTCGTCATCGCAGGTTCTTTCCATTAATTTACTGCATATTTATTTTCAATAGCTTGTAGATTCTGATCTTCTGGTTTGGTTTAGATTCCTTGTCGGTTGAGAAACCTAATTTGTCTAATAACTCATAATTTAGTTTTCTTTCAAGCACCTGTATTTTTTGATTGAATGCTTTTAACTAGATTGATGGTAACATAGGTTTGTGTTTAATACTAGACCCTAAACGAGGCTCGCTGCTCCAACCTTCATAGTGCTGCCCCGGCGCAAACCTAGGGTTCCATCGTCTCATTTTCCCCATTGCAAGATATTGTTGCAGTTCTGCTCTTCCGGTAATTGACAATTTTCTGAATTCTTTTAGGGTTCAACAATGGCTGCAAACAACGTCGCCCCTTCTGGTCTCGATAAAGAACAGGCAAGTATTCTATTCTGTTTCTCATGTTTTCAATACGTTGCTCGAAAAATTGATCCCCAATGTGATTTCAATCTTGGATATTTTATTTGATAATGGAACAGATGCTTGGAATGGTTGAAAAGGAGATGGAGTATCGTGTCGAATTGTTCAACAAGTATGTTTCCCTCTTTACTTTTTTTTATTCAGTTAGAAAATTTGTTATCCAACATCTATAGATTCCTCCGCCGTTGTCTTGTTCTCCTGCTACTAGTATGAACTCAGTTGCGGTTAGTGTATATATCTGAGTATTGTTTGCTGATTTTAACAAGTGTAAATATGTGATCTGATTGCACTTTTGGATTGAAAGTTTTGTCAGGAGCATAATAACTCACTTGGCTAACCCTAACCCTCTGTTGTTTTTACTATTCAGGATGACCCAGACCTGTTTCAATAAGTGTGTTGACAATAGGTATGAAAAGCTTTTTTTACAATTGCATAAATTGTTTAAGAAAGTGTTCTGTTTGATGCCTTTTGACTGTCCTCCAGTCAAAATGGAGATTAGTTTTTCATATGATATTCAAAGGAGTTATCTGCTGTAGATGATATAATAGTTTTTTATCACTTTATCTTCTCAGGTACAAGGAGTCTGAGCTAAATATGGGTGAAAATAGTTGCATTGACCGATGCGTTTCAAAATACTGGCATGTAAGATGTGGCTCATGTTTAATTTTGGTTGTATTGATAGATGTTTTTTTGCTAGTTATATTAATTTTAATTGGTATGCACTGTTGGTATAAGATTTGTTTGCACTGTCAACCAAATTGCCGCATCTTTAAAAATATTTGAGTTATCATAACTATCTTAGTTATACATAAGATGATTTGTGAATTGCTTAACAGTAATTATTTTTTACCCCAACAATATATCAAAAGTAAACTCTAGGTTATTATTATCGTTATCCTGTTTTTACAAATTCAGTAGTATTTGGTTGTTTCTCATGCTAAAATAGCTTCCAGATGATGCAATGTTGGTGAGGTTATCTATGTTGAGATGTTTTGCTCTCTTTGAAATTTCTGCTGGTCACAGCCTTAGTAATATGATGCAATGCAAATCAGAATAAGTATATGTAGATCATAGGGGTTCGGATTTGCATGTGGTTTTCCTTTTGATTTGCATATATTCATTGTCTTATTGGTTTTTTTTTCTCAGGTGACTAATTTAATTGGTCAGCTTCTTGGTTCTGGGAAGCCTCCAATGTAGTCCAACTATCCAAGTATATTGCTGTGTTTTCTTTTGAGGTTTAATCTGTCTGAGATACTTCTACAACATTACTAGTTGCAGCGGAGGAAGCTTTAAGTTAATATCTTGCAAGTTCTTTATTTTTGCCCATGGCTATGTTGAGGTCATTCTATTTTATTCAGAAAGGGATTAATATCTACTGTGAGCTTGATGTTACTCATGGAGAACTCTAGAATAATTTGAAATAATTTTGTTCATTCTTCCTTTCTAATTTTTAACTTTTTGACTACTCCCAGTTTATTGTGTACCACCTCTCTCTCTCTCTCTCTCTCTCTCTCTCTCTCTCTCTCTCTCTCTATCTATCTATCTATGTTAAATACATGGTTAGAATTGATTTTGCAAAATTGATTTTAGTTAAAAGTGAGTTGAAGATGACGTGATTTTTGTTTGGATACCTTTACTAAAAGGTGATATTTGTCGTTATTGTTGTTTGTCCCAAAAATTGCCAGGGACTGATTTGTCCCTTTTTTAAATTTGTAATTTTAGGGACAAATTTGGCCCAAAATAAACGCATCTGTGGCATCTAACGTGATAATGTGGCACATAACGTGCCACGTAAGAGAAGTTTAGTGAGCTGGTAACGGATAAATGGATGGAGGGACTATGGTGTTTCGTTTTGGAATTGTCAGGGTGTAACATCCCAAAATAATTAATTTAATTATTTTGATGCTGGAACCATTTAATTATTTTGATGCTGGAACCATTTAATTATTTTATGGTGCTTGATTGATAATTTTATTAGTTGATTGTCAAATTAAATATTGATTGATGTGGGGTTTGTTTAGAAATTTAGAAGAGAGTACGGATATGATGGTCATTTAACCCCATCACACCCTCGCCCTCATTTTAATTGGTTATTAAAAGAAGAAAAACAAAAGAGAAAAGAGAGAGGGTTCCAAGAAGAGAGAAAGAAAGAGAAGAAAGAAAGAAAAGAAAGAAGAAGAAGGAGAAAGAAGAAGAGAGAACCCAACCAAAACCTAGGTCATAAACCACCACTTCTTCCCTATTAGATTTCGATTTCATCATCATTCAAGTGATTAGAGCACCAAAATTTCATATTTTTCCCTCAATCACTACTTCTCCAAGTTCAAGAGAGTATGTGAGGTTGAAGGTTGATATTGAGTATCAAGGTTTGTGTGTTAGATTGGAGGTTCCTAGATCCTTAAACATCAACCATATGGTAGATTTTTTTTTTTAGGTAAACTGGTAGATTGATGAAGGTTTGAAGTTTGATTTGGTAGATAGGAGTTTGTTGGTGCCTAGGATTTCGAATTTGGGTGACTAGGAGAGGGTTTGATGCTTCAAGTTAAAAATTTCTTGCTTGTTTGTGTGTTGGAATCGACAATCAAGGTGAGTTCTTCGATTAATTAGAGTTTGTTGAAGTATTGGTTGTTGATTGTTGCTCTTCATTGTTGATTTATGATGTATGTTGGTTGATGCATGAAAATCATTTAATTTGATTCGTTTGGAAAGGATTGAATATGTGATATTGTTGATGAATTGCAATTCAATTGTGTTGGTGTGATTTTAATTGAATGTTTAGTGGTTGAAAATTGATGATTGAAAATGTTTGCACCCCAAATGATTATGTTCATGAAGCGAAATGAAAAAGACTTGATGTCCATAATGTAGAGAACTTGGTGTTCATAATGAAAAGAACTTGGTGTCCACGAAAAGGTTTGGTAACCAAATCTATGATGAAAAATAGTATGTTTTATGGTGTTTGTAAGTTGCATTAAGGTTTGGGTACAAGGGAACTGAAGGAAGTGGTTAGAAATTGAAAACAGAGAATAATTTATAAATTCTGCAGAAAAGTTTATAATTTCAGTTCGAATAGTTTATAACTTCGGTTAGAATAGTTTATAACTTCTGTAGAAAAGTTTATAACTCCCGCAGAATAGTTTATAAACTCAATTAGAATAGTTTGTAACTAGTTTTTGACATGTTTCGATATTCGAAAACCTTTAATTTATCGAGGTTATGATTATGCGAAAGTTGATTGAAATATACGATTATGATATTGTGATCATTTGATTAGTTATGTATCGAGAGAGAACATAACATTTTTTAATGAATAAAAGAACTTGGTGTCCATATAAGGATTTGGTATCCACCCCTTCCCAAAGGATTTTGGTAATCCATATGAGGCATTTGGTATGCCATTAATCGGATTTTGGGATCCGAGTATCTATGTTTTCCAAAGGATTTTGGTAATCCATATGAGACATTTGGTATGCCATTAATCGGATTTTGGGATCTGAGTATCTATGCTCCCCAAAGGATTTTGGTAATCCACATGAGGCATTTGGTATGCCATTAATCGGAAATTGCGGTCCGAATGAAATATTAAATAAAACACCGCGAGTTGAGTTGTGAAGGGTCACAAAAGAACTCACTGAGATTTGTAATCTCATCCTTTATGTTGTTGTTGTTTTCAGATCAACAGGGCAAAGCGAAGCAAAAGGAAGAAAAGTAGTTGCTGGAGTAGTTACTTAGTTATTGATAGATCTTATGGATCAAATTGTTAGGTTGTTTAGCTTTCACCCTAGATGTATATAAGAGTTTTGCTCTAATATTAAAGACTTTGGATTAAATACTCAAAGTTTGATGTATCTTATGACTCTATTTTGGATTTTGGACATTTTCAGTTATATATAACTGTAATAGATGAGTATCGGTTATGCCGGTTGGCTTTAGTTTTGGTAACTATTGCCTAATGAATGTAAAGAAGAAGGAATGGTGTTCCATAAGTTCTGATATGTCCAATTCTGAAATATGTTTACAACTCTGAATTTTATTGAAATGGTTAACATTCTAATTTTATGACGTCTAAAATTGAGGATGTTACATTGTATCAATTTTAAAACAACTCCATAACACATGCATTATTTTAAACTCAGCACAAAGCATTAATTCAATCAATTACCCAATGAAATCTTGGAAACACTATTTAATCGTGCATGTACTCGTGCTATTGACACAAAATCAACAAACATTACAAAGCGGGGACATTGCTTTGTCTTGTCAATTCAACTTGACTCAAAACAAATTACTATTAACCTTCACAAACCCGATGTCAACAATTAGAGTCTTACTACCGCACTGGAGGCTTGGGTAACATATTGGCTATTGGACTATTGCCCAGCTCAATGCCTAAAACCTCTGGTTTTCCTTATTAGTCGATGCACTAACAACTTTCGTTCCAAATTTTCTTCGCAACGGATAGGAACTTTGGGATATTACCTTTCGGTTCTCTTGGGGATACATCTAGTACTTTGAGTTAGATTCAGGAACAGTCACTGTTCTCAATGACTCACATAAGGATAGGATTTTCATAAAACCTTACTTGATATCTTTGAGCATAAAACAACTTTTCCTTGACCTATCGGAGTCGACTTTATCAACTAACCCAAGATACTAGTATGGTTGAACCTCCATATATAACTCTTGAGTTGAGTCTTAAACTCAATAACTATAGAATCCTCCTCGATAGAACTCTTCTGACAATCTTTCATTTATTCTTTCAGACCAAAAGCCCTCATAGGGCCTCAACTAGTCATTCACTAAGGTACGAGAATCTCTAGACAGTAGGGATCTCACTTGTGAGGCATAACGGCTTCCCTAGAAAAGTAGGGCTCACTAGAAGCCTATAGACTTCATCTTATCATAATGGGTCGTTGACAAATCCAAGTGTAACAATTTACATTTGGATTACGTACGGGATTAGGATAGCTGTAACATCAAAGAAACGAGAAAATAGAAGGATTTTTTTTTTGGAATCAAACGGTTTGTTGTGTGCGATTGAGAATCAGATATGAATATGACTATATGATTGGGCAGTGAATGTATAGTGCATGAGCCCTTGATAGTGAGTTCTTTTCCCTTAACGTTGTTTGAAGTTATGATTGGTCAATACTAGAAGAAATGAGGTCATTGTATGTTGGTTTTGGGTGTTAAACCGAATATAATCTTTGGGGAAAACTATTGATAAAATTAATTTACCAAATGTGTTTGCATGTTGTTGATGCAAATAAAAGAAATGATTGATTAATCTGTGTCTATGTTAATTAAATTGATGATCGGATTGATGGTTAAGATGGTCATTGGTGCTGTCATTGATGGTTTAAAGTTCTGTTGTTGACTTAATTTATATTAAGGATTGATCAGGAAAGAAACCGGATCGAACGGAGTAACTAAATTTGACGAAAAACAGAGTTTTGGGAAAACTGATATAGGAGCCCGATCCGTGTGGCCTTGGGCCCGGACCGTGCGCTTCCTTCTGTCCCATTTTTGTAAAAACCCTTTTCGCTTTCCGTTCGACGCGAGTTCCTTCCCAATCCTTTCCCTAACTTAACCTAAGTTACCCTAATCCTAATGGGACTAAATGAAAGTATGATTGAGTTAAAATATGGAGGTCGTGATTATCAAAGCGATTGATTTCCGTAAAACTTGTGTTTCTTGGTTCTCTTTTGACGACTCAATTTTAAAAACCTTAATATGACTTCACCGTTTTATGGAAAAGATTGTGCGTTGAGTAAGGTTGTTTTAAGTTGGGGTGAGTAAACGTTCACAGGGAAAATGTTTTAAAATATAGTTTGTGTGAAAAACTTACAAAAAGGGATTTCTACCAAGTTAGAATGAGTTTCCTGTCCCATTCTCTACCAAATTCTGGTGACAGTTGGGTGTACTTAGTGTATGCCCAACTAATTTTATTTCTACTCCTAAAAAGTATTTTCAAATTCAGTCTTAAGCCTAAGTATACTTTTATACTTATAGTGAGTTCGTTGCAATTTAGTGTTTTGAGTGTTGAGGTTATGTGACTGAACAAAAATTTAAAAAAAAAAAAACTGTGTGTTTTGGGAATTCTGCGTTTTGATAAAGCAATCACTAGGTGTTGATTCGTGGAATCCTTATGTACCAAATGAAAATAGGTTTTCAAGTCGATAAATTTATTTTCTCAAATCGAGACCCTTCGGGAGAGTGTCCGTCCACGATTAGTAATTGTTAAAAACTTGACAAATTTTTGAGGATAAATTTTTTTCAAGTTGGGGGTGTAATGTAACATCTCAAAATAATTAATTTAATTATTTTGATGCTTGAACCATTTAATTATTTTATGGTGCTTGATTGATAATTTTATTAGTTGATTGCTAAATTAAATATTGATTGATGTGAGGTTTGTTTAGAAATTTAGAAGAGAGTAAGGGTATGATGGTCATTTTCCCCCATCACACCCTCACCCTCATTTTAATTGGATATTAAAAGAAGAAAAAGAAAAGAGAAAAGAGAGAGGGTTCGAAGAAGAGAGAAAGAAAGAAAAGAAAAGAAAGAAGAAGAAGAAGAAGGAGAAAGAAGAAGAAGGAGAAAGAACCCAACCAAAACCTAGGTCATAAACCATCACTTCTTCCCTCTTAGATTTCGATTTCATCATCATTCAAGGGATTAGAGCACCAAAATTTCATATTTTTTCCTCAATCACTTCTTCTCCAAGTTCAAGAGAGTATGTGAGGTTGAAAGTTGATTTTGAGTATCAAGGTTTGTGTGTTAGATTGGAGGTTCCTAGAGGCTTAAACATCAACCATATGGTAGATTGATGAAGGTTTGAAGTTTGATTTGGTAGATAGGAGCTTGTTGGTGCCTAGGGTTTCGAATTTGGGTGACTAGGAGAGGGTTTGATGCTTCAAGTTAAAAATTTCTTGCTTGTTTGTGTGTTGGAATCGACAATCAAGGTGAGTTCTTCGATTAATTAGACTTTGTTGAAGTATAGGTTGTTGATTGTTTCTCTTCATGGTTGATTTATGATGTATGTTGGTTGATTCATGAAAATCCTTTAATTTGATTCATTGGGAAGGGATTGAGTTGAAAATGTGATATTGTTGATGAATTGCAATTCGATTGTGTTGGTGTGATTTTAATTGAATGTTTAGTGGTTGAAAATTGATGATTGAACATGTTTGCACCCCGAATTATTATGTTCATGAAGCGAAATGAAAAGGACTTGATGTCCATAATGTAGAGAACTTGGTGTTCATAATGAAAAGGACTTGGTGTCCATGAAAAGGTTTGGTAACCAAATCTATGCTGAAAAATAGTATGTTTTATGGTGTTTGTAAGTTGCATTAAGGTTTGGGTACAAGGGAACTGAAGGAAGTGGATTTGAAATTGAAAACAGAGAATAGTTTATAACTTCTGCAGAAAAGTTTATAACTTCTGCATAAAAGTTTATTACTTCAATTCGAATAGTTTATAACTTCAGTTAGAATAGTTTATAACTTCTACAGAAAAGTTTATAACTTCTGCAGAAAAGTTTATAACTTCAGTTCAAATAGTTTATAACTTCAGTTAGAATAGTTTATAACTTCTGCAGAAAAGTTTATAACTTCAGTTCGAATAATTTATAACTTCTGCAGAATAGTTTATAAACTCAGTTAGAATAGTTTGTAACTGGTTTTTGACAAGTTTCGAGATTCGAAAACCTTTTATTTATCGAGGTTATGATTATGCGAAAATTGATTGAAATATACGATTATGATATTGTGATCATTTGATTAGTTATGTATCGAGAGAGAACATAACATTGTTTAATGAATAAAAGGACTTGGTGTCCATATAAGGATTTGGTATCCACCCCTTCCCAGAGGATTTTGGTAATCCATATGAGGCATTTGGTATGCCATTAATCGGATTTTGGGATCCGAGTATCTATGTTTCCCAAAGGATTTTGGTAATCCATATGAGGCATTTGGTATGCCATTAATCGGATTTTGGGATCTGAGTATCTATGCTCCCCAAAGGATTTTGGTAATCCACATGAGGCATTTGGTATGCCATTAATCGGAAATTGCGGTCCGAATGAAATATTAAATAAAACACCGCGACTTGAGTTGTGAAGGGTCACAAAAGAATTCATTGAGATTTGTAATCTCATCCTTTATGTTGTTGTTGTTTTCAGATCAACGGGGCAAAGCGAAGCAAAAGGAAGAAAAGTAGCTGCTGGAGTAGTTACTTAGTTATTGATAGATCTTATGGATCAAATTGTTAGGTTGCTTAGGTTTCACCCTAGATGTATATAAGAGTTTTGCTCTAATATTAAAGACTTTGGATTATGTACTCAAAGTTTGATGTATCTTGTGACTCTATTTTGGATTTTGGAAATTTTCAGTTATATATAACTGTAATAGATGAGTATCGGTTATGCCGGTTGGCTTTAGTTTTGGTAACTATTGCCTAATGAATGTAAAGAAGAAGGAATGGTGTTCCTAAGTTGTGATATGTCCAATTCTGAAATAGGTTTACAACTCTGAATTTTATTGAAATAGTTAACATTATAACTTTATGACGTCTAAAATTGAGGATGTTACACAGAGACCAATGTGTCTCGAAAAAATTGTCAGGGACGAATTCGTCCCGCGAAAAAATAGTCAGGGACGAATTTGGGCATTTACTCTTTAAATAATTTCCTTTTTTTTTTGTATCGTGCACAAAACACTCCACTTTTTTTTTGACAAAAAACACTTTACTTTGACAAAAAACACTCCATTTTAATCTCAACCACATAATTTTTTTATCTACAAATCAATGGCCGAAAAGGCCACTTTCCCACATTGGACAATTTATGTCCTTGTGCAAGTGATCCGCCACCACTCTACGTAATTGCACCAAGAAATGGCGACTAAACCACGAATTTTGTCCCTGAATTCACACTTTCTATCCTATTTCTTCTCTCAAGTCAATGAAAATAAATTAGGAGTCACCAACATTTTGTCGCTCAAATTGTCAAAAAAAATATTTTGTCACTCTTGTCTCATTAGTGCAAAAAAGGGATTTAAAGTCAGGCGAAAAGGGGATTTAAAGTCAGGCGGGCGCTTGACTTTTATTAAGTCGACTTTGTATGTCTGGAGTTTTAAAGTCAAGCGATAGCCTGACTTCGTAAGTATGTTTTAAAGTCAAACATTTATTGCGCCTGACTTCGTAAGTATGTTTTAAAGTCAAACATTTATTGCGCCTGACTTCGTATGTATGATTTAAAGTCAAGCATTTATTCTTGCCTGACTTCGTATGTATGATTTAAAGTTAAGCATTTATTCTTGCCTGACTTCGTATGTATGATTTAAGGTCAAGCTTTTATTATTGCTTGACTTTAAATCATACTTACAAAGTCAAGCAAGAATAAATGATTGACTTTAAATCATACTTACGAAGTCACGCATTAATTCTTGCCTGACTTCGTAAGTATGATTTAAAGTCAAGCTTAAACTTGCTTGACTTCGTATGTTTGATTTAAGGTCAAGCTTTTATTATTGCTTGACTTCGTATGTATGATTTAAGGTCAAGCATTATTGCGCCTGACCTTAAAAGTTTTTTTTTTTAAAATTTTTGTTACACCCTGGTTATACTAAATTCATCACTAATCAAACATTTACATGCAGCCCTGGTTATACTAAATTCATCACTCTAATCATCTGTAACTTGGAATATGGCCAATCCAAATTCCAGACACCACTAATTGATTGCCAACAAATCAACAAAACAAACATTTCAAAGAACAAAACAATTATACAGCCAATCACATGATTCACTTAAGTACAAAACAAACATTCTACTATAATTGGTCAGTTTAGGTACAAAATACATCAATTAAGTACAAAATATATTCTACAGCCAGTCACATGATTCATCAGTTTAAGTACAAAAAAATACATTCTACCAACACAGTCACTTACTTACATTCTACTATAATTCTATTCACAATTGCTCCGTATATATGCAAGAAGCTGTTTCACATGATTGTGCCAGGCAGCTACATTTTGCCCATCCACTGTTACCCAGTCAACAACCGTTGATGCAGGTTGCTCCCACCACTCATCAAGCTGCAGAAGAGTTTGCAATTTCAGAGTAGAAATCAAAATCTTACAGTTATAAAAAACATGAAACATCCACCAAGAGTAATAGAAAATGCTTATTCAGTCATATGTAAATAGTAATTGCAGCAGTAATAATAATAAATTAATAATAGCAGTAATAACTCACCACCCCCCTGACATATTTGCAGTCTTCGAAGCTCTGCTGAGCATTCAAAACAGCAGTCTTGAGTTCAGGCAACCATTTTTCCGTGACAGTTTTTTCTTGTTCTGTTGCCAAATTTAAAGAAAAATTTGTCGTCCTGCATCATTATACCAAAGTTAAAATATGCTGACGAAAAAGCTTCTAACAAATTCTCAAGATATGAATCTGAAAAGCATGTTAGGCAATTTTTCTTTCAACCGTTGCATCTCTGCCTGCATATACATGGACATATATACATGATCATGAAAATTTCTTGCTTATATAATTGAACAACCAAATTATAGAATAAACAATATAATATATATAGAATAAACCTTCCTTTTCAAATTCCTTTTCTGCTATTCTTTTTAACATTCCTTTTTTTTGCCTATAGATTTTGGTTTAAGTGGTATTTTGGGGCTGAGATATACCTGCATAATCCTTCTCTCTTCCAGCCATTGCCTCACAGGCATGACTTTGTCATTTTCATCCTTTCATTCATTAACCACATCAGTAGCAATTCTGTTGGCTGAAATTTTTACCTTTGCTAGCTCCCTCTCTAGTGTCCTCTTTCTGCTTCAAGCAATGCCGACTCTTTTGACTTAGTAAGCCTTTCCAAAGCTTTCTTATCTTCTTGTAGTGCTGTAATCTAGAAAACAGAATGGATGCTTGTATTATCATCATGCACAATACACAGACATTATGAGTTTGTAAAATCATCTTTCGCGGAAAATCGGAAATTGCATTATAAGTACCTCAGTCCTATACATCTTAATCTCAGCCTCAAGAGGAGAAATGACACTCTCAAGTGGAAAAAAATCATCTTCCCTTTGATCTGTGTGTAATCTTTCAAGAGCTGTTTCTGCAGCATATTGTGCAGCAAAGCATCTTTCTTTTCTTCTGTCAGTTTCTTGATTTCTAGATTCTGTACATGAACAAATTTTGTAGAACATGCATTTTAGAATTTAGCATTAGTATCCTTCCAATTTTCAATATATAATTAACGGGAACTTACACAAATGAGATGATCTAATCCAAAGAAAACTGTCATTTACTGAGAATGAGAATTTATAAGCAATGAATAAAGCAAAAAGCATATCAATATGGAACTTAAATATTGAATTTCAAACATGAGAAAGTGATCCAACAGTGGCGACTATATAGAGAAAGTAAAAGAAGAAAAGCAAAAAACTAACTTAACTAACCTCTTGTGGGTCATAAAACCT
The DNA here is from genome assembly GCA_039519185.1 of Astragalus membranaceus. Taxonomy (NCBI): domain Eukaryota; kingdom Viridiplantae; phylum Streptophyta; class Magnoliopsida; order Fabales; family Fabaceae; genus Astragalus; species Astragalus membranaceus. The sequence continues at coordinate 223,982,797 of CM076846.1, read as the reverse complement.
GGTTATTAGAGAAATAACAGTGCTCTTTCCACACCCACTGCTACCAACCAGTGCTACTGTCTTTCCTGCAGCTTTTGCCTGATTGAATATTTGCAGGGACTGCTTGTGCATAGCCAAGAGTTGCACCAACAGACCATCCAATTGATCCATATTGCATTTGGAACTCATACCTGTATACAAGATTTTGTCAGCACCATAAAAATACAAGAGAACTAGAGATGACAATAGAACAAATCACAACCAAAAGAGTGTTTATTAGAGAAGATTAACTATTAATTATTCTTTAGTGTATGAATTTCCACCAAATGATTTAGCTTATCGTAATTATTGTTAAGAAAAATGTGACACATCATGCAAGTACACCTAGCAATTCCTTCTTTGGCTTGCCCACCCTTCCTTTTTGGCTCGTTGCCTATTTCTTCTTTTGCAGCCTGCATTAAAAAATAACTTAGTACAAAATACATGGAAAATATAGGTATTCAATTGGCACTAAGAGGACATATCATCAGTTTAACTGTCTCGGAGTGACGAATCACATACCTTCTTGACCTGCCCCCTTATCCCACTGACTGTTCGAATAGCCGCACCTTCAAACCGAGCTACTTCAAGATCTGAAGTAAACATATCCTTGGTAAGTGCTGTCTTGTTGAATATCTTGCATGGGTAACCAACCAATTTGATTTTCTTCACTATCTTTGCAGCATGATTAAACTCAAGTACAACTGCAGTTGCAGTAATCCTAAATGTTGCCTGAGAAATCAAACACAACCTTTTAGGCACTGAGCAAAACTATTGGAAAAAATAATAAAGTACAAAAATAGCATCCACATTCTGAGAGGACTTGAAGGAAGGCTATTTAACAAAAGAAAAGAATGTGCTGCCTGACCTGATTGTTTGATAAATTCTGAACAGCAACTAATCCAGTGTTGGGAGGTGCAAGAGGGCCCCAAAACATAGCAAGGAAATGCATGTGTTCTGGAGTGTATTTTAGCATACACTGCCTTCCATTGCGATCCTCCATGGAATAAATTGGGGTTGTCTGGTAACGCCTCCATCCGGTAGAAACAATAATTGGGTCTCTGGTCTTCAAAACTTTTTTGTGCCACCTATGCCGCTTTAACTTGGCCTGGAAGGAAGGAAAAAAAATAGTTTTAAAAAACAGAGTGGCGGGGGAGAATAAAGAGAACAGATCAATTTAAAAGGGAAGAGACAAGAAAAACTCAATCAACTTGGCAGTGGCACATTAAACTAAAAACTGCTAATTAACAAGTCATGACATGTTTTTGAAGCCAATTTTTCATCTTCTATATGAAGATCTCGTTATTGTTTTGTTCCTCCATGTAGATGGCCCATGTCAAAATTCAATTTAAATTGTGCAAATACTGGGAGCACCTTGCTTCTGCTGTAGCATTGAACAAATACTGAAGCACATTCTTTGCCTCTCCGATTGAGCGAAACTGATTCCAACGTCCTCGGTTATTCAACGTACGTTCCCTTTCTTCTGCCTCAATAAGTTGGGAAGTCATTGCTTTCAAAGCAGCTGAAGACATGGCCAGCATGTTCTCAAGAGAAGTTATTCTCGCAACTTTTGCATCTGGCGACATGCATAGCAGTCTAACAAATGGAAAAACGAGAAAAAATAAGTTTAAGAAATAATAATTTACTCCTAAATAGCAATAGAAACACACCCTGCGGATACACATGCATAAAAAAGTTCTACCTTGTATATCGGCTGTTTACTGTGGGGATATTCTGCCTATCTGAAAACTGATCCAGGTGTTTCAGGAAATCCAATTCTTCTTCCAGTGCAGCATGACTAAATATAATATTCAAATAATAAATCATAAATAGTAAAAAGATAGTTTTGAAATGTGATATATTAATATTGTACTCTAGGAGAAAATGAGGGAATTTTTTTGATCACATACACTTGGTTTTGTTTGTCAAACTCAGCACGAACTTCATGCACATGTACCATGACCTCCAGCTCCTCATCAAGCCACCTCTGGAGGGATTTTTCATTGATCTGGACATACAAGTTAGGTTAAAATTGTGTTTAAGACAAATTTGTTTGAAATAGTAAACATGAGAATGAGATAAATCATTTTGAAGGGTAACATCCCAGTTTAATGAGTAAGAAAAGAAATTCAACAGGGGCTTTCTACAATTCTAATAAACTTTCCCGCCCGATTTCATATTGCAAAGAAAGATTAGCAATTTCTCAAATGGATGCATAAGAATGGCATTGTTTCAATTATGGTTGGTTTAAAAGGCAGCAACTCCAAGCATACCAAGCGAAGTTGCTTTATTGGAACATTTTTGGTTGGCTCTTAAGTTGACAAATTGCATAACATACAAGCTAAGTATAGCTCATTACCTGCCCAGGCTGTAGATGTCCATTTGAGAAACCTGAAAGGGACAGAAAATAGTTAGCAAACTCAGTATGTAGTAAAAAGAGAACAGTTCAAAGTCAAGTTCTGCTAGAGGAAAGGAAGGAACACATCGTAGGAAGGGAATGCAGCTGGTTGGAGCTGCATTATTTTGTCTGATCCTGTAAATATATCCACTTGTATACTTAACTTAGGGGGAACCTTAATTTTCCTCCATTCATTCACCATACACTATATACTAAATATATAAAAAAATTAAAGGCTTTCATCGATAGGGCATTTATCTGGTGAGGCTTATACTTTAACCTTTTTTGTCTGAACAGCTAAAAAACACAACATAATAGGTTACAAAAGGCAAAATCAACCATTTTTTAGTCTAGAATTTTTTGGGCACTGACTGCCTTAGTTTTTCTATCCAATATAGATACCAAGGTGAATAACTACTATTTTAAATGCGTTTTATAAATAATGTACTTACTCTGAGGTGAGGAGATTCTGAACCTACATATTCACATCCATGACCCGATGAGCAGATGCTGATGCTTCCATTATCTGGTTTAGATCAGCATTGTATTTTCATTTTCATGATGATTGGAAAAACTTTGAAACCTCTCTATAAAGTTGTTCAGCTTCAAAATGGGCAGGTGCCAATTTGAATTATTCTCAAAAGCATCAGCAAACACTTCTCTGTTGTTCACGCTGTTTTCAATCTCCCGAATTCTACGCGTAGCTTCAAAACTGTTCGAAAATGGTTGTATATTAGAAATTTCTGTCTGTAACTTTAGAAAGAACAATAAATCTAAAATTTAGAATATAGGATTGTCAAATGAATTGGAACTGCTAGCTAGAAAGTATTAGAGTCCAAGACATTGATTGATTTCAATGTGATGGAAAAACTTTCCTGAGTTTTCATTTGATGCAAAAAATCCTGGAAAGAGTTTTCAATTATTCTGGTCGATTAATATAAGAGTGAAGAACTATTCCTTATGTTTTTGTTGAAATTTCAAGTTATAAGAAACAATTCAAGTTGCATACCCATCCATTTCTGGCATTTGAATATCCATGAAGCATGCATCAAACTGATGGGGTGGCTTCAACATAGAGATAGCTTCTTTTCCACTGCTTACACAAACCACCTCAGCTCCATATTTTTTCAAAGCACCAGCTGCTACTGTTCGGTTCACGCTATTGTCATCAACAATTAGGGTTCATGTTAGAAATTAACAAAGAAGAACATAAACAGAAAAATAATAAGCTTTTTACCTTAGTTTGGTTGTCCGATTAAGACCCTAAGTATCAGATCTACAAAAATCACAGGTGTGTGTTTTTAGGGTTTGAAATTCTGCAACAGCAACGCAAAATCAAAAGGGTTTTTGCGTGATTCGGTTTGCTGACATACAGAAGGTGACGACGGTGACGACGGATCTGAGATCTGAGGGTGGTTGTTGATGAGATCGTGTGAGAGGGTTTGCTGGTGAGATAGCGTGAGAGGATCGACGGTGGTTGTTGGTGAGATAGCGTGAGAGGGTTTGCTGGTGGTTTTCGAGGTGGTGGCCGGTGACGCTTGGGACGGCGACTGAGGGTGATCTACGGGTTTCTGTTGGTGTACGGTGGTTGTCGTTCGCGATGTGAGAGAGGGCGGTGAACGGAGGGGGAAAGAGAGAAGCGAGAAGCAGTGAGACGCGAGATGTTCTGAGAGTGAGAAGGTTCCTGTTTGCGTCGTGTTGGTGTTCTGAGTGAGAATGCTAGGGTTGTTCGTGGGTGAGAGTGAGGATCGAGCGAGAGGGTGAGATTCTGAGAGTGAAGGGTTTGAGACTGGAGAGGTACGCGTAAGTGAAAATAATTTTTTTCTATTTTGGTACTTTAGAAGTCAGGCGTGTATACACGCCTGACTTCTAAAGTATTAAAATAGAAAAATATAATTCCACTCTTAATTACAAGTTTGCCACCGTGTCACTTATGTAGTCAGGCGAATACACGCCTGACTTCTAAAGTCTAATTTTTTTCCTATTTATTCACTTTAGAAGTCAGGCGTGTATTCGCCTGACTTTAAAACTCGCGAGTTTTGCCTATTAATTACAAATTTGCCGCCGCGTCAACATATAAAGTCAGGCATCTGAGCGCCTGACTTTAAATGTCCAATTCTTTTCTTGATTTTGCACTAGTGCTTTACTATTTTACATAAACAAAGACAAAGTTGACAAAACAATAAAGACTATTGTAGCCAAGACAAATGTTTATTTAAGAGATAAAATAGGAGAAGTGGTGTAAATTGGAAAAGAAAATTGACTATGTAAAGAGGTAGAAAATAAATATAGTACGACATGTTTCAGTTGATGTGGATACTCTCTAGCTCTCTTAGGGTCCGTTTGATTTGTAAATAGGTAAATACTAGACTGAACAGACAACTTTTTGTTCCGTACACTGTTTGGTGAACAATGGACAGCACAATCATAAAAATGTAAAATTCATTATAGTTCTCTTTATAGTATTTATAATGATTTTATATAACATATATTATAATATAATTAAAAAAATTATAAAGATAAATGTGCGATGAAGGAGGGAGGGAGGGAGAGAGATGAGGGATGGAGGTCATGATATGAAAAGATATAAGAGAGATGAGAGAGAGATGTCATGAGATGAGAAGATATAAGAGAGGTGAGAGGAGAGGGGGAGAGAAAAAGGTTAGAGAAGAATGAGATAGGAGAGAGAGAGAGAGAGAGAGTAAGAAAGAATAGAGGAGAGAGAGAATATTGAGTAGGAAATAAAAATAATTTTTTGGGTGATCAGAAAGTTGTAATGTGGAACAGAAAATACTACGATTTTGTGAGTGACAGGAATTTAAGTTTTTGTCCAGTACCATAAATAGTTTTCAAATCAAACAAGGTACGATTGGAGTTGTCAAGTTCAATCCCTTACTTTTTAACAAATCAAGCACACCCTTAGCCTATGTTTAGTTCAAAGGTCGATCAATTTCATCATTTCAGGACAGCTTTCTACAGGGAAAATGTTGAGAAACTAAAGTACATTATTTGGTTCGCTACATGTTGGAGCTTATGGCATGCAAGAAACAACTTGAACTTTAAAGGGGAGGAACCTAGCATTGATTCAATTGTTATGCATATTAAATGTATTTCTTGGCAATGGTTTATTTATGGGAGGGGTAGGCATTCAAATTACTCTATTGCTTCTTGGTGGCACGATGCCTCTCTTTGTATTAATAACTTGTAATTGTTGTTCTTGAGCACTCTAGTGGTCATTTCAATAAATCAATTGCTTATTGAAAAGAAAAACAAATTGCACTCAAAATCAATTTTGATATAAACTATTCAAACATATGAATTCATAAAAATCATGTTTCTTAGAGTATTATAAATTATTCAAAGATACCGACAAAGGTTGGTCCAAGTGGTAACTGAGCTTGGATCCCACCCACCACAGTCTCGGGTTCGAATCTTAGGTGTGGCAAAAACTCTGATGGGAGGGGCCACACGGGCCGACAAAGTTGGGTATACACGTAGCCAGCCAGGTTCCCCGGCGTAGATTAGTCATCGGCAAAGCCGATGGAAACTGCGCACCAATAACATGGTAACAAAAAAAAATATATTCAAACATGAATTGCGTTAATTTCGTTCAACTCACTTTTAAGTAAATTCAATTATTTTCACGCAAAACCAAACATATAATTCTTAGAGTTTAATTTATGTACACATACATTGTATAGGATTTTACAACCACCACCAATAACAATTCATGAAATAGTTGACATATAATGTGGTTACCAATTGACTAACTTCTTTTTTAGGCTTAAATAGTTATTACTCCCCTACAAATATCCTCATTATTCAGTTACCCCCCTGCAAAAAAAAAAGGTTAAAAAAACACATTGTAAAATGTAATGTTATCCAGTTACCCCCTGCTATTAACTTTTCTGTTAAAAAAATGTAAAATGTAACTTTATCCAGTTACCCCTCTGACGTCAGTGCCACTTGTCACCATATTATTGGGCCTCTCTGACACGTGGCACTGACATGTCACGTCAGCATCTATGTCACCACTACCACGTGGCACATATCAGTGCCACGTCAGCAACCAATGGATGGCTGCCACGTGGCACTAGCTTGGCTATGTGGAGGTAAATGCTTACTTAAAAAATAAAGATTTTGGTGGCCAATGGGGATTGAACCCATGACCCCAAGTGACACACACCCCTTCTAACCATTGAGCCATATGAGTATTTGATATTATTGACTCACCTACAAATATATAATACATAATTGCCACTTAATTTTAAAAAAAAAAATTCTGGAAAACGCAACAATTCTTTCTTCTTGTAAAACGCATCTGGAAAACGCAACTGGAAAAATTCAACAATGCCACTTAATGCCACTTAATGTAAAACGCATCTGGAATTAAAACGAAATATAAACAGATTCATCATTCACCATCTCGAATTAAAACGAAAACGAAAAAACGAAATATAAACAAGAATCAAATCGAAAATCAAACCGAAAATCAGATCTCGTTTAATTTCGGTTGATGATTATGAATTTGGGTTAATTGCAGATCTGAGTTTTTATTTCCTCAAGCGATAATGCTTCATCATCTGCGTTTTCCAGATCTGAGTTTTTATTTCCATTGTTGCTGCTTGCTTTGAAGAAAAGGGAATTGAAGAAAAAGAAAAAGGAATTGAAGAAAAAGAAGAATTGGGGATAATGCTTGATGATGAGAGGTTGTTGAAGATGAAGATTTGTTCGTTTTCGTTTCATTGTTCGAAATTTAGGATTGAAGAAGATGATGAACGATTTCTGGGTTTTGTGGATTTTATCGTTGGAGAAGATGAAGTTTTATGTTGTTGGTTTTCATTGAAGTTTTTTATATAATATATACAATTAGTTGCCTTAATAAACACAAGAATTGATTTGGCCAAATGGTAATATGGAGACTTTTAAACAAAGTGGTCACGAGTTCAATACCCATCTATGCCAAAACTTTGATTTTTTTAGTAACACACAATATTCCACTTAGCCAAGTCAGTGCCACGTGGCAGCCATCCATTGGTTGCTGACGTGGCACTATGGCAGTGGTGACATAGATGCTGACGTGGCATGTCAGTGCCACCTGTCACAGAGGCCCAATAGTATGGTGACATGTGGCACTGACGTAGGGGGTAACTGGATAAAGTTACATTTTACATTTGTCAAACAGAAAAGTTAACAGCAGGGGGTAACTGGATAACGTTAAATTTTAGAAGGTGTTTTTAAAATTTTTTTTTTTCAGGAAGATAACTGGATAATGATGATATTTGCAGGAGTAAGCCTCTTTTTTATGATGTGTAAATTTGTAATTAGTAGGTAGTGGAATTTTTATTCTCTTCTCACATCTTTATTTTTTGTGTGGAAAGGAGAGAATTCCGTTTGGTTTCAAAAACAAGCACCAATATTTTTTGATCAGAAAAAACAAGCAAGCACCAAATATAAGCAACGGTCAAAAGCACAAGGCACTTTCTAACAGTGGAGTCGAGGGAAACAGCTACTGCTACTTGTTACGCACTTTCTTTCTGCACTTCGTTCTCCCAATCTCCGACGAGACGACTAGGATTTGAATTCTATAGAGATTTGAGGTGAACTTTTGGACATTTAGGGTTTCGCTAAATTTATAGACATTGGACTTGGGCGACGGAAAAAAATAGATAAATAAGTAAATAAATAAAAAGTTAACCCTAGAAATCACAACTGAATTCAGAATCGGGAATGGCCTCTTACAGGCATCTACCTCCTCCGCCGCCACCGTCATCATCATTGGCTCAAAACCCTATTCACCAACGTCGGAATAATAACAATCAGTATAACCAGAACTGGAATTATGGCTTCCCAGAAAGTTACAACCACAACAACCAGTATCATCGACAACACCACCACTATCCTCCGCCACCTCCTCCTCCTATGCATTATCCACCTAATCACTATTCTCAGCACAAGCAGCAGCAGCAGCAGCAACCTCGGCCTTCCCGGAGTTCACCGCCCCCACCCCACAATGAGGAAAAAGGGTTGAATGATCGCAAGTCGAAACATGTTCCTCACAGGCAACATAAGAATGCTGATGTTCCTCCAATGTCGGTGAAGAAATCGGATAGGAAGAGGAGGGCGGAGACGGAAGAAGAGAGTAAGTTGAGAAAAAAGAGAGAATTTGAGAAGCAGAGGCAGCTGAAGAAATCCCAGAACATTGTTTTGCAAAAGACTCAGAAGAAGCAGGGGCAGGGACATGGTTCAGTTAGAGGATCCAGAATGGGAGAAAGGAGAATTGCTCCCTTGTTGAGTGCTGAGAGGGCTGAGAATAGATTGAAAAAGCCCACAACTTTTGTCTGCAAGCTCAAGTGAGTACACTACTATGTTACAAAAAAAATCACTTTTTTTTACAACTTCCTGAATAATCATAATAGTTTCTTAGTCGCTGGTTTTAGTTGTTGTTTCTTGTGTGTGCATTGCATTTACACTTGGTATTGCTCTCTTAGCCCACCGGATTTGTTCACCTGTATGGAGTTTTTGGTTGCACAAGTGATGGTTGATTTTATTTGCTTTAAGTCTTCTCTTGTATATTGTGTTTTGAATTAGGTTGACCCTTTGTTAGTGTTTGTAATGATTTTCTAATGTTTACTTTCAATGCTAATATGCTTCTGTCTGTGTTCTCATTTAAGATTCCGAAATGAACTTCCAGATCCTACTGCACAACCCAAGCTTATGGCATTCAAGAATGATAAAGATCAGTAAGTAATCTTATTCTCTCTTTATATTGTTATGTGTGTTAGGTACCAAGTATTATCTATCCATATGATATGATGGGATAGTCAGTAACGTGATGTCATTGTCTTGCCAGGTTTAATTTGTTTTTTTCGTGTTTGGTACTTTTATGATCATTGTGCAGATATACAAAATATAAAATTACATCTCTTGAGAAAATGTACAAACCCAAACTTTTTGTGGAGCCAGATCTTGGAATACCTCTGGACCTGCTTGACCTCAGTGTTTTCAAGTACTACCCTCAACTCCTTTAAATAAACTCAAGTAAATATGATTTATGCTGAATGAGTAGGTCTCATGAATTATTTTTCTTGTCCTACAGTCCTCCCAGTGTCAGGCAACCTCTTGCCCCAGAAGATGAAGAGTTGTTGCAAGATGATGAGGCTGTTACTCCTTTAAAGAATGATGGCAGAAAAAGAAAAGAGAGGCCTACTGATAAAGGTGTTGCTTGGCTTGTCAAAACACAATATATATCTCCTCTGAGCATGGAATCAACAAAACAGGTATTAGACATTTTGTGTCAATATAACAATGCATTTCTCCCTCTACAAGCATTTGCTTATGAACATATGCTGTAGTCTTTAACTGAAAAACAAGCAAAGGAGATGAGAGAGATGAAGGGAGGCCGCGACGTTTTGGAAAATCTCAACGATAGGTACGTTAAGTATCAGCTTATCCATCTAAACAGTACTCTGTATGGAGAAACTAACAAGTCATAGGCTGATAGCAGTTAATATCTTCTAACTAAAATTTAAAATGATATCTTTTAGCGAAAGACAAATCAAGGAAATAGAAGCATCATTTGAAGCGGCGAAATCACGCCCTGTTCATGCAACTAACAAAGACTTGCGTCCTATTGAGGTGCTGCCTTTGCTGCTTGATTTTGATAGGTATGGCACAAGCGATAATTTTTTTACTTAAAGCCCAAGCCTTTGATATTGTCGGTTCATATTTGTTGATATTTATGTTCATATAAATTAAGCTGCCTTCTGTTACGCCGCCTGCAGGTATGATGATCAGTTTGTTGTTGCAGCATTTGATAATGCTCCTACAGGCGATTCAGAAATGTATGCAAAGTTGGACAAATCCGTTCGTGATGCCCATGAATCAAGGGTAAGATGTCGATCAAGGATGAATATTCACTATTGATTAAATAATTTTAGTCAGGGATTCACATACACACATTTTTTTGTCTCACTCCTATCAATTTTATTGTATACAGGCAATCATGAAAAGCTACATTTCATCAGGCTCAGATGCTGCAAATCCTGAGAAATTTTTGGCGTACATGGTACCAGCACCTGGACAGGTAGATGTTCCCCCACATCAGATTTAAATTTGCATTTTAGTTTTGAAACACAAGTAATTGCACTTTATTCAATGGTTAAATGATTGGATTTGTTTGAACTTTGTCATGCAGCTGTCAAAGGATATACATGACGAAAACGAAGAAGTCTCATATTCATGGGTTCGCGAGTATCATTGGGGTGTATGTAGCAAGATTTTGAAGATTGATGTTTTACTAAAAATTTAAAATCACATCATGATTTTATTATAAATTCCATTGTTCTGACTCTTCTGATAAAAAATTCCATTGTAATAGGTTCGAGGTGATGATGCACTTGATCCTACAACGTACTTGGTGTCGTTTGATGAGTCAAGGGCACGCTATTTGGTATTTTCGGGAAACTATATCTGCATCTTTCACAACTGATATGTTGGCACTTGGCATAGTTTCTTGATTACTGATCAACCTATTAACTTGATACGCAGCCTCTTCCAACAAAACTTGTTTTGAGAAAAAAGAGAGCTAAAGAAGGAAGATCTGGTGATGAGGTTGAACAATTTCCAATACCTTCAAGTGTGGTTGTAAGGCGACGGTCTAGCGTTTCAGCATTTGAGCTGAAAAAGTCTAGGGTACGGCACTGATTTTATCTGTAAATTAGTCATTGCATCTGACAATTATTATTTATCATTTCCATTAACATTTTGATGTTTTTAAGGTTTATACGAAAACAAAGGGCAGTTCTTCTAAGCCAAGAGGGGGTATAGAAATTGATGATGATATGGAAGAACAACATAGAGGTGCATTGCACCAGGATAATTATCAGTCTAGTGGAGCAGAAGATGACATGTCTAATTGATTCTTTGGTGCAAATACAGCTAACTTAAGCATATTTTCCCTATAAAGTTATGGTTGGATTGTTGGTGGCAGGTAGCCTATACAGCTAACTCAATTTGAAGTAACCTATGTGCTTTCCAGTTCCATGAGGGATAAACAACGACATGCCATGTTTTTGTCTGCATATTTTCAACCCATAAGCATATCATTCCGGATCAGAGAGCTGTTTTTTTTTTACAAACGGGGAGTTTTATTAGTCAATATAGGTTTTTCCTTTCAATTCAATATAGAAATTTATTGAAAAATAGAAAAATGTATGTATCACTTTCATCGACCTGAGTATGTATTCATCTTGCCAATTAAATCTTTTCGTCCTGAAAGTAGCAAATAGCAGGCTATAACGGGTTTATCAATATATATATATATATATATATATATATATATATATATATATAGGCTATAACGGATGAATTAATATTGGATAAATTAGCATACTAAATTTAAGGTTTGATATAATTAGCGGTTGTCTAATTAATAAATATAAAATGACATCATAAGTGAATACCTGTAAAATTTTTTTAAACCAAGTGGAATGAGACGCTTATTACCGAAGTAATTTTCTCTTTTCTCAAGTTACACATCTCTGAAGTCACTGGGTGGCTTTGTCGATAAACAATCCAATGAACATTAGCTCAACTTAAACTAACAATTATATTTGTCACGAGAAAGGCAATTGTCGTTAAAAACTAACAATTATACATAATTTTTGATAAGTATCCTTCCTCTATAGGTATCCAAAACAATCCCATGATCAAGTGAAGAGGGATTGTAGAGGTACCCTTCCTCTATAGGTATCCAAAATTTTCTCTCCACACTGGGAGTATCAAATAAGTATCACTTTCTATTGGGTAAGTACTCTATTATAAGTAACCTCCTTGCAAATAACGTTCAGAAGCATTTCCAATAGCTTGGAAGTTGGTTTTAAACTTCAGAAACGAAGACTCCGGGATGCAATTGATGCCCTGTCAAATAGAAGCAAGTATAACAGCTATTGCAATAGATAGAATCGAAAAGCTTCCTGAAAAAACGAAAATACTAACCATGCTTGCCGACATTTGACAGCTTCATGGCGAACAGTTCTCTTCGTATCATCAAGAGACTTTGATATTCCTTGTAGAACCTAATATAATCAATATTAATAGCATGAACAATAAAAAAAAAAGACATTTAAATGATCCCAAAAATGAATAAAGTATACGAACGCTCTATTTATGATGATAATACGACTGAAGAGAATATTCGACAAGAGTTAATCATCCTTTCAACCAAAAGCTTGACAAACCTGTGTTCTCATAGGATAGATACGCACATGGGGCAGCTGGGACAATGCAACAAGACATTGAATAGCTGTCTCCCGAACAAGCTGCACAAGGAGACAAGGAGAAACCTTCCATTAACAATGAACCATTAACACCATTGTTAATTTTGATCGGTTAAAACAATAAAGATAGCTGCAAAGTTATTTGACATCTAAAGGTTTTGGCAGGAATTCTAAAGCAGAAAATCATCACCAAGTATTAGATTACTAAAAAAATGAAACAAAAAAGATAGCAACAAAGTTATTTGGGGTCTAAAGGTTTTGGCAGGTGTTTATGAGCAGAAAACCATCAACAAGTATTAGTATAAGAAGGTAAGCTCTTCTAATGCAGCTTGTCTTTTAAATGAGACTGTCTTTTGTACTATCTAGGCACTCGATTGGAACTGCAGTGGATATTAAATAGACGTGTGGTGGGTTAAAAGCTCTAATTTGGAGCTTCAACAAATTCACAATGAAAATGACATTGAGGCGCGACAATAGCATACACAGATGCGGATCCAAATACATAGTAAGTCAGCCAAAAATAAATTGGGACCAGGAGTTCAGGCCTGGCTTGCTGGCGCTAATGTAGCTAGGAACTGCAAGTATGTCTAGATTATTCAAACTGGCAAAATGTTTAGGTAATGAAGGTTGACTTTATAAAACAAAGTCAGTATTATTTAGCAGTAAATAAATTATACAAGGAAAATTCGATACCGTCTTATGAGGGTAGTCCACAAGCTTAATTAAACATTTGATGATAATATGTGCATTCTCAATGACAGCTTCTTGTCCTGCATGTATGAACATAGTTTATGTAAGACAGCATTTACAGGCCATTCTTTCTTTTTGCCAAAAGATCACATGGTTATCATCACCTTTCATATCAACAAAACTATGACTAGCATGGTAATACTTTGTGGAAACACATGTAGAAACTAAATAAAGTACTGAGGGCATCGGCAAGGAACAGACACTAGTATTTGCAAATACCATATAATGAAACACAGAATTTAGCAAGAGGTGCAATGGATGATCGTGAAAACTTGTACTCCTTCTGTCTCATACTAAGTATCCTATTTGGAATTTTGCTTGTCTCAAATTATTTGTCACTTAAGAATATCAAGAGAGTACTAATTACTTTTTTTCAATATTATTTTTCCTTTACATAACTAATCATTTTCTTAGAAACTAAAAAGGAAAAATAAATTGAATCACAGTAAGAGGAACTTAAAATTCACACCAAGTACCAATTATCAATAACCTAAAAACAAGATAAAATTAAATAATACAGACATTGTAACTACCATTTTTCTCAGGTCAATATCCCAGATAAAACGAGCAATAGACCATACAAGGTATCTCTATCTTGGATATCTTCTGTCAACATGGACAAGCAATCCAGGAGAACTGGTATGATCTGCAAAATTTGCAAGGGAACTTATTGTGATAAAAAAAGTCGATCATCCAAACACAAATTTTTAATAGAAGAAGAAAATGGATAGTCCGACAAATGTATGATAATTGATAAGTAATAACCGATAGTTAAATTTCTCGACCCAACCTTTTTAGCTTCATTCAGTATAACAATCAGTGGAGTGTCAGACACGATATGTGCAAAAGCTCGATACAGGAAATATCTGAGAATGTAAAAAACAGCAGTTTAGACATTTGTGAGGGGAGCAGAGACAATATATTGCAAAAACTCAAGCCAAAACAGGACTGGGCGGTCTACCTGGACAATGAAGAGTCAGATCTTGCGATCAACTGCTGAAAGATAGGCATCATAGAAGAGAAAAATCTCTGCTTATATAGAGGCCGTATTATGGCATGAAATTTTTTGTTCAAACAAACTTCAGAGTCACTCATAAGAATGTGAAAAGCATCCGCAGCACATTTACTTGCCAAAGGATCCCATTTCTGCTCTTCAGTATTTTCAAACGAAGGCAAGGCACTCTTTATGCCTGATATTAAGCACTCCATAAAAATCATAGTGATGTCTTTAATCTTTTCGTGACCACGCAGCAGCAAACCTTTTCCGATCCATGAGAGACCACAAATGGCATTGATTTGAAGCAATCTATCATTTGTGATGCCCAGGCATAAATCAGTCAGGACTATTTCACTTCCATTACTTGATCCATTACATCTCTGCAACAAATTAGTACAAGAAAACCATATTTTCGAGTTGAATATAACATCCAGAGCTCCTTCCAAGGTAAGTTCACCAGAGTTCTCTGCACCGTTGGATTTTGAAACGAGCTTGTTTATCATAGAACCCAAGGCTTGTGCAACAAGAACAACACCCTTGAGGAGGGCTATTATAAAAAGATGCAGAAGTACTCTTGTATTCGGAATGTGTGTTTTGGGGCGAAGTGCAATAATTACTGAAGCAAATAATAAAAGTAACCCTTCATCCCTAGGGGAAAAGTCATATATTCCAGGGGTTAGTGGCAATCCTCCTACTTCATTAAGATGAAAGTTAATATGAGATGACAGTATACTGTAAGCTTTTTGAACAATAACATTTTGACTCTCCACAGAGCAGCAACCAACAGAAATTTTCATTGCTTTTGTCATTGCATCAAGAAGACCCTGCAGTACAAGTAGGAAAAATCACCATTACTATTTAGGTTTTCTATTCAGTTGCAAGTATATAATAATAGGTGCAGGATTTTAACTATACTCACTAAACAACTAGGCAAGATTAATATATAAGTGTCACAGTTAGATTAACCTTTTCCTTAAAAGGAGAATTAAAATCCATGCAATTTCCTGTTTGGCTCCAAATGTCCACAGCAAATTGAACTACAAAATCTTCTGAACCTCCATTTTCATGGATCCTGCCAAAATTCAATTCAAAATATCAGATACGTTGGAAATTTCGCCAGATGCACGTCCTCCCTGCTCTAGGCACATAGAGAATATCATTATATTGCTAACAGTTGATAAACTGAAAGAGCTATTCATCTATTTGTTATTTTGGATAAAAAATATTAGGTATTTTCATATCTTAGTAAGAACACTTGTATAGTCACAACAAAGTGGATGTGATATATAAGCGCTGAAGAGCTGAGTACCATGGAAGAAGCTTGCAAGAGTAGCACTCCAAAAGCTGAATAGCGGTTTGAGAAGACTTCAAATTTTTATGGGCCTAGATAACAAATACCAGGAAGTTACAATCACATCCAAATAACCAAAAAGCAGGCAATGACAAAATAAACCCGAGAATTTTCTACACAAACCTCAGATAGATTGGATAAGACAGCTCCTCCCAAACCGTGAAGAATTGTTAGCATATTCTTCATGCCTGTCATGCCTATATCAGATAATGCTTCCACTTTGAGTGAAAAAGGTAGAGCAATATCATCAAAAGACAACAGTTCCGCAGTTTTGTCTACAACAAAACTCTTGTAGCTCATAGCTTTTTCAGACTCGCTTATGTTTTCAACAAACGAGCCAATATGAAACAACGCTTTCAATGCGGCATTCCATAGTGGTGCTTTGTTAAAGTCCTCCATGATAATTGACATGAATTTCCTCAAAACATTCTCAAATATTGATTTCGTTACTGGAAAAACATCTATATGAAACATCGCTAGAATCTGCAAGCCTTTTACTGTATAACAGTACCAAAAGCAAAAAGGAAATCAGCAACGTGAAAGTCACCAGGCAGTGAATAAAATAAATATAATGCGGGTCCGTTTGACTTATTTACAAATGAGAAACTGGACAGGATAAAAAATATCGGGTTTGACATTTAAACTAGTCATGAAAAAACAAACCTATAAATGAGGTACAGTACAAAACTCTAAATTTTATTACTCAGCAAACCATGAGACAACTTTTTGTCTCAAAGCTTTACAAGAAATAAATATTGCACAGTACAAAGGTTATTGTAGTAAATTTCACACTATGTTCGTTGTGTAGTTTATTGACCACCAAACAATATTCATAACAAAAAAACCATACTGTGACTCATGTATTTGTTCTTTGATATTCTACTTATAATGTGTCTCAATGAAACCAGCAATCCGACTTCACACACCAAAACCAAATAGTAAGAATTAGGCATCAAAATTAATCAGATTTCTGAAGTATACTATTCACCCAACCTAATTTACAGCTCATTCATTCTGATTGCAGTATGTCAACAGTATTATAAGCCAATTAAGAATTTTAGAAAACAAGTAACAATTAATACAGTCAGATAAAAGGACAGTGTACTTCAGCAGATGGGACTGCTTTGGCTGGAAACAAACAAGGGAAATCTGCACTGATTAAGTTATTGAGACAATACATAATGTTCTATTCGGCCAAGGAAGAATGATCTATCTGAGTGATGACGTAACTGGATTAAAATATAGAAAGAAAATTGTGTTAGTGGCAGAAATCTATTCACATCCAAAGTATTCGAGAGATATGGGATTCTGAATCTCTCCCTCTCTAAATTTCTGTTCAAAACTAAAAAAAATCCCCTTAAATCTTTCCTCCCTATTACTTATAGCCTATCATCTCTCACTCTCACCAAACGATCCCAACTAAGAAGGTTACCTAACAATTTATTCCTTGAACAGGGAATATAAGGACATTACAGCTACATAACATCAACCCACTGGGTGAAATTAAGGTTAAATATCAAATACACCATGAGTTCATGCCTTGTGAAAGTACCTCTGCTTTCCCTTGATTATACTCGTTTCTTCAATCCAGATTGAAGAAATATAGGACTCTTGGATTCTTTCCCTCGACTCTCTGTGCTACCTAACAGAGTCTTCTCCTTGACAAACCGATATGGAAATCCAAAACTCCCTCTCAGGTCAAGTCTTCCATACATAGATTTCTTAATATTAGTGAATAAGACTAGCTTAATAATATGTTGCTGTTGTAGTTCAGTTAGACTAGTAGTTAGTTAGAAATATAACTAATATTCAGTTATATTGTTAGTGAGCAGTTAGAGTTTGTTAATCATGTTTTTAGATTGCTATATAAGATAGCACTGTAAACAGTTTACAATCAATGAATTACAATATCACTTTTCTAAATGTTTAGCAATATTTCTATCATGGTATCAAAGCTTCCAAGAAACCGTCGTCTTCTCCACGCCACCACCGTGGCTGGTGTTTCTGATTTTCACCGTCGCCGGTGCAAAATCGATGATTTCTCTTTCCTCTCAGCTCGCATTTCAGTTTCGTTCACTCCGGTTCCTTCAATTTTTAATTTGAGAAAGAATTTCTTGTTCAATTGCCTTCTACAAAATTTTAGGGCTTTTGCGATTGAACTTCACCAAATTTGGGGATTTTTACCTGGGACGCGTTCTTTTGCTTCCGCTTGCGTCTCACAGCATTCGTATTTCAGTTCTCATTTCAATTCATTTCTTGCTTTCTTGTTCAGTTCTTGCGCAAATTTATCATCCCCTGTTCTGCATCTCTGTTTTGTTAAAAATGGCAGAACTCAATAATCATTCAACAGGGCTACCTTCCCTTAAACCATTCAAGTCCTTCCAGTACCAGGTCACGGAAAAACTAACCGGTGACAATCTTCCTCTTTGGCTACAACAAATTGAGCCTGTGCTTCGCGCACACAAGCTTCATCGATACTGTGTTTCGCCGCAAGTTCCTCCTCGCTATTTGACTGAACAGGATCGTTTTCTTGATGCTGAAAACCCAGCTTACATAGAGTGGGAGTTGCAAGATCAACTATTGCTGGCCTGGCTCCAATCTTCCTTGTCTCCCTCCGTTCTTGCGAAGGTAATTGGTTGCCGTTACTCCTTCGAACTATGGGAGAAGATACACCATCATTCTCAAGCCAAGACAAAGGCTCAAGCCAGGCAACTCAGGGCTGATCTCTACAGTGTAAAGAAAGGCTCACACACAATAGCAGAATTTTTTGCCAAGATCAAATCCATAGTTGATGCTCTTCGTTCCATTGGTGAGACAGTTACACAACAAGAACAGTATGACTCTGTTCTCCGTGGTCTTCCTGCAGAGTTTGAATCCATCATCACTCTCCTCTCAACCAAAGCAGAATGGTTTGAATTTGATGAGATGGAGGCTCTGCTATTGGCTCATGAATCGCGCCTTGCACACATGAATGATTCAAACACAGTTGTTGCTGCTCTAAATCTCACTCAGGCACCTGCCAACTCTATCTCTCAGAGCAATTCTGTGGCTGATTCTGCCAAGGCTCAATCTCAACCCACTGCTCAAGCTCAATATACCAATGGTCGTGGTAACAATCGTGGAAGAGGTGGCAGGTTTCAACGCGGTGGCAGAAATGGTCGAGGTGGACGTGGAGGTACACAATGTCAATTGTGCTCTCGATTTGGTCATGATGCAACCATGTGCTACTACAGATACTCCTCTCCTCAACCTGCATTTCCATCCCTACCTCCAGTCTTTGCCAATCCTTACCAGTATCTACGCCCTGGTTATGCTCCTCCACCACCTGCTCCCTCTGCAAATGTCTCTATGTGGCCAACTTTACCTGCTGCTGCACCCACTATTTGGCCTCAACAGCCAAACATTGGTCCTCTAGTTACTCCAATGGTTGCTCCTTTTGCTGCTACACCAGCACAAGCTTTTGCTATGACTGCTGCTCCTTCATTCGCTACAAGCAACCAGCTTGGTGATTCAGCCTGCACTCATCACATGACTGGAATTGCTCCTGATCCAGCTACTGCAACACCTCTTTCTGGTCAGGATCAAGTGTTTCTAGGCAACGGGCAAGGTTTGCCAATCCATTCAATAAGCTCTGAGTCAATACCCTCCCCATATAACCCCAAACACACACTCCATTTCAAAGATATTCTTTACGTTCCAAAACTAACTAAAAATCTTTTGAGCATTAAGAAATTTGTTACTGATAACAATGCATACTTTCAATTTTATCCTAACCATTGCTTTGCTAAATCACAGGTTGATCATTCTACTATTCTTCGTGGACAAGGCAAAGAGGATGGTCTTTACCACATGCCAAGATTGCATTCTGCAGATTCTAAGTCTAGTTCTGTTTTTCCTAGTCCGTCTTTGAATTTTTCAGCTAGTTCTCACAATGTAAACACTACCACTTTATGGTCTCTTTGGCACAACAGATTAGGTCATCCTAATCTGCAAGTTCTTAATACTGTCTTCAGACATTGTAACAAACCCCCTATCAATGTTAATAAATTGGATTTTTGTGTAGCATGTGCAATGGGCAAACTTCATAAACTACCTTCTCATTTGTCTGACACTGTTTATACGCATCCATTAGAGCTTGTTTTCAGTGACCTATGGGGACCAGCTCCTATGGAGTCCTCCATGGGTTACAAGTATTATCTTTCTTTTGTTGATGCCTACACAAGATATACTTGGATTTATTTTTTAAAAACTAAATCCGAGGCTATCTCTCACTTCAAACTATTTCAGGCATTAGTTGAAAAGCAATTTAATTTCAAAATCAAATCTGTTCAAACTGATTGGGGTGGTGAATTTCGTCCTTTTAGTAACTATCTTTCATCCTTGGGCATCGTGCATCGTCTCATTTGTCCACACACACATCACCAAAACGGTGTTATTGAAAGGAAACATAGGCACATTGTAGATATGGGTCTTTCTCTTCTATCTCAAGCCTCTATGCCAATTAAGTACTGGGATCATGCCTTTCATACCTCAGTTTACTTAATCAATAGACTTCCTTCTCCTTTTCAAAAGAATACCATTCCTTATACCAACTTATATAATAAAATTCCTGATTATAACTTCCTAAGGGTGTTTGGTTGTTCATGTTTTCCTCTACTTAGACCTTATCACTCTACAAAGTTTCAGTTTAGAACTGCAGAATGCCTCTTCTTGGGATACTCCTCAAGCCACAAAGGCTACAAATGTCTTGATTCCACAGGTAGAATGTTCATCTCTAAAGATGTTTTGTTTAATGAGACTAACTTCCCTTATCCTACTAGAATGTTT
Source organism: Astragalus membranaceus (assembly GCA_039519185.1). Classification (NCBI taxonomy): domain Eukaryota; kingdom Viridiplantae; phylum Streptophyta; class Magnoliopsida; order Fabales; family Fabaceae; genus Astragalus; species Astragalus membranaceus. Next base: position 223,962,176 of record CM076846.1, on the reverse strand, counting down.
TGTCACTTCTACAACCACTGCACCTTCATATTTCAGCCTTCAACCATTGCAGATCCCAATTCAGCCTTCTGCTCCAACTACTACTGCCCCTTCTCAACCTCCCTCACCACCAACAGCCCCTACACATTCCCCTCCACCATCCTTAGATCCCTCTACACCTTTACCTTCTAGTGCATCCTCCACTATTGACCCAAATTCCTCTATACACTCACAGTCACCCTCACCTACTGTTCTGCCACCTCCTTCTCACACTACACATACTGCCCCTTCCCTTGTTAACCCCCTAAACACTCACCCTATGATGACTCGAGCTAAACATGGTATTGTGCAACCTAGACTCCAGCCTACCTTACTGTACACTGCTGCTGAACCACATACTGTATCTCAGGCACTTGCTTCCCCTCTATGGAAAGAAGCAATGCAACAGGAGTATGATGCTTTAATCCAAAATGGCACATGGTCTCTTGTTCACCTTCCACCTGGTAGGAAAGCCATTGGCAACAAATGGATTTTTCGTATTAAAGAGAATCCTGATGGTTCTATTAACAAGTATAAAGCAAGGTTGGTGGCAAAGGGCTTCAATCAAAAGGAGGGTTGTGACTACTCAGAAACATTTACTCCTGTCATTAAACCAATAACTGTGAGGATTATACTTACTTTAGCTCTAACACACAGCTGGTCTATAAAGCAAATTGACATTAATAATGCCTTTCTCCATGGCTTTCTTGAGGAAGAAGTTTACATGAAGCAACCTAGTGGGTTTGAACACCAAGACAAAAATCTGGTTTGTAGGCTACACAAGGCTATCTATGGTCTCAAACAAGCTCCTAGAGCTTGGTATGATCGTCTTACTAAGACTCTTCTAAGTTTTGGATTTGTGGCTAGCAAGTGTGATCCTTCACTTTTAGTGTATTGTACCAAGGTGTGTTGCATCTATGTTCTCATCTATGTTGATGATATTATCATCACTGGTAGTTCCACCAAGGCTGTCCAATCTCTCATTGATCAACTCACACATGTCTTTGCTTTGAAACAATTTGAGGCTCTTGACTACTTTCTCGGTATTGAGGTACATACTGTCCCTAATGGTTCTCTACTACTCACTCAATCCAAATATGTTAGAGAACTTCTTGAGAGGGCAGGTATGGACACTGCAAAAGGGATTTCCACACCACTGCCAGCAAAACTAAAATTGTCTAGATATGGATCTGATTACTTTGATGACCCCTCCCTCTATCGTTCCATTGTAGGAGCCCTTCAATACGCCACTATTACAAGACCTGAAATTGGCTATGCAGTCAACAAAGCATGCCAATTTCTGTCTCAACCACTACAATCACATTGGACAGCAGGTGAAAAGAATTCTCAGATACCTTAAAGGTACCATAGACTATGGTCTTGTTCTCAAGTTAGCATCTCCGTCTAAACCATTGTCTCTTCAAGCATACTGTGATGCTGATTGGGCCAGTGATGTGGATGACAGGAGATCCACATCTGGTGCTTGCATTTTTCTAGGTCCTAATCTCATTAGCTGGTGGTCTAAGAAACAGTCTTTGGTGGCAAAATCAACTGCAGAAGCTGAATACCGCAGCCTGGCATTAGCTACTTCAGAAGTACTTTGGGTCCAATCTTTACTTCATGAGCTTAAGATCTTACATTCTACACCTACAATCTACTGTGACAACCAAAGTACAGTTGCCTTGAGTCATAACCCAATTCTACACTCGAAGACCAAGCATATGGAGCTAGATTTGTTCTTCGTTCGTGAGAAAGTTCTCAGCAAGACTCTAACAGTCTGTCATGTTCCAGCAGAAGAACAAATAGCTGATATACTTACAAAACCCTTAGCCAAGGGTCCTTTTTGCTATCTAAGAGACAAACTTAATGTGTCCAGCATTTCTCTGCTCACCACATAAGTTTGTGGGGGAGTATTAGTGAATAAGACTAGCTTAATAATATGTTGCTGTTGTAGTTCAGTTAGACTAGTAGTTAGTTAGAAATATAACTAATATTCAGTTATATTGTTAGTGAGCAGTTAGAGTTTGTTAATCATGTTTTTAGATTGCTATATAAGATAGCACTGTAAACAGTTTACAATCAATGAATTACAATATCACTTTTCTAAATGTTTAGCAATATTTCTATCACTTAATTAAAAAACGATGCAAGTTCCAAAAGAATCACCATTTTTGCTTGATGTTATGTTCTACCTCAGAAAGACAGAAACAGTAGCCCACTTATGTTTGCAATGTAAGGTGGCAGATCTTGGTGAACAATGGGTTAGTCCTTTAACCTTCAGTACTTTCTCATGAGTGACACATTGTAAACCATTGACAGTAATAAGGAGGCTTTAATTTTATGTCTTGGTGCAATTTTTACAATTGAATGGTTAATTTTGTAGGAGAGGAACGACTCTGTTTTTCAAAGTTCTCTGACCTTAGATTTGTCATGGTGTAGATTGGAAAAGTTTGCTTCACTTATGAGCCACTTTGCATTTTTGTTTCCTTTACCCTTTCGTCGATAGACGGATTTCTAATCGTCCACAAAGGTGCTTTCTTCTTGTTCTTAATTTTATCAAAATAAATAAATACATCACGAGTTCATGAAACATTCCCATGGAGAGCTATTTAAGAGGAGTAACGTTGAACAAAATACAATTAAATTTCTAAAAAGGAAACAAAAAATGTGGGGTTAGATGAAAATGTTAAACTAAACAAAAAAAAATAGCAATACCTCCAATGTATATATCATGATCAAGGGGGCTTCTGTCAGCACTTACTCCTAAGATTGAACCAAAGGCATTAAATAACGTTGCTGAGAAACTATGAAGTATAGTGAAACATGTCTCATGCTTTTCCTCAGACAAAATAACCAATTCCCTGCATCCCGCGAGTAGTTCGATGCAGAGATAAAGGAATCCAAACGTGTTGATTTGTGGGGGTAAAATACCACCATTTGGCAAGCTATCAATATTACTAACAGAAAATACCAAAATATCCATCATTCGGGAGAAAAGCCTTTGAAACACGGCATTGCAGGAATAAATGGAAGTCTTGGCAGTGATATAGAGAATGCGACCAACAGCATGTAGTTTCATCTTTTCTTGCAGAGGAATAGCATCATACATCTCATAAGAGGCAATGGTGTTGATAATAAATGTGACATCCTCATCATTAATTATCAAGCTAACTAACTGACTGCTATTTTGCACAAGAAGCTGCTGAAGGAGGGACAAAGCTTCAATTGCAATTTCATTCTTTGGAAAGCCAATACCATCGACGGGTGCTAGAGCACAAGAGAAATCTGGCTCCCCCAAATAAGTATATATGGTGTCTTTTAATAAAGGCCAAATAGCCCTAGCATAATTTGGGATTCTCTCTGCTCCATACTTAGAGGAAAACACTCTAAGATATTGTAAGGAATCCATCTGAATGCATAGAAAACCAGCACACAGAAAATTTTAAATAACTAATTTAAAAAAAAAAAAAAAAAGAGTACGACAGTAAGTATGCGGGATAAATGCATCAAAGATATAATGATACTCTAGTAACACAAACCTTGGCTGAATGTAGTGAAGAAGAAAGTTTCTCAAGAAGCAGAGGAATAACAAATGGCTCAAAAAGAGGTGTAGAAAAGAATGCACACTGCAGAAAAGGAGAATAATTAGCTCATATAAAACAGAATTGAAATAACATATACTTGCAAATTTTTACATGCAAAATATACAATACTGTAACAGATTTCAATTGCATTTTAGATTTATCGCAAACGCTCCTCCATGTACGAATGACAGTAAGCCAAAAATGCATGAAATGAAGCCCTTGCACACAAACATGTTCGCACGCACACAAATGCATGTGCATGCCTGCGTTTCGTTTCATTTATGAGGTAAAGGAAACAGAACAAGGGAACAAAGGATCTGCCTAAAAACACAACAATAACCATAAAAGTTACTCAACCCAAGCACATCTATCTAATGTATATATAACTCATCAATTTAGGTAATGTAAAACGCCACTAATAATTGTACCAAAAAAGAGGCCACTAGTAAACGTGAATGCCAATCCAAATTCCAGAGCAACAAGCAGTTGACAAGTATAAGTTGTTATATGCTAAAAAGTTGATTAACTATTGGTTGTGCAATTACCTCTCAACCAGTGTACCTTTCAGTAAAAGATAATCAAGATAACCACATGGCTAATGATAATCGAAATATCCCAGATTACTAGCTACACAGTATGAAACAAGTGTAGCAGCTGCTAACTTACACTATACATGACATCTACATACAGAAAACCTAGGTAAAACCGTGGCTTGAATAGTGGGTATTACTGGGCATTGCAAGATGATACAGAGAGCATATGAATGCTACTCAGTATGGCTTGGTTGTCCCATCTATCTTGCAAATAACTCAAAAAAAAAATCCAGGAGATGAGGTTCCAACAGGGAAAAGCAATTCAAATGAAAAAGAAGGAATGAAGAGTAAAATGTTTAAATCTGTCCTCTAAGGAAGAAACATAACTTCATGTGCATTTTGGTAATGACTGGCAAACTCTTAAGGCCACTAATTCGAAATGATTAGGGATATCTGCCTCTAAAACTGTTTTTCAAGAAAAAACATTCAACTTGAACCCAAGCAATTTTTGTTTACCTTCAGAGATTTATGTGGTTTTCAGCGAAACAACGATCTATATTTAAAAAGGAAGGAGCAAAGAAAACCATAAAACCATTCCACTCTAACCTTCAACTTTATAATCCCGAATTCTAAGCATAAAATCCAGAAAGTTTAGAGATAGGATATTTATAAAATTCAAAGAGAAAAAAAATGAAAATTGAATAAGGTGGTTTAAAGTTCCAAAGATTATCATTTATCATTAATGACTAATTATAAGAAAGTACACTGACTAAAAGCAAATCACCACAAAGTCTCGACAAAAGTTCCACGTACCATCAAAGCCCTTGACAGGTCATCTCTTTGCACATGAGTATCCCCACCGGTTGGCTGGTAAAGAAACAAATATTATAACTTACAAATTTACAAATAAATAACAAAGTGAGGATATTTTCAGAGAAAGGTCTATCTTTCAGTCATCTGGCATCAATAATCTACAGTATTAGAAACACTACATAGGTGTGAAACAAGTTTACCGTCTACATATATCCACACAAACCAAATTTTTAGTGTTTGAAACATACATGGTTGAGTGATGTTTAGCAAGTCTGCATAAACGGAAGACGTTCAATGGAGTAATATATGAGAAAGAGTAAGCTTACGTGTGTAAAGTGAATGGGAAAGTAAGATCCTAAAATATCAAAAACGTCTTTAGCAAAGTTTGCCAGTAGACCAGCTGGATCGGGATATAATCGTGCCAGAGATTCAACAATATGAAAAGAAAGCATTAAACATTCTGGATCCTTTTCTGCATCGATAGCTTCACAAATTCCATAAATAAGATCCTCCTCCTACAAGAGAGTCAAGAAGAAATGCATTATAAGATTATCAAAAAAATAAATGAGCCTAGTGGTGTCATGAAGAGAGCTATAAGTAGCAAATTTAAATAAAGTATAATTATGGGTACAAACTGGCTTGCAAAGAATACATCTTTTGGGATTTCAGAATGTAAGTCATATATTGGTTATCATTTTCGGTTCTTTTTAGGGTATCTTATCCTCTGCCCTTGTGCTTCACTATTTTATATCTGTGATAATATGTATTTGTATATTAAAAAACATTAGATTGAGTAAATTCCAATATCTTCATGCAAAAGTAGAAAGATAAAACCTTGGGTCCCTTAACATTTTAAAGAACTCATATTTAGAACCTATCAATTGATATTTTGTCCACAAAAACAGCTACCGTATAATGAAATGGGATTGTGATTGTGATAAAACATTTCAGAGTAGGAATTAGATCCACACAACTACACTGAAATCAATTAAAAATAGTCTAGTTTTCTATAAACAACTAGGAGAAGAAAGGAAAATATAACTGAAGAAGAGGATGAGATATTCTACTCAACATAGACAATGTACATGACATGTAATTATATACTTATGGTGACAAAGTATGAGATGCAACAACACTATTCTACAGGCTGTATGGACTAGTCCAACTTATAATCACAACTGTGTTGTCTTCAGATAAAACTATGCCGGAGAAACTCACTTGTCATAAAACATGGAAGTGGCAGCAAAAGGACAGAGGGAATGGTTGTGTTAAAATAAAACATAGATCCGAAGATACATATTATGTTAAGCAATAAATTAAATATCATCAACAGAATAATAATATATTCGGGAATTTCATTTTCTTTCTATGTTATTCATTGGTATATGGAAGTTTAGGGAAGCTAGGACTACTACCAATGAAGCAACCGCATCTGCGTGGAGTTCTAGCAGGCAATCAAGCAGTTCAAAGCATAGCTGCAGTATTAGAACAAAGAAAGTAAAGGTGAGACGTTTGGAAAATATGGCTTATATGCAGTCAGAGGGGGGATAACTACAAAGAAGTGCATACAAATATATTTACCAAAAAGAAACAATGAATTCTCAGGTTGGTTATTTAAAAATTGGCAAAAAATAAAATCACAACCATTCAACTTTAATCCCTATAATCTTTCTTTCATTTTTAGTCCCTATATTTAACAAAAATGGTGTGTTTTAGTCCCTTGACAGTGACTGAATTTGTATTTTACACAGTCCAAAAATAAATAAACTTTTTGAAGGGACTAAACTTGAGCGGTCGTGATCATGGTTGTCAAACTCGAGATCCCACATAAGATCGTTTAGGTATAGAAAAATCGTAAATCGTGAGATCGTAGCACGGATCGTAAGATCCCACCAAAGAAACAAAAATTATTTTTAATAATTTATATATCATAATTAAGAATAATAACCTTAATAATACCTTACTATTATTTTTGTCAAAAAAAGATACTTACTATTTTAATTTAATTTATTAATTTTTATTATGCTATATATTATTTTAATATTATTTAGCTTATTATATTATTGTGGAAGTTTCCTAATTTATCTGCAGATTTATTAAATCATAAAATAAAATTGAAAGTATTTATATGTTCATTCCTTATTTAGGCCCAGTAGCCCATTTGGCAAGACCCTATCTCTCAACTCAACCCTAACTTTTTGGTCAAAAAAAAAAACTCAACCCTAACTTGTTGCATCTTCTCTCTCATTCCTGCGCTGCCAACAACTTCCTCATTTCTTCTTCTTTCTTTCTTCTTTCACATCTGTCTCTCTTTATCCCAGGCCCCACCGCAGCTTTTGTTGATGCATCACCACACTGCCGGCGACAGCCCAAGTGCCATCGGAAAGTCTCACGAGAGGAGACGAAGTCGAAAAGTCAGGTCGTGCGTGGCTTGAAGTCGGGTCAACCATTGCTTCTGCCTTTCTGTAGCACGCGAGAGAAGCGTTGATCCCACGCTTTTACGCGATAGCACGGCGCGCCCACCGCTCCACCACTTCCAGCGATTTCAGTCACGATTTGACACGGAGAAGGATGCAAAACGTGTGAGATCGTGCGATCTTACGCTTTAGCGCGCGCGTTTGACTACCATGGTTGTGATTCTATAAGGATCAACAACATATGTAACCCTAACAAATTTAATCCAGTGTATAACTACTCCAAATGTTCATATATACTTTGATTGGAGGTCTTTTTCCAAAAGTCTCTTTCTCTCAAAGAAACAGAATGTCTTTTCTGATTTTGGAAAATTCTAACTTATAGCAGAAGCATAAAATTTTATTGGCTTTTGGCTACAAATATAATTTACCTTCCGGTCATACTGTCCTAGGGATTGAACTTGCAAGTTCTCTAAAAAAGATTGAGCAATGGCTTTGGCATCACTACCGGTTATCATACCCGCAACACTTTTCCTCCTTGTTAGTGCCAAGCAACCCACAAGTGCACCTCGTACTGCTTTCCAATCTGCCTGATTAAAAATAATATTATGTAGTTTATGCTATTAGAAATATCATGAAAAATTATATATCACCTAAGAGATCATAGATTATCAATCACAAAACTTAGTGAACTCAAATTGAAAAAAAATCCAGTTCAATCAGCAATGCCCTACGTCCGAGCACAGGAATTTCATAAAATATCAAAACTTGAGACAATTAAGAAAACTACCAGGCTTTAGTGAACTTAAAATGAAAAACAATCCAGTTCAATCAACAATGCCCTTGGTCCGAGCACAGGAATTTCATAAAATATTAAAACTTGAGACAATTAAGAAAACTGGTAGGCTTCACGCAATGCATCAGATATTCTGCATTTTTGCCAAACTAATAAATGAAACAGAGAAATAAAATTAGATTTAAGATTGAGTAAACCTTAATAATTATAAAGCTGATAAACATAGGATAAAATCTATCCATCTCTACAATGATATCAACTCAATCTCAATTTCTCAATCTAGTCAAGCCTTGGAGCATGAACACAGAGTGTGATATGGAATCGTGGATTATAGAAATTTAGATGGAAAAGGAATTGTAAGAATAAACAGAAGGAATAAGAAAGCCATCGACAGAAGCAGAGTATAATAAAAATTTAAAAAATTTCCAACTAAAAACTTAGAAAAGTTAGTCATGTAGCAGATAAATATTTATACTGACCAGTCTATCCCTGAAGAACCCAACCAGGCTATGTATTGTTTCACTGACAAGAGGTTTTGAGTCAAAACGAGTAAGCACCTCTGCTAGGAGAAGAATTCCTGAAGAAGTTTTTCCAGCAGACATTCACTAATAAGAAGATAATCCAAAGTAAAATAGATGCTATCAAAAATTTACATCCATACACAAATATGCATCCAAATAGTATCAAAATATGCTATCTCTAACCAACACTGTTGGCTTAGTGGCTTAATCTACCCTACGACACGGGGGGGTCGATTCGGTGCTCCCGGGTTTGATTCCCGCAGTGGACAAATTCGGTGTTGGCCAGTGCGAAATTTGATCTTAAACACGAGCGGAGATTAGTCTTTCGTTAAAAGCGTTGGGACACTCTGTGGGTAGCCAGCGATGGTCCGAACCAATAAAAAAATATGCTATCTATAAGCTTGGGTAGATAATGTGTGTGAGCCGGTACACGGACACACAAGTTCATGTAAAACTGTTAATTTGTACAAAACTTTAGCTTACAAGTTAAGCTAGAGAGAATTCAATAGAATGCCACATCGAGAGTGCAATGGAAAGCAGAATAAAATAACCTCCTACAGATATCTAACTCACCACAATTTTTATATTTCTCCTTCATTCACGATTTGACAGAGATTGGTACGTGTAATAAAAACAATGTTAGCTTCAAAATAAACAAAACGCACCTCTTGCCCGAACGATATTATCTGTTGTGGTCAGATACATATCCAACTCTCTAACCTAAATTTTGAAACAGGATAAACGAGACGAGTCAAGAAAAAGCACAAATTAAGCAACATGATTACATGAAAAAATATAATTTTGCTTTGTTGTTTGAGAAATCAAGTAAAAAGAAAAATGTACCAGCGCTTCTAGAGTTAAAACATTGGTCTTTAGCATACACCTAATTGCTTCCACACTTGCAGCCTGCAGTGCATAAGCGTGATTAGCGGTTAAAGGGAAAAAAGTGTTGTGCTGTTGAATTAGATAGGAAGGAAATTGAAGTGTCCGTGGACGAATGGAGGGAGGGAGTGAACCTGTTGAGTTGGAGTAGAAGACGAGTCAACGTAGGACTCAATTTGACGAGTCAATTCAGCGGTTTCCGCCATGGATGATGGGGAAGGAGACGATTGAGGGTTTTAGAATTTACAGATACAGTGAAACAGAGAATGATGTATTAGGGTTTAACGATATTTGATTTGATACAGTTTTTTTTAGTGAAGTGCTATTTGATAGTAGTTTTTTGGACAGATATTTGATACAGTTTTTTTAATAGACAATAGACAGATTTTATTTTTTTTGTTGAGGGTCTTTGACCCCTCCGGTGTCGGGAGAAAATGACCCTGAATAATTTGAGTTCGGAGGTAAGTATAATTAATTCTTAAGTTGAATACTTTGTGTTAAATTCAAGATATATATTTGTGAGTAAATTGCATTCTCTCTTTTTTTTTACCAAAGTGAATTGGATTCTCTAGGTATCCCAATTATGCCATTTTAGTCACTTGGGTTTTAATACCTCTCATTTTTAATTGAAAATGTTGTTGGTCTTTTTTTGGTACAAGGAGGAAAAACGAAACCAAAAAGAAAAGAAAGAAAAAAAACTAAGGACGCGAGAACTCTACTCTCCTAGCATCCGCCTGCAGCGAGAGAGTCAATTTAGGGGTAGGAGAGTCTAGGAGAAGCCAATGTTGGTCCAAGGATGACCCCCGTCTTTGCCAGAATATCAGCACACATGTTGCCTTCTCGAAGCGTATGAACCAAAGTGAACTGCCAAGGTCGCCGCAAAAGATCCTGAATGTTCGCTATAAGAGTCGCGTGCACATGCCACTGATTAAGCGGAGAATTCACTAACTGAATATAGTGGAGAGAATCTGAATAGCAAATGATGTGACGGTGCCCAGCATTCCACGCTAACTTAATACCATGAAAAAGCACCAAAAGCTTTGCATGCAAGTTGTATGTGATACCAGCATGGCTGAGAAACCCTTTATCCACGAGCCATTCGAGTGACGAAGCAAGCCACCAAAACCAGGGTCCAGGATTACCCACACTACTACCATCAACATTAAGAGCTATGGCCTCCTCCCTACTAGCATGCCAAGAGGTCCACCGGGGAACGCTAATAGAAGTTTGCTCTTTCTTCATACAAGATTGCACCAATGCTGCATAATTTTGAGTCGTATATTGAATAGTTATAAAGGGAAAGTCCTCATTTGCGATAACAATAGAATTGCGCGCACGCCACAACCACCAAACCGCAAAAATAAACAGAGAGGGGTCTTCGCGGGAGAGGCCTGCTGGATCCACTTGAAGACATTGTTCTCATCATAAAACGCCGGATCACGAAAACTAAGATACCGCCAAAGCCTAGCGGACAAGCTACAATCAGAGACAGTGGAAGATATCCTCATCTGCATGAAGGCAGCGAAGACAAGTAGTTGCAGCTGACATACCTCTTCTATTAAGCATAACAAGGGTAGGGAGAGAATTGTGACATGTCGTCCAAAGGAAAAACTTTATCTTCTCTGGAGTTGGGGATCTCCAAAGCCAAGTCCGAGATAAGTCTGTTTTATTACTAGTAGCTGCAAGACGCCTTTGAAGAAACCATTTGTACCCTTGGTTCGCTGTGTATATGCCATTGTTGTGCCCTTTCCACACTAAACAATTTGAGACATGATCATTTATACAAGAAGGAAGATTGGCAATATGATCAATAACATTAGATGGAAGCATAGTACAAAGCAAATTAACCTACCAAGCACCATTTTGAATAATATCCCTGATGCATAGATGCGCATCATGAATATCAATATAAGGAACAAAATTGTTAAGAGTGCCTAACCCGGTCCAGTTTGTGTGCCAGATAGGATAGTTTCCACAACCCAACCGAAAACCAAAACCGTCCTGAAGCACTAGCTTGGCCTCCCGAATCGAGTTCCAAATGAAGGACCCTTGTCTCTTTTTTGCATTAAAGAAAGTAGTAGAGCCAAAATACTTACTTCTAAGGACATTTACCCACAGCTTATTAGATTCTAGATGCATATTCCAAACCAACTTGCCAATTGCGCGATTATGCAATTTTAACTAGAATCCATCCATTATAATGGATTGTCTCCAATCTTTCAATTATAATCCAAATCCAAATTCATCCAATCTATCCATTTTGACACCCCTACTCATGAGTACTATGATGTTTCCTCGAGTATTTTTAATTTAATTAAGTGTTTTTTATGGAAGAAAAAAATTAGAAATTTTGTTCTCGTATACCCACATATTTTTTTTTGGTGAGCTCGTATACCCACATATGATATGTTAATATTTTTGGTTAAAAACTGAACAAAATTCAGATGGGGGTATCAAACCACACATTCACGATACATAGGACTCAAATATCACAAGTAAAACAAGAAGAACTAAAATTACACAACCACAATACATGGAAGGGCCTAATTCACACTACATTCACCCTCTAATAGACATTCACACTTTTTTAGATGTAGTAAGTAGTAACCTAATCCATATACATACTCCATAGTCTAGTATATTCACAATCTTTTAGATATAGTAACATTGTGAGACAAAACATTCATGTATTATCTATGGATAAAGTTGTGTGGTATGATAGGAAACATACGAACATGCTAGCTTTTTACTTTTCATCAGCGCGTGGATGGTGTTGTGTGATGGGGGGCCCACTTTATAGTTGTTTTCTGACATTTCTTCAAAATTTCCTTTGTACAATCAACCACTTCTCATTGTCTATACTTCTCACTCCTTTCAAGCTTTCATAACCCAAGTTCAACATCGTCTTCCTTCCAATACAATCGATCTGTGACCTTGGAATGACTATAACTATTGGAGTATTAAGTGTGAGTAAAAAGTCTCACATAGGATAAAAATAAATATGTTGATCAATATATAAGTGAAATGACCCACACGCCCAATGCTTTAGGGTCTGTTTAGGGTTTTGGAGGGGAGGGGAGGGTTTGAAAAAAATAGGAAAGGTGAAAGGCAAATAGAGGGAAGGAAGTATCATCAACTTCAATGGAGGGTTTATTTTTCTTCATAAAACCAAACCCTCACATTTTGGAGGAACTCAAAAAATGTATTGGAGGAGGGTTTGGGAGGGCTTAAACAAATTATTCAAATCATTTACATCATTTTATAATAATCTTAAAATTAAAAATATATTAAGGATGAACATTCTCTTATCATTGCCTACAAAATTACTCTCTCAATTATGGTGAAACATTTCTATATCTTTCACTCTTCTCCACTCCTCTCTAATCCCCCCTTCCCTCCTCTCCAAACTCCTAAACAGACCCTTAACATTTTGGTGAAAAAAGTTGTGTCAAATCTACTTATATGTTTGCTCTTGACCCAATGTGGATATCTTCTTGGTGTTTTAGGCTCCACTCGTGGCCCAACAATAACAAATACATTTTGACTTCCAAACACTCGAGTCCAACTCAAGAGATAACCTTGGACAAGAAAGACTCGAAAATATTGATGAGATAGCTATAATGTTACATACATCTTCATAAGTGGAAAACAATAATTTTAACTCATTCATCAAGAAATTAAACTAGGAGAGAGGTTGGGGGGGAGGGGTTAGGAGATAAAATTTTCTTCTCATCACTAAATAATTAAAACTATTAGTCTCATGCCCTCTCCTCCCCTCCCCTCTTCTCCGAACTCCCAAACACACCATTAGTGAATTGTACATTGCACTTTTAAAAGTACTATCGTTTTAGAACAAAAATAAATGGTCAAAAATACCAACGTCTAGGAACGGAGAGAGTATGTTGTTTATAAAGCCTAACACAATTGGCTAAATCAATGTTGTTAGACTCGATATTTTTCAGTTACTTAGATTCTAACCCAAGATATTCACTTTGCATGTGTGAACTTACCATGGTACTTCTCCGTCTACCGACACAAAATCATTTACGTGTATTTAAACTTTTTTTTACAGTTACGTGTATTTAAACTTAAAAGTAGTGGTTAGTGTCATTTGGTCTCGGGTTCGATTCCTAATTGATGCGTATGAAAAAATTTGTTGGGAGATATTAACCCCTTAAATAGATCTCTGTTGCCAGTTGCAGATCTAGAACCCTGAGCCAAGGGGTGCAAAAAAAAAATCATTATAAAAAATGTTGGCTCATAGAATTGCTTAATTATTTTTTCATATATTCTCACTTAATTTACTAAAATTAAGAAATCAAATTATGTAACTCCAAATTTATTTAAGAGTAAATCACAAAATTGGTCTCTAAGTTTACACACCATTTCTTATTTAAGTCCTAAAGTATACGAAAATAAGTAGTCCATAAAAGAAAGTATGTGACATCGGTAAAATTACTTCCCAAAGATTTATAAACAGCCCCTTACAATTCATAAGATAAATTTATTTAAAATTAGGTACACATTGAAGGCAAATTTAAATGTATTAGTGCAAATTTAAAATTACAGGGGTTCAACTGAACCCCCTGAGATATACCCAGGTAGGCCTGGACATCGGGCGGGTATGGGCGGGTTTGGGCCCAAAACACGGAACCGACCAAATCCGCGGTTGACAATGTAAAGTCTGATAGCGCCCAAACTTTCCTTCGGTCTTTACGGGTTCGGTTTTGCGTGTTTTGCGGGTTGGTCGGTTGGGTAAGGGCGGGTTTAGAGAAAATACCATGGAAGAAGGCAAGCAAAACCAGAAATGCAGAAAAAATAAAAAACAATAAGAGAAGAAGATGATGGAGAGAGGAAGACGAATCGCTGGTAATTAATGGCAGAGTGGGAAGTGAAAAGTTGAACAATAATGTATGCTTTTCAAATCAAGAAGCATCTACTTGAAGTAAAGTGTCTGTTGGGAACAATAAATGACAGAGTGGTCACTGGAAACGTGAACAATAAAGTATACTTTCAAATCAAATCAACAATAAATTAATTGAACAATAAAGTAGGAAACGTGAAAACTGAAGAGTGGTTAGTGGGAAACGTGTAAACTGAAAAGTGGAACAATAAATTAATTGTTGAGACTTTCAATGTTGCCCGCATGCGATGTGACTGCTCTGCTGCCTTGCGAAAATATTCCAAAATCGGGCGGGTTCGAACACTGCTGGTTCTAGTTTCAAGAACTGAACCCGACCAATTGAAACCGTCCCAGCCCATTTGCAGCCGCCCCCAATCCGCGGCCCGTTAACAACTGGCCCGTTTTTATCTTCGGATTTTGCAGTTTTTGCGGTTTTTCGGGCGGGTCACAATATTTGTCCAGGCCCGCCATTGTGTGTTACTTCGAAAGATTAATCTCTACCATTTCGTGCGGAGAATACTTTGGTTTAAAAAAATAAGTGATTTTTTTTGACAAAGTGGTTAATGAGTTTCACTAATTCCGCCCTGTTTTTTATTCTTCAAAATCATTGTAGATAAAATTCCACTGATCGATAGTTTAATAAGTTTCAAGACACGTGTGTATATTTATTCATCAAATTTTTTTTGAAGTAAAATTATTTCAAGTTAACACTTAATCATCCGGACGTGTTTTGCATTGGATGGACCATACCCCAATTGCTTTATCTTCCTACTCAACTGAACTGAACCGAACCTGGTCTCAGATTCCGTCCAGGTAAGAAACATGGGAGATGCGTTGCTGGAAATCGAAATCCCCGAGCAGAAGCTCTTAACAAACGGTGTTCGATTCCCTGCAGCAGTTTCTCCTCCCGCAACCGCAGGTACAGTTCCAATTCCGCAGACAATCAAAACCCACAAACCCTTTTTAGAGTCCCTGCTACTCCAATCAGGCGCAGTCCTCTTGAGGGGTTTCCCAATCCAAACAGCATCGGACTTCAACGACGTCGTTGAGGCCTTCGACTACGAAGAGCTTCCATACGTAGGAGGCGCTGCACCTCGCAGCAACGTAATTGGTCGCGTCTTCACCGCCAACGAATCCCCACCTGATCAGAAAATCCCTTTTCACCATGAGATGGCTCAAGTTCCCCAATTCCCTTCCAAACTTTTCTTCTTCTGTGAAGTGGAACCTGCCACCGGCGGTGAAACCCCCATCGTCCTCAGCCATGTCATTTACGATAGGATGAAGCACACATACCCCGATTTCGTTGATAGATTAGAGAAACACGGTTTGTTGTACGTTAGGGTTTTAGGTGAAGACGATAACCCTTCTTCTCCAATTGGCAGAGGCTGGAAATCAACATTCTTAACTGACGACAAGGAAATTGCTCAACAAAGGTTTGTTATATTAATTAGTTAATTTTAGCCGTCTTAAAAAAATAATTAGTTAATTAGTTATTAAACATGAAAGAAATTACCCGTCTTTTCCCTTTTTTATTGTGCTTCATTATCTATTCTATAGTAATTTCTTCCCTTTTTATTAAGATGAATATGTAAAACAAAATCATTTATTCTAAGGCTGAATTTGTGAGAGCATGTTAGAGAGTTATTAAAAACGAACCGGTCATCGAGTCGGTCAAGGTTATAGGTTGGTAGGTTACTAGTTGAACAATTTGCTCGAACACATCGGTTGCTTGTTCGACCAACCAAGTCATTGGTTCAATCCCGGTCTGATTGACTGGGCCACTGATTTGACTAGAAAACCGGTCGGGTCATTTTAGGTCGCATGGATATCTGATCCGAATCATCCGATTACTCACACAGCACACATACTATCATACCACCAGCTTCAGGTCGAACCGTCTGTGTCAAGTTTAATACAACTGGTTAGAGATTTGAATTAAGAGTAAAAATGGAAAGTAATTAGGAAATAGTTATTTAATGTCATTTTTTATATAATGGTATACATTATTTATTTGTGAATTATTTACTTCAGGGCTGCTAAACTCGGGATGAAGTTGGAATGGTTGGAAGATGGAGGAGTGAAAACGATTATGGGTCCAATTCCTGCTGTTAAGTACGATGAGAAAAGAAAGCGCAAGATTTGGTTTAATAGTATGGTGGCTGCTTATACTGGTTGGGAAGATGAAAGAAATGATCCTGTTAAGGCTGTTACATTTGGAGATGGTCAGCCATTGCCTGCTCATGTGATCTATGATTGTCTCAAGATTCTGGAGGAGGAATCTGTTGCCATTCCTTGGCGTAAAGGGGATGTTATTTTGCTTGATAATTGGGCTGTTCTTCATTCTCGAAGACCCTTTGACCCTCCACGCAGGGTCCTCGCTTCACTTGTCAAGTAGATTCCCAGGTTGTTCTAGATTTCAGCTAATTCCCAGTTGTATTGGTAATTTCACACCATTAACAATATACTTGTGTGATTATTGTGGCTGTATATATATGAAATGAAATGCAATTTATTATTCAACAAAATTAAGATATACTAAGACACATGGCTAAAATTCATCAGTTCCTGGACAAGTCATGTCAGTCTATGCTTCTATTTGATTAAATATCTATTTTAAAATGGGGTAGGAATCTTGTTGAATAATATAATGGGTGAGAAAGATCTTCTTGTGTGAAATATCTTCCCTGAATAAGCCCACTAAAAACTTGGCTCTTCCCAGCTAGAATTGCTTCCCACTCAACCGAAGAAAGGAGGATCTCTGATAGGGAAATCACAACTTGCTTCATATCAGGACGTAAAATGGGATCCTCATCCACGCATTGCTTTGCCACCATGGCCACCTATGCACACACAACATAGCAAAAGACCAAGTGGGGCGAGTGAGTCATTGCAATTAAACCTTATCCTTTAGGGTATGTTTGGGAGGGGGATTTAGAGGGGGAGGGGAGGGGAGGGGAAGGGGAGGCTTGTGGGGAAGGACTCATTTGTTTGGAAGTTTAAAAATAGTAGGGAAAGAGCTTCACATGAATGGGATGTTATTAGTTTCTTATGTAGGCAAAACGGTGGGAATTATTTGACAGAGTTTACTTTTGGTCCAGAAAGATAGATAGGCGGTGGCCTATTCACATGAATTATTTCACCGAGTCTGCCTCAGTTAAGTAACACGTGCAGCTTGAAAATTAGAAGGAAATATTAGGAAACAAGATATATGTGGATTGTGTGATATGCAGCTTGAGAATTAGAAAAAATGCTTTTGGTTGTGCATCTAATACCATCAGGTCGTATCTGTCTAACAATTTAATAAGGGTATTGTTTGATTCATTGTGAAGGTAGTCAACCAGAAAATGAGGCTAGATCCTTGTGCCAATTCGATCAATCTGATGTAACCAATGTGTAGAACATCAAGTTTTTAGTTATGTAGAATAGAAGCTGTTAATTATGTAGGCTTAGGAGCCTAGACAACATGTAGTACACTGATAGTTAACGATTTTCTACAGAACTTCCATTTTTTTACTTCATAGAACATTACCCAGTGTAATTGTTGTGCCTTCTTACTTATAATTGGTTAAAAAAGATACATGTGTGAGAAAAGGAATGCCTTTGATTCTTTCTGTTAACATAAGATAGTAGCCTTTTCCTTTCACTTATAATGTTTATTAATTTAGTACACCATTATTCTTTTGGTAGTATGATCCTAGCCTACTATGTGTTCTTGAATGACATGAAGAAGGTTTCTAACATCAATTTCTGTGTTCATGGGTTGTTGTTGATTGAAAACTTTCTTCATCTCAATGTTGTTTGTTGTTCTTAAATTGTTATCATGTTGTGTCCCCCCTATTTTTTGTTGCTTATTCAGTAGTTACTTCTGAATTAGTGGCTATATTTGTTTTACTAGTTACTTGTGAATCTGATATGACGAAGGGATAGGGTTTTAGTAGCTCATTGTTGTGCAAATAATGTATTCCTTCATCCACCATCTACTTGTTAGATGCTGTTTTGATAATATATATTATGTTCACTACTCAAAAATACCATTTGTTTATTACCTATCTCATAATTATGTTGGCTGACCTTATTTGTTTGTTCTGATGCAGCTTGTAAGCTTGTAGGTTTTACTCGTGAACAAAGGAATTTCATTACCATCCAAATAGAATTACTTATTTGTATCTCTACATCACTTCACACAATTTTGGTTTTATGTTGAACTCGGTTGACAATATAACAATGTGTTGTAATTCATTAACTATTAATTATACTTTAATAATATAAATTTTAATGTTTTTAACCACGATATTTAGATTTAGATGTTTAGATAAATTGAAAGTTGAAACTTCAAAATCATACTGCACTTGTTGCTTGATAAATTGAGAAAATTTGATTGGTAAGAGACACGTGCTTATAATTTAAGTCAACACTTTATCATCAGGACGTGTTTTGCATTGGATGGACGGAATGGATTGTCTTCTTGGCGGGAAAAAGTAGACACCTTTCCTCAATTTATATCCGTGATACATCTAAGGAACTGCAATCTGCCACGTGTCTCTTTATATAAAAAAAATTAAAATGTGTTGTCCCTGTACATTCCAACAGGCAAACAACATTTTCACTGCTGTTGCCGTGTACTGCTTCCTTACCGCCACCCTTAGTGCCGTCGATTCCACCTTCACTCGCCGCAGCTCCGACCGCCAGAGCGATCACCGCAAAGGTGAAGATTGCTTCAAAACTCAGTATATGCTTTAATGTTCATGAAGAAAGGGGCTTTCACACCTCTAACAATGGGTTACTTTTGTTTAATATAGTTTCTGCAATAGTTTTTGGAATGGTTTTTGTGGTAGAAACTATCAGTGGTGTTTTTTGTTTTTTGGTTTGTAGACGAAGTGGCAAGTGTCATTGGAAACTCACGCACACAACTGTGATGTCTCAGGTTCGAACCTGAGACATGATATCCAGCTTAGCAATTTTGGCATTTGTCAATTGAGCCGGGCCTTGCGGATATGGTGTTTTTATCATTCACTGTTATTCACGCACATGGTAGATTTTATTAAATTTTATTGAATATCTGTTCTTTCACTATTTATTGGGGGTAATACCATTTGGGCTTTCAATTTGTAACCTTTAGTTGCATAACTTAACAATACAATCATTCAAACACCTTATTTATACTTTAACGACATTTGGTATTGTTTGTGAAGTACACTTTCACTCTGAATGATAAATATATCTTCGGCCCCTATAAATATAGCCAAAATCCAGTTAAGCTCATGTAAAAAAAAGTTTTAAAATGACCATTGTAAATATTAAATGTTTGCGGTTAAGCCTCCCTGTCAATTTTTCATCAAAAAAGCTGAACATATAATATTTATAAGGGTCATTTTAAAATTGTTAATATTTACAGGGTCTTAAATGGATTATGACCATATTTGCAGAGACTGAACATTTTAAATTTTTTAATATTCACAGGGGCTTAAATGGATTATGGCCATATTTTCAGGGGCTGAACATATATTTTTACCCTCTGCAAATATGGAAAATTGACCGAGGGGATTAACCGCAAACATTTAATATTTACAAGGGTCATTTTAAAACTTTTTTTTACAGGGGCTTAACTGGATTTTAGCTATATTTGCAGGTGCTGAACATATATTTAAGCCTAAAACAAATTACACAATTTGCTTTCAAAAATTTAGTCAACTTCACTTGCTCTTTTTCTTTCTATTAGAATATGTTGCATAATTATTATAGGAATAATGGTGTTTGTGTGGAGCTGGTACTGGTACTGATCGATTTTCTTTGTGCTAGAAGTTTTATTTCATTTTTTGATTTTGGTTATAATTCTTATATACACTTGTTAGGAATTCTTTTCTGTGGAGAATTTGATCAAACATGGCATCTTCAAATGGTGATTGGAAACCAATGATTGGTATGGAATTTGATAATATGGAAGCAGCTTATCAATTTTGGCTTGCGTATACTGCGCATGTTGGCTTTGGAGTTAGAAAGCGCTCCGCGAATAAGAGCAAAAAAGACGGTACTATATTATCATATAGGTTTGTTTGCTCCAAGGAAGGATTGCGAAGAATGAAAAGTTTGTCATCCATGAATTTATAAATGAACATGACCACCCTTTACAACTTCCAGAAACAACGCACATACTTGCGTCACACAGAAAGATAACTGAAGTCCAATCATATGAGATTAACCTGGCCGAGGACTCTGGATTAAAGAAGAAGTCAACATTTCAACTCATGAGCACACATGTGGGGCATAGAGCTAATCTTGAATACACACAGTGTGATGTAAAAAAATTATCTCAATGCAAAGCGACAAAGAAGTATGGAGTATGGCGAAGCTAGATGTCTTTCGGAATATTTTCAGCGGCAGTTATTGGAAAACCCATCTTTCTTCCATGCATGCCAAATGAATATAAATGAACAAATTACAGATGTGTATTGGTGTGATGAAAATATGGTATTAGATTACGGGTATTTTGGTGATGTTATGTTGTTGGATACTATATATTGTACCAATCGTGCTAATGTGCCGCTTGCTCTGTTATCAGGTTTCAACCACTATAGAGGATCAGTCATTTCTGGTGCAGCTCTATTGTATGATGAAACAATTGAATCATTTAAATGGTTGTTTGAAACTTTCTTACAAGCACACAACCAAAAGACACCCAAGACTATCTTTACTGATCATGTCTTTGTGCTGTCAAATTCTTCATAGTTGACTTGATTGCTTTATGTCTATGGCTGTCAAATTTTGCTCTGCATAAACACAAGATTGGGTTATAAGGAAACAAATAGACAGTAGTTAGGGCTGTTCAAATAAACTTCCGAACTGAACTGAACTGCCGAACTAAACTGAACTATTATAAACTGAACTTTTAGTAACAGTTCAGAACTGAACTGTCTTTGTTAAAAACAGTTCGCTAACTGAACTATTAAAGTCAGTTCAGTTACGAACTGAACCGAACTGTTAGTCTATCCCATCTATCCTTTTACACTTCACAGTTTACGGTTTACACTTTCCCAATCTCACTCCCTGCGTCTATCCCTCTCTGCATGACTGCGTCTATCACTCTCTGCGCTATCCCTCTCCGCGTCTCACTCTCACAATCGCAAGTTCCCAAATCCCAATCGCAAGTTCAGTTCGCGAGTTCTATCTTCTTCGAATTTGGTTCCCAATCGCAATTCATTCTTCGAACCCTAAATCCCTAAGTTCGCGAGTTCACAATCTTCAGTTCGCGAGTTCACAATCTTCAGTTCGCAAGTTCAGTTCGCAAGTTCACAATCTTCAGTTCGCAGCTTCTTCATCTTCAGTTCGCAGCTCTCCTTCGATTCATCTTCGTCTTCGGTCAGGTAAACGCCATTACATACCGCACTGTTTGTTCTGGGTTATGTTTGGCTTCTGGGTTCTGTTTGGCTTCTAGGTTCTGTTTCTTCATTTTGGTTAAGTTCTGTTTCTTCATTTTGGTTAAGTTCTGTTTCTTCATTTTGGTTAAGTTCTGGGTTATTCTCCACAATATATTTGAGGCTTTTTTGTGTAGTTGTTACGATGGTGTTTTTCAGAAGGGTTATTGGCTTCTGGGTTCTGTTTTTCTATATAATAAGTTTACCTAATTGAGCATTACTTTTATTTCAGTTGATATGAAAATATGATTTCCCATGGAAACTATTTGTTTACAGTATTAACTCTGTCATATTGATTTCTTTCCCATGGAAGCTATTTGATTAATGATTATATGACTTGATTCTGGTCTCTTGGTTCTAAAGTCAGAGACCTATTGTTACAGCCTTAACATTTTGAACTGCACCAGCCTTAAAAAAAGTTTGCACCAACACTATATGAGAAGTGCTTTGATTATGTATAAGTCCATATGAATAGTTACTATAAGGTACTAACTGGAATGGTTTTGCAATTAGGAACACATATGTTTTAAGGCTGGCATTTTTTTTTAGCTTTCTTTTGATATCCAAATTGATGTGCTGCTGTGCTATTCAATTGTTTCAGGTTTAACAAGTTTTATTACTTAATTCCCACATTTTTTGTTATAAATGTTGCTGTCATGTAGTGGTGTGAATGCTATTATGCTGGCACAATGAAAATTCTGAAACTACATATAGAATGACTTGGCTTTGAAAAATGTTGAGAAAATGATAAAAAGACATTCTGGAAAATAATTGTTTTATAAATTTAAGAAAAAGCATAAACAAGAACATTTCTGCATGGCTTTGTATTTGAGATTCTGATGTTGAAGTGTCAGTTGTGTGCCTGTGTCCATGTAAATGGTAGTTATATATAAGGTCACCCTCCTTTGTAACTAATCAGTTAGAAATCATAATTGGTCATTGGTATGTTTATGTTTTTCAGAGATTCATTCTTTGGAGGAGGTTCAATTCAAGTGTGAAGAATGGAGTTGCTGATTAAAGAAGTTGCTAAGAAGTTGCTAAGATGTTGCAGTAAATGTGAAGTTGCTAAGAAGTTGCAGTAAATGTTGCTGATGTGGTTAACATTGCTATGAAGGTTGTTGATTATTGATTAAATAAGTGGGAATAAGGTTGCTGGTTTTGTGATTTATATGACAGTAGAGGAGGGAATCAAGTGAACCAAGTGCATTTATGAGCTTAATTGGAATCTGAAACAGTAGTTTAGTTTAGTTTAGTTAGTAGTTTAAAATAGTTAGTAGTTTAGTTTAAATTGTAATTTAGTAGCTCAATTTGGATTCTGAAACATCAAATTGGCATAAGAGTTCAATTTGGATTCTGAAACAGTTTAGTAGTTCTCTAACTCATTGATGAAATGAACTATTAACAGTTTGGTTCGGTTTGGGTTCGTAATTAAAACAGAACTTTTTTAAACAGTTCGGTTCGTAATTAAAACTGTGAACTGAACTGTTAACGTGGTTCAGTTCGGTTTGGCGAACTGTTAACGTGGTTCAGTTCGGTTCGACGAACTGTTTCTATCAGTTCGGTTTGGTTTGGTTCAGTTCTTCGCCCGAACCGAACCATGAACAGCCCTAACAGTAGTATGCTCTTCGTTATCCAGAACAGTAGTACTCATTGGTTCAAGTCCAACCCAATAACTTATCCTAAATTCTAAAGGCAAAACCTCAAAGTTGCAAACAATGTAATTGAAAACAAATCTGAACATTTTTGATATATGATCGAAAACAAATCTGAACATGATCAAAGCTGCAAACAATTTTGATATATAATTGAAAACAAATCTGAATATGATGCGAGTCCAATCAAAAAGTCAAAAAAAATTGAACTAAAAAAATAGAACAATAGGCATTTAGAAGAGTCATGAGCATCCTCATCCAATAAACTAACATTCTCCTGCCCCCACTAATACTTGCTTATAAAAAAAACATCCAAGAAGAATTGGTTTTTTTTATAGAAGAAGAAAGATTGCTGCAATTTGGGGAAAGAACGAAGAAGAAGAAAGATTGCTGCAATTTGGGGAAAGAACGACGAACGGAGAATAAGAACCCAGATCTGAAAACGAAGAAGATATGTTCGAGAGTGAGAGAAGAATGGGGTATTTGGGGGTTAGGGTTTCAATTTGGGGATTTGAGGTGTAAAGAAAAAGGAAAGGAAAGGAATGAATGAAGGTCGAAGGAGGTGTAAGGAAAATTGATGATGGTTCTGAGAATGGTTCTGAAAAAAAATTTGATGATGGTGATAATGATGGTTCTGAGAATGGTTTCAGGGACTGATTTGTCCCCTTTCCAAAAAAGTCAGGGACTGATTTGTCCCCTTTTCAAATTTGTAAAGTCGGGGACTTATTTGTCCCAAAATAAACACTTTCGTGGCAGTTAACGTAACACGTGGCACTTAACGTGCCGCGTAGGAGACGTTGGATGTGCTGGTAATGTCAAAATGGATGGAGGGACTAACGTGTCCCGTTTTGGAATTGTCAGGGACCAATGTATCCCAAAAAAATTGTCAGGGACGAATTCGTCCCGCGAAAAAATTGTCAGGGATGAATTTGGGCCTTTACTCTTTATTCTTAAAAATCAAGCTAAACACGTGGCCGATTCCGGTTCCTCAGATTTCTCAAACGGATAGAAATTTAGGAAAGGCATCTGCCTTTTCGCGGGCTCAAGGTAGGCAATCCGTTGGGACCCAGATCCTCTCCAGTCACTTCCCCTCCAGTCACTCCATTCGACTGCTTCAGAGCTGTCCGATCTTAATCGGACGGTACAGATTTCAAAGTCGGATTTTTTATTAAATAAAATGGAAAAACTTTTTTGAAATCTGTACCGTCCGATCTTAATCGGACGACTCTGAAGCAGTCGAATGGAGTGACTGAAGGGGAAGTGACCGGAGAGGATCCGGGTCCCAATCCGTTGCCATGGCTTTATCATCGTGTGGCGCTGTTGAACTGAATTGAAGCTGGTTCTTGCTGACGAATCATGGCAGATGCGTTGTTGGAAATCGAAATCCCCGAGCAGAAGGTCTTGACGAACGGGATTCGATTCCCTGCGGCAGTTTCTCCTCCCGCAGCCGCAGGTACAGTTCCACTTTCGCATACAATCAAAACCCACAAACCCTTTTTAGAGTCCCTGCTTCTCCAATCAGGTGCAGTCCTCCTAAGGGGATTCCCAATCCAAACCGCCTCGGACTTCAACGACGTCGTTGAGGCCTTCGACTATGAAGAGCTTCCATACGTAGGAGGCGCTGCATCTCGCAGTAACGTAGTTGGTCGCGTCTTCACCGCCAACGAATCCCCACTTGATCAGAAAATCCCTTTCCACCACGAAATGGCTCATATTCCTCAATTTCCTTCCAAACTCTTTTTCTTCTGCGAAGTTGAACCCGCCACCGGCGGTGAAACCCCCATCGTCCTCAGCCACGTCATCTACGATAGGATGAAGCAAACATACCCCGATTTCGTTGACAGATTAGAGAGACACGGTTTGTTGTACGTTAGGGTTTTAGGTGAAAACGATAACCCTTCTTCTCCAATTGGCAGAAGCTGGAAATCAACGTTCTCAACTGACGACAAGACAATTGCTCAACAAAGGTTTGTTATTATGGTCAATTATCTATTCTTTAGTAGTTTAGTGTTATTTTTTCCCTTTTTAAGAAGATGAATTTGTAAAAAAGAAGATTATCTATTCTATAGCTGAATTTGTGAGAGCATGTTTTATTGTGAGCAGATACGTTAACTATCTATAGTTAGGGACAATGTTATTAAATCTGGATTCATCATCGACTCGAACAAGGAAGGCATGTGTCGGTGTGTCATTGATTGGACCGGTGGGTCACTCACCAGTTGAACCACATGACCAGATCACTTATTAAAAATAATGTCATTTTGTTGTATAAATATTATAATTTTGCTCGAACCCATCGAGTCACTAGTTCAACCTTGGGACATGGGTTCGACCAGAAAGCCAGTAGGGTCACATGAATATCCGGTCCAAATACTCACCCAAACTTGTTATACCACTGGTTCCAGTTGGACTGGCCGGTCCGGATTTAACAACACTAGTTAGAGATTTGAATTAAGGATAAAAATGGAAAGAAATTAGGAAGTAGTTATTTAATGTCATTTTCTTTATGTAATTGTATAGATTTTTTATTTGTGAATTAATTAATTGCAGGGCTGCTAATTTGGGGATGAAATTGGAATGGTTGGAAGATGGAGGAGTGAAAACGATTATGGGGCCAATTCCTGCTGTGAAGTATGATGAGAAAAGAAAGCATAAGATTTGGTTTAATAGTATGGTGGCTGCTTATACTGGTTGGGAAGATGAAAGAAATGATCCTGTTAAGGCTGTTACATTTGGAGATGGCCAGACATTGCCTGCTCATGTGATCTATGATTGTCTCAAGATTCTGGAGGAGGAATGTGTTGCCATTCCTTGGCGTAAAGGAGATGTTATCTTGCTTGATAATTGGGCTGTTCTTCATTCTCGAAGACCCTCTGACCCTCCACGCAGAGTCCTAGCTTCACTTGTCAAGTAGATTCCCAGGTTGTTCTAGATTTCAGCTAATTCCCACTTGTATTGGTAATTGACTAATTTCACACCATTGACAATATATACTTGTGTGATTATATGTGATTGTGTGTATATGAAATGCAATGCAATGCAATTCAACAAAATTAAGATACTAGACACATGGCCAAAATTCATTGGTTCTGGGACAAGTAATGTCGGTCTATGCTTCTATTTGGTTAATTAAATATCTATTTTAAAATTGAGTAAGAATGTTGCTGAATATTATAATGAGTGAGAAAGATCTTGTTGTGTGAACTATCCCCTGAATTAGCCCACTAAATAAAAACCTGGCTCTTCACAGCTAGAATTGCTTCCCACTCAACAGAAGAAAGGAGGATCTCTGACAGGGAAATCAAAACTTGCTTCATATCAGGACGTAAAATGGGATCCTCATCCACGCATTGCTTTGCCACCATGGCCATCTATGCACACAACATATAGCAAAAAACCAAGTGGGGTGAGTGACTCATTGCAACAACACCTCGTACGAAATGTTAGTTATCCTTTTGAAGAATCAACTTTCCTAGGCAAAAGGTCAACCAATAACATAACTGTGGAAAATGGAGAAATCAACTTACCCTGTATGCACAATCATGGGAATACAGATCCAACATAGCAGGATCAATGTGATCTCTCATGCAGGACATGCTCGTGGAATCAGGTACATTCCTAAGAACTGCTAACATCTCCAATTTGACAGATATTAATGCAATGCCCCACAAAACAGTTACAGCTATAAACCACAGAACATTCCATTATTGAAATGCACATGTATTACAGTCAAATTTTGAACATAAGATGCAATATATCGACCGTCAAAGCAAAGTATTCATTCAGTTCTCATCAAATTTGATATATGGGTTTCAAGTACATAAATTTGGTTTACATCTAATAATGCCTTCGAAAAACTTATGCTAATATAGATCTCATGTACTCTTCACTCTCAGTTTGTCATTAGGCATTGTCATTTTGCAATATTTTTCTTTTGCCTTAGTATCCATGGTGTGCATCAGTGAATTGAAATGAAATGTTATATTGTGTAGCACAATCATGTCTCGTAAGTTTGAAGAACTTACAAAAGATGCCAGTGATTGTCTTTCAGATCCTTGTATTTGAATAATGGCCTCCTTCCCTGATATAATCTCAAAAAGAACAACACCAAATGCGTAGACCTCACTTTTAGTCGTCGCAAGGCCATTGCTCAAGTATCTGCAAATTTTAATGAATTTTTCATTTGTTCCATATAGGAGGAATGAATTTTGTACATGTTAAGTGGACATACTCTGGAGCAAGATATCCATATGAACTGACATCTTTGGTGGTTGTGGTTTCTCTCTCGTTTGTTTTACCTACAAGTTTTGCTTACCAACAAATCTGTGAAATATTTAGAAATAATTTAATGCCATCTAAATTTATTATTACATTGGCTCTGAAGGAAGAATCAAGTAAGATGCTACTTGTTTTGATAGCTTGATGGACGTAACGAGTTTTTGTATACTCATGAATGTATTCAAGTCCCCTAGCAGCATCAAGCGCAATCTGTACCCTTGTTATCCATGTAAGTGATGAATGACCTGCAAGCAAGACACGAAAATGGTCTTGAAAAATATGTGCATAGATTGCTCATGCTAGACAACATGAAAATGTGGGGCATAATAATTTTCCTATAACTCTAAAGCATGAAGGTATTATCTTACCATTATTTTGAGGATCATGCAAATGGCTGCTGAGTGAACCCGTTTGACCATATTCATAGATAAGGACAAGCTCATCATGACTGACTGCATAGCCAACCAATTCTACCTTGAAAAAATAATGAAAAAAACACTCAAACTCATAAATTCTGCAAGGAATTTGCTCTAAAAATTAAAACATGGAATTTATTTTGAACAACAGAGAAATTACCAGATTGGCATGATGAACCTTGCAAAGAACTTTCATCTCTGACATAAGTTCTTTAATTTTAGTAGATGTCATTCTTTTAACAGCAACTTCCTAGAAGGATTTTATTACATATAAAAAACATATGAGAATAATACTTGGTTTATACTTTTTTCCTTGTGAAATACTTGGCTTATAACAGACTTTAGTATACTGTATACAGCCAGAAATCTGTTCACAAAGGAGGCTGGCAATAGTAAATAGAACCACAAGTTCCTTGCCCAAGCAGATTTGAGTCAGAGAAACCATTAGTTGAATGAAAAATCTCTTCATATGTAAAAACCACAGGCTTATCCATGTAAAATACATCAGGCCTCAGAGCTGCAATAACAAATATAAGTATATTATGATAGCTTCTAATTTCAATCTGCAAAGCTTAGTATCAGTGCACAAAAGTGTGTTTGAGTTAATAAATTCAAATAATTGCATACATTTCTAAAGTCAGATTAATCTCACATCTAAATTTGCATAATAATGAAAGAAAGATTAAGAGTAATATGCAAGTTAAGTAGATTCATATTTCATTATATTAGACACGGTCAGAATGCATATTGTTGTTGTTTTTTGCCATCAGAAGTATACATATTGTGGAAAAATATATCTGAATATTATTAGAATTTTATCTAGAGTACAAACGCTAATCAGTTTAAATAGGTTATTCTAAACCTAATCCTAACGGGCCTGATAATGGGCCGGATAAATAATTACAAGTTACACTATTTACAACACTCCCCCTCAAGCTGGTGAGTGGATATCTATCATTCCCAGCTTGGAGGTAAGTTCTTTGAAATGTTCTATTGACAAGCCCTTCGTTAACACATATGCCAATTGGTGTCCAGAAGGAATGTAAGCTGTAGTTATTAACCCGCTGTCAAGCTTTTCCTTAATGAAGTGACAATCTATCTCTATGTGCTTCGTCCTGTCATATTGAACGGGATTATGAGCAATACTGATAGCCGATTTATTATCGCAAAATAACTTCATAGGACATTCACATTGTATCTTCAAGTCATTTAGTACAATCTTCATCCACAGTAGTTCGCAGATTCCTTGTGCCAAAGCTCTAAATTCAGCCCCGGCGCTTGATTGAGCCACTGCATTTTGCTTCTTACTCCTCCAAGTAAAGGTTCCCACATAGGAAGGTGCAGTAACCTAAAGTAGATATTCTATCACTTATTGAACCTGCATAGTCAGCATCAGTATAAGCTTCCATAGTTAGGCTCCCACCTCTTTTGAACAATAGTCCTCTTCCTGGAGAGGCCTTGAGATATTGAAGAATATGATCAACAGCCTGCAAATGTCTCACCATCGGGTCATGCATGAATTGGCTCACCACACTGACTGCATAAGCCAAATCAGGTCTAGTGTGTGCCAAGTAAATCAATTTTCCCACCAATCTCTGACATTGGACCTTGTCAAATTTGGCACTTTCTTCTTCAAAGCTAATTTTGTGATATGGGAACACTTGTAGGTTTGCATCCAAGTTTTCCAGTTTCCTTTAAGAGGTCAAGCACATACTTTCTTTGAGAGATAAAAATACCTTCTTTTGAGTAGGATACCTCGATTCCCAAGAAATACTTAAGTTGCCCAAGGTCCTTCATTTCAAACACTAATGATAGTTTCTCCTTGAGTAATTGTCTCTCAGCCAAATCGTCACCTGTAATAATGATATCATCAACATAAACAAGAAGTATAGTCAGTTTTCCATCTTGTGAATGTTTGAAGAAAAGAGTGTGATCTCCTTGGCTTTGCTTATAGCCTAAGTACACCATTGCCTTTGTAAATCTCCCAAACCATGCTCGAGGAGACTGTTTTAGCCCATATAAAGCTTTCCTTAATCGGCACACCTTGGTTGTTCCCTCTTTTGGACCAAATCCTGGAGGAATCTCCATATACACCTCCTCCTTTAAATCTCCATGCAAGAATGCATTTTTGACATCAAATTGGTTTAGTTCCCACCCGGAGTGGGCAGCAAGTGATAGTAAGATCCGAACAGTGTTCATCTTTGCCACGGGAGCAAAAGTCTCCTCATAATCATTGCCATAGGTCTGACTGAATCCTTTAGCCACTAGTCTTGCCTTGTACCGATCAATAGTACCATATGATATGTGCTTGACTGTATAGATCCACCTGCAACCAACGGGCTTCTTGCCTCGCGGCCTCTCAACAATTTCCCACATTCCATTCTTCTCAAGTGCTTTCATTTCCTCATCCATAGCTTGGACTCAATTTCTATCTTTGAATGCTTCTTGAACAGATGATGGGATTATCATAGAGTCAACAGCTGAAATAAAACTCTGATGCTGCACAAAAATATTTTTAGTGGAGACAAATTGAGAAATAGGGTATTTGGCACAAGACCTTTTCCCTTTCCTCAAAGCAATAGGTAAATCATCTGTATTAGTGTCACTAGTGTTAGAACTGTGGGAATCACTAATAGGAGGGTTGATTTCAGTACTTACCTCTGGTTCAGGCAATTGAGACTGTGTCTGGAGCAAGTCAGGCTTACTTCTTCTTTGATACATCATAATTGGCTCACCAGCCTTAGTGTTTGCTGGTGTCGGAGATGATGGTTCCTGCAAAACAGGAGACAGAGGAGGACTCAAAATAGAAGTAGGAGACTCAGTAGTAGGACTTGTGGAAGTAGGACTAGTAGTAGGACTTAAGAAAGGAGTCACAGGCAACTCAGGTAGGAATAGAAACTCAGACTCAGATTCCAAATCATCATGAATGCTCTCCCACTGAAGCTGACGACGAGTGAAGTAGGATACATTCTCATGAAACGTGACATTTTTAGAGATAAAGTACTTACGACTAGGAGGGTGATAACATTTATATCCTTTCTTGTTGGGAGGATAACCCACAAAAATGCATCTGACTGCACGGGGGTCCAACTTACTTCAGTGTTGTTTGTGAACATTAGGGGTGTCATAATAGATGGATTGGATGGATTTGGATTATAATGGATGGATCGAAGACAATCCATTTATCCATTTATATGCATTAAAATTGTGGCAAAAAAATCCAATCCATCCATTTACAAAAAAATCCATCAAATCATCCATTAACAATTTTTTTATGGATGGATATCCAATCTATCCACTGATATGTTTAAAATATAAAAAAAATCTTTTGAAATTTTTTTTTTAAATATTTTTTTTTGACAGTTTTAAATATTTTTTAATTATGCTGAAATTGAATTTTTTATATTTATATATATATATATATAACTATATGTATATATAATATAGTTAATATATATAGTATAATATAATATATAAATATATATTTATATAAGTGGTGGTGGCAGATGGCGGCCGACGGTGGCGAACGGTGGCCGCCGGTGGTTCGCGGTGGCCCCCAGTGGTTGGCGGTGGCTGATAATATTATATATATATATATAATATTATATTATAAATATATTATATTATATTATATATATATATATATTATATATTATTATTTTTTGAATGATTTTTGGTCAAAAGAAATATTATTTTTTGAATGAATTTTTTTAAAAAAATTATCATATGCTGGTACTTAGTTTATCGTTGCCCTTCACAAAAAAATTTAATTATCCAATGGATTTGGTCAAAAAAATTAATTATCTAATGGATTTTGAAGTTATTGTAATCCAATAGATTTAGAAAATATAATGGATGGATCACAACCATCCACAAAATCAAACGGATAGATTCAATCCAATCCATTAATTTTTTTTTTGTAATGGATGGATTGGATGGATTTTGTTATGAATGGACCGGATATCCGGTGGACAAATGGATCATTTTGACACCCGTAGTGAACATGGGCCAAAGCAACACAACCAAACACTCGAGATTCAAGACTCTGCAAAACAGGAACAGAAGGAAACCGTGAAGTCATAAACTGAACAGGACTAACATTAGCTAACATTCGAGATGGGACCCGATTAATCAAATAGGCAGTAGTCAGTACTGCTTCTCCTCAGTATGAGTTGGGAACTGCCATTTGGAAGAGAATGGCTCGAGCAACTTCAAGCAAATAACGATTCTTTCTTTCTGTGACACCATTTTGTTGTGGGATGTCAACACATGTAAACTCATGAAGAATTCCTTGTTGACTGGTAAAATTTGAAAGACTCTGATTGGCATATTCTTTGCCATTGTCAGAGCGAATTTTTTTAATGCCTTTGCCAAATTGTGTTTGCACCATGTGGTAAAATCTGATAAATAATTCCGGTGCTTCTGATTTATCCTTCATCAAAAAAATCCAAGTTGCTCGAGTACAATCATCAATAAATGACACAAACCATTTAGCACCCGAAACATTAGAAATAGGTGCAGGTCCCAAAATATGAGAATGTATAAGATCAAAAGGTTCAGTACTTTTAGTGGAACTAGCAGTAAAAGAGACACGATGATGCTTAGCTAACTCACAAACATCACATTTAAAAGACTCAACTGAATGATGTAAAAACAAAGAAGGGAACGTAGACTTAACTAAAGAGAATGGAGGATGACCAAAACGCTTGTGCTGAAGCCAAATTTGTGCGCCAGAATGAGAAGAAGACTCGGTCTGCAAGCAGGAAGCCAGCACTTTCGAACAATTTGGTTCATCAGATAAGTAGTATAACCCTCCATTTTCCTTAGCAACTCCAATTGTCTTCCTCGTGGTAAGATCCTGTAAAACACAATAAGAAGTGAAAAACGTTACTTTACAATTCTGATCACGAGTGAGTTTACGAACATATATGAGATTGTGAGAGAGTGAGGGAACATGAAGCACATCCTGTAATTGAAGTGGAGGTTGCAAGTTAACACTCCCAGAGCCATCAATACGGGCATAAGAACAATTAGCAACAGTAACATAACAATTCCTCTCAGAGGAGGTATAAGAGGAAAATAAACCAAAGTTGAAAGTCATGTGGTCAGTGGCACCGGAGTCCAAAATCCAAGCATCTTTTGGAATTTTACCGCAAACATTAAAAGATTTGGAGCATTCACTCAAGTCGGTCGTTGGTAGAGAACAACTTCCCGAAGACTTACTGAAAGAGTCAAGTATAGCCTTTAAACGATCCACCTCATCCTCAGTGAATGATAAAGAGTAATCAATAGCAATTTTGTTAGCCATCTGTGACAACAATCAAAGAAAATAAGGCAACAACTGAAAAACAAACGCAATAACTCTCTCCAAAGATGCCAAAAGAGTTGGTAGCTGACCAAAAAGTGTGAGCTTCGAAAATAACCCACAAAACAGTATCGGATTTGAAATAAACACGAAAAACAACTGCAAAATTAACACAGGTGGGCTTTAAGTCTTTAACACGTCCGTTGCATGTGTGTACATTATCATCATTCATCACACATATTTAAATCACTACACACAAATTACAGTTTTCCTATTTTTCGTGAAGCATACATCCCGAATAGCTCCCGGAAACATTTCCAACCAATCACAATCGTATGTGAACATACACAGTGATTTTTCAAAATATAATGTCAGTTGTGATTTTACGCCACATCACTTTCAAGATAATACTCTCAGGACATTCTGGGCATAAGTAAGTATAGCCCCACTACAAGAAAATCCTTGTTTTCCTACCAAAATTTCCGACGGACGTGTATCTGTCGCTATTTGTGATGGATTTCCGACGGAAGTGTCCGTCGGTAAGTGTTTGGACATTTTTTAAGGCATTTTTCACTTCATTTCCGATGGAATTTGGTTCGGTCGGTACATACCGACGGAATGTTCGGTCCGTAGTTCGTGGGAAACGTCAATGATATTAATATGATGTGTTTCTCTCCCTCGACCTCATTCTTTCTCTTCTCAACACATAACACTCTCCCTCTCTCAATCAGCGATGCCTCTCTCTCAACCACCACCACCCTCACCTTCGCCATCCCTCCATCGCCTCCACCTCACCTCCTGCCTTGCTCGTGAACCACCACCGCCGCCACCTGTAACCAGTAACTCTCCTCTCCCAGTCGCCTCTCCTTTCTCTATCGCTCTCATCTCTTCTTCTTCTTAAAAGGTAAGTTTTTTCTTCGGTAAGAACAATATTTGCTCAATCTCTTTGGTATTTGCTCAATCTCTTTTCTAGGTTTTTCACATCGCAAACCAAGTTCTTACGTTTTGCCAAAATATAAACCGATTTCTTTTTCTAGGTTTTCCATTATCACAAGAACGGTTTGTGATTTACCTTCTTCTGTTGATTTTAAGTTGATTGTTACATGTTTCCTTCTTAGGTTCTGATTTTAAGCACGTGGAAACTCATTATTCCCTTTGATTTTAGGTTAGGGATTCTCTGCAACTTCTCTACAACAAGCTCATCAACAGGTTAGGCATGAAATTTCTTTGATTTTGAATTGGAATTATTCTTTTCCATTTTTCTGTTTCTTGTAGTATTACATTTAAATTGGATGCTTTACATGGTATAGTAAAATAGTTTCTGTTCTTGTTGGATCCTTTAAATTGGATGCTTTACATGGTATAGTAAAAATGTGATGGAAGATTGTTTCATGCTTTCGTTGTAGTTGCATGGAGCCAGATTCAGATTGTTAGAGTAAGTGCTTATGTTATCACATGTTTTAAATTTTGGCTTCCTGAATGGGTTATTTAATGTGTGTTTTAATTGTGGTTGACTTTTTGTGACATGGTGGGTAAGATTTGTAATTCATTTTGTTTATCTTTTTATATAATGTGTAACTTAATGTCGTTTAGGTCCAATACCCTCATCGTTTTCTAATTTGACTTCATTGACAGAGTTGTGATGTGAGTGCTTTCACTAGTTTCTTGTATGGTTGCTTTTGATTCATGAAAGCTAATATATCATCAGTGATATAAATGTAGGAGAATAAGTGGTATATCTACCGGGAGCTCCTCACTGGAAGTAGTACGGAATATGAAGTCTTTGACTATCTTGTAAGGATGCAACTATGCTAATAATTATGTCTCACAGTCTCCCAAGTAATGTAAATATTTACTTATACTTTTTTCTTTGTTCTGATTCTCTGAGTTTAATATAAGTATTTGTTTATGATTGTCGCAGAGAAAAGGTCAGGTGAGTCAAGTCCTGTGATTTCTGTGTATGCTTCAAAATTGATCATGAAATTCTCTCTTTTAAGCCATCATGGAACTCTCACCTCCATGACAGGTAACTAAATTCTCCCTACTTTCCTTCTCCTTGATTATTCTTTCTTTAATCTATGGCAATTGATTTGGCTAATACACTCCACATGAACACACAAAAGAGTTGACAGCAAAAATTCATATAGGTTACCACCACCATGCTGCTGCAGCTGCTCACATTCCCTCCCAAGTCCTGATTTTCTTTTGCAAATGCAATTTTTTGGTGATTAACTAATACTACTCAGAATCTAGAAATAACCATATTATAATATTGTAGGTTCACTATGTTACTAAATGGAGGGGTATCACCTTTATGACTAGTAGACAAGGAATGGGCGTTGGAGGAGGAACAGTATGATCCATGTAACTCAAACAAATCTACTAATTCTTTAATTCATTGTTCTTACTTTTATAAACAAGGTGGTTCCTCTTGTACATAATGGATCAATCTATGGTATACTTTTCTTGAAAGTTTGCTTGTTGATTAATGAAAAGATTCTTAAATTACTGCAACCCTATGGATTTGATGTAGGCGAATCAGAGAGAGTAGAAGGCCAGGTAAGAAGTGATTCTAGGAGCAAGCAGATCTCTGTGTTTTCTTACAAATTTCATTTGAAATCTTGACAATCAGTAAATGTGAAGCTTTTACCTTGAACACTATGGTGGGGAAAATGATGTTTGGATTGGCGAGACCCTTTACACTATGTATGTTAAGTGATTTTAAACTGCCAAGTATGTAGAATTTTCTGCTGCACACTATTTTTTGTCATGCATAGTTTAAGTCATTCTTTAGGTGTTTGATTGTTAGTGAAAAGAGAATTAACAAGTCATATGAACATCACCAAATTGAATGGTGCTTTGTTTCAAAGAGTTACATATCCAGAAAAACAAAATGGTATCCCACTAAGTGGAGAAGAATACTAATGGGCAGTGTAGAGCAGTATTCTTCCTGATTTTCTGAATAGCCGAATTCTGATTTATTAGTTGTTATTTTCTTTTCCATTTTTCAAATGCTATCTTGATATGCTTGAGAATAACTCACATATTGATCGCAATGAGTCTCTAGGGCAATTTGTCAAGTCAAGGGGTTACTCAGAATTATTTCAGAAGGTCTATCTCGTGAGTTTAATTATATCTTAGACTGATACTTTTTATTTTTTCTGTGAATATCATTTTTATGTATAGTGTATATTTATCACATTAAATATCTGTAGATACCAAACTATCTACTTCAGGTACTAGGACAAACTATTGACTCTCTTCGAATTCATACAGTGACAAACAATCTTGTTCTATTTTCCAAATAATTTAGGTTTCTGATTCACTTGGTCCTCTCTGCAGCTCTTCGCAGACCACAATGGCTAACAGTCAGATTATGCTCACAGAATTATGTAAAGAAGGTGCTTTTATTCTTTATTATTCTTAAATTTAGTCTTATGTCACTTGCATCATTGAATACTAAGAGGCTGGATGAGGATACAGAGAATCTAGCTTAATTACCATTCCTTAATAACTTCTTCATTTTCTTTTGATTTTCTAACTTGTTAAAGGCATAAAGTTGCATATTCTCTTCATTGATTCTAACAAGTGGTGGGAAATTCTATGATTTATTCCTCATTCTTGTTCTCTCTACAAAATTTCCAGGATAGATATTTTTTTCAGCAGCTCATTTCTGGAGTTTGCTACTGTCATGCCATGGTAATTCTGGAAATGGTTTTTCTGTTTCATTCTTTTGATAATTTGTTTATTTTCCTCATGTCTGGGCTATTTTTCTTCTTTTGCAGCAAATCTGCCATCGAGACTTGAAGCTGGAGAACACTTTATTAGATGGCAGCCCTGCTCCACAGCTTCAAAATTTGTGATTTTGGTTATTCTAAGGTTCAGTTGCGGAGTGATTTCAATACCAAATGCTTTGAATAAATTATTAAGGTCATACTCTGACAAGTTTTGCTTCTGACAACAATTTATTTTTGCAGTCATCTCTGCTTCATTCTAGGCCTAAATCAACAGTGGGAACTCCGGCCTACATAGCACCGGAGGTTCTTTCACGTAGAGAATATGATGGAAAGGTAATTTTTTCAGTTTCTTACATGGAATAAGATTCAAAATGTGTCGGAATGGTTTAAATGTGCAACGGGCAATTAAATATATGCATTATATTTGATGACTTGATCTGTCCACATTTCAAATAGCATGTATGAATTGCTTAGTCAGAGAGGAAACATTTGGAGTATTTTGGTCCTGGAAGGACTAAATTTTGCTTAATGAGTTTTATGTATGGTCATGTGGGGTGACGCTCTATGTATAGTGTATATTTATCACATTAGATTGTAGGCATCTGCTGTCTCGCTTTTTTGTGGCAAATCCAGCTAGGGTATGCATATGCAATACTACTTAACATCTGCTGTCAAATTTTTTGAAACACATGCATAGTTATGCAGTTATTTTGCTGTCATTTGCTTAGTTTAAGACATGGATTGATAAACCTAATGAAATGTAGTGTTGCTCACCTTACCCCGCCCTCCTAAAAGGGACATTTTGTGGTTTAATTAATTGTCATTGTATGTTGTGGTTTATTGCAGAGAATCACCATTAAGGAAATCAAGTCTCACCCGTGGTTTTTAAAGAACTTGCCTAGAGCATTGATAGAAATGGCTCAAGTTGTATACTACAGAAGAGAAAACCCAACCTATTCTCTTCAGAGTATAGAAGACATTATGAATATTGTTGAGGAGGCCAAATCTCCACCTCAGGCATCCAGGTCCATTGGAGGGTTTGGCTGGGGAGGAGAAGAAGATGATGATGATGAAACAAGAGAAGCAGTTAATTAAACTAGAGAAATTCATGGAGGCACAAGAAAGTGGAGAAATTCATGTCAGTTAATTAAACTGTTTTTTGTAGCAAGTAAACATATTTAAACGGGTGAGGGTCTAGTGTTATTTCAAGTAATACACTTGCTTTTGCTGTTATTTCAACTCTACTTTCAATTGATAGATTTCAAAATTGTTGTCATTTCTATGCAGGAAATTTATAAACCACAGCTTTCAAGAGTTGCTGTAGGTCAGCCCCATGACTTGCATTGAAACGCGGAATGCACACGATGGAACACCGGAGCAAAGGAAGAGCATCGGTGTATGACTGCCGTCAACGGCGGCCGGAACTTGCACCAACACTGCAGGGACACTAGAGGTTTTTCTATTTCTTCAATTTTTCAGTTTCAAATTTTTCCAAATACCATTCTTTCCAATGATTTCCTATTTTCCCTTTTGGTTTATCTGCATCTCCTGCTCTTACTTGAGACTTCAAGGTCATTGTTTGATAAAGGAGAAACATTGATTGAGAACCCGTTTATTGATTTGAATAAAGCTACACTTAAAGTGAACCAAAAATTGGGTAGAGCAAAGTTTGTTTTTCCATAGCTAACTGTTTTGGACTTTGTGTTTGTGTTTTACATCCTATTTTTTGAGACATGTTCACAATGATCTGGTTAAAGTTTGAGGCCTGTTTCATTTCAAACTTTATTTTTTGTTCAATGTGAGTTATTAGTGCATATGATGAGTTATACTCGGATACCCCTTCAAGACTTCTTGAATGATGCAGACACGAGTTTCTGATGCACATCTATTTTTTTGATGTAGTTTTCCTTTTTCTTTATTGTTTTATAATGCTGTACTATGTTTCGCCACAATGAATTCCCTGATTATTTAGTTATGTTTTAATTTTTCCTTTTTGGTTTTCATGATTGCAATAGTTCTTATTCTCCTTTATTTTGAAACTTTCTTTCCAGACTTTGGAAACATAAGACTTCATCTAATTGATGCTAAAAACATAAAGCTCACTCAATTTTTATTTTTATTTTTTGAAACTTTCTGGATTTGTTGTAAGTTTTGTTTTTGTTGAGATGCACCATTTGTTGACTCTCTTTTATTCAATGTCTTCACTAACCATAGGTTGATTCTCTTTTACTTACAATTGTTTTTTTTAAGCTTATTTTGGGGGATTGGGCAAAACAGAATCAAAAGGTGAGCCCCCAGAATTTGGTGCTGCTGATGATGAGCTGAGCTGGAGAAGTTAGTATATAAGTTAGTATATAAGTTAAATAAAACAACCACAGAAACTCTGTTTTGTGTTTAGCATGTATTATTGTTTTGTATTATTGTATGTAGCCGAATGATTTATAATTTTATGAGATTTTTAGTTACATTGGTTTGGAAATATAAGTTTGTATATGTGATTGTTAGTTATATTGGTTTGGAATTATACGCTGGTTGCAATTATTTTGTTTGGATTGAATTAATTATAGGCTAGTTACATTGGCCGAGTATGAATTAAATTGATAGCAATTGCAAATAGAATGAGGTTTGTATGTAACTGAATGATTTTCCAAAATTATTTATCAATGCGTACCGACGGATTTCCAACGGATATTTGTCAGGGATTTCCGAGGGATTTGCGAGGGATATTTCCGAGGGAGTTTCCGAGGGATTTCCGACGGAAGCGTTTCCGAGGGAAAATTCCCTCGGAAATCGTTTGCGAGGACCGTTTATCCCACGGAATTTTGTCCGTCGGAAACGTGAATTAGCGACCGATTTTCCTGCTTTTCCGAGGGATTTTTCCCTCGGAAATCACCGAAATTCTTGTAGTGCCCGTATGAGGATATAAAAAAGATTGATGCTTTCATATTACAAAACACAAAGCAACAAACCCCTCATTACCTTAGATGAGAAAATTTGTAAAATTATAAGACTACTTACATACTATCAAGTTTGGATCGTCTCATTCTTGTAATTGCAAAGTTATAACTGCGGAAAATACGGTAGATTATTTTGACAAAAGAAAAATACTGTAGATAACATACAATATATAAGTAAGATAAAATAATGAATATTGTATAGTTTCTTCGATGAAGTGCTTATTCCAATAGTATTTTCCATTAAACTTATTTTTCAAAACTTTCAAAAAGGGCATCATATTGAGAAAAATCATGACTAGTGATTTTTTTTTGGTAAACCAATGTATCATCCACGGCGACCGTGAAGACTAATCATTCGAGGTACCTGAGATCCAATTAAGGGGTTGAATACCAAGAGAGCGATCTTATTGTCATTCGGTTTCGATTTACAAAATGGAGGAATTCGCCACAAACTAGAGGATTAAAAGAAAATGGAGAACATTTAGGAAAAAGGAGGAAAAAACAAACAAAAGAAATGAATGTCGTTGTATAAATTAACAATACAAACAAAAGAAAATGGAGAACATTTATCAGAGCCAGGTTTCGATCCTGGGACCTGTGGGTTATGGGCCCACCACGCTTCCGCTGCGCCACTCTGATTTATATAAACAATACAAACAAACTGATATATATTACTTATTTGAAAAGAAATGAATGTCGTTGTATAAATTAAGGCGTAGAAAAAGAAGGTTGTACGCTTTTTTGTGGGTCTACTACATGAAAAAGAAGGTAAATTTTGCCCCATAGAAAATAGGCCCCATGAACCAAATATTTTTTAAATGAACTTACAAAATTATAAGAGACCCGAGAGAATAATTGATGCCAATTTCATTCGTCTAATTTTCATTATGTTGGTCTCTTCTAACACTAAACACACACATGAAGAATTTCAGTATTTTAATTTTTTAGGAGTAAAGGCCCAAAAAAATCTTTTGCAAAAAACACAAATTTATTTGCTCTTTGAGAAATGACAAGTACTAAGTTGACAGTTAAAAAATTCAAATATTAGTCAAATTAGTTTCAACGGAGAACTGAAATTACTCTAAAATTATTGAGAAGGACTAATTTAACAAATATTTGAGGACTAAATTGATATTTTCTATTTCTTAGAGACTAAATAAGTTTGCTTTATTCTCTAAGTACCCGTTTGTTTCTAACATATTTTTATAAGAAATATTAGATTAGTTTTTACCTCCACTATAGAAAATCTCTGGATCCGCCACTAAATGGAAAGCAAGCTAACGAGTCAGATATTATAGTCTCTTGGGCAATATTTGAAATATCACTTATAGAGAAACCAAACAAGCATAGAAGTCGTTAGAAGTTGGTGAGGTTTGCTACAAAACCATCCACCAGGGAAATTGAGTCAGGGAAAAGGAGTCATAGCTTAGAATAATTTGTGGTGTGATTCCATAAGAAAATTATGTATGAGTGGTTGACGCATTGCCTAATAATGGACTCAAAATGTATGGTGAATGCAAAGTAGATCTCAGATATGATGCCCAAACAAAATATAACTGGACAAACCCTGCCAAGATGTTATCCCGCATGCATGGCACTATATGCATTTCTCCCATGAATGCGCCCAATGTGACCATTTCTCTACCTTCTTTCACCCAATACATGTGTGTGCCACATTCCTAGGAACAACCTAAGAAGCCTTTGTCAGTTATTAATGATGGCTAGCTAGCAATTGCGACCTAGAAAATGGGGAGTAAATTTCAAGATGTTAAAAATGGTTAGACTAGAAACAATGTCTAGATCTTATGGTATTTATTAATTTTCTCTTTTCCCTCCCTTTCACCACTGACCAACTTTGAAGCAATTGTGACCATCGTACACAAAGCTTTGGTTGTACCACCCTTTGGCCACCTTGCTCTGCCTAGAAGAGCTACAAACTCCAACTATATAGTAATCCTTTGTTTCTATCTCCATGTGTTTTATATGTGTTGGTTGTTACAAAGACGAATGGTGAAGAAGAAAGAGGAGGCACATGTGCACCACCACCAGCGCTCTCCCTAACTTTCCAACAATTGCCTTTTTGACGTTGCAATAGGGGGAGTCGGGCAACGGTAACAAGTGACAATGCACTCAAAAACGTCACCACCCACCGAGCCACCGTCATGCTTCGTGAGATCATATCTATTTTCTGATTTGCTTTAAGTTTGTCCATTTTTGTCAATTTTTCGATTTGCTTCGTGTTGGTCAAGAGACAAATGGCGCCATATTTGATTTGCTTCAAATCTATTTCCATCAAGTTCTCATTTTTTTGTTCCCTTCCTATTTTGTTAGGGTTTATGTACAGTGGTGATGATAATAGCGAACCGTGGTTGAGGGGAATAAAAGGCAGAGACAGAGTCAGAGCACTCACGGTAGAAGGTGAAGAGGGAGGGAAGTGGCGAGAATGGGAAGAGGTAATCGAGGGGGTAGGAGAGAAGGAAGATTCGATATCAATAGTCTACCGTAGGATCGTGTGGAACTTCTCAATCCAATGATTCTTTAACCGGTTAAACTAAATCTTGAGTTCGACACTCTAAATTAAGAGGAGAGACCCAAAAAGTTTTGCAAGTTAAAATCCCAAGTAGTTATCAACGCAAAGGGAGCAACTACTTTACACATATATGTCACAGTAACTAACAAACATATTAGAGCATTTCAAACGGCATGGATCCTCTACTACCTCTCACAGTGCAGCAGAGAATCTGGATCCCTATTTTATGCGCACCACAATAAAACTTAACTAATTCTAATTAATAAGATCTATTTTATGTGCTTATATCCAACAAATATTATCAAAAGATACATACAAAAGGGCTCTCTAATATGGAACGGGTCCTACATAGTGTAATGAGTCTGATTTACAATACTAAGCCAATTGCTTAGTATTTTGTTACTAAAAGGGTAAAATGGTCATTTACCTAAAAAAAGTAAAAATAAAAATATTTTCTTTTTGGGGAAAAAAATTTAAAACAAAATTGTGAAAAAAAATTTGTTCATTAACCACAGATTTATACCACAATGGTTAGATGTCACTAACCACAAATGTACATCGCAATGGTTAGATGCCACTAACCACATATTTACATAACAATGGTTAGAGTGTACCAAAACCGGCCTCGAGAAGAAGAAGAAGAAGAAGAAGAAGAAGAAGAAGAAGAAGAAGAAGAAGAAGAAGAAGAAGAAGAAGAAGAAGAAGAAACCAACCTGCATAACAATGGTGAGCAACGTGAGATAGAGAAGCGATGTTAAGAAATGAGAAACGATGCTCAAACGATGCAGAGAAACACAATTGAACACGATTTCGCAAGATGCATAAAATACAAATTTGTACCACAATGGTAAGATGTCACTAACCACAAATGTGCATAGCAATGGTTAGATGCCACTAACCACAGATATGCATAACCGTGATTAGATGTTACTGACCATCCATAAATAAAAAACATTTTTATGAAAAAAAATATTTTTTTAAAACTGCAGCTATTTTATTAAATTTTTATATTTATAAATATATAAATATGTATATATATATATATATTTAAATATATATTATATATAATATAAATATATATGTGGTGGTTGTGAACCCAGAGCGTGGGGTTCAGCGGTTGAGACTGAACCTAAATTAACCAAGGGTCGGGGGTTCGATCCCCGCATTGGGTACGGAGCAGCGTTAAAACTCTGGGCCAGCAGTCCTGCCCCTCGAGGCACCTACAATGAATGAGGGATTAGTCACTACTGTCCATGCGGTGAATACCCGAGTTTACCCAACAAATATATGTGGTGGTTGCAGGCGGTGGCCGGCGGCGGATTACAAACCACAATTAGGAGTAAATTATCCGATCATAACTAGTCATCAATTTGGAACTTTAGCCTCTAGGTTCACGCAATGTATATATATATATATATATATATATTTGTCTACTAGATGAAATGACAAATAAATACTTCG
This sequence comes from Astragalus membranaceus, assembly GCA_039519185.1. Lineage (NCBI taxonomy): Eukaryota > Viridiplantae > Streptophyta > Magnoliopsida > Fabales > Fabaceae > Astragalus > Astragalus membranaceus. Next base: position 223,917,964 of record CM076846.1, on the reverse strand, counting down.
CACACACTACCACCGGTCACACCCGAGTTCGAAACTGAGAGCGGACATCTCCCTGTCGCTGAAATTGCCAAGACAACCAACATTACAGGACACGCATCGTATATATTGTACACATATATCTTGCATTCCATCATATATTTTTGATTATTTTCTTTGGCATATTAGCAGGCCCAATTTTATTAATTTTTTATATTTATAAATATATAAATATGTATATATATATTTAAATATATATTATATATAAATATATATTATATATAATATAAATATATGTGTTGTGGTTGTGAACCCAGAGCGTGGGGTTCAGCGGTTGAGACTGAACCTAAATTAACCAAAGGTCGGAGGTTCGATCCCCGCATTGGGTACGGAGCAGCGTTAAAACTCTGGGCCAGCTGTCCTGCCCCTCGAGGCACCTACAATGAGCGAGGGATTAGTCACTACTTTCCATGCGGTGAATACCCGAGTTTACCCAAAAAATATATGTGGTGGTTGCAGGCGGTGGCCGCCGGTGGATTACAAACCACAATTAGGAGTAAATTATCCGATCATAACTAGACATCAATTTGGAACTTTAGCCTCTAGGTTCACGCAATGTATATAGATATATATTTTTTGGTCTACTAGATGAAATGACAAATAAATACCCCGCACACACACTACCACCGGTCACACCTGAGTTCGAAACTGAGAGCGGACATCTCCCTGTCGCTGAAATTGCCAAGACAACCAACATTACCGGACACACATCGTATATATTGTACACATATATCTTGCATTCCATCATATATTTTTGATTATTTTCTTTGGCATAGTAGCAGGCCCAATTTTATTAATTTTTGATATTTATAAATATATAAATATATATATATATATATATATGTGGTGGTTGTGAACCCAGAGCGTGGGGTATAGCGGTTGAGACTGAACCTAAATTAACCAAGGGTCGGGGGTTCGATCCCCGCATTGGGTACGGAGCAGCGTTAAAACTCTGGGCCAGCTGTCCTGCCCCTCGAGGCACCTACAATGAGTGAGGGATTAGTCACTACTGTCCATACGGTGAATACCCGAGTTTACCCAACAAATATATGTGGTGGTTGCAGGCGGTGGCCGGCGGCGGATTACAAACCACAATTAGGAGTAAATTATCCGATCATAACTAGTCATCAATTTGGAACTTTAACCTCCAGGTTCACGCAATGTATATGTATTTTTTTTTGTCTACTAGCTGAAATGACAAATAAATACCTCGCACACACTACCACCAGTCACACCCGAATTCGAAACTGGGAGCGGACATCTCCCTGTCACTGAAACTGCCAAGACAACCAACATTACGGGACACGCATCGTATATATTGTACACATATATCTTGCATTCCATCATATATTTTTGATTATTTTCTTTGGCATAGTAGCAGGCCCAACTCCCCAACTTTTTTTGATATATAAAGGTACAGTCGGTGCCTTTTGAGTTATTACTACCATTGAAGCACGGGAGCACTCTTTTATTGCACCTGAACAGCAGAACACTCTTTTTCTTCCAACGAACAATTAAAGACACTATATATTGTTTAGAAGTGGATCCCATTGTTCATCATACACACACATTACACATACTACTACATTCTTTCTTTTTTGGTAGGTACTATAGCGGCGCATGAGCCAATCATAAAAGCAAACAAAAAAGGTCACTACACAAAGAACTATCAAAAAGACAAGTTGATGGGAGCAATGAATGAAACGAAGAAAGAGAAAATTAAAAAGTTGATATTGGAATGAATCAGAGTAGGAAAAAACTAGCCCAAATAAATAGTGGATGATCTTATCAATGATGGTAATATACTACTAAGATATATATAAAAACGAATGGTGGGGTCTTCCACAAACATAGTTGAGTTGATTTGAGGATATGCATTTGGAATTCTATAGTTGTTGGATTCATCTTTTCTTATATGGTATTGATGTTACAAAACGTGGGAAAAAATTATACGTGGTCTCACACATTGTCCACATACACGGAATGGTCGACCAGCAGCCCCTTTTTGCACTATCTAGTACTAGTACTAACTATGTAGTATGTACACACGCAAATTTTGTTACCTGCACCCCCCCCCCCCCAACCACCCACGAAAACCAGCCACGTTACCTTGCAAATTAACGTGACAAACACAATGAAATGAAAGCAAAATTAAGTCGACTAGTACAAGATATGGAGCTGTGTCATTTATTGTTGCTTTTCACCACCTTCTTTTTCATTTATTGCTTTTATAACCCTTATCATATGGTCACAAATTGTTCTTATCGAATTGAAACGATAGATTCAATAACAAAGTTTGGGAGGAATTTACAACATGTGATGCAAATGAAAACCTGTTAACACTTTTTTCCTTTTTATTTATTGTTGAGTGGGCCAGTAACATCAATTTATTCTTTAAAAAATCAATTCGGGAATGCACTCTGAACACATATGCTTCATGAATCTTGTTCTTTGAAATAAAAGTGCTTTCAAGAGGATAAGAACACGACCCTCGCTATCACCCAGGAGTTTTTTTCCATAAAAAGATTGAACTAAAACTCAAACTCTGCTTTTTAGCAAGGACATGTAATAGAAGCTATATATAATAAAAGAATAAAATATAATTTTACATATATATATATATATATATATATATATATATATATATATACACACACACACACTTTAAAATGTAGGGGAAAATATCAAAGATGAAGAGAAAGATGAAGAGCAAGCATTACTTATGTTAACTTTTGTTGTTTTTGAGTTTCAGAAAAGTATTTTAGAAAATCAATCCACTGAAGAAATTATTGGGTTGAGTCGCGGACTAGGTCGCTCTCTTTAAGACGTTTCGTGGCACTGCTCAAAATTGTGCAGGCTGGCTATCAACCACGACGTCCCCAGGATAAAACAGTCCAGTCAAAACTGTTACGAAATATCACTGCACAGTGAAATTTCGCTCAAGAAATACACCTTAATTTTATGGTCCGAAGACCACTCAAATATGGTACTAAGACCACTCTAATTTAAGAAGAAAGGAAATTAGGGAGGGAGAAGAGAAGAAAACTCGGTACTGCTTCGAGTTTTCGGTGCAAAGAATGAAGTGAGGAAATGTCCTATTTATAGGAAAAAACTCGACTTGCTGCGCAAGTAAGTTGTTGGAGAAAAATCCTCAACAGATAAAAATGGCTTACTTGTTGCACAAGTCAAGTTGTTGGAGAAAAATCCTCAACAGCTAAAAACGACTAGTTCAGCGTATCTGGTCAGTTCAACGAATCTGGACAGTTAGTGAGCGCCGCACCAAAATAAAATAAAAATAATTATTTTTCGCAAAGAATAAATTACACCTCACACCCAAGCCCAAGCCTAGGCCCGGCCCGACCCGACTGGGTGACCCGGTCGGACGGCGCGTGTGTGTGTGTGGTGGTCAGTTAGTGTCCGTGCTCTCCCTTTTACAAAACTGGGTACCCCTTGGGCCCCAAACCAATGTGTGAAGTCCACACTTATAAGCGCTCTTAAAGTGCCTAGTCTTAGCAATGTGGGACTTTTTCAATTCACCAACACCAAGGTTCCAACAATCCCCCACTTGAGTTTAAAAAGAAGTTTCAGAAGTAGCGTCAAACGCCTCCATAAGATTGTGCATAAGCAGAGGTGTCATTCGACTTGAACCTTTGCATAGCGGTTAAGATTTAGATTCAACAAGAGTGACTCGTAGTCTTGAACTCTATCTCTAATCATCAAAACCACACACAACCTTTTCCATAGGTGTATTTTCAAAAGCCCGTGCTTTTATGGCCCTACACGTCTATCCCAGTTTAGTGAACGCTCTAGGAATTTCTGCCAAGAATTCCATAGGAAGCGGCCACACTTCCACATTCACAAAGGTGAGTCTATCAAGAGTACTCCTGTAGCTAGGTACTCCACTCCACATAGAGTATAGATCTCATTAAGAGTTTCTATTACCTCAACCTTACATTGCTTCAGGAATCATGCTTCTTTACTTATAGTAGCATGTTCATCTCCTATCACTTCACAACTTGTTATTACCCATTGAACCTAATTCTTGGGATCTCCAGTCTTTTAGGTCGGGTGGCCATCGTGAGTGACTCATGGTTCTAATGGCAGTAGTCTCATCTTTTGAGATGTATTTTGGACTTTCTTTTTTGGCTAATCATTTCGCCAAAGGATCACCTAAGTTCTAATCAGTGCGTACATGATCCACTCTCACAGCTCCTTTTGAGAGAATTTCTCTAACAATGTTGTTCCTACGACATATTTGTCGCCTTTTATCGTTGTAATAACGATTCTTTATTTTGCAATATCCGCAGTACTATCGCAGTGGATCAACACAACTGGCGTCGGTTTTCCCATAAGGAATCTCTGCTAGTAAGCATCTCAACCAACTAGCTTCTTCACTGGCGGTTGCCAATGCTATCATTTCAGACTCCATAGTGGACTGAACCAAAATGATCTATTTCTTGGATTTCCAGGAGACAATACCACTATATATACTAAATATGTAGTCACTAGTTGCTTTGGAATCATCTGATAGAGTATTCCAATCAGCATTACTGTATCCTTCAAGTATAGCTGGAAATCTCTGATAATGTGATCCGAGATTCATGGTCCTTTTAAGGTATCACATGACTCTCTCAATAGCGTGCCAATGCTCTATACTAGGTCGACTGGTAAACCTGCACAGCAATCCCACGACATAGGCAATGTCGGGTCTAGTACAATCAGTGGCATACTTTAGGCTGCCAATGATGCTCGCATATTCCGTTTGTCTAACATTGTTACCGGTGTTCTTAAAAAGTTTGACAATTGGATCGTATGATGAGCAGGAAGGTTTACAACCAAAGTAGTTATGTTTCTTTAAGATCTTCTCAATATAATGAGTTCGATCCAAAGAAATTCCTTTCTCGGACCTAGTATTCTTAATACCAAGGATTACAATTTCTTCTCCGAGGTCTTTCATATCAAAGTTGTTGCACAACAATAATTTCACTTTATTTATAGCATAAATGTTTGATCCAAATATGAGTAAGTCGTCTACATAGAGACATATGATAGTGCAAATGTCATTTTCAGTTTTGTAAAAAATACATTTGTCACTTTCATTCACTTTGAACCCACTCAATATAATTAGATAATCAAACTTCTCATGCCACTGTTTAGGAGCTTGTTTAAGACCATACAGAGACTTATCCAACTTACAGACCTTGTTTTCTTGCCCAAGAATTTCAAAAGCTTCAGGTTGCTCCATATAGATTTCTTCTTCCAATTCACCATTTTTAAAAAATCAGTTATGCATCCATTTGGTGTACTACTAAATTAAAAACATGGCCAAAGAAATAGTACCCTTATGGATGTATTTTTAGTAACGAGTGAACATGTGTCGAAGAAATCTATATTCACTATTTGACTAAAACCTTTGGCTACAAGTGGGCCTTGTCGTTATCAACAGTGCCTTGGGATTTTAGTTTCTTTTTCAAAAAAACATTTACAACCTATTGGTTTGCAACCAGAAGGCAAGTTAACTAAGTGCAAGGTCCTCTTAGACTCTAGAGAATCCATCTCGTTGTTTTATGACTTTCTTGCCACAAATCTGCATCCAATGAAGACAAGCTTCTTGAATGTTATATGTATCCTCCTCTAGTTTATGGACCGTATAATAGGTTCCATATTCTTAGCAACTTGTGCTTTCTTACCTCTTCGAGGTTCTATTTCCCTTTATTCGTTGTTTTCAACGTTTCTAGGCATAGAAATTTGACTAGTTCAGTGCCCCCACTATTTCTTGATTTAAAAGGGAATTTATTTGCATAGAAGTCAACGTCATTTGACTCTATGGTCACTTTTGCATTAAGGTCATAAAACCTGTATGTTTTGCTATTTACTGCATACCTAATGAATACACATTCATAGGCTCTACTGGCGAGTTTAACTCTTTTTGGGATTATGACATAAGCCAAGTAATCCCAAATTCAAAAATAAGACAAGATGAGTTGTCTTTTCTTCAAGATCTCCGAAGGAAAATTTTTATTTCTTTAGTGTAGCGACCGAAAAATCCGGAGGAGAGATTCTTCGAAGTTTACAATGAAGCCGCCACCAATATTTATTTTTAGGAAAAATATTGGAAAAAACCTTTTATTTGGATTAAGGGGGGTTTTGCGGACCAGGTTCAGGTTCGGGAGTCGTTTATGCGTTGGGAAGGTATTAGCACCCTACGACATCCTTCCTATGGAAGGCTACCTTTTAACTAAATGTGTAAAATTATTAATTTAAAATTTTATTTTTTCCCTTATTTACAAATAAAAAAAAGACTTGGAAGGAGGACATTTAATTATTTTTGTTTGTTTTTGAAAAAAAAAAGAAATAAGAAATTTACAAAAGGCCTAAAAAAGGGTTTTTATTAATGCAATTGACAGAGGTCGGCCGCCCTCTGCTCCTACGTATCTCCTGGTAGAGAATCAAATCACACGTAGTTCTTGGATAGAAAATGTTTGTGTGTTGGTGTTTTTTGAGTATTTTGAAATCGGGATAGGCATTCGTAATGACCAAACAAGTAGAACTCAGAGTGGTCATCACTCATAGCCCGTTTGAAAATTAAAATTGTTATTAACAATCAAACAAGCTAAGCTCAGAGTGACCGTTAATCTATTTTGTGTGAGTTTGATTGTTTGAAAGAAAAGAAAAAGGAAAAGAAGAAAAATTGATTCGAAAGCATTAAGGTGTAACAAAAAAATGCGATGGGTTATGATAAAAAAAGGGTAGGCGCAACCAACAACAAAGAGTGTGGTATTAAAAACGGGGGGAGCGTATAGTAGAACAAGAGTGTGGGAGTAAAGGGAGTGTTGTATTTTGAAAAGTGGGGGGGGGGGGGGGAATAGCAATGGAGGCTGTATTTAAAAATACCGGGGTGCAGACAGCAAGGCCCAGTTTCTGTTTCAAACCCATTAACCCACGAATTGTGGGCTTCTCAGGGGGGTATGCGTTATTAAAAAAATGATGCAAGTAGTAAAAATAAAATCAGAGGAAAAAAAAGGAAGTACAAAAGGGGTACTGGGTTTCAAAAAACCTAATTCCATTCTTTTCTCCCTCATGCGCCGTTCTCATACCTCCAGGACAACAGACGTTAACCCGAGGACGTGGATTGACGTTTCTTGGGTTAGAAAATGCATTACATAGCCTTGGAGACGGGCTTGGGCTTGAGGACGTAATTTGGGCCAGAGTTTACCGGGTTGAACGAATTGGATGGTGCGTGCGGCGTAAGCGCGCGTGGGAATATCAGAGCCGGAGGTTAAGAGAAGGAAGAGTTTGATCATGAGGAGATCTGGGTGATGGTGTTTGCAACATTGAAGAAACGCGATTGCTTGTGATCGGTGTTGTTGTTGTGGGGGAGAATAGAGGTGAGAGAAGACAATTTCGAGGGCGGCGTTGTCGTTAGAACTAAGAACCTTGAACGTTTCTGATTGTAATTCAACTGGGAATTCTGAATCCATTGGAAGGGTTTTAGGGTTTCTGGTGCTATTTCTTGTTTTTGATTGCTGCTGTTAACGAAGGGAGAGAGCACTGCGATGAGAGAGACTGAGTGAAACGGAGGGAGAGGTGGGAGAGAGTGACTGACGGAGGAAAAGTAGAGGATGGACGAAGGGGAGCTGACAGCGATGGTCTTCGCCGGAGGTTCACCGACGATAGTTTTTTGCTGTGGGTTTTCGCCGTAGGGGAAATGCGACGGCGAGGGACTGCGTTCGTCGGTGATGGTGGCGGACTGAGGGAGGTGAGGAATGGACGGTGAGGGAAAGGGAAAGACGACGGAGGGAGGAGGAGGAGGGTTAGCCACCGTGGTTTTTCGTTCGATCTGGGTTTGCGAGGGTAGTTTGCGACAATAAGGGGGCTCTTACGGTAGCTTATGTGGTGGCGACATGGTTGTGGCGAGGGAGGTTTGATGGTGGTTTTGGGGTGGTAAGATGAGGGTTTTAATGGTTGTTTGGTGATGAGAGTGAGAGTTACAGAGGGAGAGAAATATGATCACGTAGGGAGAGGAAAAGAGGATAATGGTGGGGAACGAGGGTTTACGAGCAGAGAGATAGGTGCGAATAGAGAGAGAAAGAGAGAGAGAGAAAGAGAGAATAGTGAGGGGCTGTTACGGCGGTGGTTCTCGTTCCGACGGTGGTCCGGTGACGGTGAGGGGGTGTGAGGTGATGGTTGTTTAGGGGTTTATGGGTGGTTGATAACCTTATTTTATATAGGTTATTTATGCTCCTAGTACTTAAATATGTGAATATATGAATACTAGGATAAATATAGGTTATAAGTCAATTCCTTAAAACTTGGGCATAGTTAATGCCTTTGTGAATATTTTTGATGTTTTGCTTTAGCGCTGCAGCGTGTGCTATCAAGGAAGCGCTACAGCGTTATATGACGGCTGACCATTGAGATATTTGTGTGGCCACTTGAGGACATGATGAGTCACCACCCTTATCTCTTCCTTTCAGCTGGAATTGTTGACTTTCAAGTGAATGTGTAACACCCCGGTATTTCTATCTACTAAAAATACCCAAGTGCACCTTAGTAACACATCAGAGATATATTTCCTGCTTAGACACTGAATATCACTATAAATTTTTCGCTGAATATAACCCAAACAGTCTTATTTACAACAAGACAATATGGTTCTCAGACCATATACCATCAGCAATTATAGTATTCAGTATCATACAAGAAAGCGGAAGAAAGATATACCTTAAATACATAATGTCTTAGTATACAGACAACAGAAGGGAAATAAGCTTAAACATAAAGCTAGGCTATCAGCAACCGGTCCGAGCTCAACCTACTCGTGCCTCTTGGATTTCCGCTGTCCCTGTGTCTCTGTAAATCAACAACAATTAAACAGTGAGATACAATCTCAGTGAGTTCTACCGAGACCCCTACTAACTCTCTCGGTCCAATTATGAAATCGTTTTAATTCAATACGGCATCGGCTGCGCGAACGCTACCCCCGATGGACCGCATAAAACATTTCAACAGATTACCGCTGACGCGAACGAAGAACCCGGTAACCTGTTAGTTTAGTACGATACCGCTAACGCGAACGAAGAACCCGATAAACGTACTACAAACAACATAACACCGCTGACGCGAACGCTGCAAGGCGGTGAACCCCCCTACCAATAGTACCTTCTCCTATTGGCATGGAGCCTAGGTAAAAGGATCATGACTGCCTCCCCCTAGTATGTTAAATAATGGGTCGTCACCCAACTCGATATACTTTATACGTATATCTACAGTACTATGAACCCACGGTCCATCAAATCAGACAATCAATGAAACACTTTAATCCACATTTTATAAAATCCAAGTTCACACTCGCACTCTAGTTGACCGCTTTTCGACACAATTTTCCATATCAAAAACAATTCATTTTGCCTTAAAAATAGAATATTCAGTTAGGCCTCTGAATAAGCTTTCCAACGCATCTGAGAACACCTCAATCGGGTTCCGGAATCAAAAGATATCGCGAAAACAAAATCAGTGAAAAACTGTTGAAAATCTGCAAAGCGTCGCGACGCGATACGAAACCGTCGCGACGCGAAGAAAGACAGAAACATTTTCGTTGCAAATTGAGGCATGGTCGCGACGCGAAGGAGGGAGGTCGCGACGCGATGGAGACCTGATGCTGCAGAATTTTGGCGGTTTCGCGCGGAAACCGCTATTCCGCTCAATTCCGATTCTTGTTCCGATCGAAAACAGATTTGACAATCAGTAAAATGAATCCAATACAAACCACACAATCAATCAATCCAATCAAAAACTCAATCAAAACGAATTGTATTAAAACGCGACATATTTTCAAATAACGGTTTTAAATCAAAATCTCTCGAATCAAATCACCAAAAATTCCATTTTTAACGCGACGCAACCCGAGACTCGCCCCAATCGATTCCTAACCCGAATCAGACAATATCAAGTAATATTCCAGACCAGCGAAAGCGATAAAACAGTTAATCAATTAATTCGAAAAACAAAAATCCTAAACGTGAGTAGAACTCACCCTTGAAGCGTGTGCCGACACCGAGACTTCAAAATCACCGAGACTTCGCCAAATCATTGAGACTTCGCCAAATCACCGAGTAGCCACACGAACGCTCCCCGCTCCGGCGACACCCAATCCGCTTCCAAAGCTTCCCACTCGATCACGAAACCGCTTTTGTTCGGAATACCGATTTCCCGAAATTCTCCATGGGCACTATTCATCATCTTCTTCACCTCAAGCCACTATTCACATAAACCTCAAATCTTGATTTTTCAACCTAACTCACCCAATCGATATTCAATACTCGAGTAATCCACCTCGTGCTCGCTCCTAAACATCGTCCTTAGCTTTCCCTTGAGCTTGAACCACAAAACCTCTATTTTTTCCTCTCAAATCGAAAATGGTAAAATGAGAGAGAGTGAGTTGATGATGAAGATCTTGGTACCAAATCGAAGAGGAAGTAACGCTGAGCATTTTTCATGTTGGACGGAAGTCGTTTTGATGAATTCTCCTTCCTCCCTCTTCTCTTCTCCCTCACGCCATCTCTCTCTTTTCTTCTCCTTTCCATTCTTCTTTCCCTCTGTTTCTCCTTTCTTTCTTTTATTCTTTCTAATTCTTTCTCACCCACACACACGTATACACATATATATATTTAGTATATAATTAGCAACGCGGTCCAATTACCATATTGATCTAATTCTCCTATTTCGATTCCGAAACTTCCTTGATCCGTATTATCCGGTTAACGATCCGATGATAACCAATAAATAATTTTAGCACTCAATAAATTTACCAGTCGAGTACTAAATTAGTTTAATTGGGTTAACATCCAAATAATTCCATTAATTATTTTGGGGATGTTACAGAATGCTAAATTACACTTGGCGCCTCCTAAATGGAACCCATGTGATAGTTGTTGTATTCCATCATTACCACTTTTTGTAAAAGTGCTTTAAGGATAATATCTAAGTCTAATAATCATCATGTAATATTATTATTTTATTAAGACTTAGATATTAATTAGATTAATTAAGATTGCTTCACCAATAGGCAATGTACGTAGAAAAGAGGGTGGTAACTTAAAAGAAGAACTACATACATACGTAGTAGCCATTCTCCATTGATACACACTTTTGAGCTTTTATTTTTTAGCATAGTTTTCTAAGTTCTCATTCAAGGTTTTGCTCACGCCTCAACTTCATCTCTTGTATACTACTTGGGAACATTGGAGTGCATCTTTTGCAACCACTCTTCTCTTGTCTTCATACGGTAATACATACTCTCTAGTTGTATTATGTTGATGGAACTTGCGATGAGCTAACTTTGTTGTAGTTGGATTGTTCTTGATATGTAATGAACCTTGAGTAACTTTTGTATAATATTATTATGTTTGTGTTTTATTCCTTGTGTCATAATACTTTCAATCTTGGTTTGGGAATGATCAACTAAAACAAGGTAACTTTGTGGGTACAGACATGGTTCACAAAGAGAACTCAAGGAATGATATGAATGAAAACCCTTTAAAGACATTTAAAGGAAGCACTACTTAACTCTAGACATAGGGGAGTAGTAGTTCATAAGGCAAATGTTGTAGGAGCTTAATATACAGGGGTAAAACTTATTTAGAGCCTAGACATAGGAGTCTTGTAACATAGCCCTGACGAAAGTGACTGAAAGGCACGCCACCAAGGCGCTACAGCGTCTAAGGATTCTGAAGCGCTACAGCGCTTAACGCTACAGCGTCTAGTATTATCCAACATTACTCTTGGGGACTTACATAACTATTGAGCTATCCAACTCACTTTTAATTACTGTAAACTTAATACTGTTTTATCACAACTTATAATGTTACAACTTTTTACCTCCACTTGTTACTTAATCCTTTTCACTAAGATTCTAATCACTTAAACTTCATAGATTAATTCCAATCCCTGTGGGAACGAACTTTACTTATCAATATATTACTTGTTGCGATTGTGTATACTTGCACATCACCTTTTCGCACAACAAGTTTTTGGCGCCGTTGCCGGGGATTGCATTTAATTTTCATTGTTTAAGTTTTTAGTAAACTTAGTGCCTATTTTACACTGGTGTGTTGTTTCTTGTTGCTGCAGCAGTAAGCGCTACAGCGTATGCCCAGGTCTCAACCACCAGAATTTGAACCATACTCAGAACCAGAGAGAAGGTTCAGGAAGCTGAGACATCTTCACAGGCTTAGACCCACCATGTCAGAACATAGTCATAGAACCAATTCTGGTAGAGCTACCACTCTACATGGCAGATCTAGCTCTGGTAGAGGAGGAACTGAACCAGGTGGAAGGGGTAGAGGTAGACATCAGCAGCCACCCACTCCAACCTTACATGACCAAGAGGACTGGTATAGACATCAATTCATAAATGAAGGACCTGCTCAAATGGTAAATGACAGAGATAGACCAATGAGGGACTATGCTGTGTTTGATCCACAAACCATGGAGACAAGCATAGCAAGACCTACTCTCAACACAGCTCAGTTTGAATTCAAACCTATGATGTTCCAAATGTTGCAAACAGTGGGACAGTTTGGTGGTGCTCCTCAAGAGGACCCATATTTACACTTAAAGCAATTTTTGGAAGTCTGCAGTAACTTCATCATTCCAGGGGTAAGTGATGATGCATTCAGATTAAAACTTTTTCCTTATTCTTTGAAGGATAGAGCAAAGGCCTGGTTAACTTCTCTTGAGCCTAACTCTATCCATACTTGGAATGAAATGGCTGAGAAATTCTTAGCAAAATACTTTCCCCCAAGTAAGAATGCAAGAATGAGGAATGAGGTTACTGCATTCAGACAAAGAGATGCTGAAACACTGTTTGAGGCATGGGAGAGATGGAAAGAGCTGTTGAGAAAGTGCCCTCATCATGGTATACCTGTGATTATCCAAATGGAGACCTTCTACAATGGACTAGATCCAACAACCAGACAAATGCTAGATGCTTCTTCAGGGGGTGTGTTGTTGAAAACCTCCTATAATGAGGCATGTGAACTGATTGATGACATTGCCACAAATAGCTATCAATGGCCTACAGAAAGGTTAGCTCAGCAAAAGAAGGTAGCTGGTGTGCATGAAGTAAGTGAAGTTTCTGCTTTATCTGCACAGGTTGCCTCTCTTACTAACATGATAAAATCTATGAGCACATCAAACGCTGTAGCGGTTACCGCTGCAGCGGTACATGAACCTACAGTAGCTGTTATTGAGCAAGCCTCTCCAGGGTCAGTAAGCTGTGTATATTGTGGAGGAGAGCATTTGTATGAAGAATGTCCTGGTAATCCTGTCTCTGTGAACTTTGTGGGTTTCAATAAAAACAATAATCCCTATTCAAATACATATAATCCTGGTTGGAAGAACCACCCCAATTTCAGATGGGGAGCCAACAATGCAACAGCACCTAATTATAGTGCTCCAGCAAATCCACCAGGATTCCCTGCTTAGAATTACCAAAGACAGAATGCCCCTGTGATAGATAATTCATTAGAAGGATTGATGAAAGGTTTCATGAGTGATTGCAAGACAGCCCTGAAAACTCATGAAGCTTCCATTAAAAATCTAGAAGTGCAGATGGGGCAGATGGCTAATGTCCTTTCCCAAAGAATTAGTGGATCATTACCATCCACTACAGAAGCTTCAACTTCAGGTACTGCAGGGAAGGAGCATGTAAAAGCTATAACCTTAAGGAGTGGGAGAGATTTGATAGGATCTTCAACTGTTTCAGATGATGAAAAAAACAAAAATTCTGAAAAACAAAAAGAACCTACAACACGCGCTATAGCGCCTGAACCTACCGCTACAGCGCCTGTTATTGAGAGAACACCACCACCACCCAAAATTATTCCAACATACCCAGATCCTCCATATCCTCAAAGACTTCGAAAGGCTCATGAAGACAAGCAATTCAACAAATTCATAGAAGTCCTTAAACAATTGCACATTAATGTTCCTTTGGTGGAGGCTCTCCAACAAATGCCTAACTATGCAAAGTTTATGAAGGATGTGCTTAGTAAGAGGAGGAGACTAGGGGAGTTTGAAACAGTGGCAATGACTGGGGAATGCAGCATGTTGATGCAAAACAAACTCCCACCCAAATCAAAGGATCCTGGCAGTTTTACTATACCATGCTCAATTGGAAACTTTTACTCTGGCCGTGCCCTATGTGATTTGGGAGCCAGCATAAATCTCATGCCTAAGTCCATATACACTCAGCTAGGAGTGGGAACTGCCAGACCTACCTCACTTACACTGCAGCTTGCTGATAGAACTCTTGCATATCCAGAAGGAATCTTAGAAGATGTTCTAATAAAGGTAGACAAATTTGTATTTCCTGTTGATTTTGTAATCTTAGACTTTGATGCAGATAAAGAAGTACCCATCATATTGGGAAGACCATTCTTGGCCACTGGAAGAACTTTGATAGATGTGCAAAGAGGAGAATTGATCATGAGGGTCAATGACCAAGAAGTCAAGTTCAACATTCTCAATGCTATGAAATTCCCAGATCCCAATATTGAAGAGTGCTCCTTTGTGTCTGTTATTGATAAAGTAGTTCAAGATCACTTCCAGAAAAGCACAGATCATCTGAGGCAATTACTGAACAACAGTAAAGATACATGGTCTGATACAGAAGCTACAGGAGAGGAGGAACAGACAGCCAAAGAAATTTGGGCTAAGAAATATGAATCTTTGGAGCAGGAGAATTCAGACATAAGAAATGATCTCCCCTCCACTGAACAACCACCAACTCTGGAACTTAAAGATTTACCTTCACACCTCAAATATGCTTATCTAGGTAACAATAGTACTTTGCCTGTTATAATTGCTGCTGACCTTTCTGAAAAGCAGGAACAGGATCTGATTCAGACGCTACAGCGGCATAAAAAAGCAATTGGTTGGCAAATGTCAGACATAAAAGGTATCAGTCCAACCATTTGTATGCACAGAATAGTGTTAGAAGAAGACTCTAAAAATTACATTGAGGGGCAGAGGAGGTTGAATCCAATTATGAAGGAGGTGGTGAAGAAGGAAATCATCAAGTGGTTGGATGCAGGTATTGTATACCCTATTTCTGACAGTGCATGGGTTAGTTCTGTGCAGTGTGTGCCAAAGAAGGGAGGGGTAACAGTAATAACAAATGAAATGAATGAGCTGCTTCCAACCAGAAAGATAACAGGCTGGAGAATATGCATGGATTATAGGAGGTTGAATAAGGCAACTAGAAAGGACCATTTTCCATTACCTTTCATTGACCAGATGCTGGACAGGCTAGCAGGTAAAGAATTTTATTGCTTTCTTGATGGTTATTCAGGTTATAACCATATTGCAATATTACCTGAGGACCAGCAGAAAACTACTTTCACTTGTCCATATGGCACCTTTGCTTTTAGAAGGATGCCATTTGGCCTGTGTAATGCACCTGCCACTTTTCAAAGGTGTGTGATGGCAATTTTCTCTGATTACATTGAAAGATCCATGGAAGTCTTCATGGATGATTTCTCTGTGTTTGGAGAAACATTCCATCTATGCTTATCCAACTTGGAAGAAATCTTGATTAGATGTGAAGAAACTAACCTTGTGCTGAACTGGGAGAAATGCCATTTTATGGTGCAAGAAGGTATAGTTTTGGGGCATAAGGTATCCAAAAAAGGATTGGAAGTGGACAAGGCTAAAATAGAGGTCATTGAGAAGCTATCTCCTCCAACAAACATCAAAGGTATTAGAAGCTTTTTGGGGCATGCTGGATTCTATAGGAGATTCATAAAAGATTTTTCAAAAATCTCCAAACCTTTGTGCCAACTGTTACAACATGATAACCCCTTTATATTTGATGAACCATGCATATTAGCCTTTGATAAGTTAAAAAAAAGCTTTAATAACAACACCAGTTATTATAGCTCCTGACTGGAGTAAGCCTTTTGAGCTTATGTGTGATGCTAGTGACTTTGCCATTGGAGCTGTCCTTGGGCAAATGTATGATAAAATTTTTCACTCTATATATTATGCTAGCAAGACACTTGTAGAAGCTCAATTGAATTACACAGTCACTGAAAAAGAACTATTAGCTGTAGTCTTTGCATTTGATAAGTTTAGATCATATTTAGTTGGCACCAAGGTAATAGTCTTCACAGACCATTCAGCCATTAAATATTTAATAACAAAAAAAGATGCAAAGCCTAGGCTAATTAGGTGGGTTCTCCTACTCCAAGAATTTGATTTAGAAATAAGGGACAAAAAGGGAGTGGAGAACCAAGTTGCTGACCATCTTTCTAGATTAGAAAGAGACATTGCAGGTACATCAGGTGGGGAGATTAAGGAATACTTTCCAGATGAGCAACTGTTGGCAATGACTGATAACTCAATAACCGCTGTAGCGGTCAATGTAACAACACTTGACGCTGTAGCGGCTGAACCAGCAACACCTTGGTATGCTGACATAGTAAACTTTCTGGTTAGCAAGGTGGTACCTGCTGAGATGACTTATCAGCAAAGAAGAAGGTTCTTCCACACAATCAAACAATATTATTGGGATGAACCTTTTCTATACAAGAAATGTCAAGACCAGTTAATGAGGAGATGCCTAGCAGAGGAAGAACAAATGCAAGTGCTACAGCACTGCCATTCTGCACCATGTGGTGGGCATTTTGGTGGTGTTAGAACTGCTGCAAAGGTATTGCAATCTGGCTACTTTTGGCCTTCACTTTTCAAAGATGCTCAAGACTTTGTTAAAAAATGTAACAGGTGCCAAAGAACAGGGAATATTTCAAACAAACATGAAATGCCTTTAACAAACATTCTAGAGGTTGAACTCTTTGATGTTTGGGGAATGGATTTCATGGGACCTTTTCCCCCTTCTCATGGAAACCTATACATTTTAGTAGCAGTAGACTATGTTTCAAAATGGGTGGAAGCTGTTGCTTTACCCAACAATGATGCAAGGTCTGTGAGCAAATTTTTATTGAAAAACATTTTCACTCGTTTTGGAACTCCTAGAGCCATCATAAGTGATGAGGGATCTCATTTTTGTAATAAACTAATTGAGACCCTATTGGCTAAATATGGAGTCAAACATAAAATAGCAACTGCTTATCATCCACAAACTAGTGGTCAAACTGAATTGTCAAATAGAGAAATAAAAAGAATGTTGGAAAAAATGGTAGGGCCTTCAAGGAAAGAATGGTCAATACATCTAGATGATGCTTTATGGGCCTACAGAACAGCTTATAAAACACCTTTGGGGATGTCCCCCTATAGGTTGGTTTATGGGAAGTCCTGTCACCTACCAATTGAACTTTAACACAAGGCCCATTGGGCTCTAAAAAAACTCAATTTTGACTACAAGAAAGCAGGAGATGCTAGATTGCTGCAATTGAATGAATTGGAAGAACTTAGGCATTTTGCCTATGAGAATGCAGCAATCTATAAAGAAAAAACCAAGGTGTGGCATGATCAAAAACTGATAAAAAGAGATCTCACAGAAGGAGGACAGGTATTGCTTTACAACTCCAGGTTAAGATTGTTTCCTGGAAAGTTAAAATCCAGGTGGTCAGGCCCTTTTCAATTAATGAAAATATATAGCCATGGGGCTGTGGACCTCTATGATGTAACAACCAATACCACCTTCAAAGTGAATGGCCAAAGGGTTAAACAATATTTTGGTGAAAATGTGGTAAGGGACAAAACCACAATTGAGCTTAAAGATCTCTAATTTGAAAGAGAAAGTCTGGCTGCAGACTTTAAAAGCAAGCGCTCTTGGGAGGCACCCCAAGAATTTTAACAAAATTGTTATGTTTATTTTCTATGCAGGAAATTAGGATAAACGCTGTAGCGGTTGCTTAGAACAACGACGCTGTAGCGTTTGTCTTAAATCAGGACTGGGTGAGGTCAAACAAAAAAATAAAAAGATCCTGCTCAGGATGAGCTGGCACTGCACCCCTATCCTTAGCCTGACAAGCACGTGCACCTACTCACCTGCCATTGTCAAATCAACAGTTTCATCTTCTCTCTCCCACTTCACTCACAAAACCGTAACTTTAATATCCACAACTCCCCACGCCACCATTTTCTTTTCTCTTTCTCTTTCCTTCATCTCAGAAACTGCTCGCAACCGTTACACTCACCACTCATAACTTCCACTCCTTCTTCTTCCTTCGTCCCAACACACACCAACATTTCCCAAAGCGCCCAGAAACAAATACGCAAAACTCTTAACCAACCATGACCAAAAAGCAAGCCGCACTCAAACGATCTGGTAAGGGAGCTACTAAGAAACCAGAACCCTCAAATCCTACGAAAAGCACCATGTCTAAGGCAACTCAAGATCCTCAGAGGTTTTGGAAGATGGATTTCATAGCTGAAAGAGGATTCAAGACAGAAAATGCTCCTGATGCGTTTTCAACCGCTGTCACATCGCTGGGATGGGAGAGCTTCATCAAGCATCGCAAAGATTACATGACATCTTTGGTACGAGAGTTCTATTCTGGCATTGAAGAACCTAAGGAGGGAAAGCCTCAAACCCATTCACTGGTAAGAGGAGAAACTGTAAACTTCAACTCCAGAACAATCAATGATATCTTCCATTTGGGCTATCATGGAAAAGCGCTGGAAACTAAAGTTCTGAACTGGGGAGATGAGGAAATGGAAGCTGTTCGAAGAAGGATTTGTGTGGAAGGATCAACTTGGGACAAATTTGGAGCTGAATACAAAATTAAAAAAGCCCATCTATGTGAAGAAGCAAATCTGTGGTGTAGTTTTATCAAACACTCCCTGCTGCCTACATCTCACACAACATTTGTGGAGAAAGAAAGACTCATTGTCATTGATGCTATAATGGCAGGAGAAAAGATAGACGTGGGCAGATTGATAGCCAGAGAGATAGAGAAGTGCAGAGTTAAAAAGGGAGGTAACTTATATTTTCCTTGTTTAATTTCTGAGTTATGTCTGGAGGCTGATGTAGAAGTAGAAATGAAAGAAGAAAGAAGATCCCCTCTTGGGGCATTTCCTTGCATTTTCAAAGTTAAGCAGAAACCTGCCGCTGCAGCGTCTTCTGACTCTCAAGCGCTCCAGCGTTTAGAGCTAAAGCAGCAGGTCCTCTGCAAATTTGTGAAAGAAAAATTTGACTGGGAAAAAGCATTGTATGCTCAAATATCCAAAGGAAAAACATCAATTCCCCCTCCTCAATTCCCTGATTGGCTGCTGGAAGAAGAGCCAATTAAAAAGCAAGAGAAAAAGGGAGTTAGGGCAGAAAAGAAAAAGGTTATGGCTAGTCCATCAAAGAAAACAAAGCCTAGCCCAGCCAAGAAGGTGCAAAAAGCCGTAGTAGAGGAGGAAAGCCTGGATTCTGATGACATTGAGAACATTAGTGAGGAAGATGAAGAAGAAACAATTGCAGTTATGAAAGAGATGGAAAAGCGAGATGATGAAGAATCATCAGGAGAGGAGAGTGAGTCTGAAGAAGAAACTGAGAGTGAGGGAGAGGAGCAAGCTGAAGAAATACAATGTGATCCAACCCCAAGCCCAAAGAAATCAAAAACCCCCCCTACCAAAACAACCAATCCACCATCAACCCCCACCTCCATCCCTCAACCAACCAAACCAACACCTAAGAAAACACCTGCCAAGCAAGTAACACCAAAGAAGCCTGAACCAAAGCAGCCAGCAGCAAAACAAAAACCCACTGAGCAGCTGAAGAAAATTTATCAGTCGTACATAAAGCCTAGAAGAAACCCAGGTGTCAAACTGGCTGAGTACCCAGAAGAAGGTAATCAGCCAGTAGGTGCTGCAGCAACTATGTCTGCAGTACCTAGTGACCCATTGCCTGACGTGCATCTCACAGAAGAGGAATCTGAAAAAGAGGTTGCTGAGGAGCTGGTGAATATGCAGGATGAAACAGAGCCAGTGCTGGAAGAACAGGTGGAAGAAGAGGAGCAAGAGCAAACAGAAGAGGAAGAAGAAGTGCAGCAATCAGACGCTGCAGCGGCAGCAGTTCAGGAAGCAAGCGCTGCAGCGCCACCAACCGCTGTATAGAGAAAATCATTCTCTTTCCAATTATAAACTGTATAGAGAAAATCATTCTCTTTCTATCGATAAATAGTATAGAGAAAATTATTCTCTTTCTATAGGAATATTTCTTTAGCTATTTTATCTCTTCCTTTCTGATCAGCTGTTTCAGTGAGCACTTGAATGTCATCTTTTAAATGTTGGCAACATTTTTCATATTTAATAGAAATTTATTTTGTTGCCATTGTTTTAATTGACATTCTTGAAAATGAAACGATTTGTTGAAGTTAGAAAAAGCAGAATCAGAGCCAGTAATGTCTTCGGTAGTCATGGCTAAATTCGAAACGTCTTAAAATTGTTGTTTTTGAGTTTCAGAAAAGTATTTCAGAAAATCAATCCACCGAAGAAATTACTGGGTTGAGTCGCGGACTAGGTCGCTCTCTTTAAGACGTTTCGTGGCACTGCTCAAAATTGTACATGTAGGCTATCAACCACGACGTCCCCAGGATAAAACAGCTCTGTCAAAACTGTTACGAAATATCACTGCACGGTGAAATTTCGCTCAAGAAATACACCTTAATTTTATGATCCGAAGACCACTCAAATATGGTACTAAGACCACTCTAATTTGGTACGAATACCACTCTAATTTAAGAAGAAAGGAAGTTGCGGAGGGAGAAGAGAAGAAAACTCGGTAGTGCTTCGAGTTTTCGGTGCAAAGAATGAAGTGATGAAATATCCTATTTATAGGAAAAAACTCGACTTGCTACGCAAGTAAGTTGTTGGAGAAAAATCCTCAACAGATAAGAATGGCTTACTTGCTGCACAAGTCAAGTTGTTGGAGAAAAATCCTCAACAACTAAAAACGGCTAGTTCAGCGTATCTGGTCAGTTCAACGAATCTGGACAGTTAGCGAGCGCCGCACCAAAATAAAATAAAAATAATTATTTTTCGCAAAGAATAAATTACACCTCACAGCCCAAGCCCAAGCCCGGCCCGACTGAGTGACCCGGTCGGATGGCGCGCGCGTGTGTGGTGGTCAGTTAGTGTCCGTGCTCTCCCTTTTATAAAACTGGGTACCCCTTGGTCCCCATACCCAGGTTTGAAGTCCACACTTATAAGCGCTCTTAAAGTGCCTAGTCTTAACAATGTGGGACTTTTTCAATTCACCAACAGGAAGGTTCCAACAACTTTCACTACCCAAAATTTATAAACTAATGGTGCAGTCAATATTAGCAAGGATAGAGAACACTCCAACCAGCTGAGGTCATATGATTGTCGAAGAGCCAACAAATAACTGATCAGTGATAAATATGTTGAAGACAATCAAATACTAATTATTAAAGGTGAGCAAGGAAATAAATAAACATGGTAAAATATTTCAACCAAGAGATATGAGTACGGTCAATTGCCTATTACTATGAAGAACTTGGTTACATATATACAAGTTAAATATCCAAAAGTCATAAAGAATTTGCAAAGCCTAAAAGGAAAAGACAAAAAAGTTAGTTTGCCTGGTAACTATAATGATAGTCAAAGCAGTTACTGTAGATCCCTAATCTTCCTCCCTTTTGTCTTGTAACTATCATATAATATCCATAATGCTCATTTAATCCCATTTATGCGACCTTGTTCTATATAATTCGCTCTCTGAGCCCAATGAAAAGACCCAGAATCAATTCCACTCATTTTCTACTTGATTTGCACTGTATTCATATTCATATAATTCTTCATAATTTCTAGCACTCTCGTGTTCGGTCTAATTTCTGCTCAAGGAATAGATTGAAACATTGGTGCCCATCGTGAGGCCTGGTAAATCGTCTTCTATGCTCCACAGTTAAGATATGAATTCACTCTCAACAATGTCAAAAACTGACAATGACAATCCAAGAGTAACTAAACTCCAAGAAATACTTCGAATTTTGAGATCCCAGAATTTGGAGTAAGAATGCAGAAACGAGGAACAAGAAAACCAAATATAGGTTCAAGAATAGGTTTAAACAGTGTTGTTATGCAAATTTATATTGCACCGCATTCTGATTGCATTAATAAAGAAGACTGATCATTTTTTGCATTGCTTTTACTAACGATTTCAACATGGAATGTACCTAGCAAATAGAGTAAAAGTCCTGACAGGTAAAAGTCCCAACGGGCGAGAGCGGAACTGACGAGTTCACGCACCACCCTTTGGCGAACCTCATGGAAAAAAAAGAAGCAAAAATGACGCATTTGTTGCATCATGACGAATCCTGTTAGGCGAAGGCGAAGCGAAGGAGCTCGTTGCAATAGAGCCATCCTGCTCATTGGTTCAAGAGGCTAATAAACCAAAGTCATGACACCTATAAACCGTGATGATAGCACTAACATATACCCATGGGCACCGGGCGAAGCTAACATGCTGACCATCACAAAGACCTGACAGGTGAAGACAGACGAGAGCTGGCATACACCCTTGGGCACACGGCCATTCTAAAAGCAAAATTTGGAACAACCCGAAGTTCAAGACAAGATCACCCCTGGCGTTAGAATGGTAACAATACAAGCAAAATTCAAAATAAGCCGAAGTCAAATACAAGATCATTCCAAGAACCTATAGGCATAGTTGATAACTCTATTTTATATAGAGTTATTTATGCTCTCAAATCTAAATAATTGTAAAATCTCAGTAAATATGTTTTGCTAAATAGAGAAATACAAAAGAAATACAACTTTTAAAGTTAAGAAACGTTCAGGCACACTTCATGACTATTTTATATGATTTGTGGTATTTTATGTGTTTGCTCAATTGCTGCAGCAATCAATTGCCCTAGCAATCTTCACAACACAAAATGCCTCAGCATCCTAGTGATGACGTCATGGTGCGTCAAAAGTAAATGCAAGTGGTCATGTGGGAGAAATGCGTCGCTTGCCATTGACCCTCTAGCTCACAAGAGTCACACCTCTAAGGGACACTTGTCCTCTCATCAATGGACCTCTTCTTTTTACATGATGGGTGATCGACATGGAAGCTTTTGAGATAAAATTAAAAAAGGAAAAACTTAACTTCATCTCAAAGTAACCTTGATGCTCAAGACAACTCCACTCCCAAAAACCTATAAATACATCTCCTCCTCTTCATTAAAAAACATCTCAAATTTTAGGAAGTAGTCTTAGATATAATATTTCGGTTCGACGGAGAGAAAGAAATTGACAACTTCTCCCTCTACTTTTATACCATATTGTATTGCTGTTTCATTGCTCCAGCATTGCTAGGCAGAATATGCAAAGGAACTCCATTTGTGCACTACAAGAAAAATTGGACTTTTCGGCGGGCAAAATCCACCGGAAAAGCCAAAAATCCGCCGAAAATGTGGACTTTCCGGCGGATTTTTGGTGCCGGTAGCCAGCTTGCAGCAAACGGTTTCCGGCGGATTTCGTGGCGCCAAAAAATCCGCCGGAAATTTCCGGCGGATAATCCGCCGAAAATCCAAAAAAAAATTCGCATGGGTTTATCCGCCGGAAAGTCCACAAATCCGCCGGAAATTTCCGGCGGATTATCCGCCAGAAAGTCCACAAATCCGCCGGAAAAACCGTTTTTTTTTTTAAATTAATTATTTTTAAAAAATAAATATTATTTTTTTAAAAAATCGTTTTATTTAAAAAATTAATATTATTTTATTAAAAACTTTAATTATTGATAAAAAATAAAATTTAATAATTAATTAATTTTCTCTTTAAAAACATAAAAATTAGGAATGAAAATTAATAATTAATTTAAATAAATATCCATACAACAAAAAAAATATCCATACAATAAAAAAATATTCATAGAACAAAATAAAATAATCCAAAGCTACTGGGGTGGCTGCTGGTCTGTGTCATCACCATGATAATATGTATTATCACAAGAAAGAAAAGCACTAATCGCATTGATATTAAGATCGATGTGGGGCTGCTGGGGTGACCGCCGCTGGGGGTGCTGGTTTGGCTGGTTTGGCTGGTGGGGTGACTGCAGCTGGGGCTGCTGGTATGACTGGTATGGTTGAGGTGCATACTGCTGGGAATACTGGGGTGCATACTGCTGCTGAGGCCACTGCTGAAATGCACCGCCGTAATGCTCCTGCGGCTGTTGCGGCAGGTAGGATGGCATATGTGATGAGGATGGCCTCGAGTGCTGAGACATCAGCTGATCCTGCAAAAACTTAAAGCGCTCCTCATTTAGCCTAGCCTGCTCCGCAGCTAACCTAGCCTGCTCCGCAGCTACCCTAGCCTGCTCCTCCATGCGCTCCTCAGCTATCCTGGCTTTCTCCCGAAGTGCCTGCACTTTCCGTTCATTTTGCTCCTGCCGCTCGGCAAACTGACGCTGGGCCTCGCTCAGTTGCTGCGTCAATTGCGTAACAACATTCAACTCACCAGCATTGGGAACATAAGAGCGACCAGTACTCGATGATCCAGAATGTGAAGCTGATAGACTCGGAATAATGCTTGTTCGGAAAGCAACCGGTCCAATACCACCTGATCCTACCATGCGATTACTCTTTTGGGGACCAACTGCTCTCTCCCAAATATCACGAGCTACTCTAGCCTCCTCCACTGGATCGATATCAGCTGCCCCACTGCTCTGTTGTGACTCATGGTACTCAGCCAGCCCACTCTGGAAGCTCTACTGAAAAAAATAACCCAACAAATAAATAACTATAGCAAAAGTAGTTTTAATATAATATTCCTCGCCCGATATAAAGATTAATATAAATAATAAACATTAATATATAATTGTAAAAGTAGTTTTACCTGAATATTCCTCGCCCGATCTGTAGCAAACTCACTAGTGTCCTCCCGCATATGAAGGTAGCGATGCAACTCAGACAAAGTATTGTTCTTTGTTCCCTCGCCTCTTATATATATATATATATATATATATATATATATATATATATATATATATATATTATTTAATACACATGAAAATGACTAGTTAATTATAAATAATTAATTAATCAAGTAATAAAGTAATAAATTTACCAAATGCATGTGTTACGTTGCAGTATTAACACTCCCCCTGTGTGCAGCCACCTTTTCAGAAGCACGGTTCTTCTTGGCTTTCTCACAATAATTCCTAAATTCTGGTGTCTACCAATACTCCTTTAACCCAGCCCAAGTTGAGTCTCCCATATAAGATGGCTTCGCATTCTTACCGCGCGTCTCCCGCAGTAATTCAGAATAGCGATGGGAACATCTCTTATGGAACACTCTCTCGACTTCTCTTTGCTGCTCTGGTAACCATGTACATTTTTCCTATTTAAGAAATTTACAATAATGTTGTTAATTATAAGACAAATTAATTAATCAAGTCAATAAGATAATACACCAAATTAATTATTTTGTAGAACAACTTACCAAAAATGATTTTAACATCCTCTCAATCGCCTCTTTATCTTTTCTAACAGCCGTCCAATTATTCCAGCTGCTGGTGAAATTCTCCTTGATTGTTTTTGTGATGGCGGTAGCTGTAGCCTTCGAAGGAAGAAATCTGCATTAAAAAAAGATGAATTTTATTACACCAAATTATATAAGTTATATAAAAGCAACAAAAATAAAGTAATAAATAATAATATATATACTTACGAATCGCCAACAGTCTCCAATATGATACGCCCATCAGTTGTAGACCTCACCACCTCACGGTCAACAGTGAATGTGCGTACCCCATCTGCATCAACATCTGTCGGGGCTAAGCCCTCAGTACCAGCAGGAATCACTGGGTCCCCTGCAGTACTAATACTAGCACCCTCAGACCCAGGTGGTGGCAAATATCTGCCACCAGAAACAACAACACGAGTAGGCTCAACACGACGCCCTAGGCGAGTAAGAGTCTTCCGCCTGCTAGTGCTGGCGGCATCACCCGTGACAGGTGGAGGAACATATGCATCGTCATCGGATCCTGAGTGGGATGCCATGACCGTAGAGAGAAGAGATTTAGTAGAGAGAAGAAGAGAATTCGTATGGAGGAAGAGAGGAATTTCAAGAAGAGATTTAGTAGAGAGAATGAGAGTATTGGTAGAGGTGTGAAGAAGAAGAAGTGGAGAAGAGATTTGTATAGAAGAAACGAAGTCAAACGGTCAAAAGGCAGAATCTGCCGGAAATGTCATTTATCGGCGGATTTAGGGGATTTCCGGCGAATCAGGGGATTTCCGGCGGATTTTCAAAAATCAAATCCCCTGTTTTTCAAAAAAATCCGCCGGAAATGACGTTTCCGGCGGATTTTAGTCGGGTTGGCATTTCCGGCGGATTTTTACTCATTTTCGGCGGATTTCTGAAATTCAAAATTGGCGGTTCTTTTAACTATCCGCCAGAAATGACCTTACCGGCGGATTTTTTTAAAAAAATAAAATAAAATTTTCGTAGACCCAAATCCGCCGGAAATACCTAAAAATCCGCCGGAAATGTTGCGGAGGAAAAAAATCCGCCGGAAAATCCAACAAATCCACCAGTAATGTTTCGGCGGATAAAATCCGCCGATAAGTCCTATAATCCGCCGGAAATTTTTCGACGGATAAAAATCCGCCGGAAAGTCCTGGCCGAAAAAATCAGTTTTTCTTGTAGTTGTGTAATTTCTATCTTATCTCCTTTCCTTTGTATTTTCAATCATATAAATATGACTCCTTATGTTTATATGAGCTTAGTTATGTCGAGCATGAATATATTAGTTGGGATGCTTTGGCAAAAAAACCATTGTGGGGCCAAAAAAAAATTATATACCAAAATAATACTCATTGTGAGTTATATACCAAAGTAGGGCAATTTTTTTTTAGTACAGAAGTCGCCCCCTGCAGCAGCGACTTCAGTACTGTGTTTTGCAAAAAAAATTTAAAATTCATATCAGAAGTCGCCCCCCCAGGGTGACTTCTGAACTGTGTTTTTTTATTTTTTTTATTTTTTTTGTTTTATTATATATTAAAATATAAATACCTAAATAAACTATAAATAAATTTATAAAAATGATTATACCTATTTATAATTTAATTACGTTAATATTTACGAAAAAATTAAGAGATTAAAAATTTGTGTGTATTTTAGTGGTCTAAACACCTTTATTCCAGGCCCATGTTATGTACAGGGAAGAAGATGGTGTGTATTTTAGTGATCCACTACTGTACACTTCACTGTCATACCGGAAAGAGTCATCAACCACTACTGTACACTTCACTGTCAGGCCCATGTTATGTACAGGGAAGAATATGGTGTGTATTTTAGTGGTCCAAACACCATTTATTCCAGGCTTAAGAACAACATCACCTTCGCCGAACTGAATGAAAAACTAACGGAAAAGGCGCAACTGGAGGGTGAGGAGAAAGCAATCACTCGTATCGTTTATCGCTTCCCCCGGATCGGCGAACGTAATCATATTCGGTGGGGCGTAATGACTATCAAGAGCGACGACGACGTTCGAGAGATGTTTCAGGACCGTGAGATGTTTCAACCTCATACTCGGAGTCCTATCGAATTGTGCGTCGAAACCAAAATTTCCGCCGATGAGATCATCCGTCGGGTTTTCCCTCAAGCGTAAAATGTTTGGTGGAATTAGTTTCAATCATGTTTTCCTCTCGTTTCGTTTTTTTTCTATTCTTGTATTTCTGCAAATTTTGTTGTTTATTTCAGTCTTTTTTCTATATTATATTATGTTCCCATTTTTAATCTCTTAATTTTTTTAAAATTTATTTATAGTTTATTTAGGTATTTATATTTTAATATATAATAAAACAAAAAAAATAAAAAAACACAGTTCAGAAGTCACCCTGGGGGGGGCGACTCCTGAACTAAATTTTAAAACTTTTTTGCAAAACACAGTACTGAAGTCGCTGCTGCAGGGGGCGACTTCTGTACTAAAAAAAAAAATTGCCCTACTTTGGTATATAACTCACAATGTGTATTATTTTGGTATATAATTTTTTTTGCCCCACAATGGTTTTTTTTGCCGGATGCTTTAGCTTTGTAATGAACTTTTAGATAGTGATTATGTTATATTGATGTTTGCAATTTAGTTCTTGTGCTATAATTGTTTCAAACTTATTTTAAAGTTGATCACTTAGAATAAGTAAGGTCATGAATACAGACTTGGTTTGTGATTTGAACTCAAGAACTAATATGGATAAGTGTTTAAATAAAAGGAAACTTTGTCAAATCCATGCTAAAACCTAAACATAGGATAGCATAGTCCATAAGGTGATACTGTGGGAACTTCATATACATGGGTGAACTTATTTAGAGCTTAGATATATACTTATAATGAAACTCTGACATTAGTTGCTGAAAAGCACGCATCAATTGCTACAGCACCTATTGCAGGAGCAATCCATTGCAGGAGCAATAATTGCCCCAGCAGTCTTTGCTCCAGCATCATATATATCATAATGCTATTAGAAGTGAATTACATAGTGAAGAGCATTCCAACTATCTCTCTTAACTGATTTAAAATCAATCTCTATCTTGCTTACTTTAAAATTCTGTTTCACTCACACCAATCATCTTTTATTTTATTTTATTTTATTTTATTTTACTCACTAGTATTGCTACCATTTTAAACTCTCAAAAATTAATCCAATCTGTGTGGGTACGATCTCTATTTTCTACTATATTACTTGTTAAAGACTGCGTACACTTGCACACCTTTTTGCACAACAAGTTTTTGGCGCCGTTGTCGGGGATTGCCATTAATTTTTATTGTTTAACTTAGCAGTAAATTAGTGATAATTTTACTTTGGTGTTTGTTCCTTATTGTTTCAGCAATCGTTGCTCTAGCAATCATTGCCCCAGCAATAGTTGCTACAACATATGCCCAGGTCCAACACACCAGAATTTCAGTTGGATCCTGAGATAGAGAGGAGATTTAACAGGCTGCGTACACTTCAAAGACAAAGAGGCAGAGCTAGACAAACAATGTCTGAAGCAGGAGTAGGTGAAGGTTCTAATCATGGCACAGGAAGAGGCTTTGGGAGAGGCAGAGATTCTGCTCATGACTCACACCTTGGTCCTGAGGTATGATAAATGACAGAGAAAGACCAATGAGAGACTATGTTGTGTTTGATCAGCAAAACATGCAAACCAGCATAGTTAGACCTCAAATTAATGCAACTCATTTTGTGTTAAAACCCATGATATTTCAAATGCTTCAAACAGTGGGTCAATTTAGTGGTTCTCCTCATGAGGATCCTCATTTGCATCTAAGACAATTTTTAGAAATATGTAGCAATTTCATCATCCCCAGTGTTTCAGAAAATGCTTTTAGATTAAAACTTTTTCCATATTCACTCAAAGATAAAGCCAAGGCTTGGTTGAATTCTCTAGAGCCTAACTCTATCACTGACTGGAATGAATTAGCTGAAAAATTTCTAGCAAAGTATTTTCCACTAATTAAAAATGCCAGGATGAGAAATGACATAACTTCTTTTAGACAAAAAGAAGGAGAATCACTGTTTGAAGCATGGGAAAGATGGAAAGAACTTTTAAGAAAATGTCCTCATCATGGTATACCTGTCATAATACAAATGGAAACATTATATAATGGTTTGGAGCCCCAAACCAGACTCATGTTGGATGGCTCATCTGGAGGAGTGTTACTAAATTCATCATACAATGAAGCATGTGAGTTGATAGACAAAATTGCAACCAACAGCTACAGTTGGCCCACAGAAAGGGTCAGTGCTCAAAAGAAGACAGCTGTGGTTCATGAACTCAATGAAATATCAGCTCTATCAGCTCAAGTGGCATCTCTCACCAACATGATCAAAAATCTAAATTCTACCAATGCCCCAGCATCAATTGCTGGAGCAATGACAGAACCCACTGCTGCTGCAATAGAACAAGCCCCTCCAGGAACAACTAGTTGAGTATACGGTGGAGGTGGTCACTTGTATGAAGAATGTCCAAACAACCCTATCTCTGTTAACTATGTGGGATACACTACAACAAATTTGCCATATACCCACGGATACCTTTAGTGACGCATACTATATCCGTTGGTATAGGTGTCCTATACCCACAGGCGTGTAATAATAAACCGTGGGTATAGATATTCTATATCAAACTGTGGTATAGGTGACCTTTCTCATTCACGCATCCTGTCTTTTTTTTTATCAGAACATCATTCTTCACGCAACTGTTTCCTCTTCCTCTTCCAGCAACACCACATGCTTCTCCAAATTCCCCATTTTAGCAAAAACCCACTACAAAGTTCACACCTTTCTCTAAATCCCCAAACCAAAAAAAAGCGCAAGGGAGAGAGAACTAGATGAGAGAGACGCGGACTTGAGAAAGAAACAGTATGAGATAGACGTAGAGGAGGAGCACGGTGGAAGTTGAGAAGCTATTAGGCGATGGAGATGATGGTGGTGAGGGAGGGTGTTTGGCCGATAAAGAGAGGAGTGGGGGAGAGAACGCGACCAAGAGAGAGGAACGACAGCGGAGGGAGAACTGCGAGTGAGATGTCAGGAGGGCGGTGGTGATGGTCCTCGCGGTGGTGGTGGCGTTCCCAGTGGTTCGCCGGAGTGTGGTGGAGGTTCTCCCTCTATTTCCTTTTTGCTTTCTTGGTTTCTTTACTTTTCTTCCTTCTCCTCTTTCAAATTTTTACTGTCTTTTGCTTCAATCGATTCCTCTTTCTCTATCCTTAACTCTCTTCTCTACCTTTACAGTTTGAAGGTTATATAATTTGATTTTGTATCTCTTGATTTTCTTCTATGTGGTTACCACTCACATGCTGTTTGATAAAATTCCCCAATGAAGTGAGGTGTATTTAAGTGGTAGTATGTTGTAATTCTTTTTCTCGAAAAATATAATTTCCATTCCGTATAGTTGATTGTTTGACTGGATATTTGCAGAAAGCCTATTTTAAATGTGCATATGAGTGCTTTGATAGGAGAAGGCAGGAAGAGATAAGCAATTGTGTTGAAAATTGCAGTATTCCTCTTTCTAATGCGCAACAGACATTTGATGGTGAGATGGCAAAGTTGCAGGTAAGCTACCTCTTAATTCTGTGATCATATTCTGACTCTCTCCCCACAACACACATGCATTTGATTTGCTTTTATTTAGGCAATAAATAGTCAAATAGCTGTTGTTACAGAATATTTGATTTGCTTTTATTTAGGCATCAGTTATGTATTATTTTTGTGGAGAAATAATTTTCACATTTTGGTTACTTTTTCTGGATCAAAAGTATGGACCTAGAGAGGTTCTAACTTATAACTTTTGGTTTTCATTTTATGTTGCAGTCTGATGTGAATACTGTATGTTTTGCCGATGAAACTAGCCATCTTATTTACTGTGGAAGTTATGATAGTTTCTGCAAGTTAGGTATGTTCTACACTATAATAAGATGGCCTCTTCTGTTAAGATATTATTTGCAATTCCCCTCTGTTTCAGTGTCACAAGTTTTGTTAAGATAGCAATTCCCCTCCAGCCCCTCATGTTGATTGATTAATTTATTCTGCTTGGAGTAACCATTTTTTCCTGTAGGATGTGGATGGAAGAGCTACTGACGTTGCTTTGGGATGGTCTGTTGCTCTCGGTTCTCCATTCACTCTTGCAACTACCTTGGAGCAGGAATACAAGAGTGATATCTTTGGGGAGAGAGGTAAGAACTTTCTGCATTGTTTTGCTTGTTGTCATTGAAGACTTAACTTGTAATTACTGCTTTTCTGGTTTATAGGCATTTTACTTGGTGCTGTTCATGGAATTGTGGAGTCCTTATTTAGAAGATACACTGAAAATGGAATGGCCGAAGACCTGGCTTATAAAAACACGGTTGAGAGTATGGGTTGGTTCAGTGATCTCAACAGTGTTGTGGTTGATTTCTGATTCTGCACAGGTTAATTAAATCTGGAATTGTCAAACTCGTTTTAATTCCTATGTTGCTAAGTGAGTTTGTATGTATAGTCAGATTCACCTCTCTCTGTTTTCTATGTTTCTAAATCATTGTGCCTGGTGTGTGTGTGCGGGGGTAGTGGTGTGTGTTGCATCTATTTCCTTCTTGGGTGTGTGAGGAGTATTCTCTTTTTCAACAGGTTTCAAATGCTTCAAGTCTCCCTGACAAAATGAATTTCAAGAAAAGACACTATTGAAGATAATGACAAAGATTAGAAGCAAATTTTTTTGTTGATGGAGTAAGCTCGGAAATTAAGTGGATGAGATCTTATTTCTTTGTAACTTTTGAGATTGTTATAAGATTTTCTATGTTTTTTAAATGTCAATATGATACTCTTAGTTCGACATTTTTATCTATTTTGTAATTTGACATGCTTGTAAGTTAATTTTCAATATGATTAGAGTTTTATTTTATTTTATTGTTTCATATATATATATATATATATATATATATATATATATATTATATGTAGCTTTTAATTGGTTTAATGACAAGAGGTGTCACTGAAACCTACAAATGTTGTTAATATGTTCTTTACCAACGAAATGAAATTGTGGGTATAGCAAATTAGGAGGCGTCAATAAAACCTATACCGATGGAGATTCAGCCGTGGGTATAGCAAAATTAAGAGTGTTGTTAAAAGCTATACCAACGGAAAAGTAACCGTGGGTATAACCTATACCAACGGTAAAAAAAACTGTCACTATAGGCTATAGCAACGCCATTTTTCCGTGGGTATAGCCAAATAAAGACGACGAAAAAATTGTCCGTCGGTATAGGTTTTTGGTGCTATACCCACGGTTTTTAACCCTTTACCCACGGATTTTTGCCGTCGCTATATGTCAATTTTCTTGTAGTGATACAACAAAAACAACAACCCTTACTCTAACACCTATAACCCAAGCTGGGGAAATCACCCCAATTTCAAGTGGAGTAATAACAATGCTCCAGCATCCACTGCTGCAACACCCTCCACTCCACCACGATTCCACTCTCAAAATTACCAAAGACCTCCTGCACCAGCAATTGATAACTCCTGGGAAGCCATGTTCAAAGCATACATGGACAAAACTGATGCTTTCATCGGTGAAACCAGAACTGCAAGGCAAGCTCATGATGCATCGGTTAAGAACTTGGAGAATCAAGTGGGACAATTGGCTACAACATTATATCAGAAGCCAAATGGTTCGCTATCATCCACCACAGAAGCCTCAACTTCACAAAAGCAAGGGAAGGAGCATGTAAAAGCAATTTCCTTGAGGAGTGGGAAAGATCTCTCAGAGCCATATGAAACTGAAGGGTTAGAGAAGGAAGAAAAAGAAAAAAAAATGAAAGAAATAGAAAAGAAAAAAATACAACTGATACCCCAGCAACAAATGCAGGAGCAACGAATACTGCAGCAACAGATGCAGGATCACCCAAAGCTGGAGCATCAGAAGCTGCTTATGTACCACCACCAAGGTTAGTACAGAATACCCTTCTCCACCTTATCCACAAAGATTGAAGAAGGCACATGAAGAAAAACAATTTGGTAAGTTCCTTGAGGTACTTAAGCAACTACACATCAATGTACCCATTGTTGAAGCACTCCAACAAATGTCCAATTATGCCAAATTCCTGAAGGATGTGCTTACAAAGAGAAGAAAATTAGCGGAATTTGAGACAGTAGCTATGTCAAAAGAATGCAGCATGATCATGTAGAACAAAATTCCAAGGAAGTTAAAAGATCTTGGCAGTTTCACTATACCATTTTCAATTGGAAAATTTTATACTGGTCGTGCATTATGTGATTTAGGTGCAAGTATCAACTTGACGCCTAAATCTATATTCACACGACTTGGAATTGAAACTGCCAGACCTACCACAGTGACCCTTCAATTAGCAGATAGGTCAATAGCCTATCCTGAAGGGATCATAGAGGATGTTTTGATAAAAGTTGACAAATTTCAGATGGCTAGATGCTGGCATAATCTACCCCTATTTCAGATAGTGCATGAGTGAGCCTTGTGCAATGTGTACCAAAGAAGGGTGGAGTGACAGTAATAACCAATGAGAAGAATGAATTGATACCAACCAGAACTGTCACAGGATGGAGAATTTATATGGATTACAGAAGGCTCAACAAAGCTACAAAGAAGGACCATTTTCCATTGCCTTTTATTGATCAAATGCTGGACAGATTAGCTCGTAAGGAATTTTATTGCTTTTTGGATGGATATTCAGGCTATAACCAAATTTCTATAGTTACTGAAGACCAACAAAAGACAACTTTTACATGTCCCTATGGCACATTTGCATTTAGAAGGATGCCCTTTGGACTATACAATGCTCCAGCAACATTCCAAAGGTGTATGATGACAATATTCTCTGACTTCATAGAACAATCCATGGAAGTTTTCATGGATGATTTCTCAGTATTTGGTGAGACAATTCAACTCAGTTTGGCAAACTTAGAAGAAATACTCAACAGGTGTGAAGAAACCAATTTGGTCCTAAATTGGGAGAAATGCGACTTTATGGTCCAAGAAGACATTGTGCTAGGTCATAGAATTTCAAAGAAAAGGCTGGAAGTAGACAAGGCAACGATTGAAGTGATAGACAAATTACCTCCTCCAACAACTGTCAAAGGTATCAGAAGCTTCTTAGGTCATGCAGGCTTCTATAGAAGATTTATCAAGGACTTCTCCAAAATTTCAAAACCATTATGTCAACTGTTGCAACATGATGTGAATTTCAACTTTGATGAATCTTGCTTAGAAGCATTTCAAAAACTGAAGAAATCATTGGTGACAGCACCAGTGATAGTCACGCCAGATTGGAGCAGACCATTTGAGCTAATGTGTGATACTAGTGATTTTGTTGTGGGAGCTGTCCTAGGGCAAAGGTATGACAAAGTTTCTCATTCTATATATTATGCTAGCAAAACACTTATTGAAGCTCAAATGAATTATACTGTGACTGAAAAAGAATTATTAGCAATACTTTTTGCATTTGATAAGTTTAGATCATACTTGGTAGGCACAAAAGTGATTGTTTATACAGATCACTCAGCCATCAAGTATTTAATTTCAAAAAAAGATGCAAAACCAAGACTAATAAGATGGGTTCTTCTCCTCCAAGAATTTGATCTTGAAATTCATGATAAAAAGGGGTGGAGAACCAAGTAGCTGATCATTTGTCTAGACTTGAAGGAGATTATGCAGGAACAAAAGAAGGAGAAATAAAAGAAAGCTTTCCAAATGAGAAATTATTATCAATTTCAGCAACAACATCCATTGCTGGAGCAATCATTGCTGGAGCAATTGATGCTGCTGCACCATGGTTTGCTGACATAGTGAATTTTGTGGCAAGCAAAGTTGTACCTGTCAACATGAATTATCAACAGAGGAGAAAATTTTTCCATATAGTTAAACAATACTATTGGGATGATCCTTTTCTTTACAAGAAATGTCCAGACCAAATAATGAGAAGATGCTTAGCAGAAGAAGTACTACAATCAGTGCTACAACATTGCCATGCTGCCCCTTATGGTGGACATTTTGGCAGCACCAGAACAGTAGCCAAGGTGCTACAATCAGGTTACTATTGGCCAACATTATTCAAAGATGCATACCAAATGGTCAAGAACTTTGATAGATGTCAAAGGGCTGGAAACATTTCAAATAAACATGAAATGCCATTGACCAATATCTTAGAGATAGAACTCTTTGATGTTTAGGGAATGGATTTCATGGGACCACCACAAGAAAAGTTGGACTTTGCGGCAGGCAAAAACCGCCGCAAAAGCCAAATTTGCGGCGGATATTTGGAATTTGCGGCGGAATTTTGCCGCCGGTAGCCAGCTCGAAGCAAACGCGTTGCGGCGGATTATCTGCCGCAAGTTTGCGGCGGATTTAGTGGCGCCGCAAAATCCACCGCTAATTTGCGGCGGATAATCCGCCGAAAAAGGGGACAAATTTTTCCCGCAAAATATCCGCCGGAAAGTGCCCAATATCCGCCGCAAAGTATCCGCCGCAAAGTACCCGTTATCCGCCGCAAAGCACCCGTTTTATTTTTAAAAAAAATGAATATAATTTTTTTAAAAAAACGTTTTATTTAAAATTCCGCCGCAAACTACACAAATCCGCCGCAAAGTACCATTTTTTTTTTAAAAAAAATTATTATTATTTTTAAAAAATAAATTTTATTTTTTTAAAAAAATCGTTTTAATTAAAAATATATATTATTTTATTAATTTTTTTAATTATTGATAAAAAAAATAAAATCCAATAACTGATTAATTTTTAATTTAAAAAAATAAAAATTGGGAAAAGCAGTAAAATATTATCACCAAAAAAATATCCATACAATTAATAAAATATCCATACAATAGGGAAGTTCCCAAAAAATACTTTTTTTTGTCCAATTGTGCCATTGTCCATAGCCATCTGGACGAGAAACAACACCGGCTACGACTTCCACAGGAGGGATATCCCTAACACTATTCCAAACTTCCTCTGATGTCAACTGACGAGGAGGTCCAGCTGTTTCAACATTTCCCTTGATGAACGCATATTTCTGCTTTCTAAATGGGTGATCCATAGGTAAGAACCTACGGTGCGAGTCAAACCATGAAACTTTTCCTCCGTATTTAAGACTAAAAGCCTTTGTGTCAACCATGCAAATCGGACACGCCATCTTACCATGTGTCCTCCATCCAGACAACATTCCATAGGCAGGGAAGTCATTAATGGTCCACATCAAAGCCGCCCTCATCACAAAATTTTGTTTGCGTGCCACATCATAAGTTAAAACACCATTCCACAACCTTTTTAGGTCATCAATCAAAGGTTGCAAATAGATGTCAATACCAGCTGTTGGATTACTTGGCCCTGGAATAATAGAATTTAAAAACATGTATGGTTTGGACATACACATTTCTGAAGGAAGGTTGTATGGGGTAACAATAACTGGCCAACATGAATACGGTGTTGCCGAGGCTTGAATATATGGTGTGAAACCATCAGAGCACAAACCAAGCCGAACATTGCGTGGATCACTGGCAAAATCTGGATGAACACGATCAAAATGCTTCCAAGCTTCACCATCAGATGGGTGACGTAATTCACCAGAATTATTTCTATTTTGATGGTGCCATGTCATTTTACCCGCGGTCTCCATTGAAGTAAACATCCTCTGTAGCCTTGGAATAAGAGGCAGATAGAACATTGATTTTCGTGGAACCGGTTTGCCTCTGCTCATCCCTGATCTACTGACACGATAGCGTGGTTGTCCACACAACTTGCATTCCGACAACTCTCCATCATTTATGCCAAACTCATTGTTATAATAGAGCATGCAACCAGACACACAACAATCAATCCTTTTAGATTTTAAGCCAAGCTTCGATACCACTCTTTTAGCTTCATAATAACTTTGCGGTAAACTCCCTCTAATGGGGGTTGCATCCAAGATCATTTTGGTCATATATTCCATGCACAACTTAGCAACATTAAATTGAGACTTAAGACCCAACAACCGAACACACATTGATAATTTTGAGTCTGTAGATCCTTCAAATATGGGTTTATTTGTCTCACTCAAATACATGTAAAACCTTTGAGCTTCCTCATTTGGAACTTCGTCAGCATCTGGTTCTTCAAAATCCAAATTTACTCCAACAGCGTCAGATATCATTCCCTGATAAACATCTAACGGTTGTATTCCCCATCCTTCAGATGTCGTAGTCACTGGATAACTACTTTATGTGTGATCTACTACTTCAACCGAAACATTAACCGCAGGAACTACAGCTACCCCCGGCGCTCCTTCCCCGTGACGACTCCATGTCCAATAATTTGGCCTAAACCCATTATTGTACAAATGAAGTTTAACTTCATGTTCATTTTTTATAGCTCGAAATGAACATTTCAAGCACGGACATCTAATACCGCCTTGTCGCCCAAATTCTTCATGATCAATGTACTTAGCACAAAAAATAAACTCTTCTACTCCTTCTACAAAACGTCGTTTTACACCAGTTCTTCCAGGATACAATCGATCATACATCCAACTACGATCCATTTTCAAGAACTACGTATACTACACTACAATATAAATAAAATAAACTATCTATTACTTCATATTTTGATATATATATTTATATATTACTCATTTTATTTTGATATTTCAATAAACTACCAATTAATTACAAGCAACAGAATTAATTTTTTAATAATGTTATATACTAACAATTTAAACATTATAAATAATAATTCCAAATTTAATTTTAAATTTCAATTTTTATAAGACAATATATGTTAATAAAATTTATAAGTGAACTTAATAAATAAGTTTTTTCAATATAAATTAATTTGTATTATTATTGCAAACAAAATTTGTAACAAAATTTTACTTAAAATAGTGAAGTAAGTAATATTTTATTAATTACTTTAACAACTAACCGTAGTGAAGAGAAGGCTCTGGCTTGAAGCTTATCCTGAACTCAAGCAGAGAGGAAAAAGGAGGAACCCAAACAATACCTAAACAAAAAACAACACAATTAGTAACAAACTCATATTATTATAAAATAATTTAAAAACGAATATTAAAAAAAAATTAAAAACTAAAACTATTAACTCATATCAAAAACATACCTTGAAGAAATTTCCCAATAAGAGCAGAAGACAATTCGTAGGGAGGAAGCGCTACACTTCAAAAAGAGATTCAGTAGAGAAGAAGAGAATTTGGAGTGAGTAAGAGAGAAATTTTAAGAAGAGAATGGGAGGATTGTTAGAAGTGTGAAGAATGAGAAGTGGGGAATGGATATATATAGGAAAACGCAGCCAACGGTCAAAAGGTAATATCCGCCGCAATAGGAGATTTGCGGCAGATTTTGGGTCTTTGCGGCGGATTTTGAAATTTAATATCCGCGGGTTTTTTTTTACGGAGCTTTGCGGCGGATAATTCAAATTAAAATACCGCGCCTTTTTTTTAAAAACACCAAAAAATCCGCCGCAACAGCCACAATCCGCCGCCAATACTCAATATCCGCCGCAAACGACACAAATCCGCCGCAAAGTACCATTTTTTTTAAGAATTATTATTATTTTTAAAAAAATCGTTTTAATTAAAAATATATATTATTTTATTAATTTTTTTAATTATTGATAAAAAAAATCCATTAACTAATTAATTTTTAATTTAAAAAAAATAAAAATTGGGAAAGCAGTAAAATATTATCACCAAAAAAATATCCATACAATTAATAAAATATCCATACAAAAAAATAAAATAATCTAAAGCAGTAAAAATTGGGAAAAGCAGTAAAATATATATTTAATGTCTGCTACCCCTAAACAGAGACCTACGCCATTATCTTGATATGACACTCTCTTGAGCATTGTCGGCAGCAGCTCCATTAGAGTGGCGTATGTCTCCATTTCTTTGTAAAAAAATTTCCACATTGTCGTGAACACCCCTTCATCTTTTTCGTTAAAAGTAACCCATTTATCAGCAAAAAGCTCCTCCTCATTATTTCCACCACAAGAGACATATACGTTAATCAAACGCTCGGTATCATCCTTCAACTTAACAGTCCGTCCTTGCAGTTCCTCAAACTTTCTATTTAGAGATTCAACGATATTTTCAAAATAGAAAGTTTCACAAGAAACCATATTCTTGTAGTGGACCATTTCCTCCATCCTTTGGGAATCTATACATCTTGGTGGCTGTGGACTTTGTTTCTAAGTGGGTAGAGGCTGTAGCATTGCCAAACAATGATGCCAAATCTGTAAGTAAATTCCTACAAAGAAACATTTTTACTAGATTTGGTACTCCAAGGGAAATCATCAGTGATGAAGGTTCCCATTCCTGCAACAAACTGATTGATAATCTTCTAGCCAAATATGGGGTAAAACACAAGATTGCTAGTGCCTACCACCCTCAACAAGTGGGCAGGAAGAATTATCCAATAGGGAGGTCAAAAGAATACTTGAAAAAAATGGTTGGACCTACAAGGAAAGATTGGTCATTGCACTTGGATGATGCCTCGTGGGCCTACAAAACAGCATTCAAGACACCTCTGGGAATGTCACCCCTATAGACTAGTGTATGGAAAGGTATGTCATCTACCTGTGGAACTGGAACACAAGTCATATTGGGCAATCAAGAAGCTCAATTTCAATCTTGATCAAGCAGGTGCATCTAGGCTTTTACAACTTAATGAGCTTGAAGAAATTAGGCATTTTGCTTATGAAAATGCTGAAATTTACAAAGCCAAGACAAAAGCATGGCATGACCAGAAAATCCAAAGAAGGGAATTAATTGAGGGAGGGCTGGTACTGCTCTATAACTCTAAATTGAAATTATTCCCTGGAAAGCTCAAATCAAGGTGGTCAGGACCATTCAAACTGTTAAAAGTCTATCCTCATGGTGCTGTGGATTTATTTGATGAAACATCCAACACCAACTTCAAGGTTAATGGGCAAAGAGTGAAAATGTACTATGGTGAACATGTGGTGAGAGACAAGGTCACCACTCACTTTAAAAATCTCTGAATCAAGGAGATAGTCAGGCTGGAAGACTCTTAATTCAAGCGCTTTCTGGGAGGCAACCCATGAAATTTTTGATTTAATAACTAACTTGTTTATTTTAGTATGTTTTGTTAAATTTTCAGGTAGAAGTATTGCTAGTGCATCCATTGCCCCAACAATGACAAGAGATCCATTGCTCCAGCAATGAAGGAGCAATAACTGTTTCAGCAATAAAGAAAGTTCATTGCCCCAGCAATGAAAGAGTAATTTTAAGTGATAGCTTGCTTCATTTCCAGAACAAATACAGGAGAAAAACACAGTCTTTATTTAACACCTCACCACCCACGTGTCATTCTGCATGTGTGCCAACAAGTGAGTTTTGAGTCATATCAAAGTACAAT
Organism: Astragalus membranaceus; assembly: GCA_039519185.1. Classification (NCBI taxonomy): domain Eukaryota; kingdom Viridiplantae; phylum Streptophyta; class Magnoliopsida; order Fabales; family Fabaceae; genus Astragalus; species Astragalus membranaceus. Next base: position 223,877,072 of record CM076846.1, on the reverse strand, counting down.
CACCTCACCTAACCCTCCACTAACCATAGTCACCACATTCCCAAAATTAAGACCGCCTCATTATACCCATAACATTACCGTTGCCTAAACATTTCAAAACTCTGGAAATCACGCCCCCATCATCAGCCTTGCAAATCCTAACATTTTCCAGAAATTCATCATGGTGAAGAAACAGGCAGCAAGGAAATCATCTGGCAAATCGTCTGTTGCAGAGACATCAAGCCCTGTAACGAAGAAAACAGCAATTGCTCCTAGCAAGGAATGAATGAAGTTCTGGAACAGAGAGTGTCTTGCTGAACATGGATTCAAATTTACAGACACATCTCCTTCCTTTCTATCAACAGTAAAGAACTTGGGATGGGATACATTCGTCAAACACAAAGGATCATACTGTGAGCAGATTGTTCGTGAGTTCTACACTGGCATTGTTGAACAAAGAGGAGGTAAGCCCCTTTATTTTTCCATGGTTAGAGGCAAAAGAGTTCATTTTGAACCTAGGGTAATTAATGATGAATATTTGCTGGGTTATAATTGGGCCTGAATTTGAAAACAAAAAGATACACTATGGAAAGAAAGAAATGAACAAAGTCAAGTCTAGAATTGCTGTTAGTGATGCTGTCTGGGAGAGTTGTACAGCAACAAAGTACACTATGAAAAGTAGGTACCTTAGAAGTGAAGTTAGAAACTGGCATCTGTTTATTGCACATTCACTACTGCCCACATCACACACATCTTCAATAAAGAAGGAAAGGATGATTGCACTGGATTCAATCATGACAGAAACTAACATAGATGTGGGGAGGGTGATTGCTGAAGAAATTATGGCATGCAAGACAAAGAAGGCTGGATATTTATTCTTTCCTTGCCTAATCACAAGTCTTTGCATCAATGCTGAGGTCACCATTGACAAGGATGAATTGAGAAAGTTCCCACAGAATGCATTTTCTGCTAACTTCAAAGATAGGAGCAAGTTGCCAAAGGAGAATACCAGCACCTCATTGCCCTAGCAATCATTTCTCCAACAATGAGCTGTGTGGAAATTTATGAAAGAACACCTTGAGTGGGAAACCATCATGTTCAACAAATTTACCAAAGGATACTGCAACATGCCTCCATCAATATTTCCAGACTGGGTACTTGAAGAAGAGCAAGAAAAAGATGTGGAAGAAGAGGAAGCTGAAGTAGAAGAAAGTGAGGAAGAGAAGAAAGGAAAAGCTGTCAAGAAACAGCAAAAGAAAAGAAAAGGGAAGAAGAAGGCAGTGATAGAAGAAGGAGTTCTGAGGATTTGGAGGAAACAAGTGAGCAGGAAGAGGCTACAAAGGCTATAAGAAATATTGAGAAGGATGTGGATGAAGAAGAGACAGAAACTGATGAGGATAGTGCAGGAAGTGAAGCTGCTGAAGAAATTGTGATGGAAGAGGCCCCAAGAAAGAAGTATACAGCCCCACCTAAAACAACACAAATCTCAAAGCTTCCCCAGCAACCACCATCACCAAACAAAAACATCACCTCACCTCAAACCTCCCCAACACAAGCCAAAACACCAACCCAACCACCACACATTCCACAAAGCACCAAATCACCACCATCAACAATTCCACCAACCAAAGAACAAGAAAAACAATTTGTTCCAGCACCAATTAAAGAAACAATTGAGCCAAAAATTCCTGCAAAAGAGACCCCTCTTGAAAACCCTGTTATTGCTGCAGCATCCCAAGCTGCAGTATCTGTTTCTAACATTGAACATGCAGGTGTAAAGAGAAAATTGCAAGACATTCAGGAAACTGATGAAGAGGAGAAATCTGAACAGGAAACTGGTCATGAGGAGGAAACAGCTTGAAGAAAGATCTCTGCAGAAGGAAATGCCAGTATCTGAAACCATTGCTCCAGCAATGGATAAGTCAGTGGATGGCCCAGTAATGGATAAGGCAGTGGATGCTATAGCAATAGACACAGCATCTGATGCTCCTGCAATGCAACCAGCAACTGATGCTGGAGCAACCAAGGTAGCAACAACAGTAGACCCTGCCCGGGCAGAAGCTTCAAAGAGGCTAGTGATGGAGACATTAGCTGCAAGTAGAAGAGAAGAGGAACTAGCCAAAATCAAGCATAAGGAAGCTGCTGCCAGTGCCCCTGCTATTACTACCTCTACTGCTGCTGAAGAGCCAAAAGGTGGTGATTCCCCTGCAACTGTTGAAGAAGCATCCAATCCTAACTTATATATTTTGTGATCATAACATATGCAGGTGTTTTATTTGGTTCCCCCTTAAATTAAGCAGCGAGGACACTGCTGAAGCTTTAGTTGGGGGGAGGACTAAACATTTTGTGAACTGTTTAAATATTTTGTGACCTTTAATGCTTGTTATGTTATAAATATGATGCATGTCTATTAATTTTTAGTTATTTGTTATAGCTTGTTTTTGTTAATGGGTTACAAATTTTGAAGCATGATCAGCTAAACAAAATTTTTGCAAAGAAAGAAAGAAAAAAGTGCCTTTTTGAAACTCAATTTTTGAAAACTAGAACTTGTTTGCAAAGTAGCATGAGTTCTAAGCAAATGATCAATGTTATTACTACCTTTACACTATAACAACTGAGCTTAGAACAGAACTTAGCTAGCTAAGAAATTAACTAAAAGCAAAGGATAGCAATAGTGACCCAAGATCAATTACTAAATTTTTACTAAAAGTATAGAATAGCATAAATAAATAAGTTTGGGGGTGCATCGGTGATACTAAGGCTAAGTATGATAAGGAAAGGAAAGACAGTGCAATAGGCTTATGAACTATTACAAAAATGCACAATCATGAAAAACTATTTTTGCCTGAATCAAAAGCTGTACTCATTCCAAAAATGCATGATAAAAAGAAGAAAAAGAAAAAGGAAAAAAGGGGTCAGAAAGGAGGACAATATAATCTTCAAAGTAGTTCTCAATGCAGGAGCTAGCATCAGTTGCACCAACAACCAAAAGATCTAGGGCCAGTGGCGGACCTACCTTGCAGTGAGGGGGTTCAGTTGAACCCCCTGAAAAAAAAATTGCACTTACCATCCTATATAAATAGCCTAAATCCCCTGAAATTTTAATTTTGAACCCTCTGAAAATTTTAAATTGCACTAGTAGACCAAGTTTTGCACCCATTTGACACTAGTCTTAAAAAATTTGACACCCCTGACCCCGGAGTCCTGGGTCTGCCACTGTCTAGAGCCAATGAAAAGATCTAGAATTTATGCGAATTTAATCAGAGCCATAATGCTCATTTAATCTCATTTATGCGAACTTGTATTATATAATTTGCCATGTGAGGCTAATGAAAAGATCTAGAATCTACTCCATTCATTTTCTACTTGATTTGCACTATATTCATATAATTTTTCATAATTTATATCACTCTTGTGTTAGGTCTAATTCTTGCTCAAATTTTCTACTTGATTAAGTAGCAAATTTTTTTGTTACCCCAATGTCTGAATTCAACATAATAATAATAATAATAATAATAATAATAATAATAATAATAATAAGTACTCCGTAATAATTAAAGAAAAGCAACAAAAGTGGGTCTCCTTTGAGCTGTTAAAGAGCAGACTTCACTTCAGAGACTTGTCTTGTTTTCATTTGTTTTAATTTATAAAAAATTAAAAGGTAAAAAAACAAGGAACTTTTTGTCAAGATGCAGCACTAGACAACACAAATCTCCATACTAATTTATACTAATCGAAGGGTAAGGAGTGCAGGGTGTTGTTAGTCACACGACGCTGGCGTTACAGAAGATCCCATCCACTACTGTGATATCATCATCATCATATGGGGGGGGGGGATATGTGGACGGAGAGAGAGAGAAAGAGAAAGAGGAAAGGAGTGCAGAAACACCACAGAGGAGACAAGATCATGGGATCTGCATGTTTTTATTGCAGAAGACCTGCAACGATGGATCATGCAAATCCTCTCCCTTTAATTTAAAAAATAAAATACCAAACAAGGAAAAATTAAAAATAAAGCAACCATTGCCGTCGCATCCATCAATTTCCTGACATCTCACTCAAAAAGCAAACAACAACTTTGAATTTGTAAAATTTAGTTTATCTCTTAAATTTGTGTTTATCACACATCACATAATAAATAAATCTTATCCAACACAAATGAATCTTGGATTAACTAATAACCTTTTGACATTAACATGGTGGATTATGAACATCGATTGTCCCCTTGTGACAATTGCCAACGTGGACTTTTTAGCGTGGCAGTGTCCCTCTCTTGGTCGGACCCAAAAGAGAGGAAGAGTGGAAAAAAATGTTGCAAAATTGACTGTGGTCTGTGGGTGTAATTACTACTAGGGAGAAAATCTTATATTATTATTAGGAGTAAATTACAATTTTACAACAACAATTAACAACAGTACAGTACAATGCAAGTCTTTTTCTTTGTTTGAGAAAGGTAATAAAGGGTATTTGGGGTAGTGTGCTAAAGAAGGGAGAGGGAATAGGAGCTATAAGGCATAGGTAATGTGTGTGAAAGACAGAAAGAGTATCTTTAGGGAGGTAAGCAAAGGCACAGCACAGCACAGCACAGCAGAGCTGTGTGGTTTACTTGCTGTGCTAAACAACCTAACCTATCTAACGTTATTTTTATGAGTGAGGTTGCGTGCTTTATGCTCTAATTCCGTTCCTGTTTTTGTGTTGTTGGGGACTTGGGTTACCAAAGGGAATCTCTCTCGTTAGTTTTTTATCACTCTTTTTTGCCCTTTCTCTCTCTCTCTCTTTGTCCTTAAAAAGAGGAGTGAGATAGATAGAGAGAGAAACAAAAGAAATAGAGAGAGAGAAAACCCACTGAGCGTGCAAATAAAAAGACTTATTAAAGCAGAGAGCTAGATTACAACAATCCCATGCTATTATTATTATTATTATTATAGCTCTCCTCTACCTTTGCTTTTGTGCTTGTGCTGTTCTTCTCTCTACTCTTGCTGGGGGTGTGGGGTTTCTCTTGAGCTGTTCTACTTCTACTACCTAGATAAAATATTATTAGTATTTCCATTCAACCTTTCTCCTTCTACTTTGTTAGCCTATTCTATTTCTATTCCATCTCTCTCGTTTTAGTATTCCAGTAGCCGAAACCGAACCTTTTAAGCTTTATTATTATTATTATTATCATTGTAGGTTCTTGTACCCGGCCGTTACCCTTCACACAACAAAAAAAAGCTGTTATTCTTCAGAACATCAACAAGATGTTGTGTTTCCTGGATTTGAGCTGAAGTTAGACTTATAACGGTATGCAAACTCAACCTATCTTGTCTTTTACTATTATCACTTATTTTGCCTCTAACTCACTCATGTGTTTCTTGCATTAAACAGTGTCGTTTTGTTGCACACATATTTGATATTTATATTTGGTGAAGAAGATCAAAGAAAGGTCAAGAAATGGATGTAAGGTCAAGAAATGAGAGAGGGAGTTCGGAGGAGAGGAAGCTGGAGCTGAGGCTAGGTCCACCATGTGGTGAAGATTGGTCTCGCAGTAACAAAACAGAAAGAGACGAGTCTTTACTATCTCTTGGTTACTACTCTACCATGGCTGCAACTCCATGGTCTTCTTCTTACCAGGGTCAGGGTGGTAATAACAATAATAATAATAATAATAATAATAATAAAAAAGGGTGTTCATCATTTCTTCATCAGTTCCCAACAAGCACACCTGTGATGAGTAAAGAAGCAACACAAAGCTGTTGCCCTAAGGTTATAGACTTACAGAATGGTGATAACAAAGTGTATTCTCCCTCTTCTGCAAATACAGCTGTTCCCAACACCTCTCAGAAAAGGTACTCCACCTTTTCCATTTTCCATTTCTCGTGTCTAGTAATATTGTACTAACTTTTTAGACAGAGGATATTCATTCACACACTCACCTTGTTTTTTTCTCTCTCACTCTTTGCTGTACTGTGGTCCATGTCTGCTGTTTCTTTCTACTTGTTTTATTTAAACGCATAACAATAATAATAGATCTAATCTAGTAGTAGTGTTACAAATAAACCCTTTGTTGCACTCTTTAGTGCAAGAGTTAAATAAATACTACCAAGTTTCGTATTATTATTATTAATTAAAACATGCCTTTTATAAACTTTGAATCCTGATCCACAAATAAAGAAAGTAGTGGTTTGGGTTGGTTTGGGTTGGTTTGATCCCCATGTATTATGTACTATGTACTGGCTGTTTTTGTTCTGTTATCCTTTCCTTGCTATCTTTCCTTCAGAGATGTCTACATCGCATTTTTGATCCTATACTCTACTCTCTCATTTATTATGTGCCTTCCTTATCTACTTTCCCTTTCCTTTTGTTTGTTTCTTTTACACTCCCATGTGAAATATCTGAACCTACCTCTGTTTAGTTCCCCACCCACCCTTTCTCTCCTTTGTTTTTCATGAGGAAAGCCTCTTTTTATTTTTAATAAAAATAAAAAAATATGAAATAAAAGTAATATTTGATGATCAGTGATTGAATGAAAGGGGGACAAAGGGTTATGCTGCAGTTATGCTAATAGGATAGCATTTTCTTTCTTTCTTTATCACAAACAGCATCTTTTTTCCTTTTTTTAACTTTATGTCTCATTGTTACTATTTATCACTGTTCACTATCATGCTTAACTTTCTATGTGGACCTATCAAAAAACAGAACTGCGCCTGGTCCAGTAGTGGGTTGGCCTCCAATTCGTTCTTTCAGGAAGAATCTTGCAACCACCAACACATCTAACTCTAAGCAACCACAATCACCACAACCTGAGTCACATAGCAAGGTTGCTGGTAAAAAAGCTGTTGACAACTATGGTACTAAAGGTTTGTTTGTCAAAATCAACATGGATGGTGTTCCAATTGGTAGAAAAATAGACCTCAATGCTTATGATAGCTATCAAAATCTCTCCTCAGCTGTGGATGATCTCTTTAGAGGCCTCCTTGCAGGTAAACTTTATTTTGTCGCCAATAATATTATTTTTTTATAATCCTACTAACTAGTGAACATTATTTTGAAGTTATGACGATGTTATCTAATTTTGTCATTTTTCTCCTTGTTAGCTCAACGAGATTCGTGTGGTGGTGGAGTTAAAAAACAGCAGAAAGAGGAAGAGAAAACGATAACGGGTTTATTGGATGGAAGTGGAGAGTATACTCTTGTGTATGAGGATAATGAAGGAGACAGGATGCTTGTTGGGGATGTCCCGTGGCAGTAAGCATCTTAATTATTATTTTATTCAATTCAATTGTCTATATATTCCAATTCCATCACTCGATGTTCTGGCATTTTCTTCTAATAATACTACTGCAGTTAGATTCCTTGTGCTTAACAATTACTACTATTATATACTAGTTTTTATAATTGTAATAGCCAACCATTTTAAGCCAAGTGTTATTAAGAATAAATCTGAAACGCTACATGCCATGGCATGTCTGTTCTTCACATGAAAACACTTGTACTACTGTTTCCTCTAAGAAATCCAAATAAATTATAAATAAACAAGTCCTAATAGTGCCTTTACCATTTGATTTTTTTTTAAAAGTGAATTATCTATTGCTAGAAAACTATGATTGGCATCTATGGTTTTTATTAATGTGTGTGCTTGGCAGCATGTTTGTATCAACAGTGAAGAGGCTTCGGGTGTTGAAGAGTACAGAGCTTTCTGCTTTTACCCGTGAGTTGGAGAATCTTTTATGGTTTCATTATTTTGTTTTAGTTGTGAATATTTATATTTATTTATTGATGATTTTTTTTTTGTTCTCAGTTGGTACTAAGCAAGACAAGATATCTACTTGACTCTGCAATGAAATGCAAACTTCCCCGTGGTGACTGGTGAAAGTTGAAGACTCTTCTAATTTGACGTTTTTTTTTTTGTTTATTTTGTTTTGAATGATGAAGATGGTGGTATGAAACTAGTAGGTTACATTACAACTAAGTAATGTGTATGAATGAATGTATTTTTGGTTATGAAGATTTGAAATGTTTATTATGGATTGTATTGTATTGTATAAATAGGGAAGGAGAACTCCACGAATGTGTGTACTCGTGATATACTTTTGAGTAACCATATTTAACTTGTTTTGCTTTGTATTTTTAATTTATCATCACTTAGCCTTCTAGGTCACCAAACTCTAAATTTACATTTTTCAATGCACTTTCAAGGTTTTAACAAGTAACCTTTATGATCCTTCTACAAAACGGAGGTTTGCAAACGAGATTATATGGGTGTGAGAATCTCAGACAAACAGATTTTAACTAATTCGAATGTAATTCATTTTGTATGATAAATGAAGCCATTTTTGCTTCTTACACTTTCATCTTCCTCACCAATTCATTCACACCTCATCCCTTTCACACAAATCAGAATTTAGAACCATACTAAAGCCATGGAGAAATTGATTTGCATGTCGAGCTTGATGAGCTGACAAATGATTAGAGGAGTCTTTAAGCTAACGGATTGAGCCAAGATTAGGGTTGAAGAGCTCCAAATTTCGTGGCCTTGAGCAGCTACAAGATAGCTAATTGAAGTGGGTAAAATTGATTCTTGGAATTCATCTTGTCTTTTATTGAATTATATTTTTGTTGCTCATCAATACTGAGCAGCAATAAGTCCCAATGTTTGCCACACTAAATTTATTGCCTTGAAATCAATCAAATTGTGAGCACACGTAATATCTTAGTTGAAGAATGAATTGACAATGCTAGGTGATCTTGCTTCCGATCCTTAGGGTGTGTTTGAGAGTTGGGAGAGGAGAAAAGAAGAGGGTATGAGACTAATAGTGATGAGAAGAAAATTAACCCCCAAATCCCTCTAAACTCTTCTCCTAGTTTATTTTTTTAATCCCTCGAAAATCCCCCAAAATTTGAAGGGTTTTGGAAGTACTCAAAAAATAAACTAGAAGAGGGGTTTATGGAGGCTTAGGGAGATAATTTTTCTCCTATTACTAAAGAATTAACACTAAAAGTCGTATGTCCTCCCCTCCCATTCCCTCCAAACTTCCCAACACACCCTTAAGTTTATATGTTAGACCGATTAGACATTCGATGGGAATTAAGACCTTCGAAATTACTGTATTCTTTATTACAAATAAATTTAAAGGAGTCTCTTCAAAAATATATTGAATATAGGTAGTGTACTGGGGGTGTCCAGAAATTGCTGAGAAGGACCCTCACTCCTCTTTGGCGAAGGCCCTTGCCGAATAGATATGGGTAAGTTGAGTAGTGCAATCGTTAGCCGAGGAAGCGAGAATCGTACTAGAGGAGAATCAACACTGCTTGTGCTACCGTACTGATCATGAACAGAGCAGGACACGTCTGCATAGAAGACAAACAAAGAGGACGTGGCAGCTGGACATTGAATCGTACTCAAGTAGTGGTTGCTCCACCATCTCGGCAGCAGGTGCGGAGTAGACAGGAAGGCCAATTCCCTACGATGTAGAACACCCTATAACTCGTTTTGTATTATAAATAGCTCACTCTACTATTGTATTAACTCTTAGTTCATATATTTTGGGAGGTCTGTCTTTGTAAGACTATATTCTTGAAGGTTGCACCATTCCCATTTTATATACAAGAACATGCAGGAATGATGTAAATTCAATTATTAAATTAAAAATGTATAATTAAAAAGTGTGTTACAGCAAAAGATGCCATGTGAATTCATCTATGTGACAATGTGTAACCGACAGTTAGTATACCATATACCATAAACGGAGGGAGAGTCAAGCATATTGCATCCCTGACGACGGCCATAAATAGAAAGGGAGTTGGGGGGAGTTGATTGGTCATTGTCGTTGAGAGGTGCCTAACTTTGATGGCTGCTCAAATATGCATGACACTGACTTCTTCTACTTCTGTACCAATGTATGTGGGCATGTCATATGTGTGAGGATAGGAATAGGATAGTGTTACGGATTGGGCCTTTATCACTAAGGCCCAACACCAAATGCAGATCCATCAATCAATGGTGGAAATTAAAGACCTAGATTCAATGGTTCCCATTGATTCCCAAAACCTATAAATAAGTATTCAATGCAATGTTTAAGGTACACACTCTTTTCCACTCTTTACCTCTAATCATTTCCCTAGCTGACTTGAGCATCGGAGTGTCCCCGCAGGTACCACCTGCCTCGGATCGGAAGCAGAGCTCGGTTGATCAAGACCAACTCATACCAACTATCTCGAATCGGACCTCGTGTCTAAGATCGGATACAGGTCCAGAGATAAAGTACCGAAGAGAGGATAATCTCATCCGCTCATGCTTATGCTCATGGGGACAAGTGGATACACATAAACACATTCCTTAACTTTGCGTGACTCAACTCGTGTGTGTGTGTATTGTGTCTATGTTTCCTACAGCTTCTAATGCATTGGTTGACCACTCATCTTAATTAAGAAACGTCGTAGTTGGTAGAATTCAAATTTGGGTATCCTTCACTTTTAAGGGTATCCAACCAAAGTAATTCTAAATATTTAGTTAAGTTTCGCAACTCTCAGTTTTTTACCGTAAACTAGACGATTACAGTATTTTTTGTCTTCCGTAAATGAACAATTAACCTTTGTATATCTTACAGTACATGTTTTTTTTCCGGTTTTTTTTACCCCCACAGTTTCACCTTATACCCCCACAAATTATGATAATCCAAAAATATCCCTAAATATTTGATTTTAACGGAATTACCTGTTTAACAGGTAAATCCGTTTGTAGACAAAAAACAAAAACGGATTTACATTTTAGTCAGTTACTTCCGTACGTTACGAAATTTGAAAAACGGAAGTAATTAAGTGGAAAAATGTAAATCCGTTAGTTTTAAAATTACAAACCGGGAAGTACATAAATGATAAATAAATCCGTTATTATTAATTTTACATAACGGATTTATCTACAATTAGATACTTCCGTTTTGTAATTTTATACGTATATCTATTATTTAGATAAATCCGTTTTAAAAAAAAAATAAATCAGCAATTTAAAATATAAGCTCTAAAAATAATAAATATGGAATATTAATTACAAAAAACTAGTACCAAAAAAAGTATATGAAGCGTCAATCTGAATCAGCTGCTAAGTCTACAACGATGGGCGGATGAGAGGGTGGTGACATGACCGGAGCCAAAAAAACGCCCGGTATAAGGATCCAACCATGAAGTAGATTCAGTAGATGTAAAGCGCTCCCATTTAAGACCAATTGGAGGCAATGGACACTCAGGCAAGAGCGCAACATGCACCCAGTGACAGTGGTTGACGTGAAGAATAGAGATGATGATGCGACTCTTAGTTGATGAATAAGAATCTCTCAAAGGCAAATAAGTAAATGAGTTTCCCCAAGATAATTCAACTAGGGCGACATTATATTTAATAGATATAATGTACCCCATCTCAGGCATGCTCAGCCACCTATCATTCTCCTTCCTCCCAAAACCTCTAACAAATAGTGACTCATTAATAACTGCAAGCCTTTGAACCCCAAATAATTCAAAATATAGTTCATAACGTGAGTTTATTTCTTGGATTAGTTCTTGTCGAATTAAGGGCCAACTTTCCTCACCAAGACCAACACCAATAGCAACTGCTCGGTAGCCACAATTACCATCCGGTTCCACATCAATAATATCTACAACGTAATGATGGAAATGGAGAGGAACCCACGGTAATAGCAATTTAGAAGTCCATTGCTGTGATAATTTAGGAGAAGTCCCCTGCTGTGATAATTTCTTTGAAGTCCGCTGTGATAATTTAGGAAAAGTCCCTTGTGACTGTGAGAACCGCTGTTATAATTTAGGAGAAGTCCCTTGTGACTGTGAAAACCGCTATGATAATTTATTACAAATCCCAGACTTGTGAGTATTTTTCACATTTTCATCCACATGCTCCCAATAAGAAGGATCGTGCTTCACATCATAGAATTTTTGCTTCTTCTTCTTTGGTGCACCATTTGTTTTAATTTTAGATGGTGGTGGAACTATTGAAGAAGTGGTAGGAAATGCAAACTCATCAATCTGTTTCTTGAACACAACTTTCTCCTTAGGAGTCATACAATTATATCTCGCTCATATCATCTCCATAGAGTAAGTAATGTCACATTCAGCATATTTTTCTTGAGACACATCCTCATCCAAAGAATCCAAACTCAGCTTAGACCAATGACCGTCAACAACCTCCAACGGAATAGAAATACTAGAGGCATGATAGACACCAAGCTCACAAGCACAAGGCAACCGATGTGTCGTTCTAATCACACACCCACAACTTAAGAAGAGGGGGAAAATCGACACATGAGTCCTCCAACATCTTCAACCGCTATGAGTACTTGTAACATCCCAAAGTAATTATTTTAATTACGTTGATTATTAAGTCATTTTCATTATTTTCATTGGCCAAGTGAGTTAATTATTGGTTATTTGGATTGATATTGAGATGCCTTGATATGTAATTTAATTATTTGTTCGTTTTGGACTGATAATTGAGTGCATTGTGTGATTAGTTGTTAAATTAATTATAGTGTTAGGTGAAGGAATGTTAGGGGGTGCAAGTAGAAAACAGAGTTTTTTTATTTGATTCAGCCCAAGTGAAATAGGACCCAACCCACTTACCTTTAAAACCCTCAGCCGGAATAACTAGAGGGAAAGAGCTCACTTTAATTGTTGGAGTTTTAGAAATTGAGAGAAACATAGAAGCAGAGAAGAGAGAGATCGAGAATGAGAATAAGAGAGCGAAAGTGGGAGAGGGCTGAAACATTAATTACTTCCTTCCACCACCGAATGTGTTCTTCCAACTTCAACTTCAAAGAGAATACTCACTACCTCCATCATCTTTATTTGTTCTTGACACTTTCTCATCTCCCACATTTCCAACCATTGTTGAGTAGAACCAGAGTTTTTCATCTCTTCTTCCATAAACATAAAGTGACAAAACTCTCACCTCTTTTCACCCTATTTGAACCTTATAACTGACAATCAGTTTGCAAATGTTATTAGTAGCCAAAAATAGAACCATTGCAACCACATGAGATTCGAGTGTTGCATGTTGTCTTAGAGGAGTTGGAAACAAGTTGGGTGCTTCCATGATGGTTTTGGGAGCTGGACTAGGTTATTGGAGAGCCACATTTCGATTTCAAGAGTCAAGGAAGGGTAGTTGAAGATTGGGTTTGGAGTTTGAAGCTTGAGGGGGCTGTGTCGGGGTCTAGAACCGATTTGGGAGAGTTCGGGAACCACATTGTATACGAACTTTGATTTCACTCCGAGCCTTGTGAGTTCTTCGATTTCTTGTTATGTCTAAATGATTCTGTTTATGATGTATTCTGAATTCTGAAGTGGTAAAATGATTTTGAATGTGTTTGATGAAATTTCGTGGGTTATGGTGTTAATTAGGCAAATTGTTATGTGGAAAAAAATTTCTGGTTGTGCAATACTGTATATACGTTCAGTATTTTTGAAATTGTGAGCTCTCTGTTTATCCTAAATTCGCGGGGTTTGTTTTGTTGGAAACTAGACTTAATGCTCTTTATTTTGGCACTGGTTTGGATGTTTTTGGGTGGATATAACTGGAGATATAGTCGTCACAATTTAGGTCAAAATTCTGGAACGATTCTGTGTATAGGTTCAGTATTTCGTGTATAACGTTTTCATTTGAACTCCTTTTTGAATAGTTCTTGTTACATTGAAAACTAGATTCAATTTGCTTCGGTTTAGGCTCAAGTTCCATGTCATTTGATTGATTTTTGATCATTCTAGAGGTGTCACAAGTTAGGTCATGGTAACTGTCCTATTTTCTGAACCCTGTTACTTGTTTGTTGAAACCGTACTAATTGACCCATTATTTTGCAAAACCAAAATTATAGTCAGAAACTAGAGATTCTTAGCTTTCCGTAGAGGGGTGGTTTGCTGAATTCCGTTGCCGTTTAATTGGTTAATTAATTTATCGAAGTTTATGTATGCTTGCTGAAATTGATTGTGGACTCGATGTATGTGCTTTTCCTTGTTAATCGTGTGAGATCACTATGTTAGCCCATATGTAAGGGTAGTTATAAAATGATTAAAGAACGGAGGATGTGATTGGGGTGGGTGTCATGCGCTCGTCCCAATGCCTTGAGTAATGTTACCTGGTTTATTTTTGATCGGGGGGTCAGGTTCCTTGAGTGTGTGCCAACATCTAAATGTGTAAGACTGCACTTTTATGGAGGGATACATCTTAGGATAAATAATAGAAGATACTCAGAGCGTATTATGGTAAGGGGGCACATTAGAACTCACTGAGATGTTACAAGAGGTTACAGTTCAGGTTCAAGGGCCCTCATGTTTTGTTGATTTCAGATTCACAGATAAAGGTAAAAAGAGTTACAGTTCAGGTTCAAGGGCCCTAATGCTTTAGGGTCATCATGAGAGGGAGATTAGCAATGTTTTTGCTAATAGTATTTGATGTTCAGTTATGACTTCAAGTTCGGTTTATGAACCGAGTTAGACATTAGGATATGCACTTGTTGGATGTTTATGTACTGGATGACTGATTTTGATGATCAAACTATATTTCTCTATGTATCAAACTGTATTTTGATTATAAAATGATTATTTCAGTCTTTATGTTTAATCGTTTTATTGATTTTTGTTTATCCAACTCTTGATAGTGCATCTCTGAAGGACTAAAGAGTAATATTCTGGGTTTGTAAGGTCGACTATAAACTTGGGATGTTAGAGTACTCAACCTCGTCAAGTGAATTAATAAGATTGTGCTAAAGAGAGATCACTGACTCTTGCCTATCCACGTGCACATACTCTTTAATCTTTGCTTTCACATTCTTAGTTACGTGCCAAACACAAAGCAAATTTATAGAGGACGAAAATACATCATGAATACCACTCATAAGACCAAGATCCTTGTTAGTCAAGAACACCTCAAGTGATAAATCGTGTATATCGAACAAATCTTTCAACATCTGTAAAGCCCATGTAAAATGAGACTCACGCTCATGTGCCAGATATGCAAATGCAACCGAGAAGGTTATCTCGGTTGAAGTGACTCCTACAATCTCCAACAGAGGTATTCTGTATTTGTTGATCTTGTAAGTGGCGTCGAGAATAAAAACCTTCGGAAACAACCTGAATAATTTAATAGAAGTGGGATGTGCCCACATGATGTCACTAATCACATTTATCCTCTCAACCAATCTCAGACTCAATCAATCTCAGCAGCTCCTGAATATCAGTTCTAGGACCCTTCAAAGAATACCTGTAGATGTAACGCTGTCTATATAGTTGGGGCATAGAAGTCACATTGCCCGGAAATTTATTCTTCAAAGCATTCAGACAATCTTTTGGGGCAACCCTCAATGATGTGTGTTCATCCACCATAGCCTTCTCCTCCTTCGATAACCGACCAAACATTGCGGACCCGGTCGAGGTAGTAAGCAGCTCATGTGTGTGGAGTCCGCACCTAACCTTCAAAAGCCAACCCCCATCACGAACCGTAAATGTAGCTCTCAACTTAAATGGACAATTGCACTTCTTTGACCCGATGACTCTAGAATTATTAGTGAACTTCCCATGCTTCTCACAGCCAAAAATAATTTTATCTCTCGTCCCCCTTTTACCTCCACCTTTGTTGAATCTAAGAATGATAACAACAACTCCAATGCCTCTCCCAACGTCTCTGACCCAACGTACAACATCCTCGCGTGTAGGAAATAGCTACAAAATAGACAATTATTAGTTACTTAATTAATTAAATATCTACATACATGTTTTGAAAAAAATAAATAAACATACCATCTTCATCATGAATGACCCTGATGTATCTATCTCGACTGGAACCAACTGTGACTTCGTATTCATATCTGTTTCATTTTTCAGACAAAACTTAAGACATAATATAAATAAAATACGAAACGGATTTATCTGATATATACATAACTCCGTTTTGTTTTTTACAAAACGGATTTATGTAATAAAAGATAAATCCGTTTTTTAAAAAAATAAAAACGGAATTAAGCTTTAAAAAGATAAATCCGTATTTGAAATTTTTTGAAAACGGAAATAACTTTTTAAAGGTAAATCTGTCGTTGACGGTATTAAATGACAAACAGAAGTAGCTCTTTTGAGATACTTCTGTTTTTTAAAAAAAGTCAACCACAGAAGTATCTTTTAGCGCTTACTTCCGTTTGGCATCGAATTTAATGCAGAATTAATGATTAACGGATTTACCTCCACTGCAGGTAAATTCGTTGGCCGATAAAGTGAGTCCCACTAGAGAATCTGGTCCAAATTCAATTTTGTGTAATAAATGTGGAGGGTATTTTCGGAATATCCAAATGTGTGGGGGTAGATGGGTATGGGGTGGGGGTATAAAAAAACCCTACAACACCTGATTCTAATTGGGTCATATACGGCCCAAATTAAAAGGTAAGCTTATGTTATGTAGGTACGATAATTCCTAGATGGCCCATACTTCCTACAACACCCTACTCGCTGGACACCCCAATTTTTTAAAAATTCCAAAATTACCCTCCTGTGGAACACGCATGGAAACCCACACACGCTGATCTAATGAAAGGTTCGATAGTACATTTCCGTGGTAACAAAAAACACGTGTTTCGGAAATGAAGTTCCGGACCGGTTCGTTATTCATCTTCCGGACTGCATTAGGGGTATTTGGTCACAAACATAGGTACGTTACTGAACTACTGAACCGGTTCAGATATATAGTTCCGAACCTATCTGATACTTCATAAAAACAGCTGTTTCAGGAGCGAACTAGGCGAACGAGGCCATGGAAACTCCGGTGAGAACGAGAAGAAGAAGGGAGCGGAAGTTGGTTATGCCTCAGGAGCGAACGAGGCGAATGATACCATAATCGAGTGCAAGATGTAAAGAAATGATTGAATTGAATCTCTCGGTGATTCTGTTACATGCTGACTATTTATATCAAATACTAAGATCTAGTGTGGCCAATCACTGCATGCCACGTAAGCTGGTATTGTTACAAGTTTGTTACTCACTATTATTCACAAGTGTATCAACTAAGGTTTGCTTCTCCTTTTTGTATATTCAGCTTTTGTGCATGGACTGTTCTATTGCTTTCATTAGGTGTATTTGGTGTGTCTTGGCCTCTCTTCTCTATTACTCCCCCCTCAAGACCAAGGTGGTGCTTTGGAGAAGGAGCAACCTTGAGCTTGGGACGTAACTCAAGAAAGAACTTGGTTGAGAGAGGCTTCGTCAGTGGATCAGCAAACTGAAGATGAGCAGGTATATGTTTAACCACGATAGACTTGGCAGCAACCTTTTCACGAATGAAATGGATGTCAAGTTCCAAGTGTTTGGTTCTAGCATGGAGTACCGGGTTATGTGCAAGCATGGCTGCACTTAGGTTGTCACATAGGAGTGTAGGAGTTTGAAACGGCACACCCAACTCACGCAACAGTGACTGAATCCAGAGGAGTTCTGAGGTTGTGTGAGCCATGGCACGGTACTCAGCCTCGGTACTAGATCGAGCGACCAATGTCTGCTTCTTAGAGCTCCACGAAACAAGGTTTGGACCAAGATAAATGCACGAGCCAGAGGTGGAGCGTCGATCATCAGAATCGCTTGCCCAGTCCGAGTCACTATAGGCACGTAAGGATAGAATTGTGTCACGAGAAGCAGGCTTAAGGAGCAGTCCATAATGCTGGGTTCCTGCAAGATAACGCAGGATTCTTTTGACTGCACTCCAATGGCTGTTCAGTGGGGAGGAGAGAAATTGGCAGACTTTATTGACACTGAAGGCAATCTCAGGCCTGGTGAGAGTTATGTATTGCAATGCTCCAACTATAGAACGATAAAAGGAAGGATCTGCAACCGTGTCAGACCCTTGCTTGCTGAGCTTTGCAGTGGACACCATCGGTGTGGGCAGTCCATTGCAGGAACGCATGTTTGCTCGGTTTAACAGATCACGAATATACTTTGCTTGAGTGAGGAGGATGTCTCCAGTGGTCAAGTGAGAGACTTCAATCCCTAAAAAATAGTCAGGGCGTCCAAGTTGCTTCAATGCAAACGATTTGTGGAGTTTGCCAATCAAGTCTTTTACCAAGACAGCACTTGAACCGGTCACTAATATATCATCCACATACACAAGAGCGTACAGCTGCACACCTTTGTGAGAGTAGACAAACAGAGATGGATCACATTTGCTTGATTGAAACCCATATTTCAGCAATGCTTGCTTGAGACGTTCATACCACGCACGAGGTGCTTGTTTGAGACCGTAGAGGGAACGATGTAGGCGACAAACAAGACTCTTATCAGCTGATACGAACCCAGGGGGTTGCTGCATATATATTTCTTCATCAACATGTCCATTTAGGAACGCGTTGTTGACATCAATTTGTTCAATGTGCCACTTATGAGTGAGTGCAAGGGTGAGTAGCACACGTATTGTGACTGGTTTGATCACGGGTGAGAACGTTTCCCCAAAGTCTTGGCCCGGTTGTTGACTGTATCCCTTAGCCACGAGGCGCGCTTTATACTTATTAACCGTGCCATCTGCATTTTCCTTGACACGAAAGATCCATCTGCATCCTATTGCCTTACGGTGTGGAGGTAAGGTTGTAAGTGTCCAGGTTTTGTTATCCATCAGTGCCTGATATTCAAGTTGCATAGCTGCCAGCCATTGTGGATTGCCAAGTGCTTGTTTGACAGAAGAGGGTTCAACATGAGCAAGGTATAATTTTGGCTTAAGGTGACCTGTTTTGCCTCGTGTAAGCATGGGGTGGGCATTGGTAGTCAAGGAAGCTGTATTGTAGGTTTGCACAGGTGCAGTTGAGGCAGGCATATTGCCTGTATCTGCTAAGTCAGCCCCAGCTGGAGAAGGAGGGGGTGAGTCACCCAGTGAGAGAGTGGAGGGCACACTTGATGTGTGAATGTCACTTGGCAATGCACTGAAAGAAGTGTTATTGATCTCTTTGTCACCTAAGACACTAGACGAGATAACTGGTCTGGCAGTGTTATCTGCTATAGCAGCACTGGCTGGTGTAGCAGAGTTGTCTGGTGTAGCAACCGTGTCTGGTGTAGCAGAGTTATCTGGTGTAGCAGAATTCTCTGGTGTAGCAGCAGTGTCTGATACAGCAGAGGGATCTGATATAGCAGAGCCCAAATTGCTGTCAGTGAGCAACGGAGGCAGAGGCAACTCAGCAGCCTGCGTGTGCACAGGTGAAGACCCAGTGGTGGAGGGAAACAAAGAGTTATAAGGGAATTTGGTTTCATTAAACACCACATCTTTTGATATAAAAATGCGCCCATCTTGACTCAAACATTTGTATCCACGATGAATAGGTGACAACCCCAAGTTGATGCATGGTGTGCTTCTAAATTGTAACTTGTGTTGATTGTAGGGGCGAATGTGAGGGAAACACAGGCACCCAAATGCCCTCAGAGTGGAGTATTTAGGCAAGTCATTGTACAAAGCATTATAAGGTGAACTGTGTTTGGGTAGGGCTACTGTGGGAAGCCTGTTAATCAAGTGCACAGCAGCTGTAAAGCTGTGATCCCAATACACGATTGGCAGGGAAGCTTGAGCAAGTAATGTGAGGCCCATCTCAACAATGTGGCGATGCTTACGCTCAACAACACCATTTTGGTGTGAAGTATAGGGGCAGGTCAGTCTGTGAACAATCCCTTGGCTCGCTAGTAGCTTCGTAAAGGGGCGAAATTCACCACCATAATCTGATTGAACAGCTTTAATGGATGCAGAGAATTGCGTTTGAACCAGTTTTTGAAACTGTGTAAAGGCAGGAAGTGCACCTGACTTAGCCTTGAGGAAATAAATCCATGTAAACCGAGTGTATGCATCCACAAAAGCAATGTAATAGGAGTAGCCTTGACTACTAGGTTGGGGAGAAGGTCCCCATAAATCTGTGTGCACCAATTCAAAGGGAGATGTGTGTTGTGTCTGTGATGGAGGAGAAAACATTTTGTGTGATTTACCCAAACCACATGCATTACAGAAGTCATCATCAGACAGTTTTGAAGTGTTCAAATTACATAGTCTTAAAACACGATGCACAGTTTGAAAGTTAGCATGACCAAGGCGCCTATGCCATAGAGTTAAGCTAACTGGTTTTGAAGTAGTTACAGCAGCTAGACACTTGCTGCGTAACACATGTGGTGAGCCATCAACCTTATTCTTCATATGAGTGAACTGGAACTTGTGAAAGTTGTAGAGACCCTCAGCATCAAGTCTCCCAAGTAGCACAGGGCGCTTAGATGCCTGCGAAGTGACAACACATTGCAATGGATTAAAGTGGAATACAACATTGTTATCCTTGGTGAACTTGGATACATATAACAGATTCTTAGTTAGAGCAGGCACATGCAAAATATTCTTGAGAGTGAGAATGTGATTAGGTGCAAGTGGTGAATAGAACCGTGATGAACCAGTGGCTCGGATAGGAACCCGATGACCGTTGCCAACTTGTACTGTGGCACTGCCAGTGTAAGGTTCAATGTGCTCAATATTTTCTTCATTAGGTGTGAAGTGATGGGACGCACCTGTGTCCCCACGCCAATCCTCAGAATCAAGATCTGCAGGAAGTGTGAGATCATCAGTGAAGCCAGTGATGTTACCTGAAGTGGAAGCTACCATAGCAGTAGCCTGAGGTTTAGCAGTGTTTGCATCTGCATTAGTCTTATCTGTAGTGTTATTGCCCTGTGTGACTAGATCTGTTTGGTTGATGGTCTGTGGAACAAAGGTCTCATCAAAACGGAACCAGCAATCCACCACAGCATGACCATATCTGTTGCACAGTTGACAAGTTGGTCTTGAACCAGTAGGTGCCCTGCCACGGCCACGAGCACGTCCTCGATTGAAACGACCACGACCACGGTTTGAATTGTGTCCATATCCAGCATTAGAAGTATTACCAGAATTACCATATGAACCAGAATTGTTTCCATTTCTACCACTAGTGTTATCACCTCCAGTGGTGTGTGCAACATTAGCAGAAACAGTGGTGGAAATAACTTCTTGCCTAAACTTATCTAACTGAATTTCTTGAACAAGCAGTAAGGATTCAACATCAGAGATACTAGGAGTATCAATTTTGCCATACATCATGATCACAAAAGCATTATACTCTTCAGGCAAGCCATCTAAGATAACATCAATCAGATCTTGATCTTGAATGTTCTCGCCAATGGCAATGAGCGAGTCGGCGAGAGAGTGAATTTTAGTAAGGTATTCAGAGATTGTGCGTGTACCTTTCTTTGTGTTCTTAAGTTCCGAGCGAAGTTGACGAACCTTTGCACGAAGATGAGAGTAGTAGTGTTTGTGAATTTTATCCCAGACCTGCGAAGCATGACGGCAACTGAGAACGCGTGGCAGAATCGCCTCCGATAGCGTGGAGAGCAACCACGTGAATAACATCTGGTCTTGAACAAGCCACTTTTCATAGGCTTCAGACACTTTGTTTGCAGCACGATCGGTCTCCGATAGAAACTGCTGTGGTATATCAGGATTCACAAGCAATCTATGAAGCTTGTGAGTGGTAATGACTCCTTCAACCTGCTGGTTCCAGAGAAGGAAGTTGTTGTCGTCAAGTTTGATCGACAATTTTGGCACCGCCGTGAAGTTGCGAGCTAGTGCACCAGTTGCGCCACCGTTGAAGATAGAGGTGGCGGTGTCATTTTGGGAAGATTCCGGCGTAGTGGCCATGGAAACTCCGGTGAGAACGAGAAGAAGAAGGGAGCGGAAGTTGGTTATGCCTCAGGAGCGAACGAGGCGAATGATACCATAATCGAGTGCAAGATGTAAAGAAATGATTGAATTGAATCTCTCGGTGATTCTGTTACATGCTGACTATTTATATCAAATACTAAGATCTAGTGTGGCCAATCACTGCATGCCACGTAAGCTGGTATTGTTACAAGTTTGTTACTCACTATTATTCACAAGTGTATCAACTAAGGTTTGCTTCTCCTTTTTGTATATTCAGCTTTTGTGCATGGACTGTTCTATTGCTTTCATTAGGTGTATTTGGTGTGTCTTGGCCTCTCTTCTCTATTATTAGTTAATTAACCTGACTGAAGAACACCTGGTTTGTTCAAGTCTAAAGACGTGTTAGAGCCTAAAAAATAACTTATACAATTTAGGGTCGGGTTAGGGACAAGTATAATTCGTCCCTTGCTCACCCGTAAATTTAAAATCCACCCTCTCTTCATATAGATTAATATTTGAAGCGTCGGGCTACTTGAAGTCACAATTGATCACAATTTCCTCTTAAGTTCTTCTCTGCCTTCTGCGATGCTAATTGGGGTAGGAAAAAATTGACCACAAGTCACGAGTGCTTACGGTGTTTATTGGCTCCAACGACATTTCGTGGCAATGCAAGAAATAATATTATTTCATATACTTTCTCTCAATATGCCCCTTAACTTCAACTCTCTTACAATAATGAAACATCGAAAAAAGAAAATTACATTAATGCTTCAAGGATATAATAGGGAAAAAATTATTAATATCGTAAAATATTAAGTGAAACTAGACAATTTTTTTTACTAACCAACATGTTGGCTCAGTAGCATAATCTACCCTGGACACGGGGTCGACTCGGTGTTCCCGGGTTTGACTCCCGCAATGGACAAAAACTCAGTGTTGGGTAATGCAAAATTTAATCTAGAGTAGTCAGCAATGATTAGAGAAAAAACAACTTTTTTTACTAAAACATCAAGTAATATATGTACGGCTAGAACTAGAACTTCAAGTAATTAGCCATCTGTTTTGTGTAAAATATAGTCTTTTTTTAACTTGGACTATTGTTGGCTATTTAGGACTGTCCCGACATTTTTAACGAAAGATTAATATACCATCGTGTTTTGGAGCAAATTTCGCCCTGACTAACACCGAGCTTGTCTACTCCCTAAAAGTCCCAAAAACAAAAAAGTAAAAAAAAAAACTGAAAAAAAGGAAGAAGATAAAAAAAAATGAAGTAATAGTAAAAGAAAAAAAAAGAAAAAAGAAAAACAAAAAAAAAGTAAAAAAAAGGGGAAGATCGGTGCGCTTTTGACATGCCGCATAGGATATAGAGATAACCATACACGGAGGTGAGGTGAGATTGATGACCACGTATTGCAATAACGAAAAGGGAAGTTCTAACTGAAGAGTTCAACGACGAGGGGAAACATTGGTAATCTTTTTCAATTACAGGTACTAGCTCCTAGACCAAAAAAAACGGTACTAGCTCAGTAGCTCCTGTTTTTTTTGACCGAATGTACTAGCTCCTTAACCTCATATTTATTAATTGAGTAATTAGTGAAAATGTTAAACTAACGTTATTAAGATCTGATTAGTCATATAAAAACTCAAGCTTCTGTTTACTCAAGCGTTCTAAAACAAAAGCATGTTGCTAAAAGCAGCTAGTATGAATTAGTCTTTTCCCAAACAAAACCCAAAATTCATGTATAAATAAAAAAGACAAAGTTAACATATATATATGCACCCAGAAAAGAGGCAAATTATAGAAAGAAAAAAAAGTATACATCTGATCGTTCCATACTAATTAGTTAATTTCTACCTAAAGCATATATTATTGTAAAGTGATCAACTCTGCAAAAAAAAAAAACTATAATCAACAGCATTGTAACTGTATATTTTTAAGTTACATGTTTTCTCATGATGTCTCTCAAAAAAAAAATGTAGGAATGAAAGATAGGCTTCATCAATAACTTGCCTGGCTTCAGCCTGTGTGCCTTAGAGGACAGATCAAAGATATACAAATCATCATGGAGTCATCGCCACCGCCGTCACCGTCACCTCTTGTTCTGTCATCTCTGGAGTTTGAATTTGATCCACCACCTTAGTTGGTGGATATATGGTTTTAGCTAGAAAAGACTGAAGCCATGGAATATATATAGAGTAAGGTGAAAAGGCTTCTAGATCAGCGAGAGGGCAAAAGTCAAGTAAATAATTGGGTTAATTAGAAAAAACAAGCTAGCTACTAATTGTTGGAGCATATATATGAATATGAATAGTAGTTAGTAACTAATAATGGATCACCCATTTGTAATTTTTGTTCTTTGACTTAACTCTCTCAAATAGCCAAACAAGTAATGATAGAGGTTTTAAGTGGGAGGAGTCCTTTCATTTTCTTTCTTTTTCTTTCATTTTATATTTTTCACTTGCAAACCTGGATTGTCGGGTGTGGGAAAAAATTGTTATTCACCCTATAAATATTAGTATATTAGTTATTATGCTAGTATTTTCTCATTCATTAGGGTTTCAACTCTAGTTTTTTAACTTCTTCGACTTCTTCAACCCTTAGCTCAAATAAGTTGAGCTACCCCCTTTCATTCACCTTTTTAATTTTATAATGATCACAAATTTATAATTTTCTTGTAATATATATATTCTTTTTTTATTAACATTTCAAGTGGGCCAAGGTTGTAAAACTAGTCAACTAGGGTTTGATTTCTCTAAGGACAAATAAAAAACAAGGTAGCAATGGAGGGAGACGGCAACAATTTGGGGCACTCTCGCCAATATATAAGTATTCTAATGGGGGAGCTCTTGTTAGTCAAAGAATAATCACTATGTCAAGAGGCTATATTCCTTTTTATGAATTCGGTTGTACACCATGATTGGAAAAAAAATCCCACCAAGTTAAAATCTGTAAATATGAATGTGAACTGCTAAAGTAACAAGTGGGTTTATTGTCAAAAAAAAGTAACAAGTGGGGATTAACATTTTTTAAGCAAAAGAAAGAGATATTGAGTTTCGCTAAAACGTTGTCATACAAAACTCTTCTTACATGGAAAAAACATCAAGAAGGAAAAAGAGTACCTCTAAATTTTATCGATAAAAAAGAATGGGTTTAACATGTTTAATAATCTAGCATTTGAAGATATATATATATATATATATATACACACACACAAACTTTCCTACTTCATTTTTTTGCTTTTTGAATTTTGCAATTAATTAAAAAAGCAGAACTAAAAAAAACAAGTACCAAAACAAGAAGGAAGATATGAATTTTAGAGCATTGACTATTTAAAATTGAGAAATGTTATTTAGCCAAAATATTTTAGTCAAAAATAGCTAAAAACCAAGTTACAACACCAATTAACTAAGTTTTATAAGACATTAACCAACTTGTTTTTTTACAGTTTTCTAGGCCATTGACTAAAATCTGTGAAAAAGCAAGTTGGTTAATGACTTATAAAACTTAGTTAATTGATATTGTAACTTAATTTTTGGCTATTTTTTGTTAGAATATTTTGGCTAAATAACACTGCTCTTTAAAATTAGCCTTTTGTCAAGATGCATGATTGCTGCGGAAGTGTTCCAACGGTGGACCGATGCTTAAAAATGCTCGAAAAAACGATTGATGTTGTCTTCGATGAGTAAAAGCTCATTGTTCCTCATCCTCGCGACTGAGACAGTGATCTGATCGTCAGTTCAACAAAAACAAGAGAAGCTACCTTATGATAATCTGAATTGTTTCAACATTATTTTCTTTTCCTTAATGAAATGATTTCATTGTTGTTTCCCATGCAATTTATGTCGTACTAACCACTACCACTCATCACTACTTAGGTCTATCCTAGTACTACATCTTTCGTCTTTGTCATCTTTATTGCAATTTGTATCGTACTAACCACTGCCACTCATCACTATCTATAAATTTTGCCCATGCTACCATCTTGTTTATGAAAATTATCTATCATAAGCTTTCTAAGTTTGCAAAAAATGAAAAGGCAGAACATTCATTGGAATGATGAGATGTTAAACAAAACCACGATAAACAAAAGATGGGAGGAAAAAAGTGGAAGGGACAACAAGCTAATAAGAATAACAAGTCGTGGTTTTTAACAATAGTGGACCAGGCACTTTCAGCAGAACCAATCCCCACGATCTTTGCAAATTGCAAATGCCTTGAGTAGGAAACGATGTAATGTACTTAGGTCCAATCCTAGCACTACATCTTTCGTCTTTGTGATCTTTCAGCAGAACCTGAAGGCCGAAATGGGACATGTAATGTATCTCACACTACGCCAGAATGGGAAAAAAAGGGCGCACGCTTTAGGAGCGCTTTCAAAAAAACATTACCTATGTTATATCATCAGTAGCACTTGAATATGAAGCGCTCCTTGTTGGGGATAAATACGTGAAAGGGACAGGAAAAGGAAGTGGCGGCGCAAGGTGACAGAGGAATGAATAGGGCAATATAATATTAGGTAAAAACTGCACTGAATTTCATAAAGATTGGTTGTATTTACATTCTACTGACGTCTATATTTATATACAATGAAACAGGCCCAGGCCCATAATTTCGACTAGCCCATTCGACTGGCCCATTTCGACTAGGTTTCTAACTACACCTACTATAATTACAAGCAATAGAATTACAAGGCATATCTCAATATTCTCTCCTAATTCACATTGCTGAGTGACATCATCCCAAGCATTCTTCTTAGTTCTTCGAATCTTCCCTTTTGCAATGGCTTGGTCATTGCATCAGCTATCTGAAGCTCCGAACAGCAATATTCCAGATTCAGCTTCTCATTGTTGACTTGATCACGCAGGAAGTGATATCTGGTTTCTATGTGCTTCGACCTACCATGTGCGACAGGGTTCCTTGCGAGATCTATCACAGACTTGTTGTCGATCAACAACTTCATTGCTTCGACCCTGTGCACTCCAATTTCGACCAGTAGCATGCTCAGCCATGATGCTTGACACGCTGCAAAGGAAGCAGCTACATACTCTGCTTCACAGGAGGACAACGCAACTATACTTTGCTTCTTCGAGCACCAAGAGATGGGTGTCAATCCCTTCGTCGTCTTTCGACAGCTTGCTGCTAGTGTCTGATGGTGTCGAAACTTCCTTGCAGTTGCTCATGTCGAATCTCTTCAGGATATCAGCTGCATACTTCGACTGGTGCAGGAGAATACCCTTACTTGTCTTGGTAAACTCCATCCCCAAGAAATATGATAGATGTCCCAGATCACTCATTTCAAATTCTGACATCATCACTTTCTTGAAGGCTTCGACTTCGACTTCATTGCTGCCAGTTACAAGTAGATCATCTACGTACAGACACAACAACAACTGAGTCGAAGTTCCATTCTTCTTCACATATACTCCATGTTCATTAGTGCATCTAGTGAACTTCTGAGCCAAGAGAAATCCATCAATTCTCTTGTTCCACGCTCTTGGAGCTTGCTTGAGCCCATACAGGGCCTTCTCCAGCTTATAGACTTTGTCTTCTTTATCCTTCGACTCAAAACCAGGTGGTTGACAAACATAGACTTCCTCCTCCAGAGGTCCATTCAGAAATGCTGACTTTACATCTAGTTGATGTAGGGGCCAGCCTCTATGACTTGCCAATGCTACTACCAATCTTATGGTTTCGATCCTGGCTACTGGGGCAAATACCTCATTGAAATCCAAACCAGGTTTCTGCAGGAACCCTTTGGCTACTAGCCTGGCCTTGTACTTGGCCACTTCTCCATTTGGCTTGACTTTGGTCTTGAAGACCCACTTCACCCCTATGGCTTTCTTTTCTTTTGGAAGTTCGACTAGCTTCCAAGTATCATTCTTCTCGATTGATTTCAACTCGTCAATCATTGCTTCCTTCCACTGCTTGTGACTAAGGGCTTGCTCCAGGCTCACTGGTTCTGCTTCTGCCATTAGTGCAAAGTGTGTCAGGTCTCCCTCTGCTGTAATAGCAGAATCTGGGTAAGTGTCGAATCCTTCTAGTCTTACTGATCTCTGCCTTTCCCTTTACGACCTTCTTAAAGGTTCGACAGCAATGGGTTCTTCTGGCTCTTCAGTTTCGACCTCTTCATTCTGATCATCTCGATCAGAGACTTCGTCAAAGTCCATCATTGTAGTTTTCTCACAGCCTTCTTCCCAGTTCCAATGTTTCGACTCATCTACTACATCTCTGCTTTTCACTATTTTCTTCTGCACAGGATCATACAGTTTGTATGCTCCTGTCGAATGATAGCCAACAAGAATCATTTGTTGTGCTCTATCATCCAACTTGCTTCTTAGTTGCTCAGGGACATGTCTATAGCATACTGAGCCAATTATTCTGAGATGCTTGACACTTGGCTTTCTTCCTAGCCAAGCTTCTTCAGGTGTCTTTCCAGTCAATCTCACTACAACATTTAGACTATATGGCAACGGTCGAAAACCGTTGCCGAAAGCCGAAAAACCGTTGCCATTACCTTTGGTAACGGTTTTGAAACCGTTGTTGTTTCGAGCGTTGCCTAAACTAAAGGCAACGGTTTTTGTGACCAAAGACAACGGAAACCTAAAACCGTTGCCATTGGTAACTTAAAGGCAACAGTTTTTATTTTCACACAATGGCAACGGGCAAAAACTGTTGCCAGTTATGGCAACACCTAAAAACCGTTGCCAGATATGACAACACTAAAAAACCGTTGTCATAGATTAAAACTGTTCTCGTAGATTAAAACCGTTGTCGTAGAAAAAACCGTTGCCATAGATTAAAACCGTTGTCGTTTATAGAATAAAACCGTTGCTTGATATAAAACCGTTGCTATTCTCTAGTAAATACAACAGTTTAAAACCGTTGCCATAGATTGTAAAAAAAGAAAAAAAAATTACAAAAAAAATATAGAGGTCCAATTAAACGAATTCATTCCTTCCCAACAAAAGAGTTGTGTGATATCACTCAAATTTAATGAATCAATTAATTATACAATCCAATAATTAATTGAAAACTGCGGTTTGTGGTGGCGGATTTCTTGAAAACTGCCATGGCCAATTTGTGAAGGATGGCGGTTTGTGGCGGCTTTATGGCGGCCTAAAATGGCGGATTTTTCGCTCCCCGCCATCCTCCATTGACAACACTCATCTTTCTGCACAAAAAATCAAGAATACTAAGCATAGCATCAAGAATAGGACAATAATAACATTTAAACGAATTAGTTTGATTGACATAATGATTTCAAGATATTCAAGCAAAAAATTAATAAGTTACAAATAAAATGACAATAAAAGAAAATAGTATCAAGAATAGGACAATGATAACACTGAAACGAATCTAAGAAAGCTAGAGATACCTATAGATAGCTATAATTAATTTTAATTATCATGGATAGGTACATGTATATATAATATACTACTAAGTAAGTACTAACCTGTTGATACGTGGACAACACCTTTATACCAAATGCAACATTGTATCTACATTTGAAGAAGTGAAAAGATGTACAACTTCAATTTTAATCACAAGGAAACAAACACACTCACACACAAGTTCTAAGATTATACTACCTTTGATCAAAATTGCAAAAGAGTATGCAACTGCAGTTTGCATTAAGACAAACACCTGCAAAGCAATAAAGACAAACCTCCTATATCAGAATTGAATTGGAATAAAGACAAATTTTCTATATCAGGTTTGTGTGAAGTATAAAGACAAATTTGCCTATAGCATAATTGAAATTGGAATAGAATTTTACACTCAAACATAGAGTTTATTATTCCGAACTTAGAGTTTGAGCTAAAATTCATTGTATATGCAACTTCTGAAATGGTAAGAGAAATTATGACCGAATCAAAATAACATTGAATAGCAATACCAAAATCAAAGTTAAGGAAAAAAGAAAGAAAACTAACTTTGGCCATAACAGTGGAAAATGAAATTCCAAATATAGAAGTTATATATTAAATATAGAAGTTATACTACATGTCTGCAAATTGAACAAAACCACATCGCTTGACTGTCGGAATCTTCACATGAACTAGTTCTCCATACTGGCTGAAAACTTGCCTTAGATGATCATCAGTGACATTAGAATCCAAATTGCCAACAAAAAACTGCAATAAAAACCTTGTCACAAACAAGTAGGAAACAGAGCAGTTTTCAAATTGCCAAGAAAAGTATGCTCAGTTGTACTATTTGGACCATTTGGACAATCAAAAACCAAAACATCATATTTGATTTGGTGCTTTTCATATCAAGAACAAGGAAGCTATTGTACTAAATGCTATACTAATGAAAGAATAAGAATGATGCAAAGAATAAAGGTAAAATTCAAGTTAGGATTTCACCTTACACTACTGAATATGCATAACAGCAGAGAAGATTTTTGGCATACCAAAAGCTCTTAAGAAGCCAAAGTAGTGCAAGAACATCTTACTTGATTTTGGGCATACCGCATACCAAAAGCAGATTCATTACTTGATTTTATTCTAAGAACTCATCTAGGAAACATCTGAACTTAATATTTCTTAAATAATCAAGAAATAAACAATGATAGACAACAAAAAAAAATCATTTCCACCAGAATTATTACAAAGCATGTCTTAATGTACCTTCAAAAGCCTCCTTTGCTTGTGGAAGTTTACATTTGTGAGGGTAAACCATCAATGATATCTTCAAAAGAATAGCCATGAGTATGTTAAGAAAGGCCAACATCACATTTAAATTTAAATAAAAGAACTCCTTCTCATTTCTTCAAAAATTTGATCCGGGTAGTACAATTCTCTAATCCTAGCCATAACAATGAGAAGTGTATTGTAAGCTTCTAGGCAATGTGCTTATTTAGTTTTTTTCTCCACCTACCTAAAATTGTGTAATGCCACATTCACATCATTCAACCTCTTTAACAATCCAACAACAACTTTTGGTTGAGGCGTTTCATCAAACAATTTAAGGGCATCCTCAATATCAAGTCCCTCAGGACCAAGGACCAATGCATTCATTTCCTTCTGTCACTCCTATTCTAATTTCTAACCACATTTTAGACTACACAGACCACGCAGAACAGAGTTATTGATATGCAAATCAATACATCATGCATATAATTGATAGAAATTGAGCAATAACACAATAATATTAATGTTAAGAGTTAAACAAACACAAGAAAGATTAACCTGACACCACCACCGCTGACACGTGCATCATCCATAGCATAAACCTACTGGTTTTTCACATAATCGAGAGGTGGAGGACAAAATCGAATTGAGACCACCACCGCTGAATTAGCCTACTGGTTTTTCATTTAATCGAAACCAATGAAGAAAATCTGTAGCGTAGTAACTAGGGTTCTTGCGATTTGCGAAGGGAAGTAGGGAGCCATGCGATTTGCGAAGGGATTAGTGACTAGGGTCTGTGTTTGTTGCGATTTGGGATTTGCAATTGGAGAATTGCGAGTCATGTGACGGAGTACGACGATGGGAGTTAGGGTTCGTTGTTCGCACTTCGCAGAGGAGGGGATAAACGATTTAGCACCTAAACGAACTTAGTGATACTAAAAGATAGAACGACAGTTTTTTTTTATATTTTTTTAATCAATTGAGAGGTGTGTAGCACAACAGTTTGGTGGTGTAATATGACAACGGCTTTTATTTTAGGCGTTGTTGAATAGCCATAATGTTGTAGTGGGTTTTTTTTTTGATGAATTGCGTATGCGTGGGTTAGAGAAAGGGATTTGCTATTTTTTTTTTATATTTTAATAATTTTCTCTATGGCAACGTTTTCAAACCGTTGCATAAAGCTTAAACAAACAACCGTTGCCGTAGAGCATATGGCAACGTTTATGAACCGTTGCCTAATGATTAAACAAAAAAACCGTTGCTGTAGACCATATGGCAACGGTTTTGAACCGTTGCCAATAAAAATATTTAAAAAAAAATGATTCAGCACGGGGTCAAAAAAACCGTTGCCATTGATGTCTAAGGCAACGGTTTTTTTGGCGTTGCAATAATAGGCGTTGCCGTAGGGTCCAAATGTTGTAGTGTCTCTTTGTGGGGCATTTGTTCAGAATGTATACTGCTGTGGCTACAAGTTCTCCCCATAAACTATGAGGTAGTTTCTTCTCCTTCAACATGCTTCTTACCATATTGAGGATGGTCTTGTTTTTCCTCTCAGCAGTACCGTTATGCTGAGGCGTGTAAGGTGCAGTGACTTCATGCACAATTCCTTCTTTCTCACAGAATTCGACAAATCCATGAGAATTGTACTCACCACCTCCATCGCTTCTAAGGGTTTTGATTGTACATTCACTCTGCTTTTCAATCATTACCTTAAACTTCTTGAATATTTCTAGTACTTCACTCTTCCTTTTGATCAAATACACCCAGGACATTCTAGTGTATTCGTCAATGAAGGTGACAAAGTACTTATTCCCTCCTAAGGAACATACTTCGAAAGGACCACAGACATCAGAAAATATCACCTCTAGCTTCTGATCTGCTCTGCTAGGTACTTCTGATTTAAACGAGTTTCTTGGTTGCTTCGACTTGCAACAACTCTCGCAAACTTCGACAGGTACTTTTACTGCAGGCAACCCATGAACCATCTTCTTTTCATGTAGTTGACTCAAGCTCTTGAAGTTGAGGTGGCCAAATCTCCTGTGCCATCTCCAGTGCTCCTTTTCGACAGTACTCTTGAGGCAATGTTCTTCGACTACTTGCAATTTGATCCTGAAGGTTCTGTTACTCTGCATTAACACCTTCAGAATCAACTTCTTGGTCGAATCAAACAGGCTGAGACTGTTATCACCCATTTCAACGGTGAATTTCTTCTCAATCATCTGCCCAACACTTAGCAGATTGCTCTTCATAGCCGATACATAAAATACCCCTTGGATGTAGCACCACTTGCCATCTTTCGACAGGAACTTTATGGTACCTACTCCTTCAGCAGTAACTCTACTGTTATCTGCAAACCTTATCTTTTTGCTTATCTGCTCCAGTTCGACAAACCACTCCTTGTGACAACACATGTGATTTGAACATCCTGTGTCGAGATACCATTCGACAGACTTCTGTTCAGTCGAATTTGTATCAGCCTTCAACAACAGTAATTCTGGGTCAGTAGCTGTCATGAATGACAATTCTTCATCATCATTGCTGGCAATGTTGGAGGCATTACCAGTGTTTCCACTGCCCTGCCACACACACATTGCACAAGTATTTTGAGCATCGCAGGTGAATCCACTTATACAAGTGTTCCCACTATTTTGCTCGCTACTTTCAGCAATTCCTTCATCGAGTCGAATCTCATCTTCGACAGCCATCAGCATTAACTCCTCTGAGTCAGAGTCTGAGTCACCATCATTAGCAAACTTGGCTTCTGCATCTTTATCCCTAGGAACTTTCTTGTTTTTACACTTGTTCCTATAATGCCCAAATTGCTGACTGTTATAACACTGAACTTTTGACAGGTCTCCCTTCTTCTTGTCGAAAGATCCTTGTTCTTTCTTCTTACTGCTTGATCCCTTTTCTCTACCCTTCTCCTTGTTGCCTGCCTTTCAATTTCTCTTAGAGGAGTATGAAAGCAAGGCTTGTTCAGTTTCTTTCTCTGAACTTCTCTGCCTTATTCTCAATTCATGAGCCTCTAAGGAACCCTGAATTTCATCTAACTTCAATGTATCTAGGTCCTTGGATTCTTCGATAGCAGTAACAACGTAGTCGAATTCCAGGGTTAAGGATCTGAGCTCCTTTTCGACTTTATTTACTTCAGTCACAGTTTCACCATTACCTTTCATTTGATTAGTTAATGCTACTAACCTCGTAATGAAATCTCCATTCGATTCTCCATCTGTCATCTTCAAGCCCTCGTACTGCTTCCTGAGCGACTGTAGACGTATCTTCTTCAGCCTATCTGCTCCTCCATACGAGTTCTTTAGGATGTCCCAAGCTGCCTTTGCTGAATCACAGTCGATGATCAGGTTCAGGATGTTGGAATCAACGCATTGGTGAATCAAAAACAGCCCTTTTCCATCTTTCTTCCTCAGCGAATGGTGCACTACTAGAAATTCGCTAAATAGTGACTGATTTAGCGACCAAAAAAAATTGGTCACCTTAGCGACCGATTTAGAGACCGATTCAATAGGTATAAAATACTTTTTGGTTAGTGACCGATTTTTCGGTCGCTAGCTTTAGAGACCACTTTTTCGGTCACTATTAGCGACCGATTTAGAGACCAATTCAATAGGTATAAAATACTTTTTGGTTAGTGACCGATTTTTCGGTCGCTAGCTTTAGAGACCACTTTTTCGGTCACTATTAGCGACCGATTTAGAGACCGATTCAATGTATAAAATACTTTAGTGCGAAGTCATGAAAATTTTTGCCAAAATAAAGCGCTCGTCCAATTCTGTTTTATCCCTTTCGTATCTTTATTTCCAAAAACCCCAAAAAAACACAATCCCTTTTGTTCCTTTTCTCTGCATCTTCGCTTCCCTCACCTCCACACAGCGCATCACCACACTGGCCAGCTCCATCTCCATCTCAACAACCTTTTTTTTTTGTGAGAAATCTCCACAAACATCTTCGTTCCCTGCTTCACCTTCATCTTCGTTCCCTTAAACGTACTGAACGCACGCAGAAGCCTCCTTTCACCTACACCTTCTTCATCGCAGCGAGAAACCCAAACATTGAAGTACGCCTGTTAGCCTAGAATTTCGACAAGGCTTTTGAGTGGTTAGTTAATAGGGTTTGACTCTTCATTAAAGATCATTCATAATGCCTTCGGAAAGAAAAATGACATTTAAGTCATCTTAGCATGTTTTCGACAGAAGAAGTCTTCACCAATTCGACAAGGAAGAGTTTTCGACAGGACAGTGTATTCAGGACTTCGTCAAGCAGTTATTGGCAAACAGTTGTGTCGAAATTCAAGACTACGGTTAATACAACGTGGGCAGTATGTGGCATCGAGCGTGGCACGAAGTCTATCACTGGTTAATAAGACGTAGCAACGTGTCTATAGCAGTTTACATTTCAGTCATTATTTTCTGTATAAATAGGAGTTTCTACGTAGAAATCAGGTGTGGCAAATTATTATACCAAACACACAGTTCTGAAACTCTAACTTCCAAGTCACAGCGAAAACAGAGTAAAAGAATTCTTGTACAATGTATGTGAATTTGTGCACCATTCTCTTTACATTTAATGCAATTTATTACTTTCAATACAAGTCATTTTACATTTCTGCGTTCCATTTTATCACTTCTTTTGCTTTGATTTCCATTTTCATGGTGAATTGTCTCCCTTTTAAAATATATTTGTTGACAAACTGCGGTGTTTAAAGGCAATTGCTTTGGAGATTTCTGGTTTAATCTCACAAACATTTCTAATAAAACCAGTGATTGTTTGCTAAAAACACCAGCAAACAAATTGGCACGCCCAGTGGGACTGTTTGCCTTTAATACGTGATTTTTCTATGTTCTTGTATGTGTTTGTATTTGCATGCACTTAAGAAGTGGAAAAATGGTTCGTCATACTAATAATGCGTCTAGCTCTAATCCTGTGATTTCACAAGAACAGGGAACAATAGTAGACTCTGCAAACGTAAATGCAGGGGTGGCTGTGGGAACAATATCCCCATCATCATCAACAACCGTTCCTTCAGTATCAATGACTAACGTTGGATCAACGCAGTCAAACATGGCATCTATGCCTATGCCTTTGCCGTCACATATGGGACTTCATAGTCCTTATATGGCAATAGGAAGCGGTTTAAATCCACATTTTCATAATGTAAGTTTTCCTGCATTTCCTTCTGGATCATATGGCATGCCTACTGGAATGCCACATATTTCGACCATGCCTCTTGTACATGTTTCTTCTGAAAGTGTAATGGGTCGAAATCCCACAGCATCAACCAATGAATCTCTGTTTGCCTTACGACAACAAGTTGATGAGAGCAATCATGATATGGTTAATATGTTAACCCAACAAATCGGTACGGTTTTTAATCCATTGATTCAAAATACTGATACTAGTTACCAAATGTTAGCCAAACAAATGGGTCGAATTGCAGATTTCTTTGGGGCTCCAAATATTAGTAATAGGCAGATGCCTGTTAATACCCAAAGAACAATTCCAGTCGAAATCCCAGTGAATGTAGGTGAACGTCAGGGAACTGCAAATCATGTTCCTGAAGTTGTTCTGGTAAATCGAAATCAGAACGCTGATGAAGTTGTTCGACAAGTGCAACAAAATAATGTTGGCGCTCAAGATAACATAGCCACTTTAGTAGAAACTATATTGACACAAAATGGCGTTAATGTAGGCTTACATAGGCCAAATTTCATATCACCATTGTGTGAATATGTGTTGCAAACTGAGTTACCAAGGGGCTGGAAAGTTCCTAAGTATACTAAGTTTGGTGGTGACACAAAAGAGTCTACTGTCGAACATATTGCTCGTTATTTGACTGAGTCTGGGGATATAGCCCAAAATGAGAATTTGAAGATGAAATATTTCCCAAATTCTTTAACAAAAAATGCTTTTACTTGGTTTACTACATTACCCCCTGGTTCTATTTTCACATGGGGGCAATTAGAAAAAGCATTTCATGCGCAGTTTTACATGGGCCAATCTAAGATTAGTCTCAAAGAATTGGCCAGTGTTCAGCGTAAAATGCCTGAAACTGTTGATGACTATTTGAATAGGTTTAGGCTACTGAAGGCTCGTTGTTTCACACAAGTGCCTGAACACGAACTCGTCGAAATGGCTGCTGGTGGTCTTGATTATTCAATCAGAAAGAAATTGGATACATCTTATCTAAAAGACATGGCCCAATTGGCTGATAGAGTTCGACAAGTTGAAAGGTTAAAAGAGGAGAAAGCTAGGTCAACTAGGTTTCCTAAAAAAGAAAAAGTGGCTTATGTCGAAGAGGAATTCGACACTACACTTAGTGATGTCGAAAGAGAGGAGATAGACGTGGCTGAACTCAAGCCTGGTCCTCCTTATACTTGTAAATTACTAAGGCCTACTAATGGGAAAAATCCTGTTGAGCCAAAAAATGACAGATTTGTGCCTAAGACATATACTTTTGATGTTACTAAATGTGATGAAATATTTGATCTGTTAGTAAAAGATGGTCAGATATTGGTACCTAGTGGTTTAAAAATACCAACTCTTGACCAAAGAAAGAAAAAGGGTTATTGTAAGTTCCATAATTTTTTGGAACATAACACTGACCGTTGTGTGCTTTTCAGGGATCTTGTGCAAAAAGCAATCGAAGAAGGTAGATTAAAATTTGAGGATAGAAAGATGAAAGCTCTAATGCAAGTTGTGGATGATCCTTTACCTAAAGCTGAAGCCATGTATGTAGAACCTTTCGAAACGAGTGTAGACATGGTAGATGCTGAAATGAAAGATCCTCCAAAGAAACTTAAATCCTCCACCAAGAAATTGGAAGGTTTTATATATGCTGAAGGGATGAAACAAGAGATAACCTTGAAAGAGTACGATGGGAAGCTACATGCTGTGTTCCCAAAAGCTGAAGAGGAATTGATAGATTTCCTCAACAGATGTAAGTGGAACAATTCTGAGGTTATGCTATGTCCAAGGTGCAGTGCTGTTTTCGACAAAGAGGCAGCTAAAGCTGTTGAAGGGTACCAGGATCAGGAACAACGTAAGAGGAAATGGGTTGACAATAGGCCATCCTTTGATTTTGGTAGCACTGAACTTCCTGGTTACAAGGCCAATGTTACGACTAAGCCTTCATCTAGCAAGGCTAGTGTTTCGACTAAGCCTTCGACAAGCCAAAAGCCAGGAGAGAAAGGATCCATTAGACTGTTTGGTAAATCCTTCGTTCCACAGACGAATTCCCCTGTTGGAAAATGGGTTCACAACAATGCACCTACTCAAGTTGTCCATCAAGATGAGTATTATTCCAACAAGTATAATTATCGGAATAATTATAAAGGTAAGAATCCTATGACTAAAACCCAGTGGCGTCGTTTTCAGAGAAAACAGAAGAAGAAAGCTCCTTTAGACGTAAAAAAGGTTCCTAGTCACTTTGGAATCAAAGTCCAGTGGGGTGATAAGAAGGTGGCTTCTAAGGTTGAGGCAAGTACCAGTGCTAATGTTGCTAAACCTACAAGTGTGGTAAATAAGGCAAAAGGTAAAGATGTTTCGATAGAAAAACCTAGAAGGCCCGCACTTGAAAAAATCTGCCCTTCATCTTCGACATTTAAAGGGAAAGAATCTCAGTCCGACTTTGATGAGGACATAGGTTCTGGTTTTGATGATTCTGATGATGACTTCGATGTCGTCTGTAATGTGGTGTCAATATTGCCACTGGAGTATGATGTCATAACTGTGCCTAACAGTGAGGAAGAAGATTTCACTGAAGATATGGCTTGTCACAAACCCATGTGTTACTATGTGATGAATGATGGCTGCGTCGAAGAGCAGATGGCTACTTTCGAGAAACCAGATACGAGTATGCAGAATCACCTGAAGCCTTTATATATTCAGGCTAAGGTTAATGGTATTGGCATCAACAAAGTGTTAGTTGATGGAGGTGCTGCTGTGAATCTTATGCCTGAAGTGCTTATGAAGAAGATAGGCATATCCATCACTGACCTTAAACCACACAATATTGTCTTAAGTAATTACGAAGGCAAAACTGGTTATTCTCTTGGAGCCATTGAAGTGGAATTGATTGTTGGAACTATCAAGAGGACCACTCTGTTCTTAGTGATTGCTTCCAAAGCAAACTTCAATATGTTACTTGGAAGGGAGTGGATACATGGAGTCGGTGCTATACCTTCAACATTACATCAAAGACTAGTGATGTGGAAGGAAGATGGTCTTGTCGAATACATTGAAGCAGACCAAAGTTATTTTCGTGCTGACGTGAACCACATCACCAAGGAAAATTTTGAGAAAAGATTGGCGAACATTGCGCCATGTCCATCTTCTAATGAGGCATACATTCCTGCTGATAATGTATTTGCTTCAGTTAATTTGCATCCAAACTATGGTTTTGTTTGGGAAAGGCAAATAATAGGAGATGCTACTGCCCAACCTGAGGGGTGGTATTCTGATTCTTAAAATGTTTCCTATGTCAGTTCCTAATGCATGGAATAAGATTACGGCTTATATGGCCGAAAACAAGTTAAAAGCGGCTATGGAAGCTGAATTAAATCATCAAACAATGGCTGTCG
This sequence comes from Astragalus membranaceus, assembly GCA_039519185.1. NCBI lineage: Eukaryota > Viridiplantae > Streptophyta > Magnoliopsida > Fabales > Fabaceae > Astragalus > Astragalus membranaceus. The sequence goes on along the minus strand of CM076846.1, from coordinate 223,838,168 downwards.
AAGCCAAAGGTTCTGAAGACGAAAATGGCATTATTATGAATGGAAAGCTTGATTGCATTTATGATAATGAGCCATTAGGGTTTGAAAAAGATCCTAGAGATTCAATAAAGCGAATGCAGGCTCAAGATCCATTGGAGGAAGTAGATTTGGGAGATGGCTCAAAGAAGAGGCCAACTTTTGTTAGTGCATACCTGGATGTTGCATTGAAAACCCAAGTTATAACATTACTGAGGGAGTTCAAAGATTGCTTTGCTTGGGACTATGACGAAATGCCTGGATTGAGTCGAGACGTTGTGGAATTGCAATTACCAATTCGACCAGAGAAGAAGCCAGTGAAGCAGATCCCAAGAAGGTTTGCTCCTCAAATATTAACTAAAATTAAAGAGGAGATTGAAAGGTTGTTCAAGAACAAATTCATCAGAACTGCCAGGTATGTCGAATGGTTAGCTAATATAGTTCCTGTAATTAAGAAAAATGGCACTCTTAGAGTTTGCATAGATTTTAGAGACTAGAATAATGCAACTCCCAAAGATGAATACGCAATGCCTGTGGCAGAAATGTTAATAGATTCAGCAGCAGGATTTGAATACCTCAGCATGCTTGATGGTTATTCTGGGTATAATCAAATCTTTATTGCTGAAGAAGATGTATCGAAAACTGCATTTCGTTGTCCAGGGGCATTAGGTATTTATGAATGGGTAGTAATGCCATTTGGTTTAAAAAATGCTGGTGCTACATATCAGAGGGCAATGAATTGTATGTTTCATGATTTTATTGAAAATTTTATGCAAGTATACATAGATGATGTGGTGGTTAAATCTTCCTCAGAAAATGGTCATTTAGACCATCTTCGACAATCTTTTGAAAGAATGAGGAAGTATGGATTGAAAATGAATCCATTAAAATGTGCCTTCTGTGTGCGTGCAGGCGATTTTTTGGGTTTTGTGGTGCACAAAAAAGGCATTGAAATCAATCAGAATAAGACTAAGGCTATAATTGAAACGAAAGCTCCTTCAACCAAAAAAGAACTTCAGTCACTGTTGGGAAAAATCAATTTCCTACGAAGATTCATATCAAATCTAAGTGGCAAAATTCAAGCATTTTCGCCATTATTGAGACTGAAGAAAGAAGAAGTTTTCAAATGGGAATCAGTTCATCAAGCAGCCTTTGAAGAAATTAAGTCTTATTTGATGAAACCGCCAATTCTAATGCCTATTATTAGAAACAAAGTGCTCAAATTGTATATAGCAGCATCTGAAAAAACAATAGGTAGCATGTTAGCTCAAGAAGATGATAATGGTGTCGAAAGAGCCATATATTACCTTAGTAGAGTCTTAATAGATGCTGAAACTAGGTACAGTTCTATAGAAAAGTTGTGCCTTTGCTTGTATTTTTCTTGCACAAAGTTAAAGCAATATATAAAGCCAGCTAATGTTTGTGTTTATTCGCATTCTGATATTATTAAGCATATGCTGTCGAAACCAATAATGCATAGTAGAATTGGTAAGTGGGCTTTAGCTTTGTCTGAATATGACTTAACTTATCAACCTTTAAAATCAATTAAAGGACAAGTGGTTGCTGATTTTATAGTGGACCACTCTGTTGTCGAAGAAACATTACATTTCGTAGACACATATCCTTGGAGGTTGTATTTTGATGGTTCGAGTCATAAAAAAGGAGTTGGGATTGGTGTTTTAATTATTTCACCAAATAACATTCCAACGAAGTACAAGTGTAAGATTCGAAATCATTGCTCAAATAATGAAGCTGAGTATGAGGCTCTAATTATAGGCCTTGAAATTTTACTTGAGCTGGGGGCAAGATTTATCGAAATAAAAGGTGATTCAGAATTGGTTATCAAACAATTGACCAAAGAATATAAATGTATTAAAGAGCACCTTATTAAATACTTTATTATGGTCAATTCCTTGTTAAAAAGATTTGACTCTGTTCATTTAGAACATTTACCACGAGTTGATAATCAAGTGGTGAATGATTTGGCCCAAATTGCATCAGGTTATAGAGTTTCAAAACAAAACCTTGAAGAATTAATCGAAATAAAAGAGAAACTCATATCTGATGATATTTCTTCATCATTATTGTCAACACCAAAAACTGGGGGGGGGGGGGGCAACAAATATAGATGAGGAATGTATTGAACAACACCACATTGTTGATGAAGTTGTTTTAGCAGAAATTTTTGCTATTGACAATATGGCCAATGATGATTGGCGAAAGCCTATTGTAGAATACTTGCAAAATCCCACAGGAAATACCAATAAAAAGGTAAAGTACAGAGCTTTAAGCTATGTGATAATTGGAAACGAATTGTTTAAGAAAACTCCTGAAGGAGTATTATTGAAATGTCTTAATGAAAATGAGGCATATTTAGCAGTTTCTGAAACACACAGTGGAGCTTGTGGTTCGCACCAAGTAGGCCATAAAATGAAATGGCTATTGTTTCGACAAGGGATATATTGGCCATCAATGTTGAAAGATTGTATAGAGTTTGCCAAAGGATGCCAAGAGTGTCAAAAGCATGCTGGAATACAACATGTGCCTGCAAATGAATTGCATGCCATAGTGAAACCTTGGCCATTCAGAGGTTGGGCTCTGGATATAATTGGAGAAATAAAACCAACATCATCAAAAGGTCATAGGTATATATTAGTAGGAATTGATTATTTTACCAAATGGGTTGAGGCAGTACCTTTAACCAATGTTGACCCACTACAAGAAAATCGCTCATTTGCGACGGACCTTTCCGTCGCAAATGGACCTTTTTCCGTGGCAAATTTGCGTTTGCGACGGCATTTGCGACGGACAAAAAGTCGTCGCAAATGCTTTGCGACGAAACTCCCCGTCGCAAATTGTCCGTCGCAAATCCGTCGCAAAGCCGTCGCAAATTGCCGTGGCAAACTCGTCGCAAACGCTGAGACCTTTTCGTCGCAAGTCCGTCGCAAATCCGTCGGAAATTTTAAAAAAAAATTAAAAAAAAAATTAAATTATACATCCAAAATACTATTTAATAGATGAATATAGGGAAAATTCCTTGATTACAAAACTAGAACACTTGCAGAATTTCAAGCGTTTGCAAACCTCCCAATTGCTCAAAGGCCCTAATTCTCTCAAAATGCCAAGATGCTCCTGCTTCCCTCTAATCCATTCCTCATATTTATATGCATCACAGCCTAATCTTATAGACTAAAGGGTTTCATCTATTACTATCACTATGACACTATCCTATACTCTAGAGTAAACAAAAGCTACACCTACAGATCATTTATAAAATTAGCTGCAATTTGAAGCCAAATGGAGATTACTTCTGCAACTTTCTCTTTAAATTCGTCATCATCATTACATTCTGAATTTCCTTCAGTGCCAATATAATCATATGCCATTCCAACATATCTGCCATTTCAACATATCTGCCATTCCAACCTTGTACCTATAGATAAACAACAATTTGAAGAAATAGCCCAAAAAAACTAAAGAAAAAACCACAACATAAGAATATAAAATGGAAAAGCAACACCCTGGGAAACATGATATGGGAGACCTATAATTCTATTTGACACCCTAAATTTGGCAGAACTGCTAAAGAATAAAAAATGAAAAAACGGAATTCAGTCGTTGTTGATATCTTCATACATCAAATGTACACATAAAGGGTTATAAAAAGGACCTGAAATAACTTTGCTTGACAAGATCACTTGAAGAACAACCGGTCAGGCTGCCACGTACTCCATGAGGAGAAACAATCACTGCAATGCAATAACGTAAACTAAAATCAAATATGGTGCCAAGAAAAGCCATCTGAGAATCTGAAGAACTAACACTTTTGGATATCTAGGACACCTAAAAACAGAGTTTGACAGTGACACGGAGAAAATGACAATAACTAGACATAAAGGTGGATAGAGAAAGAAAAAATTGTCTCCCCTTTTGAACTGAAATGACTGCAAAAAACACTAGTTGGTGCACAAAATATCATGCCAACCTGGAAATCTATGTGTCGCCTCAGTAGAATGTTTCAACAATTTTTCTAGATCACCACTGGAAAGCATCCGGATATTCCTGATAAAAAGGAGGGACACCAACAGATAAGTATTTCAATGCAAGCTAAACTATTGACCAACTAACAATTGTTACAAAGATGCATTGGTCTATCAATGATAATTTCTTATAAATTTTTACATTGTTAACCTAACACACATCATGCATTGGTCTATCATGCTCTAGACAACAATGCTAAATCTAATTGTAGCTAAAACATACCTGAACAGTTCTTCATTTTGAAAATGATGAAACTTAGAAAATACATCTCCAAATCTCATGTAATGAAGCCCAAGCAGCGCTCTGCCAAATTCAATAAAATATTCAATAAAATAAGACCAAGATTAACATCATTTTTGAATAATTAGGGGGGAGGGGGGACCTTTCTATGCAATTCCTTAAAGCCTGGGAGAGAGCAGTTGCAACCTCTTCTGAATCCCGAGGAGCCAGCCAGAGACCGGACACAACAACTATATTAAAAAAGTTTCCACATATTAAAACATAATCAGAAAATATAAAAATGGAAAAGCTCCAATTCCATTACCTTTGAAGAAGGAAATGTAAATGACCAAATACTAAAGTTCAGTTATCCATGTTACCTCTTAATCTGTATAATGCTGGCTGAGCAGTCTCAACAACTGATGAATGACGCCCGGGAAGGAAAAGCCACAGCTTAATCTTTTCATCTGCATGTTTAGTACAGAAAGCAGAAATTTAGGAACATAGAAATTGGATAACCATTTCATCCTTTCCTTCTTATAAGAAACAAAATAAAAATTGCAAACCCTGTGATGGATCCCAGGGTCGAACAAAAGAATTGGTCCATGTGCTGAGAAATCCTTCCTTTTGAAGTTGCAGATTTGATGAAAGCACCAGTAACGTGTTCTGTAAATGACTTCAGGTATGGCATGACAGCATCATAATATTTTTGGAAGTGCTCCTAAGCAAGACCATAGTATTAAATGAGTAATCCAAAGAAAAGAAATTATAAATGTTGAAGAACACAGTTTTCTATAAAAATACCTGTGATGAATCAGCAACTGATGCCAAAGCAGTTAAGGCACCCTCTTGCACCATTTTGAAAAATATAAAGGATATCCAAAATTAATGGAGAATGATAATTTTATGACGATTCAGAAAAATGACCATAGCAACATTACTCTTGGAAATAATTTTCTACAAACAAACCTGAAGAAGTACAAGCAATTTGCTAACTATTCCATCCAAGTATGGCGTTAAGATATCAAGGGTGCAATTTTCGCTGAAGTTGAGCACTGCTGAAGCAGCATGCGCCTGTGTAGACAATAAGAGGACATTTATATTGAAGAATTTATTCAATTGACATAACATGACTTCAGAAATGGAACACTTACAAGTAAGTTTGACTAAAATATAAAAGAAACAAAGGAGACTAATAAAAAGGAAACTCAATTCATAGGTTAGGTTTGTACTGCCATCATAATCATATGACAAGAAACTAAAAGTACAATGTTCTAAATGCTGGTGCAGGTACTCGCCAATCTAAGTAGTGACTTTGATAATAACCTTTCAGAAAGTCACAATATTTTAACATTTAATCATTGTGATGAAATCCATAGTCAAAACTGATTCATTAAACTGAAGGGCATCTAACCTGTACGCGTGGGTTCTGAAAATCATCCATGTTCCATTTTGCACAATCAAGGAGCAGTGAAGTTAGAACAGCTGCACGATGCATCAGAGCAGGAGAACCTGGGGAAATCTCTGTTGCATCCGGAGCACATAGATTTAAATCAAGCTGTCAGTGTCTTTTGGTTTTCCACTGAGAGATCAAAAAGAAGGAACAAGATGCAAAAAAAATAACTCAAGGTATAAAGTCCAAATGGTTCAATTTTTTGTCTGACACTGGGAAGGAATGCCTACAACTTTTCACTAGGGACAGCTAAAACAATAGACTGTCCTAAATAAGAAACAAAAAAACAGTTAGCAGAAGGTAAGATGACCAAGGTATCCACAGTTTGGTTATACATTTGTCTAAAAGAAGATCCTTGTCCCTAATGACATTTTCTCAACCAAACTTTACCCATACCTTTTAAATCATTACTTCAATTCTTTCAATTTTTGACACAATCATTAGTTTCAATTCTAAACCAAAATGTCTGATATAACATATAGAAACTGTTGAAACTTGAAACTCTCTAGACAATACGGGAAGAGAGACAAAGCTACATACTGTGGATCTCTCTTTTAAGCACTGGAAGACAGTAATTGTGAGGCTGTAAGCCACCTTGGAACAAAGAGTTATGATTGAGAAATACACATTTTCAGTTTGTTATAATCATAGAAAGGTTCCATGAAATTAACTAGAAAGCTCTACAACTATCAATATGATGACCAACAAGTGGCATAAGACTCATAATTAGCATTATCATAGTAAAATCAACCTCAGAGCTACTGTCAATCAAATTCATCAAATAGCTATATAAAATAATTCGCTGACAGGGGACACTGAATATGTGATAAAGAGCTGGTTGGTTTCTTCCACTCTCACCAGTCAAGGAAAGCAACTATGTGATAAGACACTGAATAAGTTCCTTCTAAGTATCAAGGAAAGCAACTTTGTGTTGCCTAAAAGTAATCTAACTACCTACCTGGTAGAGATTCAATTTCCTCAACAAGATCTCAGCATTTTCTTCTTGGCTTACTGATGTAATAAGTGCCATTATGAATTGCTCTAGACTTTCAGCAGCTGGAAATACCGATATGACATCCTCGCTTAAATGTTCTGCACTATCCAGAAAGGGTTTCTGAAAATACAATCAAATAGATTTTCTGTCATTTTAAAGCTATATTCACAATGTTATTAGGAAAAAATAAACAAATCATATATACACTCACCAGTTTGTGGCCGTATAGTTTGTGAACTAATGATGCAGATACAAAAGCTGCCTGAGGATGTCTCTGAGATAAAATAGGCATGAAAGTTGCTGAATCTTTCTTTAGAAGCTTCTTGAGTTCTTCTGCAAGCAATGCCAAGGGATGCTCATGTGACATATCTACTCTTTCAACAACTTGATATGTCTGCAGAAAGAAATGATATTTCCTTAAACACGGGATTAGAAATGGAATACGAAAACAAGCTATTCTTCTATCCTGTAGTTAAGTTTCTTGAAAAAAAATAAAAAAATGAAAGCAAATATTCCAATACACATTAAAATCGCATGGCAGGATAAAGAATTTTAAGAGTATATTTGCTTCCAAATGTTCATTAAAAACTCAAACATGTATAATCAACAACAGTAAATGGGGGCAATTTGTTAGTTGTTAGTCAATTATCAGTTAAGTGGCAGATAATACCCGAATATCAAGGATTTTTAAGGCAGAAATAGAACATGCAAGAAATTCAAACAACTTAACCACATAAATGAATTTTGAGAAATAACCATCATCGACCATAATACTCACCCGTGCAAATGCACTTTTAATTGATGATGATATGTATATCTCTATCTGATCCCGATCACTAACTGGCAAGGACTGCATGTTCTGCAGTAAAAATGGTATAAGGAACTTTCAATAAAAGAAATTCATGACCCTAATGTAACTTCTTACAAATCTATCCAAATGCGAAAGATGTTATCAAACTAAATTACACACCGTTTCCGGTTCTTCCAATAGAAGCCTCCTGGTAACCATCGCAACTGCTACAATCTTTTCCATAGCTGCTGAACCCTATAAAACATGTGTGATCTAAAATTACTAATTTCATATCAGACCAATTTTCATAGAAGCAAATGAAGCAAAACATTGTGACATTTATAGGTAATTCAGTCATACAATAATAATAGAAGAATCAATAACTTGAAATTGAAAAAAAAAACTGTCATAAAGATTCTATTACACACTTTAACGTGAAAGCAAACCAAAGAACAAATAGCTTCTGCAAAGGAAAAAACAGCTCCTGATATAGCACCAACAGCAGCACCTCGTATGAAACCACTCTCAGTCTCTTCAACATAGCTTCTGCCACAGTACATTAAAGGCATCAAATAAGTTAAATCATAAAACGAAATTAAAATACCTAAAAATAAAAAATGAGTAACTGAAAGAAGCTACAAATAGAAAACGAAATCGAAATACCTTGATGAATGATGATGAAGAGGCGCTGAGAACCTACAAATAGAAAACGAAATGATGATGATGAATGATGATGAAGGGAGCGAACGGGAATAGAGATTTTGGGGGGTTTTGCAGAGACGGGAGAAAGGGAAACAGAGATGAGAAAGAAAGTGAGAAACTGTGAGAGATTTTGGGGGTTTTGCAATTTGGATTTTGAGGAAGATGAGAGAACTGAGAACGACGAGAGAAGAAAGAAACGATTTTGGGTTTTGCAATTAGGTTAGGGTTTGCGAGATTGAGGGTGGGGAGGCGCGATGGTGGAGGGTGTGGGTGGAGGCACGATGGGGGAGAGTGACGGTGTGGGTGGAGGCGCGATGGAGGGAGGGGGACAGCGTGAGAGGGGTCAGCGTGAGAGAAGAAAGAAAGAGAGAAGAACGAAACTGATGATATTTTGACTGAAGATGAGAAACGCGTGATAAGAAGCAAACTGATGACATTTGCGACGGGCTTGTGACGGGATAGCCGTCGCAAATTTGCGACCGTTTTCTAATCCGTCACAAATGCTAGTGGGAAATTTCCCGCTCCTTACTTTTTATACTTGCCGTCGCAAATCCGTGGCAAATTACTGACGGATTACTGCCCGTCGCAAATATTGGTAGCTAAAACAGACTTTTCTTGTAGTGACCAAGAAGCAGTAATACGGTTTATACGAAATCATATTATTTATAGGTATGGAATTCCAGAAACCATAACTACAGATCAGGGTTCTGTTTTCACTGGTCGAAAAATGGTGGAATTTGCTTCTGAAATTGGTTTTAAGTTATTAACTTCGACACCATATTATGCACAAGCCAATGGTCAAGTGGAAGCTGCCAATAAGATCATTATTAACTTGATTAAAAAGCATGTTGGGCAAAAACCCAGAAATTGGCATAACACTTTGGATCAAGTTTTATGGGCTTGTAGAAATTCACCCAAAGAATCTATCAATGCTACTCCATACAGGTTAACCTTTGGACACGATGCAGTATTGCCTGTTGAAATCTGTTTACAATCAACAAGAATTCAAAGACAGTATGAAATTCCGTTTGATCATTATTGGAATATGATGCTTGATGAGTTAGTTGATTTAGACGAAGAAAGGTTGTTAGCTTTGGAAATGCTTATTCGACAGAAAGAAAGAGTAGCTAAAGCTTATAACAAAAAGGTTAAGTTAAAAACCTTTAATTCAGGTGATTTAGTTTGGAAAGTGTTGTTACCTATGGATAAAAAAGATAGAGTTTTGGGTAAATGGTCACCCAGTTGGGAAGGTCCACTTCGCATATTGCAATGTTTTTCTAATGGGGCATACGAAGTCGAAGAATTGGGTGACGAAAACAGAATCTTCAAAATAAATGGCAAGTATTTAAAATAGTATAAGCCAACATTAAACGAAGTTAGAATCGAGCGAAGATAAAACTGTAAATTGGTTCAAAATGGTAATGTATTCATCAAAATAATTACATAGCCATTAAAAGAAATTCTACACTACTACAAGTTACTAAAGGCTTTGAAGAGAATGCTTGAGCCTGTAGAGGATCTTGGTGCTCACAGCAATTGAAGACTCCAGAAAACTTAATTCTTTGTCCAGTTGAGCAATAGTGGCTTGGTGTTTTTGAGCATCATCAAAATGTTGAAGAGCCTCAGTAGCTGCCTTTTTAATCTTCGACTTAGGGGTCTCCATCCTTTGTTGCACTAAACCTTTTTGGTGTTTAGCATTTGACAGTTTTGTTTGGAGAATTCTTATCTCTTCATCATAGCGCTGAATTTTTGAATCCCAATTAGCAAGTTCTTGCTTATCCTTCGTTATTTGAACTTCCAATTCATCAATAGGGGTTTGAGAAACCTTGAAGGCATTAATTTTTTCTTGATGAAGTACAGCCTCTTGGTTTTTCAACCTGGAAATTTCAGAGCGTTTACTGATGTGAAGTGCAAAAGCTTCGAAGACTGGCAAAAATTCGATCAAGAAAGCGAAAAGTTTTGCATTAGGCTCTGATTGTAGTAATTTTTGAACGATGTCCTTAATTGCAAAGCTTTCTGATGGGTTCTCTCCAATCCTAGTAAAAAGATTGCCTTCCAAGACCTTAGCTTTTAATTGTTGAAGCAATTCTTCAGTAGATTCTTGAGTAACAGAGGTCAAGGAAGTAGTCGAAGCACTGGAGACCATGGCAGGGGAATAGGAAGAAAGGCTCAGCAAGTGTTTAAGAGCAGCCAAAGGATTTGTCGTCTTCATCAGCGAAAATTCCTGGTCACTCATAACGCTACTAGTTGATTCCTTGGTAGAAGCTTGTTCTTGAGCCTCAATTTCAGTTGTCTCTTTGCTTAAATCCTTAGCGCCTGCCACATCTGGTGTTTGCTCGTTGGTTTGCTCAAGTTCCATTTCAACATTCGCATTAGTAGCAATGTTTGTTCCTTCGACGTCAACAACCATAGGAGAATTTTGGGTAGTTGGAGTTATTGTAGAAATTTCCACAGGCGTTGATGATGCAGACAAAATTTGTTCAGTCGAAGCAACATTTGGAGCAGCTACAGATTCGACAACAGGAACTTCGACTGATGTGTGAAGTCTCTTAGGGGGAGGTCCGTGAGATTGCTCTTGTGGTGTTCTTTGATCACAATCCCTTTAGCTCTTGTTTGGGATTCGGGTTGCATTCGTTTCCTTGACCGGTGAATAAGAGGCATGTTATCACCATCACTATCAGTATCCTGCGAAAGAGAAGCATGAGTTTAAAACATAATCAAGTGTTAAAAGAGTCAAAGAAATTTGAAACAGAAATGAAGGTATATTTGTTACCTCAGAACTGGAAACAAGTAGGCTTTTCCCTATTGCAAGAGGACTTGTTACTCCAGGCTTCTTCTGAAAGAGGAAAAAGAAATAAAGGTGATGAAACATGGTCAAACTTTCCACTTAAAAGGTTTAGTCAATTAACAAAGATATACCTCTATTTGGGGTAAGCTGGAAGTGGATTTGATCACAAGTTTCTTCTTTGTTTTGGGTGGTGTTCTTGCTGTTGGTTTGTTCTGCTTTGGTGCTGCTTTAGTGGGTTTTTTCTGTGAAACAGCAGCTGTTCATAACACAAAGATTTTATCAGGTAAATGGTTTTAAATTCTAACTAATGAAGAAATATGTTTCCAATTATTTGGGGATACCTGGGGATTTGTTCTTCTCAGCAATCTGAGAGGGAAAAGCTGAATACAAAATTTTCGAAATTTCTGCATCAGTTTTTCCTTTAGAAGCTTCAGTATAGTATTCACCCCACCAAGCTTGGAATCTCTTGGTACAAGAAAAGTTTGGTTGAAATTTAGCAGGTTCAAAGAGCAAATCTTTGAAACAAAAATTCTTGAAGACTTGGTGATAAGCTTGCTCTGTCTCTGGAGTGTTGAACTCTCTCCTGTGCAAGCAGACCGGAGCCGGTCGAAGTTGGCATAGCCCAAATTGCCTTGAAAAGTAGTTGGGAAAATACCTGCTAATACCAAGATTGTTTTTGTTGTTGCTTGGGGAGAGCCATATCGAAAGAAGAGAGGGCGAAAGATAGGCTTGCCAGATTTGGTTTATCTCTTCGGCATTTTCTGTTGAGTTCGAGGGAAATTCGTTGATGAACCAAGATGGTCCATAAGTGCTTTTAACAAAAGGTGCCATAGCATCAACGAAAGTAGTGCACTTGTTGAAGATGTCGAAGTACATGGAAAACGCTTCTTCATAAGACAAGTTTTTCTCCCTATTCTTTAATTGTGCTAGTCGAATTCCTTCTGTTCTTCTAGTTGGTAAGGTTGGTCGAATTTCCTTAGGAATAAACAAGTTCAGCCTTGATTCAAAAGTGGCTAAGAGCCAAAGCTGCATAAGCCACATAGGGCCAGCAATGAGCAGTTTGTCAGTTGGTTCGCTTTCTTTCAATTCGAGGGCAGCACCATCAAGATGCTGATAGAGATTTCCTAAAACCAATTTCGCTAAATTGATATTCTTGGCTTTATGGAGTTGAATGGCCAAAGGAACGAAAACTTTTGCTACTTGGAGAGAACGGGAGCAAAAGACAAAGCATGACAACCATAGGGTGAGAAAAGCTATATGTTCTGAATCAGACACTTCAGCATTCTCAGTATCATGATGGTCAGCAATATAAGCACTAAAGGTAGGGTTGTTAAATGAAAAGCCATAGTCGTTGGTGGCCAGTTTAGGGTTAAAGGTTTCACCCAGTGGTTTCAGGCCAGTAATGGCAGCCACATCCAACAGAGTGGGAGATAACATGCCACACTTCAGATGGAGACTATGAGTGGATATATCCCAGAACTGCAATGCTGCTAGAATCATAGGGCTGTCGTATCTGGGTCCATATTTCGACAGTTGGATAATGTCGAAAATTCCCTGTTTTTGCCAAATGGTTTCCTTTTGTTTTTGAACCTTGTCAAGCCATGCGATGTAATCACTTTGTTCTACCTTAGGAGCAGATCTAAATACTCTGTTGGGGTTTTTCAGAAATTCCAAATGAAAAGGAGTTTCTTCAAAAATTCTGGGTTGAAGTTGCTTTAACTTTTTCGCTTTCTATGGGGTCAGGAAGAGGACCTAAATAAGCGTGGGTAAAAGGTTTACCAGCCGGAATAAGTATCTGTTTAAAGCAAGTTGGTGAAGGTTCTTCAACGAAGCCTTCAAAGCCATGCACAGCAACTATTTGTTTTTGAGTTTGAACGCTGGAAGAAGCCATCTGTGTAAATAACGAACAAAGAGGGTTGTGTTCTTAGTGGAGATGTCGAAACGATGAAAAAGTTTGAAGCTTTCGTGAAGAGGCAAGGTTAGCTGAGAAATTTTCAGAGTTTAAGGTTCAAAGGGAGCGTAAGAATGAAGAAGATGAAGTGAAACGTATTTATACGTTGGAAGTGCAACTGTTGCACAGTTACGATGCTTCGCACGTTTGAGGTTCTGAAAAGATGTGGTCTACCAACCAAATGACGTGGCCCAATAAAACGGTTCACTTTATCTGCGTAAAGTCATGATTATTTTTTGCCTATCACCATTTAATACAAAGTTGTTGGAGGTGACGTTTCAAAATCTTTAAAAATATTCTTTTTCTTCCTTAACACTTGTGCTGTCGAAAAAGATATTTTTGGGGGGCAATTTGTTAGCCTAGAATTTCGACAAGGCTTTTGAGTGGTTAGTTAATAGGGTTTGACTCTTCATTAAAGATCATTCATAATGCCTTCGGAAAGAAAAATGACATTTAAGTCATCTTAGCATGTTTTCGACAGAAGAAGTCTTCACCAATTCGACAAGGAAGAGTTTTCGACAGGACAGTGTATTCAGGACTTCGTCAAGCAGTTATTGGCAAACAGTTGTGTCGAAATTCAAGACTACGGTTAATACAACGTGGGCAGTATGTGGCATCGAGCGTGGCACGAAGTCTATCACTGGTTAATAAGACGTAGCAACGTGTCTATAGCAGTTTACATTTCAGTCATTATTTTCTGTATAAATAGGAGTTTCTACGTAGAAATCAGGTGTGGCAAATTATTATACCAAACACACAGTTCTGAAACTCTAACTTCCAAGTCACAGCGAAAACAGAGTAAAAGAATTCTTGTACAATGTATGTGAATTTGTGCACCATTCTCTTTACATTTAATGCAATTTATTACTTTCAATACAAGTCATTTTACATTTCTGCGTTCCATTTTATCACTTTTTTTGCTTTGATTTCCATTTTCATGGTGAATTGTCTCCCTTTTAAAATATATTTGTTGACAAACTGCGGTGTTTAAAGGCAATTGCTTTGGAGATTTCTGGTTTAATCTCACAAACATTTCTAATAAAACCAGTGATTGTTTGCTAAAAACACCAGCAAACAACGCTGCCAAGCCCAATCGCTTTTGATTGATAGGTTCGTTCCGCTTCTCCTGTGAAATCTTCCAATTTTTGATTCTATTAGCTTCTATTTTGATTCTATTTCTATTTGGATTTTTGTCACCTTTGATTATATCATTTTTTTTTTCCTATTTTTGTTTAATCAGATTCGCATATAAGCCCTAACTTCTTTTAGCAAGTTTGATTTTGTATTATTTGCGTGTTTAAATTTTTAGGGTTTGGAAGATGGATTTGAATTTTTATTTGAATTCAAATAAAAACTCACCGATTCGCATATAAGCCCTAAATGACATATTGGGAATATGAATTTGTGTATTGTGTATTGTGCATCAATTATTTTTAATGTTTGTATTAGTGTTTACAATGGTTATTGAAGTTCGTCTGGTATGCTTCCGTGTTGAGCAACTTGTAAATATCCCTTCTCACTTTATGTGTTTGTTGGCTTTAATGACATTTTAACCGCTACTAGGAAAGGGAGAGGGAATTGTGATTGCACCACATACTGCTGGACATCTTTTGGGAGGTACTATATGGAAAATCACAAAGGATGGTGAGGATGTCATATATGCTGTTGATTTCAATCATAGGAAAGAAAGGTAAACCTCTCTTTTAGTTGCCCATGGTTAATTTGATCTGATATATATTTGGAGAGCAGAAAGGAAGCTACTTATCAATCTAATTTTCATTAGGCATTTGAATGGAACTGTTCTAGGTTCTTTTGTGCGGCCAGCCGTTCTGATAACTGATGCTTATAACGCTTTGAACAATCAACCTTACAGACGTCAAAAGGACAAAGAATTTGGAGGTAACTAACTTTTAAATCTTATAATTACAGCACTATGACAGAACTAAGATAGACATTTTCATTTTTTTGTTTTCTCAAATTGCTGCTAAGAGAAAACTGAAATATTTTTATGCTCGGGACATTCAGAGATGAGGCGTGCATACACTAAAAAAAATCTTGATCATGAAATGAGAAAACTGTAGACTTATGTGCTTTGTTTATTTTAATTATATATCTTGTTAATGTAATTATTCAGATATCTTAAAGAAGACTCTAAGGTCAGGTGGCAATGTATTACTTCCTGTTGACACTGCCGGACGTGTGTTGGAACTTATTCTGATGTTGGAATCAGTCAGCTCAGGAAATTTGCTTTTACTCTCTTTCTCCGTTTTTTGCTGAATGCACACACATCAGTTGATATCAGATCTTGGTGTTTGCAGTATTGGGCTGATGAAAACCTGAACTACCTATATACGCTCCAGAGGGTCCAAAGGTTGATCAATTTGGATGCTTATTTTTCATCAGACTCATTTCCTTACTGGCTCTAACACATGTATCTTGTATAGGTTGTTCTATCATCCATGGCAAGTTTGGAAGCAGGTTTTTCGCATGATATATTTGTTGAGTGGGGCAATGATGTCAAAAATCTTGTGCTTTTTACTGAAAGAGGCCAGGTATACACTTTAGAAAAAATATCTCCTTATTTATATGTTTTAGTCTTATAAATTATTATAAGCTGTGGCAGGGTTTCTCTAATTTATCTCTGCTAGTTGATCAATATATGCTTCTTAGAGCTTGAAGTCACAGACACAGTTGCATTTATAATTCAAATTTCGATATCAAGATTGTATTTGTTTTTCCTGGCACCCAGATGATTAAAATAGTAAGGTAAAAAATTCTGTTTATGTTTGTGGTTGCCTGATTCTGATGCTCTTTAAAGTATGTACTGATGAATTCAAGCCACACTTTGGCACTGCTCCGTTTACTTTAGTCGTAGATAAAAAGTAAGGTTGCTTATATGGTGTTTCAGAATAAATTTAATGAAGACCTGTCCATTATTTCTAAAACATTGCCTAAAACAACTGATAGGAACTTGGGTATTATGGGGTGCCCATGTCTCACATTGAATTGTATGGGATGCTCGGGTGGCGTACTTAAATTGGCTTTGTTCTTCCCCTTTAACAACTATCTTTTAACGGAGGGCTCTCTAAGTGATTGGGTGTTTATCAATTGGTCCCAGAGCTAGTTGCCCGTGTCTTAGAAAGGGGTAACTACGGAGGGGCTGACTGGAAAACCGGGTTAAGCATCATAAGTGAGAAGACGCCAAGACGTTGTCTCTTAAGGGCAGTGCTATGATAGAGATTTGGGTATTATGTGGTGCCTAAGTCCCACATCGAGTAGTATGAAATGCTTAATGGAGTACTCAAGTGGCTTGGTTCTTCCCCCTTAACAACTAGCTTTTAACTTATCTTTCTCTTTGATGATTTTTCTTTAAATACTTAAAATATTTACTTACTATCTTATGTTTCAATGCATAGTTTGCCACACTAGCTCGAATGCTTCAGGCTGATCCACCTCCAAAAGCTGTCAAAGTCACTGTGTCCCAGCGCGTTCCTTTGGTTGGGGAAGAACTAATTGCCTATGAGGAAGAGCAAAATCGAATAAAGAAAGAAGAAGCTTTAAAAGCCAGTCTCATAAAAGAGGAAGAATTGAAAGCATCTATTGGGGCTGATAATAATACTAGTGATCCAATGATCATTGATACTGGCAATAATCATGTATCACCAGAAGGTATGAGCTGTATTAATTATTTTGGAGCTAAGCTTCCGAAATATTTTCCTTCCACTTTAGATTCCTCTAATAATAATAATTACATTTTCAGCTTTACATATCTCATTTTGGGTCATGTATATTTGAAATTTTTCCGTAATTATAAACTGAATCTTTTTGTCTTCAACTGGTTAATAGGATTCATTAATCCAACGGTTATTAATGGGCCACCCACGAACCATTTCACATAGTTCTCCACCCTCGAAGCCACCCATTGTGGGGTTCTCTTTTCTTTTTTCACTCACTTTTATTGGCTCATGTTTTTTTTTTGCATGTCAAATGATGGTCATGTTCTTATATAATCCACTCCACCTCTTATTCTGTATAGAATATCCCGCATAAAAACTAGATTTGTTTACTGCTGATTGCATATATATGATAGAGATATCAACTGATGTTTGTTTGATACAAGCTCAAAGCTCAGCTTTCAGGTGCTTGGCTTTCTTAAATTAGAATTCATGTCCAATCACTCCTCTGGCTGAAACATAGTGTACGTTGAACTGGTCTCAGTTTTTGTAACCTCGGCAGTACGAGAAAGGCCGATAGGAAGCATAGGAACAAGAGATGTCCAGAGAACAAGAGATGTCTAGGCAATACTTCCTCTGACATATAGATATGCCAGTATTTGACTGTGCCACTTCCAAGCCAAGAAAATATTGAAGAGGACCTAAGTCTTTAATCTTGAAGGCATTGTCTAGAATTTTCTTAATCCTGTCAAACTCAGTCATGGAGTTCCCTGCCAATATAATATCATCCACGTAGACTAGGATGGCAGTGAAATGTTCAGCTTGATTGCAAGTGAATAGAGAATAATCAGAAGCAGATTGTTTGTATCCTTGAGTGAGCAGCAGGCTAGTGAGTACTCAATACAATACTTGTCCTTGTAGTGGTTACCTTTCTTGTGATTGAACCAGCAATACTATTATTTATCATTTTATCTTATGCATTTTATTCAGATCATTGGTCTAGTTTGTTGTTATAGGAAGCTTGGAAAGGGTGGCACTAGCAACTGATAAAACAATTGATGCAACACTTGAAGTTTCAACAAATGCCATATAATGTAGAGCATGATGATGAAATGATCTAGGGTCCAATTTGATGGACAAACTGAATCAGAGTAATCTTTTGATGTTTTGTTAAGATTCAAACTCTAATGAGTATATTATGTAGGATTTATTTGAAAATAGTTGTATTTTCCTATGTACATTAACGTCTTTAATGTAATGAATTGTTTTTTATTGTGATGAAAAATTTATCGTAAATCTATTGTTTATTATTGCTTTATAAATTATTTTTCTTACCACGGGCATGTTAGCAATTAAATTAGTGCAAAACAATTGAATAAGTTGATTAAATCAATTTTAGTCGTTAAATCATTTGCTAAAAATTTGTCGCGCCAAGATCAATAGTTGCTAACTCGATGTCAAATTCGGATTTGTTAAATTCATCTCTTTATTTTGTTGCTATATTAGTTGCTAAATGTAGTTGCTAAATTAGTCTAAAATCAGTCTCTAAATTGGTCACTAAATCGGTCACTAAATTTGGTACTAAATTGGTCGCTAAATCGGTCACAAAATTGGTTGCTAAAACGGTCACTAAATCGGTCACTAAAATCGGTCACTAAATCGGTCACTAAATTTGGTACTAAATTGGTCGCTAAATCGGTCACAAAAGTGGTCGCTAAAACGGTCACTAAATCGGTCACTAAAATCGGTCATTAAATCGGTCACTAAAATCGGTCACTAAATCGGTCGCTAAAATCAGTCACTAAATCGGTCGCTAAAATTTCGGTCACAAAATCGGTCGCTACAGTTAGCGACCAGTGATATAGCGACTGATTTTTTTTGGTCGCCAATTCAGTCGCTAAACGTTGTAGTGACCGATTTTTCCCTTATAGTGACCGAAAAATCGGTCACTAAATAACGTTTTTTTTGTAGTGGTGGTTGTTCCTCACCGCTTCAGTGGCGTTTGCTGCCAAGGGTGGAACACCATCATTCACGACATCAAGAACATCTTGATATCGAAACAGCACATTCATCTGCGCACACCAACGTTCATAATCCTTTCCGTCGAAGATTGGGAGGTTCCCCGGAATACCTCCACCAGAGTTGTCTCGCGCTGCCATGAATCTTGATAGATTTTGTAAGGATCTAACAAGCTCTGATACCAGTTTGTTGGGGATAAATACGTGAAAGGGACAGGAAAAGGAAGTGGCGGCGCAAGGTGACAGAGGAATGAATAGGGCAATATAATATTAGGTAAAAACTGCACTGAATTTCATAAAGATTGGTTGTATTTACATTCTACTGACGTCTATATTTATATACAATGAAACAGGCACAGACCCATAATTTCGACTAGCCCATTCGACTGGCCCATTTCGACTAGGTTTCTAACTACACCTACTATAATTACAAGCAATAGAATTACAAGGCATATCTCAATACTCCTTAAGCCAAAAATACGGAAGGTCATTTGGGGCGCTTTTGTTTGAGCGCTCCATATTTCAGAAACATGGAAAGCCTTTAGGGGCGCTTTTCTTTGAGCGCTCCTAATGTTCAAAAATCGCTAGCCATTAGGGACGCTTTTTATGAGCACTCCTTATGATCAAAACTCGCTAGCCATTAGTGATGCTTTTTATGAGGGATCCTTATGTTTAGTTCAAATTTTAATATCTGATTCCTCGCGCGACGTCATCTCTCTCTTTCCCATTGCAATAACCTATAGCTAGCTAGCAGAAACACATGCAGAACCCAGAACACAAAGAACCCTCACTCTCTCAACGTTCTGATTTCTCACTCTCTCAATGCGCATTCTCGCACAGAAACCCTTCTCACTCTCTCAACGTTCTGATTTCGTCCTCATTTCTGAGTTCTGAGTTTGTCTCCCTCTCTCTCATTGCTCACTTGTGGCTTCGAGTTGAACAGCACCTGTTACAAGAAAGAGAAAAGAACGAGAAAGTAAGTTGAAACCCTTCTGATCATTAATTTGTGGCTTCGAGTTATGTTATCATTTCTGAGTTTTGCTATTATTTTTTCTAACCCTTCTCAGAAGCCATTGCTCTATTTTTCTCTGCATTGAAAGAAGACAAAGCACATCACCGCCATCGTTTCGTTCTGTTTAAGAAGGCAAGTCACTTGTTTGTTTAAATGCCTAAATGAATACAATCTCACCTACGTTTCATTCTGTTATGTGAACTTTGTTAACTGTGATTTGGAACCGTATTTCGTTCATTCGTTCTGTTGATGACTGCTATTGTTTTTACTCTCTTTGTTACATTCTTTGTTAGTTTGGTATTTTAATAGATTTGGAAACCAACACATCACAAGGTCCTGAATCTTGTGGTTTTAGATAGCTGGTTTTTTGGCTGACCAGGATATTTATTATTGCTTAGAAAAACTCGTTTAAGGTATATATTCTTTAATTCACCTTTTATTAAGCTGCATTATGTTAAATGGGTTATATCTTGTAACTGTACGTTACTACTGAAATGCTGATAAATTCTGCAATGTAAACATCTTTATAGTAATTTTTCTCTCCTTTGGTCTGTGCACATTTTTGCACTATACATAAAGATCGATCGTTTGTAGACTAACATTCTCTCCCACCTAGAGTTATTGATTAAGAGTTATTGATTTTTTGCATGCTGATGGATGTTAAATTTCTGCACAGTTAGTAAATAATAAATTTCGGTTTAATATGGATAGAAAGTGGATGTCTGCCAATCGTCTGTCAAAAGAATATGCCGATGGAGTGGAATATTTTGTGAACTTTGTTGTTTGACGTTTAGGAACCTCTAGTAAGTTCAAGTGTCCTAGTTTAAGTTGGTGTTACACCAATCGAGTTACTGCAGTTGAGTTGGAAAGACATTTAAAGGCCAACAGAATCGATCAAAGTTATATTTGTTGGACAATGCACGGTGAGGAAATAGGTGAACCTTCAACTATGGATAATAGTACTCAGAGATGTGATCCGGTTGATTATCCTGAAACACATACATTCGATGGTGACCAATTTGAAGAGATGGGAAAGGCGGTTGAAGACGGTCTTAATGATTGTCCTCAAATGTTTGAGAAGTTGATAATCCGACGCGGAGACACTGTTGTATGCAGGTTGTATTGAATTAACAAAGTTATTGGCTGTGATAAAGCTGTATAACTTGAAAACTTGCCACGGATGGACGGATAAGAGCTTTACAGAATTACTCGCACTATTGAAAGATATGTTGCCGGAAGACAATGTGCTCCCTTCTCGGACGTATGATGCAAAACAAATGTTAGGCACCATTGGTTTGAACTATGAGAAGATACATGCTTGTCCGAATGATTGCATTTTATTTCGGAATGAACATGCATTGTTAAAGTCGTGCCCTAAATGTAATGCATCGCGGTATAAGAAGAAAGAATCTGCTCCAAAAAATGTATTGTGGTATTTTTCCCATAATTCCTCGATTTAGGCGTATGTACCGTAGTTCGATAGATGCAAAACAGTTGACATGGCATGACGATGAAATGATTAAAGATGGCATGCTACGACACCCGGTGGATTCTCCACAGTGGAAAAAGATTGATATTGATTATCCTGATTTTGGGCATGACCCAAGAAACCTACGCCTTGCATTGTCTGCCGATGGACTTAACCTGCACGGTATCCAGAGTAGCTCCCACAGTACATGGCCTGTGATTTTGACGAATTATAACTTACCTCCATGACTTTGCATGAAACGCAAATATATGATGTTGTCTTTGTTAATTTCTGGCCCCAAACAACCATGAAATGATATTGACGTATACTTGGCTCTTTTAATTGAAGACTTGAAGCAAATGTGGGAGATTGGGGTAGAGGTGTATGATGGGTTTTGACAAGTAATTCCATATCTAGCATTTAACCACTTAATTCTAAGTTTATTTTATTTTTGCAGTATCTTCCTGGAAACGCGAGTGGAGCTCCATTTTCTGATGACCAACTTATTGAGATCAATGGAGAGTGGTGTCGTCATGTTGCCAGTTTGATTAATGAAAATCGAAATTCATGTAATTTTGGTTAGCTTGTTTTTTGTTCCTCACATTGGATGTCATGTCATTTTTGTTGTCTATGTTGGCATTCAGAATTTTGTTGGTACTTTGTTGATATATATATATATATATATATATATATATATATATATATATATATATATATATATATATGTATATTAGACAGATTTATAAGTTTGTTAGTTGGAATTTGATTTGCAATTGGATGTTGAGTTGATATTGGTTGTTGTTGGTTAATGAAAATGAGAGTAGGGAAGTGCTGCAAAATATTGGATATACCAAAAACAGGAAAAAAATTAAAAAAAACAAAGAATAAGGAGCGCTTGCAGTAATAAGCGCTCCTTTTGGTCTTAGCACACTTGACAATCAGGGGCGCTCGCAGTAACAAGCACTCCTGTTGGTCAGATGCGCTAAGACCAACAGGGGCACTTGCAACTGTGAGCGCTCTTGATTGTCAAGTGCGCTAAGACCAACAGGAGCGCTTGCAACTGAGAGCGCCACTCATTGTCAGGTGCGCTAAGACCAAAAGGAGCGCTTTTATTGCGAGCGCTCCTGTTTTCTAATAATTAGTAGCGCTTGTTATGCGCTCCTGTAGGGGGTTGGCAACAGGAGCGGCAGCTTTAGGAGCGTACGAAAGCGCTCCCAATGGATAAAAAAAAGCGCCCCCAATGGCTTTTTCTGTTGTAGTATCAAGAAAAGGCACTGAGAGAGGTTAAGTTAGTTTGACAGATTCTCTTTTTGTCCTCTGTAAATAATGACATGACATTGCCTGCAATGCATAGTTGCTTTTAGCGGCAACTTATAAGCATGAGCGGTGTTGTTTCCGCTGCCACTCAAAACCGTGGCCACATTTCCACCACGACACAGAAGCATGTTGTGGCAAAAAATCCACTGTAGCACCAAAAAATTTTTTTTTTTACCAAAATAGCACACCTTTTAGATTATTTACCAAACTAGCACACATCTCATTTTTAGTCTAGAAGTCGCCCCCCCCCCCCCCCAAAACGACTTCTGAACTAAAAAATTTAATTTTTTTTTAAAAACTAGTTCAGAAGTCGCCCCCCCCCCCAGGGTGACTTCTGAACTGTGTTTTTTAATTTTTTTATTTATTATATATTAATTTAAATTAAATTAATTTAATTAATTTAGAAAATTAATATTGTTAATTGTAAATTAATTATTAAATTTTTTGTGAAAAAAAAAATATTTGAACACGTTAATGTGTTTAAAAAGTAATTACGGTAAAAAATGAAGATATTAAAAATTGGAACAGAATTTAATATAGGATAAGAACAGAAATTAAAAACACAAATTGCAGAAATACAAGGATAGGAAATTTAAAACTCGAAGTGATTAACGTTGTAAATGATGGCCAGTTCCACATGGTGGTGGTCGGCGATTACGGCGCGGACGCTGTTGTGCTGCTGGTATTTCTTCTTCAGCCGGGGTAGGGGCAGGTGGTTGTTCGTATTGGTGAAGTGGCCTTCACTATGATCATAGAACACTCAAACCACCCCTTCACTCTTCATCCAGCTCCAACCTCTCTTTCCAGTACCATTCTTCCCACTCCCACTGGTCTAGAGATTGTCCTCTCAAATCCCAAAACAAAAACAACAGTTACAAATCACTCTCTTCCTCAGTTCCCTCGATATACTACTGTCGTTGTGGTCATGGTTTCTTTGAAGTTCAAATCTCTGGCACTACAAGAAATCCGGGTAGAAAGTTCTTCGTTTGCCCCATCAAAAGGGTATCTAACTCACAACTTCAATTTTTCAACTTTTTAAGTTTTTGATTTTTGATTTTTAAACTAGCTTTCTTTGTGTTTGTGTTTGTATTTATAAAGTAATTACGGTAATAATCACGGTAAAAAATGAAGATATTAAAAAGTGGAATAGAATTTAATATTGGATAAGAACAGAAATGAAAAACACAAATTGCAAAAATACAAGGATAGGAAATTTAAAACGAAACGACAGGAAAACATAAAACAAGAAGAGACAAACATGATTTAAACTACTTCTACTTCCACCATACATTGTCAGGTAGGGGCCATCGGATGACTGGAGGCACAATGCTACGGACGATGGAATCGCCAGACTCTCTGGTTTGAACGCACAATTCGAGATAAGGTTCAATCAAACCTTGGAAGCTCTCATGTTTCTCAAACATTTCACGAACATCTTTGTCTTTCTTGATAGGCACGGGGCACATCCGAATACGATTACGTGGGCCGCTAAAGATGTAGGGGGAGTTTGAAACGATACTAGTGATTTCTTGCTCGACACCATCTACGTGAAAATTATCCGTTAATTTTTCTTTCAATTCGGCGAAGGTGATGTTGTTCTTAAGCCTGAAATTTTTAGTTTTACTACCATGAATCACCACACCATGTTGTTCCCTGGACTGGTAAGTGCCTTGATAGTCAACTTTACAGGTGTGCGTAATGACTCTTTCCGGTATGGGTTCTTGTGGTGCGGGTGGTCTTTGTTGAAGAAGATGAATGACTTCTTCTGGAGTGCGTCTTGTGTCCACGTACAGCTCTAAGATTTGTCGCCCCATGGGAAGTGTAGCATGATATTCCATCATTGTGTGGACGTCGTCGTCGCTGCGGATCTCCATAACTGAAAAATAGCCAGTCCCGTCTTCTCCATGTTCGTACTTTCGGTAACGTATACGCTCAACGTCTTTACGCCACGCTCCCTCTGGACGAATCTTCCTCTCAGCCTTCTCCTTCAGTTGGGCGAAGGTGATGTCCTTATTCATTCTGCAGAAGACATGGTTAGGACAACGAAAGACAACACCATGTTCGTCGGTGGTGACAATTCCATTCGTGGTTAACTTCAGAGACATGACGTGTGAGTGTGGGGAATTTCAGGCACTGCACTATCCTTGTTCCCATGTGATCGCGGCATGTTCAAAAGTTAATTACGATCACATGGAATTCGTGCAACCACAGTACACAATGCAGTATGTTTATAATACATACTTAGAGGAGTTCCCACCATTGCCATCTGAGTTGTTATGGCCTGATTTCAATGGCCCAAAACTGCAGCATGATCCATCTAAACGGAGAGATAAAAAGGGTCGTCCACAGTCTACCCGTATTCGTACAGAGATGGATCAAAGAGAAAGGGGTAGTTGAACAAAGAGATGCGGCATTTGTAGAAATGAGGGTCACAACAAAAATAACTGTCCAAACCGCAATCTAGACTAGTCAAAAATAAATGTATTTATTTCTGACATGTTTTAGTATTTATGTTTGTTTCCGTTGTAGTAATATATTTTTCAATCAATGTAATCCGTGTTTTTTTGGTGTTTTTTCAATGGTCTTGATGTTGCCGACACTTTTGGACGCACGATATCTTACCGACACTTTAAATACATTAACGTGTTCAAATATTTTTTTTTCACCAAAAATTTAACAATTAATTTAGAATTAACAATATTAATTTTCTAAATTAATTAAAATAATTAAATTAAATTTATTTAAATTAATATATAATAATAAAAAAAATTAAAAAACACAGTTCAGAAGTCACCCTGGGGGGGGGGGGCGACTTCTGAACTAGTTTTTTAAAAAAAATTAGAATTTTTAGTTCAGAAGTCGTTTTTGGGGGGGGGGGGGCGACTTCTGAACTAAAAATGAAATGTGTGCTAGTTTGGTAAATAATCTAAAAGGTGTGCTATTTTGGTAAAAAAAAAATTTTTGGTGCTACAGTGGATTTTTTGCCGCATGTTGTTGGAGCTTCTACATTTCCACAACAAAATGAGATAGAGGTTCGCTCTTGAATTGGAAATGTAAAACCAAACATACACTAATTAGAGCCAATAAACTAATTGTCAATAGGGATGTCAATAGGGGTGGGGGTGAGAGGAGTCTCCCACTCCCTACCCTCGTCGCCAATATTACTTCTCATTTCGATTTTCACTCTCCATTTCGAGGAGTTTTTCTCCTCATCCCCATCCATGCAGATCCTCGCGATTGAAGATCTCATGATTTATAAAGCAATAGTAAACTGTAAACTAAAATTCAATAAATTTGGAAAAAATGATAAATTTAATTGTATGCTAATTAGATTAACATAATATTTTTGGACTATTAGTAATTTTAATTATATATATATATATATATATAATTACTAAAATATATTTATAATATTTCGCAGGGATTTTATCACCCCCCCCCCCCCCCCACCCATTCGCGACTTCGTGAACAAAATTGTTCGCTACATATAGCAATGCTCTATCCCTATCTGCAAGCCCAAAATGAGACGCGGAGTCGACTTATAAGAAGTTTTCATCATTCTTTCTTCTAATGCTTTATCCCTGCAAGCCCAAAATGAGACGCGAAATCCACTTAGAATTTGAGTTGGATATCCGAGGCCATACACTACAAGAAAAACACGTTTTCTCGGTGGATTTTTTCCGTTGGTACGGTTCCGGCGGTAATGTAAAAAATCCGCCGGAAATGTTACAGGCAGATTTTAAAAAAAAATAATCAAAAAATCCTCCTGTAACATTTCCGGCGGATTTTTTAAATTACCGATGGATTTTTTAAATTTTTTTTAAAAAAAGTATGTTTTTGTTCAAAATAAATCCGCCGATAATGTAAAAAAACCGTCGGAACTGTCCAAAAATGTCTATAAATAGAACTTTCTCCTACACTCTTCTCATTCTCTTATTTCAATCTTTATTTCCTTCTCATTCTCTTCTACATTTTCTCTATCTTATCTTTCTTCTTCTTTCTCACACTCTCCAATCTCCATAAATTTATCTACATACCTCTTTTCTATATTTCCCTTTTCTTCTTCCTTCTCATTCATTCTCACTCTTTCATTCTTATTCTTTCTTACTTATTTATTCTCATTCTCTCCTATATTACTACTTCTCATGCTCTTTTTCATTCTTATTCCTTCTTCATTTCTTATTCTTTCCTATATTACTTCTTCCCATATTCTCTTTCATTCTAATTCCTTCCTAATTCTTCATTCTCATTCCTTTAATCCTTCTCATTCTCTTCTATATCACTTTTTCTCATATTCTACTTCATTTTCATTTTTACTTACTTTTTATTAAATTACATATATTAAATTTTAAAATTTGAAAAAAAAATTAAAAAAATTAATATTTTTTTTAAAAAAAATTATGCCGTAACAAAGACCCCTCACGCCTAGGACTGGACAACTAGAGCGTGACCCGAGTGGCCGATAGGATTTGAAATGCTGCCTTATTCGATTACATTTTCTTAATGTTCATGTGTTGGTTATTGTAATTCGATTGGATATTGAGATTTTGCGGAATTAAGTGTTATCAATTTAACAAGTTTTGTTTGTTTGAAAATTCGTGTTTCAGCCGCTTGTTCTTGAAGTGCAAAAGATTGGAAGTTTGTGGCAGAACATGACATTGCAGCTACTTTGACACCTCATATGTAGCGTACCATTGGCTTATTCTTTATTATCCCCTAGTTCAGCGATGTAGCTCCACTTATTCTTCTAGATGAATTGGTCTTGAGAACTTGCAGGTGGAAGAACGAAAAATGAGAAAGTAAATTGATTGAACACCTTAATGGAGAATTCAGAGGATTTGAAAATAATAAACTTATATGTAAGAATCTCACACAGATTGATCAACAAAAAACAAAAAAAAAGTGTGAGCCAACATAAAAAGAAGGCAACATTTGTTACAAGACCTTGGAATACTTTATTAACCGATATAAAAATGTTTGGGGTTGCTAGGGCCTAGGAGCCAACAATGGGGGGTAAACTTCTCTGAAGAAGTTATAACTGCAACAAGATTATCAAAAGGAGGGGGGGGGCCAATACGTCCCAAGAAAGCAAAAGACCATTCTTTAAGATCAAAAGGAATCGGAGAAACTTCTATCCAAACAATAAGAGCATTTGAGTCTTCTCCATGAAAGCTTTAAAAATTTTGCATATTGAAGTGGCCATCATGATGCATAACAATATTTTCAAGATGATCACTCCGATGTTTTGTGGGGTATGTTACCCAATATCGAATCATGTAATTACACGTTATTTTTTTTATATTTAATTATTTTAAAATAAATTAAAATTTTGAATTAATTTTGCCTTCCAATCGCATATTCTAGCAAAAACTTGAGTGGGGGTAAGGAATTTCTAGTTTTGTACCGCCTTGTAAGTCGAGGCCAAAGTGAACCGGCCATCAAGATTTTCTTCCCAAGAGAAATCATCTTCTTCGTCAAGGACATTGGGGGAGGGGGTGCTTCAATATCTCTGATTGTGCTCACTGGGAGATAGTTGACAAGTGAATTTAAGTCCGAGAGAGCATACTCATCAATTTAATATAACTGATTGTTTGGCTTAAAAACAAGCCATCAATTGATTGCAGCGCTTCAGATACAAGGGGATTGTAGCCTTGGAGCCAATTATTTTTCTAAAACAACACATTTTTACCATTACCCACCTTCCAAGAAAGACATTCACGAAATCTATTTCAATTCTCACAAATACCTCTCCACAAGTTCGACTCAGTCTTCTTTCGATCGATTTTTGGGAATCCCTCCTTACCACACATATATTTAGCCCGAATGACGGAGGCACAAAGAGAGCACGGTTCTCGGCATAAATTCCAAGCTATTTTCATCATAAAAGTAGCATTAACATCCTTAGATGCCGTTAAGCCTAGCACACCATCTTTTTTGAACCTACAGACTCCCTCCCAAACAACCAAGTGCATTTTACGATTCTGGGAATCATCTCCCCAAATAATGGATCTACACTTCTTATCGATCTCATCACAAACTCCTTTAAGAAGGACATTTTGCATAATATATATCGGTAAAGCCCGAATAACGGATTTCGCCAATGTCACCCTTCCACCGAAGGAGAGGTGTCTAGCCTCCCAATAGCTCGGCCTCTGATAAATTTTCTCAATCGCAGAATTGAAAGTACCTCTGTTAACTCTTTTGTGCAGGATATGAACTCCTAATTACTTACCCAGGTCCTCAATGCGCCGTTCGAAAATATTAGAAATTAAGTTTAGTCTAGAGCATAGAATATGATTAAGCCGGGAAAATTGTACAACTAACATCTAAAATCAATTAAAAGGTGTTTTGTTGTGTTGGGAAAGATCAGAAGAAGTTCAACCTTTTCTTTCATTTTAATAATTAATATGTTCATGGTTTGAAGAACAAGTTTGTATCTTTCATTTACTTTAAAACAAAGTGATGTGATTCATTCAATTCGAAAATCCCTAAATATATATAATTCGAGTGACCCGTGAGAGTTCAATTTGGGGTAAATTGAAATGTCTTTGAAAAGTTTGGCTTCAAAGGAGGAATTTCTCATCCAATCATTAGAGGAGCATTTGGGTGTGTGTTTCTAATGAGGAAATTTCCTCTCCATTAATTATGTCTTCTATTACTTTTAACACTATAGTTTTGACAAAATAAAAATAATAATATAACATGAAGTGATATCCATATATCCTTCATATACCTAAAATACCCAAAAACTTAATGAAGAGAATAAGTAGAGAGGTTCTGGACTCGTGTTCTCACATGCCGAGTAATGATAATAGTAACATTTTAGTGATGAAGGGGACACATGGCCATATTTTGTTACACACCTAGGAGTGTCATGTTAGGGATTGTTTCCTACTCACCCATTTGGTCACCTGTATTTTATATCTCACAGTACAAACTTGTGTTGACTCATCGTTCGAGTGGAGTGCTCGATTGATCTCATGGGTTAGGAATCCTAAGATACTCTTCGACGAGAAAGAGGGGCGATTACGAATTGCAATTGGTCCTCTCCTTCACACGACTTGTGGAGTATAATCAGCCTTATATCCCAAATTGTGATTTGCATTCAACTATGTGATAACGTAATTTGAGTCCTAGATTGATTTTTCAAATTCTATTTGATGCACACATTTAAAGTCAAAGTTCGTAAAAAAATGAAATCCGTATTGAAAACTTGAAAAGCAGTAGAGGCGTGAAAACAAGAAAACTCCACGCATCTAGGTAGAACCATGAAAACAAGAAAATTTACGCATCTTGACATATAGCTTATCATGGTACATCGTTTCGTAATCGTACGTACCTACTAAAAATACATTACGTTTTTAAAATTTATTATTCAATGTCGATCCCTTTTTTTTAGCTTACTACTATAAAAAAAAATCCGTTTCTATCTCTGCGCTTAATTAGTTGAGTTTAAAAGAAGAATCTGCCTGCCATCAACAAAAATAAAGGCGTAAATTACTACTAATTAGTTTCAAAAAATTAAAATTCAAAATTTGAATCAAAATCCAACAAAACAAAACAACCGATATATATATATATATATATATACTATATATAGTAATAGTGAGATAGTATAAGATTAATAACCACACATGAAAATTGCATTAATTTTGACTAGTACCCCGAGGATAGTCAAAGACTTTGGAAATTGCATTGTATTGGCCATCCATGAAAATTCCAATAGGAAGGTCCCTTTTCAACAAGTGTTGTTTCAGACTTTTTCCTGCACAAGTGATGAAACCTTAGCAGAGAAAGAAAGTGTCATTGTCTGGTCAGCAAGAAAGTATTCTGGAATCACTGTTTCAAAGATACGGATACCGAAAGATCTTTTCTAACCCAAGTTAAAAACCAAAATCATCACACATATTTTGACCTATTACCGGGGACTAAAACGGTCATTGATATATTGATATAAATTAAGGAGTTATTGCATATCCTGATTTTTAGTGCTGCTTCAAATAGGGTATGTTGTTACCTACCCACCATTCAAAGGTTTGAACTTTTTTGAACACAGTTTTATCTTTTTTTCTTATATGATATGATATGATATGATATGATGATTGGAAAAAAATTATATTCAGGCGTGGGAAACTGAGAATTGATAGTGTTCCTTCTATTTTTTGAATTTAACAACATCTTAGGCTTTTCACAGTGATTTTTTTTTTTTTGACAAAAGGCTTTTCACAGTGATCATTACCACTTTTTCCTTGTTGAAAGCCACCTTTGGTCTTTGTAAGTTGTAGTTTCATCAAGTATGTCTGATGGTTGTCTTCAAAAAAAGTATCATATTCATCCTTTTATAATACTAATAATAATAATTACTATTATTTTAAGGAGTTGATGCTGTTTATTATTATATATAGTGTTTATAGTATTTTATTTTTGCCTCCACAACTTGATTTCACTTCTGTATTTGCAACATGTTACATGTAGCATAGATTCTGCTACATTTTGTGGAGACATTCTGGCACTAAATTCCACTTGTTTGTTGATTCTTTTATAAATAAAAAATTGTTCCAGTTCCCATTATTATATTGCATTATAGGCACCACATGTTTTCGTTTAGTGATTACACTTGTTCTCTCTGCTCTGAGGAAATTGAAACACATTTTTGACTTGTTTCACATTTGAGTTTAACTTTGACATTGTTTCTCACTCCAGATTGTGACATAGAAACTCAAGTGAGAGAAGAAAGTACTAGGAAGTAGTTATGGGGAAGGCTAGTAGATGGATAAAGGGGTTGTTTGGAATGAAGAAAGAGAAGGATCAAAGTGAGAAATCAAGCTCATTGGCTCAAGATAAGAAGGAGAAGAAAGTTTCAGGGAAAGATGATTCGATTCACATTACTAATACAACTAGAGCTCCAGCTTTTGATAATGCTTGGCTCAGTTCCTATGTTGTTGAAAAAAAAGATGAGGAGAACAAACATGCAATTTTTGGAAGGTCATTGAGTTATGGCAGAGGCACATTGTTTAGTACAAGTATGGAGAAGTTGGCTGCTGTCAAAATCCAATCTTTTTTCAGAGGTTATTTGGTATGTATATGTCACCAACTTTGTCTTCTAAAAAAGTTCATATCAAATCTGTTTTAAGGATGACTTTCTTTTTTTCATTCCTCAACATAATGTTGTCTGTTTTGTTTATTGTTTCCAACAAATAATGGCGATGTTTTTAGCTTTGTCTGAGTCAAATGCTTCATTGGTTTGGGGACAGATTATGTGTTTTGCTTGATTCTTACTCCCATGTTTCCTCTCAAAAGGTCAAAGACTTGCTTTTGATTCTTAATGAAACAGTACCTCTTTCATTTATGTGTCAATGATTTGAAACAACTAATTCATTATTTGTCAACTTATCTCTTCAATAATCTTTGCTCAAGGCCAATTTCAACACCTACCTACCTAGCTCATTAGTAGTATCATCATCTACAATGCAAACATTTTTGCTATACAACAATTTGTGGTCTGTTCTGTTAGCAATTTAATTCAATTTTGACATCATTTGTTGTATTCAGGCGCGAAAGGCTCTTAGAGCACTAAAAGCACTGGTTAAGATACAGGCACTTGTTAGAGGGTTTCTAGTTCGAAAAAGGGTTACCGCTACTCTTCACAGTATGCAAGCTCTCATGAGAGCTCAGGCTGTTGTCCGGTCACGCCGCCGATCCCATACTTTCATCAACAACAACAAGGAGAACATATTTCAACCAGAAACCCGTTCAAGAAAATATATGGTAATTAATAACTTCCTTATTTGTTTATCGCGACGCTAAAAGCTGTTTTTCTAGTTCTAAGTGTCGGTGTCTCACAAGACACATGTTGGACACCAGACACATCTTATAAGCGCGTAACTATGTTGTTTAACCATATTAGTGTTGTTTGATCATGTGTGTGTGTGTTTTACTTTGTCTCTTGTAGCAAATGTTTGATGAAAGGAGAAATGAACAACACAACAAATGGCTACCAAAATCCTCAAGGTCATGTTCAAGATCTAGGTACATTTCTACTACTTCTAGTACAATGTCTGACTCTGGAGAAGACATTGAGTACTATCAAACCAAATCATCCTCTATTCCTTATCGAATTCCGGGTCGAATCTCAGTTCATGAATGCCAACACCCTCAAGATTATGAATGGGGCTACAATTATGTTGATGAACATAAATTCTCCACAGCTCACAACACTCCTCGTGTATCAAATTGTATGCTATCTAAGACACCAACTACTTCAGTGGATAGTGCTTCTGGAGACACATTATTTCTACCTTTCTCCAATTTACCTAACTACATGGCCAATACTCATTCATCTAAAGCAAGAGTAAGGTCTCAAAGTGCTCCAAAGCAAAGACCTGAGTTTAGGAAAAGAGTTCCACTTAGTGAAATAATGGGCACAAGAAATAGCATCAGTGGTGTTACAATGCAGTGTCAATGGGAGAATCAAAAGGAAAATTTCAGAGGATATTGAAAGTAAAGATGTTAGTAACTTTGAAATTTATGTTTAATCCTGTGCTAATACGATTTGTAGATGATTCAATATCTACTGGCATAAGAGTTCCTTTTTTTCTTGTTTAATCCTGTCCTCCTTTTTTTTTTAAATAAAAAATGAAACTTTTAACATTTTGCCTGCATGATTACTCCTCCAGCTGAGAAGGCGCGTGGTGTTGAATTCAAAACTCAGTTGTATATTTTTATTATCCGATCAATGTTAAAATACTTAAAATGATAATTGATTAAATTTTTTTTTGTTAGCTTAGATGAAATGAAAAATAAACACCACACACACTAGTACCATCAGCTCACACCCAAGTTTGAATTCAGGAGACAGCGTCACCATGTCGTTGAAATTGCCAATACATCCAACAGGAAAGGATGACTATTGATTAGATGAAATTTCTCTCTCAACTCTTTTTTGGAGAAACTTAGTTTTCCAAACATTTAAATTTTATCTATATATTTTTTAATTGCACTTTTGACCTCGTATAAATTTTTTACATTTTTAATCCTCAAAATTGTGAATTTTGGAAAATGTAGAGTCAAAAGTGCAAAAAAGTTTCATATATTTGGAGATCAAAGTGTAATTAAAAAAACATGAGTACTAAATTCATAACAATTGGATTTTAAGAGGACAAGTAAGGGGACCATTTTTGCCAAGAGAAATACTCAATAATATAAAAAGAATTGTCCCAAAAGGAACATTGAATGACATCACAATGATGCGCTTGTGGTGTTACAAAGTGCAATTCTTACATTTTTTTATAAATTATTTCTTACCACGAATCACTGCTCTTTTGCCAAAATAAAAAACTTGGAGTAGGTGAGATGACCGATTGCCGCGCTCTCTCGCCGGGGCTGTGAAGTTCCCCCTCCACAGTTTTTAATCTCAAAAAAAAAAAACTTGGAGGACGAAATGTGACTTTAGCCTGTATTTCAATACAATTAAAGATATTTGCATGTGTTTTATTTCTAATCTAGGAATTTTGTAAAATGTTTTTGAAAACAAAAAAAAATGATTGAAATATTATATGGTCATCTATCGCACTATTTTTTCAAAAAAAAATTTAAATCTCAAATATATTTTAATATATAGATTTATCTCTCCCAAAATCTTCTCCTCCAAACTTCGCCAAACATACCCTTAGCTATATGGTCGATATGGGTACAAATACTTCGATTATGTTTGGTTGGAGAGGAATGGAGGGAATATTTTAAATTGAGGGGAAAGAGGGATGATAGTTGAAAAATCTCTTCTAACTCTATCTTAGGTCACTTCCAATATGGATGAGAGCTTACATCTTTTAAAATAAAAGTAAATTACTCTATTTCTTATATAAAATCTCCCATCATTCCACACAACCTTTTTTTTATTTTAATTGCACTATTGGAACAGTAATTAAAAGAGTAAAGATCATCTCCTTTACTTGGGTGTAACAAATGAATTTGTATAATCTAAAACATGAAAATGATTTGTGCACACCATTTCCTAATATATTTGTAATCATATTTGCTTTGGAAATACTTAGTAATGGAAATTCTACCCGATTAGTTTTATCTAACCAGATTCGTTGAGCTTGTCAGCTCAGAATTATACGTTAGTGATTTGTTATCTATTTGCTTTGCTTTCCTTTGCTTTGTGTAGCATAGCATTTGATTAGTTGCTGTAAACAAACTTTCTATTCAGTGTCAGAAATATATTTGCCGCAAGATACAAGGAGGAAATCGCAGAAATTGTTGTATCAACACGTTTGTCAAAAAAAAACCCGTTTGTATCTAATTAATAATTATAAAATAATAGAATGTGAGTTAATAAATAAAAAGGCCTATTAGCTCAGTTGGTTAGAGCGTCGTGCTAATAACGCGAAGGTCACAGGTTCGAGACCTGTATAGGCCACCAATATTTTTGCTTTTTCGGCTTTTTCGAGCATAGTGGATTTATCTGGGTTTTGATTTGCATTAGATTTAGTAAATTTGGTGACGTTTTAAAAAAGTTGTCACCTAAAATAAATTGAATTAAACAAACCACACTTTTATTATTTCCCATTCTAATTTCTATTCCAGGAGATATGTCATCTTTTGTAAAATAAATTTCTCTCTTAAAACGAATATATATATTATTTTCTCAGAATCTATAAGCAGGCATGGGTAAATATTTAAATCTACCATGAAGACTCTTCTCAAAACCTTTGCCAACTATATTATTGCTTCTCTCTCTTAAGTGTGCAATTTGTCTAGGCGCCGGGTAAATATTTGGGTCTACCATAGTTGTAGAAGCAACAAATCCCTATTCAAGTTCATCAAAGATGGAGTCTCGCAAAAGTTCACCTTTTAGGGAGGATGATCTTTGTCTAAAGCTCGAAAGGAAGTTGTGATTAAAACGGTTCTTCAAGCTATCCCAACCTACTTTATGAGCATCTTCGTAACCCGACCCTCCCTCAGAGATGAGATCCAAAGGCTTATGAATTGTTTATGGTATGGAGGAGGAGGATAGGCTTATTCTATGGTCATTGCTAATCGCTTTTGGCCCCAGACTTTGTGGTTGGTTTTTTCGAGAAACATTGGTTACATTTATTTATGTTATTTGATTGTGAAAATGGTTTATGGACTCGCATATAGAGTAGTCGGTTTGGCCCTGAAGCTATAGGCGTATGACTTCGTTTCTCAAGAAATTTGCACAACAGAAGATCCTGACTGTAGCGACTGAAAAATCCGGGAAATGATTCTTCGAAGTTTGAAAATGAAGCCGCCACCAATGTTTAATTATATGGGCAAACATTAGTAAATCTCTTTGAATTCAATAAGGGTCCTTGAGACCAGATTAAGGTTCGGGAGTCGGTTATGCATGGGGAAGGTGTTAGCACCCCACGACATCCTTTCTAAAGAAAGTTACCTGCTAATTGGTTGTATGAAAAAATGTTAATTTTAAAAATGTTTATTTTACCCTTTTATTGTGAATTAAAAAAAAAGATTTAATAAAAATATTTATTTTTTGTGCTTGACAGGAGTGGACCCCTGCTCCTACGTATTTATTTTTTGGGGTAGAAAATGTTTGTTTGTTGGTGTTTTTTAGTATAGGGGTTCTAGGACTTTGAAGCCATACAACTTGTTCGTCCTAGAACGATGACTAACCCAACTGTACAGTCGATTTAGTCCCCTATTTTATAAAAACGAAATTTTGTAGCTTTGGAAAATGGTTTGATGTGTGGTGGTCTGATTTTGTTGTAATACGGGTTTTTAGGACTCTTGGGCCGTACAGCTCATTCGTCCTAAAACGGTGACTAACCCGACTGTACAGTCGACTTAGTCCCCTATTTATGTTTTTTTGAAGAGAAATATAGTTATTTGTTTATTTTTGTAAGTTTTTTTGTAAAAGAAATTGTTTTGGAAAGAAATAAATAAAGAAAACGAGAAGAGATACAATAGTAAAACAAGGGTGAAATTAATAACAGAGAGGTTGTATTGTTAAAAAGGGGTGTAAAAGTAAATGCCCCGTTTCTGTTTCAGATCCATTAATCCACGGATTGTGGGCTTCTCAGGGGGTGTATTTTTTAAAACTGGGATGCAAATAGCAGCAGCCCAGTTTGTTTTTTGAGCTGGCCTGCATTGTATTAAAAAAGGGGTTGCGTTTAGGGCAAAAGAAAGAAAGACGATTTCACCTTTCTCCGGCTTTAAGGCGAACCGTATGGCAGCCGGAAAGAAAGACGATTTCACCTTCTCGTAGATGGTGTCAGTGAGAGCAACATGAGTATCCTCCGTTGACCTTCTTTTGTAGATAGAATCTTCAATGAGTGTAAACAACTTACTAATTACTAATAAAGGTGCGCTTGTTGAGTAAGGCCGTTTTCTTGCATGAGTGCTAATGTGCGCCCTTATTCTTCGCTTTTTTGGGGGAATTGGGTTATTAAAAATTGGGGTGTGATAAGCTAAAAAACAGTTTCTGTTTTTTGGGTCATAAAACACGGTCTGCGAAATCTGGGTCAGTATAAAGGGGTGTTGTCTAGCGAGAAATAGGTGTGGTAATGAATCTGACCTTTAAAAACACAGAGGGCAGTATAGTGAGAAATAGGAGGTGTAGCTAAGGATGGAAACACAAAAACCGATTGTAAAATAAACAAGATTATTATAAATAAAGAAGGGAAAAGAGAAGGTATTAAGCTTAACAATTAAGGGTTTCTGTTACGGCGGGTGTATTGGAGAAATTAGGAGAGAGAAAGGAATAAGGAGAAAGGGAGAGAGGGAGAGAGGGAGAGAGGGAGAGAAATGTGATGGGAGGGAGGAGGTCGATGGTGCAGTACAGGTGGTGGCGCGAGCGGCTGTGACGGTGATCTGGCAGCGGTGGTGCGGCAACAGCGATGCGGTGCTCACCGTGGTAGGATCCGCGGAGGACTGCCGGGGGCGGTGGTTGTGCGGAACTGGTGGTGATGACTTTAAGGTACTCATCACTATTTCTTCTCTTCTTTTATTTTTATTTTTTCAGATTCTCTGTTTCCTCCTTTTTTGAATGGTTGTTGTACAGTATGTTGTTGTTGGTTTAGGGGTGGAGATGGGAATGGATTTATGGATTGTGGCTGAAAACTCTCTGGGCCGCTACATTGCTGCCTATTTTTTGCTCTTCTACTATCTTGTGTTTATATCAGAATCGTTCCCCCTAATTCTAAATTTTTGATCTGTATTTATAGATGAACTTGTATAGGGATGTGTTTGTGGACTCAATTTTATCTCAGCAACTCTGATTGCATTTGTCCAAGTTTTCATGTTTTGATGTATAAAGTGCTATGAGCATAATTTTCTTCTCCAAAGCTTCTGCCTCATTCACGATTTAGGCATATGAGCTGTCTTATTTGACTTTCTCTGTTGTGTAACAAGTTGGAGGCTGGATGCTAGACATGAGATTGAGAGTAGAGAGATGGAGATGTTGTAGATGTGCAGAGCAACTTAGTGAAAAAAAGGCAAGCTAGAGATTTAGAAAGAAAATGGCATCTTGACCACACACTAGAATAGCACACTATTATTTTTATAATTTTTTGTATTTTTTTTATTTAATTTTCGTTTTTAATTATTATTATTATTTTTTTAAATTCTGTAACAGCATAACATTGAAGTTTCTATTTAATAAAAAAACATTTTTGTTATATGATTGCAATAAAATAAAATCTACTAATAATAAAAATTACGTAAAACCATTAATTAGAACAACATCGCACGCCTACAACAAAAATCTCAAAAAGCAAAGTGAATAATATTTTTGAATTTTTCAAATAAAGTTTGAATTAGCAGATAAAATTAGGGTACTGACTTTGCGACTTTCTATACTAAAAATATTCTCCAAAACTAAGGTATTTGGGGGTCCAAGGTTTAGGATTTAGAATCTATATGACTTCAACGTTGCACTAGATAAACAAGGTTTGGAATCTTTTGTCTCAACGGTATGCACTTATTTCTTAACTTTTCAAAGCCAAATTCTTAACAACCCACTACAAAGGTCGGAGAAGAAGGAGGATGTAAAGGTGTGGTGGCTAGATTCTAAGGGACAATACACATTCCACTTCGAGATACTAGGTGATTGGAAAGAAATTTGGCATCTCTCGACTCCACCAAAAGTGAAGAATTTCCTATAAAAATGTGTAAAGACGTGTCCCCACTAAAAGCTCGCTTAAAGCTCAAGGAATATACATTGATACGTGATTTCCTTAATTTGATGCGAGGGAAGAAACCAATCATATCTTCTTCCCATGCTCAAAGCATAACGATGTTGACAAGTATTGCATTTGAATGTTTATGTCTCACAATGTAGAGAACTAAACGTGCCCTTTTAACTACAAGGTCAAGACTTGTGCTGATTGCAAATTAATTGGGGAGACGATGAGAAGGTCATTCAAGGCCCAACTAACATTGGAGGGTTAAATTCTTGTTTTTTAAAGCTCAAATGAGTATTACGGCAAGCTATTTGAATTACTTAGTTTAGTATGGCGGCCATAAATTAAGCCAATCATAAGTTATTTTATATTGTCCCGTACCACAAGTGTAATTCCCGTTTTAAACAATCGAAACAAAACCATTATTACAAGGAATCTTCAAAATGATTTCATGTGGACCAATATAAAGCTCTCTTCATCCCTCCATTTTTTATTCTTATGAATACATCAAAAATCTTTTTAATTTGTAAACGTTAAAACATAAAAATTATCTGCAAGTTGCAAACTTTAAAACATTCAAATTATTTTCTGAATTTGGGAAGAGAGAAATAGCATTACAATAATAACAATAGGACAAACTTCGGGAAATTAGTAAAAACAGTTTTGATGACGAAAAAATAATAAAAATTAAGAAAAGGGTGTGGGGGGGGGGGGGGGGGGGATTGAAGGATGGTAAATGTAGGGAAAATGATTGTTGTGTTTGTCAACCAAAAAAGATGAAACACAACTGCCCACTTTCTCAAATGATGTTGCAGGGAACTCTTTCGGAAGTGTACATTGATAATTGCACAACACCGATACACACAATCCCCGCTTTTTCAAATCGCACCATCTATAATTTTTAACCAAAGAGAGAAAACTCCAAGCTGATAGAATGAATCAAAGACAACACAGATCAAACAACAAATTTCTCAGATCAGCGTGATTAGAGGGGGAAAATTAGAAGCCTAAATACTGTTAATAAATTGACATAGATAATACATAAAAATCGATTCTTAGTTCAACTTTAAAAAATTGACAAGTAAAGTCCTTATAAAATAAATGCATTGTCGAAATTTCAGTCCTGCACACATCAGATCAAACGACGCATCACAATGCATACTACAACGATTTAAACTTCATGCCATATATGTCAGAACTAAGAAGAGATGCATAGGTAGATATATCCACATTCTCAAAATTGTCAAGCATCACCGAAAGATACTAACATACAGTTAGTTTCAAGGAGGTTACAGGCCCTAGTGATGGAAAAGAGCAAGACATCAATGCTAGTTCACACCAGACACAGTTTTTCAGAAGTCCTGCTAGAAACAAAGTAGTTATTATCAGGACCACTGCTAGTAACAGACAATGGTTGTAGCATATACCTCACCAGTGGACCCAAACCGATTCTTCACGGGGAAAATTGTAATGGCATCCAGTGATTCAAGAATCAAATTATATGTAACATGCACATAAAATGCAATGTTTTGTAAACAAAACTGCCAGATTCTAGTTTCAAATTAGTTCTCACAAGACCTTGACAATCTCTGTCTCTTTAGCTCACTTTGGAGGTTGGGTTAGGCCCAAAACTCAAAGTCGAAAGAGTGTGATT
This sequence comes from Astragalus membranaceus, assembly GCA_039519185.1. Classification (NCBI taxonomy): domain Eukaryota; kingdom Viridiplantae; phylum Streptophyta; class Magnoliopsida; order Fabales; family Fabaceae; genus Astragalus; species Astragalus membranaceus. Next base: position 223,797,909 of record CM076846.1, on the reverse strand, counting down.
TAGCATAAAATTATTGTAATTCAGCTAAACTGTAAATAAATGGCCCTTATCAAAATTTCCATGATATTAACATGTGATGATAAAGTGCTTTAAATGCATGAGACTATATTAACTACATACTACATGAAGGCTTTGCGAATCACAATGTATGACAGTATGAGCAATACCATATATCCGGAAGGGTAAAAGAAACCCAAAAAAGATTTCATGCTAAGCAGTTAAAAGTTAAAACTATAATGATAGGCACAAATCAGATTTATTAAATACCCAACGAAATATAAATGTAACAAGGTACTGACTTCCAAATACAAAACAACATCAACAATACGCTCCAAGACACGAGGCCCCGCTATGTCTCCAGATTTTGTCACGTGTCCGATCTGTAACATGAAACAAAATAGAAAGCGAAAAAAAATTAAAAGACTATCATGAATGTTAACAAATTCAAAGGACATGTTGAAATACATGCCTGGAGATAAATTATAAATAAAGTACGGAAAGCAACACCAATGACATGACCCTGTTCTTTTAGGGCAACAGAAACTATAAAAGTATTTCCACTTATACCATAACAGAAGATTTGAATAATTTTTACCGACTGAGGGGGAACAAACCCTCAGTGACAAAATGGAAATGTGAATGTCCACTATAGATCCGAAGCAAAACATGACAGTATATAAATAGATACAATTAGCCACTTAAATATAATTTACAAAATTGATGGACGTATGCTCACCAAAAGTACTGGGATGTTAGTCGTTTTAGCAAACCGCATCAATGCTGATGTACATTCCTTTACCTGTCACCAACCTATAGAAAGTCATGTACCACAACCAGCATTTGACTTCACTCAGAAACAAAAAGGTATGGTAAGTGCATTTTGATGCATTTAGTTGAGGAGCAGAGTAGCAGACTAAAACAAAAAGATGCAACAAGAGAAAGTAACCCATTCATCTCAGCAACTAAATTAACCAGTTACATAATTTAAGCAACAGAAAATCACTACATCATGTCATCATGAGTTTATCTTTGTATAAAAAATTTATTTTTGACAATGATCAATACTAGAAAAAACTCCAAACTATATCACAAGATGTATGTCATGTACCATTTTAAAAAAAAAACACCAATGGATATACATAGCACATAACAGCTAAAAAAACATCCAAGATAAATTTTGAAGTCTCTGTAGGGTAATTAAATTTGGTAGATTCAGAACCTGCACAATCCCTCTGTAGGGGGAAATTGAAGGATGGGAAATGTAGGGAAAATGATTGTTGTGATTTTCAACCAAAAAAGATGAAACACAACTGCCCACTTTCTCAAATGATGTTGCAGGGAACTCTTTCGGAAGTGTACATTGATAATTGCACAACACCGATACACACAATCCCCGCTTTTTCAAATCGCACCATCTATAATTTTTCACCAAAGAGAAGGACCATCAATAAAACAATAAAACAAATTAAGACCTTAAGCGAAGGCGACAATGGAACGAACGAAAAACAAAACTAAAGAAATAGCAACGACTATAAAGAAGGGAGGAAGAGATAAACACGAAGGAGGAGGAGATGAAGTCCTCAGAGTGAAGGCAGCGTATATATAGAGAGAGGGGGAGAGAAGCCGCAAAACCCTAATGCGCCAGTTATTGGGCTCACTGAACTTTGTTAAAAAATAAAGCCATGCTTCTTCCACATCCCCTTATTCATCCGACACTCTCCCTTTCTCACAAAATCACCCCCATTTTTTAACTCTTTTACACTATTCGGTTGACCTCAACCGAATAGTGTAAAAGAGGTAAAAAAAAGGTGTGTCTCAAAAAAATACACGTTCGGTTGGGCCTAGCCAAATATATTCGGTTGATCTCAACCGAATCGCACGTAAACACGTCCTCTCATTAAGGGTAGTTTTGGAATATTTGGAGTTAGGGGGTGTGGAGTGAGTAGGGAGGGCGTGTGGGAAAAGTGATGGCCTAAAATAAATAGCGTTTTTAAATTAAAAAAAATGCGTTTATTTACGGACAAATAATGAAAATTAGATGGAGTTTAAGGTTTTATATAAAACATTTGAACAAAAATTTTTATATAGAAACTAGTATTAGATTTCTTTTTGGTTCGGCCCACAACTCACTACTCACGGAGTGTTCTAACGCTTTCAACGAAATTTAGAAGTAAATTTTACACTGGTCAACACCAAATTTGTCACTCCAGAAATCAAACCCGGGGTCACCGGGTCGAAACTCGTGAACCAAGATAGCTTTGATAGAGTATAAAAGGGTACATATGTAGTTTACCTTTAAATGTATTATCTTTAAGATATAAATCTTGCGGAGTCTCCATGTGGGACCGACCACTCAATTTGGCGCCAAACCTCCCCTCTCCCTCTCCCCCTCTCCCCCTCTCCCCCTACCCCTAGCCCCACCACCCATTTTTTTTTTTTCATATTTTTATATTTAATAGTAGGGTGCTCTAGGGTGAAAGAGAAAATTAAATTTTTCACCGGTGAAACACTAAAATTGACCGTTGGATGTAGTATAAAAATTCATCAATGGTTGAGATTTAATATTGGTTAATTCAATCTTAACCATTCATAGCATTTTAAAAAATATCCAACGGTCAATTTTAGTGTTTCACCGGTGAGAGATTTGATTTGCTCTCTCACCCTAGAAGCACCCTTAATAGTATATTAAAATTTAGAAAGAAAAAAAACTAATTTTTCTTTGCTAATCGGATTGGTGAAAATTGAAAATTAATTTCATGATAAATTATGTAAAGTGTGATGCTAGCGAGAGTGTATTTTGAGGTACTTTAGAGTCCGAAAAAAAATTAGTTGTTCAAATACGCAAAATTTGTTCATCAATAACCGGTTTGTTGAAAGAAAATAGTAATTTTCTAATAAAATACATAAAGTGCAATGCAAAAGAGTGTGTTTTAGGGTACTTAAGTGGTCGAACAAAATTTAACTGTTCAAATACGCAAAGATTGTTCATCAGTAACCTGTTTGGTGAAAAAAATCATAACAAAACATGTAAAGTACAATGTTAAGTAGTGTGTTTTTGGATGCTTTAGTATTCGCAATAATGTGCTTTTTTATACTTTAGTGTTCGCAAAAAAATCTAGCTATTCAAATATGCAAATTTGTTACCTCGATAACCGGTTTGGCAAAGAAAAAAATATAATTTCGTGACAAAATACGTAAAGTGCGATGCTAAACAGCGTGTTTTGAAATACTATAGCGTTCGGAAAAAAATTAACTGCTCAAATACTAAAAGTTCATTCCTCAATATCGAAATTTTTTTAACTGTTCGAATACGCAAAGTTTGTTCCTCGGTGATCTATTTGGTGACAAAAAATTAATTTCAAAACAAAACGTGTTAAGTACGATGCTAAGTAGTGGGTTTTATGGTTCTTTAGTATTCGCAAAAAAAAACCTTACTATTCAAATATGCAAAGTTTGTGCCTCAATAACCGATTTGGTGAAAAAATATATAATTTCGTGACAAAATACATAAAGTGTGATGTTAAGCAGTGTGTTTTTTGGTATTTTAGTGTTCGAAAAAAATTTAACCGTTCAAATACTCAGAATTCATTCCTCAATAACCGATTTGGTGAAAAATAATAATTTCGTGACAAATATGTACAAACTCTATTTTAGTTTTTATGTTCGTATAACCTTTTTTTAATAATTTTTTTAATTCCTACTTACCTTCAATTTAAACAATATTTTTTCATGTTGCAATTTAAGAAACAAATTTTATCCATCGACAATTCTATATTAACTAGACCGTGCAGTGCACGGGTCACGGTGCTAGTTGAGAGAAATCTGAGATAGAATTGTAAATTTAGTCTACAACATTCTAATGTATATAAGGGCATCAAATGCCATGTGATAATTCAAATTCAGTTACAACTCAAACAGAATCTCAACTGAATCCTCTCTCTCTCTCTCTCACACACACACACAATGAATCAATTCCGTTCTATTACTCTTGAATAACTCTCACATGGTACCATTAGCTGTCGATCCTACTTCCATTGTCTAGATCCGCTTCTGCATCTCCAATCCCTAAACCAATTTCCCCTTCTTCCCCAAACCTTCGATTCATTGCAAAAATGGCTTTTCCTCTGTTATACCCCAATTTTGTCCACTCCCTTTGTACAACAGTCTTTTTTATTTAGTTTACATGTCATAAATCCAGGTCACATTACTACGAGAAAAGTTTTCAAGCCCATTTGATGTTGTCTCATTTTAATTTGGGCCAAGGCTTAGTATTCTGTTCAATTGGACCGAGATACCTTTTGTCTAATTGGGCTTCCCCCCCCCCCCCACATTTTGTTTTAATTGGGCCTATCTTTAAATTGAAGTTGTAATTGGCCCATTTCTTCTAATTGGGCCTCATTTCGATGCGTTATTTGATTGGGCACGGTTTTCGCTCATGGTTTCGGCCGGGTTTCTTTTTATCTTTTTTTTTTAAAATAAAATATAAAATCAAAATTACAAAAAATAATATTACAATGTCCAAATGTCCAAAATATTACAAAATAAAAACCTAAAAATACAAAAAATATAAAATCCGAAAATACATAAAAAAAAATCAACCAAAATACAAAAAAGGAGGGAATAAGGCAGCAACTTGAACACCAAGTTATCCATCTTCTCCAACCCAAGTCCAAAACCTGTAAAAAAAGGAAACAAAATCAGGTCAAAATCAGGAATTCATGGCAAAAAACCTAATTGGTGCCGATAAAGGAGGCTGAGATTTCAGAGAAAAAACTGACAAGAATTCACAGAATTCCACACAAAAAAACTGACACAAAAATAGACAGAAATTCAGGGCAAAGGTTTAGGGTTTTACACTGAAACCCTAATCATCAAACACCTAAAAAATCTAGCACTGAAAGCAGCATAAGGAAAGCAGATCAAACAATAGGAGATTATGCAGAAGCTGGAAAAGAGGTTGGTTAAAACAATTTCGTTTTCTTTAAGCTTTAGCAATTTTAGGAACATAATAGGTTGTTCAATTTAGGTTTTTGCTATGAATGTTGATACTGTAAATATGTAGGTAGCATGAACAGATTAGTGTACATATTAGGATTCTTATATTCTGTTCTCTTATTAAAAAACGGAATTGGTAATAAAATGAAATAGGTGTGAAATATTTGTTAGAAAAGATAATTGTTAGTTTGAAATGGTTGTTAGTTAGAAAAATTAGTTTTTAGAAAACAGGCAAATAATAAAAACAATAACAAAACAATAGCAAAATAGATCTAGAAGTAGAAGAGAAGAGAAAAGCAAAAAACATATTAAGACTCACCTCCGACCACCGCGTATGGTGGTCGTCAACCGTCGTCCGCCCCAAATATCCCGTCGGACTTCCCTCCACCGTACGCACGTCAGTAGCAAAAAAAAAAGCCACCGTTGAGAAACACAGCCGTCAGCACCGCTGGCGTCCTTCTTCCCTCTCTCTCCATCATTCCCGTTCTCACAAGCCGTCGTCGCTGCAACTCCGGTTACCGTCGTCCCTTTCCCCTTTGCGTTCGCGAAGCACCCTGTTCGTGAGCCTTACCGCTGCGTCCACCATCGTTGCCAGAACGGCGCATCATCGCTCCCCCTTTCGTTCCCTCTCACCGTCGGTTCACCATCATCACCATCGCCTCCTCCTCCTCCTCCTCCGTCAGACTCTCTCTCCATCTCGCCGCTTCCCCGTTCGCATCTCTCTTTCTCCGTTCATCTCTCTCCCCAATTTCTGGTGTGAAACCCTCCCTCTCTCACCAGAAATTTTCGCTTCTCTCTATCTCTCTCCGTTTTGGGTGGTGCGGCACATAGAATGAGAAGAATGAGAATTAGGGTTTTTAAAATCTTGTGTTTCCTTTTATATTCAACCCTTTTATTATTTATTTTGTTTTAAATTCAGGTTCATATTTACACCACCCATTTTTAATTTGTAGACACCCCTATACTGAGCCCAATTTGCAGGTCAGCTTACGGACCCAAAAACATGAGCTGCTGACCTCTGTTATTCACACCCCTCATTTTAATAATACAACTCCCTTTCTGCAAATTGCACCCCATTTTACTTTTGCACCCATCTTTTCGTTTTAATTAATTTCTTTTACAAAAACCTATAAAAATAAATAGATAAACATTTCATTTTCAAAAAATATAAATAAGGGATTAAGTCGACTGTACAGTTGGGTTAGTCAGCGTTCTAGGATGAATGAGCGGTACAGCTCAATAGTCCTAGAACCCCTAAAAAAGAAAAAAAATTAATAAACCTTTTTTCCAAAAAACGAATAGGGGATTAAGTCGACTGTACAGTCGGGTTAGTCAGCATTCTAGGATGAATGAGTCGTACGGCTCAAGAGTCCTAAAATCCCTATTCCAATAAAATCAAACCAACACACATCAAACCATTTTCCAAACTCCAAAAACTCCATTTTTATAAAGTAGGGGACTAAGTCGACTGTACAGACGGGTTGGTCATCGCTCTAGGACGAATGAGCTGTACAACTCAATAATCCTAAAACCCCTATATTAAAAAATACCAACCAACAAATTTTTTCCACCCAAGAACTACGTGTGATTTGATTCTCTACCAGGAGATACGTAGGAGCAGAGGGCGACCGACCTCTGTCAATTGCACTAATAAAAAACCTTATTTAGTCTTTTCCTAAATAATCATTTTCCTCAATTCAAAAAATATCAAGTCTTTTTTTCTCTTAGTTTCCTTTAATTCACAATAAAAGGGTAAAATAAACATTTTCAAAATTAATATTCTTTCCTAAAACTAGTTAACAGGTAACCTTCATTAGGAAGGATGTCGTGGGGTGCTAATACTTTCCCCACGCATAACCGACTCCCGAACCCTTATCTGGTCTCAAGGACCCTTATCCATTCCAAAATGGATTTTCCGATGTTTGCCCTTAAACTAAACTTTGGTGGCGGCTTCATTTTTTCGAACCTTCGAGGAATCCTCACCCGGATTTTTCGGTCGCTACATCCTCTCGAAGAAAGCTCACCAAAAAGTGCAACTGAAACCCTCACTCAATCGGAGACTCAAGAAGCTTTCTGATTCAAGAAGGCACCAAAATTAGCGATCAAACTTGAAGATCGTAACTATCTGCTCTGGAATCAACAGGTAGAAAGTGTGATCAAAACACACAAGCTACAACGCTACCTTCTGAACCCCGATGTACCACCGCAGTTCGAATCGGAAACTGCTCGACTCGCTGGTGACGTTTCTGAAGCCTATGATCAATGGCTGGTTCAAGATCAAACTGTGTTTACTTGGCTGCTTTCTACTCTTTCTAATTCTGTTCTGCTTAGGGTTTTAACTTGTCAACACTCATGGCAAGTGTGGGACAAGATTGACAGTCATTAGAGTATAAAAGGGTACATATGTAATTTACCTTTAAATGTATTATTGAGAGAAATCTGAGATAGAATTGTACATTTAGTCTAGAACATTCTGATGTATACACCAGTCCATCAAATGCCATGTGTTAGACTAAATGCCATGTGTTAAAAATATTATTTATTTATTTGTTTAAACTAATCTTTGAGCCAAAAAAGTACTGTTTATTGTAAAAACAATTAAAAATTAATAAAGATGTTGAAAAGCAAGTTCCGATCAAAACAAAAATTGAAAGGTGAAGACTCCCATACCCTTTGAGTGTTGAGGGGTATGATACCCAACATCCAATCACTCAATAGCGCCTCATTTTTTCTATTTAAATATATTTTTTAAATGAAATATTGAACTAATTTTACCTAGAATGTATGATACCCACCAAACTCTCAATGAGTATGGTAGAATTTTCCAAGTTGAAAAGCAAGTTAATAATAACACCCACGACACTATTTGCAAACTAACTACTAAGTTACCCTTCAAACAATGAGGGGGCGTTTGTTTCCCGGTTAGAAATTACCTTCCAAGGAATCACATACTTAGGAATCCAATTACTAGGAATGTGATTGCTGAATATTTTCGAAAATATGTGTGGTTTGCTACAAGCTCGGGAATAATTTACAAACATGCTGGTTCATACCATACATTCATTGGAATAAACATTGTAATTATCAAAATACCCCTATTTATATGAAATGTTATTTTAACTTAAAGGTAAAATGAAAGTATAAAATTAAAGTGATTATTAACTTATAACTTTTTTTGCAATAATCTTTCGTTATGATTTATTTTGTAAACAAATCTTATATATATATATATATATATATATATATATATATATATATATATATAAAGACATACTTAAGAAAAAAGCAACGTAAGAAAAAGTAACAGAATAAAGACTAGTAGGGAATGTGTGAGGGAAAAGACTCGTAACAATGTGAGTTGTGATTTTAGCAGTTGGTTGAGTGGGATGAGTAGGGGTTAGAAATGTAATTTTATGCTAAAAGTGAAACCACCCTATGCTGGAATGAAAGATTACCACCATTTATGAGAGGCATTAGATTCCAACAAAAATGGGAAGAAAGTTTCCAGACTAGCCATAATTTCTTAGAATGCACTTTTCTTTTTTCTCATACCAAAGATAAGAATATTTCATTCCCAACCTAGATTCATTGGAATCCTCTTTTAAGTCTCCCATACAAACACCCCCTGAAAATGGATATAGTAAATAGGCATCCTCTAATTTTTGCTAATTTTAAACTTTTTTTATGAGAGAGAAAAATAAAAACGAACGAAAATAAGATGAGAGAAATTGTGATATATATTTACAAGCTTCTGAAAGTGTACAAAACCAAACCTAGTATATCTGCATATATATTTACAAGCTTCTGAAAGTGTCGAATCTTACATCTTAATTAACAAGAGAGAGAGGGATCTGGACAACACCAGCAGCATTTTTTTAATAGTCTCTTCTGAATACGGCGTTAATAAACTCCTTCAGATTTTTGCAACATACAATTTTCATCTTTTCTAGACCTTCAGTTCCTAATAAAAGTTTTTCAGCTTGCTTCGGTACTACACACATTTTGTAACCCAACTTCGCCAATGCCTGTACTCTTTTGTCAATTCTTGGAACCTGCATCATTAAATAAACAAAAATCAGGCTAGAGCTCGATAAAATAAATAAAGAAACGAAAAAAAATTGTTAAATTTTGGCTTCAAAGTACAAGCAAAAAGCAGTTCTAAAAAAGATGAAAAGTTTCTTTATCAAATGCAAAGCAAACTAAGATCCCTATCACTGGGCTAAGAAAGCACAAAACTCCCTATAACCGACCAGATAATTCAAGTGCACACTCCATAACAAAGTTCAATAATAATATCTCTGAAGTATTCAGATATCTAAATATGTTCCAAAGACAACACGAGATCTAACAGGCAACTGATCTTAAAATACCAGAGGCTTTCACAGCTTGATAATAACCATAGTAGCAAATATCAAAATTCTATACTACGAAGAACATGCTCACCATGCGAAGCTCTCCGCTGAGGCCGATTTCACCAATGAATGCAATTCCCTTTGGAATAGGAAACTCCAAAAAACTGTCAACCAAAAAAGAACAAAAAAGTAAAATAAAAATAATCAACAAAAGAAATCTAGAATATTATATTGAAAAAGAAAGCACGCATGTTATAGTCATAGATTCCTAGTTAACTTCTACACCAGAGGAGTTTGAATTGGTGAAAAATAACCCCGTCAATTCTCATAATACTTTGTTGGACATTGTTGGATCAACAAGACTGAAAATCATTTCAAGCAAACTAGAATTCAAACCTGCTGCAAATTGCAGCTGCTATTGCAAGATCTCCAGAAGTCTCTGCCAATGTTAATCCACTAACAACATTCAAATGCACAACCTGTTGTACAAAGGCAAAATACGGAAATAGAGTATATATAAGAATACAAATACCAAAAATAAGAAAATAATTCCGCCTGTTATATATTAGGCATTAAACAAAACATGGACACGGCAGACAATTATTTTGGAAGACAAGAGAATTCACACAATTTTTGCTGTAAATTCAAAATGAACCTGTGCAGATTAGAAAGACACGACGGAAGTTAAAATTATTATTGTCGAGTTCAAGTCAATTAATCAGCACATTTACCTGGAGATGAAGACCAGCCTGCTTTGCAAGAACCTATAGTTTACAGAACAGGAGAATGATCAATGCAGCACAACTGAACAAACTTCAATGAAGCAGATTATATTTTAAACAAGAAAATAAATATCACACCCCGGGTATTCCTTTTATTCATTTTCGCGTTAAGATAAAGGAGAAAAATATTGACCATATTGTACAACTGTGAAAGTGTAAGAGTACCATCCTGTATATTGCATTGTTTGTAATCCTGTAAATTGTAATTCACTGTATTCACTGTATTCTGTCTGGTAACCTGCTACCACAGGTCAAACCCCTCTTTGTAACCTGATACAGCAAGTCACTACCTTGTAACTCTGTGAACCTACTATATAAGTTCACTCTCTGTAATGCACTGTTTATCAAGCAATAAACGATACAAAATTCCTTTCAATATGAATCAGTTTTCCTTTTCTCTCTGGATATCTAACACAACGGTAACATCATCGTCAAATCTGCTTTCGACGAGAGAGATGATCTGATCATATTCTTGAGGAAGACCGTCTAAGATGGCGTCAAGATGATCCTTCGCAGATATAGGGCTTCCAACCGCAGCAAGAGAATCTACGAGATTCTTGATTTTTGCAAGATAATCTTTTACGGAGGAGTTTTCCAATTGCGTAGTACGTAACTCACTTCGCAACTGACGAATCTTTGTGCGACCGAGCTTTGAGAAATAGGCGTGGATCTTGTCCCAAAGCTCGAAGGTGTGACTGCAACCGACCACACGCGCTTGGATCGCCGTCGTGAGTGACGTTTGGAGCCAAGACAGGAGCATTTGGTCCTGTGCTTCCCAGAGTTGAAATTCCTGATTCTCGTTGTTGCTTGCGAGGTCGTCAGGAGTGAGAAATCGTGGAGGAGTCTTTGGCGAGACGAGAAAGTGATGAAGGCGATGCGCCTTGATCACAGGTTCAACTTGTTGACGCCATAGCACAAAGTTTTCATCGTGCAACTTTTCGGTAATCTTGTGACGAAACTCCTTGATTTCAGTTGAGGAAGAGTTTCTGATGCTCGCATCTGTGTGCGGCGAGGTTCTTGAACCGCCAGGGGGAGGCGGTGGTGGATCTGTGTCATTTACGGAGGCCATGAGTGGCGCGACGAGGAGCGAAGCGAAAGCGAAGCGAAAAAAGAAAGGAAGGAGTTAGTTACAGATCTTGTTTGGAACTGTAGCTCTTGATACCATGTTAGATATCCAGAGAGAAAAGGAAAACTGATTCATATTGAAAGGAATTCTGTATCGTTTATTGCTTGATAAACAGTGCATTACAGAGAGTGAACTTATATAGTAGGTTCACAGAGTTACAAGGTAGTGACGTGCTGTATCAGGTTACAAAGAGGGGTTTGACCTGTGGTAGCAGGTTACCAGACAGAATACAGTGAATACAGTGAATTACAATTTACAGGATTACAAACAATGCAATATACAGGATGGTACTCTTACAGAAAGCAAGGAAAGATTGTAATAATCATCAGCAATAACTTACACATTTGATCATATTGGCTCTATTTAAATCAATTCCATTAACTACTCTTGAAGTTGGTCCTTGTACCGGGGAATTTGAAAGGCAAAGTGCCTGCAAAATAAAAATGAAAACTAATCTAAATAATCTCTTTTAAAGGAACTTGGATTATAAATAATAAAGATGAAGAAGATGAACACAGGACACAGATGAAGAAATTTCAAATCAGAGATAAATACATGATCACAATAATGTGCAATGACTGATAATTTTCATAATCTTCACTTCGACATTAGTGCAGTAGCAGCTCATTTATTGAGAACTTAAAATTCCTTTAGAAAGCAGCTCATTTTTTAGTAGAGTCCACACAGATTTCAAATCAATCAACCAAACATTTAAGTTAAATGAACGTATTACACCATTTATTTTCATACCATTATTCTTTGAAATTTTAAAATTGTTTTAAATTATTTATGATTTTCGATGTTAAAAAAGATTAACTAATATTTTTTAATTTTTTATCACTTAGAATTAAAAATTAAAACAATGTCATTGTATTTCTTATTGATTAAAAACTTAAAATTTCATCTAAAATTAATTGTTTTAGAAAACAAAGGATGTCGTAAACAATTTTATATTGCAAACTTAATGCTAATAACTGTCAACTGTGAATAGTTAATGTATAAAAATTATCAAATGAAAAATAAATTAGCATAGTAAACAATTAACATGTGATGGCAGCATTCGGTTGTATTATCCGGGAATGTAAAACTCTTTTCTCTTGTTTCAGTCAAAACTCTCATGTAGGGTTTATTAGGAGTTATGCTAAAAAGGACGCTCATAACCTTGCGGGTGCGACCTTGCTCACAGCTAGTCCTCGGATTTACTAAGATTCCCCATCTTGTATTTGAAATATTATCATGAATGAAACGAATTATATGTTTCCAGTCAAAAAACATGTGATGGCAGGAATTTCAAATAATGTAGCAGATCTGCGGATGTCATATTTATGAGTTTTTTTTTTTTAATAATAGATAATATTAGAGAGCATGTCCCGTGAGCGACTAGCATCATGGAAGAGACAAACCCATTGAGGGTCTATTACTTTACAAGCAGCCTTGCCTTACATTTGCAAGAGGCTGATTTCACTACTCACACCTATGATCACACTGCAACAACTCTAGTCAAACCATGCAGCAAAGATAATCATCTATTTATGAATCAATTATAATAAAAAAATTACCTGTATTTCAATTATGAAAGTTCTTGAACCATCCATTATTACAGTAAATGCTAACCCAACTAAAACATCTGAATCGGGGTCTTGTTCAGTGAGAAACATTTCAGTGGCATTTGAAACAGCCCGGAATCCTGATTGTGACATCTCAAAAACTCCAAGCTGATAGCATGAATCAATGACAACACAGATCAAACAACAAATTTCTCAGATCAGCGTGATTAAAGGGGGAAAAATAGAAGCCTAAATACTGTTAATAAATTGACATAGATAATACATAAAAATCGATTCTTAGTTAAACTTTAAAAAATTGACATGTAAAGTCCTTATAAAATAAATGCATTGTCGAAATTTCAGTCCTGCACACATCAGATCAAATGACACATCACAATGCATACTACAAGGATTTAAACATCATGCCATATATGTCAGAACTAAGAAGAGGTGCATAGGTAGATATATCCACATTCTCAAAATTGTCAAGCACCACCGAAAGATACTAACATACAGTTAGTTACAAGGAGGTTACAGGCCCTAGTGATGGACGGTCTAAGATTTTGCTAGTTTGCTTTAGAATGGGTGGGAAGGAAATTGTGCAAGGCAATTGCTTAGTAAATACTACAGTCACACTCATACGTTTCTGTTCTTGGTCTCTAATACAGACATAGACTAAAAGAAAAGAGCAAGACATCGATGCTAGTACACACCGTGCAAGATATAAGGACCACTGCAGACAGACAGTTTTTCAGAGGTCCTGCTAGAAACAAAGTAATTATATCAGGACCACTGCTAGTAACAGACAATGGTTGTAGCATATACCTCATCAGTGGACCCAAACCGATTCTTCACGGCACGGAGCATTCGGTATGAAGTGTGCCTCTCACCCTGAGCATGAATATAAGCAATTAGCATGGGGCGAATTGTAATGGCATCCAGTGATTCAAGAATCAAATTATAAGTAACATGCACATAAAATGCAATGTTTTGTAAACAAAACTGCCAGATTTTAGTTTCAAATTAGTTCTCATAAGGCTTTGACAATCTCTGTCTCTTTAGCTCACTTTGGAGGTTGGGTTAGGCCCAAAACTCAAAGTCTAAAGAGTGTGATTTAGCATAAAATTATTGTAATTCAGCTAAACTGTAAATAAATGGCCCTTATCAAAATTTCCATGATATTAACATGTGATGATAAAGTGCTTTAAATGCATGATACTATATTAACTACATACTACATGAAGGCTTTGCGAATCACAATGTATGACAGTATGAGCAATACCATATATCCGAAAGGGTAAAAGAAACCCAAAAAAGATTTCATGCTAAGCAGTTAAAAGTTAAAACTATAATGATAGGCACAAATCAGATTTATTAAATACCCAACGAAATATAAATGTAACAAGGTACTGACTTCCAAATACAAAACAACATCAACAATATGCTCCAAGACACGAGGGCCCGCTATGTCTCCAGATTTTGTCACATGTCCGATCTGTTACATGAAACAAAATAGAAAGCGAAAAAAAATTAAAAGGACATGTTGAAATACATGCCTGCAGATAAATTATAAATGAAGTACGGAAAGCAACACCAATGACATGGCCCTGTTCTTTTAGGGCAACAGAAACTATAAAAGCATTTCCACTTATACCATAACAGAAGATTTGAATAATTTTTACCGACTGAGGGGAACAAACCCTCAGTGACAAAATGGAAATGTGAATGTCCACTATAGATCTGAAGCAAAACATGACAGTATATAAATAGATACAATTAGCCACTTAAATATAATTTACAAAATTGATGGACGTATGCTCACCAAAAGTACTGGGATGTTAGTCGTTTTAGCAAACCGCATCAACGCTGATGTACATTCCTTTACCTGTCACCAAACTATAGAAAGTCATGTACCACAACCAGCATTTGACTTCACTCAGAAGCAAAAAGGTATGGTAAGTGCATTTTGATGCAGTTAGTTGAGGAGCAGAGTGGCAGACTAAAACAAAAAGATGCAACAAGAGAAAGTAACCCATTCATCTCAGCAACTAAATTAACCAGTTACATAATTTAAGCAACAGAAAATCACTACATCATGTCATCATGAGTTTATCTTTGTATAAAAAATTTATTTTTGACAATGATCAATACTAGAAAGAAGTTAGTATGGCAGAAAAAACTCCAAACTATATCACAAGATGTATGTCATGTACCATTTTAAAAAAAACACCAATGGATATACATAGCACATAACAGCTAAAACATCCAAGATAAATTTTGAAGTCTCTGTAGGGTAATTAAATTTGGTAGATTCAGAACCTGCACAATCCCTCCAGCACTTCCTATTATTCCTTTCAAATAAACAGTTTGTATTGAATCGACAACCAGAGCGCGAAGGGAGAGAGACTGGGCTGTCCTTAATATGTCCTGACACCATGTAAAAAGTGCAACAAAAAAGAAGACAATTATAGACTTCGTTATATACTATTCCATTCGGTCAATTAAGAATATATGTAAAGAAACTCTTTGATAGTTCAAAACAATAACTCTATGATCAAAATTTATGTATTAAAAATAGTTAAAAACCCAGAAAATGCTAGCAGCATATCAAATCAGAAGACTCCAAGACAATACCTCAATATCAGTACTTGAATACAAATAAATATCAGATTTAATTTCAAGGCGATCTGCTCTGTGACCAATTTGCTGAAGGCTCTACACAAGAGAAAACAGAAAAAATCAAAGAATGTCAGAGACCCAAAAGAAAGTTGGAGATCGTAAGCCAAACTACATTATCCACCTCCAACTGCAGTGAAATCAATGATTACCTCTATCTACAATACAATATACAAGATTTAGCATGATAAGATAAATAAGCCAAGAAGTAAAGGCCGACAATCGAGGTTGTCAAACTCGAGAATTTATGTAAACTAGTGAATCATTCACAGACTAGACTATGAGTTTACCTAATATGAAAAGCAATATTTACAAAACTATAAATGGCATATATACATAATACTATACCATTAACACAGTAATATTCAACATTCCAACTCACTAATAAATCAAAATTCCAAAGTGCACTATAAAGTGACAGATAATAGAAGGACAAAAGTCTTGGGAAGGGTGAATAAAAGTACAAAATTGATGCAAATTCATATTAAATGGTGAAGATGAAAGAGCAAAATGTTAAATGGATATTCAGATTAGATAGTGAAACTGAAAGAGTAAAAGTGCAGTACAAAGAATAAAATGTTAAATGGCAAAACTGAAACCAGCTGAGGTTAGAGATTCAGATTCACAGCACATTGCTCTGTGAGGTGGCAGGTCTAAGTGAAGGTCAAAAGATGGAAGGAGAGTAGCAGAGGTTTCACTTGTTCAAAATCTTTACTTGGGTGAGGCTTCAAACTTAACTTCAATGAAAGAAACAAATGAAATGCACTCAAAAACTGTCATTTTGGGCCTTTTTCCTGCCACCAGACTTGCTAACTCGTGACTTTACCAGATTTTTTGTCAGGCTTCAAAGATCTTTTGTTTGTGAGTTTACCAGATTTTGCTTCCCAGACACGTAAACTCATAATTAACTCGTGACTCACGAGTTTGACAATCACGGCCAACAACATATTTTTTTTACCAAATCATGCCCAGCAACATTAAAATAAGCCATACCAGTGATTTTCTGTAGATATCTTATCAACGTCAAACACTTCTCATTCTCATTCACAAAAGTCAAAACAATAATTTAAATTTTTTTTAATCTTTTGAACAGTAAGTATATGAGCACAAATTAGTTTACGGAATCTTTCCCCTTTTTCTCAATAGGCCCTTATTTTACATTTGTTGTGTTCAGAAATTCACAAACTTACTCTAGAATATTTAGGAGATATTGAAGCAACATGCAAATGTTTTGACGGGAGAATATAAATATAAAAATATGTTTGTTGTAGTTTTAACACAAACACAATTTAAAACAATTATGTGACGAGGATTTTGATGAAAAGCATGATTCAGAACTATCAAGAAGCTTATTAAAAGCATACCTCTTCACCAGAGACATATAAAATTGGAGAAGCTTCATTGCCATTGTATCCGTCTGCTATCAATGCTGTCATCTTTCAATTCGACATTATCAGTGATGGTTCACCAGTCCATAAAAAGAAAATTGATCACAACTTTTGAAAAAGTAATACACACCTGCAACAACAGGGTACTCTTCCCAACACCAGGATCACCACTAACTAAAGTCAAAGAGCCTTCAAAACCACAATAACAGATAAAGTTATCCATGAATAGTCGAACTCATTATGTGCCAAAGCATCAAGGAAACTTGAATGACGAAAGATTTTATGACTTCACAAACAATCAGCTGGAAGCATTTTTATGAAAATTTAAATATTAAGCTCAATGAGCCAAATAGGTAGGAGGAACAGAAATGGTGCTCCATTAATGATCCATTCACCAAGACCAATCACCAAAACCAAATGCAGTGACTCTTTTGACTTATTGACTTGGTGCAGCTCACACAAACATAGTTAAGGCAAAAAAACTGCTCGAAGTATGAGCCTTCATGAATATTACGGTTGTAACTAATTCCCACAGTCATAGCAGATGAACTAAACTTGATGAAATTACAAAGAACAGTGTGTTAATACAGTTCTTACCTGAAAAGGTAATGCATAAATACAATTTATTAATTAAACACACAAAATAGAAAACAATGCATCTGATGACTCTTGAGCCTAGTATATCATTGCAAATAAGTAAATTGGGTTGAACCTGGTACAAGACCACCACCAAGCACAGTAGAAACTTCATCTCCCAAAGGGCCAGACCTGATAAGAGAGAGAACTACAAAGTGTGACACTCGAGAAGCACCGTGCCAGAGGAGCAGATGCTCACAGACACAAATCAAGGCCAAGTCCTACTACTTGACTCGAATCTACAACACACAGAATCCAAATACACAATACAAAATCCAAAAACAATTTCTTTTTAAAAAAAAGAAACTTACAATCGAAATCTCCAATTCTGCAGGTCAAACCCACGGTTTACCTCGCTCAATTTGACCGGGTGTAACTGATCAGCTCGTTGTGGAAGCCAAGAGCCCATTGCCTCTTCAGAAACTGATAAACCATTTCTAAGCTTACTATTATCAGCAGAAGCATCATTGAGTTTAGCTTCATGAAACTCTTTCATTGTACCAAACATAGTACACGAGGGACACGTGCCCCACCATTGCCCTGCTGTATACCCGCAATTGTTACAAACCCATTGAGTTTTCACTTTCCCCGTGGTTCTCTTCGGTGTCCTGAATATGCTTCCCTTTTTCTTCAGGTTCACTAAAAGTCCACTTTCGCTTGGCTTTTCCTCGAGCTCTTCATCGTCACTGTGATCGCTATGTCTGTGTTTTGCGACTACACTGCCGTACATGCTCCAACTAGTAGTGGTTTCGTTTGTTCTAGAAGGTTCTGGGGAATCGGTCTCCTCCGGTGGTGTAGCGGGGAAGGAGGAGGTCGAAAATAGAGATGAAAAAACGCATTTGGGGTTGAAGAGGAGGTGGTGGCGTTTGTGGTTGTGGTGGATGAAAATCGCTCTGAGGAGGAGTCTCATGATGATGATGGTGGTATTTGATACTTTGGTAGAAAAAACCAAATTTGAAAGTGTTGCGTTGCAGAAATCAGCTTATGTCACATTTTGCATAATTTTGCATAAACACTCTGCAACGCATTTCTAGGGTTTATGTCATGTCAAGGGACAGGGACGAACCCGGCGGGTAAAGTTCAAAACTTCAAATTATAAACTTTTTGGTATATTTTTGTCAAAAAAAACTTGTTGGTATAAACGGCGCAACTGCGGAGATTAATTCCACGGTGTGGTGGGCAGTGGATCTAAGATTTAACACTGCTGCTCTGCATGCCCATGAATGTTAAGCTGAAAGATACCTTAACTTCATATTATAAATTGTCAAGACATCCGATCGGATTATAATGCAAATGAAATTTAAAGTAAAGGTGGGCAGTTTGGATCTTTAAAATTTAGCATAGAGTGTGTCAAACAAAATTAGCATGGAGTGGAATATCCGTATTTTTTTTGTTTGGATGATTGCTAGTTAACTGAACCCCTGAAAAAAAAATTGCATCTACCACCTTATATAAATAGCCTAAATCTCTTGAAATTTTAATTTTGAACCCCCTAAAAATTTAAATTGCACTAGTAGATCAAGTTTTGCACCCATTTGACACTGACCTTAAAAAATTTGACACCCCTGACCCTGGGGTCCTGGGTCCGCCACTGTGCTAGCTACTCACGTGTCTCAATACTTTCAACGAAAAACTAATCAAATTTCGCACCAGACAACACTGAGTTTGTCCATTGTGAGAACCGATCCCAGAAACAGCGGATCCACCCCATGTCCGAGAGTGGAATATCCATATGGCCTGCCATAATCGGGAAATTAAATGTTGTTAGATTGAATATTTTTCATAGTGATTAGGTTTCAACTCAGAATCTCAACTTTGAGTAGACGAGTTTATACTTGTCACTTCCTCGCAAGGGAAGTGGAATGGAAAATAATGAAGTGTAGGAAAATCTAAATTTATCGATTTAATTTATATACAATATTATTGTATAAGATTATTGACAACATCAACTAAATACGAAATGACATATCTTAAAAAAATTGACTTTATCTCAACTACCTTAAAAATCATGCATCCCATGACTTATTATTGGTTGAAGGTATAAAACTTTTTACATCCATAATATATTGTATACCAACTAAACCCTTATTTTATTTTTTAATGGCCAAATCTCACTATGTAAATTTTATACGGATTTAATGTATATGCACGATAGGTGTATAAGTGTTTTACACTATCTACCAATTATAAATTGACACGTCACTAAAAAGAAGTTAGTCAATTGGTAACCACCTCATATGTTAACGATTCCATGAATTGTTATTGATTATGGTCGTAAAAATCTATATATACATAAACTAAACACATTTTACACTGCAAGTAATTTATTCCCTTTTTTATGTTATCAACTAATTTACTACAGTAAAAAAAAACTAATTACTAAATTCTTGTAAAAAAAATAATTTATTAAATTAAATAAATTTTAACCGTTATATTTGACATTCAATCAATTAAGTTATTCATTATCTAATTAGTTTATCTATTGTATTCTATAAGCCTATCTTATGAATTTAATTTATACACCATTTTTGTATGGGATTTTTTATGACTTCGGGCAATTACGAAACGACATGTAATAAAATTTATTTGTTTTTGTCTCAGCTCTTAAAAGCCACTCATACAATGAGTTTTTATTGATTGCGAATCTGTACACCAATTAAACTTTTATCTTATATCGACTAATTTATCCACTATTTTTGCTATTATTTTCTTTATTAATTATTAATTAATTATTTAATTATTAAAAACTAAAACACAATCAAAATCCGTAACATACTTCAACCACAAAAAAACACCCCATAGCATCCTCAATTATTTGGCGTCTTCAATAATTTCAGTTTCTCTTTCAAAATGTTTTGGCTTCGTTGTTGACTCAGTGTGGAAGCGTTTTTTTTCTTTGGGTTTTTCGGTTCTTCAATAATTTCAGTTTCTATTTCAATTTCAATACTTCATTCATAGTAACGCCCAGTTGCTATCTTTGTCACGAGAGAGACAGACACCCTGACACGCAACCTAAACAGTTTCCAAAAGACAACAAACAAACATCAACCCCACACACATAGAATACAAAGCAAAGCTCCAAAACGAAAAGCAAGCACCTTTCTCTTTTTTCACACTTGAGATTTTGCCTTTTCATGTTAATTTCTGTTGGGGGTATGTATTTGTCTTCCTTATCCTTATACTCAATTTTTGTCTGTTTCCTTATTTGAATTTGAATTGAGAGAATTCTGCTTATACGTGTCGTTCACTTTTTGAACTTCATAGTAATGGATCAAGCGCTATTTCTTTTAATTTCTGTAAAACTATTACTTATTTGTAGAATCAATCTAACATGGTTCTTATTAATTGTGAACGGTTTCTGATCTTTGTGTTTGTGTTATGTGGACTTATTGTGTTTGTTTCTAGACATAAAGAACCATACATGAGTCTTAAAGTTAGGATCTTTTCGCGGTTTTGAGATGGAAGATGGTGATGAAGAGATATGTGATCTTTCTCTTTCTTTATGGATTAAAGAACAGTTAGATTAACTGTGATGATTAAAGAGGAGAGGGAGAGGGGTATAATGAAGCCTATTATTGTGAAAATTGGTTTGGCTTTGGCTCTTTCATTTGCTGGATTTCTCCGCTCACGCCTCAAAATCAGTAGAACCAATCCTTCTCCCAAGTCCTCCACAGGGAGTACTTCAGGTTTCTTTCTGCAGCCTTATATCAATTTGTAATCTTGTTTCCTTTCATGATGAATCCAAGTGATATGTTTTTTTAGTGCATTGTATGATGTCTTTTTCAGGTGAAGTAAATTTAGGAGGAGATATAGGGGCAGCATCAAGTACTTGCACCACTGTTTCAGAGGTATATTTTTTCCTTCACTTTGCTTCTATAATTGTTTGGTTTGGATTTCAAAAATGAAACTACAGGCTTGTTTGATAATAAAACTGGCTTTGTTTTGGCCAATTTGCTGTAGATTGGTTTGAACCGATGTGTACAGAACCAATTTCAAATCTGGTTTTGGTTCAAATGAGTACATGAATATGATCATTATGATCAATGGCCATTTGGATTCTAACATTTAAACCTTCTATATGATTATGATCATTATGTTCATGACCCTTTTGTGGAAACAGATAAATGTGCAGCTTTTATAATCATATTATGTTTTCACAACTAGCTACTAAAATAATTAATTATACACATTATAACAAATTAGCAGAAACTTCTAAGATGCATTTTTTACATACAGGAAGAAACATGCATCGACGGGTCGAAAAGTGAATATTCTCCTAATGCTCTCTCCCCCAACAGTAAACAAAATGGAGCAAAAGATGAGTTTCTCCTACCAGAATTTAATGAGCTTGTTAAGGAAGTAGAGTTTGAAGCCACCACTGTCGAAAATTCTTTTAAAAAGGCACATAAGTTAAAGGTAGGATCTTGTATAGGATACACAGGTCCTGATAATAAGGATGACTATGAGCAGGAGATAAGTCAACTCAGGAACATTATTAGGATGCTTCAAGACAAGGAACAAAATCTTGAGGTCCAGTTACTTGAGTACTGTGGTCTTAGAGAGCAAGAAACAGCAGTAAGGGAACTTCAGAATAGATTGAAGATAAGCAATATGGAAGTAAAGATGTTCAATCTGAAGGTTAAAAACTTACTGTCAGAGAATTGGAGATTAAAAGAACAGATTACTAATCATGCAGAAGTGTTGGCTGAGCTTGAGACAGCAAAAGCTAAAATCGAACTGCTCAATAAGAAAATTAAGAATGAAGAAGACCGGAATAGGGAACAGATCATTACTCTTCAACAAAGAGTGGCCAAGTTGCGAGACCAAGAATGCAAAGATGCTGCTTGTGATCAAGATATTAGAATAAAGCTGCAGAAACTAAAGGCTCTCGAGTCTGAAGAAGAAGAGTTGAGGAAATCTAATTTAAGATTGCAGATAGAAAATTCTGACTTATCTCGAAGATTGGCTTCTACTCAAATCCTTGCAAATGCTGTTATGGAAGACCGTGAGGTAGTAAGATTATTATCATCACCTGCTCTCTTTCTTCAATCACTGTTTTTTACTTACGTTTTTTACCTTGTGCATTTGGAATGCAGGCAAATGCTGTGAAGCAAGAAAGTGAACGTCTCAAAGAAGAGAATGAGGGCTTGATGAAGCAAATTGAGCAACTACAATCCGATCGATGTTCAGATATTGAAGAATTAGTGTATATGCGGTGGATAAATGCTTGCTTACGATATGAGTTGCGGAATTATCAGCCCCCACCCGGTAAAACAGTTGCAAAGGACTTGAGTAAATGCTTAAGCCCCACGTCTGAGCAGAAAGCGAAGCAGCTTATACTTGAGTATGCTCATAATGAACCAGGTAGCATTGTGGACTTTGATTTAGACCAATGGTCCTCCTCCCAAGCTTCTTCTATTACCGACTGTGGAGAATGTGATGATTTTTCCTCTGTCGATAACTCATCGTCTTCCAGAACTAACACCACACGGCAGACCAAATTTTTTAGCAAGCTTAGGAGACTGATACAAGGAAAAGATAGCAATCATCACCAAAGTACAGTTTCATCTGAATATCGAGAAGATAGCTATTCTCCACAACCGAGTACATCAATTGGAATTGGGGGTAGAACTTCCTTCGATTTCTCCAGGTCGACAAGTATGAAGGAAGGAGATAGGAGATATTCAGGTAGCATTGTCATGGGAAGCTCAAATAAATACAGTTTAAGTGAAGAACGTTCCTTCTTGGATTCCTTAGACATAGAAAAATCCGACTTGGAAAAGTATGCTGAAGCTCTAAAAGATTCTCGTGTGAACGCTAACCATCAAAGACGCGGAAGATCGGCATCATATAGTTAGTTTGTTTTAGATTATTATTATCAATATGCAAAGATTTTACATTTACTCTGTGAATACTTTGCATTAGAAATTTAGATTAGGTAGTATTGTAATTGTTAACCATGTATATTAGCCATTAGGTGCAGTGCAGTTCAGACTCCAATCATGTATTACAGAAGACCGCATTTTCAATAGTTGGCGAGCAATCATCAATAATATTATTATACTTCAAATTATCACAGTACTTTTAACTTAAAAAATGATACTTGTCAAGACTCACAAATCTTGTTCCATAGCTGGTTTACAAATAGTAACATGGCATGGCCATGGATAATGTGGAAGAGGTTAAAAGTTCAATTAAAATCTCTTTGTACATATTATAACATAAAGAGTTGGCTGAAGGTTTAATCTATTACTATCTGATCTTGGATAGCAACAATATCATTCTCGATGGATTTTCTTATATCACTAGGTCAAATAGCAGCCTTTATTTCATTGCAAATTTGGAGTTCTCTGTCCCTTGATTTCTCAGTGACCAATTCGAATCTTGATTAATTTTACTTGGTTTTCATCAAGAACCATTTTTTTTGTCTAAGGGGTCTTTGACCCCCTCCGGTATCCAGGGGAAAGGGACCCTGAATAATCCGGAGTTCGGCCGGGAGGTATTTGACCCCCTCCAATTTGTTTCATCAAGAACTTTAAGATATACGCGAAAATAAATTTTATTTCAAAGCAAAAGGAAGATCTCATAAATCAAGCTCCTAAATTGTAAATACAATTTGGTATGTAAACTGAACTGAAGAATTCTGTGGAAAATATAAGCAGTGTACGTAAACAGGTTACTTTGAATTATAATTTCTCAAGATTTTATTCAATAGAATACAGACTTCTTCACACTCAACAAATAACAAACTTCTGCATCACTACCACGGTGAGTAGTAGTATACAGTTCAGAACATTTTCAGATATACTCACGGCGAAGTGATGAGGCCTATGCCTTGTGTAATCAATGCATCTGCTAGAACTTGGTTAGCAGCCTGTGAAGGATGGACACTGTCCCAAAACACATACTGAGTTGCATTAGAACAAGTTCCAATTGATTTTGGATTGCACAATAAGGATGTTGTCTCTACAATCCCAGTACCACAACAACCTCTCCTTGCCTCCACAAAACCTATTGAATATCACAAGACAGATTACAAGAATAAGTAGCTAGAACAAGAAATGAATGCCATATGTTGTTCTGATCAAAGTATTTCTTACCGGATTTTGAAGGGGATTGAACAAGGTCATAGAGAGGATTGAAAATATCAAAGACAACAATCTTAAGACCGGGAAGTTTCTTTTGGAGATTTGCTGTCGTCGAGTTGATTTTCTTGTTAAATCTTTGGGCATCATTGTTGACTCTTGAGACACAACCTTTTCCATTGAATCCAAATAAAGTTCTTGCAGCTGGTAGGCAACCCAATGGTGGGAGTGAAGTCACTCCAACTTTTCTAGCTCCCAATTTATACAAGTCCTATATAAATAAAATTGATCCTTTCATGATGCTTATGCCTTGTTATTCCAATAAATAACCATACTTAACAGAATAACGATTACAAAATACCTTAACAAAACTTGAGAATGAATCTACAAGGTATGCAGAATACTGATCAGGAGTGAAGACTTTGTTGATCAAAGGATTGACATAATAGTTTTGCACAAAATCACTACTACCAGCACTCAATATGTACAATGCACCTTTAATAATTGATGCTGCCTTTTTCTTGCCAGCTATCTTGGCTAACTTGCTTTGGTATTCCTTGTAAAATTGTAACTGTTGGGACAATGGAATTGCATGCTGCCAAAAAAGACAAAAATGTTAAAACTTCACACATGAATTTTCTAAGATACATGTGTGTGTGTTGTTCATCACAAACTTACATTCAATATAGCAGCCTTTTCGTCATAACCGGAAGCAGCCGAAGCAAAATTCGCTCCAATAAGAAGGTTCTTCCCTGATGCTTGAGGGCTGAGATATGCAGGTGCATAACTCTTAAAACCCAGTGTATCAGCTGTAAAATGAAACATTTCATTCAGAATGAAAAATGTATACATGAACATATATATATATATATATATATATATATATATATATATATATATGTGCATCATCATTACTAAAAAAGCTAAGAGAATTGCAAGTTTGATGTTAATTTCCTCACCAGTAAAATCAGTAGCTAGTTTGCCATTGCAAAACCTCCCAGTGGGTTGATGTTTGGCAAAGTCTCTTCCATAAGGAGGGTAGTCAGCTTTGAAAATAGTAGGAAGATAATCATTGTTCCCCACATCCACAGCAGAGTCACCAAATGTGATCATTGCTGGAACAAGGGTATCTTGTGCATGTGCATTCTCCCATGCCAATAACACAAATGCAAAGATCACAAATACTTTTTTTCTGCTATTGATGTCCATCTTTCTCTAGCTAACAATAAGCTTCTAAAGGATTTATCTATGATTTGTATTATAAGCTAGAAATATATAATATGGCAACTAAAATGACTCCTCACTAACTACCCCTATTGATGAAGGAAGATTGAAGTTGTGCATAAGAATTAAATGAGTTCGTGTAGAGTGGTTACATAGTAAGATCAACCTTTAATACATTACTTTTTTTAGACACCATAGGTTTTAGCTTTAGCATGTGAATTTGGTTTGTGCTCACAAACTCTCGGGTAAGCATTAATATTTTGTTTGATATGTGGAAAGTTGTT
Organism: Astragalus membranaceus; assembly: GCA_039519185.1. Classification (NCBI taxonomy): domain Eukaryota; kingdom Viridiplantae; phylum Streptophyta; class Magnoliopsida; order Fabales; family Fabaceae; genus Astragalus; species Astragalus membranaceus. The sequence continues at coordinate 223,771,814 of CM076846.1, read as the reverse complement.
GAGATTTTGTGGAGGTAGTATTAGTCTTGGACATTACTCACGAGAGAGCTGCATCAGCAGCAGTGTGACTGTGACACTGAATGGTTGAGTGAGTAGTGATAAATAAGATGAATTTTAGTATATTGCGTTTCTGACTCAGCAAGGTAATTAATACGTCTACATTTCTCGTTCTAGTTCTCAGGACAAGTAGTACCACATCGACAGTAAAGATAGTACGTTAGCCGTTTATAAAGTTAGAAGCTGAGAAGAAATTAACAAATTGGTTCATGAAGTGATGTGAATGGGCCTAAGCGATAAGCTGGGCTCAGGAAAGTCCCCGGGCCACTAACTGCAGAGATGCAGGCCTGGAAACGGGTAATTCTCTAAGCGAAGACTTGTCCTCGCACTTCAGTATGAGGGGGCTAAGACACGTGTGGAGCCTCTACAAATCTGAGCCGGAGTACATTGGCCATAACTACAGTCATTCACATAGTCTAAATGACTAACAGAACGGGGCTTACACTTCATGGGCCTTCCTTTTTTTTTATCCTAGAGCATTTAGGTAGGTTTCCTTTTTTTTTTATCCTAGAGCATTTAGGTAGGTTTTACCACTTTGAACATGAATTAATAAATAAATTAGTGAGACTTAAATGAAAATTATCTAAAAAAATAATTAAAACAAATACATACTTGGTAGGCTATTCAAAGACGGTGAAATAACGTCATCAACGTGTATGTTTCAACTCGAGACTTATAACACTTCATGGGCCTTCCTTTTTTTTATCCTAGAGCATTTAGGTAGGTTTTACCACTTTGAACATGAATTAATAAATAAATTAGTGAGACTTAAATGAAAATTATCTAAAAAAATAATTAAAACAAATACATACTTGGTAGGCTATTCAAAGACGGTGAAATAACGTCATCAACGTGTATGTTTCAACTCGAGACTTATAACACTTAATGGGCCTTCCTTTTTTTTATCCTAGAGCATTTAGGTAGGTTTTACCACTTCGAACATTAATTAATAAATAAATTAGTGAGACTTAAATGAAAATTATCTAAAAAAATAATTAAAACAAATACATACTTGGTAGGCTATTCAAAGACGGTGAAATAACGTCATCGTGTATGTTTCAACTCGAGACTTATAAGTAAATAACCATTTATGAATAATAAAGTTATTTATAAAGAAAATATATATAAAACTACTTATCTAATATCTAATATCTATTTAGACAAACAAACCTATGAAATTACCAATTGGAATCTCTTATTAACAATACACATATCTAATTTAAGGGTAAAAATGTCATTACACATTCTTTCTTTCTTTTTCTTCTTATACTCTCTTTCTTCCTTTCTTTTCTCTTTCTTCTACACTTTCTTTCCTCCTTTTCACTTTTCTCTTACACTCTCTTTCTTTCTTTTTTCTTTTTACTTTTCCCATAAACATTTCTTCTATTTCTTTTTTTTTTCTTTTTACTTTTCCCATAAACATCTCTTCTCTTTCTTATATCACTTCACTTTAGTTTTTTTAACTAAATTTCTAAATTTATACAAACACTACTCTACTAAAATTACCTATAAAAATGTAAATGAGTCACACTAAAAAAAACTATCACATTTTTAGAAAAAGTTATCACCTTAAAATTTTAATTTTTCTCTCCGAAATCTGTTTACACTCTTATTGATAATCTACTATCATCTCTTATTGATAATCTACTATCTATCTTTTACTATCTACTAATCAACTAAAATAATCAATTGAAACTACGAGATAACTGCAATGATATATAAAAAAACACAGAATTGCTGCACTGATATATAAAAAAAACACAGGAAGACTATTTAAACTGATCTACACTATATTTATATTTATACAACTAAACCACATATGATTTTACCAATACCCCCATTGATCAATCTAAAAGACACCTCAAATTTTTGAGGACAAAAATGTCATTACACTCTATTTCTTCTTTTTTTTCTCTTTATTCTTACACTCTATTTTTTACTTTTCACTTTTCTCTTACACTCTCTTTCTTCCTTTTTTTCTCTTTCTTTTTACACTCTCTTTCCTCATTTTCACTTTTCTTTTACACTCTCTTTCTTCCTTTTTTTCTTTTTACTTTACTTTTCCCATAAATAATTAATCTCTTTCTCATATCACTTCACTTTAATTCTTTTAACTAAATTTCTAAATTTATACAAACACTACTTTAATTAAATTTTTTGAAGACTACTACTATAAACCTACTATCTAAAAAACAAGAAGACTTAATGACTATTTAAATTAGTAATTAATATTTAAAACAAATATTTCTTATTGATAATTTAATATCTAACTTTTATTATCTACTATAATCTACTAATCAACTAAAATAATCAATTGAAACTACGAGATAACTGCACTGATAACTAAAAAAACACGGGATAACTGTAATGATATATAAAAAAACACGGGATTAATATTTACCATTGATATTTATAATTTTTTTTTGACAATTTATAATTAAAAAAAACACGGGATTTATATTTATCATTGATATTTATAATTTTTTTTGACAATTTATAATTAATATTTACCGTTGATAATTATAATTTTGGAAAACTATAAAACTACTATCTAAAAAATACGGGATAACTGCAATAATGTACTATAATCTACTAATCAACTCAAATAATCTAATATAAAAACATGGGATAACTGCAATAATCAACTATAATCCACTAATCAACTCAAATAATCAATTGAAACTATGAGATAACTGCAATGATATATAAAAACACACGGGATAACTACACCAATATATAAAAAACACAGGATTAATATTTGTCATTGATAATTAAATTTTTTGAAGACTACTATCTAAAAAACAATAATATTTAATGACTATTTAAACTACTGATTAATATCTAAAATAAATATTTCTTATTGATAATCTACTATCTCTCTTTTACTATCCACTATAATCTACTAATCAACTAAAATAATTAATTGAAACTACGAAATAACTGCACTGATATATAAAAAAACATGAGATTAATATTTGTCATTAATAATTAAAATTTCTGAATCCTACTACTACAAACCTGCTATCTAAAAAATAAACCGATTTAATGACTATTTAAATTACTAATTAATATTTAAAACAATTATTTTTTATTGATAATCTACTATCTAACAAATTTACTATCTACTATAATCTATTATCAACTAA